>CM077002.1:164309352-165633377 GCA_039090855.1 Macrothele yani
CTTCAATTTCTTCTTCAGGATGACTTGTGGTGGGTGCATAAGTTTGAATAATCTGAGCCTGGTATCTTTTCGAGAGTTGGATAACGAGTCGTGCAGCTCTGTCAGAGGAACTTTCAACTTCTACAACTTTATCCTTCAGTTTCTTGTTTATTATAAATCCAACACCACTAGTTCTGCCAGTATCTGTCCCACGATAGTAGAAGAGATGTCCACTTTTCAGTTCGATGAGATCTTCTCCTTTTCTCCTTACCTCACTTAGCCCCACGATGTCCCACTTGATCCTTTGTAGTTCCTCTTCCAATTCAAGAAGCCTTGAATCAGAAGATAGGGAGGCGTCCGTTGTACGTAGCCAAGGTCAGCATCAGATGGCAGCCTAGATATATATATATATATATATATATATATATATATATATAGGATGTAAGGTCAGGTGATGCGTAACATCACAGCCTCTCCTTGACAAATGTCAACCCCGCCTTCTCGTGGAACATCCTGTTCCCACTAAAGGGAGCTCTGACGACCGCCAATAACGGTATAACTATACCATCGGGATTAGAGGAAATGCTATCCCACACTCACCAACCCGCTTGGCCAGCGTGGTGAGTTATGGCCAAACCCCTCCAAAATGACTCCACAACTTAAATCTTGGCCCTCAGTCTCCGGCAGCTGGAATGTACCTGGCCAAGGCAGCAGCCAGTGCGACATAAAGGCAGAGGGTGCTAAGAATCCCCGGAGGATAGGACTAGGCTGCCATCTGATGCTGACCTTGGCTACGTATAATGGACGCTCCCGATCTTCTGATTCAAGGCTTCTTGAATTGGAAGAGGAACTACAAAGGATCAAGTGGGACATCGTCGGGCTAAGTGAGGTAAGGAGAAAAGGAGAAGATCTCATTGAACTGAAAAGTGGACATCTTTTCTACTATCGTGGGACTGATACTGGCAGAACTAGTGGTGTTGGATTTATAATAAACAAGAAACTGAATGATAAAGTTGTAGAAGTTCCTCTGACAGAGCTGCACGACTCGTTATCCAACTATTGAGAAGATACCAGGCTCAGATTATTCAAACTTATGCACCCACCACAAGTCATCCTGAAGAAGAAATTGAAGAATTTTATGAGGAAATTCGTCATCTAAATAATAAAGGTAAGCGACACTTGAAGATAATTATGGGAGATTTCAATGCAAAAATAGGGCAACGGCAACAGAATGAAACTTCAGTAGGTAAATTCGGTCACGGCAACAGAAACCAGCGTGGAAATACTCTCGTAGAGTTAGCAGAAGGGTTTTTCATCATGAACTCCTTTTTCAAGAAAAAGCCACACAGGAAATGGACATGGAGACATCCAAATGGGACGACAAGTGAAATTGATTTTATCATGTGTAACAAAAAATTCATCATAGAAGACTGCAGTGTGCTGAAACAAGTTCAACACAGGTAGTGACCATAGATTGGTGAGATGTAAGATGCACCTCAACACTAATCTCGAACGTGGCAAGCTCATAAGACAAACCAACCTTAAAAAACACCATAATACCTTCAAGTTGGAATTGAAGAATAGATTCTCTGCTTTAGAAGGCATAACATCGGAAGAAGTGGATATTTCTGAAGTTAACAGAAAAGTAACCAAAGCTCTTATGGAAACAGCAACAAAATTAGCTGGGTTAAGAACAAGTTGCATGTGAACAAATTATCAGGAAAACCCAAAATGTTGATGCAAAAAAGAAGAGAGATGAAGACGACTAAAGAGGATGTGACTTCCAAAGTGGAATATAGAACTATGCAAGACAGTACGAAAACGTATCACTGTAGACGTAAGGAAATTCAACTGTGAACTAGTAAGGAAAGCAATTGAAAACAACCAAAGCCTAAAGATAGCAAAGGGACATCTCAGTAAGGGAAGAAAACAGATTATGGCACTGAGAAAAGAAGATGGTTCTGTAACAAAAAATAGAAGCGAAATTTTGACAAGAGTGAAAGATTACTACTCCAAATTATATGAAAGAGGTGATACATGTACTCCAGACATCATGAAGGTACCAGTACCAGAGTTCTTCCAGTCCTCCCAGCAGAAGTTGCACATGCAATCAAGAACATGAAGCGGCGAAAAGCTCCAGGAGAGGATGGAATTACTGTAGACACCATGCAAGAAGCAAGTGGAGAAATCGAAATAGTACTTGCCCAAATTTTCACTCGATGCCTTAATGAAGGGAAGATTCCTGAGGATTGGAACAACGCTACAATGATCCTGCAACATAAAAAAGGTGACATTGAGGATTTCAGGAACTACAGACCTATCAGCCTCCTATCAGTGGTTTATAAAATCTTCACTAAAGTTCTTTCACACCGATTGAAGGTGACACTGGACATGGCTCAACCGAGAGAACAAGCTGGATTCAGGAGTGTCTACAGCACTATAGATCATATCCACGTACTGAGAGAACTAATTGAAATAGCGAGGGAATATGAACTTCCATTGTGCATGGCTTTTGTCGATTATGAAAAGGCCTTTGATTCAGTGAAACCATCAGCAATTACAATGGCGTTGAAATCATGCGGTGTTGAAGATGCATACATTAATGTTATTAATAACATCTATGAAAATGCAAGTGCAAGTGCAAAGATTGGGCTATTTGAGAATACAGTACACATAAAAATTGGAAAGGGAGTGAGACAAGGTGACACCATATCTCCCAGGCTCTTTAATGCCACATTGGAAAATGTCTTTCGATCACTGAACTGGGAAAACAAAGGGATAAAGATTAATGGAGATTATCTAACCCACCTTCGTTTTGCTGATTAAGTAGTCATTTTTGCAACTACCCCATCAGAGCTGCAGAGTTTGATCCAGGAACTTGCTGACAAGAGTAAAGAAGTGGGATTAAAAATGAACTTTCAGAAGACAAAAGTGATGTACAATGCTTTTACAAGAAATGAAGATTTATCGATTGATGGAGAAAAGCTAGAGATAACAGATACTTAAGTTTATCTTGGACAGCAGATATCAAATGAAGGGTCACATTGATGAAGAAATTAATCGGTGTACGAAACTTGCCTGGAGAGCTTTTGGAAGAAACGGCATAATTTTCAAGAGCAATATGCTATTATGTCTTAAAAGAAAAGTGTTTGATCAATGCATCCTTCCAGTGCTTACCTATGGTGCAGAGACGTGGACCTTAACTAAAAGAGACATACAAAGGCTGCAGACAACTCAAAGTAGCATGGTGAGGTGCATGCTTGGTGTAACCAGGAGAGATAAGAAGAGGAACTCGTGGATCCGAAAAATGACAAGAGTGGAAGACATTATTGATCAGAGTTAAATCCCTGAAATGGCAATGAACTGGACATACTGCCAGAAGGACAGACCATCGATGGACAGCCGAAATTTTAGATTGGATTCCAAGGGACAGGAAAAGACCCAGAAGAAGACCACATGGAAGATGGGTGGATGAAATTCGAAAGTATGTGGGAGTGACATGGAGGAGGCTGGCACAAGACAGACCGTTGTGGAGGAAACTTGGGGAGACCTTCGTCCAGCAGTGGATTGATAATGGTTGACAATGATAATGATATATAAGTAAACTGATTCGATTAGCAGGATCGCTTCGTTCACGATGGAATATAACACGGTCGCTTCGCGCACGACACCGAAAAAACACCTGGTGAGAGAGAAGGACCGATAATGTTCCCACACGCCTGTCATAATTTTTCCACAAGTCTCTTTCTGCTGCGATGTTTTTCGCAAGTAACCGTTTTGCTATCACTCTCAAACCACTTACAGTACAAAAGAAATTACTTAGCAAATTTATTTTGAACTCATTTTCACTGTGGAATTCCTGTTACTCACTGAATTTCGCCAAAACTCTGTCGCGCGCAATAACTTCCCAACGCAGTTATATGCGATTTTGCTCTTTCTTTGTGATTTCAGTAAGTCTTTCTCCATATGGCAGCAGTATCTGTGTCTTTCTTTCCGTGCTGCCTCTTTGCGGTTTCTTTGTGGTTAGATGAAGATAAGAGAAAAAGCTGCAAGTTTAGGTTCTATTCAGTCCGCATTATCAGCAGATCCATAGCCACACTTACACTGCGATGATTCTTGGTGCTTTTCCGTTTGTAGTTATATTTTCTGTCTCATGAAATCTATCAGATGATCTGTCCTTCTAAAAGTCTCATCACTTGCTATCCCCCTTTTTCTTTGTATCACTGTTAAAAAATCTGTGGTAGGTTGTATCAAAAAGTGGTGCTAAACCAACTGATCCACTTTTTAGAAAAGATACACCATTGTGTGGTGCAAACAAAAGCCAACAACATGGTGAAACTTTGAGCCACGTTACAGTACAAAGTTGCATCACATTATGGTGCAAGGTTGCACCATGTTGTTGGTTTTGTTAGCACCATACACTGGTGTACCTTTAGTTTTCTCAGAAAGTGGTGCAGCTGGTATAGCACCACTTTTTGATGGGACCTACCCCAACATTTTTAGCAGTGTATGTATGAAAATATCTGTTAGCGAAAGGTTTCTGTATCTGACTCCTCTCTGCCTGATCTCTTTTTTTTATTTATATCTGCCAAATCATTCTAGTCTGTTCATCTGTACGTCTATCAGTTCCTTTCGTCCGTTGTCTTAAAAATTCTTATTCAACACTGTATTTGTTAATACAGAACCGCTTCCTTTCTGAATATCTTTCTGCCATTTCTCTCTGGGATTCAAGTGTTCCACTCTACTGTTAAATAGATGAAATACTCAAACACAGACATGTAAACTGCTGCGCCTACATACGTAGACTGATCCTTAATAACAATAATGACAACCAACAAAGCTGTGCATGAAGAACGTTTCAACTGTACCCCCAGATTCAACAAAAACCAGTCTTCCTTTCGTTGCCCAAGAACCACGCTCATAAATCGTGACCACAAAATGCAGCTCGCAAATTGCATAAGAACCCATTTGTCTGTCGTTTCTCTTGCCATTTTCTGAACAAACTGTCAAAACTTCTTTTTTTTTTTTTCCTTTTCCACATTCTCACACCAAGTTCAGTAGGCATTATTCAAATGATTCACAGAACAAAGAACTCTCCCAAGGTAAAGGAAAGTGCTTTGCATACAGTAAACACATATCTTTTTGCTAAACGTGACTATCATACTCTACGTTACCGGAGACTGCAATAAAACCTCATACCTTTTATCTGAGAGTTGTAATTTCGCTGTGACATCTGCCCTTTGCATCCCTTATCTTTCTCGCACAAGCCGGCTTTTCTCTGGTGCAAAATATCTCGATTTTCAGCTCGTAGGAATTAGGAAACAATAACCCGCCCTAAATACACAAGAACTCAACACCACGTAGACGTATGAATTCCTTAAATAAAGAAAAATACACAGTCGTATCAGAATAATATGACCACCTACCTAATAATGGGAATAACCAATCTTGGCCTGGATGACAGAGGCGAGACATTGACGCAGTGAAGCCCAGAAAAGTTGTCCGAGGCACACGTGCCCATTCGGACTGCAGCAGAGCACAGAGGTCCCGGAGATGACGTGGTCATGGGTCGGCACGTCGAACCTGGAGATCTGAATGGTCCCACAAGTGCTCTCTGGGATTGAGGTCGGCCGATTTCGCCGGTCATAGGAGAACGGAGACATATCTATCGTTTATCTGGAACCAGTCTTGCACCCCGTTATCGATGTGGCACGGTGCATTGTTCTATCCTGTTCGTAGACACCATCACCACCAGGGTAAACGTCCAACATGAAGGAATGCATGTGGTCAGCGAGAATGGACAGTTAGCTATTGTCGTTCAGGGACCCATCCAGTGGTCTCAGGTCATACCGGGAAAATATCCCCAGACATGCACACTGCCCTCGCTGGCTTGTATTTGGCCGAGAAATGTGTTCAGGAGTTGGTTCTCGTGTGTTTGACGCCGTATCCTCTACAACCCGTCACTTCTATGGAGTAGAAACCTCGACTCGTCGGAGAAGATAACCTTTTTCACTCTTCCACTGTCCACTCACGGTAGTCCCATGCGAACTGCAGGTTAACCCAGGTCCGTTGCCGATGGATCTGGGTGAACATGAGCGCCTTGACGCAGCGTTCACTATGGAGACCCATGCCTAACAGGGTTCGCTCTACTATTATCGAGGATACGTACCTGGGTGCCTCAGAGTCCATCTGCGAGGTCAATTGCTGGCACTGTTACGTGTCGATTGCGCTTTACCAGTCGATGGAGACGACGTTCTCCTCTAGGGTCGATGGCCTTCAGGGCTCCACAGTTATGACGTCGGGAGGTACTCGGTGTGCCAGCGGTCCATTCTTAGTACACCCTTACTACAGCACCTCGCGAGCAGCACACGAAGTCTGCTGTTCCTGCAAGGCTTCCACTCTTGGCGCGGTAGCCGATGATCATTCCTTTTTGAACGTCCGTCAAATCACTACCACTCCCCATTGTGCTCACGTCACGAGCTATGACTCATCTGTCCTGGTCAGCCGCTTATATCTTTGTTGTCGACTTTGTCACGTGCACTCTGTGGTGCGCATGTGATTCCGTGGGTGGTCATATTATTCTGATACAACCGTGTATGCAATACGCGCAGATCCAAAGTTTCACAGCCCCTATATACACTATCTACCAACAAGTAACTGGACACCTGTGATAGCAAAGGAAAACGAAGTTTATTCACCTTCATTAGTTGGTGGAGCCTACACGAGCGGTGATTACTGCTGCGACCCTACGGGGCATACTCTCAATCAGGCGTTGTACGACGGCTAGCGGTATTTTCTTCCACTCGGCTTGAAGAAGACAGGTCAGTTCCTTCACCGATTTCCGACGGTGAAGGCACCCCTAACGTCGACGCTCCAACTCGTCCCAGAGGTGCTCGATAGGGTTACGGTCCGGACTCTGCGCAGGCCAGTACATTCGATTAACCCCATTGTCACCATACCAAGCCATGGTGTACCTTGGCAACATGACAGGTGGCATTGTCATCCTGAAAGTAACATGGGTCCACCCCGTAAAACTGACACAACGTAGGAAGCGCATAGTCATCCAAAATGGTGCAGTAGGTCTCGGCGTATAGTCTACCAGGAATTGCGACCAAGGGTCCCGTGCCATACCAGGATAAACACCCCCATTGCATAATTCCACCGCCGCCGAACTTCACAGTTGGCACAATACATTCCGGCAGGAGGCGTTCTCCAGGCAGACGCCAAACCCAGACCCTGCCATCCGAACGGTAGAGGGTGAACCTTGATTCGTCGCTCCAGAGAACCTGCTTTCCACTGTTCAACGGTCCACTGTCGACGTTCTTTGCACCACGTTAGCCGAGCAGCGCTATTGGACTTGGTGATCAAAGGCTTGTGGGCGGCAGCACGTCCATGATAACCGAGCAGATGGGCTTCCTTACGGATGGTATTCATCGAAAGAACACTCCGGGATGCCTGTTGAAACTCCTCGCGGATGTGGCCCATCGATTTGGTGCGGTTCTTCCGAATTTCTCTGGCCAGCACCCGTCGGTCTCTAACTCCCAGTTTTGTGGATCTTTCGGTTCGGGGCACATTCCGACAGTCGCCTCTCATCTTCCACTTGCCAATCACGTAGGCCACTGTCGATTTTGGATACTTCAACTCGCTGGATATGTCACGTATGGATCGGCCATTTCTGTGATACCCGACGATTACACCTTTCTCGAAATCAGAGAGCTCCGAGCTGCGTGATATCTTGCATGCGACTGGTTGCGTTGTTGTTTCCCACACGATATTTAACGGCGGCGCCGTGACGTGTATCAGGACCGCAGATATCGTCGATTGCAGGGGTGTCCAATTACTTGTTGGTAGATAGTGTATGTACAGGGTCGCGTTGTAGATCGCCTTCTTCGCAGTTTGCGAAAAAAAATCGTCCGAGCAAAACCAATCTTTAAAAAATAGTGTTTTTGCTCGGACGTCACTTCAAATTTTGTTTCGGCAATGCGTAGGATATTTTATAAATTCATATAGAATCTTTTAAAGGCGATCATGTTTGTCAATTTCTTTTCGTTTTGATGTGAACCATCAACCAATATTGCACGACTCATATGAAAATATTACGTGAAAGCTATATAGGTAATAAAGTGCGATTTTTCGACATCTGTATTATTACTATTATTATTTTTATTATTTTACACGGGCCCTTTTAGAGCCAAGCCACAGAATAAATGTAATACCCGATTTTTGAATTTGGTATTTATCTTGTCAATAATTCTTTGTTTGGCAATTTTATAGGTAGTAATAAATTCAAAATTGAAAATAAGTGTTTACGTTTCTTTATTATGATTCAGGATCTCTTAACATAATTGACAGCTTAATTGTAAAAAATCTATAACCTATTATTTTTGTACTATTATAACACTTTTTGGTTTTTATATTTCCAATGGAAAGTGAAAAAAATTGGCGACTTCAGGTTACATTTTTGCGGGAAAAAATTAAATTTGGCGAATGGGATGGCGAAAACTTTAAAAAAGCCAGAACAACCGTTATATATACACTATATTGACAAATGTCACCGAACACCTAGAGGAGAAACACAATATAGCATTTATTGACACACATTAGTACGGTGTCGGTCCACCTTTGGCCTTAATATGCATTAACTGAACCTTTTAGATATACTTTCGACAAGGTTTCGGAATACAGCGATAGATATGCGCTTCCATTCAGTACATAATGCTGCCGCTAACTGTTGCTTAGTAGTAGGTCTTGGTTCCAAACTTCTTATGCGGCGCTCTAATTCATCCCATAGGTGCTCTATGGGATTAAGATCAGGGCTCTGTGCCGGCCAGTCCACACACAATACGGAATTATCGTCAAACCACGCCGTAACAGTCTTTGCTTTACAGCTCGGTGCATTATCCTGCAGGTACAAACAAGGCTCGGTTCCATAGTATTGCCACAGAGCTAGTAGGGCAGAATTGTCCAGAATATCGAGGTAGGCGTGCTGGTTAACAGGTTTGTCCGCGATAACCAATGGGCCGGGACCATACCACGAAAGACATTACCACACTCAGTACACTGCCAACTCCAAACTTGACCGTAGGAACAGTAGTACACTGTGGTAAATAGCGTTCCCAGGCTGCCACCATACCCACACACGGCCATTAGACTGGTTGATCGTGTATCAGGATTTATCAGTCCATAGAATCAGTTTCCATTGATCTACGATCCACGATAAATGTTATTTACACCATGCTAAACGATGAGTAGCATTCCGAGTGGTGATCAAAGGCTTATGAGCAGCCGCACGACCACGGTAACCCATGGAATGAAATTCTCTGCGAATGGTACGTGTACATACCGAGGTTCCAGCATTTTTACTCACCTGTACACTGAGGTCTTGTGCGGTACTCCTTCGATTAGCTGTAACGACTCTCCTGAGGCTTCGATATACTCTATCACTGATTTTCTTTGGTCTGCCGGTACGTTTTGCTGCTTCAGGCACGACATCTGTCTTCCACTTCTTCAGTACATTAAAAAGGAGTTGACTTGGGTATGTTTAAACGCCTCTCGGTTTTTCTTATTGACAACCCCCTAAATATATCCTTTCTCAAAGTCAGTTCTCTCCCGCCGCGACATATTCACTCAACCTCATTGTGCGATATAATCACGGTCAGCTGTAGGCTTGTTTTTATACCGTTTGCAGCTGTACAGCGCACCTTAACAACGCAGCGCATCCGTTGATTTGCTTTTGAATGGGTGTCTGGTGACTTTTGCCAATATAGTGTATATACAACTTGAGGACCGGCTTTAGATTAATAGAGCATTCGAAGTCAATATGGGAAAAGCTGCCGATTTATCGGAGTTTGATAAAGGACAAATTGTGATGGCAAGGTGCCTTGGAACTACGATCTCGGAAATTGCGCTGCTTGTGGGGTTGTTGCCGCTGTAGTGAGTACGTATCAGAAGTGGTGCACAGATGGCCAAAAGACAAAATGTCGTCCGTCGCTCATTGATGCCAGAGGGAAACTGATACTACGTGCATTGTTCACAGCGACCGCAGAGCCACAGTGCGACAAATTACCCGCAGCTACAACAGTGGTGATCAGGGCAATGTGTCACAGCACACCGTTCATTGCAGCCTTCTGCGCATGGGTCTGCGTAGCCGAAGACCCAGCCAGGTTCCAATGCTCACTGAGCGTCATCGCCAAAAACGCATGAAATGGGCTCAAGATTATTGAGATTGGTTCGTGGATGATTGGAAGTAAGTTGCCTGGTCTGACGAATCAAAATTCCTGGTGCATCACGTAGACGGCCGAGCGCGGATACGCCGATTACCAACGGAGGTTATGGTACCTGAAAGCACTGTTGGGCGAAAACAGGCCGGCGGTGGCAGTGTTATGCTGTGGGCGATGTTTTCTTGGGATGCTTTAGGACCCATTAACCGAACAGCATAATTCCTGACAGCTGTCAGGTATCTGAACATTATTGCGGACCAAGTTAACTAATTCAAGGCAACTGTGTTCCCTGCAGGTGATGGCCATTACCAACAGGATGATGCGTCATGCCACACTGCCAGAATCGTCAAGGAGTGGTTCGAGGAGCATGCTGGTGACTTTCTGTTAATGTCCTGGCTTCCAAATTCATCTGACATGAACCAAATGGAACATTTGTGGTTCGACTTGCAAAAGCTGGTTCGCGTTAAATCATCACCGCCCCGAAATGTACGGGGACTGGAGGACCTGTTGTTGACATTATGGTACCAGATACCTATCGCCACCTCATCGAACCGATGCCTCGCAGAGTGGCCGCTGTTTTGCGGGTTAAAGATGTTGCCGCGGAACTACTTCATAGTTCGGGCTACATTGTTTTGTGGCCTAATGAATTACAAAGACCAGGGGTAATTTACCTTTAATTATTTTTTACTTAATTTAAATTATTTTTCCTTTGCTCCCTTTCTGCCTCATAAACTCCCTTTTACCCGTTGCAGCAGAAAGCCCAAGTGGTCAAGGCAGTTTACCGCGGTTTCCCCAGAAACCCGTAGAGAATGACCAAGGAATTTATCTTCTTTTCACTCTTGTGAGAAGAAGCACGGCATTCAGGAAATTTACGGCATTCAGGAAATTTGGCCCCAGTGCTAGCGTAGCTGGTAGGACAAAACATCCCGGTATTTCAGGAGTGCATATGCAAGAGTCCGAACCGCGGTCATATGAATAGGCGAGTTACGGTTTACAACCATCTCCTCGATGAAGGAGGCACCAGCGAAAGTCGTAAAGTACATTGCTATTTCACTAGAAAGTCGTAACTCTGACAGAAGGAAGCCCCGGCAAATTCTTCGCTATTCATCCGAGCTCAAGAATTGTGTCCCATTGAATTTGTGGGTCTTACCTGCCCAACATGCCAGCTGCTGCGCTAAGGTAGCTGAGTGGACCAGAGGGCCAACCAATAGCCACTAAGCTCGAGCACTGGTCAGCTCAGCTGACCAATCCGGACCGCAGGCGAAAAGTTCTTAGAGGGTTGTTGGCACGCCCCTACTGCGTGGAAAAATTAAAGGGACGGAAATATATATACAGAAAAAAGACATAGCCAGGGGTGATTCACATATAGATTTCGGAGGACATATTCGGGGGATAGGTATTCAGAGAGATTATTCAGCAAGGATTTGAGAGAGAAAATATTCAGGGGCTAGAACCCTTGAGCACGGAGTTATGAGCACTTAGATACTTGAGCATTCGGTATCGAAGACGCGTAGATAGAGAGAGAGAGATGTAGAGATAGAATACTGATTTGAGACAGAGGCTGAGTAACCGCAAACGCGATAGATAGATCCGGAGTTAGCATACCCGAAGATTATTCCTCTGCCAGCGTGGGGCCTCAACGAGCGACAACCTAACCGACGGAAGGTAAGATGACGTTGTTTTCCCCAATTCCAGTTCCAATGTTATCTGTATATGTACATATGCAGGGTCGCTATGCCTCCTCGAGATAGATTGAGGGATTTATTTTAAAATTAAGCTCAGAGGTGTAACAGGCTTAAGCAGCAGTGGACCATGCAGTCAACATGGCTAATTCTATTATTTTAATTTAGCGTAACTTTTATTTGGCCTCCACCGGAAGGCTGTAATTGCTTAAATATGCTTTTCTTATAATAAACATTGTTAATTAGTTAACCTGGTGTAGCTACCTTTTCCAGTCTGTGTATATTTCTCTAAATTCACAATTTGCGGCATATGGGTTTCTTACGAATACCTCGTAACGAGCCTATATGAAACACAACGCGACGTCCGTAAACTTTGAGATTGGGTTCCTTACATTTATGGGAACGCAACCTCACTGTTTATCCAATTAGACGATGATTAAGTATTCCGCCACCACCGTACTACTGGGGCCGTGGTAATAAAGGGGGGTCCTACAGCTTATTAGGTAGGTGGTCATAATCTAATGGCTCATTGGTGTATGTGTTGAGCGTATCGTAAGAACGGTTAGATAATAAAAAGGCACACGGAAATTTGCATAGTGTTTGTATATTAAAAATAGTATAAATATTCTAATAATCCGAATTTTCTTGGCGTAGAATAGGAAGCAAAGTTTCCAAGCTTTCGCACATCAACCATATGGTTTTTTCAAGGAAGGTGGACAGCAGACTGCCATTATGTCTGAAGGTAGACAGACTGCTGTCTACCTTCCTTGAAAAAACCATCTGGTTGATGTGCGAAAGCTTGGAAACTTTGATTTCTATTCTACATCAAGAAATTCGGATTATTAGTATATTTATACTATTTTTAGTATAGTTGGTGTACAGTTCCTATTTATTAATTGTGTTTGTATATATTATTCGCATTTACGATTTACGTTCGCCAACTCCTGAACACTAAGATAAGGGGACCTTGTGAGGAATATATCACAGACGAGTTTTAAAGATTGCGTGCTTGTTTGCTACTTTTTTTGTACTGTACGCTGTAATATTTCAGTAAGCTTTTAAATAGCCTAATATGTTTCGATGTTATCTGGCAAAACAAATAAATAGTAATTCTCTGTCTCATGCGTGCTTGAAGGTCATCTATAAAAAAAAATAAAAAAAGGAATCCTGTTGCTCAAGTGATTCACAAAGAGAAAGTTCTGTTTTCTTTATCAACATTTTCACAAAGACCTTTTTTTATCGGCAATTTCAGCGAATTAAGTACACAGCCAAGTACCCGACTGCTACCAAGTTGAAGAAGGAAAAAAAAAAAGCAAAACAATATAAGAGAGCGCGATTTTTGGCAGTTCAGGTTGGGCTCCTTGACCTCGAAGGGTGAAAGAATTACAGCTTCATTGTTCGATTCGGAACCCGCTCTTCAATGCTGCTCGTATCCGTCAAGCACCTCCGCCAGCCTAAAAGTGACGTCACCGAAAGCTTTCAGTGATCGACCTTAATTGGTAATTCCCAGAGAGAGTGTGTGCGTGTGTATGTGGGGCATGTAAGTTAGTCTCTTGCTCTAGGGGAGCAAACAACACAACCCACGAGATAAACGCATCACTCAGCGGAAGACCGCGTAATTGTCTCTTTCACTTCATCCTCCTCCTCCGCCATCAGTTGATCTTAACACCCCCGCACGCGGTTACAACCCCATTCATTCATACATGCACGTCATGACGTCCTCTAATGCACCTTACGCAAACAGACACAAAAATGGTCAACACCAGTGGCCAGGACAGCCTTTAGCATTTGGGACGAGAACTATCAGCAGGAGCGCCCTCGTTGCTACTTTGAACTAGAAATATAGGTGTGGGCTGTGGTATATTTACACCAGGCACATGCCTAAGGCGGCACAATTTTTTAACGATTTGAAAACAAAACACATGGAGGCTCATTCAAACATATTAACGCAAAAAATTGCCTAATCCAGGATTTCTTTCAAACGGGGTCGTACACATTTACAGAAAATAAATTCCCATGACTTTTCCAAGAGGAAATTCCAGAAGCTTAAATATTTGCTGGAATCATAGTGCTATTACCACGCTCCCGGAAGTGCGGTGGTCGCGGAATACTTATTTCATCGTCGAAATGGATAAACAGTGAAGTTGCGTCGCCATAAATTTAAGGAACCCAATCTCAATGTTTACGGACTTCGCGTAGTGTTTCACATAGATTTGTATAACGTACAAGTTTGTCCGCGCCGGAGTAAGTCGCTCTCCCAACTGAGCTACATCGACATGTGCTCTAACTGCTATCTGCCTTTATTTCATGTGCGTCCTACGGGGCTGGCACATCACATCTACCCCCCTCCCGAAAGAGGGCTGGGGGCATGGCCCACGGGTCATCCGGGACCATGTGTCGCTGTAGGCAGTCATCCCATGAAGAACGTGCATTTGAGAAATTCCAGACAATTTTTTGGGGTTTGTGGAACGTAACATCACACTGATTTATTTTTTCGAAGCACTGAAGAAGGGATTCTCATTTTTCCTGTCTCGCCGTATGGAAAGAACATCACATCATTGCGAGAAATTTAACAGCCGGGTCATCCCTGTCGGCAGGGCCGTAGCCAGGGGTGGGCCAGTGGCGGCTCGTGGTTGGAAAAATAGGTGAAGAGGTACAAGAGCAGTATGAAAATATATCTACTGTCTACAATGAAAATCCCCTAATGAGGACTTACTTATTTTTTATATTAAATCAATTTTTCTTCCTTTTAAAGCTGCAGATTTGTTGATTATGTCGTCATAAGGTGGTTAGATAGTTGTTTCTTCGTGAGCTTCAATAAAATGTCTTCCTAAATAGAAATATTTGCCAGAGAAGCAAGTCTATCTTGGGAACTAGTGTTTCTCGAGCAAGTTTGTATTCTTTTAAGAAAACTTCTTTCCACTGGCACACTTGTAAGATGGAATTGTTAAACTGAGGAATACCAATTTATAATCTTCTGTAAAAATGTCTTTGTCTCCGTGAAACACTCGAAGGTGTTCTTGAGTCAATATATTCCTTAATTTTTCATCGGCATATACAAGACTCAGTTCATTTTTAAGTCGCTGTGTTTAGTAAATATGTTTCCGTAAAAATGTAGATTTTCAAGAGCTCGAGAGGGAAAGCATGCATTAAATTATTCGAATTTGGTTGTGTCAGCAAGTCAGACAAATTGAAGTTCCTTACAGTCTTGAAATCTTATATCCATTTCCATTAGAATGTGGTCCAAAATTTTAAAATACAATTGCTTATAATTTTGAAAATTGTTTCCTGTGTAAGAGCAGCATATTCCCGTGCTTATTTCTGTGATTTTGCTAGCTTTTCCAAATTGTGCTTCAAATAACTCATCGTTCTTTTTATGGCTTTCACGGGTTTTTTTTAATTTGAGTTACACAGTAGTTTATGTTTAGTTATTCTTTCTTCAAAAGTTCGAATAATAGATCGGTGGAGCCAAAAATGTAAATTCGAAAGTGTTAACATCATTCAAAAACCCCTTGGCAAGATGAATTGATTTTTTGTCTGATTATTCGCTATTCGTCAGAAATCCGAACACTTCCTTCAATTTATCCCAATCTTCAACAACTACACTTACTAATTTCGAAGTGGAGGACCATCGAGTTTCTGCTATGGTTGGTCTGCATCTTGCGATTTTGACGCCCCGGTGGCGCAGTGGTCTAAGCGATGGCCTCTGATCATTCGTCCGAACGGGGTCCGGGTTCGAATCCCGGTGAGGCATGGATGTTGTGTTTGTTTTAAGGCACTGGCTCTCTCTCCCTTCCCTGGAACCAGTGACCCTAAATTAGGGACGGGCGACTGCTTATAGCCCATCGAGTTGCTCACGGTGGTCGTTAAACCTCCAATCAATCAATCAATCAATCAATCATCTTGCGGTTGTTGATATAAGTGTATAAGACCGCTTCGCAGAATGGTGAACAAACGAAGCAATTCCACTGAGGCTTGCAAAAAGTATTCGATACTTAGAAATTTTAGAAAAACTCTGGTGTAATACAAGATTCAAACGATGAACTAAGCAATGAACAAAAACAGCTTGAGAAGCTTTATCCTTGACTTTTTTTTTCTGTAGCCCATTTAAGTGTCCAGACATTATACTTGCCCCATCGTAACATTGTCCTATTTATTTGTGTTGGTAATCAGATTGTTCCAAAATTTTGTCTAGCATTTTGGATAAAGCTCCTGACGTTCTATCTTCATTCACATCATGGAAACCCAAAAATCCCTCAACCAATACACCTTCCGAATCAACAATCAAAAATTATTTAATTTTTGACGTGATCGTTTATATATTCAGAATTACATTCAATTAATTCATTTTGAATAGTTTCTTATCCTTTCGTATTGATTTTCAATTTCTAAAGAACTTCTTCATATCAACAATGAAAGTAATTCATTGAAATTTCCACAATTTATCGAGCCCATGCTTTCGTCATGGCCATGGAATGCTAGTTCTTGTTTGCTCAAATACAGTACAGACTAATACTGCATCAATCACTGTCTGCAGGAAAAGTCTATTTAAACGAACGTTTTCGTTAAAATGCGTTTTCAAAAGCCTAGCATTTTCCCTCAGGGCATCGGCAATGGTGTTTTGAATTTTTTCAAAATTCCTTAACATTAATCCGCATTTCAGGTGTTCGCTAGAATCACGATGTTTATCAAGTGACCGTGTTACGCTTAATAAATCTGAGAAACCGTTTTTATTCCACGCCGAATGTTTATTACTAAAAAGTAAGCAGGGCCAAAAAAAAAATAATAATAATAACACCCGCTCCACCGTGATCTCTCACGACTTTACGCTCAAAAACTGAAAGATGCAGAGGTAAGGCGCGTGAAGCTGAAACACTTCACTTGAGCGAGCAGACTGGGGAGGGTGACGTCACGGTTACCATGACAACTCGGCCGAAAAATGCAGGCTTCCAAGCATTCTTATTTCGGCTCTTCACTTGCGCTATTTTGCGTGTAACGATTTGTTTTCCGTATTAAGCGCGCCATGTGAATTAATATTAATTCAAAATTTTGAGTATTTTGGAACTGAATAAAGGCAAAAAAGAATAGATTATAAAAAAATACTGAATAAAACTTTATTTTGAGTAAAATAGGTGAAGAGGCACTTCACCTACTTCACCTGAAAAGCCGCCACTGGGGTGGGCCAGACTGGGCTGAGCTCGACCTGTGTTTCCTTTTGCCTGTCCTAGCGACTCACATAACAGTATAGTTCCCTACCTTTTTTACATCTCTTGCCCGACCCCTTTATATCCTTCGCCCGATCTCAATCATCAGCCGCCCCTCCCAACTTGCTTGTCTGGCTACGGGCCTGCTGTTCGGGCGCCAGTATAACGCAACCCTTTTTCGCGGGCGAGATTGGTGTTACGCTATGTATAAAACCATGACTACGGAAATGTTGAACTAAATGAGAATACGATGCAATAGCTGCACGAAATAGCTCTAATTAAGTTTTTACGGCCAGACGAAACATATACAGAAGTCAAACTCACGAAAACCTTTTATTGGTCCAGCAATATTTGATGAACTCCACAATATATCGCTACAAATTACAAACTTCACACCTTAACAGCGATCGAACATCTTCACACACACACAGAAAGCAACTGCTGTACCGTCCTTTTATCAAACGTTCTTATCACATTCATACGTATCTCTCTGACCTCAAAAGTGTTGCCAACCTCATTCATGTTGGAAAAGGAACTAAAAATGAAATTTAAATTAGAATGACATCACATTCGCTACGAGAAATTCGTAAAAACCCATATATTGCATATTATGACTTAGAAAAAAATACACAGACTAGAAAAGTGTGCGTGCTACACCAGATTAAGTAATTAACATGTTTATTATAAAGAAAAATACGTTACATCAAGCAGCTACAGTCTTTAGGTGGAAGCCAAATGACGTTACGTTATTTTTAAAAGAATAAAATTAGCCATGTTCACTGGTCCGTTGCCTGTTACACACCTGATCTTAAATTTAAAATAATCCTTCAATCTACGAGGATGCATAGCGACCGTGCATATGTACACTGAAGAGCAATTGAATTAGAGACAGTTGGCGTTATGCAAATGTGGCGCTGTGGGTGGCCCTGTAAACAGAAACGACATGGCGTGTGCAGCGATCCCACAATATAAGGAGTGATGCGACGGGAATCAGTAAGAGTCACACGCAGTATGGGTAAGACGAAGGATCTAAGCGCATTTGATCGTGGGCAAATTATCGGGGCCCAACGAATGGGTCACTCCATCTCGGAAGTCGTGCAGGCACTGGGATTTTCACGAGCCACTATGGGTGCACCGTGAGTACATCGAATCTGGTAAAATTACCTCTGCAAGGGCCAACTGCTGTAGACAACAGCGTGTGGATGAGCTGGGTCATCGTCGGCTAGCTCGCATTGTAACAGCGGATAGACGGGCCACACTGCAAGAAATCACTCGGCAATTTAACGCTGGTGCACAAAAACGTGTAAGCAGCCACACCATCCAGAACCATCTCCTCGCTATGGGGTACAGAAGCCATTGTCCCACGAGGGTACCGCTGCTGACCGCACATCATAGGTTGCAAAGATTAGCATGGCCGCTGGACCCTAGACATGTGGAAAAATGTTGCCTGGACTGATGAGATACGAGTACGGCGCAAACCACATGAAGCGATGGATCCTTCCTTCCAGCAGGGTACTCTTCAAGCTGGTGGGGGTGGCATTCTCGTCTGGGGACTGTTTACGTGGACTGAAATGAGATCCCTGGTACGTATGACATCGTCCCTCACAGGTCAACGTTACCGGGATATCCTGGACGACCGTTTGCTCCCGTTTGTGTGTCTTCAACATTTTACTGGGGGACCTCATCCTGCAACAAGACAATGAACCGTGCCATCGCTCCCTAATTGTATCCGAATGGTTGGATGAACACTCCACCGACGTGACCTCGCTTTCTTGGCCAGCTAGGTCACCTGACCTCAATCCCATCGAGCACATCTGGGATGCCATCGAGAGAGATGTTCGAGGCTCTGACCCCCTCCATGAAATCTTCGTGAACTGCGGGAGCTCGTTCAGGGATCGTGGGTCCATATGGCTTCCCAACGCTTTTGGTGTCTTGTCGAGTCCATGCCGAGACGAAACGCTGCCGTCATCAGGACGAAAGGTGGTGCTACACGTTACTAGACAGGTATCTCTAATTCAATTGCTCTTTAGTGTATACGTACATACTCTGGAACTGAAATTGGGGAGAATCTATCATCCTACCTTACTTCTGGTGATTACGGTGGCTTACCTATGACAGTTACGACTTCCTTGATGGTTGGTATCCCTCGGTTGTCAGGGTAGATCTCTGCTGAAATTTCTGTTTCCTCGAATGTTCTATTCTGCCACGGCGAATTTCGCCATTTGCCTTATCTGTTATCACTTTCAACTCATAAAAACTCTAACTGCCTAGCGACTCTGGGCTTCCATTCCTCTACCTCGACTCTGTATATCTCTATGGCTGCCCTACATGACACTGTGTACGACTACATTATATGGCTAATATTCGAAGGGTACGTTATTTCTGTGTATATATCTCAGTCCCTTTCATTTCCAACGTGGTAGGGGCCCTCTGAGTTTTTCGCCTACGGCCACGATTGGTCAGCTGAATCGACCAATGCTTGACCCTAGTGGTTATTGGTTGGCCCATGAGCCACTCAGCTACCCGCTAGTAACAGCTGGTGTTATGGGCTGGTGGTGGTTTCCGTACTTTAAATGGGACATATTTTCGTTGGCCTGGTGAATAGCGACAGATTACGGTGGCTTACCTATGACAGAGGTACGACTTCCTTGTGACACAGCAGTGTACTTGACGACTTTTGCTAGTTCCAACTATTAAAAGAGATGGTCGTAAAACGTAAACTTGGTTATTCATCTGATCGCGATTCGAGCTTTGGAATGTCCACCAACAAAGCCCTAGTAGCACTGAGGACTGACATCGTGAGAAGAAGCATGGTATTCGCGAAATTTATGAAATGTCAGTAAGAAAAATTCCTTGGTCATTTCCACGGGTGTTCGAGGGAAACGCCATAAACCGCCTTGACCACCAGGGCTTTATGTTTAAATGGGGAAATGGGGGTATGTGGCAAAAAAGGGAGCAAAGGAAAAAAAAATATAGATTAAATAAAAAAAAATGAAAAGTAAATTACGCCTTGTATTTGTAATTAATTAAGCCGCCAAACAATGTGGCTCGAAATATGAAGTATTTCCGCGGCAACAATGCTTTGTTTTATATATTACAAATTGGGGTGAAATGTACTATGCATTTAGAATTCTTACGAAGTCTTGTGGGTTCCGCTGTTACACGGTGTACTTCAATGTGTGTTGTGTGTGTTACATCTTCAATGAAGTGACAAAATTTCCCTGTATGCAGGATTGGCCGGGTACATTACAAGATATAAATTTTACATAAATTACGCGTAATTTATAAACTAGTCAACTATGTGTCTATCATTTTTTAATAAATTATGAAGAAAAATTAATGAAAAAGTCTTTGGCCCGCCAAAAAAATTTGTATTTTTCTTTTGGTCCGCCTATAAATACGTTTGCCCATCCCTGGCATAATGCTTTATGATCTTAGCAACACGCTCAATACTTCTCACTGGTGTAACAGAACACAATTCTTTGTTATACTGTGAAGGGCATTCACACATGCAAATCAAGGTAAAGCCAATTTTTTTTTATATATATATCTGTGTTAGGCTAGAAGTTTTAATGAGCTGTGAATTTTGATATCAAGAATTTGCATGCTTTTGTGGGTGTGTCCCGCTTCCGGATGAAAAGTAAACCAATATCCGCAGTTGTATAGCGATTTTTTTTTTAATCCTGAGACATGGAGTTAAAATTCAGAACAGTGACCTACTGTAATTGTCATCTGCGCGTATTCAGGATGAAACATGAACCCTCC
This sequence comes from Macrothele yani, assembly GCA_039090855.1. NCBI lineage: Eukaryota > Metazoa > Arthropoda > Arachnida > Araneae > Macrothelidae > Macrothele > Macrothele yani. Next base: position 164,330,203 of record CM077002.1, read on the forward strand.
TCCACTCAGCTATTCAAAAAACAACCTTTGTTCTTGCAGTATCACGGCTTCATCACGCGATTAATCTTGGAATCATTGTTTTTTAAATAAGCTAGCTTGCTCTGACTGTTATATTATTATCTTCGCATTCAGTACCAGACTATAATTGAACGGAAAATCAAAAATCATTTACCTTTCTACTTTTAAAATAATTTATAAGAAAAAGGAAGAGAGATGTATTTCCAACTTACATTGAAGCTCGAATAATTTCAGGATTAACCATTTCTTAAACTCACGATTCCATTCATTAAACTCGAAAACGGCAGCAAACGTGTAAATCATTTTAAACCTAAACTGTAGATACAGTCTTTGCAGAGTTAAAAAACGCCGCCCTGGTGGCGAAATGGTCTAAGCGATGGCCTCTGATCATTCGTCCGTAAGGGGTCCGGGTTCGAATCTCGGTGAGGCATAGATGCAGTTTGTCTTACGACACTGGCTCTCTCTCTCTTCCCTGGAACCAGTGACCCTAAATTAGGGACGGGCGACTGCTTATAGCCCATTGAGTTACTCACGGTGGTTGTTAAACCTCCAATAATAAAAAAAAATTCAAAATTTGCCAAATATACACTGAAGGGGCAGAAATTATGGAACACCTGGATTCCAGGCAACGCGACGCTCTCACCCCTCTCACTAGTGGACGAACCCACCGCTTGGCAGCTATAATATATTTAGGAACGAGGATATCACTGCATTCACATAGGGGCAGCTGATGGCCTAGTGGTCAACGTTCGTGACTGCCACAAAGGAATCTCAAGTTCGATCCCAGGCGAGTACGAAGGCTCGAATCACTAAATATCAGCGGTGTGTCGGATGGGTACGTTAAGCCATCGGACCCCAGGTACTGGCTCCCCGGTTATAAAAAGGGCTTCTACCTCGCTTCCGTGTCACTTTTCCTGTCGGGGCACTCCAGCCCAAATCTCCTAACTTCCTATTTCTAAGGGTTGTTTAAGACCTGAGGTCACACACTCCCTTCCTAAAATCCTCTACACATGATCTGATCTGCATTCACATAGACGGTAATTCGATGTCAGTATAGAAAAACGTTGTAAGAGTTTGAAATAGGGGTGATAGTGGACGTTTAACGCATGTAGTAGCGTGCCCGGTAGGATTGGGATTTTAACACGCCCCCCCTCCGAAAAAAGAATTTGGAACCTTCTTTCGATTTTTCAAAACCGCGACTTTAACCCATTTATGCCTCATGCTCCATTATTGGAACGGTAGTCACATGGGAGTTATTTGTATCCTACTGCTCAAGGTCGTCAACGAGGTCGGATTTTTTACAACTGTCTGCTTTCTAAGGGTAGATGTTATCACGTACTGCACAGATTTAGTCACTGTTGCAGATACTGAGGTGCAGGGATGTCATTAAAAAATGATGATTTTCGAAAAAGGTTTTTAAAGACCCATCCGAAGCCAGGTAAAAACAACTTTAGTGCAATACACTAACTAACTTTAGGGATTACAATAACAATTTCTTCCTTCAAATTCTTGTTTCTTGACTTATTCTTGATAACATATATGAAATTCATGCACAGATTCAAAAATTTCAACCTCCGACATAAATGGGTTAAAAGGCACAGTTTTGTTAGTATTTGAAATTGTTTTTTTGTCTCATGGCAATAATTAAACGTGTTTTCTCCATGAAGACAAGAAACTGCAAGGAATCAAGGACAAGAATGTTGCATTGCAATGAAAAGCGTATACATGGGTATACTGAAAGTTTGTGGCAACGAGGTAAATGCCAAATTTGAGTTCCACGACTTATTTCAGATTATTCTAAAAGCACGATGAAAAGCAAGGAGTTTTGATTAAAATACCAAGAATCACATCAAAACAAAACCAACGCTATAACAAACACAAAAACCCAAAAGACTATTACAGGATTTCAATTTATGTACCATTTTTAGACACATTTATTAGTGCATTTGGAAAATACATTACTCGCACACAAATCGGCCTTATCAGGATCCCAGTCACTTTTTCCAACAAATCCCAATGTGCCACAATCTTCTCAAGATATTGATGGCTTTAAAACTTTAACTGAATTTCGTACAGGTGACTTGAATGTCTCACAAGAACTAATAGCAGAATTGAAACTGTGGGGGTACCTTAGGATCGCCCGCAAAGAAAAGGAGCACTGGCCAAAAAATGCATTAAGTGCTTTAAAACTGTATTACAGTGAGGTATTACCCAATATAAAAACATTGCTTCACATCATCATCAACTATTATCAATCCACTGCTGGATGAAGGTCTCCCCAATTTTTTTCCACAATTGTCTGTCTTGGGCCTGTCTCCTCCATGTTACTCCAACATACTTTCGAATTTCATCCTTCCATCTCCCATGGGGTCTTCTTCTGGGTCTTTTCCTGTACCTCGGAATCCAGTCTAAAATTTTGGTTGTCCATCGGTGGTACGTTCTTCTGGCAACATGTCCAGAAGAACGTAAAAACTTACGTCATAACTTACGTAAAAATTATTCGATTTGGATGAAATGTTAGCATGTTGTAGGTGCCTCCCTGGGGACGAATTCTATTAAAAATGGGCGAAATGGGGTCAAAGGTTAGGACACAGGAGCGGGATCTATTCCATAGCCCTTATGCGTCATAACTTACGTAAAAATGCTTCGATTGCGACAACACTTTATCATGTTATTTCGGAGGTATACTGAACCGGTTCTGTTGAATATAGTCAAAATGGGATCAAAGGTCAGGACACAGGACCGAGATTTATTCCACAGCCATTATCCTCATAACTTGAGTAATGATTTCTGGTATGTTGAAAAGCGTATTATAATCAATGCATTGCATGATTTACTAACTTTTTTTTTGTTATCTTATGAATATTCAGGAATAAATAACTACAGAAAAGTAATTCAAACGCAACAGTCTAATTATTTCTGAAGCCTGTCGATTATGAATACATATGTACCGTGACAAAGAACCGATCGGTTTTTGTTTTGAATGTACGATAATTTTAATGTTGGAAGTCTAGTGCTCATTATTGAAACTCGAAGTACTTCAACATAACAATTCTATCTCCAAATTCACAGAAAATTCAATCGTTACAGAAACTTTTACGAGAAATTCCGGGCATTAGTTACTATTATTTTAGAAAAATAAATACATTAATTTTTACAACCTTGGCCATTTTAAAAAGGGAAAATCTGCACCACTGCCAGGCATAATCCAATTTTGTTTCCTTATAACGACTGCGGATTTAACGCGATCTCCGATTTAACGAGTAAAATAGAAACTTTTGTTTGTCATAATGTTACTTTAAAGCTAACTTGATCGATTTTGACGACAAGAAAAAAAAAAAAAAGCTAAGTTGATCACTCTTAACAAGCAAAGTAATAACATTTAATGAAATTCCGTATTTAACCAAACAGAGAGAATATGCTGCGATCTGTTTTGGAATGGAAATAGTCGCATACAGGTTGAAACTGCCACAGCGCATGAGAAACTTTTCGAGCTAGTGAAAGAAAGATAGAAAAGTTAATGGAGAATGTGTTAATCACGTGCTCAACACCTTCTCTGCCATCCACTCCAAGGGCCTTGAGAGTATAGCGTCAGCAGAGAGGAAACTGGCGCCCAACTATGAGGGTAGTGAAGAAAGCGTAGAGGAGAACACTCGACCACTGCAGCCACTGACTGTACGAAAAATCTCCAACGTTTTCTTGAAAAAACAGATTACAGCGGTGACGGAGTATTTAATGCACTAAGTTTTATTTGAGCCATTACATTACGACCACCTACCTAATAAGCTGTAAGAACTCCTTTAGCCCCGCAAAACACCGCCACTGGGCGAGGCATTTATCCTGGGGTATCTGGTATCATAATGTCAACAGCAGGTCCTCCAGTTCCAGTACATTTCGGGGTGGTGGTGATTTAGCGCGAACCCGCTTTCCCAAGTCGAACCACAAATGTTCCATTGGGTTCATATCAGCTGAATTTGGAGGCCAGGGCATTAACAGAAAGTCACCAGCATGTTCCTCTAACCACTCCTTGACGATTTTGGCAGTGTGGCATGGCGCATTATCCTGTTGGTAATGGCCTGGCTATCACCAGCGGGGGAAGACAGTTACCGTGAATGGGTGAACTTAGTCCGCAACAATGTTCAGATACCCGACAGCTGTCAGGAATTGTGCTATTAGGATAATAGGGCCTAAAGTGTCCTAAGAAAACATCGCCCACAGCATAACATCGCCGCCGCCGGATTGTTTTCCCCAACAGTGCAACCAGGTGCATTAGACTCCGTTGGTAATCGCGTATCCGCATTCGGTGGTCTACGTGATGCACCAGGAATCTTGATTCGTTAGACCAGGCCACTTTCTTCCAATCATCAACGGTCCAATCTCGATGATCTTGGGCGCATTTCATGCGCTGTTGACGAAGACGTACAGCGAGCATGGGGACCCGCCTGGGTCTTCGGCTACGCAGGCCCAATGCGCAGAAGGTTGCAATGAACTGTGTGCTGTGACACATGGCCCTGATCACCACTGTTGTAGCTGCGGGTGATTTGTCGCACTGTGGGTCTGCGGTCGCTGTGAACGATGCGCGACATTCCCCGCTCCACTCTGACATTGAACAGTGAGCTGAGGACGACACACGGCTGAACGATGGTTCGTCATTTGGCCATCTGTGCACCACTTTTGATACGTACTCACTACAGCGATACGTGATCAACCTACAAGCAGCGTCGTTTCCGAGATCGTAGTTCCGAGGCTCCGTGCCATCACAATTTGTCCTTTATCAAACTCCGATAAATCAGCAGTTTTTCCCATTCTGACTCCGAACACTCTACTAATCGAAAGGTTGTATACACACACTGCTCTGTAAACCACGTGCTCCACCGTTCGGTCTCCAGGTGCGCTTATTTCTCTAGGCTGGGGGTGGTCATAATGGAATGGTTAATCGGTGTAAATCGAAGTAAACAACATTAGATTATTTTCTTTAATACTGTAAATGCTTCTACATAATGTCTGCTTCAGGATTCACTGCTTACTACAGTCAACCCTCGATTTACCTTCGCTCAATTTATGGCCACTCTTGCATAACGCCACCCCTTGGGTATGAACAAACGTGCTCTGTGTAAAACATCCCTTGATTTACTTCCACACCCTTGGCATCCGCCAACCGCCAATATATGTTATTGCACCAACCTGCCTTTCCCAACACAAAACATACTTGATGTACCGCCACTTGCAAGCAGTGTGTGAATTGCCTTCCCGTCATTTCGATTCAATTATGGCGAACCTTTTGGCACAGAAAATGGCAGACGTTGGCAGGGGCTGCTGCTCCTGAAAACATGTCACAATGAGAGAGTCCATCTGGAGTGCTCCCACTTTCGTAATGTGGCGCAAGAGTCAAAAGAAGAGAAATAAGTCGCAGATCTTTATCAATTAGGGATATCATTACGGCCTGGATTTATTGCGCTTCTTTGGGTGTTTAATCTATTTCTATTTATTAGGACTTACTGGATGTCTCACAACCCTTTACCATGTCCTTCATTTGAGCACAGAGAAGCATCAGCGAAGAGAACCTACGGTGGGCCTGGTTACTATTCATTCAGGGGACTGCCCTGTGAGTTGAGGTGTTTTCTTCTTCTCACACCTGTCCTGTCCTGTTCGGCGGAAGAGAAGTGCTTGCTTTTTTTACCAACTACCAATTAAGATGGCAAATCAGTTGACATCTTTTCCCAGGCACATGAAGTTTCTTTTACCCCACATGATGCTTGCTGTTTTTAGTTTATCTTCTGGGCTCAGCAAATCAGTCTGCAACTGCTTACAAGCATCGAAATCAGAAACGAAAAGAAGTTTTTTTTCTTGTTGTTTGCTATTTTGAAAAGAAATGTCGAAAGAACAGTCCTTACCATAAAGCAGGAGACTGAAATTTGCGATTATCGCCATGAAGATATTCATATCTAAATCACAAATGGAAAATAAACGATTTCTTAAAAAGAAACTAAGGTAGGTAAAACGATTTAGTGTAATGCTATTAATTTTCACTTGATAAAACTTTAGTGATTTTTTATTCATTTCCTTATAATTAAAATGTGAATTTTGTCTTTCTACTTCTGCAAAGTGAATTTCCGCATTTAGTACATACTAGAAGCTTCCGAGATCAAAAGGACACTCCGGAGTACAGTGCGCATTGGGCACATAACATATAATTGCATTTTTTTTTCTAATTAACATGTCTTTAATTTAATGCTAATCATGATTTTTGAGATCATAATTAATACAATTTGGTTTATAATTGGCAAATTTGATATAACGCCACAATGTAATGTATCAAACGGTGGTGGTACATCAAGGATTGAATGTATGTACAAGGGTTTTCCTAAAACAACTAAGAATGTTTGGATAACAAAAAATATGCGTACCTTAATTATCAAGGAAGTGGTCATCTTTTTCGAAATATTGTTCACTGCATCGAATGCAGGTGTTCCAACGTTCTCCTCATTTTTTGAATGTCTTCTGGGATTTTTCTTCTGAAATGCTATTAAAGCACCCCTGCGCAGCTGTAATAAGTTGTTGACAAGTCTCAAATTGTTGTTCCCGAAATGACTTTTTTAAAATGAGGAACAATCAGAAGCCAGTCACGTGGCAACAAGAGGTTAGGGCATCAACTTAATATTCATTTTCCCCAAATAAGAAACGTCAGAACTAACCATGAGCAGCCTTGCATTGGGCCACACATGAAAAGAAATGCGGAACCCAAGTTGAACAACCTCGTTTCATGCCCAAATGGTCGGTTAAAATTCTGTGAATTGATGATTTTGAAATGTGAACCGTATCTTCGATATCTCTAATTGATACGTGTCTGTCTTTCCATGTATTGATGTTTACCTCAGTAACACTCGTTGAAGGTCTTCCTCCATGCGCGATTAAAGCAGCAGACTCACCACCATCCATAAATTATTTATGCCATCTGTAAATTGTTCATTTTCCTAGACATTCATCTTTATAAGCCTCTTGCACAAGACGTAAATTCTCTCCTTAAGTCGACAGCAAAATTTAATGCCGCATCTTTTGTTCCTCATTCACATCCATTTTTCGAAAAACACAGCGCGAAAACACTCGTTAGGCGTTAACAAAAAAACGCTTTTAAACTGTGCAGTAATAACGCAATGTCTTTTTCGTGAGCAAGATTGGTCTTACGCTATGTCTAAAACCATGACTAAGGAGTGTTGAACTAAATAAGAATACGATGCAATAGTTCCTAATTAAGCTTTTACGGCCAGATGAAACATATACAGAAATCAGACTTACGATAACCTTTTATTGGTCCAGCACTCTTTCAGTAGATCCAACACATACCACAGCAGGTAAACTTCACATTTATCTTAACGATCGTACGTCTACACACACATCCCCATGAGCAGCTGTTGTATCGTTCTTATCACATTAATACGTCACTTTCTCTCCGACCTCAAATGTGTTGCCAACTACATTCTTGTGAGAGAGAAGATATCACGTTAAGTTTGGAAGTATAAAGGAAAACAAACTCTAATTTACATCGGAAAAGGAACTAAAAATGAAAGTTATTTTAGAATATACGTCACACACTACCGAAAACGCAGGCGTGATAAACAGGTGTGGCCGGTTGCTATGGTTTCTACAACGACTACCGTTTTTTCAAGACTCGTGCCAAGGTCGAACGCAGTATTGCACAGTTTTTATAAAAAACATTCTCAGTTGTTTGGGGACCAGCTTTAAAGTGTTTATATTATTTTAATTGTATTGCTATAGCTAATTAATTAAATCTCTAAAGAATATCCATTTGTTATGGATATGCATATATATAGGATATTTTTACATGATGGAATATTTCACCCCAGAAAAACTTTAATGAAGATTTCTATCGGTCCCGAGCTGCTTGTCGTAAACGGGTTATACTGTATATTTGAATCACCGGTCGTTAAAGAATGTTCTACGCCCTTGAATATGCTCAAGTTATAACTTAAAATTACCGTATTTTAATTACGATGCATTGAAATCAACTACTTTGCTCGACATTTTCAGGCAATTTAATCGAAAGAATTACAACTTTCTCCAGCAATAAATAATGAAACGAGAAAACAGTTTACATCGCGGCATTTTCTGTGATCACAGCAGATTGTCGAGCATTCATCTGTCATCGTAAATACGGCCATTTATTTAAGTGATATACGGAAAACCTTGACAACTCATTCACGGTTCATTTGTTCGCATTCTGTGACGATTACAGTTGGTTAGCAAAGTACACATCTAACCACCGTAAATTGCTGAAATATGGAGGAAGTCACTTGTTAACAAAACAAGGAACAGTCGGGGAAAGCAATGGATGGGCAGAATCTTCCGGTATCCTACGCCTTCACAAAACAAGCGCCTGAACTTTCAAGGGTATAAATGCCTCTCCAGTTCACTCTTCCGGGAAGTGAATTTTAAAGGAGATTATCTTTCTCCCTCTTCTCAACCCACGAGTCTTTTGAAAATGTACGTAATGCTATCATTAATTCCTAATTGCCGTGTTAAAACTGACAAAGTTGCCTCAACTTTACGAAACGGCAAAATTTACAAATAGAGTGGTTACGCGTTTTTCAAAATATACGATTTTTTTGTACTGGTTGTGGGGGCTATCAGTACAAAAAAGACATCTATATTTGAAGTTAGAGGGGCTAGAAGCCCTCAAGAGCGGGGGTTGAGGGCTTCTAGCTCAGGGACGTCACCAAGGGTGTGCGAGGGTGGGCTTGAGCCCACCCTGAAATTTGAATTGTCTACCCTAACGCCCACTAAGTTTAAAATGTGTCATTTTTCAATATATTTAACTTTAAAATATAATCTGCACTTTGTCAAGTAATAAGTCTTGTTTTTTATTTCATACAGCCCTGAGTATTTCCCTGTATAAAGTGCGTTGTTTACGTCTCCAAGAAAGGTTATCAAAAAAGAATCCGAACGGCCATGAAAATTCCGTTGTTCTCCACTCTTTCCAGTTCCTTAATTTAAGCCTCTTTGTCATTAATACAGACAATTGACGTGGACTAGGAACATCAAACCGAAGTCATTGCTCTTTCCACGTTTATAAGTGAGTCACGGATAAAATTCACATCGGCCGCCATCAGGAATCGAACCCAGGGTCTTCCAGTTACGCGCCGGACATGCTACCACTGCACCACAGCGGCCTTGAATTCCTTCAGACTCAGTGGTAACCTTAGTTTCAACCTCTTTTTCATGTTTGTATGGTCAGGAGGCTAACGAGGAGGGTGGATAGGAATTCACTGAGGGGTCACTACTAATTGTTCTGTTTGTTTTCTTTACAGAATAGGAGATTCCAACGCGGAATGTGGACTCTAAAGCTACACCAGCGCCCCGGGACAGTGAAAGTGAAGAAATTGGCTGACGGCTGTTTTGTAGGACAGGAGTGCAAGGCAAAGACGCTGGCTAGGAGGAAGGAAGTTAAGGAGGGGAGGGGGGTTGTTTCTGCGTGGCACAAAGTTAAAATTTTATTTAGGTAAACAAAAATGACATTTCCTATTAAATAAATAATTCAAGTACAGTACTATTTTCGTAAGAAAAATGGAAAATTTTGAAAAACAATTTAAGACAACGTATGCAGAGCAAGTGAAAAGCTGAAGGCGACATTCTGCCAACACTTGTATGTTACACCAGTGGAGTAACTAGACAGATCCGTGTATGTATGTGAGTTCAGGTGGAGGGGTTATTATTGCAGGAATTCTTTTGTAGCCGGTAGTGAAAAGCATTGGCCCGGTGGCGCAGTGGTCTAAGCGTTGGCTTATGACCATTCGTCCGAGATGGGTTCGGGTTCGAATCCCGTAGAGGCATGGATGTTGTGTTTCTCTTACGGCACTGGCTCTCTCCCTTCCCTGGAACCAGTTACTCTAAATAAGGGAAGGACGACTGCTTGTGGCCCATTGAGTTGCTCACGGTGGTCTTTAAACCTTCAATCAAAAGAAAGAAAGCATTAAAAATTCGTTCTTTCAGTGTTTCGTAAAAAAAAAAGTTGCTATCAAGCTTGCCCCACGAAAAAGAACGCTCGCCCACCCTGATTTCGAAGTCTAGCGACGTCCCTGCTTTAGCCTCAAATACAGATGGATTTTACAAAATGTTTCGCGGAAACTTCATATGAAACTAGTTAAAGAAACAGCCAGGATTTTTTGACGCCAGCTTTAAATGAAGTATTAAAAAAAAGCGCTTTTTTTCGTTTTTTTTTTTTTTGTTGTTTTTTTAAGTGAATAAGTAAAATCTTCAAGAAGACATTTTCATTAATACAGACATTTAACGTGGAGCATATCCGGCGCGTAACTGGAAGACCCTGGGTTCGACTCCCGGTGGCGGCCAATGAGAATTTTTCCGTGACTCAATTATAAACGTGGAAAGAGCGAAGATCTTTGTTTGAAGTCATTTTCACCTTAGTTTAGAAAAACTGAGTGCTGGAAGAAAGCAGCATTTCCAAAGGACTTGCGATCCCTTTTCACAGCCATAGCAAAAGTTACTATACCTACGGTTGGAAAGCGTAAAAAAGACACCCTGTCAGCAAAAAAAAAAAAAAAAAAAACGGTTAAGTAATGAGGAATCCAGATTTTGGGGGCACAGAAGAGCTGTATTTCAAAAGCTTAGTAATAAAAAGGATGTTCTTACTATCTCGTTCTTATGAAACATAAAATTTGAATTATATTGTTACAATCGTAATACCTATACAGAGATAATTTTTATACACCCCTTTCATATTTGTCTAACTTTTGAATTGGTGGATGGATTTTTGAAGTGTTGCTGGATTTGGATATCTAACGAAATAAGCTTTCTAACGATATGTCGCACAAAACCCTTCCATTTAAGACATTAAAGTCTGCGTGCGGCGTAACGTCGGGGTTCGTCAAAAACTAATTCATTAGAATGCACACGAAAAATTATTAAAGATATGCAAGTTCCATTTTAAAATATAATCGAATGACCGAGTCAAAAATAAAACCGGGTGGGGTTATAAAAACTTTATGTGTACGTTATATGAGAAATCACAAAAGAAAAACAAATGTATTGACCTTGTATTTGCAACGACATTCGTCTGTCAAATGGAACCATGTTTCGGAATTCGTCAATCACATCTTCCAGCTGTGTGGAAATAGCTAGTGATTGTTCAGTATACCATCAATGAGATCAGCGTTTCCTGTGTCATCGTAGAACGCAGTTTTGCTTTCACGAGCGGTGGTTGAGCTCCATACAACCGCTCAAACATTTTTTAAAGAGAAATATTGCTATGATAAAGTTTTCCTAAAAATGGAAGCTACCCCCTCCCCTCCCACCGCGCGCCTGCGCACACACACACACACACACAACGAACTAGTGTTTTTAAAGATGCGCTTTTGGTGCTTTTCACATAGTGACATATGCAAGCACCAAAGGGGTTAACTCTTCTGAAAAATCCCCCTTTCTAAAGAAAAAGAAAACAAGAGAGAGTAGAGTGCCCTGCTACTCTTTGTACATAATTTATGCTATGCATCTTTCACATGTCAAAATTTATGCTATGCATCTTTCACATGTCAAGATCTTTGTGCGTATGAAATCAAACGAGTGATTCGAAAGTATACATTTATCACGTACAACACACTGCATTTATTCGCATCTCTTACGACCACACCGAGCCACAGTACGATCCATACTAAGTGGAATTAAATCATAACAACAAATAATAAGATTTACTAATTCCTGGCATTAAGCGGTACTTAGGTAAGTGGATTAAAGAATGTTATTTTCGTAAAATCCAATAGGAGATCTGTCAGTCATAAAAGTAAATATTTACTAAACTACAGCGGTGGCAATAGTAAGTATTTCGACTGTTTAATTATTCAAAAATGATATTTATTAGTAGATTCAGACGAACGTAGGAAACGACCCAGACACTGATGAAATGTGTAGCTACGAAAGTCCATTTGCGCATGCGCAAGCTAAAATCTGACCTCAAGATAGAAAGAAAACCTGAAATGTTAGTTAGGGGAAATGGAAACTTCTGGTCTATGAAATCTACAGGTTATACCCCATCTTGTTATATACATCATTTTAAAGCTCTCGTCAACAGCAGATTACCTATCCCCTTGGTAGAAGGGGGGATCAAGAGGAAGCTAAATTTTGCTAGGACGCACCATTTTCATGGAATCAAAATGAGTTTCTGTAATGGGTTTGACTTTGATCACATTCAGAATCAGATTCTCGTAATTTAAGCAGATTGCAATGAGCTATTGTTACGTTTATGTAACACGTGATGAAATAATGTTCGGCAATAGCTCAGTAAAATATATTGTTGTGTAACAATTAAATTAACTATTGTTGCGTCACTTCATGGGACAACATTCAAAAATCAGATTTCATCAATAGTTTTGACTACTTCTGTTACCCATTTTCGTTACACCTATTTTTTTCCCCAAGGGATTCACTTTACTCCTGTTAAAAGACTGTCGTAAAATTGGTACGTTAAGTACTATTTTTTAATCCCCACTTTTTTTGCTCTCCCTCTACAAAATCACCGTCTGTGTTTACCCACGGTAGTGATTAGCTTTGGGAGACATGCGTATGCGTTGACCCCTTCTCTATTTACTTCAGGTTCCTGGATACGCCTATTTCAACATCCTACATGTAATTTTGGAACATGAATGAATTTTCACTGCGAAGTGTTTCTAAGAACAGGATGCCAAGCGGAAAATGAACTGACTGGAAGTTCCAACCACCGTTTTCACACCTCACAAACACAACACCGAGAGTAGGATTTGATTTCATTTGTTAAGCTTTTTAACGACAGAAACAATCGCTGGTCTAGTTCTCAAACAGAATGAACAGGGTGACGTCATCAACGCGATTAGCCAAGTTCTCAGAAACACATAATTCTCACTTCTACCCTCTTTGGTTGGCACTTCGTTCTGTGCGACCGCTCATGATGTAAACATCCGCATTCGTTTGAGGAGTTGGACGCTCTTCAACATTTGACTATTTTTAAGGTGGGATTTGCATCTTTTCACTTTACGTCACCGAAAGAAGAAATTTTTCGCTTGCTCGCGACTTGTTTCTACAAGTCAGCACCATACATTCGCTTATTTCTAGAAACGAGATACAACAGAAAGTTAAAAAAAACTCCGGTCTCATTTTAGAAAATTGATATACAGAGGATGTTCACCCCTTTTTAGAACGATTTTCCAGCAATATAGGTAATGTTTAAAATAAAATTATTTGTTACTTAAATGTTAGTATCTGATAGCCCTTTCTCTGGATATGAATCTACATCCAGATTTACAAGATAACAGGACATTTCTTAAAATTGGTAGTGATATTTTATTCCACTCCTCTTCCTTTACTTTCCATATTTCAATAATTGTTTCAGGTCTGCGTTTTGAAAGCACTCTTTTTAGCAGTCCGAAGACAAGAGTCCATTGGTGACACATTAGGGGAGTTTGAAGAAATATGAGCAAAAGCTATAGACTTGATACCTGTCTTTTTGTATCAGTCCGAAGGCACAATAGTCCATTAGTGACACATCAGGGGACTTCGAAGAAATATGAGCAAAAAGGTATAGAATTTTTTTTTTTTTTTGATTGGAGGTTTAACGACCACCGTGAGCAACTCAATGGGCTATAAGCAGTCGCCCGTCCCTAATTTAGGGTCACTGGTTCCAGGGAAGGGAGAGAGCCAGTGCCGTAAGACAAACACAACATCCATGCCTCACCGGGATTCGAACCCGGACCCCGTTCGGACGAATGATCAGAGGCCAGCGCCTTAGACCACTGCGCCACCGGGGCGGCATAGAATTTATACCCGTCTCTCTTTTTCTTTTTGTCAAAAAGTAGAGTGTTAGACTTGGATATATGACTGGTAGCCTTATCCTGATGGAGTTCTACTCATTGAAGGCTCTGTGGATAAAGGAATGGTATCGCCTCTATAAATATAAGAGTTAAACTATGATTTTGGTAATATGTAGAATTCATTTTAACATTCTTTTCAACTTTTCTTAACTTGAATTTCCCATTGTACGAGAAACCCGCAATAATCATGAATCCTCTACTGAAACTTTCTTTGGATTCTTGGAAACAAGTTTGTTAAATCTTTTTCTGCTCTTTGCGATAGTAAATCGACCTTTTTTTGGTTGGAGGTTTAACGACCACCGTAAGCAACTTAATGGCCTATAAAGCATAGCCCGTCCCTAATTTAGGGTCACTGGTTCCAGGGAAGGGAGAGAGACAGTGCCGTAAGACAAACACAACATCCATGCCTCATCAGGATTCGAACCCGGACCCCTTTCAGACGAATGATCAGAGACCTAGGCTTAGACCACGGCGCCACCGGGACGGCTTAAAGTTGTTTAGGTAGCTCCATGGTTCACCTATAGTCACAACAAATTTCCATCTGTTTCCGTCAAAGTGATTTTCATGAAGAAGTCTACACCGTGTTCTGCGTTCAGCCACGGGCCTAAGAAAAAGATCCATGCTTCATCAATAGTCACAATAAATTTCCATCTGTCTCCAGGTAAGTGATTTTCATCTTATTTTCGTCAATATCTCTACTTCTAGGAGTCCCATTTAAAAAATCTCTTCTTTGTTGGATAGTGTTTTCACTGTGACATGTTTTTCATATAATTTCAAAATTTTAAAGTAATTCATAAACTATCCGCTAGGGGGCGTAAGGGTAAATTGCGTTTCCCCCTATATCTCTGCTTCTAAATCTCCGATCTGAAAAATTCTTTCTGGACTGGATACAGCTCCTGATGGGAAATCCTTTGCACATAATTTCTAATTTTTGTAAAAAATGGTTTGACCACCAGGTGGCGTAAATCACAATTTCCGCTTCTGATGTATATTTGCAGCACATTATGAGCTTCTAAATTCTCGATTGAAAAAAACGTTGTTTGTAGACAGATAGTACTCATGCCAACAAACCTTTTAAGAACATTTTCATCCTGAAATAATGCATGGTTTTTACGCCAGGGAACGTAGATGTATATCTTATTTTTGTCAATATCTCTACTTCAAGGAGTCCGATTTGAAAAATTCCTTCTTTGTTGGATAGTGTTTCCGATGCGAAATGTTTTTCCTATAAATTCAAAATTTTCAAGTAAATCATAGACTTTCCGCTAGCTGGCACAAAAGTAAATTACGTTTTCTGCGTTATTTCTGCTTTTAAAACTCCGATTTGAAAAATTCTTCCTGTATCACATACAAGACCTGATGGAAAATATTTTTCACATAATTTCTAATGTTTGGTAAAGAATGGTTTGGCCACCAGGGGTCATAAGTGTTAATTTCTGCTTCTGATGTATTTGTAGCAAAATCTGGGCTTCTGAAAACTCGACTAATTTTTTTTCCTTGGACCGATACCGCTCATATGAAAAACCTTTTGAGAATACTTTCTTCCTAAAAGAATGCATGGTTTTCCCACCAGGGGACCTAAAGTTACATCTTATTTTTGTCGATATCTTTGTTTCTAAGAGTCCGATTTGAAAAATTATTTCTGTGTTGGAGAGAATTTCCGGTGAGAAATGTTTCTGATATAAATTCATGTTTTTTTTAACGCACAAGTCTGCAACCAGAGGGCGTAAGCTCACGATTCCCTCTGAGGGATTAAAAACCCTACTGAAAAACTTCTTTCTTACGTCAGATATTATTGTTTTCCATACCTGTTCCATTGACTTTGAATAGCTTTGATAAATTTAATTTGCATCAGAACGGATTCAAAAGACCTGCCTATTACATCCGAAAATTCGGTGTCATCTTTCTTGTTTTATATTTAAACTACATGTTCGATATATGGCGTTAAATTGGAAAACCTCATTTTTTTTTAAATCTTTCGCGAGTCGTCTTGAGCAGTTTTTGGATTTTATATGTTTCATTACGGAGAACGATTGTTCGCAAGTATGTGCAATTCCAAACACTGACATTAAGAGCTGTGGACATGAAGCAGACTGTGCAGCGAACCAGAAGACTTAAAAGCGAGATGTAAGAACCGGTGTCGTAAACCAGGGCTTGATTGGGAATAAAATCTACCTTTTTCCCCCTCGACTCCAAGTGATCTACTCTACTTGACAATTTCAAATTTCTTCCTCCAAAATCTGTCGCTCTTTGCTATACCTATATCGTTCTTGCCCTGTAGGTAGTACCTATCGATTTCGTAAATGTATTTGAGGTAAATAAAACAGTTTGAATTATTTTATGACTTTTATTCGATATTTATACAGAGGCCTTAGTACAAATTTAAATGTTATGAACAAATGTTTATTTTTTATGGTGAATAAAAAATTCATGTGAAGTTTGCGCCTTCATGTCTTCCACCTAGGATAAAAATTCTGGAGTATAATCGGACAACGCCAATCTCAAGCAATCTTCTGTGTGCTGATCCGTCAAATTTGAGCCATGTTTATTTTTTGTTTGTTGTAAGTAAGAAAATTCTCATTTGTATAAATATGTTGACCCGAAGAAAGAATGTAAATGTTCACTACATTTTCTCACACTGGGGTACTTTCTTCGGAAACAAAATTTCAGAAATTATCTTCTGAAGGTCCGGCCTTCAGAAATGTGTCACACCGCAGCGTTATTATTTCATTTTCCAGTGAAAATTTGTGCAGTTGAAACAGCTCTGCAAATTTACGTGCGATCGGTTGTGGGTCAGTGTCCACCTTGAATGGGTAAATGGTAAATTGAATGAGATCTTCCATTTTTTTAAACTGACTGAATTTTTTTTTCTATTTTTTCCACAAAACTTTAGCGATCGATCAAAAATGATTCGGCGATTGACGTGTTGGCGGTTCCTGTCGTAAACGACAAAAACTGGAGAGCGTGTGACGCCAGACAGAAAAGACTGTAGGGAGAGGATCCGTGACAGCGCTTCCATTTAGATGCGGGACTAATCCGTGCTGCGGAAGAAAACGAATTAGGATTACATGTAACGCATTTCAACTGCTACAGGGCTTTTTCCATATATGACGTTTCATATTCTTCATAAATTCGTTTCACATTTTTCAGGGGTCGAATCTGGGTAGGCGTCTGCTGTGTAGAAAATAGATTCTGTTAAGAATTCCCAAGCGTTCTGTGGCTGCTGAATCAAACATAATTCAATAGTGGCAAATTGAGATCTACTACAGGCAGGAATTTTGAGGGAAGGAGGGATTAACTTACCATGAGCAACTCTGAGGGCTACAACCAATCGTCCGTCCCTAATCTAGGGCCACTGGTTCCATAGAAGGAAGAAACCGTAAGACAAACACAACATCGATGTCTCACCGGGGTTCGAACTCGGGCCGGCTGCAGGTGAATTAATCGAAAACGGATTCATCGAACGGAGAATTCGTCGAAAAGAAAATTCTTCGAAAATTGGGGTTTCAGGTGGATTCATCGAGAGCGAAATCCCCGAAAGATACAATATCGTAGGGTAAGCTTTTCTCGAAAACTTTAACTACACGTGGAATATGCCACAAAAGCGTTTGGGAAATGTATAAAAATTGCATTTTTTATTTCTTAATTACACTTTCATGTAGAATGACCACAAAACCGTTAGAGAGTCTAACAAGAATCAGACTTTTAATTTCCTCGTAGACCGCCTCTAAAACTACGGCCTAGGCCGTGGCCTTTTCAACAGTTTTCATTCCGCTATGATCATATTTATAAGGTTTGGACACCCAGACAGGTTAGTAATATTACGCTTTTTCTTTGGCACTAAAAATAAAGCTTAGGCCTTTTTAACAGTTTTTATTCCATCGTGCTCATATTCATGAAGTTTAGACATCAAGTCAAGTTAGTAATACTGCGTGCGCTTTTACTTAGCCATTAAATATTAATAATGCCTTGGCCTTTTTAACTGTTTTTATTCCATCGTGTTCATACTGACAAGGTTTAGACACCAAGTGAAGTTAGTATTATTGCGCTTTTACTTAGGCATTCATCATCATCATCATTGTCAACCATTATCAATCCACTGCTGGACGAAGGTCTCCCCAAGTTTCCTCCACAACGGTCTGTCTTGTGCCAGTCTCCTCCATGTCACTCCCGCATATTTACGAATTTCATCCACCCATCTCCCATGTGGTCTTTTTCTGGGTCTTTTCCTGTCCCTTGGAATCCAATCTAAAATTTCGGCTGTCCATCTATGGTCTGTCCTTCTGGCAGTATGTCCAGCCCATTGCCATTTCAGGGATTTAACTCTGATCATGATGTCTTCCACTCTTGTCATTTTTCGGATCCACGAGTTCCTCTTCTTATCTCTCCTGGTTATACCAAGCATGCACCTCTCCATGCTTCTTTGAGTTGTCTGCAGCCTTTGCATGTCTCTTTTAGTTAAGGTCCACGTCTCTGCACCATACGTAAGCACTGGAAGGATGCATTGATCAAACACTTTTCTTTTAAGACATAATGGCATATTGCTCTTGAAAATTATGCTGTTTCTTCCAAAAGCTCTCCAGGCAAGTTTTGTACGCCGATTAATTTCTTCATCAATGTGACCCTCACTTGATATCTGCTGTCCAAGATAAACATACGTATCTGTTATCTCCAGTTTTTCTCCATCAATCGATAAATCTTCATTTCTTGTAAAAGCATTGAACATCACTTTTGTCTTCTGAAAGTTCATTTTTAATCCCACTTCTTTACTCTTGTCAGCAAGTTCCTGGATCATACTCTGCAGCTCTGATGGGGTAGTTGCAAAAATAACTACGTCATCAGCAAAACGAAGGTGGGTTAGATAATCTCCATTAATCTTTATCCCTTTGTTTTCCCAGTTCAGTGATTGAAAGACATTTTCCAATGTGGCATTAAAGAGCTTCGGAGATATGGTGTCACCTTGTCTCACTCCCTTTCCAATTTTTATGTGTGTTGTATTTTCAAACAGCCGAATCTTTGCACTTGCATTTTCATAGATGTTATTAATAATATTAATGTATGCATCTTCAATACCGCAGGATTTCAGAGCCGTGGTAACTGCTGATGGTTTCACCGAATCAAAGGCTTTTTCATAATCGATAAAAGCCATGCACAATGGAAGTTCATATTCCCTCGCTCTTTCAATTAGTTCTCTCAGTACGTGGATATGATCTATTGTGCTGTAGCCACTCCTGAATCCAGCTTGTTCTCTCGGTTGAGCCATGTCCAGTGTTACCTTCAAGCGGTGTGAAAGAACTTTAGTGAAGATTTTATAAACCACTGATAGGAGGCTGATAGGTCTGTAGTTCCTGAGATCCTCAATGTCACCTTTTTTATGTAGCAGGATCATTGTAGCATTGTTCCAATCCTCAGGAATCTTCCCTTCATTAAGGCATCGAGTGAAAATTTGGGCGAGTACTGTTTCAATTTCTCCACTTGCTTCTTGTATGATGTCTATAGTAATTCCATCTTCTCCTGGAGCTTTCCCCCGCTTCATGTTCTTGATTGCATGTGCAACTTCTGCTGAGAGGACTGGAAGAACTCTGGTACCTTTCATGATGTCTGGAGTACATGTATCATCCCTTTCATATAATTTGGAGTAGAAATCTTTCACTCTTGTCAAAATTTCACCTCTATTTCTTGTTATAGAACCATCTTCTTTTCTCAGAGCCATAATCTGTTTTCTTCCCTTACTGAGATGTCCCTTTGCTATCTTTAGGCTTTGGTTGTTTTCAATTGCTTTCCTTACTAGTTCACAGTTGAATTTCCTTACGTCCTCAGTGATACTTTTTCGTGCTGTCTTGCATAGCTCTATATATTCCACTTTGGAAGTCACATCTTCTTTAGTTGTCCTCATCTCTCTTCTTTTTTGCATCAACATTTTGGTTTTTCCTGATAATTTGTTTACATGCAACTTGTTCTTAGACCCAGCTAATTTTGTTGCTGTTTCCATAAGAGCTTTGGTTACTTTTCTGTTAACTTCCGAAATATCCACTTCTTCCGATGTTAGGCCTTCTAAAGCAGAGAATCTGTTCTTCAGTTCCAACTTGAAAGTATTATGGTGTTTTTTAAGGTTGGTTATGTCAATACATTTTGTTTGTCTTATGAGCTTGCCACGTTCCAGTTTAGTGTTGAGGTGCATCTTACATCTCACCAATCTATGGTCACTACCTGTGTTGAACTTGTTTAGCACACTGCAGTCTTCGATGACGAATTTTTTGTTACACATAATAAAATCAATTTCACTTGTCGTCCCAATTGGATGTCTCCATGTCCATTTCCTGTGTGGCTTTTTCTTGAAAAAGGAGTTCAAGATGAAAAATCCTTCTGCCTCTGCAAACTCAACGAGAGTATTTCCACGCTGGTTTCTGTTGCCGTGACCGAATTTACCTACTGAAGTTTCATTCTGTTGCCGGTGCCCTATTTTTGCATTGAAATCTCCCATAATTATCTTCAAGTGCTGCTTACCTTTATTATTTAGATGACGAATTTCCTCATAAAATTCTTCAATTTCTTCTTCAGGATGACTTGTGGTGGGTGCATAAGTTTGAATAATCTGAGCCTGGTATCTTCTCGATAGTTGGATAACGAGTCGTGCAGCTCTGTCCGAGGAACTTTCAACTTCTACCACTTTATCCTTCAGTTTCTTGTTTATTATAAATCCAACACCACTAGTTCTGCCAGTATCTGTCCCACGATAATAGAAGAGATGTCCACTTTTCAGTTCAATGAGATCTTCTCCTTTTCTCCTTACCTCACTCAGCCCGACGATGTCCCACTTGATCCTTTGTAGTTCCTCTTCCAATTCAAGAAGCCTTGAATCAGAAGATAGGGAGCGTGCGTTGTAGGTAGCCAAGGTCAGCATCAAATGGCAGCCTAGTCCGGTCCTCCGGGGATTCTTAGCACCCTCTGCCTTCATGTCGCACTGGCCGCTGCCTTGGCCAGGTACATTCCAGCTGCCGGAGACTGAGGGCCAAGATTTAAGTTGTAGAGTCATTTTGGAGGTGTTTGGCCATAACTCACCACGCTGGCCAAGCGGGTTGGTGAGTGTGGGATAGCATTTCCTCTGATCCCGATGGTATAGTTATACCGCTATTTGCGGTCGTCAGAGCCCCTTTAGTGGGAACAGGATGCACCACGAGAAGGCGGGGTTGACATTTGTCAAGGAGAGGCTGTGATGTTACGCATCACCTGACCTTACATCCCACTTAGGCATTAAATATTAATAAATTCTAGGCCTTTTTGACACATTTTATTCCGTCGTGCTCAATTTCGTAAGATTTGGAAATGCAGACCAGTTAGTAATATTGCGCTTTTACTTAGGCATTAAACATTAATAAATAGGCCTTAGCCTTTCTGACAGGTTTTGTTCAAGTGTATGAAATATTTATTCTTAAGTAAAACCAAAATATTACTAACTTGACTTGATACAAACCTTATAAATATAAGCACGACGGAATAAAACTGTTAAAAAGGTCTAGGCCAAGGTAGTAATATTTAATGCCTAAGTAAAAGCGCAATAATGCTAACTTGACTTGGTGTCTAAACCTTATGAATATGAGCATGATGGAATAAAAAACTGTTAAAAAGGTCTGGGCCTAGGCCTAGGCCTATGTATTAATATTTAATGTCTGAGTAAAAGGGCAATAATACTAACTTGACTTGGTGCCTAAAGCTTATGAGTATAAACACGACGGAATAAAAACTATTAAAAAAGCCTAGGCCTGGTTATTAATATCTGATACTTAAGTAAAAGTGCAGCATTATTAGCTTGACTTATTATGTAAATGTTATGAATATATTCCGTCGTGTTTATATTCATAAGGTTTAGACACCAAGACTAGTATTATTTATTGCCCTTTTACTGAGGCGTTAAGTATTAATCCCTAGGCCTTTGAGCACATCCGAAACAAAAAAAAATGCGATTTTTATGCCGCCCCCTAATGTGGGTGTCTCTGCACTTGTCCGTTTGGCCAGCTGTTTAGTGGCCACTTGTCCAGTGACCGACCACTTGTCTTAAAACTACATTTCGATGAATTCGTTTAATTTTTTTTTCGAAAAAGTCGCCTTTCGGCAAATTGCTATTTCGAAAAAGTCGCCTTTCGGCAAATTGCTATTTCGATAAATTTGTTTTCGATAAATTCGTCTTGGATGAAATCGTTTTCGATGTGTTCGCCTGCTCCCATCCGGACCTATCTCGAATGAATGGTCTGAAGCGGCACACCGCGCCACCGGGTAGGCAACGTTTAAGTTCTTCAGTCAGATTATAGTGACACCATATTTAAGTTACAACGAGGCAAACCACTGAAGATTTAAGCATTCCAAGAATTTCGGCAGAAAACGAATAATATCTTCCGACATCAAGTAGTTCTTAATATTCTAGATAGCAATTCCACAATATGCTTGCTTATTCACCTCACACTGTTCGCTTGCCCTGCCATAAAATCGCGTGTCGGGCGAATAGTTGCATTTTCTGGTTTCGCACCATACATCTAGTAACAATGCATTCCGTTAACTCAACAGCATTTTCATTTAGCGACGAAGACATAAGTAATTTCTAGAACTGCATTTTTGAACTATTTACTATGCATGCTTCCCAGTGCGTTTAATACAGAAAAGTAGCGACGGAGGGGCAGAGAGGGACAATTGTCTCCGGGCGTCAGTTGGCTATGGGGGAAGGCGAGAAGGTTGGAATGTTGCTGCTGCTGAAATTGGAAATCTGCCACGGCAAATAATTTTGTAACGTAAACACATATACACTTTCTCACATGTAGAAAAAATTTCTTTAGAATTAAATATCAGTTTTCTTTCGGTTTTATTTCAGGGTCTAACAACCACAATGAACAACTCTAAGGGCTACAAGCAGTAGACAATCCCTAATTTTAGGTCAGTGGTTCCAGGGAAGAGAGAGAGCCAATAGAATCAGACAAACATACCACCCATATTGTATTCAGAAATCGAACCCGGGCTCATTATGGATGAACTACAAGCGTCAGAATGGTCGACTACCGTGGTGGCGGTAATTTTTTCTTTTTCGGTGTTTTATGCTTTCCAACCGTAGGTTGAAGAAGCGTATATGCGCCAGCTTTGTCTGTCTGTCCATCCGCACGATAACTCGCGTAAAAACGGTTGGATTTCGATTGAATTTCAGTATGTGGTAGGGGATCACCTGGGGACGAAACATATTGAAAATGGGGTCAAAGATCAGGACATAGGAGCGGGATCCATTCCATAGCCCTTATGCGTCATAACTTGTGTAAAAATGTTTCGATTTCGATGAAATTTTAGTGTGTGGTAGGGGACCACCTCGGGACCAACACTATTGAAAATGGACAAAATGGGGTCAAAGGTCAGGACATAGGAGTAGGATCCATTCCATTGCCCTTATGCGTCATAACTTGCGTACAAATGCTTCGATTGCGACAGAACTATATCATTCATGTTGTTCCGGAGGTATACTGAAGCGGTTCTGTTTTTTTTGTGTGTGTGTGTGTGATTGGAGGTTTAACGACCACTGTGAGCAACTCAATGGGCTATAAGCAGTCGCCCGTCCCTAATTTAGGGCCACTGACTCCAGGGAAAAGAGAGAGCCAGTGCCGTAAGACAAACACAACATTCATATCTCACCAGGATTCGAACCAGGATTCGACACGACTTTGTCAATTACAACTACTTCAACCAAGTACATTGGCAAGATCGAATTTTACCCTCCTATTGTGTCTATTCTAAAGAAAGCATGCAATCGACACAATCTTTCACTCGGTGTAACCACTAGGAATAATTTTTCGTTAATTAGAAATGATAGAGATAAGGTATCACCACTGGTTAAACCTGGTGTTTATTGTATACCATTGATTCAACAGGTAAACAATGGTACCAACATGTTCTACATTGGATCAACACTTCGGACATTAAACATTCGTCTGGCTGAGCACAAATATGCACTCCGATCAAGATCATCTAACACGACCCTAACAGCAGCTGTTAATCAAGAGAGTTGCGTACCTGATTGGAATAACGCAAAAATCTTAAACTCAAGTATTAACAAACGGACTGCCTTTTTCACTGAAAGCCTCTATATTATTAAATTTGGTGACCCCTGCTGTAACTCTGACCTCCCGGCCTATGTTCCGAGCCAGTGGAGGCGGCTGGTTGCCCCCTCTGGACAACCAGATGTTGAAGAACCTACGTAGTTCCTTTTTTGAACTGTAACTTTAACTTTTGATATCTGGCATCTCCTTGAGACGAACTGGTGAAATGAATGATGGGTACTTGTACTTTATAATGATTGACTCTGCATTCCTACGATACTTATCCTGATGATGGGGCCATGAGAGCCCCGAAAGTTCTTGCTTTAAAATTATTTTAATTTGTAAATAAATTTAGTTTTACTTTGCAAACTTTTAATGATTTCATTTATCGTACGCAGATAGCATTTGTGATACCTATTACCGTGTCGTACGAATAATTACTTTTGTCTTCAATTCCTTCATAAGCCTTCCAAGTAATCTCCATGTTCCTTTATGACCAACATTTGGGCAAGCCTTGTATTCCAGCCAGGACACCTCCATTATTGAGGCGTCGGATTACTCGGGTCACCTCATTAGGAACATCCTGAATTGTACTGAATCGCTTCCCACAGGGTTTCTTCTTTAGTTTTGGGAAAAAGTCATAGTCTGGTGGGCTCATGTCAGGATTGTATGGCGCGTGTGGAAGCAATTCCCATCCATACATTACCAGAATGCAGTGGAGGCTTTTCAGGTGAAGTAGGTGAAGTGCCTCTTCACCTATTTTACTCAATAAACTTTTATTCAGTATTTCTTTATAATCTATTCTTTTTTGCCTTTATTCAGTTCCAAAATACTCAAAATTTTGAATAGATATTAATTCACATGGCACGCTCAATACGGAAAACAAATCCTTATACGCAAAACAGTGCAAGTGAAGTGCCGAAATGAGAAAGCTCGTAAGTCTGCAGTTTTCCGTCGAGTTGTCATGGTAACCGTGACGTCACCTTCCTCAATCTGCTCGCTCAAGTGAAGTGTTTCAGCTTCAGGCGCCTTACCTCTGCATCTTTCAGTTTTTGAGTGTAAAGTCGTGAGAGATCACGATGGAGCGGGCGGACTACCAGGGTACCTTGCAATCTGCTGGGGCTTTTCCCTTGTGGTGCTATGGTACATTATTTTCCGAAAAGAATTTGTTCCTTCGTGCTTTGTGATTATTTGTTGAAAGTTTTAACTGATATTTTAAGTTTGTGTACAATTTAACTGATAGTGATAGTTTTTAGTATGCATCCTGTGGACGACATTGTTTGTAATTTATTGCAAACTCCATTTAATCTGTGGAAAGATGAAGATAAAAGAGACATTTTGCTTCAAGGACGACCAACGGATTCACTGACAATTGTTGCCAAGAACGAAATCAAGAAAAGCGGTATATCAAACAATATTAATTTAAAAAATTGTTGGTTTACTGAATATAAATGGATTTGCAGCACTTCTGTGTTAATTTTTTTTTGGCCCTGCTTACTTTTTAGTAATAAAATTTTGGCGTGGAATAAAGACAGATTCTCAGATTTATTAAGCGTAACACGGTCACTTCATAAACATCGTGATTCTAGCGAACACCTGAAATGCGGATTACTGTTAAGGAATTTTGAAAAAATTCAAAACACCATTGCCGATGCCCTGAGGAAGAATGCTAGACTTTTAACGTGGACCAGGAACATCAAACTAAGATCTTCGCTCTTTACACGTTTATAAGTGAGTCACGGAAAAATTCTCATTGGCCGCCACCGGGAGTCGAACCCAGGGTCTTCCAGTTACGCGCCGGATATGCTTCCGCTACACTACAGCGGCCTCGAATTCCTCCAGACTCACACAAATGTCTGTATTAAATATCTGTATTAATTATTTATTCGTTCGTCTTTCTGATTATTTCTTCAGTTGCTGCTTACCATCTTTGGTGAATCCCCAGCATTGTGCGGGACTCCAAGAAGCAACCTGCCAAATTGGCTTGGCAGTTAGCGTGTGTGAGCCTGGAGGAATTCGAGGCCGCTGTGGTGTAGCGAAAGCATATACGGCGCGTAACTGGAAGACCCTGGGTTCGACTCCCGGTGGCAGCCAATGAGAATTTTTCCTAGACTCACTTATAAACGTGGAAAGAGCGAAGATCTTAGTTTGATGTTCCTGGTCCACGTTAAATGTCTGTATTAATTATTTATTTGGTATCATGTTAGCAATGGCATGTACCTAAAATTCAGAAAAAGTTACTTCTATTACTTAACAATTAAACTTCACAATTTAAAATAAAAACAGTTCTGCGGGGAGGGGGACGGGGGAGATAGCATAGGTCTCGGACCCAAGGTACGCCACTGCACAGGCCATAATCATCATGAGCTTAACCTTCGATTGTTGGCGGCGGAATTTTTTCTGGCGAGGTGATTCTGGATGTTTCTACTGAGCTGACTGAGATTTCAGTTCTGGTTCAAAATCTCGCACCCAGGTTTCGTCTATAGCAACAGTTCTGTCCAAAAACAGCTCGCCTTCTGTCACGTGTCGCTGAAACAATTCTTCTGCGATCTCTTTGTGAACTGTTTGCTGCTCTTCACTCAGACTTATGCTTAACCCATTTGGCAGCCACTTTTCTCTTATGTAAATTTTCAGTTAGAATTCTGAGAACCGAACCGGTACACATGTTTGCTTCATGTGCAATCTCTTCACATGTTTTCCGTCTATCTTTTTCCAAAATGCTGTTACGATAACCACAGAAGTGTCGTCTGTTGCATCTGATGGATGGCTGCTTCTTGGGTAGTCTTCGATGCTTTCGCGGAGTTGGTGGAAAAGAGAAGCCCACCGTGAGTGACACAGTGCTACGACTACACAAACCCCAGAAACTTCACACAAAGCTTTGTGAACTTCGGTAGGGGACTTTCCTCGCAAAGTTTTAATTTTAATGTAGGATCGCTGGTCGCTACGCGAGATCTGAACCTGATTCACTTTCTTCCTCCATTTTTAGGCAGATTGTTTCGGAACACGAACAAATTAGCCAGCAAACGTAGGTACAGCTTTGTATACTGGTCTAACTCGCAACTGGCACAACGATTGGAGCGACTGCACCATCCTACGTGTAGCGCATGCGCAGTGTGCAAAACGTTTGAAATAACTCACGTATCTAATCTACAACTCACATCACACCATACTTTCGCTGCTAGCTCCCAACAATACTAACTCGTTCTTATTTTGTCAACACGCACACGTCATTCACCCTGACCTCAAGACTACTGCTACGGAAACATTGAGTGAGAAAATATAAATTTAAGGTTGAATTGCTTAAAGAGAGTGAACTCAAAATTTACATAAAAACAACTAAAAACTGAAGGTTAAATTGACAGTATACGTCACGAAGTTAACGGGCTGGGAAAAATGCACACACAAATCTTCGTTGTTCAGAAATTGCCTAGACCATAGATTCCCAATCTGTGCGTCGCGACTATAAGGAAAAACCAAAACGTATAATTTATAGTGAAAAGCAACATACAAATTTTCAAAACGTGTACATACACTGCTGGCCACCCAAAATGCAACACCAAGAAGGACACGAGATAGCAAAGCCAGATTTACTTGGACACATAACAACAGATACAAAGATGAAACGATTGAGCTTACAAGGCCGCAGACATCAATAGTTCGTGTGGCCCCCATGGCTGGCAATAACGGCCGCTACACGCCGCGGCATCGAACGAAAGAGGCTTTGAATGTGGGCTTGAGGTATGTCAGTCCAGGCTGCTTCCACACGTTATGCCACAGTTCATCAGGCGTAGCCGCGGGTGGTGCTTGCCGGGCCACTCGGTTGCTGATCAGCGACCAGACGTGTTCGATGGGCGACATATCCGGAGAAGAGGCGGGCTACGGCAGCAGTGACACCTAGTGGGCCGTGAATTGTTGCACGATGCGTGCCACGTGCGGGCGAGCATTGTCCTGTTGAAACGTAGCCGCTGGCAGGTCCTGCAGGTAAGGGAGGACTACAGGCTCCAAAACGTCGGAGATGGTGCGGTGGCTTTTGAGTGTACCGGCGATGCGTACCAGAGGGGTGCGAGTGTCATATCCAATTGCGCCCAAAACCATAACGCCAGGCGACGGATCGGTATGGTGATGCATAATGCAGGCGTCATACAGCCTTTCGCCGTGGTGCCGCCACACGCGGATCCGACTATCGTGGTGTTGCAAGCAGAAGCGGGATTCGTCGGAGAAGACAATGTCGTGCCATTCCGTAGTCCGGGTGCGGCGTTCAACGGCCCACTGCCGCCGCACTCGCCAGAGGTAAAACGTCAATGGTAATCGGAACAATGGGCTCGGCGCGACAAGTCCCCGCTCCTGCAAAAGACGTCGAACGTTACGTGCTGACACAGGTTGTTGCGCTACACACCCTATTTCCTGCGCTAACGTTCGTGATGTGGCGGTGCGAGCCGTCAATGCCCGCCGCACAACATGCCGGTCCTCGCGTTCGGTGGTGCGCCGCGGCTGCGGCAATCGCTCACGTTGGTCCGTCCGTCTCTCCCGCACTCACCGAATCCATATTCGCCTCACTGTGGCTGGATGTCGTCCCACACGGGCACCGATGTTTCGGTACGATGAACCGCTGTCGCGATAAGCCACTATTCGTCCTCTGTCGAACTCCGAAACGTGCTGGAATGACTGTCGTATTCTGCGACGAGGCATCAGGAAGCTACCCACACACCGGTCCGGCAGCACAACACACTTCCACTACTTACCCCCCCCCCTCCGCCTTCTGTGCACCCTTCTTATAGTGCTTCTCGGTAGCGTGCCCGGGAGCACATGATTTGCATATGCCCTGCAATGCTAATCGTTTGCATGTCCTCTCGCGGGCGACGCATGCTGCGAATTCCAGGCCAATCGGATGCTTCCTTCTTGGTGTTGCATTTTGGGTGGCCAGCAGTGTACGTATTTTGGAGAATTAATTGTAAGAATGAATGTTACAGAAAAAAGAAACACGTCATTTTCTTGTTGGGAAAGAGCTCCCTTCATCTGAGTTCTGGACTGTAATGCTCTTGGGAAACTTGCCCATGAAATTTTCTTGTATCTCACAGATGAAAGACATAGCAGTGCTGACTGCTTCATTAATAATGACTTCATTCTCAAGTTGGCGTATTTGCGCGACATGTTTGAGAGGTTGAATTCTCTGAATGTGAGCCTCCAGGGCAGAGAATCACACATAATACAGCTGTCTGACAAGATTCTGGCTTTCAAAAGAAACTACTTCTGTGAAAGAACAACACGAAATCAGGTGATTTTGAATGTTTTCCTAGGTTACACAAGCGTATACAAGACAACGAGATGCTAAATTGAGATCTGTGATTTTGGAGCACCTATCTCAACTCAACTTTCAATTTGACAAATATTTTCCTCCCCAAACAGATGAACACAAGTGGGTTACGGACCCGTTTATAGCGGATCCACCATCAACCTTCACTACTGCTGAGCAGGAAGAGTTAATAGACATTTCTTCAGACTCCACACTGAAAATGACATTCCCTTCGGGGAACTCAGCCACAGTTTTGGAACAGTGTGGCAAAGGAGTATCCAGAATTGAGTAAGAAACCTGCGAGAGTAATTCTCCCTTTTACCACATCGTATTGATATTTTACGAGGCAGGATTTTCAGCTTTGGGGGTAATGAAATCCAGTTATAGAAGCAAAGTTAACCTTGAGAAGGATATAAACGTAGCTGTATCGAACATTGTCTCCAGATTCAATGTTTTGTGTGATGAGGTACAAGCTCCTCCACCCCAGCATTAAGACGCAAATACCTCTGTTAGGAAGTTTCTAAAATTACTGTAAAAAGTGTGAAAGCCAAATGAAGAGTGTTACCAATGTGAAAATATGCCATCTAATCAATTTCTTCTTATTCAGTTCTGTAATTTGATTCTAACTTGGTATTTTTACATTAAAAAGAATACAAGCTAGTAATGTAGATGACTATTTTCCTTAAATAAAAATACCACAAACTCGAATTTAAACTTTTTTTTTTTTTTGGTACAGGGGCGTCGCACGGTATATGTGACATGTGAAGAGCGCAGTGGTCTTTTTTTTTTTTTTTTTTTTTTTTTTTGATTGGAGGTTTAACGACCACCGTGAGCAACTCAATGGGCTATAAATAAGCAGTCGCCCGTCCCTAATTTAGGGTCACTGGTTCCAGGTAAGGGAGAGAGCCAGTGCCGTAAGACAAACACAACATCCATGCCTCACCGGGATTCGAACCCGGACCCCTTTCCGACGAACGATCAGAGGCCATCGCACAACGGTCTCAAAAAGTTTGGGATTTTGAAAGATTTCGGAATATTATTGTCATTAAAATTCAGTGCTTCTGGCCAAATATTGTGCTTAATAAACTCGTGATTTCAGTGACATCTCTCTCGTTTTTAAGTTATATCAATGACGACAGAAATGCGACAAAAGGTGATAATTATAACTTTTTTTTTCGTCCCTCGGAATATCTTAATGGTACATTTACGGCATGTGGTACGAATATTAATATTTTCATTACCACTTTGTGGAGCACATTATTAACATCTAACTGCTAACATAAAGTGATTGTTCTCGCACATGATTTTCACTGATTATATGGGTGCCGAGTTTGCCTACTAAGAAAGAAACTTTCAGGGTTCAAGGCATTTACGTTAGGAAGTAATATTTCTCATCGGTGACATTAGAACATACCACAGTAAGTTGACCAATTAGTCATGGCAGCTAATTGCAACCGGGTCTAAGACATGCGGCTTGGACAGTCTATAATTAGAGTCATTCGGGAACAGGATCCAATTAGTGGGTCCGAGCTACAAGCCCTTCCTCCGAACTTGAAACATCGTCATCTCGGTTCTTGGACCGCACCTTTTGTAAGCTGTTAATAATAATGCTAAATTGCTCGCAACCGAAATATGTTCCGAACACCTTTCAGACGCGCAGACTTTCTTTCGCAGTTAAACGAAGTCCTGTGTCAAACTTGGTAGTAATCACTGTAATTTTGTTCCTCACAAGATAAGATGGATTTAATCGTGGGAGGATTTTTTTATGCAAGGCGGGAAAGTAGCTCACAATAAACAGTGTGATGCATAGTAGTATTTGTTTTTCATCTCTCCAGCATTTTGCGAATTACAGATTTCAAAGAGAAGACAAGTTAGTAAAATCATGCAATGCATTGATTATGATACGCTTTCCAACATACCAGAAATCATTACTCAAGTTATGAGGATAATGGCTGTGGAATAAATCTCGCTCCTGTGTCCTGACCTTTGTCCTAATTTCGATGATATTTAACAGAATTGGTTCAAGACACAGGAGCGGGATCCATTCCTCCGGAACAACATGCTAAAGTTTTGTAGCACTCGAAGCATTTTTAGGTAAGTTATGATGCATAAGAGCATTGGAATGGATCCCACTTATATGTCCTGACCTTTGACCCCACTTCGCTCATTTTCAATAGGGTTCCTCCCCAGGTGGTCCCCTACCAGATACTAAATTTTTTTTTTTTTTTTTTTTGATTGGAGGTTTAACGACCACCATGAGCAACTCAATGGGCTATTAGCAGTCGCCCGTCCCTAATTTAGGGTCACTGGTTCCAGGGAAGGGAGAGAGCCAGTGCCGTAAGACAAACACAACATCCATGCCTGACCGGGATTCGAACCCGGACCCCTTACGGACGAATGATCAGAGGCCAGCGCCTTAGACCACTGTGCCACCGGGGCGGCTACTACTAAAATTTCATCGAAATCGAACCATGTTTACGTAAGTTACGACGATAAGGGCAATGGAATGGATCCCGCTCCTATATCCTGACTTTTGATCCCATTTCACCCATTTCAATAGGATTTGCTCCCAGGTGGTCCCCTACCACATACTAACGTTTTATCGAAATCGAACAATTTTTACGCAAGTTCTGATGCATAAGGACAATGGAATGGATCCCGCTCCTACGTCCTGACCTTTGACCCCATTTCGCCCATTTTCAATAGGGTTCCTTCCCAGATTGTTCCCTACCAAATACTAAAATTTCATTGAAATCAAACCATTTTTACGCAAGTTATCGTGCGGACAGACGGACAAAGCTGGAGAATAGACGCTTCTTCAACCTACGGTTGGAAAGCGTAAAAAATGAACTGAAATAGTTCCTTTGATACAATTTCCGGCCATGTCCTTAAATTCCTACGAGAAAAATAGACTATACAATAAAGTGCCACCTGTTTGTTTTTATACGGTGGGATAACTTGTTTGACTACATGAACGTGATGCTGTCGTTTGGATTCGGTTTTTTTTTTTTTTAGTGTCTTACCAACGAAAAGCTACTTAATACTCTATAAAACAATGAATAACAGAGAGTCAAAATTAAATTTTAGGTGAAAAAAAAATCCATTGACATTGCAAAGCCTCTCTTCTGTTTCCTTTTTTTTTTTTTTTTTTTTGTAAATAAAATTTTGTAGATGTATTTTCTTTTTCTATTACATTGCTCGCTTTTTTTTAAAACGCTTTATTATAAATTTTATCCAGAGTAGCTTTTTTTTTTTTTTACGTAGGACTACGTCTAACTCCGCGGATAGTATGGGGCGACTTACGGACGGCCGCCTGTGACAAAAATAGGTCCCAATTGGTATCATTACAGCGTTAAAAATACGTGCCGCAAACTAATCATGTTAGTATATTCGTAAACGGCATGGAGCCCAATTCGCGTACTGCGCAATACATCGTGCGCGTGAAGCTCCTCTCGCTCCCTGTGCGCGGCCTGAAAACAGCCCCCGCCAAACAAAAATCCAACACACCGATCGAACCCGTACCATCTTGAACTCTATGTTCGCAATGTATCCAGCATTATTTGTAAAAAAATATGTAAGCTACTTTTTCTATCATAGACCTGTGTTGGCTATAACAAATTAAATAAACGCTTTGAAGCCATACTCGACTAGCTCATTTCAACTCTCCGCACCATTTCATGTTACCACCTTCTCCCCTATATTTTATCACTTGTACGTTAATCGGATTAACATTCTTCTGGCGAAATTGTGGTGCTGTGGTATAATGAATCACATAATAAATTCAAACCATTCGGATCCCTTTTATCAAACTCTCTTCAAATCTTTATTTCCTCTTCGCCGCAAATTCTATCTGCCGTTTTCTATTTCCCAATCCCCCCTCCTCACCGACCCTAAATTAGGGCCTTGAAAATACAATGTTTTGACTTCTAAGTAAAAAACTAATAAATCAATGATTTTTTTTAAGCCACGTCAATATACAGTAGAACTCCAATTATCCGGATCGCTTGTTCTTTCAAGGCCACGTAAAATTAAGATTTTTGTTAATTTCTTTACGTGTTTTTAGTTGTTTCGTTCATTTAAATTATGTAAAATTATAATGCAGTACAGTAGATATTTATTTTTTAAGCTGTATAACATTTGTTATTATAAAATACGATGAACGAAAAAATTAAATTTCTTCACTTCAATTAATAAATACGTATTTGGCCTACAGAAAAAAGACAACCCAATTTATTCGGATTTTACGAATATCCGGATGGGCCGAGTTAATCCGGATTATTGGAGTTCTACCGTATAGGTATCTTTTATAATACACTACATCATATCTCCTTGTGTAAAATACACTGCTGGTCAATAAAAGTGCAACGCCAGGAAGATCGCATCCCAGGGGCTCGAAAGTTGGCAGAAGAGCAGAACACTGGCGCACATGTAAATATGATTAACCGGGCAGCACATATGGAAATCATGTGGGACAGTAACTCCCCTGGAAGTCGTATAAGAGGTGAGAATTGTGGCATATCGAGATTGCAGTTTATCACTCCGAGACATCGGTGCTCGTGTGGAACGGGATTCAGCCACGGTGGGAAGAATATGGCGTTAGTGGGTAGCGAAGAAACGAACACACCGACGAGCAGGATCCCAACAGTCCCCGTCACACCACCGAACGAGAAGACCGACATCAGGTGCACATGGCTCTGACGGATCATACAGGCACAACCACCACCGTAGTTCAACAGTTCGGGTGTGTGGCACAATACCCAGTCTCCGTACTGGCGGTTCGACGTCATCTGCAACAGCGGGGAATTTTTGCACGGCGCCCAAACATCGGCGTTTTTTGTTTTGTTTTTTTTAAAGGTTTGACCGACCACCGTGAGCCACTCAATGGGCTATAAGCAGTCGCCCGTCCCTAATTTAGGGCCACTGGTTACAGGGAAGGGAGAGAGGCAGTGCCGTAAGACAAACACAACATCCATGCCTCACCAGGATTCAAACCCGGACCCCTTTCAGACGAATGATCAGAGGCCATCGCTTAGATCACTGCGCCACTGGGGCGGCACATCGGCGTCTGCAACAGAGATGGAAACGGGTCGACAATTTCTTGCGGGTCCAACGGGTCGGGATAAGGTGTTCCTGACCGAATTTTGATCCGGTTTTATTCCCGTTTTATTTTTAAAAACAGAAAAATATATTCCAAATAAAAATGCGCGTTGTGGAATTCTATAGTCGATAGTGGTGCCCACGGAGTGAATAATTATTCGACATGCAAAAATATTGCCGTCTCTTTCTTAAAGCAATGAAGATTTCTACCGATTGACGTCAGACAACACACCGACACCATATCGTAAAAAGATACTTCCTTTGAGTTCTTTTACAGTGCTATTGTCCAGGGCAAGGTACTGGCAAACGCCATTTGCCTGCTTCTCATCTGATTCACTCTCACCGTGCGAAGTTCACTGTATGACTAAGAGTTACTTTTCACATCTCATCTTTTACATTGAGCATTCGGAGGTTTTCGATTGATGTGCTAACATCTCGTTTCCATGACCAGTCAAGATTAACTCCTTATTTGTTAATATGGATGGATTTAATTTAAGGAGGTTGAGAAAGGCGTCGAGGCAAACAAATATACGTGCTTGTTGAAAACCACGAGGGGAAGAGTGAATGCTGGAAATTGTTTTGTCTAGGAACCGGGGAATAATTCTGTGTTGTTTGGTCTTGCTTGTTGTTCAAAATGTGGAAAATGTATATTAGTAATTACAAAGAAAGATTTCGACGGTGTAATAAAATGGAGCCAAAAATCTAACAGACCATATGAAAGTATGCGCACCTCCATCAAAGCGTAGAAAGAGTGAACATTCTAAATGCATTTAAAACAATACATTTGTGCAATCGTAAATAATGATTCCCATTTGTAATATACTCCATGGTCACGGTCATAGTCAGCCATTACTTATGGATTACGCAAAATAGTGGCACTAAAAATGGCACTAAATTTAGCATGTAACCAAATAAAGGAATTCAGTTATTACACTGCTGGCCACCCAAAATGCAACACCAAGAAGGAAGCATCCGATTGGCCTGACAACAAACGAACAGACGCTAAAATAATTATTCATTCAAAGACTCGAGGCGTCATGTTCGTTTAGCACGCGGAATTATGGAAGGAAAAAAAAGAGGCATTCACTATTTGAAGAACTGTTTCCAAACTCGTGGCAATTCCATGCGAGACGCTATCATTGCATGATTCGCAGTTGGTGATGATGTCCAAAGTTTCATGAATGGCAGTAGATTTGGGGGCGGAGTAGGAAATTAATTTCATTACGTCATCCCACACGGGAGTAGCGGATTTAAACTGCACTTATCTAGATAGGGCTGTTTTGTTTATTGTCAAATCACCGCGATCAAATTGTTGAAACGTTCTGTTATTCCGCTTGCTGTCTACCTTCCTTGAAAAAATCCATCTTGTTGATGTGCGAAAGCTTGGTAACTTGGATTTATAATCTACGCCAAGAAATTCAGATTAATAGTATAGTTATACTACACTGGCAGAAAGTGGAAAAAGAACACCAAGAAGGAATTGGCGGACGATCATGAAATTTACATATGTTAATGGGGTCGAGTTTACGTAGGTGTGATGTTAATTTCGGAACCAACCGGTGAGCGCTTACGCCACAGCACGGCATAATATGCAAATTATCGTCGGTGGTATTTAAGAAGTACGGCGAAGTGAATGTAATCAGTCGTCGGCGTACGGATACGTGCGAAGACCCTGAAGAAGCTGCAATGCCTGGACATGGAAGACGTGTACGATTTTAGCAGTTATCGGACTTTGAGCGAGGTCGTCTAGTCGGACTCCGCGAGGCCGGGTGGTCGTATCGTCGTATTGCGGAGCGAATTGGACGGGAAGTATCGGTGGTGGTACGATGGTGGCGTAGATGGTCCGAGGAACATTCCCACACGAGAAGACGTGGAACCGGGATTCACAGACGGACTGATGAGCGGACCGATCGACGCATAAGAAGAGCGGCGCTGTCAAGCAGAACATCTACTGCGAGGCAAATCCGAGCTGCCGTTGTAACTGAGGTGACTGTGCGAACGATCCGCAACCGTCTACTGGATGCAATACTACGTGCACGTGTGCATCTGACTCCAGCCCACCGTCAGG
Organism: Macrothele yani; assembly: GCA_039090855.1. NCBI lineage: Eukaryota > Metazoa > Arthropoda > Arachnida > Araneae > Macrothelidae > Macrothele > Macrothele yani. The sequence goes on from CM077002.1 coordinate 164,366,620, forward strand.
AACGGCTGCAGTGGTATCGCCAACGTCTGCACTGGAGAATGCAAAGGCGATCTGTCGTGTTCAGCGATGAAAGCAGATTCTGCTTGGGAGCCTCCGATGGCCGTATGCGTGTTCGCAGACGCACAGGGGAGAGTCTCCACCCTTCTTGCATCCGCTAGCGACACACAGGGCCTACACCTGGTCTCCTGGTGTGGGGAGTGATCAGATATCACTCCCGTACACAACTGGTGTTTGTACCGCGTACGTTAAACAGCACCTCCTTTATCAACAACATCATTCAGCCCGTTGTTGTGCCATTTGTAAGGTCGGTCCATCGTGGTGTTTTCCAGCAAGATAACGCACGCCCACACACGCCACGTGCAACGCAACATGCACTTCAGGGTGTGAGACAAGTTCCATGGCCTGCACGTTCACCGGATTTGTCTCCCATTGAGCACGTGTGGGATTTCATGGGACAACGACTTATCCGGTCTCCACGGCCAGCCACAACCATCCCCGATTTACGCGTCCAGGTTGAGGATGCTTGGAACTCAATACCCCAAACTTACATCAAACATCTGTACGGCAGACTCCATGCCAGAATTGCGCAGTGTGACGCAGTTCATGGCGGTTCAACCTCGTACTAACCATGTTACATGGAAATGTTATTTTTCAGTTTACCAGCAAATACAGCTGTATTTTGCCATAATGTTTTGATCACGTTATCCTCTGTATTCCGTTATGTATAAATTTCGTTGGTATCAGACGTCTCCTTCTTTGCGTTCTTTTTTCACTTTCCGCCAGTGTATTTTATGTGTAATTGGGTGGAGTTCCTTGTTATTAATTAGTATTTAACAATTTGAAATTTCTCTTACACATTTTAAAGGCCATCCTCTTGAGACACCTATAACCGAGGTTCTACTATATGTATATGACAGATTCAGTGCCAGTCTTTTTTTTTTTTTTATTATTAGGACTGGTGGAAACCAAAATTTAAACTAAAAATCTTCAAGTGATTATCAGTCGACGCCAGCAAATGCAGTTGGTTGAGAAATACCTGTGGACAGCCAGTTAAAGCCTAACTTTTCTACTTTCAAATAACTTCCTGAAATGCATATTTCGTAATATGAGTGAAGTGGAATGACATTTTTATGATGTCATTTGGCATCTGCCACGTCATGGAAGAAGAAAAAACGTAGCACCAAAGCAGTGCATTATTTTTCAGCAGGAAGGGAAGCAATAAACAGGCGAACAAAAACTGTCAAGTTAATAATTTCACAGTCTTCAGAAAGATGCACTTCTAGCAGCTGTTCTCAATAAAAAAATACAACAAGTTTCCTTAAATCTCTCTGTCTCTATCTCTCACGTGTCATTTTTTTCGCATAAAGTATTCTGCCTCTCCAAGAAGCTGCAGCGTAATGGCATGCTCCTGTAATAAAAACGCTCACGTGACTACACGCGGCAGCCGCGCGAGGGCAAGTATTTCTTTCTTACGTACTCGAGAGGAGCAGATCTTAAATATGATTCCGGCTTGTGCTTCATGCATCTGAAATGCAGCGGAAAATTAAGATCCTAGCGCATAGCGCAGGAGGCTGCGTAAATAAATGTTAAGCACAACTCCGAAAACCATTTCACTCAAAACGAGTTCCGATACGATTCAGGGCGTTAAGTAAGATCTTATCTACCAAGTCATTGTGAAAGAGACCTCCTACGAGCAGAAGAAACAGAAATTTGTCATCCGATGCGATGAGACTATTAAAAAAACTGTTCCACAAATCCATGAGCAAAAAAATAGAATGTGATGAAAGCTGTTTTACTTCAGATATTTTTTAAGCTATCAACAGGTCACCGAAGGTTACTGGGTAGCAGAAAACTCCAGCTTCCTTGACTGCCAGAAATGGTTACAAACTTTCGATGAACTTTAGCGCAAACAAAAAATTCAGAACTCCGCTGAAATAATCAAGGTTTTTTTTTTATTAGTTGTTTTTTTTCATGAACAGTCCAGACGCATGGGAATTGAATAATCTACAGAAGTTATTTTAATCAGAAAAAAATACAAAAAGTTAATTGCTTTTTAAGGTAGTCTCCTTCAGAATTACATGCACATATTTCACTATTCCTGCTAGTGCTCAAAGAAAGAACCTCTTAAACCAAATTTTTCGAATCCCCAAGCACGTCCCCCACCTCCCCGTGGTTTAATGACTTGAAACGTTCTGCTACACAGTAACCTTTAAGGTTGGAATAAATTGTATCAGAGGACCTATATTATTAGTTTCAGACAAATTTAGCATTAATAACGCTTTTCAGTATCATCTTATGAGTTTAAATCATTTCCTTTCTCGTAAATTAATAAGGCTTCTGCAGTATCGTCTCATGAGTTAAAATCATTTCCCTTTTTCGTCAGTTAATAACCTCCTTCAGTATCATCACATGAGCTTAAATCACTTGCATTTTTCGTTGGTTAATAACCTTTAATAGCCTCCTCAGTATCATCTCATCTTATGAGTTTAAATCATTTCCTCTTTTCGTTAGCTGACAAACTTCCTCAGTATCATCTTATGATTTTAAATCATTTCCATTTTTTGTTTGTTAATAACCTCCTGCAGTATGATCTTATGAGTAAATCATTTCCATTTTTAGATAGTTAATAACATTTAATAACCTCCTTCAGTATCATCTCATGAGTTTAAATCATTTCCCCTTTTCGTTAGTTGATAAACTTTCTTACTATCATCTTATAAGGTTAAATCATTTCCATTTTTCGTTAGTTAATAACCTCCTACAGTATCATCTTACGAGTAAATCATTTCCATTTTTCGATAGTTAATAACATTTAATAACCTCCTTCATTATCATTTAATCTCATGAGTTTAAATCATTTCCCCTTTTCGTTAGTTGATAAAATTTCTCACTATCATATAAGTTTAAATCACTTCATTTTTTCGTTAGTTAATAACATTTAATAACGTCCTTCAGTATCATCCCACGAGTTTAAATCATTTCTCTTTTTCGTTAGTTAATAAATTCCCTCAGTGTCATCTTATGGTTTTAAATCATTCCAATTTTTCGTTAGTTAATAACCTTCAGTAACATCTCATGAATTTAAATCATTTCCATTTTTCGTTAGTAAATATAACCACCATCAAACGCGTTTGAATCATTTTCATTTTTGTTAGTTGATGATCTATTTCAGTATCATCTCATGAGTTTAAATCATTTCCCTTTTACATTAACACTTTGGGGAAACGGGGAATAGCACCTTAGTAGCTTTCAGCTGTTAATGAGGTAGGGAGTGACCATTACCTGCTTCCGATGTTGGTAGAAAACAGTATTACTTTTCGTTCCTTGCGTTGGCTGTTCATGAACTTCAGTTCGGAATAGTTTCATGAACCATCATTTCCGTGGGAGAGTTGCGAACAAGCGGACCATTTGGAGTTCTCGAGATTCATCTCTTTTTTCACAAGGTTGTGCAAGAAACAATACAATGGCCGGCACGCAAGAAGAAGGTGCGAATGAGCAAATGAGGTCGGAAATCTAAGGGAAGAGAGGCCAGAAGACAACACCGTGCAACTGCCCAGATGGACGGAAGGTGGAACACGCGTTTCTGGCAAAGAGAAAGAGGGATAGAAGTGTTCCGGCGATCATGGAGGCTAGGAGGAAATTTTCCGGCGATTTCCCCGATGAGAAGGAACCAGGGTTTCTCTCTGATCAATAGAAGGGGATAGAATTAGACTTTTCACGTCGAAATACACTGGAGAAGGGTGGAAATTAATTCTGACCAAGGACGGTGTGTGTGTGTGTGTGGGGGGGGGTATTCTCATCAGAAACGTGAATTAGATTAAGGTAGAGGAAGAGATTTTGTCTCAAAAAGTGTAGTGTATTCCCGTCGACAGATTTGGTATCGCCAAACTTATTTCTATCAAAAAAACGAAAAATATTTAGTGAGGAAACCAAGCAACTATACGCAGGGGGTGCCGACCGCATTCTCTGCAATTTGAGAAAAAAGAAATCGTTTTAGCGATGGAAAAGGAGTTTTGGCGATTACCTTCTGTACAGTTACAATACTTTTGCTAGAAACATTTGAATTTGGTGAATAAGTTGGTGAAAATTTTAAGAAGCCAGTGCAACCGCTGTATACACTGAACAGCAATTGAATTAGAGATACCTGTCTAGTAGCGTGTAGCACCACCTTTAGCCCTAAAGACGGCGGCGATTCGTCTCGGCATGGACTCTACAAGACACCGGAGGCGTTGGGAAGTCATACGGATCCACGACCCCTGAACAAGCTCCCACAGTTCACAAGGGGGGGGTCAGAGCCTCGAACATCTCTCTTGATGGCATCCCAGATGTGCTTGATGGGATTGAGGTCAGCTGACCTAGCTGGCCAAGGAAGCGAGGTCACGTCGGGGGAGTGTTCATCCAACCATTCGGATACAATTCGGGAGCGATGGCACGGTGCATTGTCTTGTTGCAGGATGAGGTCCCCAGTGGGATGTTGAAGACGCACAAACGGGAGAAAATGGTTGTCCAGGATATCCCGGTAACGTTGACCTGTGAGGGACGATGCCACACATACCAGGGGTCCCATTTCAGTCGACGTAAACAGTTCCCAGACGAAAATGCCACCTCCACCAGTTTGAAGAGTACTCAGCTGGCAAGAAGGATCCATCGCTTCATGTGGTTTGCGCCGTATACTCGTATCCTGCCGTCCGCATGTACCAACGTGAATCTCGACTCATCAGTCCAGGCAACGTTTTTACACATGTCTAGAGTGCAGCGGCGATGTTCCCGTGCCCATGCTAATCTTTGCACCCTGTGATGTGCGGTCAGCAGCGGTACCCTCGTGGGACGATGGCTTCTGTACCCCATAGCGGTTCTGGATGGTGTGGCTGCTTACACGTTTTTGTGCACCAGCGTTAAATTGCAGAGTGATTTCTTGCGCTGTGGCCCGTCTATCCGCTGTTACAATGCGAGCTAGCCGACGATGACCCCGCTCATCCACACGCTGTTGTCCATGGCAGTTGGCCCTTGCAGGGATGGTTTTACCGGATTCGATGTACTCACGGTGCACCCGTGACACAGTGGTTCGTGTAAATCCTAGTGCCTGCAAGATTTCCGATATGGAGTGACCCATTCGTCGGTCCCCGACAATTTGCCCACGATCAAATGAGCTTAGGTCCTTCGTCTTACCCATACTGCGTCAGACTCTTACTGATACCCATCGCACCACTCCTTATATTTTCGGATCGCTGCATACGTCTTGTCGTTTCTGTTTACAGGGCAGCCCACAGCGCCACATTTGCATAACGCCAGCTGTCTCTAATTCAATTGCTCTTCAGTGTAGGTAATATATGGCACTTACAGTCGTAATTTTCAAAACACTGCATCGTTGCGAATGCTCTCGAGAATAAAATGCAAGTTAGCAAAATCATGCAATGCATTGATTATACTAACTTGTTTTTTATTCTTATAAAATCATGCAATGCGTTGATTTCCAACATACCAGAAATCATTACTCAAGTTATGAGGATAATGGCTGTGGAATAAATCTTGCTCCAGTGTCCTTACCGTTGACCCCATTTCGATGATATTAAACAGAATTGATTCAGTATACCTCCGGGAACAACGTGATAAAGTTTTGTCGCAATCGAAGCATTTTTACATAAGTTATGACGCATATGGGCGATGGAATGGAACCTGCTCCTATGTCCTGACCTTTGACTCCATTTCTCCCAATTTCAATAGGGTTCGTCCCCAGGTTGTCCCCTACCACATACTAAAATTTCATCGAAATCGAACCATTTTTTTTTTTTTGCGAGTAATCGTGCGGACAGACAGACGGACAAAGCTGGAGTATAATATGCTTCTTCAACCTACGGTTGGAAAGCGTATAAAACACTGACAGAGTGACGTAGGGTTTCTGCACAGTCTATCTGGTAAAGGTCCGTTTAGGGAGATATTTGCAGTACTAAAGAAGCTGCGTTGAAGGGGACTAACTTCTTAACTCTGTCATTTTAATATCGTAGTGTTCTTTTTTTTAGGGAGGGGGGGGGGGTATCGCAATGTCAAGACTTTCTGCTTAGCCCTCGTGTCCACGATTCTGATAATGGTTCCAATTTACACTGGCAGCAGGGCTAGCTAAATTAATTTTCCATCCAGAAGCAAAATATCTTTTCGGAGATTCAATGTTTACTACTTTTTGATCAGCTGTTATAATAAAAGTAAATGAGCTTGCGATGGTGGCCAAATGAGCACGAAACGAGAAACGGTGGGAAAAGTACCTGTTGTACTAAGGAAAGAGGAATAAGTTGTGCTCTACAAACGGTGAAATATTTATAGCAGACATCGGATGAGTTAAGTATTCGTATTGGAGAGGCTGAAGTTAAGTATTTGTGCTCAAAGGATGGGTTAAATATTTTTACTCGAAAGAGGTTGAAGTGAAAAGAAAGGACAGAGTATGCAGTGAGATCTACAAGGGTGGCGTAAAGAATTTGTGCTCACGAAATGACGGATTAAGTATTTTACTACATGGATATATTTGAATATTACTTAACATTATGAAACAATGACTTCAGTTCTGCAACTTAGAAAGGCAGAAAGTATTTTGTTTTCAGAAAAACACTTAAAAGCGACCTTCCATGTCTGGGAAAGAAATGCCCTCACAGAAACCGTACACTGTAAAAATTAAGTGGTGTAAATTCACAGAATTTTTTTGAAAACACCGTGCAGCAAATTTGCCGATAGGTATCCGTGTTTTCCAGAAATTTCCGTTTTTAAAAGTGCCCGTTTATTTTAACTTCCGTATTTTTCCTTAGTCTGAAATTCTGTTTATTTCAGAAAAATCAATTTCAGGTTTTTCCGTATTTAAACTGAAAATCCGCAAAACCGTCGAAGCTGCATTTTTCAGCCCTCTTTACACAGATAATCCTTCCGCTCCAGTCAGGTTAGAACACCTGCCGCTAGGGCTGGTTGAACATAAACGCACGACTTTACGAACTGAGCAACAGGTACTCGGAAATTCGAATCACGTACATCGTAAAACAAACTGCGCGATAATGATTTTTTTTCTTTTTTGTCATTAATACGAGTGATTTTGAAGATGACAATCCGTTTTTTGGTGCAAATGTGACAAGGATGGAAAGTCAGATAATATCCGAAAACTTGAAAATTTTCATCGTCCTGGAGCGGGACTCGAACCCGCGTCTCCCAGATAGCGCCCGGGGTATAAAATAAAAGGATTTATTCATTTTATTTTCTGTTGGAGCTTATTATTTTTCTGAATAGCTCTGTAATATTTTGGTTTTTTTCCTGTAGGAGGACTTTTTACAAATTAAGCATTTCTCATCCTGAGTTTTCGAAGCAACAAAATATTTTGCAACTTGATTGTTTTAAACTGACAATGAGTTTCAGTTATCTTTTAACAAGTTAGTAAAATCATGCAATGCATTGATTATGATACGCTTTCCAACATACCCGAAATCATTACTCAAGTTATGAGGATAATAGCTGTTGAATAAATCCCGCTCCCCTAACTGGACCTTTGACCCCATTTCGATGATATTCAAGAGAACCGGCGAAGTATACTTCCGGAACAACATGAAAAATTTAGTCTCAACGAAGCATTTTTAAGTAAGTTATAACGCATACGGGCAATGGAATGGATCCCCATCCTACGTTCTGACCTTTGACCCCATTTCACCTATTTTCAATAGAATTCGTCCCCAGATGGTCCCCTACCACATACTAAAATATCATCGAAATCGAACCATTTTTACGCAAGTTATGACGCATACCATTTTCTTTTATTTTTACGCAAGTTATGACGCATTGCATTTTTACGCAACTTATGACGTAATGAGACAGATGGTCGCGAGAGTGTGACGTCATAAAACTTTAATAGGAACCACAAACAACGCGTGACGTAATGAGGCAGATGGCATGACCCCGCGCCAACATCTCAATCGCGAGTCGATCGCGAGAGTGTGATGCCATAAGATTTCTAAGAATGGGAAATATTAGTAGGACGACGCCATGACACTAAAAACGTGATAACTCGGGGTGGTTATTTAACCTACTAAACGAATTTTTCTAAAGTCGATAAACAAGCTAAATCGATTTCTAGTACCAGAAAACGGTAGGTTAACCACTTTCATCAAAATTCTTAGAGCAGTTTTCAAAATAAAATTTACATATATACAAGAATTGCTCCTTTAATAAGATGTGATGGAATGCATCCCGCTCTTATGCCCTGACCTTTGACCCCATTTCACCCATTTTCAATAGGGTTCGTCCCCAGCTGGTCCTAGACGACATACTAAAATTTCATCGAAATCGAACCATATTTACGCACGTTATGACGCATAAGGGCAATGGAATGCATCCCGCTCCTATGTCCTGACCTTTAATCCCACTTTTTTTTTTTTTTTTTTTTTTTGATTGAAGGTTTAACGACCACCGTGAGCAACTCAATGGGCTATAAGCAGTCGCCCGTCCCTAATTTAGGGTCACTGGTTCCAGGGAAGGGAGAGAGCCAGTGCCGTAAGACAAACACAACATCCATGCCTGACCGGGATTCGAACCCGGACCCCTTACGGACGAATGATCAGAGGCCAACGCCTTAGACCACTGCGCCACCGGGGCTTAATCCCACTTCACCCACTTTTTTTTTTTTTTTGATTGGAGGTTTAACGACCGCCGTGAGCAACTCAATGGGCTATAAGCAGTCGCTCGTCCCTAATTTAGGGTCACTGGTTCCAGGGAAGGGAGAGAGCCAGTGCCGTAAGACAAACACAACATCCATGCCTCACCGGGATTCGAACCCGGACCCCTTACGGACGAATGATCAGAGGCCAGCGCCTTAGACCACTGCGCCACCGGGAGCGGCTCACCCACTTTCAAAAGAGTTCGTCCCAAGGTGGTCCCCTGCCACATACTAAAATTTCATTGAAATCGAACCATATTTGCCCAAGTTCTAACGCATAAGGGCAATGGAATGGGTCCCTCTCCTATGTCGTGACATTTGACCCCACTTCACCCATTTTCAATAGGGTTCGTCCCCAGGTGGTCCCCTACCAAATGTTGAAATGTCATCGAAATCGAACCATTTTTACGCGAGTTATCGTGCGGACGGACAAAGCTGGAGCATATGCGCTTCCTACGGTTGGAAAGCGTAAAAAAAGGGAAATGTACTTTTTTATAGTATTATTTCACACAAAAAAAAAACCCCCGCCTAAATATAAAATTTACTCTTGATACCTATAATAGGTTTTGTCTTAAGTTGTCCAAAGACTGATACATAAACATCGTATAACCATCTGTATTTTTTTTTTGATTGGAGGTTTAACGACCACCGTGGTATAACTATCTGTACAATAAGTCAAATACGCGGTTTCTTATACAGTAACATATATCATCATCATCATCATCATTGTCAACCATTATCAATCCACTGCTGGACGAAGGTCTCCCCAAGTTTTCTCCACAACGGTCTGTCTTGTGCCAGTCTCCTCCATGTCACCCCTGCATACTTTCGAATTTCATCCACCCATCTTCCATGTGGTCTTCTTCTGGGTCTTTTCCTGTCCCTTGGAATGCAATCTAAAATTTCGGCTGTCCATCGATACTGTATTAATAAATAGCTGGTGCACAAAATACGGGAGAGGAGAAGAAATATCCTGTGCAACAATATACAAAATCCATGCAATATGCTATCCACAATATCCGATGTCGTTACGGAACCTGAAAATTCGACAGGTGATTGAAATTTAAAAGTTAATCAAACCTCAAGTATTCTCACCAATCGCTCTTATCATAGGCGCCGACTTCGTGGGTCCGAGACACTTTTTGAATCTCTAATGATTTTGTTGTGGGTTCCTCGAACCCCTAATATTTTTGCCCGTATTTCGTGGGAAAAATACACGTACGCATATATGCATAAATTTTGTTTTTCGTTCAGTTCAAGTTTTTTATTATTCATTCCCCGTTTACTATATATAGAAAGTGTGTATAGAAATTTACCCCTCAGACTGTTTATTGTGCCTCAAAAAGAATTAGGGTTTGTTCGTGCTCATCAAATTTGACGCGACGGACAATACCTCAAGTACCGTTGTTTAAGAGCATTTAAAACTGCTTCCTTTACGAAATAAAATTCTTCGGTTTGTCTGGGTTCCCACAAAATACAAAAGTCTAGCTCTACATTTTGGAGACGATTACCTATTCGAGGTCATAGTGACAAAGGCGGAAATATGTTGTACAGTCAGTTGACTCACCCCATCTTCGGACAGTCGGAGACCAAGGAGGTTAGAAGAGAGAGAGAGAGAGAGAGAGAGAGAGAGAGGAGATAGCATCTGCAGCCGCTGGTGAAGTCAAATCTAATCACCTGATTTATTGTGCCCTCTGGGTGGGGAGGGTTTAGTGACGTGACGTCACTTACTGAAGAACTGTGCTGGAGCACAGGTTGATAGCGGCCGTCTCTTACTCTCTGCAGCATGCCCTGAAGGTCAACAAGAATCCCACAGCTTTGGCAAGGCCGCGATTGGTTAATACGCAATATGCACTTCCGCTCGACGAAGCATACTCTTGATAATTTTTTTTTAGAAAATACTAAACAGTATTTCTGTAACTTTTTGAAAATGTTTAGTTATGTGCATGTATATTTCGGTTTCATTTTTTCCTGACTGTACATGCAGCACAAGTGCCTCTAAAACCTCTTCAAAGTGAACGATTTCCCCATAGAAAAGTACAGAAGCAGCCCAAGTTGGGCTGATACGAAGTAGAGCCCACGGAAAACGCAGGGCGTGCAGCTGATGCCATGTCCTCTCCCTTTTAACCACCTACTTTAAGTCAGAAATCATTTGAAGAAAAAAATTGTTGGCATTTTTAAAATTGGTAAAAAATACCTTATAATAAATTTTACATGTTTTTGTTACTTTTATAAGACAATTGAGTTAGAAATTCACTCAGTATCTGTGCATTGTATATAATAATGTCGCGCCTACAAAAGCAAAATAAATGAAATAAATAATTATCTAAAGAAAAAAATTCTGCAATTAACTATAATTTGATTCAGTTTAGCATTTCAGGCGTCTTACTGTGCCAGATAATCTGACTGAATGAAATTTAAATTAGACTTAAATTAATACTTTGAAAAATGCATGGGTAATTCGATTAAAAATTTCCCGAACCCCCAATAATTTTTCAAGTTGGCGCTTATAGCTCTTATTACCCGTAATTTCTCGTCATACGGATACGGAAAAAGTGAGAACGTAGTTTTTCCGTTAAGTGAGTTGTTGTACACAAAATGTGGTGGTGAGTCAGTGTTTATACTCAAGAAAAGCCCGAGAAGATTTTTGTGCTAAAGAAAAATGGGAGAGTAAATATTTATGCTCAAGAAAGGATAAGCAAATAAAGGTTGGAGTATTTTTTTTATTGGAGGTTTAACGACCACCGTGAACAACTCAATGGGCTATATATAAGCAGTCGGCCGTCCCTAATTTAGGGGTCACTGGTTCCAGGGAAGGGAGAGAGCCAGTGCCGTAAGACAAACACAAAATCCATGCCTCACCAAGATTCGAACCCGGACCCCTTTCGGAATGATCAGAGGCCATCGCCTTAGACCACTGCGCCACCGGGGCGGCAAAGGTAGGAGTACTATAATTACAATGAAACCTCGGTTATACGTTTTTCTTGGGGCCTAATGGCCTTAAAAGACATAAATGTAAAAAAGGTATAGACGAAATTTCAAAATGTTAAATACTATTGTAAAATTTATGCTGTAAAGAAGTATAAGATGTTCTTTAATAATGATTTATTTAAAGTCGAATCGGTGACGAAAGAAAAAAAAGCGATACAAATTATAACATATTTTATCGCATCGCAAAAATCATAAAGCCTATGAAAATCGAATTTCCCTTTTGACGACTCTATCTGTCTGTAAAAGATCCTGATTCAAGATTAAGTGAGATCCTCACAGCTAAGAATCTGAGACCAGTTCCTCAGTATGACACACATAAAATAAACAGCATTTTCTTTTGAGGATCCTGGGCTCATACACTTGAAACTGGAATGTTAGATATTGGTGATACACATGATCCTATTCTACCATGCCGCGAGATAGTGAAGCCACAAAGTTACATCCCAGATATATATATATATATCAATTTTTAAATACGCATATGCGTGCGAGTCCTGAAATTCGAAACCGATTTTTCATTCAACCCGAAAGTAAACAGATCAAATAATATGTAGACGCTTTTAGGAAAGGAGTGTCTTAAACAGCCCTTATAAATAGGAAGCTAGGACAGGAGATTTGCGCTAGAGTGCCCGATAGGAAAGTGACACGGAAATGAGGTAGAAAGGGGGTGGAAGACTGCCTTATTTATAACCGGGGGTTTAACGTGCCCATCCGACGCACGGCGGGTATTTAGCAGTTCAAGCGTTCGTACCTGCCTAGGATCGAACCTGAGGTTTATCCGTGGCAGTCACGAGCGTTGACCACTAGGCCCCGAAAGTAAACAACATAACCTCCTCTTGATCAAAGTCATACGCGCCGACTATGGGGAGCAAGGTGAATCTTGCCCCCAATAATTTTACCCGGGAGCAGTGCCCATCTAATATTTTTTGTCCTGTTTATTTAAACAAGTTTTTGTTTGTGTGTGTATCATTTTCGAAATGCGTGAGTTGAAATATCTCTATAGAGAAAAAATGTTTACCCGTGCTATTCAGGATATCGTGTGCTACGTTAATTGCAAAAATGCATTTCTTTCTTTCGTAGAAATGTAATGGACCAAGCTCCAATTTATGAGACCAAAGCGATTGATTTCTAAAACATTAATAAATTACAAAATAAGTAACAATTTCTTTTCCTATATTCAGCATTGCTCATTTGATAAAAAAAAAAAAAAACTTGACTGCCAGCCCTAGTATAGTGTTCGACATATTCTCGTGATATGTGGTAAATGTTTAAAACAACTGTCAAAATTAAAATAAATAAATAAATAAATATACAGAAACGTATATAATATATCTAGCGCCTTTATCGATTTGTTTCATGCGCTTCTCGTTCTTTGAGTAACCGCTACCCTATCTCTGATGCTGGTATAAACGTTTTTTATATACGTTAACATTCCTCTTGATCAAGGTCATGCGCGTCGACCGAGTAAAACGTTTCACACTGGCCCCGGATAAAAACGTTTTTTTTTTATAAGCGTTTATAAATAAAATCACACTGGATATTTTTATAAAATCACAGGCTTATTACCGCGCTTTTTACAAGGGTTGCGCGAACCACTACTACGTCTTATTCGCTGTAGTGGGATTAAATTAAATATCCAAACAAAATTTACATAATCAAACCACCTTCCAAAATTTAGTCAGTGGTGTCAACGATCAGGTTGGGTTTCCTATTTCGGAGTCTCCAAGCTCAGGGTTGACTTTAGTGCATAGCGTTGTGTTTGATACAGCTATGGTTTTCCATGCTCTTCTATATACGGCTTAGAAATTAAAAGTTAAGAGAGAAACATACCAAAATTGATCACTTTGGTGAAACCTTGAAATGAACTTAGAATTATACTCAAGAATTATTTGTTGAATGACTGAAATGACACAGTTCAACACTAAAATAAACTCTTTATTCTTTAAAAATTTGTCTAGGTGCAAGTGTATCGGTGAAGTTTATTATACTTAAATTAAACATTCTATGCATCACATTCGAGATTTTGGTATCCAAGATATTTTAAACATATGCAGAGTGACATCAGTAATTTTATCCGTAAGTTTAAGTTCAATGGTTAAAGCAAACCTTCGGTGGACTAGAGAAACTTATGTTTATGCTGAGACAACTGGGAATAGACCCTGCATAGCACATGCAAAGTTATGAATTAGAAAACATCTTACAACTCTTCTTGGGTTTCTTTATCGTCCAGGGAGCGATTTCCAGCTCTGGCGATCTACCTCAAGTACCCTATCTCCGATGCGGTCCTACAGATATCAGCGTGTCTCTAAACTCAGAAAAACAAAAAAACTCCGAACTCTCACAGCGTAGCTCCTAAACTCCAAGCCACTAGGTTTATTTCTCCATTTCTCCGTTTACTATTTTATCTATTTACCAAAAACCCGTCTGCATTTACGTTTCCCAGTTTGTTGGTTTTTTCGATACCCCCTTTCCTCTTTCGTCCCGTATTCGCTCTGCTAGGGGTGGGGCCGTGACTGCACAGGTAGCGACATGTCGCGCCATTGGTCACCCCCTTCCCTTCTAGTTACGTGATTCCTACTTCCTCCGAAATTCCTCTCTTGGGATTCGCAGAAGCCCCTTAGAAAACTAAGGGGCTTCTGCGAATCCCAAGGCGTTGAAATACATAGTCCTTTAACACGTCAACTCTTTCTTTAACTGAATTCCTTTTTCTTTTGCTACGAACGCGCCTTAACATTTACTCGATCCAGTTGTCACGTATGAAATTTCCATTACGTGCTTATTTCACGGGCTGCTGCGCTTGACAGGTTTTTGCTCAGATGCTCTCCAACAGTACGCTTCATAGGGGGAGCGGGGCGGATCCAGAAGTCTACTTTTCAGGTATAAAAAAAAGGGCAGAAGCCATTATGAAAGGGTTTAGGGCCGTGGATGGCCTAATGGTCAACGTTCGTGGCTGCATTGGAGAAGACCTCGGGTTCGATCCCAGGTAGGTACGAACGTTCGAACCACTAAATGTGCGTCGGATGGGCACGTTAAGCCGTCGTACCCAGGGTACTGGCCCCCGGTAACAAATAAAGGCGTCTTCCTCCCCCTTTCTACCTCGCTTCCGGGTAACTTTCCTATCGGGCACTCTAGCCCAAATCTCCTAGATTCCTACTGCTAAGGGTTGTTTAAGACCTGGGTTCAGACACTCGCTACCTAAAATCCTCTACCATATTATCTGATCTATGAAAGGGTTTGCCAAGGGTGGCCTAGTGGGCAACGTTCATGACTGCCACGGAAAGGACCTCAGGTAGGTACAAACGTTCGATCCACTAAATATTCGCCGTGCGTCGGATGGGCACGTTAAGCATTCGGACCCCGGGTACCCCCCAGTAATAAATACGGGTGTCTTCCTCCCCTTTCTACTTCGCTTCCGCGTCACTTTCCTATCGGGCACCCTAGCCCAAATCTCCTAGCTTTCTATTTCTAAGGGTTGTTTAAGACGTGGGGTCAGACACTCCCTTCCAAAAATCCTCTACATGTGATCTGATCTGTGAAAAGGTTTTTTTTAGATATAACGTTAGTATCATCATCTTCATCATTGTCAACCATTATCAATCCACTGCTGGACGATGGTCTCCCCAAGTTTCTTCCACAACGGTCTGCCTTGTGCCAGTCTCCTCCATGTTACTCCCGCATACTTTTGAATTTCATCCACCCATCTCCCATGTGGTCTTCTTCTGGGTCTTTTCCTGTCCCTTGGAATACAATCTAGAATTTCGGCTGTCCATCGATGGCCTGTCCTTCTGGCAGTATGTACAGGCCATTGCAATTTCAGGGATTTAACTATGATCATGATGTCTTCCACTCTTGTCATTTTTCGGATCCACGAGTTCCTCTTCTTATCTTTCTCTTCTAGTTACACCAAGCACGCACCTCTCCATGCCGCTTTGAGTTGTCTGTAGCCTTTGTATGTCTCTTTTAGTTAAGGTCCACGTCTCTGCGCCATACGTAAGCACTGGAAGGATGCATTGATCAAACACTTTTCTTTTAAGACATAATGGCATATTGCTCTTGAAAATTATGCTGATTCTTCCAAAAGCTCTCCAGGCAAGTTTTATACGCCGATTAATTTCTTTATCAATGTGACCCTCACTTGACATCTGCTGTCCAAGATAAACGTACGTATCTGTCATCTCCAGCTTTTCTCCATCAATCGATAAATCTTCATTTCTTGTAAAAGCATTGTACATCACTTTTGTATTCTTAAAGTTCATTTTTAATCCCACTTCTTTACTCTTGTCAGCAAGTTCCTGAATCATACTCTGCAGCTCTCATGGGGTAGTTGCAAAAATGACTAAGTCATCAACAAAACGAAGGTGGGTTAGATAATCTCCATTAAACTTTATCCCTTTGTTCTCCCAGTTCAGTGATTGAAAGACACTGGGAGATATGGTGTCACCTTGTCTCACCCCCTTTTTAATTTTTATGTGTGTTGTATTTTCAAACAGCCGAATCTTTGCACTTTCATTTTCATAGATGTTATTAATACTATTAATGTATGCATCTTCAATACCGCAGTATTTCAAAGCCATTGTAACTGCGTAACTGCCGATGGTTTCACCGAATTAAAGGCCTTTTCATAATCGATAAATGCCATGCACAATGGAATTTCATATTCCCTCGCTCTTTCAATCAGTTCTCTCAGTACGTGGATATGACCTATAATGCTGTAGACACTCCTGAATCCAGCTTGTTCTCTCGGTTGAGCCATGTCCAGTGTTTCCTTCAAACGGTGTGAAAGAACTTTAGTGAAGATTTTATAAACCACTAATAGGAGGTTGATAGGTCTGTAGTTCCTGAGATCCTCAATGTCACCTTTTGTTATGTAGCAGGATCATTGTAGCGTTGTTCCAATCCTCAGGAATCTTCCCTTCATTAAGGCATCGAGTGAAAATTTGGGCTAGTACTGTTTCAATTTCTCCACTTGCTTCTTGTATGGTGTCTTCAGTAATTCCATTTTCTCCTGGAGCTTTCCCCCATTTCATGTTCTTGATTGAACTTCTGCTGGGAGGACTGGAAGAACTCTGGTACTGGTACCTTTCAGGATGTCTGGAGTACACGTATTATCCCTTTCATATAATTTGGAGTAGAAATCTTTCACTCTTGTCAAAATTTTGCCTCTATTTCTTGTTACAGAACCATCTTCTTTTCTCAGTGCCATAATCTGTTTTCTTCCCTTACTGAAATGTATGTCCCTTTGCTATCTTTAGGCTTTGGTTGTTTTCAATTGCTTTCCTCCCTAGTTCACAGTTGAATTTCCTTACGTCTTCAGTGATACTTTTTCGTACTCTCTTGCATAGCTCTATATATTCCACTTTGGAAGTCACATCTTCTTTAGTTGCCCCCATCTCTCTTCTTTTTTGCATCAACATTTTGGTTTTTCCTGATAATTTGTTCACATGAACTTGTTCTTAGACCCAGCCAATTTTGTTGCTGTTTCCATATGAGCTTTGGTTACTTTTTCTGTTAAATTCACAAATATCCACTTCTTCCGATGTTAGGCCTTCTAAAGCAGCGAATCTGTTCTTCAGTTCCAACTTGAAGGTATTATGGTGTTTTTTAAGGTTGGTTACGTTAATACATTTTGTTTGTCTTATGAGCTTGCCACGTTCCAGTTTAGTGTTGAGGTGCATCTTACATCTCACCAATCGATGGTCACTACCTGTGTTGAACTTGTTCGCACACTTCAGTCTTCTATGACGAATTTTTTGTTACACATAATAAAATCAATGTCACTTGTCGTCCCATTTGGATGTCTCCATGTCCATTTTTTGTGTGGCTTTTTCTTGAAAAAGGACTTCATGATGAAAAACCCACCTGCAAACTTTACGAGCGTGTTTCCACACTGGTTTCTATTGCCGTGACCGAATTTACCTACTGAAGTTTTATTTTGTTGCCGTTGCTCTATTTTTGCATTGAAATCTCCCATAATTATCTTTACGTGCTGCTTGCCTTTATTATATAGATGACGAATTTCCTCATAAAATTCTTCAATTTCTTCTTCAGGATGACTTGTGGTGGGTGCATAAGTTTGAATAATCTGAGCCTGGTATCTTCTCGAAAGTTGGATAACGAGTCGTGCAGCTATTTTAGAGGAACATTCATCTTCTACAACTTTATCCTTCAGTTTCTTGTTTATTATAAATCCAACACCACTAGTTCTGCCAGTATCTGTCCAACGATAGTAGAAGACATGTCCACTGTTCAGTTCAATGAGATCTTCTCCTTTTCTCCGTACCTCACTTAGCCCGACGATGTCCCACTTGATCCTTTGTAGTTCCTCTTCCAATTCAAAAAGCCTTGAATCAGAAGATAGGAAGCGTCCATTATACGTAGCCAAGGTCAGCATCACATGGCAGCCTAGTCCGGTCCTCCGGGGATTCTTAGCACCCTCTGCCTTCATGTCGCACTGGTCGCTCCCTTGGCCAGGTACATTCCAGCTGCCGGAGACTGAGGGCCAAGATTTAAGTTGTGGAGTCGTTTTGGAGGGGTTTGGCTATAACTCACCACGCTGGCCAAGCTGGTTGGTGAGTAACGTTAGTGTGTATATATATATATATATATATATACACTGACGGAAAAAAATCCCAACACCAAGAAGGGGTTGTGTTAAATAAACGACAGTTGGTAGGCGGTGAGAGTACATCTGTAAGATGACGTCTATGCAAATCTCGCGCTCGGCGCATACGTGTGGCTCTAGTAGCGCCCCTCGGAACATGCAAAGCAGGTTTGCTGTAAATACGCGCTGTAACGTTCGTGAGCGTTAGTTATCGTTGAGATTCGACGTAAGGTGTTGATGTTAGTCAAGAATGCCTTTAAGAAGACGACGAAGCCATTATCAACAGCTCACGGAGTTTGAACGACGTCGTGTAATAGGGCTACGAGAAGGTGGATTTTCGTTCTTGGCAGGAATGCAGCCACTGTGCATGATTGTTGGCAGCGGTGGTCAAGGGAAGGTACTGCCTCAAGAAGACCGGCCGGCCACGTGGCACTACTGAAAGGGAAGACCGCCGTGTACGACGTATGGCCGTGGCGCATCGTACCGCGTCTACGGCAGCAATTCGAGCTGCAGTTGCCACCACAGTGACACAACGAACTGTTACAAATCGGTTACTTGAAGGACAGCTTCGAGCCAGGCGCCCTGTAGCGTGCATTCCACTTACTCCAAACCACTGCGGTTTGCGACGTCAGTGGTGTCAAGCTAGAGCTCATTGGAGGACGGAGTGGAGATCTGTCGTGTTTTCTGATGAAAGCCGGTTCTGCCTGGGTGCCAGTGATGGCCGTGTGTTGGTTAGAAGGAGGCCAGGTGATCATCGCCTGCAACCAACCTGTCTGCGGCCGAGACACACTGGACCTACACCTGGAGTTATCGTCTGGGGAGCAATTTCCTATGACAGCAGGAGCACTCTCGTGGTTATCCCACGCACCCTGACGGCACAGTTGTACGTCGGTCTGGTGATTCAACCTGTTGTGCTGCCATTCGTGAACAGCATTCCAGGGGGTGTTTTCCAACAGGATAACGCTCGCCCGTATACCGCTGTTGTAACCCAACATGCTCTACAGAGTGTCGACATATTGCCGTGGCCTGCTAGATCACCAGATCTTTCACCAATCGAGCACGTATGTGACATCATTGGACGACAACTCCAGCGTCACCCTCAACCAGCACTAACCGTCCCTGTATTGACAGACCAAGTGCAACAGGCATGGAACTCCATCCCACAAACTGACATCCAGCACCTGAACGACACAATGCATGAACGTTTGCGTGCTTGCATTCAACATTCTGGCGGTTACACCGGTTATTAATGTACCAGCATTTCACATTTAAAATGGCTCTTCTCGCGCTTACAATAAGCTGTGATCTTGAAACCTTAATCGATTAAATATGCTACCTATACAAATGTATTGCCGCCATTTCATTCCTTTACAATTATTTTTTCGTGGTGTTGGGATTTTTTTTCCGTCAGTGTATATAAGTATATCATCATCATCAACCATTATCAATCCACTGCTGAACGAAGGTATTCCCAATTTTCTTCCACAATGGTCTGCCTTGTGCCAGTCTCCTCCATGCTACTTCCGCATACTTTCGAATTTCATTTACCCATCTCCCATGTGGTCTTCTTCTGGGTCTTTTCCTGTCCCTTGGCAACAAGTCTAAAATTTCGGCTGTCCATCGATGGTCTGTCCTTCTGGCAATATGTCCAGCCCATTGCCATATCAGGTATTTTACTCTAATCATGATGTCTTCCACTCACGTCATTTTTCTGATCCACGAGTTCTTCTTCTTATCTCTCCTGGTTAACGAAGTATGCACCTCTCCATGCTTCTTTGAGTTGTCAGCAGTCTTTGTATGTCTCTTTCAGTTAAGGTCCACGTCTCTGCACCATACATAAGCACTGGAAGGATGCATTGATCACACACTTTTCTTTTAAGACATAATGGCATATTGCTCTTGAAAATTACACTGTTTCTTCCAAAAGCTCCCCAGACAAGTTTTACAGGCCGATTAATTTCTTCATCAATGTGACTCTCATTTGATATCTGCTGTCCAAGTTAAATGTAGGTATTGGTTATCTCCAGCTTTTCCCCATCAATCGATAAAACTTCATTTCTTGTAAAAGCATTGTACATCACTTTTGTCTTCTGAAAGTTCATTTTTAATTCCACTTCTTTACTCCTGTCAGCAAGTTCTTGGATCATACTCTGCAGCTCTGATGGGGTAGTTGCAAAAATGACTATGTTCATCAGCAAAACTAAGGTGAGTTAGATAATCTCCATCAATATTTATCCCTTTGTTTTTCCAGTTGAGTGATTGAAAGACATTTTTTAAAGTGGCATTAAAGAGGCACCATATCTCCTAAGCTCCTTAACGCCACATTACAAAATCTCTTTCAATCATTTAACTGGTAAAACAAAGGGATAAAGATTAATGAAGATTATTTAACTCACCTTCGTTTTGCTGATGACGTAGTCATCTTTGCAACTACCCGTTCAGAGCTGCAGATTATGATCCAGGAACTTGCTGACAAGAGTAAAGAAGTAGGATTAAAAATTAACTTTCAGAAGAGAAAAGTGATGTACAATGCTTTTAACAAGAAATGAAGATTTATCGATTGATGGAGAAAAGCTTGCGACAACCGATTCCTTCATTTATCTTTGGCAGCAGATATCAAGTGACGGTCACATTGATGAAGAAATTAATCGGTGTATAAAACTTGGATGGAGAGCTTTTGGAAGAAACAGTGCAATTTTTACGAGCAGTATGCCATTATGTCTTAAACGAAAAGTGTTTAATCAATGCATCCTGCCAGTGCTTACGTATGGAGCAGAGACATGGACCTTAACTAAAAAAGACATACAAAGACTGCAGACATCTCAAAAAGCATGGAGAGGTGTATGCTTGGTGTAACCAAGAAAGATAAGAAGAGGAACTTGTGGATAAGGAAAATGACAAGAGTGGACGACATCATGAACAGAGTGAAATTACTGAAATGGCAATGGGCTGGACATGTTGCCAGAGGAACAGACCACCGGTGGACAACCGAAATTTTAGGCTGGATTCCGAGGGCCAGGAAAAGACCCAGAAGAAGACCCCATGGGAGATGAATGGATGAAATTCGAAAGTATGCTGGAGTGACATGGAGGAGACAGACCCAAGACAGACAATCGCGGAAGAAAGTTGGGGAGACCTTCATCCAGCAGTGGTTCATGATGATGATGATGGTATTTATATAATGTTAGTAGCAGGAGATGCCAAAAATTACCCCGTGTTAGCCACGCTGCCTCCCTCCCCACCCACCGCACCTAAGCGGGGATTGACTTCGGAGTGGGTGGTACAACGGGAAGCTCCCGTGAGGCGTGAGGGAACAGGAAAATTAAGAAAAGAGAATCAATCCTGAAAAGACCATCTGGGAGGAAGGAATCAGTGTGGACATTTTTACGAATTTTCTTTATGGCCCAATTAAGATACGTACGTAGATCAGATTTTTATTCACAGTTTCTCCCACCTACTCTGGTTTTAGTACCAAGCTCTGCCTTACCTTGTTTCAAGACGTTTAAGATGCTAGACAATATGAAAACAGCAAAGAATATCCCCATGTTTTTTACCCCAGCTGTCCCTGTTTTCCCTTTATCCTTTGCGCGCTCTATCTCTCGCTCTCTCTCTCTCTCTTTTACTCTATTCCCTTCTTTTTTCTTTTTTTACTGAACCTAAAAACCTAAATCAATATAATAAGTATTTTAAATCCTCCGTACTAAGTTTAATTGTTAATTTTTTTTTTAGGAAAACTGAAAACAAAATATTCAAAGTTAATCATTTACGACCTTCGCTACTTTAAACCTAAAAACTTCGTTGGGGTTCAGGGGGTAATCGCTCCAGTCGCTCCAAGCTGGATTTGACACTGGGGGGAGGAGGGTTACGCCCAAAGGAAATTTTATGGTTTCCTCTCTTTGAAAATCACCGAAGAGTCAAGTGAAATAATAAAAATTGCTTGCTGCTGCTTTTAATGGACTTGGCGTTGTACCTGGGTTTTACGCGCTTGAGAATGGGGGGGGGTTGTTACACCTGGGTCTGGCCTTCAGCGGACTGCGACTAAAAGACTGAATGAAAGAAATGTTCTATGGCCTGAACTTCTTTTAAGACCCGCTCTATTTTCGGGGAAGAAAAACGTCCCTGCCCGACTTTAATTGGATTTTTAATTAAGAGACTTAAGTTTTGAATATTTTTTTAATTAAGACCTAATCTGCATATTCCCTAATATTTTAAATTAAATGTTACCGGAATACGAAGGATTTCGTGGTAACAGGCTGAATGTTATTTTTTAAAATATTAATATTCAGCGAAGGAATATTTTTGTTTCCTTGTTCATTTGCTGAACAATTACGCGGACAATTGAGTGTTAAAATATACGTCAAATCTCGTAGTTTATCTTTTTGCCCATTTTTTTTTATTTTTTTCCTGACAGTGAAAGAGACGTACCACTCCCACGTCTGATCTCTTCACGCCTCCCTCCCCCATAATTTGGTGAAATCGGAGCCTCTGATCAACGTTCAAATTTGGTTGCACCAAGAAGGAACACAACAACGTTGCCTCAATGATCTCAAAGTTGTAACATACCACGTTACGTATAAAGGAATCAAACCATCGTGTATTTTTTTATAATCTGAAATTCCAAATTTTAATGTATAATCGCATAAAGCGTATAAATGAATTACGTACAACAGAGTTAGAAAAGCGTTAGAAACTACAGTAAACTATCGGGATTAATGCAGAATTACGTATAAAAGCGAAAAATAAGTAACTGGAAACAGGTTTGGACTGGCCGGTGCGATCGCAACCCGGGCCTTTACGTCCATGGGCCCTAGAAAAAAAAAACGTCTCACAAAAACACTACTAAAATACGTATTCGGTAAGTTTATATATTAAAAACAATCTTGAAAATTGATAAAACGCACAGCGACTCAAACTGGCCAAAGTAATTGGCCTATTTTAGTCTTCTCCTTTGCTAGGTGCAACTGTACTATGTATGAGTCCAAGTCCCACGCATCTCATGTTCGCCCACCTATCTCCCTTGCATCTTGTCATCTCACTCGCATCTCGTGTGTGAAATGTATTTCTCCTCTCAACCTCGACTACCCCCTCTTTCCCCTTGCTTCCTCCCTTACATCCCTATCCCCAAATAATACAGTACAATTTGTTCCAAAGATGCATAAGTTCGCTGAGAAAATATTCCTGCCCTATCAGAGAGGAATTCATAAAGTCCCAGTAACATCCAAGAAGCGCATCCTCTCTGATGTTGTAAGCCGCGTAAGGCGTAGATAATAACACAGCCAAATCATTATAACTCCCATCTCAAGTTACACCGCGAGTACACGCTGGAGAGACGTCGTTCCGTGTTCCGGTTTTCTTATTCTGACTTGTGTTCTGCCAATATTTCAAGCGATGGGGGGGGGTATGTACAGCGCCGACTTCAAAAGGAACCCTCGTATTCACGTATATTCCTAACCTTTCGCATTTCAGCAAACACACACATATTACACTGCCGGACAATTGCTAAGGACGGATGGCAATAGCAACGATAGCAACCATAAAATGGAAGACAGGAAAATGTGGAAATTAGCATAAGTGCGGGATACAGTAAGATGTGCTGTGCGTATGCAAATTTTGGATTGCCGAACTTGTTCGTGACGTCATAGTGCTGATAAGAGATATAAAGAATTTGACGCGTATTGACCGTTGTTCTTCTAACGCAAAGTTGAAAGGGAAAGAATCAATTGACGAACTTGCAATTTTCAGTATGTCTTCCCGACATCACCTAGATGATTTTACGCGTGGCCGTATTATTGGCAAGATTGAAGAAGGGCGAAAAATAACAGATGTTGCCAGGGAGTTCGACGTCAGCCACAGTGTTGTTTCAAGGCTTTGGAAATCATTTCAAACAGATGGAGAGTGTAGCAAACGTCACGGGGGAGGTCGTGTTCGCAGTACGACACCTGCAGAAGATCGGTACATAGTGCTATCAACAAAAAGACACCGGCGCAGCACAGCTAGTGAGGTGGCAAATCAGTTTATGGCTGCTACTGGCAAGCGGATCTCCCGAAAAACTGTCGCCAGACGTTTGCATGAAGGAGGACTATACGCCCGCAGTCCTGTTGTGTGCATCCCATTATCCAGACGTCCCCGTATCGCCCGTTTGCAATGGTGCCATCAACATCGCAATTGGACTGATAATTACTGGTCTGCTGTCCTCTTCTCAGATGAGAGTAGATACAGTCTATCGTCTGATTGTCGACGACAACTGATCTGGCGTGATAGTGGTACTGCATATTGTCCAGCAAACATACAGGAAAGGGACCGATATCCGACATGTAGTGTCATGGTATGGGATGGCATCATGATCAATGGCCGTACGTCCCTCTATGTGCTTCCAACTGGGACTATGACTGGCCAACGATACATTAATGATGTTCTGCTACCTCATGTTCGCATGTTCCGTGGTGCTGTCGGTGATAGATTCATTTTCATGGACGACAAC
Source organism: Macrothele yani (assembly GCA_039090855.1). Lineage (NCBI taxonomy): Eukaryota > Metazoa > Arthropoda > Arachnida > Araneae > Macrothelidae > Macrothele > Macrothele yani. Next base: position 164,391,373 of record CM077002.1, read on the forward strand.
GCAACATGTCCTCGAAAAGTCGCTGTCCAGGAGTGTCTTGAGAGCGAGGATATTCAACGCCTCGTATGGCCAGCACGTTCTCCAGATCTGAATCCCATTGAAAATGTGTGGGATGCTTTGGGGAGGAGTCTTGCTGGTCGCCAATGCCCTCCAATAAACAAGGACACCCTCATCCGTGCACTGACAGAAGAATGGGATAAATTACCACAACAGCTGCTTGATAATGTTGTGCAAAGCATGACACGACGTGTGGAATCTTGCATCGCCCTCCATGGTGGCCATATCCCGTATTGACATCTTACGCCGGAACGCCTGCGGACGGTAATTGCATTTTTTTTTTCACGTTTACGTATTCTGCACAAAATGGCTTGTTTGTCCCTTGAACACGTTCCAAAGCCTTCTGGATTTCAGAGCACAACAAATTGTCTTTCTTGTAATGTCCTGGCATTCTGACATTATTTTATTTCACTTGGCATCCAACCACACTTACTTTTTTATGCGCTATATAGCCGTTTATGATCCGTCCTTAGCAATTGTCCAGCAGTGTATTTATATAGTCGGGGTCCCCTAGCAGAAAGCAGCACCGCGGGCCTTTTTGTCCCAGTCCGCCACTGACTGAGAAACGTATAACCGAGGTTTCATTGTACTTGTGTTGTACCTATTTTAAAACAGGTGGAAGTCACGAAAAATAGAGAGAATAGCCTTGACGTATTCCGATATTATTATATGATAATTTTCATCGCACTCTAAGGTGTAACGTGGTACTCCGTATCAACTAAAATTGGCTTAAGTATTTTACGAATGAATAAACAAGACACCAACTTTTAAGGCAAATAGCCGATTATGAGAAGTTAGCTATGGTCATAAAACCGTTTTAGAACGTTGACACGATGAGTCACAGCTCCTTTTCTGGTATAAGCACTGCGTCTAATTTCTGCTCTTGCTTGATCTTTATATAAAACCTTTCTTTAAAAACTGCTAAGAGCCATATCCGGTGTTTCAGCGGCTTTCATATTCTCCAAAACACCGCGCAAGCAAGCAGGATGAAAAGACGATAAGGTCAGAGAGAGAGAGATACTTCCTTGCGCGTGCCAGGCACTGATGGAACTATTAGGCGTTAGCTCTTCAAGGGTATGACGAAGATATGTGAAGTGACTGACAGCGCAAATGATGTTTCTTGTTCCACCTCCAGCATATTAAGTCCTTCTTCAGCACACCAGACGGAATGACTGCAGAGAGAGAGTGATGCCTCCTCGTGTTCCTCTTCTTGGGGTCACAGTCATCTGTTCTTTATCACGGCTCAAGTATCTGAAATGCCACAGACGGGGTTTGGTTTCCCCGCCACGGTTGTCAAAAGCTAAAAAGGACAAACTGAACTCTCAAAGGATTGTGGATACATTCGAAGCTAGGAAGGGCACTTCGGTTTCAATTATCTTAGACATTCAAAACATTTTGACTCTTTAGTCATTAAGTGGTACTCGATCACACCGGAAGTAAAAGAAAATCGTGAAAACATAACGGGATTTCGCGTGAAATTGCGTGTTAACCCTTATATGGTACGGCGGAAAACAATTATACTTAAGGTATGGTATGATTACGATATGACTCCACTTGAATCAAGAGTTTCGCCACAGGAGACTCCTACACAGAGAGCGAGCCTGAAATGAAATAAAAATTTAGCATGCATCATAATACTCTCGTATCACACAGTACCGAAGCCTAATTACCGGAAATGTGTCCAAAGCCTGCACTGTTAAAAATTTCACAGTTAGATTACGGGCAATGGCCGGCAACTGGGGCCCGGCCGTTGCCCATAAAACTACGGCTTGGCCCATTTTTGTGAAAGCCCATGAAATTACGGTCTGAACCCTAAATACTAAGCCCATAATCTGAAGATCAACGCCCACAAAAAAATAAGTTTGACCGTATTGAGCTACGCCATAATTTGAAGGGCATTGCCCATAAAAAAATAAGTTTGACCGTATTGAGCTACGCCATAATTTGAAGGGCTATACCCGAAAAAATAAGTTTGACCGTATTAACTTAAGCTGTAATTTGAAATGCAATCCCTGTAAATATGAAGTTTGGCCATATTCGGTTAAGCCTCACGGCAAGTAGTCACCGACTTTTACATAAATGCATTTTTTGTGGAAGAGTGTGCAAGTAAATGCATGTTTTTTGTGGAAGAGTGTGTGAGTGTGAAATTGTTGGATACTTACATTATAACTGAATCAATTCAGTTCTAAATGTGAGTAATGATATTTTCATATCTTAAAATCAGGTTTATTACAATATGATAAATAATGACATCAGTTACACACAGATTTGTTTAACATTAGGCTTTACGAACTCTGTACACACAGTTGGTTGAACAATACTTACGTTTCTTTTAGACATGTTTTAATTGGAGAATTATTTCTAAAGCACAGTTGGTTGAACAATACTTAGTTTCTTTTAGACATTTTAATTTGCACATACGTACTTATGTAGTATTTGCATGAATGAATACAAAGGGCAGTTATGTAGTAAAGATATGTACAGGCATATTCTTGTATTTATATGTTATATCAATGACAAACAGAACTACGAACTGGCATCCGAGTACATTGCGTCTATAAGGGTATTCAATCCACAATGGTGTCAAAGTTGGTTTTTCATATAGGTTTTGGCTAGTATTACATTTGACATAGGGTTGAATCATGCTTTTTTTGTTTTCACATTCACTGCCTTGTGTGCTGGTTCATTTTACATTCTACTGAGCACTGTGTTGTCAGTGTTCCCAGAACTTTTACTGTCTTGTTTCCTATCTCTAATTTTTGGATATTTACCTACTTTTCACATGTTTAGTAAAATTATGTCAAAAACTGGAAGTACTGCTTTTGAAAGATCACATTGCTTCCCCATAATTAAGGTATCAGAAAGAAAAGAAAAAAATACTTGAATGGAAATGAGAGCTTTTGAACTTGATAGGGCATAATTTCAAATCTCAGACCCCCCACCCAAAAGAAGAAACACTTGTTTAGACCCTGATTCTAACTGAGTCATTGTAGAACATTAATGCATATCAATATAAATTTCTAAAATATTAAATTTTCCTGTTTGGAATGTTTTAGAAATGACTTCAGTGACTAAACCTGTTCTTTCATTGTTGTGTTGCCACAAGGAAACCATTTTGGAGCACAAATTTTTTTTTTGGAAAACTATTAAATAGTTGTATTTATAATATCTTGGCAATACCTGAAGATACTGAAACAATTTTTATTGATGTGCAAATCAGGTGTTTAGTGACAAAGGAAAAGAACACGGCAGAATCTTTAAATTTCTCAAAAAACAATTTCATCACATCATTTTGTACCAATTTCAGCACTATCATCTTAAAACATGAAATACATGCTTTGCATATTGAACATTTTGAATAGACCTTTAAAATAGGAATTACAAAATGTGTAAAAAAAATTTCATATTTTTTAACTTAAAAAAAAGTGGCTTCTGATTTATCTTAAAATATAAATTTTCCTGGGCATCCAGGTTTTACTACCTGGGTAGGTAAATAATTTATGTATATACCCAGCTGCGCATGTAACATTTCGGATATTTTCCAAGCCCTGCTTAAAGTGACACAGGTGAAAGATTTCACTCGCAGAAATTTAGAATGAAATGAATTATTTTTTACATTTAACTTTAATTACTACATTTGCAAAGCAAAGAAACTGTTCATGATATATTTTCACTGTCATTTTCTTGGCCAGCATTTACCAGATTCAGTAAAAAAAGAATAACCGTCGAAACTCGTTATAATGAAATTCAAGGGGGACAAAAAAAAAATTGTAGCAACGTATTGTTCTTAAAACATTACAAATTTTTCATTAAAAAGTTAGTATGTACTACAGAAATTTTCATTACGCATAAGATTGCAATGCTGTAAAAGTGAAATAGTGCCCACAGAGACAAGCAAAGGTAATTTTTTTGTAATGGGAAGTTTTTGCTAAAGTAGTAATGAAATATACACTGCCGGACAATTGCTAAGGACGGATGACAATAGCAACGATAACAACCATAAAATGGAAGGCAGGAAAATGTGAAAATTGGCATAAGTGCGGGATACAGTAAGACGTGTTGTGCGTATGCAAATTTTGGATTGCCGAACTTGTTCGTGACGTCATAGCGCTGATAAGAGATATAAAGGATTTGACGCGTATTGACCGTTGTTGTTCAAACGCAAAGTTGAAAGTGAAAGAATCAATTGACGAACTTGCAATTTTCAGTATGTCTTCCCGACATCACCTAGATGATTTTACGCGTGGCCGTTGTATTGGCAAGATTGAAGAAGGGCGAAAAATAACAGATGTTGCCAGGGAGTTCGACGTCAGCCACAGTGTTGTTTCAAGGGTTTGGAAATCATTTGAAACAAATGGAGAGTGTAGCAAACGTCACGGGGGAGGTCGTGTTCGCAGTACGACACCTGCAGAAGATCGGTACATAGTGCTATCAACTAAAAGACACCGGCGCAGCACAGCTAGTGAGGTAGCAAATCAGTTTATGGCTGCTACTGGCAAGCGGATCTCCCGAAAAACTGTCGCCAGACGTTTGCATGAAGGACTATACGCCCTCCGTCCTGTTGTGTGCATCCGATTGTCCAGACGTCACCGTACCGCCCGTTTGCAATGGTGCCATCAACATCGCAATTGGACTGATAACGACTGATCTGCTGTCCTCTTCTCAGATGAGAGTAGATACAGTCTATCGTCTGATTGTCGACGACAACTGATCTGGCGTGATAGTGGTACTACATATTTTCCAGCAAACATACAGGAAAGGGACCGATATCCGACATGTAGTGTCATGGTATGGGCTGGCATCATGATCAATCGCCGTACGTCCCTCTATGTGCTTCCAACTGGGACTATGACTGGCCAACGATACATTAATGATGTTTTGCTACCTCATGTTCGCATGTTCCGTGGTGCTGTCGGTGATAGATTCATTTTCATGGACGACAACGCATCATGTCATCGAACAGTCGCTGTCCAGGAGTGTCTTGAGAGCGAGGATATTCAACGTCTCGTATGGCCAGCACGTTCTCCAGATCTGAATCCCATTGAAAATGTTTGGGATGCTTTGGGGAGGAGGCTTGCTGGTCGCCAATGCTCTCCAATAAACAAGGGCACCCTCATCCGTGCACTGACAGAGGAATGGGATAAATTACCCCAACAGCTGTTTGATAATGTTGTGCAAAGCATGACACGACGTGTGGAATCTTGCATCGCCCTCCATGGTGGCCATATCCCGTATTGACATCTTACGCTGGAACGCCTGCTGACGGTAATTACATTTTTTTCACGTTTACGTATTCTGCACAAAATGACCTGTTTGTCCCTTGAACACGTTCCAAAGCCTTCTGGATTTCAGAGCACAATAAATTGTCTTTCTTATAATGTCCTGGCATTCTGACATTATTTTATTTCACTTGGCATCCAACCACACTTACTTTTTTATGCGCTATATAGCCGTTTAAGATCCGTCCTTAGCAATTGTCCAGCAGTGTATAAGCTTTAATTAATATGTATGTATGAAATTATGTACTGTATATATTTTTACTTATACATATCAGGGTTTGAAAAATACCATGCCCGAGTCGTGTGAATCATTGACCTGGGCAGGTAAATAAATAATCTAGTTGCCCTAGGTGCCAGACTGGGCAATTAAATCTAAAAATGAAGTTCAGAATATAATTTTCTACTACAAGAAAAAAGACAGTCATCGCATGTCATGTTGCTTTTCACTGCTAATCACTGGAAGTTGTATTATTGTTACGCAGTGCCAAGGACAGAAGAATATCACCTTCTTTAATTATTATGCTTTAGGTCCATAAATTGGAAGCATATGTAATTTTGCTCCAAATGTTTAAAGTCAGCGACTGAATGCATGCCTCTGATGGAACTAGCCTCTTGTGTTTATTGACAAAGGGTTAAAACTTCATATTTTTCATATTTTAATGTATTTCATATTTTTTCAGATATTTCATATTTTAAACGTGTTTTAAAGATTTTTATTGTAATATGGACCTGTGAGTCTGACACTGTGAAGAGAAGCTGCGATAGGAATAATGCATCGCTCTAGTGAAGATGTGAAGCTTTGGTCCGTTAAAAGGAAGGTTTGTTGCTGTGTGGAAATGACGGGTACAAGAGAAAGAGGACTTACGTTATTGGCAGAAGAGCAATAAATGTTGTAGTGATACGCTACAGAAAATAGGTCCACAGCAGCCACCCTTTCTTTTGTTGTATCCTGTACGTTGTTGGCAGGAAAAACCGGATAAAACCTTTTCGATTTGCAAAAGATACATATGAGTAAGATAGAAACTCGCGTGCGAACAAGCTATTAACAGAAGAACCAAAACTGCAGAGACACAGCAAATCTGTTCAAACCAAAACCGAAATTTATAGTTCCCCAGTTTTCTGTACAACATAGAAAAGCATATTAGTACTTTCGGTAAATGTGTACTTCAGCGTCCTAAACTATTTCGTTGGAAAAATTTAACTGTGGGTGAAAAGTTCGATGCACACATTTTTTTAAGCATGCAAAATAATAGGGAAAGGTGAAAAATTATATTTTTAAATAAAAAGGAAATAATTTTTCTGAAGTATTAACCTGCGAGTACGATGGTTTGTAGCAGGTGGTGCGGGAGGCTGAAGCGATGCTAACGGCCACCACGTGAAGGTGCTGTGCGACGGAGCGAAGTACGAGTTGGTAGCAAATGCGTGGAAGAATACGACAGCAGTAGGGTATATTTTTCGGAAGAGTATCGTGTAATTGTGCGCAGAAGTAGTTCAAACCTGTTTTATTCATTTTTGAGAAAGATATGTGCAGAATGTCGTTATTAGTGGTTTCACAGTGTCTCCGAATGGAAAGAAATTAAGGAATGTAAAATAATTTATGTACGACAGAAGTTTTGAGGAAGACGTTTTGGTTCCGGTTGAACCCAAAGTTTTAGTTTTGGTTTGGAAGATGTGCACAGGTAGGTGATTTCTTCAAGCACTTCATTTGCAGTTCTGCTGTTATTCAGTACATCGTAGCTCACATTTTTTTCCTCGCGACATGGATATTTTTCAAAATAAGCAATTTTCTTCAATTCATATATCGCACTATGGCAGGGAGACAGATTCTTGTATTGTGGCGGATAATGAAATTTTAAGCCCTGACGAAATCCGAAATGACTGACGATTTTGTACTTCCGCTTTCTCAAAATTACCCTTAAAAAAAACAAAAACTTACAATGCTGCACAAATTCAACCTCTTTCTTTCTGCATATGCCTACAAGACTTTTCGATGACTACGTACTGCTAAACCGCTTCCTTCTTAATTCTTCCGCCCGTTACTTGCCCTTCTCAACGAAGCTTCCATTCACCGGACTCCACCTTGATGCCGTTGCCGCTCTCTCGTCCTATGCCTATACCGCACGTACTCTTCCAAACCATCGCACTCTCAGGTAAATACTTTGGAAAACTTATTTCCTTTTATCTAAAAATACTATATTTTTGCACCTTTTCGCATTATTTTGCATGCTTAAAATATTGTATGTCACACTTTTCCCACACAGTTACATTTTTCCGACGAAATAATTTAGACGCTAAAGTACACATTTACCAAACTTTCTATTTCGGATCAGGGAATCATATGCGAAAGAATGAAAAATTTCACGTCTGCTTTAAAAACAATTACAAAACATGAACAAACTATATTGTGTAGCATATGAGTATAAAATGGTTCGCTCTCCTGGCAAGACTTGTAGTCATCCGCACGTGAATTGCACGGCGAAGCAAATCTTCCTTTCAACAAAGCAAATCTTCACATCGTTGCCGTAGTGATGTGTTAGGCCTACCACAGCGTCGCACTCGCAAGTCAATATTACAAGTTTCCGACAAAATAATTTAGGACGCTAATCTACACATTTACCGAATAATCTGCCAATGATGAAGATTGGAGTGCCATTTCAGGTGGATTCAGTAGTTTTAAAGAGTTTGTAGAAATCAATGAAAATGCATTATTGGGGAATTGAGGGATATTCAAGAAATAGCCAATGAAATTCAGGATGATGATGAAGAGACATAACAAAGAATTAACAAAAGATCCCCAGACTGTCACGAAAGCAGTGTAGAAGCTTTGGAAACACTGTCACTACATACAACTCACCGATACATCTAATTGCCACACATTCCTGTTTAAACAAACTTGAAAAAGCTGTTTTCAATGAGAGGCAACAGCAGAAACAGTCTTCAATTTTACATAACTTTAAAAAGCCATAAATATAAAAAAGGTATGTAATTAAAATTTTGAGATCAAGTAATTTACATTTTTGAGTAATCTAAGCTTTAAAGTGTTAAATTTAACTAAGTAAATTCGATCATTGATATTTTTCTTATTTTGCATGTTATTCTCATGTTAATTACTTTTTAAACTTAATTTTGGCTGGAATTACACTAACTTTTACTTATGCTGCGCTCTTATTTATGCGTGCTTTGGTTTGCGCTGACATATATGTGAAATATTACTGTATACATGTGATGATGAGGTGATTATAGATATAATTAAAAAAAATATATTTTTTGGCTCTTCTGGTTTCCAATTAAATTTATGTAATTTATGTGTTGAGTGGTAAAAAAGCTGTTTTCAATGAGAGGCATATGGGGTTTGTATATATGCAGATTTCCATTGTTTGCTTCTTCCTGCTGAAAACTAAGCCTATGAGTTAAACTGAATATACCATAGTCACAAAATGATTGATAATTATATACTAAGGAATGTGAGTGAAATGGTATTCCTAAAAGCAATCAAAACCATGTAGCAGTCAGGGAGAATCACAAATGTGTTTCCTGAACGAAAATGTGACATTTCTGTTTCATCACATGAAACTTTTTTCCCGCCTCTAAATTGAGGCCACTGGTTCTAGGGAAGGAGAAAGCCAAAGCTGTTATGTTATGTAAAAAACAGGTTTCTTTTTTAAAGGTTTTAACGGCTAATGTGAGGAACTAAATGGGATATAAGCAGTCCCCGTCCCTAATTTAAGAGTCACTGGTTCCAGGGAAGAGAAAACGCCAGTGCTGTAAGACAAACACAACATCCATGCCATACCGGGATTCAAACCCGGACCCACTTGGACAAACAATCATAAGATGGTGCTTAGACCACTGCACCACCAGGGTGGCAAAACTAATGCCTCATATGGGACTCAAACCATATGTTAAATTGTGACTGCTAGCCAAAAACCTTGATGTACAACCAACTCTGATACCAGAACGGCTTGAACATCCTCTAGACCAATAGTTCTCAAAGTGGGTTTCACTAAAATAATAGGGGGGGGGCATATGCGGATTTGTTAGCAACCATACCGAGTCACATAGTGAACCAATTTTCAAAACAAAATTAATCTGAATTTATGGCTAGTGCTGGTAGGATGTGTGGTGAAGTTTAGCATATTTAGCTGAAATTTCTGAAAAATGAACTAGTGGAACTTCTCATTACAGGGTGAAAACAATCTGTTCAATGTTGAAAAAACAAAACACAAGCAATGACCAAAAAACTTTATGAGAAAACCAAATTACAGGGAACAGCTCTGACCAATTTTCATAACTGAATTCATTATCATCAGAAAATGAGCAAACAATTGGAAACTTGATGTTAAACAGCTAATAATCGTCCATCTCTGCACTCTCCAAACATTTACAAGGCAGTATTTCCCATTCCCACTGAATGAACTAGTTACTCATTCACATACAATGCAGAAATGTGTAATCTTCTATTGCCAAATAAAAAACTTATGAGACATCTTTTAACTCTGGTTGGTTTGAAAAGCATTTGTTCTTTGAAATCACTGACTAGTTTTTTTTTTTTTTTTTTTTTTTTTTTATTGGAGGTTTAACGACCACCGTGAGCAACTCAATGGGCTATAAGCAGTAGCCCGTCCCTAATTTAGGGTCACTAGTTCCAGGGAAGGGAGAGAGCCAGTGCCGTAAGACAAACACAACATCCATGTCGGACCGGGATTCGAACCCGGACCCCTTACGAACGAATGATCAGAGGCCAGCGCCTTAGACCACTGCGCCACCGGGGCGGCGACTAGTTTTTGGATTCCAATGGAAAAAGAATTTCCAACATTGTCGAGCACTGCCTTAAGTATTTGTTGCCTTTTACAACTACATATTTATGTGAAACTAGTGTTTTATCCTTAACCACCATAAAAACTAAATATTGAAATAAGCTGGATGTTGAAGATAACTTGTTTGTACATAAGCAAGAAAACTCAAAATATTGATGAACTTTGCAAGAGTAAATGAGCTCATACATCTTACTGATACTAAACAAATGACTTGACCAGTTTTATTTGATTTTTTTTTAGCCATTTGTGCAATTTATGTGACATCAGTGTATGTAATTTTAGCAAATATACCTGTGTATTTGTATTTTTTATATATTTTATACCCACATAAACACACTGGAATAAACTTTTCATTAAAGAATATGCCTGTACATATCTGTACTCCATAGCTAATCTTTGTATTCATTGGTGCAAATATAATACTTCACAAGTTCTTAAGTACATGAGCAAATGAAAAGGAGTCTTAAAAAAAACCCAAAGTATTGTTCAGCCAGTTTGTGCTTTAGAAATAATTCTGTCTAAATTCAGGATTTGAACACTATGCCGTAAAAAAAAAAAAAAAAGCACAAAACGATAAGACAATATTTATGCGTGTTATATTGCAAAATGGAATTCATTTCAGACTACAAACATACGAAGAATGCTGCCCTACGTAATTCCCAAATCAGCATGTACAGATCGAATTTATTCGACATCCTAGTCAACGCTAGGTATATACCTGGCGATAGACTTGCACAGAAAGTAAAGCACTGTATCATATTGATGGTAAAACATATATGGATGTGAGAGTTATGCCCCTACCCCAGTCAAATGAAATCTTAGCTACTACATAGATTTTCCTGTGTGACAATGCTTCAGCCACCCTCGTTTGGTGGTGAAACTTTTAAAATTATATATATATATATATATATATATATATATATATACGTACACAGTTCGTGAGCTTAATATCAAACAAAAATGTGTGTAATTGATTTCGTTACTTTTACATATCATAATAAACTTAATTTTAAAAAATGTCTACTCACATGTTTTCATGGCGTCTTTCCTGCACATGTTCGTGGCTTCGTGTTCGTCAGTTAGGGATGGGCGATATTTATCAATATCTCGAAATATCGATATTTTTGTCCGATATTTCGATATATAGTATTGATATCCAAGTTACGATATATCAGAAAATCACTATATCGGTGCGATATTCAATATATCAGCCCATGGCTGATGTGATTTAATTTGTGGAATGAAATCTGTGTTCTTTCCTCTGGCATATCACGAAAATTATGTTGCTTGAGGACTATCAAACTGCGATCTCATTATCGAGATTCACATGATATTATGTTACCTTCCGATTTCTAGAACTTTACAAGGAAAAATATCTGCTGTGTTGAAAACCTCGATGGTTGAAAATTTTAACTATTAGTTGACAGTAGGCACCCAGAAAACAAATTTAACGAACGGTTGATAGCAGATTGTTCTTTTGCCTATGAGTATTATGTTTGAAGTAAACTGGCACTTTGACCAAAATTAAATACATACCAATGACACACAATTTGAAGTGAAGCATTTTTTTTGCTTTTTTGTTAGTGATAAAGTATGTAGATCTTAACAGCTGGGTAAGGAAATGCAAAACAGCTTTTCGAGAGTTTTCTTGATGTCTTACAAGTTATGTAGTATAAAGTTTGTTGTAATTCAGGCTATGTATATATCAGACGTAATTTTTTTTATCATCCTTTGACAATTATCTTGTTAATACATAGTGAAACTTCCTGAAGTAATTATATAATCTGGTAAAAATATGAGCATAACAACTTTCGTCTTGATCTGCTGATTTTCCCACACTTACAGCATGTTATTTCCTCTGATTGTCCATTCGTTTTTTTGTTATCTAGGAGAGACAGGCTTTCATACATTAATTAGTAAATATATACTTGATGAATTTGGATTATATTTTTTTTATGTTTTTCATACATTAATTAGTATGGCTTTCATTAATTAATTAGTAAATATATATACTTGATTAATTTGGATTACGATATTTTTTATTTTTATAATCATATTTTAATGGAGGACTAATAATCGTTAGCATTTTTTTAAATATCTTTCTGGAAAAATAATTGCTTTCTATGAAAAGGCCATCACAAAATATTCGTACTCTAATTACTGTTTTTAACAAAAATGTCACTTGTAAACATATTATAAGCACTTTAATTTTTTTGCTTATGCCATGGGAACTATTTTTGCTTACACCATAGAAGTAATTATATCTGTATACTCCATTAACATTGTGTTCTGTCTTAAACGATAAAAAAAATAGCAAACATTGTTCACACCTTCTGAAAAATATAAATGTATACAAAATGCTCTAAAAATTACAATAACAAAGTTTTTTTAAAGATTTTTTTCCATAACATTTCCTTGCAAGCTGATATAATGTTAACTTTGACATTTGCATCCCAACAAAAATAGTTATTCTTTCTATAATTCAGTTATTCCCACGTTAATTGATGGTTAAGATTCCAGTCTGCTGGGATTAATAAGTACTTTTGTTTTTTTGTCATTTATGCCATACTGAAGCTTCAACTTACCTTTTCTCGAAATGTTGGAAATACATATTTCTCGTAATCTCACATTGATGAAAAACTCATGAAAACATTCCTTTGCAACTGGGATTTTTGGAAACTTCTTAGCAGAAACCATATCCCTGCTCGTCGAGCAATGCCCACACATGAAACAAGAAAATCACCTTTTGGGTTTTGGAAAGTATATTCAGCATTTCTGCAGATTACAAGCTCACTTCTGTTGCATGATTTTTTTATTTATTTTTGCATCAAAACTTTCTGCTATATATTTTTTTTTTATTTTAGGATCTGAAAAACAATATTTTATGTGTTTTTCATATCACTAAAAATACAGCTTGAGAGCTGCAATCTTGCATAAAGATAGTTTTAAGCTATAAAATGTAATAATAAAGGACAAATAAAATTGCTCCCTTTTAGCAGGAGAAAGCAGCTCTTGAAAAAAAAAATTTCAGCTGATGTTTCTAAGAAATTATCTGAGAAAACTGGTAGGATATTTATTCCCCACATTCACTGCCAAGCTTGTGTATTATAATTAGTTATTACTTATTACCAAAACAATTTTTTAAGGTAAAGAATATTTTTATGTCTTAAGAGACACATATGGTTGAGTCGTCATTAGACTATGTAAATGCTATATCTGTGGAGAGTAGTTACTCAATTATGTTTGCTCATGCTGATGAAACAATCCTGTTGGCAGAGAGCAAAAGTGAGTTGCAGCGTATGTTGTCCCACATGTATGAAGTTTGTATGAATTTCAAACTTAGTATATGAAAGGAAAAACCCAAAGTTATGTTTTTGACAGATGAATTGTTAGTATTAAATCAAACAGATCAGTCTAAATGGCAAAGAGATTGACCAGGTAAATCAATTTACATATTTAGGAAGCATGTTTGACAGAGGAAACAAATTAGGTGGTGAAATTAGTAGGCTAGTAAATTCATCTTTGAAAGTCACAGCTGCTTCAGGAGGATTTTGAATAAATGATGAATGATAGGTTCTCAAAAAAGTCCCTAATAGTTGTGTGTGAAAAAGTACAGTAATTGTTCCTACTCTGATGTGCAGCAGTGAAGGTGGAGTACTGCAGATGAAACATAGGAGTGATTTGTGAGCTGTAGAGATGTGTTACTTATGGGGGTAGGGGCAAGATATGTTTTGATCATGTGAGGAATGAAGATGTTTTGTAGATGAGTAGTGTGAAGCAAAATATTGTTTGTAAGGTGGGGACAAATATTCTTTGGTGGTTTGGAGAATGAGTGGTGAGATGATTACTAGGAGAATTTATTCTGCACAAGTGACAGGAAGAAAATGTAGAAGATCAAGGGAGGACCAGATTCAGGAATTCCTGCATGAGAAAAAGAGAATAAATGTGAAGTACAAATGGTCTTGTGTGTGATGGATGTCAGTGAAGCTCAAGTTGTGAGCTGAGATCACTGTAAATGCAGATGTTTGATACATCAAGAGTAAATAAAATGTATTGCCATCAGTTTTAAACTTTAATCCAGCAGATAAGCTCTCATCCAGAAACTAACCTATGATCTTAGAGAACAGCTTAGTGATATATATGCATGTAAAGAGAAAATCCCTCATCTACAGCAAGTTGAATATAACTAGAGGTGAGAAATCAGTACTTATTTTTGTGTTGTTTTGGTGTTAATAAGTGAAACATTAAATGTTATATCCCATTTGAGTTCAAAACTGTAAAAAAAAATTTAAAATCTGCTGACTTCCTTAATTTTAAGGATAGACTCCACCAATGCGCATTTAAAATGTAAAAAAAAAAAAATGATATGATATCGAAGATAGCTCCTCAGGCGTTTTAGACTTGATAAAGAATACTTCAGATATTTATTGTGTACAAGTTTTTAATGGAGATGAGAAATCCAAAGAAATGGACTGAGAACTGGAAAAAAATGCGTGAAGTGAAGTGGTGTGTGTGTGTGTGTGTGTGTGTGTGTGTGTGTGTGTGTTGATCTCCATGAGCATCTAAAGTTGTTCCCGAATGTGTAGAAGCTTGATTCACCATAAGCAGACACATGTCCCTAATTTAGGGCGAGTGGTTCCAGGAAAGACAAGACAGGAACAACTTCTTTATGTATTTTACCACTTGGTAGGCACATTTTCCATGATTATTTAGATACTGAATAGTTTCCATGACATTTAATGAACATTTCATGACTGAATAGATTTTATTCATGACATTTAATAAATAGATTTCTTGACTGAATAGATTTCATGACATTTAATTGCTAAAACCTGGAAAGAGCGACATCTTTGTTTATTCACTGACGCCACATATTTGGAGGATTTTCACATTTAATGAACAGTGCTTCTTATTTTGAAAATTTGACTGTTTTCTAGCAGTTTCTGAGGAAGAAGTAATCTTTTTGTATGAGAATTTTCCTGATATTGATGCTGAATCAGTTGTAGCAGGTATAAAATCACATACAATTTTTGCAAACTTGAACAAATGTAAAACCGATGGGTGCAATGCAAGGTATTCATATAATCTTTAATGGTAGTCTAAGAACTCCCTTCCTACAGCTAGTGTCAAACATTTGGCACAATGTATTGCCTTTTAATCAAACCAAGAACCCATATTTATGAGTACAAATGCAATTTTTACATTGCACATTTATTAGATTTTAGCAGCAAAAGAATTTTGAAAAAAGTAACTTTGTATACTGTAAAGAAACACTAGAGAAATCAAATGAGGAAGAGCACTGCACATTAAAACTTTTCTGGACAACAGAATTTTGTTAATGCCATTCCGTTTAGGAATAACAGTTTTCACAAAAAAAAAAAAAAAAAAAAAATATGTTCACAGTTATTATCAAGAGAGAAATAGACATAATGACAAAATGGATAACACTGGGCAAATTAGGCCGAAACCTGTTAACAAGGTTTGTTGTATTTTCAGTTTGTTTTTTTTGTTTTTTTTTTACAAAAAAAAAATTATATATGTATCTACAGTGTATATGCACACTAACTTTGAAATAATATATTTTCATGTATGTGTGCAAACTTCTTCAAAATTGCATTAAAAAGCTCTAGCCATTTACCTCTCAACAATATTATGACTTTGCAGAACATTCTGCATTAGAAATTGCAATTATATGCTGTGATTACAGGCTAAGGGGTAATGTTTCAGACAGAAGTAACCCAGTGATTTTGTTTTAGGCATTTTACTCCGCTTTTGTACTTAAATAAACATTTCGAATAATGGAAAAACCTTAACATGTGTAGAATAATCAAATCAATGAGACTTATTTACCCAATTGCCTGTGGTTTACTGGTCTTCTATGTAGCAAAATATTTCTGCCACAAATTCCATTTCAAGTGTGTTTTTTTATTCATGTATATTCTTTAAAAAGATGTTGAGTGTGCTTAACAGGAAAGTTGACATCTAATTTGTTTACTTTCAAATGATAACCAAAACCTTCAAATATCGTTGGTGACAGTTGATACTATCCACAGCCCCCCCCCATTAGTGGAAGGGGAGTGCAGATGTTATATAAACACAAAAGTGCACAACACTTTTATGATTGCTTTTTTGACTAATTTTGTCTCGCTGTATCAACAATCTTGCATAGGTAGCAATGTTAAGTACAGAGAATCATGATAACATGTTTTGGTAAAAAAAAAAACAGTTTCCGCATTTATGTTCTGTAAATTTATGTGACAACTTCCTGCCCTTTGGCCACTTTCATCCCATCTGTGCTCTGCCCCTTCATTAAGAAATGCAACAAGGGGCATATATAGATTTTTTCTGAGGGCGTGCCGTGCCAATGAAATGAAAAAAAATTAAATCCACCAGGACAAAATAAAAGAATGAGAATAGAAAAAAAAAAATTTAACGTAAATTAATGAATTTTTTTATTAAATTAAGCATTTTTGTTTCCAATGTAAGGCACATTTTAACAATAAATAAAACACATTTAAACACTTTGGGGGGGGGGCATAAATATATGCCACCTTACATTACATAAATGTATGAAATATATAATATAAATACGCCCTTACACCATGGCTACGATGTAAACAACCCTGATGTTGGCTTTCCAGCTCAGCATACAAGATATATTTTTAGCGAATTTTTATGAATTATAAAAACGTAAAATGTTAATTCCGCTGTCGAAAATATTTATTTACGTAACAAAACAACGTAAAAGGGCGAAATAAAAGCACTAAGTTTTTAACGAGTTTTAAAGTCGTAAAACCCATGGCGTCGGTCTTGTAAAAAAACGTTAAATATCAATTCCGCTATCGGAAATAATTATTTACACAACAAAACGACTGAAATGGCAAAATAAACGCACTACGTTTATTTCCAAGTACAGCGACCGTCTTGTAAAAGGTACGAAGTTAGTAATATACATTACTTTTCTGAGATATCACTATTTTAATGGTATTAACAAAACTTGATTGCAGCTATATTTTCAAGCTGCAGGATAATTTAGTACTGGCTGAGATTTGTGCGAACAAGCCAACAGCCAATTAGTCCCAAGTTCCCAATAGCCAATACTTAACACAACATTGGATCGGATTCAGTAATAACCCAAATGCAGTATGCAGTGAATAAACCGAAATATCAGTCTTATTGAGATCAGAAGTATTGAAAAATATCGAAAAATCAATCCGATATATTGATCTTTAAATACAGATATTTTCGATTCAATATATCGGTCTCAGAAATATTTAAAGATATCATACTTTTGAAAATATCGTCCATCCCTTCGTCTTGATAAAAAAACGAGCAGCCACCGTAAAATCACGTGACGACTCGCTGACCAATAGCAGAAAGCGACGCATGCCGCATTCCTTTTCTGTCATTATCGTTCATTGGCTAGCCCGTGCCTCTTAGCAACGCCCGTAAAATTACGGTTTGGAACAGTTGTCCTACATATCCATGCCCGTTAAAATACGGGCATCGCCTTGAAACTGCAGAAACGAGCCTTGATCGTAAAAATACACGGGCAACAAGACTTTTTTTACGGGAATTTTTAACAGTGTGGACTCTGAGTTTCAGGTGGGGGCGCAAAAAAATTAATACAGTAGACTCTCGCTAATCCGTCCATTCCTTGCACAGAATTTTTAGTAATCCAGGATTACTGAGAGTGCATAAAAATTCAGTTTAATTCTTCACTAAATTTAATGATACAATTACAAGTTTACTATGTGTATTACACATGCATTTAAAAAAACAAATAAGAGACAAGCATATGACAATAGTAAAAGAACACGATCAGTACGTACTATATACTCTCTCATTTACAACAATGAAATTATCTTTTCATATCAGTACAGTAAAGCACAATATACACAGTAAAAGAAACGTACAACTGAAATACAGCACAGATGAAATGCATTTTCTACTGAGTGTGGTCACTTCGAAACATGTCAGATTTTTGTCTGATTTAATGAAGATGCTTTTTGTAATATTCTTAATTATTTTGAGGATCCTTCCTACTTTTATTTTAAATTGAATTACATGAACGTTAGTGCCAATTCGAAACAAAACATAACGTTGAAATTGAAAACTTCACCCGCGTATGAATATTCATTCCGGTCTGATTGTCACCACGCCAAGCCCCGTTGGGGAACTTGAGGGCATAAATTTTGTTAACGATTTTCGATCGTCTAGATTGGCAACAATGACATTGGGTTTCCTAGGATAGGCGACCCAGTCTCATCGTTGGGACTTAAACGCGTTGTGTTTCATACGAGCTCTTACGAGTTTGTCGCAAGAACTCATATGCCGCAAAGAAATTGAATTTAAAAAAAAATATTTCAGTTTTATGCTTGAATAGGGGTATCTGTGAAGAAAGAAAACTATGGCTTCAATTTAAACTAATACACAGACACTCGTACTCATTTGCAGAGCAGCGAGAAGAAAAACACGTTGTTTTAAGAAACAAATATAAAAATTATTTTGGGTATAATTCTTAATTTAATAAAAATTTAATGGTGGGACCAGTTTAAATTATAATAAGACATCTCTACAAAAATAAGTTATGATTTAGCCTGCGTATTATAGAACTGCAAACGTCCCTAACAATCCAACTAGTACGAGGTGAGCAATAATATTTCATTTCTAAAACTTCACTGAATACTTAGCATGCAAGGGATTGAAATAATTGGATGATGTCTTACCCTAAATAGAACTTCTACTGTGCTGCACCGATCCGGCGGTTGAGGAAGGCGCTGGTTGTCTGGTGGCCGTAGTCTTTGACTGGTATCCTCCGTGGATAAAACACAGCCGGTAGTTATCTAAGATTTTTCCTTTACTTTTCTTGGGTGTCGACACTTCCTTTCTCCGTGACGACCGACTTCTGGAACCCCGCATAGTTATGCATTTCTTGCCTACCGCTGCCGTCGAGCTGCGACTTCAGACCAAAATTCCCACACACCACTCCGCCCAAAATGCTGCGACCGACCCCCGTTCGAAAAAAAAAACCTTCCAAGTTTCTCATTTTATTTTAGTTTTCGCTTTCCTTACCGCCCTGCTGCGAGGCGTGTCCTTAAATCGAGAAGACTTCCCTTGCCCCTTCATTGGTTTCTGCCCCCCCCCCCGTACGCAAATGCACCGCTTGTCCTCCAGTTGCTGCTGGCCAGTGGCTATTTTGGGCAGATGTTCTCTGGGCCTGCTGACCATCGAGAAAACCCTTTTTAAAACTTGCAGACTGCTCGAAGGCACGTATGCCCGACTGAAATATGTTCTCCGACAACGCTCTTGGGTGACATTTATTGCCTAGCTTTATCTTCTTAATAGCTTTAAGATTTCTTTCTTAAATTTCCGCCGTATAGCCACCACTGCGCCATTGTTGTTACGGAAACATTATGCAATTCGCAATGCTGTTGCTTCTCACATGCCGGGAATGGAAGAACATACGTTTCGCCTTGTTTACGAAATTTTGCACCTGGCCTGGCGTTTGCAATTTAGATCTCCTTTCCCTCGCGGAAGGGAAAGTGGAGAAAAGAAAAGAATCCAGCGAATCCCTATGCGGCCTGGGTTGGGATGATAGTTCGTGCACCTAATTACAAATTACTCCAATTAAGCAGTTACATAATTAATTAGGTTAATTAATTAACATAATTAAAACAATTAATTTGATATTTGAATCCCGAATTTGAGCATTTCTATACCGAAAGCAATGTGCCCGAAATTAGAACAATTTTCGTGGCAACATAATATTAACACGATTTCTGCAACCGAAAACCACGCCAGGAGAAGGAGGCCGGATTATGGAGAGGCCGGATAATCGAGGGTCGGATTAGCGAGAGTCTACTGTATTAGCACCCAGTTGCGGATTACCACATAAGCAGTGGCGTAACTACCGCTCCCGCAGCTGCAGGTAACCAAGGGACGTACCACTAACCACAGCTTCCTGTTGCAGTTTTCTGGAAAAATCGAACACGCACAAAGGCAAACAAACAAGTAATTAATCTAAAGGTTCATATTTTCTGTTAAGGTACATTTAACTTTGTCTAAATAATTGTAAAGTTACACTTTTAAAGAACTGGATGCCCTACAGATTTTTGAAGCTATTCCGGCCCTTTGGCTCCGAGTTGTAATACGATCGCTCTCCAATCGCCCTCTCTCTCTCCGCTGCTGAGGAAAAGCGCGATGCCACATGGGGATTTCTAATGGAAGATGTGGAGAAACAGACAGTCAGTCACCTAGGATTACGTACATGACAGGCGCCAGCGTTTATTCACAGCAGCAAGAGGGTGATTTCTTCAAATGATTTATTTTAGTTTTGTACAAAACAATTACATGTATTGTTAAATCTATTACTTAAAATGTTAAAACTACAGAGCTCTAAGTACCAGCATTACTTTTCCAAACACTCTCCCTGACTTCCTGACCCCCCCCCCCCCACACACACACACACACAGCGCAACCTCCCTCGTTCTTGAAATCCTCGGGAAATTACTGCGCTTAGGGGCGCTGAAGTAAATCTTGCGGGGGTGGGGGGCGTTGTGCTAGTTACGCCACTGCACATAAATGCAAGAAGCGCGCTTGGGGCCTCAATAACACTAGGGCGCTAAAAAAAAAAAAGATTTCTTTTTTGTTATTTGATAATTATAAAATAACTATAACGAAAAAATAACGGTAAGACAAAATCTGTGTTATGTTATTTTCACAGTGAGCAACGGTTTCGCCTACTATGAACAGAACTGCGTTCAGTGTCTAGTGTGCATTATTAGTAGTGCACTTACATAAAAAGGGCCATTTTTGAATCTAGTTCGAGGGGAAAGTTTTAGGGCAACAGCGTCTGCGTGGGAAGAGATGCGAACACTTGGCCCGTCTGGAGTTCTCAGGATTCATCTCCTTTTTCACAATGATGTGCCAGAGGCGGATTCAGAACAGACCTGAGTTCGGGTTCAATTTTAAGAGCCCGAGCCCGAAGTATATGTCAGCCCGGACTCGCCCGAACCCGAATTTCGTATTGCAAGATAGAGCCCGGGCTCGCCCGAACCCGAATTCCGTATTGCAAGATAGAGCCCGGGCCCGAACAAGCCCGAAGACTATAATTAACCTGTTTAGGCATTAAAAAAATCTACTCTTATAGACTTCCACTCTTTCCTCACCGTGCAATTAACCGATGTCTTGGTCAACTGCGGAGTGGGGAAGAAATGTATCTATTTCTTTAGTTTCTTGGACCATTCATTTCTTCCTGAGATGTTTCGGGGGGGGGGGGGGCGGTCATCAGGAAAAATCGGGAGGCACAACAATCTACGTCGTACGTTACACAGTAGAATTAGCAGGGAGCTGCCCCGTTGAAGTATGGAGCAAAATTTCGTCAGCTTGCTATCTACTATATGTAGTTCATAAAGAAACTCTTCCTTCGTAGAAATTCAGTAATTCATGGCCTATGTTATTTGTTATCCAAGCCAGGAATGAATAACCCTGCCGAGTTCCCACTCCACATCCAGACCAAGTTACCGAAGGATTCTATTTAACAACTATAAAGTGTAAAAAAAAGTCTGGAGTGCAAAATTATACAAAATCACATTAAAAAAAGATGAAGAAAATTCTCTCCCTCTCTCAAAGCCCGAACTCTAGTAAGTATTATGAAGTGCGAGCCCGCCCGAACTCTAGTAAGTATTATGAAGTCCGAGCCCGCCCGAACCCGTTTCGGGCTCGGCCCGTCTCAGCACTGATCCAGAGGCTTACCTTTGGTGGGGGTTGCTCTGTTCAATTAAAAAAAGAGAGATAGACATACAGACAGATTGACAGAGAGACTTTGTAGAGGACACACACTATAAAATTACAGCACTGACTTGGCATTGCAAAGCGTATTAAAGATTTCCCATTAAAATAATTGTTCTAAATTTTTCAATCACGAACTGTGAATGAGAAAAGAAAAATCGACATTATTTTCATGACGTTCAACAAATCTCTTTTCCAGGATTATTTTCATGACTTTCAACAAATCTCTTTTCCAGGATTATTTTCATGACGTCCAACAACCCTCTTTTCCAGGATTATTTTTACGACGTTCAACAGACCTCTTTTCCAGGATTATTTTTATGACGTTCAACAACCCTCTTTTCCAGGATTATTTTCATGACGTTCAACAACCCTCTCTTCCAGGATTATTTTCATGACGTTCAACAACCCTCTGTTATAGCAAACCAGCTTGATGATTTCTAAATCTCACGCCTGGATAAAATCTTTCGAAATAAAGTTCGGTAACTTTTATTCTGATACGTTAATGTAATACAAAATTTACCAGCTTAGAAATTCGTTACGGGTTTTTACTTATTTGCACAATCTGGGTTCGTACTTCGCTTTGTAGCCCACACGATCTCCAAACACTCTTAAGTCACCCCGCACGGTGACTTTCCCTGCTTTCAATTACGAATGATACCCACACAATACTAGAAAAAAAAAAAAACGAAGCGCATCCACTGCTTTTCATGATTAGTAAAAATCTGTTTACACTTCCTCTCTCAGCTTTCTTTGTTTCTGAAACTCCATTTTCTTTCTTTTTAATTTTGTTGTTTCCTGCTAAAGGCAGAACAGAAAATTTCATATCCCAATTTACCGCAAGTTTTAGCTTTGAAAAATTCTACGAAAATCTGTGCTTTTATAACTATTTTTTTACAAAAATAAATGCATTTATTATTTGCAATACTGGCCATTTTAAAAGGAAATCAGTGCTGAGACGGGCCGAGGCGGAGCCCGGGCTTAAACCGGGCTCGGGCTGCATAATATTTAATACGGTTCCGGGCTCTGAGACAGAGAGAGACAGATTTTTTTTAATGTAATTTTTGTGTGTTTTAACACATACTAGATGTTTCTTACACTTTCTAGTTAATAAGAGAATTCTTTGTCAACGGGGTCTGCGTGGGGGTGGAAACTTAGGAGGGCTATTTAACCTGGGCATGGGTAAAAAAAATGCCATAGGCCATGTGTTAGTGGGTTTCTGCGGAGAAGGAAAAAGCTTCTTCAAGAACTATAGATAGTAGATAGCACGCCGACAAAATTTTGCCCCTTTCCTCCACGCAGCAGCTCTCTGCTTATTCTATTGAGCAGAGTGCGTAGTTTTTAACACCTTTCGGGACAACTTTCCTAGTGCCCGGGCGCCCGAAACATTTCAGGTAAAAATGAATGGTAAAAAAAGTCGTGCAACTATACTATAGAAAGAGACTGAGCTTTCTTCCTGACTCACCAGTTAAGAAAAGCATCGGTTAATTGCAGGAGGAAGAGAGTGGAAGTACGCAAGATATTTTTTTTAATATCAATGCCTAAATATAGCTTAGTCATACTTTTCGGACTCGTTCGGGCCCAGGCTCTGTCTTGCGATATAAAATTCGGACTCGGGCTGACATACTTCGGGCTTGGTCGGGCTCTGGCTCTTAAAATTGAGCCCGAATTCAGTTCTGAAGAAAATCCTTGCTGGGGATCGCCACGGTCACACCCCGATGGATTAGTCACTCGAATGCGCAAATCACTATTAATTGCTCACATGTTAGAGGAAGGCGTAATACCGTGGAGTAGGGCGACCTCAAATTTATCCAGAGGTAAGTATTTTTTAAATTGCTCTAAACTTTCTTTAGTTCTATGAAATATAATTTCAGAGGGTTGTGAGGTTTCCAAACGTCACCCGCTGAAATCATACTTAACCACATAGAA
Source organism: Macrothele yani (assembly GCA_039090855.1). Classification (NCBI taxonomy): domain Eukaryota; kingdom Metazoa; phylum Arthropoda; class Arachnida; order Araneae; family Macrothelidae; genus Macrothele; species Macrothele yani. Next base: position 164,415,248 of record CM077002.1, read on the forward strand.
TGAGGCAGAAATTTTATTTTTATATAACACTGAAGAGCAATTGAATAAGATATACCTGTCTAGTAACGTGTAGCACCAGCTTTCGCCCTGATGACGGCGGCGATTCGTCTCGGCATGGACTCGACAAGACACCGGAAGCGTGGGGAAGCCATACGGATCCACGACCCCTGAACAAGCTCCCACAGCTCACGAAGATTTGATGGAGGGGGTCAGAGCCTCGAACCTCTTTCTCGATGGTATCCTAGATGCGCTCGATGGGATTGAGGTCAGGTAACCTAGCTGGCTAAGGAAGCGAGGTCGAGATTGAGGTCAGGTAACCTAGCTGGCTAAGGAAGCAAGGTCACGTCGGATACAATTAGGGAGCGATGGCACGGTTCATTGTCTTGTTGCAGGATGAGGTCCCCCAGTAAGATGTTGAAGACACACAAACGGGAGCAAACGGTCGTCCAGGATATCCCGGTAACGTTGACCTGTGAAAGACGATGTCATACATACCAGGGATCTCATTTCAGTCCACGTAAACAGTCCCCAGACGAGAATGCCACCCCCACCAGCTTGAAGAGTACCCTGCTGGAAAGAAGGATCCATCGCTTCATGTGGTTTGCGCCGTACTCGTATCCTGCCAACCGCATGTACCAACGTGAATCTCGACTCATCAGTCCAGGCAACATTTTTTCACATGTCTAGGGTCCAGTGGCGATGGTTCCCGCGCCCATGCTAATCTTTGCACCCTGTGATGTGCGGTCAGCAGCGGTACCCTAGTGGGACGATGGCTTCTGTACCCCACAGCGAGGAGATGGTTCTGGATGGTGTGGCTGCTCACACGTTTTTTGTGCATCAGCGTTAAATTGCCGAGTGATTTCTTGCACTGTGGCCCGTCTATCCGCTGTTACAATGCGAGCTAGCCGACGATGACCCCGCTCATCCACACGCTGTTGTCCACGGCAGTTGGTCCTTGCAGGGAAAGTTTTATCGGATCCGATGTACTCACGGTGCACCCGTGACACACTGGCTCGTTAAATCCCAGTGCCTGCACGACTTCCGAGATGGAGTAACCCATTCGTCGGGCCCTGACAATTTTCCCACGATCAAATGCGCTTATATCCTTTGTCTTACCCATACTGAGTCAGACTCTTACTGATTCCCGTCGCATCACTCCTTTTATTGTCGGATCGCTGCATACGTCATGTCGTTTCCAGACTGCCCACAGCGCCACATTTGCATAACGCCAGCTGTCTCTAATTTAATTGCTCTTCAGTGTATATATGCTGTATAACATAAAAAAGCAACAGTAGAAACAGTAATAAACAGTAGAAACAAAACACAATGTGCTTTCACTTGCACTTAACCAGGATATTTTGCTATACCACTGCTCATTAAAAGTCCTAGAGGGATTGTTATGTTTCTGCACCGAGCAAATATTTGGTCGATGTGGGCCCAAGTCTTAACGTTTCTTTTTCTTGATCCCTTAATAAACTAAAAGGGTGTTCCAATAAAAAGTCCACTTTGTTCATTTTACTTACACGAGCGAATCTTACATCTTAGCTCCACAAATGAAAATCAGCCATTCACTGGCGAATGATGCAAAAGCAAAATTGCAACGGTTAAACAGAAAAGCGACCAGGCCTAAAAGGCAGTTTTACGCGTGCAGAGTTCAACGCGCATCTGCTCTTTCATTACTGTTCTCCGAATACTTTACCAAGGCGACGAATTGACGAAGGTCGCCTCTCCTACACACTGGTATTCTGTGCTCTGTAGTACACCGATATGGAAGGCTGTAATGTGTTACCCAGTTATTCAACTATTGTAGTGGCCCACATTTGCATTCAGAAAATCTGAGAACTGGTTACTAATACGTTGTTTTTTGTTTTTTCGAATTTTTTCCAATTGCAAGAAAAAAAAACTATTTTTTTTTTTATTTTCATACGGGGTTTAGCCCCGGATGCCCATAATAACCCGACGCCACTGGCGTAATGATAGTAACGCATACGTGCAAAGTAAATGCTAATGAAGCGATGACGGGGGACATTGAATTCAGCAACAGCTGAGTTGGTCCGAAAGCGTGGGTGAACTAAATAGGTGGAACTCGCCCGTTTCTGAAAGATGGGAGGAAAACAAAGTTTGATCTGATACTCCAAAGACGAGGTAAGTAGATTCAGTGACTCTCTGTGCGATGGAGAGAGTTTTCGGCTTCCCGAACAACGAGCATTATGATTTCTGATGTAGATGTGGGACACCAAGGAAGAAATTAAGTTTAAAAACGAGAGCATAGGAACCTGGCATCGAAGTAACCGAGAAAAAAATACTGATAAAAAAATCAGGAACAGATCAATATGTAAATAATTAAAAGAGTACTTAATATAGATGTACGAAAGAAATCGATAAATGCAAGTCTATGACATTCTCCATACTGTATTTGCACCATTGCAGAAGAGAGTTCGCATTTAGCTAGTAATTTACTCATTTAATCACCACGGAAAAATAGCTAAAACTCGGGAACAGCTCAGTTACCTTACTATTGAAGACCTGAAGAACCCACGCGACGGGGCATTAAAAGAAATCCAGTGAAACAGCCTTGTAACAATTTGGCCACGCAACGTTAGATTCATAGAACTGTACATTTTAGGAATTCGATCTAGCTATGCAGAGAACTACGTGCTAACAACAGCAGGCGGCTGACGGGACATTATACTGTAATCACGACATTTATTGACATACATTCCTGTCTTTAAAAAAATTTATGGAAATTACGGTATGCGCACCTGTAGATAAGCATGCATCGCTTCCCCGAAATGGTACTGAGAAAAAAAGAATAGTTTTGTCTAACAACTGTTTCAGAAAATCTGCTAGAATCGACGCAGCCAGCCACTATGGAAATTCGCAGTCATCCACAAGCACACACGAGTGCTCAGTCTTTTTTTTTTTCTCTCTCTCTCTCCCCCATTAGAATTATTCTTGTCGTGCGTAGCTGATCATCAGGGCATGTACCATTGTTCCCGCCCAAAAGATGTCACCATTCGTCTAACAATACGTTTTAAAAGCACTATAACACTCAAATGAGGCTAATTTTCATCGACAGCGTATCATTCAACGTTCTTAAATTACGGGTTTCGTTTTCATAGTACTTTTTCTTGTTCAAGAACACGCATCACTAATATCTTAACTTTCTTTCTCTGTCTGTCTCTCTTTCTTGTCCCTGTTCTTCCTTTTTTTTTCTCCTGACCTCTTCTTAGAATTATTTTGTTCTTTATAATTTTTTGGAGCTTTTTTTTTCTTTAACCACAAGAATGAAGAATGCAGTTAAGATGAAAAATGCAGGCGTAACGAAAAAAGCAGCCAGAAGCTTCGAATTATGTGATGGTTTTTTTTTTTTTTTTACATGGCTGACAATTAAAAAAAGCACAGCTGCTCACTATTATACCACAAAGAGCTGCACGTGTCTCATAACAAAAAAAAACGTGACCTTGGCAGTGAAATTTTAATCATTTAAGTGATTGATCATCTTTTCTTCACGCAGATATCGCGTGCACAATCTGTGTGTGGATAGGGGGAGGGTGGTGTGGAAAAATACCAAGCCCATTCACTCCAGGTTGCAACACTACCACCTATGAGAGACGGGGAAGCTTAGATATCATCCCTGAAAGGAACTTTCTGTGAATTTCTCTAAAACAATAAACAAGAAGTAATAAAAGTTGAAATTTTCATTTTCGCAAAACATTTCCCGTTACTGTTCACAACATAAAATGATTTCAGAATATAATACAAGGGTTGTCCCAAAACAACTGAGAAAGTGTTTATAAACAAAATATGCGAGCCTTAATTATCAAGGAAGTGGTGATCTTTTGCGAAATACTGTCCACTGCATCGAATACAGGTGTCCCAAAGTTCCTCTACTTTTCGAATGTCTACTGGAATTTCTTCTTCTAAAAAGTGTTGATGCACCCCTGCATAGCTGTAATAAGTTGTTGATCAGTCTCAAATTTCCGTCCCTGTAATGTCTTTTTTAAATAGGGGACAACCAGAAGTCACGTGGTGACAAGTCTGGCCTATATGGAGGTTGGGGCATCAACTTAATATTAATTTTCTCCAAATAAGAAGCGACGGAACTGGACATGTGCAGCCCAATACAAGGCTGCACATGAAAAGAAATGGGGAACCTAAGGTGAACAAACACGTTTCATGCCATGTTCGGTTAAAATTCTGTAATTGATGATTTTGAAATGTGAACCATATCTTTGATATCTCTAATTGATAGGTGCCTGTCTTCCCGTATAATAATACCTATTGTATTGATGTTTATCTCTGCAACACTCGTTGAAGATCTTCCTGCATGCGCGATTACAGCCGCAGACTCACGACCATCTATAAATTCTTTATGCCACCTATAAATTTTTCATTTTCCTAGACATTCATCTTTCTAAGCCTCTTGCACAAGACGGGAAATCTCTCCGACAGAAGAATTTATGGATGGTTGTGAGTATGCGACTTTAATCGCGCATGAAGAAAGACCTTCAACGAGTTTTACAGAGGTAAACATCAATACAATAAGTGTTATTATACGGGAAGACAGACACCTATCGATTAGAGATATCGAAGATATGGTTCACATTTCAAAAACATCAATTCACAGAATTTTAACCGAGCATTTGGGCATGAAAAGAGTTTGTTCAACTTGGGTTCCCCATTTCTTTTCATGTGTGGCCCAATGCAAGGCTGCTCATGGTTAGTTCTGTCGTTCCTTATTTGGAGAAAATGAATGATGCCCCAACCTCCATATAGTCCAAGCTTGTCACCATGTGACTTCTGGAGGTTCCTTATTTGTCACCATGTGACTTCTGGAGGTTCCTTATTTGTCACCATGTGACTTCTGGAGGTTCCTTATCTGGAGAAAATGTTGATGCCCCAACCTCCATATAGTCCAGGCTTGTCACCATGTGATTTCTGGTGGCTCCCTATTTTAAAAAAACACATTACTGAGACGACAGTTTGAGACTGAACAATAACTTATTACAGCTGTGCCTGGGTGCTTCAACAGCATTTCAGAAAAAGGATTCTAGAAGACTCAAAAACTGGGAGGAACGTTGGGACATCTGTATTCAATACAATGGACAGTATTTCGAAAAACATGACCATTTCCTTGATAAATGAGGTACGCATATCTTTTTATAAAAGCTTTCTGAGTTGTTTTGTGACAACCCTTGCACACTGATCTCTTTCTGCATATTTCATAAGACGGTTGATAGTGATACCGAGTTCCTATTTCCAAATTAATTTTTACCTCGATGTTGCATAAATTAGTTTTCGTAGTTAGCGGTATCTAATCGAAAGAGAGTGTTTTTTGAAGACTCTCAGATATTGCTGCAAAATATGGTGTAAACAAAAATACGACCTTCTAGTGGCGAAATAGTTCATTACGAAAAATTAAAAATCATATGCTGTATATTCCTCACCAGAAGCGCTGTCATACAAAGCAAGAATTCTCAAATGGGACTGTTACAAGCAGAGATATAGAGGAAAATACCTTGAAGCCACATATCGGAAAAACTATGTTGCTATAAGCATAAAATATGGGCGGAAGGTGGTTTTTTTTTTTTTTGTTTGTTTGTTTTTTTTGTGAGTGGTATCTGATCAAAAAAATAATTTTTTCAATTAAACTTTCATGAGCTCTCATAATGTAGGAAATACATTGGAAAAAAAAAAGTGGCAAAACCGTTCGTTGCAATAAAAAAAAAAGCAGAAATTATGTGAAAATGTCTCCCACTACAAAATATATGCGAGGCCAAAAAAAAAAAAAAAAAAAAAAAAAAAATCAAATCGAAATTTGCCGCCCCGGTGGCGCAGTGGTCTAAGGAATGGCTTCTGATCATTCGTCCGTGATGGGTCTGGGTTCGAATCCCGGTGAGGCATGGATGTTGTGTTTGTTTTACGGCGCTGGCTCTCCCTTCCCTGGAACCAGTGGCCCTAAATTAGGAACGGGCGACTGTTTATAGCATACTGAGTTGCTCACTGTGGTCGTTCAACAGCCAATAAAAATTAAAATTAACAAAAAAATCGAAATTTTAGTAGCAAAGATATCGGGGAAAACACAATTTATATATTTACTCACCATAGTGGAAAGGCTGTGCAATATTTAAAAAAAAATGTCCCCAAAATGATCTTCGTTGCAAATGGTATCGAAAAAAAGGATCTTTTCAAATGAATGTTTAAAAGCGTGTGAAAACACAAATTTGCCGGTGGCAATATCGAACCTTCATCCTTTTGCTACGGGGCTGAATGAATTCTTTCCTAGTTAAGCTACACCGACGGAATTTATCGCTGAAATTTTGCCGTTTTGACGTGTGCTTCACCTCTGGAGTATGTGACGTATACCTCCTACCCGCCTTGAGAAAGGAGGAGGCACGAAATCGCAGGTTTCGGGTGCGCCGCAAAATGCTCTTGAAGTATGTGAAAATACAAGTTTGTCCGCGGCGGGCATCGAACCTGTGCCCTCTCACTCCGGAGTAAGTCGCTCTTCCAATTGAGCTACGCGAACAGAATGTCTGGCTGCAGATTTGTAGTCTTGAAACAAGTTTTACACCTCTGTAGTACGTCACAAGTAACTCTCTGTAGAAGATGGAATTCTAACTAATTCCAAACGTAATGTGAAAGAATCCTCACACATTTTTCGAAGCGAAGAAAGAATTATCATTAATTCCAAACGATGTGTGGAAGGAACATTGCACACTTTTCGAAGAACCCAATGGCCAGTATATCCATTTCCACAATAGGGCGCGAATGTGAAAACAAAAATTTGAAGCCGCACCCCATGCTCCGGAACCGAATGCTTTCCCAATTAAACTACACCGACGGAATTTATCGCTACAACTCTGCAGTCTTCACATGTGCTTCACCTCTGTCGTACGTGACAAGCGATATGGAATAGAATTCTATAACATCTACATTTACGCCCTGTAGCGGCGAAGTTCTTTGTTGAAAAAAAAAATCAAGAATTGTTCTCACTTTTTTGACTTCCTAATGGAAAAAGAAATTTTTAAATCGGACTAATAGTTGAAAGATATGGCGTCCACAGGCGGACATGAAACGATAAGCAGGTACTTTAATAATAATAAAAAAAAAAGACGGCTGAAAGCATAAATTTGCTGCAAACCTGCAAACAAGTGATCGCCATCCTGGTGGTTAACTGGCTTCTGACAGTTCGCCTAAGATGGGTCCGGGTACGAATCCTGGTGAGGCATGAATGCTGTCTTCGTCTTACGGTACGGGCTCTCTTTCTTCCCTTAGAACCAGTGGCTCTAAATCAGGGACAGGCGACTGCTTATAGCCCATTGAGTAGCTCATGGTGAACGTAAACTCAGGGACGAAGTACGACATGGGCACAAGACAAGATGGCGCCACCCTCCCCGCCATCACCAAATTTGTTGTTTTGCTAAATGATGCGGGTTCATTACGTGTATGTGTCTGTTTGTCTGGAGTATGTTTTATTGCTTTATGCTAAGTAATTTTGCAATGACATTTATTATAAATGAAAAGTATAGTAGGTCTATTTTATAGTGTAGCAGCGTAAGTTTCAAATTATTGACCTTCAGGATTTTGTGAAAAATAAATACATTATGATAATAACATTTATTATTACAACAATATAATTCACCAGAAATGACAATAATGTGGGGGAAAAGAAGCAAATATGAGAACAATCTTAATGAACACTTACGGTGCAAACCATGATCATCGGTTTTTTAGGGGCCATTGCAGCATGGGCAAAATTGTCAATTACTGAAGATTATTCTATACCCAGAGTTATGTCCTTTTATACACACATTATCAAGAGTGAGTTAAACTCTTCTCCCAGTACAGACCTTTTTTCATTTTTTATTCTTGAGACTGCTGAAAATTATCTTTCAGCAGAACAATTCGTGACTGGTAAGGTTAAAAACATTCTCAAAGCTATTTCAAAGTTTGGAAATGTACTCTGAAGATCGTTATCAATAAATAAACAAATACATCGCTCTTTCCACGTTCCAGAAACACATAGCAACCGAAAAATTGTTATTCGGTCACCGCCGGGTAATTGAACTCCCCGTGGTGTAAGGATAACGAGCTCGGCTAGATAATCGAGAGATCCGTGGTTTCAATTCTCCGGCGGTGACCGAATAACAATTTTTCGGTTGCTGTTTGTTTCTGGAACGTGGAAAGAGCGATGTATTTGTTTATTGACGCGACGTATTTGGAGGATTTTCACTTTGGATCGTTATCAATGATGAAAGTGTACATATCCCGTGGTGTGTTCAAGTCTACGGCATTCATATATGACTGAAAATGTAGACATTCGTTGCCGAGAGTGTTTTCTATATGCCTCATTGGTGGTACCTATGAACAAGTTTATTTGATCTAGATTCTAATGTCACGAGCACTGGTCTCTTCCAAATCCCTGAAAAGTTCAAACCTTTCCAGAACAACTTCGTGTGATTTTCCTCTGGTTTGCTAAATTACTGATTAAAGAATCCATAATCTTAAAAAACGTGTTTACTTTTGCTCGGTTAATGTTCACCGTCCACGCATATGGAGTGAAAACTACAAATAATATGTTTTAAATATTAATAAATTTTGTAAAATTATTTAAGTAAACATTTTCTCGGGTGGCGGTGCTAAAATATTCATAAAAGAAAACTCGTCCAGCTTGGCGCCCCCTAAAATTGGCGCCCTGGGCCCGCTAAACCCCCAAATGAAAAAAAAAAAAAAAAATACTGGTCTTACATTAAATAAAGTACACTGATTAAGATTTTGCGAAAGAATTTCACTCACCTCTGAAGCTAAATGTGAAGAATCTACTTTCCACGTTAGCCAAGTTTTCTACAACATCTTCGTGCAAAGCTTCTAACAAATTAGATGAAATATCTACGGTCATAAGTTTCAGTGGATACTTAAAAACCTCTCCTGAAAGACTCTTTAAGCGGTTGTCGTTCAGCTTAAGCATCATCAGTTCCGGCAACCCCTCAAATGCTAGAGGGCTGATATACTCGATTAGATTTTCCCTGAGGTCAATTTCGTTCAGCCTGGGCAAAGCTTGAAATACCTTTGAACTGATGATCTTGAGTTGATTCCTGTACAGGTCAATACGTGTGAGATACCTTAACCCTCGGAACATTGGTTCTGTGAGGTCTGTAAGCACGTTACCCCAGAGTTCTAGCTCTTTCAGGTTATGCATGCTACAGAAAGCACACGCTTCAATACGGGAAATGTTGTTGCGATCCAGGTAGAGCATTTCCAAGTCCATGAGGTCAACTAGACAATCCGCGAGGATCTCGCTAAGGTAGTTTTCGCTGAGGATCAATTTCTTGAGTTTAGGCAAGTGGGCTATAGCGTAGGGCTGTAACTGGGAAATCTCATTGCGTTCTAAAAGCAGTTTAACTAGATGAGTCATGTTTGATACGGATCCGGATTGGAGAGTTCCCAGAGTGCCCTCTTTGACAGTGATGGTTTGCAGAAACGGCAGCTGTTGAATGGCTGTGACCGGCAAATATTCCAGGGGTCCAGTGTACTTGGTTAGCGTTAAGGCAACTACATGTTCGTTCGTTTGTCCGAAGGCCAACCACAATTCATCGTCCGGTTCAGAACGATTGAAGATGAAGCAGTTGATCTCCGTTTCGTTTCTGGATGCAGGTACACAGTTGCAGAACATAGGCGCTCTACTCAAATTACTCAAATCACAGATGTCGATCTTTACCGAACCCAAAGACACTGTTTTCAAGGTCCAGACCACAGCTATCATCAACAGAATCCGAGGAGAAAGCATCCTTTTCTGAGCTGGAAAAAAAAAATATTGCACATGTTACTTTCTTACAGTTGCGACAAAATGGATCATCTACATTTATGATAACAATAGAGAATGCGTGTATGTGTGCCTGTAGCGGCCATAACGCATGGGGAAATCGTAACATACACTTCACAGTTTAGCGGGTCGTCTTTTCGTTGTTATATGAGTTGCGGTACCCAAAAGTGTGGATTTGGTACAAGTAAAGTTACAGACAGGGGCCCATAAAGTATTTCCCACATTACAAAAATTAATATAAAAATGTACTACAGGTACAAGAAAGGGATTGAACGACAATGATGGTGCACAAGTAAAGTTTTTTTTCCAGTGTCAGTATACCTCCACATAGGCGCCATCTGTGGTCCGGAGGACATCTCAGCGATATTCGACTTCACGCCATGTTTTGTTTAATATCTCAGCAGATACAGAACCAATGACGTCCGTTACTCTGCTCTTCAACGTCTCGACATCCGGAACACTGCTAGAGTAAATTTGGTCTTTCACATAACCCCACAGGAAAACGTCTAGAGGGGTTATCTCGGGCGATCGAGGTGGCCATGTCATGAGACCATCGCGGCCAATCCATGTGGCCGGAAATGTGGCATTCACACACTCACAATCATTATTGACCAATGTGGTGGGGGTTCCGTCTTGTTAGAAAATAACCGAAGGTTGGAGTGCAACTGAGGTGCTACAAAAAGTTCCAGCATGCCCAGGCACACGTTACCGTGGGTTCTGTAAAAAAGAAGGATCCGATTATTCTGTCATGCATCAGGCCGCACCATACAATCACTTTCGGGCTAGCACTCTGATGTTCCAAGACATAATAGCGATTTTCTGATCCCCAGATTCGCACATTGTGCCTATTTACTGCACCAGAGACGTGTGAATGTGGCTTCATCTGAGGAGCAGACACCGTGCAAATGATCACTATCATGTGATATGCGGTGCAACATCTCCGTCTCAAATGCAGCACGGCGAGGCCGGTCACCAGGCTGAAGAGCACCTTATAATAAGCATACATATGAAGACGTCTGTGTAAAGTTTTGTGAACCATGGCACGGAGAATTCCAGTTTCCAGTGAAGCACGACGAATGGATTGCCTGGGGCTTCGCAGAAATGTCTCCTGAACAGCTGCAGCCGTCTCTTGTGTACCCGGGGCGGCCCGCTTGTGTGAGAATGCCAACACTACCCGTCGCTTTAAACTTTTTATACCAAGCTTTCATGCTTTTTGGTCCGGTGGTGATCGTCTGTATTCTTTTCTGAAATGACGCTGGACAGTAACCCCGATTTGGTCTCATGGAACCACAACACGCACGCCGCTTTTTCTTGCCTGGAAGCCATTATCGATGAAATGCTCCTCTTATTCAGCAGTAGCGCTCACCTAAAGAACAAGAAAAGAACTTTGAGTGATGCTGTACCTCGTAATATGTTACCAACCATTTTATTTTAATTTACATAGATTTTTTTGTATATTAATTTTTGTAATGTGGGAAAGACTTATGGATACCCTGTATCTGCCCTGTTATTTCAACGGAAACCACGACGTTATGAAAGAGCCACCTAGTTTAACGCTGCAATTGGCGCTGGGGGTAAAAATGTTCCTGCCACACGCTTATTATGTGAAGCAAATCGACTTTCCTTTTTTGGACGTTGTTGTTCCAGTAATGGTCGCAATCTTCTGTGATAAAGAATAGACGTCCCTGTGGCAAACCAAAGCTTTCGTGTTAGTGTGGTTTCAAGAACACTTCAGCTGTTGCAACCCTGGGTTCGTTGGTTTGAGCTGGAGTAAACTTTAATAACCATTTTGAATATCTCGTAAGTTAAAATCACTTCACCTTCACTTGGAGTTTATTGAAGAATTAGAGACTCACTCGAGACGGTCCCTTCTTTCTCCAGTTTTCGGCTAGCAGTATTAAAGACAGAGATTCACGAAGTTCAGTTTTGTGGCTTTATTGGTCCTTAAGGCAGTGAGTGGACAATGCTTTGTTCGTGAGCAGCATATCAAGCATATAGCCGTTTAATCATATTCAGGTTTTACGTAATGGAAATATTTTACACGATGGTCCAGAATTGCTAAAGAAGGAGTGGACAGAGGGCTCAAGTGGACTAAGGGCCATAAAAGTAACTCGTACTCTTTCGGAGCAGAAAGACAAAACACGGGGGGAAGGTCTAGATCTAGCTTCTAAAGGAAGGAGACACGAAAAAGAGAGATTGATCTGAGACTAGGAATCAGCGGAGTTTTGGGAGGAAAGTACTGGGTAGGAAGGTGGTAGGTATTCTTCCGTGCCGAGATGAGCTATCTGAAATAGAAGTAAATTCGGAAAAGCAAATTTAGCAGCGAGGTAGCGAGGTAACCATATCCGCGGGAAATCTACCTGCTCCTATGATATTGTAATCACTTCTGTCTTTGGTATGTACCATCTCACTACTAAAATCTCATTTGATTTCTATCCAAAGCCTCCTTCTTGGTACACGGATTTTTATGACAATGAGGGTATTTTACACATACCCCAGAGCATGAATGTACGCCATTGGAATGTCATCAATAAACAAAAGTCATCGCTCTTTCCACGTTTGTAAGCGAGTCACGGAAAAATTCTCATTGGCCGCCACCGGGAATCGAACCCAGGTCTTCCAGTTACGCGCCGGACATGCTACCACAGCGGCCTCAAATTCCTCCAGACTCACACGCAACTAACTGTCAAGCCACTTGGCAGCTTGCTTCTTGGAGCCCCGCACAATGCTGGGAATTCACCAAAGATGGTAAGCAGCAACTGAACAAATAACTAGAAGGAGAATGAATAACGTGGATTGCCGCCCCGGTGGCGCAGTGGTCTAAGCGATGGCCTCTGATCATTCGTCCGAACGGGGTCCGGGTTCGAATCCCGGTGAGGCATGGATGTTGTGTTTGTCTTACGGCACTGGTTCTCTCCCTTCCCTGGAACCAGTGACCCTAAATTAGGGACGGGCGACTGCTTATAGCCCATTGAGTTGCTCACGGTGGTCGTTAAACCTCCAATCAAAAAAAAAAAAAAATATAACGTGGATTAGAAACATCAAACAGAAGTGACTCTTTCTTCCGTCACTCACTTATAAACGTGGAAAGAGCGATGACTTCTTTGGAATGACCATTCTGGGAGGACAACCCCCCCCCCTCGTAGCTACGGCCTTGCCTCGGACCACTTTTTGAAGATACTAACCACTGCTGACCGTGAGGACTCCACAAGCCTCTAGGTCTCGGAAATGCAATGCCAATCGTTTGGCATTACAATTTGGCCTTTGTCGACCTTCCTGAAGTCCGGTGCCTTTCCCATCTGAAGGGCAAGAATAGCAGTGATTAACAGAGCTTAGTACCAGGTGTTATTTACACCGTTTCACCAGTGGCGTACCGGGAAAACTTGCCCCCCCTCCCTCCCGCAAAAATATTTTCGCGGCCCTTTACAAAAATTTATTAACTTTCAATTACTGAAATTTTAAAGTTAAATTCCATATTACTAACATTTTATTATTATACTATTATTTATTTTTATTATTATATTTTTATTTTATTTTTTATTGTTATTTTGATGTGTGTTCTAGTAATTCAAATTCCGCGGAACCTACAGGTAATTTTCGTAAAACCAAAATTATTGCACTTTATTGCATGAAACACAAATGTGCACTTTGTAATTAAAATCATTGCCTTTGGTTTATACCACTACAAAGTACAGTACTACAAAAAATACTAGCAATGGTATAAAACTAGGCCAAAGTTAATCAGTCATATAATGCACATTTTAATCTTTTAAATAACTAAGGCCTACCGCTTGAAATGTCTCACGATCACACACACACACAAAACACATAATTGCGGCGTGACAGTGTCTAGTGACCATTTCCGATTTATACGAAAATGCGGATCATAAGTAAGCAAAAGAAATAAGTGATAATTAAGAATTATGTACTCTTGAATATGAAAAAAATTCATTAAATTATTTACTTTTCAATGTATAAATAACGCACTTAATATAATGCCACAATGTTTCGCACGTTGTATTTTTTTTTTCTTGATTTTGTTGTAAATAAATGGCACAGGTCTCAAGTTTCTTCACCCTGCCCCCACCCCGAAGAACACCTTTTACTTCATTATATTCTGAATGATGCGTAGTTATGTACAAACAACTTTAATACATGCCATATTTTCCTCATTAGTATAAAAATTATATTCATCAAATTGATATTTCTTTCACATTCTTCTGTTAATATACATGCATATGAACTGTTGCTATGGCTGTGAAAAGGGACCTCAAGTTGTTTGGAATAGCTGCTTCCCCTTCATCCAGGTTCTATAAATTAAAACCACGAAAATGATTTTCAAGTGTTTTCCTTATTTAATGAAAAAATACCGGAAATTTCTTTTTTTTTTCAATACTTCATTCAAAGCTACGGTAAAAAAATTCCTGGATACGCAGTTTCCGAAACAAATTTGTAAAATATTTTCCCAGAGGTTAGAAGCGCTCTTAGCCTGGAGACCCCCTCCCACCCTGCAATGCGGGGGTTGCGGGGGCTAGCAGTACGCCCCTGTGTTTCACGACCTACACGTTTTGTTGAGTTTCGTCGTTTACCAGCAGTTGCTTCGATTTGCATCAAGACTCGCTAGTCGCAATGTTTTGGCTCTTCGGTTTAGGTGAATTCACAGATACCATTAGATAACCCTGAAAGCACACTGGAAATGTTTATGTAGTGCCGCCGCTAAGGGTGTGCGGCAGGTGCGATCGCACAGGGCCTCGCGCTTTGAGGGTCCTAGCGCTGGTGGATGAATAAGATAAAATAAAACAAAAGAGAGAAAGAAAGAAAAATATTACATTAAGTACAGAGACAAAAAAAAATCCGACAGTTCAAAACATATGAATTACCATTCCAGTTCTCCGCGAGTTCGCATACACAAACATTACATTGCCGTCATACATACGCTCCCCCTACCTGATTCAAAGTGCAGCGCGCTAATATCGGTGCTTCTGTATCTCTGAGAGATCCTGAGTCTGGTGGGTGGGAGCAGACGGTGTTACCTTGATAAATCCAACACACGCTGCAGCACCGACAGCAATATATTTTCTTCTAGCCGCTGGAAACTCTGTGATTGACGGGTGTGAGCGGACATCACGTGGCGACATTCTTTGAGTTTTACCTTATTCTTTGAGTTTTATCTTGGGATCCACTTTTTGTGGATTTTCCCAAGCTGTTTTTCCAAAGCAAAAACAGTTGTGTGTGTGTGTGTGTGTGTGTGTGTGTGTGTGTGTGTGTGTGTGTGTGTGTGTGTGTGTGTGTGTGTGTGAAGTCAACTGGCCGCTGTGTTTGGCGATCTATTAACTTTCTTTGGTTGCTCATTCGTGCTTGTTTGAAACAGGTTCACTTCTTTACTTCGAATGTAACTAATTAACTTTTTAAGAACAGAGTTTGCGTTAAGTGAGTTGAGTTGAGATGTCTAGAGAACGGGATAACTTCCGTTCATTCGAATCAGGTTATCAAAAAACAAAGAAACGGGAAAGAAGCGAAATGTTTTTACGAAGTCAGGAAGTTGCCTTAGATAAATTTTTACTACCTTCAGCTTCAGTTCCTGTAGCCAGCAGTTCATCGTTTGCTTCAAATTGCATTGAAGATAAAGAATCCAGTTATAATAACGTGGATGTTGTTCAAGTCACAGCAAGTGATAACAATGTTGCAAGTGTCTCTGGCCAGCTTACTCGAACATTTGATGTGAAGGAATGTGATTCATCATTTCAAACAAGTGAAAAAATTGTTCTACTGTTAGATCCAGGTGCGTGGCCGCCTGTTTTAAACAACACACAGTTTGATGTAACCTTGCAAAAGGGCCCGATTTGTGTGGTAAACTATGATTACCCAAGTGATGACAAGAAGCGGCACTTTTCGCCAGAACACTATAAGCATATTTTACACAACGGAGAAACAGTAGATAGAAGGTGGTTGATTTACTCAATGAAAAATGATAAACTTTTCTGTTTTTGCTATAAATTATTCGGAAACACAAATGGGGGCATGTTAGCACGTGAAGGGTTTTGCGACTGGAGACATTTAAGGTTGGACGTCGAGTAATTTTGCTTCCTATACTTCCAATGGAGAAACTTGAATACACATTTCCTTCACAATTAGTGTGTTCCCAAGGATGAAAATTTGAACATCGATTAAAATAACTTCATATTATAAATTGAATACTTAATATTTTCTAAAACATAAGCATAATTATATTAAAAATCAATAACTTTTCCTTTGGTGGTTTTGAAACCAAAAAAAAGATGGCGCGACCTGTACTTTGATGACGTCAGTAGACAAATGTTGGATTGCATAATTATAGTTAAGTTTTGGAAAATATTGAATATTCCAAGTTATAAAATGAAGCTATTTTAATCGATGTTCAAATTTTCATCCTTGGGAACGCATTAATTGTGAAGAAAATGTGTACAGAAGTTTTTCCATTGGAAGTATAGGAAGCAAAATTACTTGACGTCCACCTTAAATCATAGGTTGAAGAGTCATGAAATTTCTCAAAATCACGTAGAATGCGTTTAAAGGTGGACTGAGTGCGAGCTTAGACTTGCGAAAAACCTCACTATTGACGACAAACGAAGGTCACTCAGTTTTCAAGAAAAGCAGCATTGGCGCGAAGTCTTGAAACGCATTTTATATGTTATGCAGTATTTGGCTGAACATAACCTTGCATTTAGAGGTGATAACAACACTCTGTACTCGCCCAACAATGGCAATTTTCTTGTGTTGATACAAACGATTGCAAAATTTGACCCTGTTTTTTACAAGTGCATTTAAGACGCATCAAAAATAGTGAAATTCACGACCATTTTTTGGGTAGCCAAATTCAGAATGAACTCATTAAGCTATTGGCATCTAAAGTAACAAAATCAAATGTAGACCATGTTAAGAAATCAACGTACTTTTCAGTTATACTAGATTGCACTCCCGATTTAAATCATCAAGCGCAAATGTCGTTGGTCGTTAGATTTGTTAACATTTCAGAGGAAGATTTTAAAGTTGAGGAACACGTACTTCATTAAATTTATAGAAACTGTGTCATCTACTGGAAAACACCTCTCTGACCGACTCTTGGTAGTCCTGGTTAAATTACTACAGGCGCCAGGGGTATGATAACGGCACTAATACGAAGGGTGTAAATAATTGTGTCCAAGCTCGAATTCTTCAGTTAAATCCTACAGCATTATTCATGCCATATGCATGCCACAATTTAAATTTACTCTTAGGAGACATAACTAAATGTTCTGTAAAGCCGATTACTTTTTTGGTGTAAATGGTAGAATCTATTCTATATTTGCAGCATCTCCTACTCGATGGAACATTGCGCTCAAATATGTTCCTTATATTACTGTTAAAAAGTCCTCTGACACTAGATGGGAAAGCCGTGTAGAAAGTGTTAAACGCATTAGATACCAAGAAAAACTAGTAAGGGACACACTTCTTGAAGTTGCAAACACAGTAAATGATCCTAAAATCAAATGTGAAGTTCGCTCATTGGCAGTATATGAACTTCAGAGTTATGAATTCTTATTGGGTATTGTTATATGGTATGACATAGTCTTTACTGTAAATAGTGTGAGCAAACCACTTCAATCAGAAAGCATACAGCTTGACATGGCAGAAAACATGCATTAGGGGGTTATTAAATTTTTGAACCAATTCCGAAATGAAGGCTTCAATTCAGCAATTCTGGCTGCTCGTGAAATTTCTGAACAGTTAGGTGTTGAACCAAAATTTTCTGAGCAGAGTGGCTAAAAATAGAAGAATCTTTGATTACGAAGTAGACGATGAACCCTTGAGAAGTACAAAATCTGCAGAAGAAGTCTTCAAAATAGAGTATTTTTATCCTATTATAGACACTGCTTTACAGTCCTTGACATCTCGTTTTGAACAATATAAGGAGTTCAATGAGAAGTTTGGATTTTTGTATTCTCTACCGCAAATGAATGACGAAGATCTAATGAAATATTGCAAAAACCTGGATTTGACCCTTCGTTCAAGAAATTCCAGCGATATATGCGGAGAGGAGATATTCACAGAATAGAAAATAGTCAGAGAACTAATTCCGGACGACGTCAATACTGCCATCCAAGTATTGCAATTTTTAAACGGAATGCAAAATCCCTTCCCTAACGTAGCTATCGCGTACATAATCATGTTAACTGTGCCGATAACAGCCGCGAGTGGTATAACGTTCAATTCAGATGAGGCTGTAAATCAGACCGTTTGTGCAGCACATTGTTGTACACAATCCACTTTTCATCACCAGTTATCAGTTGCTTCAAAAAAGGATCATTTTCCTCACGTTTAATGAGCATATCGCAGATGTTTATACGCGCCGTCAATTGAGCTTCTTTGAGTTCATGAGGAACCCACACATCGAGCTTGCTTACGTATCCCAGCTTCTTCAGGTGGTCGTGAACGCTTGAATGATTGATGTGCAATGTGTCTGCAATCTCTTGTGTCGTGTAACGTGGGTTTGACTCGATCAATGCCTTGATTTGGTCGTCATCAACCTCGGTGGGCCTCCCGAACCGAGGAGCATCGTTGAAGTCAAATGCACCAGCACGGAATTTTGCGAACCACCGCTGGCACTGACGTTCTTGTAGAGCATTATCATCGTACACTTTTCGCAACTTTTACAAGCTTGACGCGCGTTCTTCCCTTTACGGAAGTAAAACAGTAAAATATGGCGAAAATGCACAGTTTGGTCTTCCAGTTTCAACTTGATGTCAAATCTCCGCAAATCAAACAAATCGCTCGCTATTCCTTTTAGACTGCAGCTAGAACTGGCACCTGTCGAATGCCATAGCGATAATAGAGCTGCGCATGCCTCTAGTACCATCAAAACCGCCTAACCGTCATTGGGTGCCAAAATACGTTATGACTTTTCCGACAACCCCATAGTATATTCATGAAATACGATGACTGTTTCTCTAACTTTAAAAGGGCACTTTTTTTAATGTGTTACAATTCACTAGGAAATTGATGTACCTGTTTAAAACATTTTTCTTTTTGTTCCGCATAGGTTTCATTTTTAAAATACACAGCTATGGATAGTAAAACAGATTTAAAAAATTCATACTGCATAGTATTACTAACATTTACCTTTGTTTTTGTTTTTTTTATTTTGCAAAGGAGAACGACAGTTGAGCTTAATAATAGCAGTTACAAGTTTAAGAAAAATATGAGTTCCTTCTATAACAAATAAATGAGTGAAAAGTTTATCACCTTATCAGAAAATAAAAATATTCTATTGCGTACGTGCGCAAAATACCGTTAGCCAGGTTGATTTAGCAAAAATTGTTAGTTAGCCAGAGGGCCTCGCAGGAGAGTTTGCACAGGGCCTCGCGTAAGCTTGCGGTGGCACAATGTTAATGCGTGTGAAATTGGTCTAATAATCTCTACTGCACCATCTTAAAAGTAAAGAAACCTAAAGCGCCATGACAGGTAGGTATTCTGTGAGCGAAATAGATGCTCCATTTTAAGTGGCGGTTGTTGATAACCCATGCTCTCCGTGGTAGATCACAGACGAAGATGACTACTGCTCTGGTAATCTTCCTTTATCTTTGTCCTTGATTTTTCAGAGTACCAGCGCTCAAGGTTACTAATGCCACGAAGCGGGAAAACACTCCAATGAAGTATTATACTACAACCGTCAGCTGTACTGTGTGGCTGGCATCTTTTTCGATTTATTTCAAGCAACACCTATAAATTACATTTTTTTAGCCTGACTTACGCTTTTGGTGCTTAGATTAACGATTTGTTCCACAAGAAATAACTCCACAACATAGGCGCCTGCTATGGGGGTCAAGGTGAATCTCGCCCCTCCAATAATTTTATTGGGGGGGGGGGCAGTGCCCACCCAATACTTTTCGTCCTGTTTAATTAAATAATCGCTTTGGTCCACCTTATGAGGCCAAATAGATTTATTTCCAAAAAATAAATAAATAGCAAGATAAGTTAACTTTTTTTTCCATATTCATCAATACTCATTTGATAAGAAACTAGACTGTCAGCCAAGTAAAGCGTTTGACATCTTCTCGTGATATGTGGTAAATGTTTAAAAAAATTCACAACAATAAAATACAATAAATAAAAATACAGAAACGTATAATTGCTTTTATTGTCCATTTATTTTTTGCGCTTCTTGTTCATTGTTTAGGTAACCCAACTGGCTAATTTCTCTTTTTCTTTTTTTTTTTTTTGTAAACGTTTAGAAATAAAATCTTTCTGAATGTCTTTATAAAATCACAGGCTGAATTTTATTTTTAAAATATAAATATTCAGCAAAATATCTTTTTCCTTGTTCATTTGCTGATGAACACTTACAATTGCGTTTTAAAATACACGTCGAGTCTCGTAGTTTATCTTTTTGCCCTTTTTTTTTTATTTTCTTCCTGACAATGGAAGAGACGTGCCCCTTCCACGTCTGATCTCTTCACGCCTGCCCCCTCCCCCAATAATTTATAATTTGGAGAAGCCGGCGCCCCTGCTCCACAATATTGACCCTTTTTGCTGGAACACGTTCTTGTGATCCGAGCTGTCATAAGTACAACTTGGCAATTCAACGATGAATTCTCGCCGTAATTTTAACAGTTCGGAATAAAATTAGTTCGAAAAGAATTATAATTTGAAATTTTGAAATGTTGTGTAAAGCCAGATGAATCAGCTTAGTTGTAGAACATCCCAAAACTGTAGAGATACCTCGTGGAGTCTCTGCTACACCAGGCTGCGGCAGTTCAACAGGCAAAGGAGGGCGCTCGAAGTATTAGGTAGGTGATCGTAATAAGTAAGCACTCAGCATACACTATATTGACAAAAGTCACTGGACACACCTTCAAAAGCAAATGAACGGATTCACTGCGTTGTTAAGATGCGCGGTACAGCTGCAAACGGCATAAAAACAAGACTGCAGCTGACCGGGATTATATCGTGACGGAAGAGAACTGACTTTGAGAAAGGAAAAATTGTTGGGTGTTATATTAGTGGGTTGTCCATAAGAGAAACCGAGAGGCGTTTAAACATACCCAAGTCAACTGTTTTGGATGTACTGAATAAGTGGAAGACACATGGCGTGCCTGAAGCAGCAAAACGTACCAGCAGACCAAAGAAAATCAGTGATAGAGGGCGTCAAAGCCTCTGGAGAGTCGTTACAGCTAATGACGGAGTACTACTGCACAAGACCTCAGTGTACAGGTGAGTAAAAATGCTGGAACACTGGTATGTACACGTACCAATCGCAGAGAACTTCATTCCATGGGTTACCGTGGTCGTGCGTCTGCTCATAAGCCTTTCATCTCCACTCGGAATGCTACTCGTCGTTTAGCATGGTGTAAAAGAACATTTATCGTGGACCGTAGATCAATGGAAACGGGTCCTATGGACTGATAAATTCAGATACACGTTCCATCAGTCTGACGGCCGTGTGTGGGTATGGCGGCAGCCGGAGAACGCTGTTTACCACAGTGTACTGTTCCTACGGTCAAGTTTGGAGCTGGCAGTGTACTCGTGTGGGGGTGTTATCCGTGGTATGGTCCCGGCCCATTGTTTGTCGTGGACAAACCTGTTAACCAGCACATCTACCTCGATATTCTGGACAACTATGCCCTATCAACTCTGTGGCAATACTGTGGAACCGAGCCTTGTTGGTACCAGCAGGATAATGCACCGAGCCATAAAGCAAGGGCTGTTACGGAGTGGTTTGGTGATAATTCCGTATCGTGTGTGGACTGGCCAGCACAGAGCACTGACCTTAATCACATAGAGCACCTATGGGATGAATTAGAGCGCCGCATAAGAAGTTTGGAACCAAGGTCTACCACTAAGCAACAGCGAGCGGCAGCATTATGTACTGAATGGAAGCGCAAAGCTATCGCCAAATCCTTGTCAAAAGCATGTCTCGAAGGGTCAGTGCATGCATTAAGGCCAAAGAGGTTGACCGACACTTTACTAATGTATGTCAATAAATGCTATGCTGTGTTTCTCTTCCAGGTGTCCGGTGACTTTTGTCACTATAGAGTATATTGGTACGCTCGACTTAGCACTCATCTTTAGCACTCAGCGTACATTGGGACGGCAAGGATTGCTTTCCATCGGTGGCTTTCGCTAAAACATGAAATGTTCCAGTTTAATTCGAGAACGACAATTTTCCCCTTCGTGCACAAAGTAGACGTCTCGAACATACAAAACAACGGAAAGTCTTTACGAAATTTGAGCACGCCCAGTCAACCACGGAATTAGCTCGATAGCCTCAATCTATGATCTCGAGGCTCTGGAACCAACTTCAGCAAGTGAAACACTTGCCCAGAGACCTGTTCCGGGCCATCCAATGAGACAATCCTCAAGATGATCGTTACATCGCGTTACTGTCTAGACGAAAGTGGAGAGCAACACATCCTGTCTGTGTTCAGCCCTCATGGCAGCCAAAGAAAGCCAGATGCCCGTCTGTACTCTTACCAGATGGCTCTATAACGGTAGATTTTATGTGTTCTTTAACGCGCCAACCATAGATGCCCCCGCTTAGGATGATTTCAAGATTATATCGACCGGACCTTGGTACCGTAACGTAATTTCCTGATTACGGATGAGTCGAATCGAACAGAACACGTTTGTTAGTTTGGCGAGAGGCTAAAATACACTACACGTCAAGGAACAACATCAAGCTATTACATCATCGAATGTATTTTATGGTAGCAGTGTGTCAGTGTGGGCTGATTTTCTACTTACTGTACCGGCTTCCATGTCTTTTAATACAAGTCCAGTGACTGCCGTGAAGTACAGGAATAAAATTCACGATTCCTATGCGACTCCTTATGCCAGCGCAGTTGGCGTAGATTTTATATTAATGAATGATAATGCTTCCCCACAAGGCTTCGACACATGTCTTGAAGAAAACGGTACAGCAACGAATGAACTTGACTAAATTTTTGTAGATCTCGTTGAATGTCTGTGGAAAATTTTCTTGTATCGGCGCACCATAAGCGACTTAAGGGCTATAAGCAGTAGTCTGTTCCGAATTTATGGTTATCGGTTCCAAGGAAAATAAAGAGCCAGCGCCGTAAGACAAACACAACACCCATGCTTCGTCGGGACTGGAACCAAGATCTAGTTCGAAGGACTAACAAAAATCTCCGCATCTGACCATACGTCCACCGGAAGGCCATCTAAGGCGATACTGGTTGGATCCTGAGAATCGGAATCCTGAACGGTGGTTACCTCCTCTTCCTTTAGGCTTGCCTGTTTAGTCTCTATCGCATTATCGTTATCATTATCGTTTCGTTATCTCTTCTTTCTCGTGTCTTTGCTTCTCTTCTACTTTACCCCAAGTCATTCTGTTTCCGCGAGCGAAACTTTTAAGGGGGCGTCGTGTGGACGGGAACTCCAAAACTATTAAACCAATAAATTTTTAAGGACTCTTAAGCTTTGAGTGATATCAGTTGCACCTAACAGACGAAGAATTTCATACTTGTGTATACATGCGGCAGAATAGTGAGTTTTTCGTACGCGCTTGACGGAAATCTTAAAATTATCGAGGTGCTTGGACATTTTCTAATGGAGCGCGGCCGATGAAGACAGCGGTTTAACAAAGCGCGGTTTAGGAAGCGGCACTCCGTCTGGATCATCTTACTATAATAACGTAAAGAAAGTATGGGATTAACACCGAACGGTCTCAAAAGTTTCCAGACTGCTGGCGCCAATTCTTGAGCAGCTTAGGCACCGTGACAACTGACCGGAAGACAAAGGAAGATGGGGGGGGGGGGTACTATTCTACGCGAGCAGAAAAATAACCTGGGATGAAGAAACAAGCGTTTCTCAATTACATAAATTGGTTTGGCTGCTTTTTTTTTTAAACTACGTGCATTCTCTCGTTCCCTTTGCTGGGCAGTGAAGATAAACATTGTGGCTACAATCGCATCCTATGCAGCCCTTAAAGAAAGCGGTCACTTTAGAATGCAGCTGGTAAAAACGCACTTTTGTATACTTGTTACCCGTATGTCCTCCGGAATATCGTGTAACATTGGAGGACCATGATTTCGTAGGTATGAATTTCGGAAAGGGGGCCTACGAATTAGCAAGTGTAGGAAAGCAATTTATTCACCAAATAATTCCAGCGGTATCACGTAGTACGAGGAAATAGTTAAACGAGGAAGAGTAGTTACCAAGTAAACAATTTAGAGAGCGCGGGAATTGGGAAAGAAAATCCGAGAAGCATAATGCGGACAGGCATTCTAAGAGGATAATTATATTACATATTTCATAATTATTCTAAGACCTGGCTGAGCAGATTTCTTTCTTGAGGAGGAAATTCCTTATTTTTTTTCATCATTCTTTCGAATTGCTGTTTTTTTTTATTTATTTTTTGTGTTCCCCGAGCTCGCCAGAATTCCAGTAGGGATAGGCACGAAACATACCCCTAGGTTAGTAAAGAGAAAACTCGGAGGTTACGACAAGCAACGCTACGAGAGTGAAATGCTCGCAATCACAGGTGGGGGCCAATTTACTGGACCATTTTCTATTAACGAAGTCACGTTTTACGCACGCTAGCGGGGAACGAACAGGGCATATTTCTCGTAGTGGGCGTAACTGGTTGACACCTACAGAAAGAGTCACACAGGAAGCGTACGTGAAAATTCTAAGGCAGCGCGGACATCCCGCGGAGCAGTTGACAAGATAAAGGAATATTCATCTTCAAGAAAACTCCATGTTCTCAAGCCTTTGCCAACGAATCGGAGGGATTCCTATACAGGGATGTAAACCAATGCCGAAGCGAGGAAAAGAGGCCCAACCAATAAGGAGGAGAGCTATTTGGGTAGGACAGGAACACCCCCGAACCCCTTAAACATAGACGATAGATAGATTTTTTTTTAAGAGAGAACACGGAATTGAATGATGACTTGAGATTCTGGGTGAACGCATGCAAAAGGTTTGACAGTCTAATCGAGGATAAGATATCAGTTCTATATTCCGGGCGATCGAGAGGAGAGAGAGATGCGGTCCACTCGCATAGCTGAGAAGGACGTTTTCGCAGTTTGAGGATGTTGACACGATAGAACAATCTTTCAAGAGGCGTAAAGGGACTTACGATTATGGCAGCGAAGGCAAGATATACGATTTTATAGCCGAGCGAAAGAGAGACACGATAGAACTTGTTATCATAGAAGTTTTAGCGACAACAGAGGGACTCTAGTAAAAGCCAAACGAACGGATGAGAGAAGAAACAGTGTGCATCCAGCAGGACCGGATGAGGTCCCAACCATAGACTTTATACCTATAAGTAATACCGGACGACAACGAAGGTGATGAACAGAAAAGGATTTGGTGAGAAAAATTTCATAATTCCCAATATCTCGTTAGCATGATCATGATTTTGTCTCCTATACATCCTCGGTAGAAAAGATATTTTTAATCTCTTGCAAGTGCTGAATAACATAATGTTTCTTATATTTTGCGAAAGGTGAACTTTAAAATATGATTGCGAATATCAAAAAGCATAATGAACTTAAAATATATTTTGGTTTAAATTAATAGAAATCTCCACCGATCAGTGTAATAGATTTTAAGGAAACACTAATGAAAATAAACTATGTATTTTATAATGAAATTTACCCGAGTTTCTCCAATCTTTGAAAATTCAAAATAAGTGAATCTTTGTTTAATTTAACCTGAATAATTAAGTAGAACAATCGTAAAGTTATGATAGAGTAGCAACTCCAAGATTTTAAGAAGAAAATAACTTTTAGCATTTAGCAAGCCCAGTCGCAGGATAAAAGGTCCAAATTTGACATCATGAGTTTATTAAATTTCAAGCGGCATATGGGTTTCCCATGTTCTCCCATATGAAACACAACGCAATGCACCCGTCAACCCTGAGCTTGGAGACCCTCAATTAGGGAACCCAACTTCACGGTAGACACCCATAGGCGGAAGATAATAGAAGATAAAGAGTTACGAAAATTAACGGTCTTTTTAATAATTAATCCCACTGCAGCGAATAGGACGCAGCAGATGGTTCGCCCTCACATCGAGTAGGGGTGGTAATATACTGTCGAAACAAGAAGGTCTTGCTACTCCAGGCTCATTAATTTCGGCAAGAGTTTACATTAATAACCCTTTTTTTAATATTTTCTACGTTAAAACCATTTCCTTTTTTTCGTCAATTTTTAAGGAGATACGCAGATGGTTCCGTCTAGCTTTGTGCCACTGTTAATGAGCCACTTCCAGCTGCGCTTCTGATGCTCGAAGAAAACGCTATTACTGCCAGCTTCCCAGCATCAGCTGTTTATGAAGGTCAGTTTGGAATCACTTTATTCCTCTGGGAATGTTTTACAGCATTGTTTGGACTAAAGTTTCGTATCCTTTTTCAAAAGGTTGTGAAACGAACAATAGTTCACACGTAAAAGGAAATGCACTCGTACAAACTAAGTTTCTAATGAAGGGGTGTGAGAGGGGTGAAAGTGACATGGAGCTGACTTTATGGTCCCAATGGGCATACGCAAAGGGTACTAGGAGAAAACCCCGCTCTTTTTCTAAGAGAGGAGGGAGAAAACAGAAAAAAGAAGGGAATCTTGATGTAGCGCTTGAACGGAGGAGTTTGGGTGATAATTCTCTGTGCGACGGTGAGGATTTTAGCCTCCTCAAACAAAGAATGGAAAACCACAGAAAATACGGATTTTGTGAATGTCTGATGCCGAGAGGAAATCGAAGCAGAAATTAATTTGGAAGCAGTAAGTAAACCGAGAAAGACGCCTCATAGGAACAGCAGGAACAGATAAATGCTTAAACAATGAAAACCGCACTATAGAAATCAGGACAAGTAAATCCGCGACCTTCCTTATGTACCGCATTAAATAAAGAGCACAACTGCAGAAGAGCGAGTTTTCATTTAACTAGGACGAAGGCCAGCGAATCCACACGACAGGACACTGAAAGAAATCAAGTAGCTCTGTAACACTCCAATGTGGTTATTACCTGGCGAAGTGAATGTGGGTGTGTGATTTTATAAATTTTATTCGGAACGGAGGGAAACGAATATACGCCAAAGGCTCTAGAAGTTCGATATTTCACTGTGATCAGCGCAGTTCGTACAAAATCTGTGGATCTGATACGACGAAGGAATCCGTTTGCCCACCATTAATAATCTTCAAGCAAATTTCCGCTTCCTAACATCCAACTGTTTAAAAACCATGGGAGCCGACAAAATGTATATTATTAACAGCACGAGAGGCATTTCGAATGAACTCCCAAACACAGCAGTAAATTGCAAATACATTATGAGAAGTGACGATAATAATCGTTTATTCACAGCTTCTCTGCCAACCGTGCAGTGGGAATGGGGAATTCATGCGGCTTTTGTGATGAAAGGGTTATATTTAAGTTTCGCTTCTCTTCCGAGTTTCTGCCATTTAAACAGCGTGACATGCCAGTGAATGAGTGGTACCACAGGGGTTGCTGTTATCCACGGGACGTGAGTCACGTGCGTCAGGTGGCGGTATATTTGGCCAATGACGCTGACACTTACGATCCCAAGAGTCTCTAGAAAAGCCAACAAGCTCAGCGGTGTTGGCGGTGTCCTGCAGCACGCCGTCGATCTCCTGGAAAGGTGCCAGTAACCAGGATGAGTTCAAGTGGGTGGGAAAGTCTGCACCTTCTTGCAAAGGGAGAGGGAGGGAGGGCACGAGTGGGAGGGAAAGAAAATTGAAGGGGTTCGTCGAACGTTCTTCCAGCAACAACAAAACTGCAGCCATGTTTTGTTAATGACATTTTTTCTTTATTGTTGTTACTCTGCCCCGCTCCCCCCCCCCCCTCTTTTTTCTTGTGCGTTCCCGGAGTTCTGGCAAGCTCAGGGGCAACGAAAGATGTCTGCTGCTCCATTCTTTTCTTTTCTGCTTTTTCTTCCTTTTTTTTTTTATTTTCCTCAATGGAAGGCTGATCTGCTGTCGGATACTCAGTTGGCAGATATTGTTTGGAAAGCCCGGTATTTCATGACCTTGAGGAAATACCGGGCTTTGTATGTCGCATAAAAAGAAAATGCACAGCACAGTAGAGAGTTAACTGTCAACTAAAAGTTATTCCAAATATAACATTGCAGAAAGAAAACGAACCACTACGAAAATGTTCTCTGCATACGCAACATAGTTTCGAAATCTTACGTTACAATAAATAAATAAATTGAAGTTTTTGAATGCTACAGCAGTGACGACGAAATTCACTGAGAACAGGGGGGGGGGGGGGTGCTAAGCATGATGGGGGGATCACACATTTTGAAGTGTTTGGCAGAAATTTAGGCAAAAAATTCCGCTTATGTGTATTTTATTCAAAGCCCATTTAAGGAGATGGGGGGGGGGGCAGTATTTTGGGGGCCCAGTATTAGTGGCACATATAGGATTTCACTATGGGTGACCCAATAAAAATAACGAAAAGAAAACATTCCAAAATATGATGAGGAAGCCATAAAAATATCCCCGCCATAAGTGTGCATCCCATGATTCATAAACGAATCAGTGTTAGCAAGAAAGTGTAAAGATGCATGGCTGACAAATGGACACCAGTTCAGTTCTGTTTTAATCCCCCCTTCCCCCAGGGTTCAGCTAATTGAAATTATGTCAAAGTAGTGAACAAAATAATATGATCTGAATATCATGATTCAAATTTCAAACTAATTCGTAATACATGAAAATTTCTTCCAATTACAGATGTGTACAAACAATAAAAAATCTAATACTTTCAAATGATTTGAGGATGGACTGGGGGCGGGGGGGACTATACTTTTTGCGGCCTCCTCGTGAAAAACGAGAAGAAATACATTTTTTTTTCACAAGGCAGTTTCTTATAGTTTTCGCTGTGCTATCTTCAAAAAAAAAAAAAAAAAAAAACTGCCAATTTTTTAAGCATTCTGCAATTCTGGAACCCCTTGAAAGTGCGGGGCACGGGCTGCAACCCCCGTAGCCACCCTCTTAAATGGGTTTTGATTTTTCCGATGCTGATAATGTTATTCCTAGTAAAAAAAAAAAAAAACTAAGTGAATACTGTACGTAGTATTTTTTTGTTGTTGTTTTTTTATTGGAAGTTTAACGACCACCGTGAGCAACTCAACAGGCTATATAAGCAGTCGCCCTTCCCTAATCTAGGGTCACTGGACCCCGGGAAGGGAGCGAGCCAGTGCCGTAAGACAAACAACATCCATGCCTCACCGGGATTCGAACCCGGACCCTTCCGGACGAATGGTCATAAGCCACCGCTTAGACCACTGCGCCACCGGGGCGGCACCACGTAGTACTATGAGAACCATGGATACGAATTTCTATGGCAAGTTAGTATTTCTTCGCTATTTTAGCTTACATAGGTCGGGATTTTTTTTTTTTTTTCGTTTTTTTACTTTCAGTGGCTGTTTATGAATTTAAGTTTGCAACTTGACAAGGAATCTCTCTCTCTCTCATTGTTCAAAACTGTAATTACAAAAATTGTATGGTCCTACTACTCTTTCAGAAATTCGTTCAGAGGACTCCCTCCCTCCATTTTCCATAAGTACAAGCATTAAATTTGACAAAGAATTCATTTTATATAAAAACATTTCAGTGAATTCGAGAAATTCACATATATTTATCCGAATTCCCTAGAAACTTTGATGGTTGCACCGACCATATGTTCCAACTGCTCAAATATTGGAGGGGAGGCTAAAAAAAATTGGGTAGGCCGAAGCCCGATCCAGACCACCTGTTGTAGTGTCGCGTCTGTCGAGACGGAACTAGCGCGGTACCGGGAGGAAACTAAAATAAATTCACATAGTTTTTTTCCCCCTGATACATGTTTTAGTGATTGATTTTTGATGCAAGGTGGAGTAACTGACAAAAAGGGGCGTATTTACAGGGGGCAAGCGGTCCAAGCCCCCCCGAATTTTTTCATTTATTCGTTAAAATGTGACTCACATTAGAAAAAATGCTTTAATTTAAAAAATGCATCAACTTACAATAGAAAATAATGCTTAATTTTTTCTTCAATTTTTCATTAACTTATATTTTGTCCTGGTGGATTTAAAAAACTTCCATTTTTTCCGCCTTCCCCCGAAAAAAAAAATTCTATATACACCCCTGCTGATAAATTAGTGACTTTTTTTTTATTAACTTTTACACGCGCTCATATATGAAAATCGCTTTTTTTTCTTAAATTTCCCGAACTGTTTTTAAAGTCACTGAATAATTGGCCTCTCTATACATAGGCTCAAACCAACTTTGATATTGCTTTAAAAAAAAATCTCGTTTACATACGAACTGTTGAATATATAAAAGTAGAGAACCACAAAATGACGAAATTTAATTTGCTATTTCATGAATGCAGAAAAAATTAAGATGGTCACAATAATTAATATGCAAATCTTAGTTTCTGTAAGATGAAGAGCGATAACCTAATCAAAAATGTGACGGATTGGAAACTAAAAATAACATTATAAAAAATATCTTTTTAAGAACCTGTGCCCCAAAACATTAAAAAAATAATAAGTACAAAAAATTCTACCGTAAATGATAAATCTAAAATTGTAATGATAATTCTACCGTTTTGTTTTTATTTTCTAAATTGTGGGGTCCCGTGAAGGTGCGGGGAACTGGGCGACTGCCCCGGTTGCTCCGATAGTCCAGCCGGACAAGGAACGAATTAACACGTTCGCTGCGTAAACTACAAATCTCTAACTTGCGTTGCAGGCTAGTGATAGTTTATAAAGTACATGCACGGTTATGCTGCTTTTCAGACATCTCTGAATTGCTTGTATTTAATGTTTCTCACATACATCAATCACATAAGAAAACTTGAAAATTTCATCGCCCTGAAGTGGGAATCGAACCCGCACCTACCGATTTCCGTTAGAGCATGCTATCCGTTACACCACCCAGGACGACACTATATTACATTTGTCTTTGTCTGACTCAGTGCCGACCCGCTGCCTCCTCCCATTACACGCGAGAGTACTTTGCAGACGACCCGCGCCTGTTGAAAGGGAAAAGTTAATATGATACCCAGCTTCTCAATCTTTTGCCTATGTTCCCCCACAATAAAAGACATCAAAAAATCAAAAGATCTAATGCACTGTGTATAACTGAGAAAATTGTGTTACTGCGCCTCCTCAATACAGATTCCGATAAATCAATCACATAGGCATAATAAAATTAAGGGTAATAAATCCAAAATCAAATTGTTTTTTCATTTAGCAAAAAGTTAAGGAGTGTATTCATTTGTTTCATCATTTTGTGCTGAACAACCCGCCGGTGGCCGTTCCTACACGTGCATATGCGTTATAACGAAAATCTTAATAGTGAAGAATCCTAATTACAGTTACAATGTAGAATCTACATTAAACATTATAATTACAATGTTGAATCTCATTATTCACGTATACAGCTACTTAGTGCAGAAAATCGATATATATACAAGGTGTCCACAAAGTCTCTCTACAACTTTGCACATTTATTACGGATACACTGTATGAGACAGACAAATGTGGTTGAGCACATAAGCAATAGCAAAGACTAAAGCTTTTTCTACCTCATTACAAAAGCTCAATATGCGCAACATTTGTTGCGCGTAGAACATCTAGCCGAAACTCCAGTTCTAACCATGTACGCTGCAGCATGTCCTCAGTAATGGTCGAAATGGCATTGTGTATCCTCGATTTTGTTGGAAAGAGCGCGATGTGTCCATTCAAAGTTCCACACAAAAGAACAATAGATGGCGTTGCTGCGTTAAGCGAACTTATTTGTAAATAATAAAGGAAAAATTCTCATCCTCCCTCGAACGCAAAAAAAGAAGTGAGTGCTTACCTGACCTTCGACCTGAGAAGAGAGAAGCTGTTCCCGTGAGAAAGCGAAAACAAAAACGATGGAGTTATGTGTGAACGTACTGCGTATGTGTTGTTCCAAAAACCAATATAAAATTAGACAGCGTATTTTTAGATGTTTGTGTTTAAGTGATGTTGTGAAATAAAAGGATTATCTATTTAAAGGTGGTAAGTACTCTTTATGCTTTCAACCATTCGTTCAGTGAATTTAAGAATTCTCTTTCGTATGTTGAATCAGTCATATGAGATCAACGCGCGAACCTACTTATAATTTCTAACAGATTTCAGGTCATCCACGCCCTGCACCTTTGTCCGATACACGATATTCTTCTCATATCCCCATACATAAAAGGCCAGAGGTGTGACGTCGGGGGAACGGGGTGGCCATGCAATTGGACCATCCCGTCCAATCCACCTCCCAAAGTATGTTGTGTTTAAAAAGTCCCAAGCGTGCCATCCCCAATGTGGTGGCGCACAGTCCTGTTGGAATATCAAGCTTGGTTGAAAGTCCTCCGACTGGGGGCACAACATACTCATGAAAAACATCCAGGTAAACATCTGCCGTCACTGTTTTCTCACTGAAGAAAAATGGCCCAAGGACTCTGTTATGCATAACACCGGACCACACGTTCACTTTACGACTGTCTCTCGCAAGTTCCGTAAACGCATGAGGATTTTCAGACTCCCAAATTCTGACATTGTGTCTGTTTAACTGACCAGAGATATGAAAAGTTACCTCATCCGTAGAACAAACATGTGTGAGAAACTCGGGATCTGCACTCAATCTATCCAGCATCGCTACTGCGAATTCTTTTCGTCGTGGTGTATTGTTCGCCTCAAGTGCTTGTAACACTTGCACTTTGTATGCATATAAGCGCAGATGTCTATGTAGCACCCTGTGTACCGTGGGCCGGGGCTTTTGTAGTTCTCTGGCAGCGGGACGAATGGACTTTTTCGGGGCTTCATAAAAATGAATCACGAACACGTTCGATGTCTTCATTCGATGTTAGTGAAAGGCCACTACGATGTTGATCCAACACGGACCCAGACTCCATGTGTGACAGCGCTCCGACTCGAGCGATTCACATTCAGTCGAAAATCCATTCCCTAGTTTGTTTATTTATTTATTTATTTATTTATTCATTTTTATTAATTCATGTATTTTTTGAAGAGTACGTTTTATTTTGCCATATACTTTCGGGTGAATCTTTTCTTTTTTTTTTGTTTCTCCGTCCCCTCTCTCCCAGCACAAGGCGGCACAGGACGGACCGACATTGTAAGAAAACGCTGGCGACAGCCATCGGCGAACTGGCTTTGTAGTAGGTTTTATTGGGGGCAATAGAAGTGTACACCCTGTATAGATTATTTTTTTTTTTTTTGATTGGAGGTTTAACGACCACCGTGAGCAACTCAATGGGCTATAAGCAGTCGCCCGTCCCTAATTTAGGGTCACTGGTTCCAGGGAAGGGAGAGAGCCAGTGCCGTAAGACAAACACAACATCCATGCCTCACCGGGATTCGAACCCGGACCCCTTACGGACGAATGATCAGAAGCCAGCGCCTTAGACCACTGCGCCACCGGGGCGGCCCTGTATAGATTTCACAATGCGTGTTGGGCAGACCGGAGACTTGTTGGAACCAGAGCTAACAGTTTAATTGGGGTAAGGATTTATGGCCGGTGGTTGTATCACGCGGCAAACGTAACGAGGGGTTCTCAGAATTTTCACTGGAACGGGTAGGAATTTTGACCCCCTAACGAATGGAAGATCAAAATGTTAATTCTCTGACCAGTAAGATTTACACTGGGGAATTTAATTCAGGGAGGCTTGCGTTTGCCAGCTAGTGATTGGATGATGGGATGTTTTGAGGTAGTGTGGGTCTTCTTGGGGGTCGTCGAAATTTTTACAAGGGAAGAGAAGAACTTCGTCACTTGACTTTTACTTTTAACGTGGAACGGAGCATTTGACTTCGTCACTTCACGTTTAGTTTTTACACGAGTCACTTCACGTTTACAGTTTTTACACGAAACTTTACTTTGGTGTATTTCGCGGCGTGCATCACTGGCACTTTCCTCCATGACTGGTAACTTAATCGCTGCCAATGTAACGGCAGGACTGAAGCTACCGGAAGCTGCAGATGGGAGATCGCAACCGAGGTTTCCGGACGAACGGACCCC
This sequence comes from Macrothele yani, assembly GCA_039090855.1. NCBI lineage: Eukaryota > Metazoa > Arthropoda > Arachnida > Araneae > Macrothelidae > Macrothele > Macrothele yani. Next base: position 164,449,112 of record CM077002.1, read on the forward strand.
CCCCCTCCCCCACTAAGGACCATTAGGGCCCATACGACGGTCGCAGCTGCGGATGAAAGTAATACCCACCGGACGAGAATTCTCCCGGATCAGGAGTGGTCAGCAGCGCGATATCTAGGCCAGATTCGGATGTTGAGGTAGGAAATCCATCCTATTCTTTTTTTGGTGTCCCCTCATAAAATCTTTATCGGATCAGTCCACACATAGAGTTAATATTTTTTATGAGCAAATAGTTAATTGAGTACAGGTTCCTGACAGAGAGTCTTAAATCATTTCTGCTAATATCATGAGCGTATATTTATTATTATGCCAAATCATAACCAATAAATTGTTTTTTGTTTGTTAATTTTGTCTAAGTTCTATGATGAGTGTTTCATTAACTACAAAACGTGTGCTCAACCCTAGATTATTTGGAGAATATATATAACTTTTGGAACCGGAACTTAGCAAATCTGCTCATTTATGTTTTTTATTTTAAATCTAGACGTTCACAAAACATTACGGCACACAGCGGACCCTTTGACTCCCAAAGGAAAATCTGCTGTGTGAAACACAACGTCAGTGGATCCTGAAGCTGCGTTAGCCCTAAATCAGGGAATCGCAGAATCACAATCCACTCGACACCCCCTTGGCTCCCAATATTACGCCGGGTGAACCCAATTAGGAACCCGAGCGATAATACATGAATTTCGGATGCCATTGGGAGATACTAGGACGAGATGGCGGGGTTTACCCATACTTAGTCCGGATGTGTCGTTGTGTTCGTGTATAGGAATTAGTATGGAAAAAGCTTCTTTTTCTTCAGTAATGTACTTGGCAAATATTTTCTCAGCTGTTCTTATTAGTGACAGTGATCTGGAAAAGTTGGAATTGGAGTTTGCCTTATATCAAATTGATGAATTGGAAGAAGGTGTTTCGAATAGTCCTACAATTGATACTGCATGATCAAACATTTTGAAAATGACTGGTGCAATTGGTGCTAAAAAGTATGAAGTTTTACCACACCTGACACGTGCTATTCTTGTTATGCTACTCAGTAATGCAACTGCGAAAGTAATTTTTAGCATTGTCCGTAAGAGTCAAACAGAATTTAGGCCAAACCTAGCAACCGAAACTTTAGGGGCGTTGTTAGCCTTAAAAGTGAAAAATTCCTGCTAGCACTGGGGAATAATTTAGATAGCTTTTTAGTTAGAGAATAACATTTCTGCACTTGTACCAATATTTGATTTAATTTACCCGCCAGGTCTGCCAAAACGTGTCTTGAAAATGTCCTGAAATTTAAGAAAAATGGTGTTCTGAAATTTTTTTTTTTTTTTCCTTTTTTATCGCTCCTACTCCTGAGAGTGGAGATGGGAACAAATTCGTTTGATGTAAGGCAACTGGAACAGGAAGTAGAGAATGGAGAAAACGCCATTGAATGTGGGAGAGTGTGGAATAAAAAACTTATCTCGTCTGCAAAATAAATTACATCCCAGAAGGATGCTCTGCTTAAAATACTACAAAATAAGTCATAAAATAAAATTCAGTATTTTATTAAAAATAAAAAAATATTGATATCAATCAAACAAATTTTAATATTTTTTTATAAATTTTAGCCTCGATAAAATTGCAACAAACAAAGAAAACGTAAAAAAATATATACATTACGCAATTTTGTACTCTACACGAGAGAAAATTTAATGATAGTCACTGATCATTCTCATAGGCAAAATTCCTAGTTTGGAAAATCTAATGATTATATATAGTCATTAAACTATTTTTATATAAACAGAACGGTTCATAAATTTAGATTATTTCAGGTCGCAAAAGAAACATACACGAAAAAAATTTATTCTTTTTAGATATTGCAACCTTTTATCACGGAGTCTGACATTGTGCATCTTTCACAAAGCCGAAATCTTTATCTTCTTCATTCGACTTCCCAAAATTGAAACTTTGTCGATGTGTTACCCACAATGTTAATATTAAAATAAGCAAATAAATCCGAGCTGCGAAAGCAAAAACAAAATCTTAAACTGCAAAGAAGCTAATAAAAAAAAAAAGGGGGGGAGAGAGCAAGATAAATGGAAAAGAATTAAACACGTCATTCAGAAAACGGTCTTCTTACACGCAAAATTATTGCGGATGCTTAAAATAGCTGTATCTTTTGAGAAGTAAATCTGAAAAATTTGAAAAGGTAACAAACAAGCAGCTGACTAAAATAAATTAAGAAAGGCATGTACCTCTGAGAAGACTATCTTAATGTGAGTTTTCTCAGTAGTATATAATCATTAGCAGTTCTACAGATACTTAAAAAAAGAAAATTTTTACACGTACAGCACGTGGTAGTATTACGAGTTGGATGCGAGGGAAAGGGAAACACACGAGAAAAGCGATTTCGGGTGTTGACTCACATTACAAAATCAAAATCGCAATTACTGTACACGAAAACACATGAGTAGCAGAAAAGAATAATAATGTCAGTAAAAGCACAGAAAAAAACCCAGCGGTTGTCACAATTGTAGCATTCGCGTCATTTTGGAGGTTAATGGTCTAATTTTTCACGCTGACCAGACGTCTTGGGAAATGCAATTTCCTGCTTCTGCCAAGATGAGGGGAAAATAAAGCAAAATAGGAAAGATTCACCCCCTAGTCCGCGACTACTCTAATAGCATTGGGGTGAAGGAGCAAGAAAGGAAGTAGGAAAGAAGAAAAGAAGAGTAGGGACCAGTCTATAGATAATACACGGTCCAGTCACATTGTTGTGACCACCAGCTAATATCCAGACTAACAACCGTGAGCAGAGCGTACAGCAGCTAGACGAACTGGGAGTGCCTCGATAAGGTGCTGGAAGGTATTCTCAGGTATGTGAAGTCATGTTGACTGCAGTGCATCAGACAGCTGCTGGAGGATGCGTGCTGGAGGATCCATAGAGCGAACAACATGATTGAGGTGGTCCCACAGATGCTCAATTGGGTTTAAGTCAGGGGAACTAGGGGGCCAGGGAAGTACTTTGAAGTCTCCATCGTGCTCTTCCAACCACTCTCGGACATTTCTAGCTGTGTGACACGTCGCATTGTCGTTCTGGAAGATCCTATCCGCCTCAGGAAAGACAATTGGCATGCATGGGTGTGTCACCACGCCAAGTCCCGGTGGGAACTTGAGGGGCATAGATTTTGTTAATGAATTCCGATCATCTAGATTGGCAACAATGACACTGGGTTTCCTAGTATAGGCGACCCAGTCTCATCGTTGGGACTTAAAAGCGTTGTGTTTCATATGAGCTCGTACGAGGTTGTCGCAAGAACTCATATGCCGCAAAAGAAATTAAATTTAAAAAAGAACTAACAATTCGGTTATGTGCTTGAATAGGGGTATCTGTAAAGGAAGAAAACTATGGCTTATTTCAAACTAATACACAGACACTCGTACCCATTAGCAGAGCAGCGTGAAGAAAAACACGTTGATTTAAGAAAACAAATATAAAATTTATTTGCTGTATAAGGCTTAATCTTAGAGCAATTTAAATGGTGGGACCGGTTTAAATTATAACACATCTCTACGAAAGGAAGTTATGGTTTACTTGAGAAAATGTAAAAACTACCAATATCCCTAACAATCCAACCAGTACGGGGTGAGCAATAAGGGGTCATTTCTAAAACTTAACTGAATACTCAGCATGCAAGGGATTGAAATATTAGGATGATGTCTTACCCTATATAGACTTCTGTTGGGCTCATCGATCCGGTGGTTGAGGAAGACGCTGATGGTCTGGTGTCCGTGGGTGATTTTTGTGGCTGATATCCTCCGTGGATAAAACACAGCCGATGGTTTCTCGGAACTTTACTGTTCTACAGTTCTTGATTTCAAAGTCGACGGACTTCTGGCACTCCGCATAGTTTGGCATTTCTTTGCCTACCCCGTCTCTCTCTCTCTCTCTCTCTCTCTCTCTCTCTCTCTCTCTCTCTCTCTCTCTCTCCGGTTTTCACTCCTATATTTTCCTCTCCTCTTTCACTTTCTTTTCCGTCCCTTTCTACTGTCTTGTGAAATTTTAAGTTTCTGCTTATATTCTAGTTTTCGCTTTCCCTTCTCGCCCTGCGGCTAGGCGTGTCCCCTTACCTCGAGAAAACGTCCCTCGCACCACCATTGGTTCTGGATTTCCTCCCCTCGTACGCAAGTGGACCGCTTGTCCAGTGGCTACATTGGGACAGATATTCCCTGGCCTGCTGACCATCTGCGGAGCTAAGCCCTTTAAAAATTTATTTGGCCGTAACTGTCACCCCGTTGTTGGGTTCTATTATAGTAGACTCCGAGCAAACCCTTTTTAAAACTAGAAAACTGCTCGAAGTCACGTATGCCCGACTGAAATATGTTCTCCGACAACGCTCTTGGGTGACATTTATTGCCTAGCCGTAGCTTCTTACCGCTTTAAGATTTCTTTCTTAAATTTTCGTCGTGTAGCCACCGAAATGCCATTGTTGTTTCGGAAGCATTGTGCAATTCGCAATGCTGTTGCTTCTCACATGCCGGGAATGGAAGAAAATGCCTTCCGCCTAGTTTCCGAAATTTTGCACCAGGCCTGGCGCTTGCAACTTAGATCTCCTTTCCCCCGTGGAAGGGAAAAATGGAGAAAAGAGAAGAAACGAACCCCGCGACTCCCTATGCGCCTGGGTTGGGATGATAGTTCGTGCGCCTAATTAAAAATTACTCCAATTAGGCGGTCACGTAATGAATTATGTTAATTAATTAACATAATTAAAAACAATTAATTTTTGTATTTGAATACCAAATTTGAGAATTTCTATACTGAAAGCAATGTGCCCGAAATTAGAATAATTGTCGCGGCAACAGGTGTACGTGGTCTGCAAGAATGGATTCATAACGAATTCGGTCCATAGTGCCTTCCACAGGTATGAGTGGACCCAGAGAATACCACGAAAACATTTCCCAGACCATAACTAAGCTCCCACCAGCTTGTGTTCTGCCATCAATGGTTGAAGAGTGTTTGATCTCCGATATTTTTCGCCTTATACGCCAACGTCCATCCGTTCGATGAAGCAGAAAACGTGACTCATCGGAGAAGGCGATCCTTTGCCAATCAGCAGAGGTCCAATTCCGATACTGCCATGCAAATGTAAGCCTTTTCTGTCGATGCACCTTCGTTAGCATAGGTGCAGTGACCATCCGTCTGCATGGGAGTCCCATACACAGCAGGGTTCGCTGAACTGTTATTTTAGACACACTTCCGGTAGCCCCCAGGTTCATTCGACCAGTGAGTTGCTCCACTGTAGCATGTCAATCGGCCCTCACGCACCTTCGAAGCCGACGTTCACCTCTCACATCAATGTCATGTGGTACTCCACAATTTCCACATTGCTTATTCGCAATGGTGCCATTTCTCCAATCACGATACACTTTAAATACAGGAGCACGCGAACAGTTCACAAAGTGTGATGTTTCAGAAATACTACCACCCTTGGCCCGAAAGCTGATAATCATCCCTTTTAGGAGATCTAATAAATCGCTCCTTTTATCTATGACAGCAACGAGTGATATGTTTTCAGATTGCTTACTGCACACCTCATATACCCTCCAAGCCAGCTCACGACACGTGCCTTCTTTCATTGACTACGCGCTGTTGACATCAAAAGTAGGGGGTGGACACAATAATGTGACTCGACTGTGTATAACAGATGTATATTATATAAAGTAAGGCATGATCCAGCATCAGGTACCTCGGGGTTGCCATTTCCGAACTCACTAAAGTGAGTCCTCGAGGTCTTTGAGTGAGCTCTTCACATTAACACTGGAATGCATGATGCGTATTTTAGAATGGTCCAATAAAGGAATCAACATTAATGGACTTAAATTGAATAACCTACGGATTTGTTGATGACATTCTTATTACTGTAAACAATATGGAAGATTTAAAAGAAATGATAGACGATTTAATAACTAAATCAACAAAAATTGGATTAAACATGAGAAAAACAATATAGTGACAAGCCGAAAAGGATACGATGAAAGATACAAAATTATTAAGGTAAACAATAAAGAAATTAAAACAGTAGATGAGTATGTAAGTATACTAACAGGGAGTTTGAAAGAAGTGAACAGAAGAATAGGTGATCAGCTTTTGGAAAATTGAAGAGATTTTTAAATAGTAAAATAGAGCCTGATAATACAGCAAGACTCTTCAGCCGATGTGTATTGTCTGTTATGATATATGGAGCAGAAACCTGGCCAATCAAAAAGAAATGATAGAAAACCTGGCCAATCAAAAATGAAGAAATAAGATATAAAACAAAATATTTTAGATATTGGAGAAAACATACTTCGAAAGAAATGGAAATGGGCTGGACACATTGTAAGGCTGAAGGACAATAGATGCACAAAAGTTATACTGGAGTGGCGGCCATATGAAGGTAAAAGGTCAGCTGGATGACTTGAAAAAAAGATGGTCAGATGATATAAGGAAAACAATAATTCTTTGGCACCAACAGGCTCAGGATAGAAATAGATGGAAAGAATTGGGAGATACCTATAAAGCCAGAAGTGGCTGTAACAAGGGTTAAAAGAAAGAAAGAAAAAAAGAAGAAGAATGATGTCATAATAAGACAAAAAAAAACATAATAGGACACTGATACATTGATCTTCATATCATGCTTTGTAACAACAGCATTCGTGTAGTATAAAATTAGATTTACGGAATATGTCTGCGGAAGATAAATAAAGAAGTCTCAATAATGTTCCTTAATATTCCTGAATTACTTAGAATCTAGACAACAAAGATAACATCTCAACTGACACAATATATTTTATATATTTTTTCCTTTCTTTTTTATGCCTTACTATTCATTATCAAAGCAATTGCCCCCCCCCCCCCCGCATTATGCTAAATTATAGGAATTTTTAATGCATTTTTTTTAAATTTAGAGAATGCCAGAGTTAAAATATTCACCCTACTGTTTGTTCTACAAGAACAAGCACTTCTTTTCCGTTAGTAATGTAAGCATCACAATTCATGGATATGGTAATTAAATTATTGTTCTTATTTATCGTCCTTTCTTATATGTTTACCCCTGCTAAACTACAAGCGAAAATAAAGTAGAAGCAATGTATGAACATGTAAAAATACACTGTAAAATACTTCTTTATCATTTATAATGAAATAAACAATATAAATATTGCAACAAATATACAAGACATCCAGTTCCTTTCTGAACGTGTCTTCCAAGAAAGTGTGGAAATGGGCTTAGAAATTACGCCCATTTCCACACTTTCTTGGTAGAACGTTCGGTGGCGTCAGTTAGTGAGGGACAATTCGGCAGCTCCTGTAGACCTTGCCGAGGTCCTGAAGGTGACGAACTACGGTGGTCTGTGATATGCCCAGCTCGCCTGATAATCTCCGAGTGTTGGTTGTCGGATTTGCCTGTACGGCCTTGGCACACGGCCTCCGAATCCACGGTTTACCTGAAGTTGGTTGATCGCCGAGGTTTCTGTCACCTGAGTGGAATTTCTTGAACTATCTGGTTGCGGCGCTGTGGTCCACGGAACCTTCCTCTTTCGCATGACAAATGTTTCGTGTTGCTTGAGCCAGCGTTATGGCAGAGTTCGAACTCGTAAAGCAAACGTTCCCTAATTAGCCGGTTGTGGCTGTTCACCTGTTAGGCGTTCCAACCACAGACAGAACAACGACATGCAATGTTGATCAGATCAGATCATATGTAGATGATTTGAGGAAGGGAGTGTCTGACCCCAGGTCTTAAACAACCCTCAGAAATAGGAAGGGTATGATCAGATCAGATCATATGTAGATGATTTGAGGAAGGGAGTGTCTGACCCCAGGTCTTAAACAACCCTTAGAAATAGGAAGGGTATGATCACATCATATGTAGATGATTTGAGGAAGGGAGTGTCCGACCCCAGGTCTTAAACAACCCTTAGAAATAGGAAGGGTAGGAGATTAGGGCTGGAGTGCCAGATAGGAAAATGACACGGAAGCGAAGTAGAAAGGGGGAGGAAGACGTCCTTATTTATTACCAGGGGGCCAGTACCCGGGTTCCAAGGGCTTAACGTTCCCATCCGACGTACGGCGGGTATTTAGTGGTTCGAACGTTCATACCTGCCCAGGATCGAACCTGAGGTTATCTCCATGGCAGTCACAAACGCAGACCACTAGGCCACCCGCGGCCTTGCAAGTTGTTCACAGCAACGAGTACCATTTTGTATCCCTTTCGACTGACTGCAGTGCGCCACTTGAACTAGCTTGACCGGTGGCGAAGTGGTCTAAGCGATGACTTCTGATCATTCGTCCGAGATGGGTCCGGGTTCGAATCCCGGTGAGGCATGGATGTTGTGTTTGTCTTACAGCACTGGCTCTCTCCCTTCCCTAGAACCAGTTGCCCTAAATTAGGGACGGGCGACTGCTAATAACCCATTGAGTTGCTCACGGTGGTCGTTATAACTCCAATAATAATTTAAAAAAAAAAAAAACTAGCTTAAACACGTGACAAACCCGCCGCACCACATGCGTTTATGCAAATATTGCAAAAACTTTCGACTCACCCTTTGCATATCTGCGAATGTCCTTTGCACAAACACGTGCAATTTTACAGCAAACACATCAAATTTTTAGCAAACTTTTAAGAACACGGGTCTTTTAAAAGCAAACACAGAGAAAAATGAACGTTAACATTCTGGCTTCGCGTGTCTTTCCAGTAAAGCCAATGTACTCAGAAAGTTCTAAAAAAAGAAATGTTCTCTATTCACAGCGACTTTGATAAATGATACGGACCGGAAGACTAGCTGTCATACACAACGCTAATCCCGGGGTATTAAGCAGATTTCATCGAAAAAGAAGTTCATAGATACTTCTGCTGATGTGGGCTGACAGAGCGAATGAAACGAACGTTTCATGGGGCTTACTTAGCACCTGACCCTGAGCTCTTCCATCTAAAATTAACAGAGCATTCACCAGCGACTCAAACCACGGCCTTGCTTTGCAACTGTAACACACTCTTCCCCTTTCGAAAACAAAACAAAGGGTTTTACATGCCTTATTGGAGACATCCTTCGCGTGGAACATAAAGGTTTCGTTGGCCAGCTTCCGGATTCTTCCTGGCTTCGTTCGAGACATACACACACAAGTTTGTTTTACCCGCCTTCAAAATAGGTCGGAACTAATTTAAGTCAAACAACGGTTGTTTCCTTCTGAAAGATTCTGAAGATAAATGCTATTTTAAAATGATTTCGCATAATTCCCACCTGCTCTTAGCATGATGTCACTAAAACAAGGAAGCTTCTCAGAATAAAGACTTTCACATAGTTGCCAACTCTGGATAACGAGGGTACAACACAGGATACTAAAAAACAATAGAAGTGCAGAAAGGCGAACGGTGGGTACATGCCAACACTTTTCGCAACATAAACTGCAATTTATTTTACAAACTGCCATCCGTAATAGGTGGAAATTCGAAGAATGCCTCTACCGTTTGAAAGATACGAAGTTTTATTTCTTCTGTAAAGTTACTCAGTTTGCTTCACTAGAAATACAAACATTTTGCAATAAAAAAATTATTTAAATCTTACGTCATGAGCGAGCTATGTACACCTGTCAGCATCAATTTTAATACAGAATCCGTCTCGAAAAGCAAAGCCGGTGATGCAGACTTATTTTTAAAACCCGGAACTGCTCCAAACTAGTACATTTATCCTTGGTTTAAATAGTTGAAGGCTGTGTTATATAAAGAGAAAACCTTAACGTGTCGGGAATTCCGAAGTTTTGATGCGGCACGAATGAATGACTTGGCAAAGCGGAATGTGCGACACTTAATCAGCTGAACCTAATGTTGGTGCTGGACAACTACGTTTCTAGTAGCGTGGTGAAATATTGAAAGATGTGAAACACGAGTGTCGACAGCTTTCTACAGAAAGCTAATTATTGTATCCGTGAAATACAACCACGTCTGCTTCGGTCTGTTTAAGAGACTAAAAGGATTTACGCTTAAAATTATAAATCTGGCTAACTGCTTTTCCTTTCTTCTTCATTTTTTTTTTAGGCTTTAATGCTTCTGATGTACACCGATGACCCATTCCATCATGACCACCCCCCACCTAGAGAAATGGGCGCGCCTTTAGACCGGACGGTGGCGCAAGTGAAGTTCACAGAGCAGTATATATACAACAAGAGGACCGGCTTTTGGTTAGTAGAGTGTTCGGAGTCAGAATCGGAAAAGTTATCCGAGTTTGATAAAGGTAAAAATTGTGATGGCACGTAGCCTCGGAACTACGATCTCGGAAACGGCGCTGCTTGTCGGTTGTTCACGTACCACTGTAGTGAGTATGTATCAAAAGTGGTGCACAGATGGCCAAACGACGAACCGTCGTTTGGCCGTGTGCCGTCCACAGCTCATTGACGCCAGAAGGGAACGGAGACTGTCGCGCATTGTTAACAGCGACCGCAAGGCCACAGTGTGACAAATCACCCGCAGCTACAACAGTGGCGATCAAGGCAATGTGTCACAGCACACAGTTCAACACAGCCTTCTGCGCATGGGCCTGCGTAGCCGAAGACCCAGCCGAGTCCCCATGCTCACTGCATGTCATCGTCAACGACGCATGAAATGGGCCCAAGATCATCGAGATTGGGCCGTGCATGTTTGGAAGAAAGTGGCCTGTTCTGACAAATCAAGATTTCTGGTGCGTCACGAAGATGGCCGGGTGCGGATACGCCAATTAACAACGTAGGCTATGGCACCTGGATGTACTGTTGTGTGTAAACAGGTCGACGGCGGCGGTGTTATGCTGTGGGTGGTTTCTTGGGACACTTTAGGCCCCATTATGCCAATAGCACAATCCCTCACAGCTGTCAGGTATCTGAACATAGGTGTGGACCAAGTTCACCCATTCATGGCAACTGCGTTCCCTGCTAGTGATGCCCATTACCAACAGGATAATGCGCCATGACACGCTGACAGAATCGTCAAGGAGTGGTTCGAGGAACATGCTGGTGACTTTCTGTTAATACCCTGACCTCCAAATTCACCTGTCATGAACCCAATCGAACATTTGTGGTTGGACTTGGAAAAGCGGGTTCACGCTAAATCACCACCACTCCGAAATGTACGGGAACTGGAGGACTTGCTGTTGACATTAGGGTGCCAGATACCCTAGGATACCTATCGCCACCTCATCGAATCGATGCCTCGCTGAGTGGCGGCAGTTTTGCTAGCTAAAGGGGGTCTTACAGTTTATTAGGTAGGTGGTCGTAATGTAATGGCATATCGGTGTATATCTCTAATTCAGCCTTCATTTTGAGTTCTTATTTCTTAAGTACATTTTGTTGCTTCTCAAATTTTTCCTACTGAACGGTACATTTACTTCACCGAATTTTCGTGTACGTTTGGCAGCGTTTACAGTGAGTCAAAAGGAAATAAAGCCAACATCGAAAGCAAACAGTGTGGTGGAGGAAGTGAAGTCTATGGAGACTGCTAAGACTGTAAGGCGAGTTGATACTGTCGTCAGATGATTTTCGGATTGACTGCTAATTGGACGCTAAGCGCAAGCATATCTGTGATTGTTGCTACATATTCGTGTGACTTCTATAATTTAGAGAAATAAAAAAGGTGGAATTGTTACATAAATCACTAATTCTTACTACCCTGGCCGTTATACACTGTCGAGTCACATTATTGGGACAACCAGCTAATATCCAGAGTAACCATTGTGAGCAGAGAGGAAAAGGAACTAGACGGGATAGGAGTCAATCCCCAGGGAAGACAATCAGCATGTATGGGTGTACGTAGTCTGCAAGAATGGATTCATAACAAATTCGGTCCATAGTGCTTTCCACAGGTATGAGTGTATCCAGAGAATGCCACGAAAACCTTCCCCAGACAATAACGCTGCGCCCACCAGTTTGAGTTCTGCCAGCAGTGGTTGAAGAGTGTTTGTTCTCCGATGTTTCTCGCCTTATACGCTAACGTCCTGTTCGATGAAGCATAAAACGTGACTCATCGGAGAAGGCAATCCTTTGCCAATCAGCGGACGTTCAATTCCGATACTGCGGTGCAAATATAAGCCTTTTTTGCCGGTGCACCTTTGTTAGCATAGGTGCAGTGACCATCCGTCTGCATCGGAGCCCCATACGCAGCAGGATTCGCTGAACTGTCGTTTTAGACACACTTCTGGTAGACCCCCTGGTTCATTCGGCCAGTGAGTTGCTTCACTGTAGGGTGCCCATCGGCCCTCACGTACCTTCGAAGCCGACGTTCACCTCTCACATCAATGGCACATGGTGCCCCGCAGTTTCCCCGTCGCTTATTCGCAATGGTGCCATTTCTTTAATCACAATACACTTTAACAACACCTGCATGCGGACAGCTCACAAACTCCGCGGTTTCAGAAATACTGCCGGCCTTGGCCCGAAAGCCGATAATCATCCCTTTTTGCAAATCTGATAAATCGTTCCTTTTATCCATGGCAGCAACGAGTGATATGTTTTCAGAATGCTTACAGCACACCTTATATACCATCCAAGCCAGCTCACGACACGTGCCTTCTTTCATTGGGTACGCGGTGTTGACGTCAAAAGTAGGAGGTGGTCACAATAATGTGACTCGACTGTGTATATTTTATCAAACTTTAGTGATAAATTCCTTGAAAAAGCCGTCTGGTTCATGTGTGAAAGCTTGAAAACTTTGTATTTTACGCCAATAAATTCAGATGACTAATACCATTACACTATTTTAAGTATACTTGGTGTACAGTTCCTCGTTATTAATTAGACTACATTATTTGTTCAACTACTGATTTGGTGAAGGCCACGATTACTTCAAATACACTACTGTTTGTGAAAATTGCAACATCATGAAAGACTACTGGTGTTAGCTTGAAACTTACAGGATATGTACAACAGGTTGGGACATGCAAATGATTAACATGTCAGTGAAAATGCGCATGCGGTTTCGAAGCAGCGCCCTCTGAACTGTTCGGTCTCGGGTATAAAGTGATGGCTCAAACAAGATGTTGCAATCAGTGAAGAGTCGATATTGAGTCTAAAGGGTGTTTCTTGTGTCTCACTATGCCCCGTCTCCGAAGAAGTTCGCATTATGAACACCTGACGGACTTTGAACGAGGACGGATTAAGTCGAAAGGGTGTTTCTTGTGTCTCACTATGCCCCGTCGCCAAAGAAGGTAGCATTATGAACACCTGATGGACTTTGAACGAGGACGGATTAAGTCGAAAGGGTGTTTTTGTGTCTCACTGTGCCAAGTCGACGAAGAAGTTGGTCTTATGAATACCTGGCGGACTTTCAACGAGGACGGATTAAGTCAAAAGGGTGGTTCTTGTGTCTGACTGTGCCAAGTCGACGAAGAAGTTGGCATTATGAACACCTAACGGACTTTGAACGAGGGCGGATTAAGTCGAAAGGGTGTTTCTCGTGTCTCACTATATGCCAAGTCGACGAAGAAGTTGGCATTATGAACACCTAACGGACTTTGAACGAGGACGGATTAAGTCGAAAGGGTGTTTCTCGTGTCTCACTATATGCCAAGTCGACGAAGAAGTTGGCATTATGAACACCTGACTGACTTTGAACGAGGACGGATTGTTGGAATGAGAGAAGTTGGATTTTCTAACCGCGAAATTGCCACTCGTACTGGATGAAATGCCTGTACAGTGACCGTGAACTTGGCGTCAGTGGACGGATGAGGCTCAGTTGCACAGAAATCCGGGAAATGGGCCGCAAAATCGCACCACTCCACGGGATGATAGACATCGCTACCGCAAGGTAGTGACCGATCGCATAGCGACATCCACGGTGTCAGTGCAGCAGTGACGCACTTTCGCAGGTCAGTCTTTGTCCTCGAGCACGATTCGCGGTCGTGTGATTATCAAAGAACTGGTCGCAAGCAGCCGATTGCTGAGCATTCCTTTGACCATCAACGACAGAAGCCTCAGGCTGCAATGGGGTCTCAAACACAGACATTGGAGTGCTGATTAGCAAAAGGTGTGTTTTCTGACGAGTCGCGATTCAACTTGATGCACCATGATGGTTGCATACGTTTTTGAAGACATCGTGGTGAACGGCACCTTGCAGCGTGCATTTTGCGTCATATCTGCCCAATGCCAAGCGTCATGGTTTGGGACGCTATTGGGTTCAATTCGCGGTAACGCCTGATACGAATTGAGGGAGCCCTCAATAGCCAGCGATACATTAGGGAACTTTTAGAAGAGGAGGCGATACCCTTCCTTCAGAGTTGTCCTGGCGCTCTATTCCAGCAGGACAATGCTCTGCCGCATGTGACCCGGGATGACCTCTTCCATGCACGGCAGGTACCGCTTCTTACCATACCTGCATGTTCGGTCCCAGATGGGACATGGTAGTCAAGCTACTGTCCCGTCAAGCTGCTCCACCAGTCATTACAAATGAAGTGTCTCGCATAGAAGCAGCCTGAAAGGCTATATTCCCCAGAATGATATCAAGAACCTCTTCCAGTGTAGAGGCTGTTCTTGTTGCTCGCGGTGGCTTCACACGATTCTGAGTTTTAAAGCAAAAAAATCTTGTACAGCTGTAAAAATGTAATTAGTTATCTCGTGTAAAATGAGGAATCTGTGGTATAAATTGCATTTGAATAGCGCGATTCTTTCTCGGGGTGTTGCAATTTTCACAAACAATAGTGTACCAAAAAAACTACAGGCTTTTAATTTTATGATTATTTTGAGAGCAACACTCCGTATGTGGAAACAGTGCAGCACCATTGGAAGAACATCGTAGTTGAACACGATTAACAATTGCCTGAAATTATAAAAATCATCAACTATTCTCAATCCACTGCTGGGTGAAGGTCTCAAGTCTCTTCCACAGCTGTCTTGAGCAATTCTCTTCCACGCCAATCTAGCATGTTTTGGAATTTCATTCATCCATCACCCACGTGGTTTTCATATTACACTTTTCTTGTCCCTTGGAGTCTATTCTGATATTTCAGTTGCCCAGCGGTGGTTAGTTCTAGCAGTAAGTCCAGCCATTGCCACTTGAGGGTCTTTGATCATGATACCACCGACTCTTTTCATATTACTGAGCCATGAGTTTTATTTCCTGTCTTTCTTGGTTACACCAAAAAGTGCGCGTCAGTACCAGATGGTATGAGTGTACAACATGCTCGTGAAGGATTTGCCGCCGTGCACAAGGTGTTATTAAGCCGCAAGCCTCAACGAATGCTGCGGTGGGAGAGAACAAATATGCCAGAACGACCGCTGGCATATGTCCTCTCCGATCACATCATTTATGGATGCACTGAAATACAAGAACCTGATCGGGATATCTGATCGTGTACGATCCGTTGTGCTGCCGCTCTCTCTAAACTATCAAACAACAAGGCAATTAGCTAGCTGTTTGCCGGAGTTGCATGCAGACCTGCAGAAAAATGAGTGGCATATCTTCCTCCGTACAGCTTCCTGAACATTGCATTGACAGATGGCACACAGCAGCACACTCTCACAGTACTGATATTTGGTGTCACAAGTCATCTGGGTGTTCAACCGATACATCAACTCACCTGCATGTAGTGTCACGCATGATTATTTCCCAGGATGCTGGGTTCTGCGTCACCGTTATTATCATTTGCATACGTTTGTGAATGTTTGAGGCGTTGCACAATATTTTGCTGCGGCTAATCATCGAACGTCAGATTTTCAATCATTGGCGCTTATACACTTACAAATCCACTCATTATGTATGTACCATACGTCATTTACCACTGACTACAAGATGTTCTACAACTTTTCAAATTAAATGTTCAGTTTATTTCTTATCAGAAGACGCTCTACAACACTGTAATTTACATTTTTCTCTATATTACTCTGTTACTCAGTAACGTTTACTAACATTCTATATTTGGCGTTATAGGGACGCTACAGTTGCTATCATTCGATCGGGCATAGTTACTCCTCTATAACTAGGCATAAAAACTTCGTTTATCTGCGACCAGGGGGAATATAAAACCAGCTCATACGAGAAGCAATATAAATAATAGTGGTGAAGGATAAGTGTGACCGAACAGGCAACATTTCCCAGCAGAAGTTAACCTAAATAATTAATTATACTTTTTGTCAGAAAATGAATATTTTGTTTTAAGTTTAGTTTCAGCTTTATACATAACCTGATTTATACCCTGACCTAATCTGGTGCCTCATTTCTAGGGACCCCTAAAAGTTCTTCAGAGCGCATTTTATCGAACAAAAACTTATGTGTAGTTACGTAAAATGTAAGGGCCCCGATTTGCAGTTAGGCCCAGAGCCTCCTCACATGTAAGTTGGGCTGTGATTACAGATGTAAAGGGTATTTAAATAGAGTTCACATTCACTATTGGATTAGAGTCTATTTTTATGAATATTTTGTAAGTGGCATCCAGTATTTCAATCTATAAATTTGTAGAGTATTTAAAATTTATTCAATCTATACACTCGTAGCGGCAAACAATGCATACGCGCAAACACACACACACACACACACACACACACACAGTATTTCAATCTATAAATATTTATATTTTAAATTTCTTTCAATCTATACACTCGTAGCGGCAAACAACACACAAACACAGAATAAACATCCTTAAGTTTCAGAGAGAGGGAATGTTAGTGCTATGGGCGGGTGGGAGAGCCGTATCACTGTTTTCTTCCCGTCGCGAACGAATCTCTTTAGACCGATAAAGAAGACAAATTTTCATCAGACACTAAACGAGAGTTAGCACTCATCTATGGTACTTGGGCCAAGATAAGCTTTCTTCCAGATTTGAACGCTGGGGCGTCATCACGGGATTTCTATGTTAAAATATATTTCAAGCCCACTACACTTCGCTGAAGAAATCCCACGTTTCTTTCCCCAGAGTCTTCATTGTTCCCTGTTCTACACCTTTTGTCCTGCGGAGGGACCGCTGGTTGTGAACTCAGAAGTTCTCATTTGCAATTTCCTCCAGGGGATGCAGGCGGTAAAGAGGCACAAAATCGTGTACCAGCCTCCCTCCTTTCATGAGGAGTTTGCGCATGTGTGTGTGTGTTCTGTATAACATACACAGTCAACTCTGGATATAGTGAATTCTGTTATAGTGAACATTCGGCTGTAGTCATCCTAAATCATTGGTCCCCACCCGCAACATCCGAAATGTACATTAAAATGCTCGTTTATAGTGAACCCTCAACTTCGGTTATAGTGAACCTAAAAAATAAAACTTCAAAGAGAAGTATGTACTTGTAACTTATTTCAAAACAAACCTTCTTGTAAAAACTTGAAAGAATGTGTTGAGAACCATATTGTAAGGCCTATTACTCCTTAGGTGCATTGAAGGACAAAGGTAGGATTAAAAATCTCAACAACATTGAACTAGTATTAAAAGAAATCAGTCTTATTGCACGCTGATATTTATTTAGCTAAAAAACGAAATCTATATACAGTTTAAAAACACATGAGCACTTTCGGTGTCACATTGACACCTTCATCAGATGTGATTTCACCATGTGGTTACATGCTGGTCTTAAGTACGTGGAGTAGATGCATCATGGGAAAGGTAATGTCAATGTCACATGATATACCAGATAACAAGACAATCAAAAAAAGGCATAATTAGCCAATGAAGATCACTTAACAGAAGCAATTGCTATTGTGCTGTCCTTCCCAACAAGATTGCTCCAAGGTTCAGGTAAAACATAAGGATAATAGTCATTACAGCAACGTGTATTATAAGCCGAAATACAGAGGCTTTCTGCAAATAACAAGGAATAAACAGAGTTAGGTGTGTTTATGATCTTAGCGTTGTCCCAGTCTGGGATGGAATTTCCAGCACTTATGGTTCTTGCAAAAGAGGTGCTTTGGTGATTCAACATTGAACTGGTGTTCCTGCCTGCCAACACCACGTCAGTCCTCCAATCCACGGAGCAAAGTGTGATTCGCAGCTTTAAAACCTGTTACAGAAGGGAAGTAAGGCTTCATTTAATTCAAGCCTTGGAATCAAAGCAGAACATATCAATAAATGTTCTGAATGCTGTACGTTTTGGAAACAAAGCGTGGAGGAATGTGTCAACTGTCACTATACGGAACTGTTTCCGGAGGTCCGGTTTCGCTACTGGACGTGTGGCATTCGAAGAAGAGGACGATGTGCCCTTTAAGGACCTGCTTCAGCATATCGACGAGAATTCCACTGAAGCTGAAGATTTCATCGATGCCGACTGTGAAGTTATAACGAATGAAATCCCGTCGGATGAAACTATTGTCGAGGCTGTAAAAGGCGATTCCAGCACAGAAGAAAAAGAGGCAGAAGATGACGAGGGCGAAATGAAGAACATGTTTCAACAGTGAAAGAGATGTTGGAGTATGTCAGGACTGTGCTAAAGTTCCTAGAATGTATGGAAAATGTAGAATCGAGTGTAGAAAACGCACAGACTCTACAAAAGGACATAAAGAATATATATATCATCATCATCATTGTCAACCATTATCAATCCACTGCTGGACGAAGGTCTCCCCAAGTTTCCTCCACAACGGTCTGTCTTGTGCCAGTCTCCTCCATGTCACTCCCGCATACTTTCGAATTTCATCCACTCATCTTCCATGTGGTCTTCTTCTGTGTCTTTTCCTGTCCTTTGGAATCCAATCTAAAATTTCGGCTGTCCATCGATGGTCTGTCCTTCTGGCAGTATGTCCAGCCCATATATATATATATATATATATATATATCATCATCATCATCATTGTCAACCATTATCAATCCACTGCTGGACGAAGGTCTCCCCAAGTTTCCTCCACAACGGTCTGTCTTGTGCCAGTCTCCTCCATGTCACCCCTGCATACTTTCGAATTTCATCCACCCATCTCCCATGTGGTCTTCTTCTGGGTCTTTTCCTGTCCCTTGGAATCCAATCTAAAATTTCGGCTGTCCATCGATGATCTGTCCTTCTGGCAGTATGTCCAGCCCATTGCCATTTCAGGGATTTAACTCTGATCATGATGTCTTCCACTCTTGTCATTTTTCGGATCCACGAGTTCCTCTTCTTATCTCTCCTGGTTACACAAAGCATGCACCTCTCCATGCTGCTTTGAGTTGTCTGCAGTCTTTGTATATCTCTTTTAGTTAAGGTCCACGTCTCTGCACCATACGTAAGCACTGGAAGGATGCATTGATCAAACACTTTTCTTTTAAGACATAATGGCATATTGCTCTTGAAAATTATGCTGTTTCTTCCAAAAGCTCTCCAGGCAAGTTTTGTACGCCGATTAATTTCTTCATCAATGTGACCCTCACTTGATATCTGCTGTCCAAGATAAACGTACGTGTCTGTTATCTCCAGCTTTTCTCCATCAATCGATAAATCTTCATTTCTTGTAAAAGCATTGAACATCACTTTTGTCTTCTGAAAGTTCATTTTTAATCCCACTTCTTTACTCTTGTCAGCAAGTTCCTGGATCATACTCTGCAGCTCTGATGGGGTAGTTGCAAAAATGACTACGTCATCAGCAAAACGAAGGTGGGTTAGATAATCTCCATTAATCTTTATTCCCTTTGTTTTCCCAGCTCAGCGACTGAAAAACACCCTCCAATGTTGCATTAAAGAGCTTCGGAGATATGGTGTCACCTTGTCTCACTCCCTTTCCAATTTTTAAGTGTGTTGTATTTTCAAACAGCCTAATCTTTGCACTTGCATTTTCATAGATGTTATTAATAATATTAATGTATGCATCTTCAATACCGCAGGTTTTCAGAGCCATTGTAACTGCTGATGGTTTCACCGAATCAAAGGCTTTTTCATAATCTATAAAAGCCATGCACAATGAAAGTTCATATTCCCTCGCTCTTTCAATTAGTTCTCTCAGTACGTGGATATGATCTATTGTGCTGTAGCCACTCCTGAATCCAGCTTGTTCTCTCGGTTGAGCCATGTCCAGTGTTACCTTCAAGCGGTGTGAAAGAACTTTAGTGAAGATTTTATAAACTACTGATAGGAGGCTGATAGGTCTGTAGTTTCCGAGATCCTCAATGTCACCTTTCTTATGTAGCAGGATCATTGTAGCGGTGTTCCAATCTTCAGGAATCTTTCCTTCATTAAGGCATCGAGTGAAAATTTGGGCGAGTACTGTTTCAATTTCTCCACTTGCTTCTTGTATGATGTCTACAGTAATTCCATCTTCTCCTGGAGCTTTTCCCCGCTTCATGTTCTTGATTGCATGTGCAACTTCTGCTGGAAGGACTGGAGGAACTCTGGTACTGGTATCTTTCATGATGTCTGGAGTGCATGTATCATCCCTTTCATATAATTTGGAGTAGAAATCTTTCACTCTTGTCAAAATTTCGCCTCTATTTCTTGTTACAGAACCATCTTCTTTTCTCAGTGCCATAATCTGTTTTCTTCCCTTACTGAGATGTCCCTTTGCTATCTTTAGGCTTTGGTTGTTTTCAATTGCTTTCCTCACTAGTTCACAGTTGAATTTTCTTACGTCTTCAGTGATACTTTTTCTTACTGTCTTGCATAGCTCTATATATTCCACTTTGGAAGTCACATCATCTTTAGTTGTCCTCATCTCTCTTCTTTTTTGCATCAACATTTTCGTTTTTCCTGATAATTTGTTTACATGCAACTTGTTCTTAGACCCAGCTAATTTTGTTGCTGTTTCCATAAGAGCTTTGGTTACTTTTCTGTTAACTTCAGAGATGTCCACTTCTTCCGATGTTAGGCCTTCTAAAGCAGAGAACCTGTTCTTCAGTTCCAACTTGAAGGTATTATGGTGTTTTTTAAGGTTGGTTATATCAATAGATTTTGTTTGTCTTATGAGCTTGCCACGTTCAAGTTTGGTGTTGAGGTGCATCTTACATCTCACCAATCTATGGTCACTACCTGTGTTGAACTTGTTTAGCACACTGCAGTCTTCTATGACGAATTTTTTGTTACACATAATAAAATCAATTTCACTTGTCGTCCCATTTGGATGTCTCCATGTCCATTTCCTGTGTGGCTTTTTCTTGAAGAAGGAGTTCAAGATGAAAAACCCTTCTGCCTCTGCAAACTCAACGAGAGTATTTCCACGCTGGTTTCTGTTGCCGTGACCGAATTTACCTACTGAAGTTTCATTCTGTTGCCGTTGCCCTATTTTTGCATTGAAATCTCCCATAATTATTTTCAAGTGCTGCTTACCTTTATTATTTAGATGACAAATTTCCTCATAAAATTCTTCAATTTCTTCTTCAGGATGACTTGTGGTGGGTGCATAAGTTTGAATAATCTGAGCCTGGTATCTTTTCGAGAGTTGGATAACGAGTCGTTCCGCTCTGTCAGAGGAACTTTCAACTTCTACAACTTTATCCTTCAGTTTCTTGTTTATTATAAATCCAACACCACTAGTTCTGCCAGTATCTGTCCCACGATAGTAGAAGAGATGTCCACTTTTCAGTTCGATGAGATCTTCTCCTTTTCTCCTTACCTCACTTAGCCCCACGATGTCCCACTTGATCCTTTGTAGTTCCTCTTCCAATTCAGAAGAGCCAGTGCCGTAAGACAAACAACATCCATGCCTCACCGGGATTCGAACCCGGACCCCGTTCGGACGAATGATCAGAGGCCATCGCTTAGACCACTGCGCCACCGGGGCGGCAGAGAGAAAATATTTATTAAAACTGTTTGCAGCAAGCAGCGACACATAACAGACTATTTTCATGTTACTTAAGGTAATGTAAAATCAGTTTTGTTTACTTAATTTAATGAATATGCACTACGTACATAAAAATATTATTTTTTGGATACATACGTAAATATTTGATTTTCTTACTCACCATTCTACTCAATTCAGGTTAAGGAAAGACACTTCGGTTTTAGTAAACTTCGGACATAGTGAACGAAATATGAGAGTCCTACAGGCGGAGTTGACTGTACTTATAACTGATCTGACGTAAGGAAAAAGACTGAGTAATAAACTGACAAATATTTAAAATTTCAAATCCGAACGTTTAATCTAACAAACGGTTCCGGCGAACAGTCCGGATTTTAAAGAACTGTTCGCTCGAATTGGACCAGCTACATATCACTCCTGTGTTTATGACCCTGCGCTTAAAACTTATTTGAGTGTTATAAGACTTTTGTTTGAACACTGTATATGCAAAACTTAAAATCTTGTTGCATTCTTCTCCTTCTACTAGAAATCAGGGTCATTCTGTATAACATCTGAACCCACTATAACAGCCACCTGCGAACGGCCACCGTGAAATAATGAAAAAAAAAAGTATAAAAATAAACGATACGGCTGAGTAATCACGGAAATCCTGCTAACATGCGATACCTATATTCGCTTTGGTTAACGGTATTCGTCAGCATATTCTATTTCACGCGGTTGTTCAATGCCAGCTCACGCTTACTGAATACCATTTGTCTAAAGTCAGCTTGAACAGCATAATCAGAGAGCACATTACTTCCTTGCCAATCAGCATTACACAGGTGGATTTACATGGAGAAACGCGGCGATCCAGCAATTAAAGCCTACTCCATTATGACTATTTTATTTTCTGACATTTTCATGAACTCTCCTGCAACATTCCTTCCCGTGAATTCCCATCGTTTGCCAGATTACCACTACGGGCATGACATTTTTGCTCATATCATACTAATCTGCAATTCGAACAATTATAGGAAAACGTATCTGTCTTTAATAAACAAGCAATGAAACTGAAATCTAACTCCTCACAAAGAGTACAAACGTCTGTCGTAAGAACGGTATTTTGACCGAATTTAAGTTAACAGCAGAAGTAATTTTTCGTGGAAACAATCGCAAAATGCTGTGCCTCAAAGCCTGGAATGGGAAACTCACTTACAGCCAGATGATTGTCTTAATCAGGGCCCAATTAAGACACCAGGGAGCGCAGTGCCAGGAGGGAGCAGGTGAGAAGACCCCCCCCCCCTCATCGAAAACAAAATCTGTCACCATTTTTTTTATTGGAGGTTTAACAACCACTGTGAGCACCACGGTGGGCTATAAGCGGTCCCCGTCCCTAATTTCGGGCCATTGGTTCCAAGGAAGGGAGAGAGCCAGTGCCGTAAGACAAACACAACATCCATGCCTCACCGCGATTCGAACCCGGACCCATCTCGGACGAATGATCAGAAGCCAACGCTTAGACAACTGCGCAACCTAATTTAAACTTCCTTTGAGTTCTTATGCAAATTTGGTTTTTGCTGTTGCTTTCCCTTCGTAGATCTGGAAATCAGTACTGCTGAACTTATGCATGATTGTAAAATGTGAAATTACTCATCGTGTACGCACCCAAATACGATCATTTTTTTAAATACACCAGGGTTATAAATTTACTCCACAGTGGCATATAAGTTTTTATGAGATCTCGTAAAGACTCATATGGACATAACACACCCATGTCGCAAATATGAGGATGGGCCTCCTGGAACAAAAAAAAAAAAAAAAAAAAGTGTCATCGTTTGCCAGATTACCACTATTTGTCGATCTAAATTGGAAAATTTTGCCCCAATTTTCCGTACGGGACTTGGCGATAATATAAGTAAACTAGCGCAATCGCATTCGAACTTGAATATATCGTCGACAGCCAAATTTGATGAAAATTTAACATCTTTAACGTTAAAAATAAATAAACAAATCACAGTGACAAAGATAGCAGCACATTTATGTAAAGAAAAAAATAAGAGGGAAAACATTCCCTTTCTCACAATTTATGTCACATAAATAGTCCGTAAGAGCTTTCAAGCAACATAAAAACTAATTACACTACTGATTTAAGTGAAGTTCAGATATGAGCTCGTAATCGGGCGGGCGTTCTGATCACATAATTTCATCGTATCCTCGCCCGGTTAAGTTACATATTATTTTTACTTAACAACGCAAACAAACGAAACTTACTCCAAACTGGATATTTGGCTTGTTTCTTTATCCTCTTTAATTCTTAATTACTGTTTGTTAATCGAGCGCTTGCGTCATTTCACGGCTCAAAGAAAAGCCTGTGTATGTTTTAAGTATATGATAGTCGTGCATTTCCTTAACTTAATGCAATTTGACAGTGTAACGCTTTTCGGTTACTGAAATTTAAGTTGTACTTAGTGCATGCAGTCTTGGTAGTGAACGTTCCTGAAGGAGATCCGAGGACTGGCCAACGATCCTGCGCCGCAAGGGGGACTAAGATGGGGGAGCTGGAAAACGCAAGGAATGCCACAGTTGCTTTCGCTTTGCTACTGTCTCCTTAGTTCCACCCCACACTATGAATAAGCAGAGTGGTTTTCGCTTTTGGTTTCGATTCAGTATCTACGTGCAAGCACAAAAACGGCAAGTTACTAAGTTATGATATCACTTTCATTTTAGATTTCGCGATAACGTGTCACAATGAAGCAGTCATGAAACGGAAAATCCATACAGGCACGCGGTTGTGTTGAACAAACAAGGAAAATCGCATGCTCCGAAATATTTCCAAGCAATGACTGAATTAGAAACTAATAGAAAAAGTGGAATACGTTCCAAGTATGAAATGCGAAGAGGTACATAAAGTATATAGGTATTCGAGTGGATTTAGTAGACTTACCCGGCACTCTGAAGTTTGCAGTAAGCAACCAATTTTAATAAATCTGGAGAATTCTTAATAAAAAAAAAAAAAAACGAAAATATCTACCACTGCGAAGGAGTAAGTGCTGAAAGACTGTGCGAAACTTTGTATTCTGAAGAATGAATTTTTGATGCCATTGAATGGCAAGTCATTCCTGAAACAGCGTGGTGTTTAAGAGATCCGACTACCACAGCAGGGTGAACTTTGTTCAAAACAAATTGTATAGCAAAATCATGCTATTCAAATTATTTTGATAAGCAACCTCTAGATTTTGCGTAGCAATTTTTGTAGAAATTTCAGATATCTGAGACTCAGGGCATCTCTAGAAGTACAGGGTGAGTCAAAAGTCGCAGAACACCCTTGCATTTCAGAAACGGGTGGAAAAATTAAATATCTGAATGTTGCAGAAAAGAATCGGTGAGAGGGCCTATCTTTTAGGCTGCTTCCGGAACATGGCCGCCATCTTGAAATCTCCCATGTTGGATCAAGGTCAAATTTTTCAAATGGTAAGGGGGTCAATGTTGCATAATAAACAAGACCAGAATTTTCTCAGAAATTGATTGCCGCAATCAGATTTGACATATGTGTTGTGGTTCACAAGTTATCAACACAGAAAATTGAAATAACAATCGCTAAAGTACCCTGTGATGCCCAGCTATTTGATGGGTTCAATGTGTTGTCCCTATTGCTGAACACAAAGCTGGAGGCGCTGGACCCAGTCGTTATGTACCTGCATGAGAATATTGGGAGAAATGCGGTTATACGCTTCCAGGATGCGTTTCTGAAGGTGGTGTTTGTCGCGAATTTTCCCAGCATGCACCAGGTGTCCCCACAGATAAACGTCAAGTGGTGTGAAGTCAGGAGATCTGGATGGCCATTCCACAGGACCACGCCGGCCAATCCAATGACCAGGAAATTGAATATCTAACCATTGACGAACGCTGCTACGTAATGTGGTGGAGCCCCATCGTGTTGGGAATGACAGGGGACTCTGCCATCTTCATTCAGAAGGGAAAAGAACACCACTGTTTCCTGTAGCATTTTCAGGTAGCGCTCAGCATTTAGGTTATTGTCGATAAAAATGGGTCCGATTACACGGGTGCCTCATATTCCACACCACACCATCATAGCCTTTACATTACCAACGACGTTGGATGGTTCCATCCAGTGAGGGTTCCTGTCACTCCAGAACCTGTGGTTCTGACGGTTAACCTCATTACCACTGACATAAAACTTGGCCTCGTCACTGAACAAAATGCCCTGTGCGAACGAGAGATCCCGTTGATGTCGGTATAAAGCCCAGTGCAAAACTCGACACGTCTATTAGGGTCATCCTCTGATAGTTGCTGCTGCAAAGTGGATCTTGAACGGATGCCAGTGAGCGGTGTAAAGAATCCGTACAATGGCTGACACCACATTTTGCTGCGAGACGTCGTGTGCTTACGTTGTGAACTCTTTGCAAAGGATGCCAAGACCGTTGTTGAGGTTTCCTCGTCGGTAACAGTTTACGGGCGATCACTACGTCGTGGCTTGCTCTACACAGTCCCAGTTTCTCAGAATTTGGATATCAGGTATGCGACAGTGCTGTGTGAAATTTATGGTTTTTCTGGGTATCGGTTGTTGTAAGTCTGCGGCTATGATATGGCAGCTGCGTTCCCCAGACATTAGGATCACCTCAATCCTCTCCTCTTTCGTCAATGCCTTCTTCAGTTACCTGCAACAAACAATGGTTATTTCAACTTTCTGTGTTGATAACTTGTCAACCACAACACATGTGTCAAATCTGCTTACGACAATCAATTTCTGAGAAAATTCTGGTCTTCTCTGATATGCAACATAACCCTCTTACCATTTGAAAAATCTGAACTTGATCCAATATGGCGGATTTCAAATGGTGGCCATGTTCCAAAAATAGCCTAAAAGATAGGCCCCATCATCAAATCTTTGCTGGGGTATTCAGATATTTCATTTTCCCTCCCGTTTCTAAAATGCAAGAGTGTCCTGCGACTTTGGACTAACCTTGTATTATTCTAACCACCTTGGTTTTCCCAAAGTTTCAGATACTATAGTATTTCTGAAAATATGGACTCAAAAAATGATTGAATACGATTACAATTTGTATAAAATATCAGCTTTTATTCATCTGCACTTGAAATCACTAAAGATGTTTTTGGAACATAGCTATTTGGAACAGAGCTATTCTGTGATGATGCAACTAATAAAGACGAAGTATCTACTACAATGCAGATGATAACAAAACCATTGAAAAGACATAGCACACGTCATCAAGTGCATCTGAAAACTGGAAAATCAATTTAAAACAGATTACTATGAAGACTATATGATTTGAGTATGAGAGAGAATCCCTTAGAGACCAAGTATTTGCTGTTTTGACGGAAAATTGCGAAAATTTTCAGATTAGATTGTATTATACGGCATGTTTGTGCATACATACCAGCTAGAAACGGTGTAAGTGAACAGATCTTCAGTTCATCAGGGAGGGTGTTAAAAGAAACACGCGATCCTGTTTTCGAGATGTTACCAGAGACTATGTGATATAATAAACACTACCGAGCTTCGTTGGTAGTAGACTGACATCTGGAATGCTGATCTGGAGAGAATATTATTTCACATTTCTCTAGTGGCTTACGTATAATCATTGCACCGAAAAAGACGATCTTCAACCTCATTTTTTCTCGTGGTAGCATCAACCGCCTTCTCACAAAAGTCAGAACTGCCCACCACGGCAAAGCTTCCAGCGACAAACGTGTTTATGCCCCGGAACACCGCAGAATCTACTCAGGTATTACAGAGCCTTCTCGAAAACTACATTTTCTCCTCTCTTTCGCATTTCGCCTGTTCTCTGGTCACGAGGAGTCTATCTCCCATCAGTTGACATTTTAATTGCTTAAGATTTTAACACGAAGCAAGGTCGTACGAGCATATCCCTCTACGTTTGGAAATATTGCGGTTAGTGATCCTGTTAGTGACCTCAGTCTGAAATCTTAGTTTCTACTTCTCTGTCTTGTGGAGATCAGCCCTCCCATAATCGCCGTAACTTTCCTCACGACAATCTTAACTGCCTTCAAACATCTGGTAAAAAGCGATCTCTAACAGTCTGTTTGTCGGCTGGACCTCACTGGTGACTGCTGAGATTCGGAGCCTTTCCTTCCTGAGTTCGTTCGCCCGCCACAAACACAAGTATCTCTAAAATTATTTTCCTTCGCACGGGAAAAGTCATGAGCCTTACTTTTTGTAAACAAAATTAACGCTGTGCCCGCCTCTCGCTAAGTGAATGAATTAATTTAGGCGCCCAGTGTCCATGGGCGTACTGATAGCACCGGCAACCTCCTGGGGTGGGGGGCTCATGGCTAAGAAGGCCTCTAGCCTAAGCAGAAGTATTTTCCAACATCTTTGGTGAAACTTCGCATGACACTGGTTAAAGAAATAGCCAGGAATCTTTGACGGCAGCTTTGAATGAAGTAATAAAAAGAAAAGCACATTTTTTCAGAAATTTTTTTCTTTTTTTTTGATTGGGGTTTAACGACCACCGTGAGAAACTCAGTGGGCTATAAGCAGTCGCCCGTCCCTAATTTAGGGCCATTGGTTCCTGGGAAGGGAGAGAGCCAGTGCTGTAAGACAAACACAACATCCATGCCTCACCGAGATTCGAACAGTGACCCCAGCTCGGACGAATGATCAGAAGTCATCGCTTAGTCCACTGCGCCACCTGGGCGGCATTTCAGTAAATAAGTAAGCATTTTCGCTTAAGTTTATAAAAACTGGGTGACGAGAAAGCAGCTATTCCAGAGGACTTGAGGCCCCTTTTCATAGGACTTGAGGCCCCCTTCCAGAGGACTTGAGGCCCCTTTTCATAGGACTTGAGGCCCCCTTCCAGAGGACTTGAGGCCCCTTTTCATAGTTATAGTACTAGTTTCATATACACGTAAAGTATATTAACGAGAGAATATGAATAAATATCAATCATAGAATATGAACAAATAACAAGAGAATGTGAATAAATAGCAGAATATATGAAATTTTTATACCAATGAGGATAAGGCGTGTTATATATTACACTTGTTTGCACATAACTTCGCATCCTTTAAAATATAATTAGCCAAAAGGTGTTCCTCGCAGGAACGAGAAAACACAGACCATCGTCATTTATTTTTTTTTATAACTGAATCAAAAGAAAAGACTTTTACCATGTGCAAAACATTGTAACAGTAAGTGTGTATTTTATATTCAAGAATAAATATTTTAAGTAATTTCACTCTGTGAAAAATACCTATAAGTTTTTAGTTGTTTTCTTTTTATTTCGCTTACTTATGTTCTGCATTTTCGTATAAATCGGAAGGTCATTCATTAGATACTGCCACATGGCCTTTACGTGTTCCTTGTGTGTAATCGTGAGTATTTAGGTGTCTGACCTTCGATCTCTAAAAGAATAGAATTTACATAATATGATTAACTTTGGCATAAGTTTTTTTTAATGCTTGGTATTGGTATAGAACTAGTTCAATCATTTTAATTACAACGTGTGCATTTGTGTTACATGCAATAAAATGTAACAATTTTGATTTTATGAAAAATACCTATAAGTTGCAAAGAATTTGAATTATTGAAAACGCTCGAACAACCCAGTTAATAATATTGAATTTAAAAATATTTGTAATTAAAAGCAAATAGATTTTCGCAAAAGGTTTCGAAGGTATTTTTGAGGGAGGGCGTGAGTTTTTCAGGTACGCCACTGCCCGTAGTCATATGCAGTGACATTCATATTAAGGAGGTGAAGGCAAGGTACCATGGCAGATGGAGTGTCAACATGATCAGCGGCTACTGCTGAATGTCGCACAATGAGACGCCATAAGAAACGCATGGAAAAACTCAGTTTTGATGGCAAAAGACAAAGATTTTACAAGGAACCCGAAACTCATTAGATGTAAGAACAGAAGATATAAATGTTTTGAATGTGATGGGCATACCTTCAATAGTTAAACTCATTTTTTCCCCACATATTCGCTATTTCATAATATGGTGTTTAATGCTACAGCATTTTGTGAAAAATATCCCACGTGACGATAGTGTTTTACTCGTCTTTTTCATGGCTTATCATTAAACTCGTTACTAGAGCGAGTCTCGATATATTCAGCTGTTCTTCCTTCTATACTCTGTCTTATATTGCTGATCTATATGTTCACCTTCTTTCGGTCATCCCAGAAACGAATCCTAATCTTATTGTACTGTTTTTAGGCAACTTAAGGTACCTCGAGGACCTTCAAATATACACTATATTGACAAAAGCAAATGAACGGATCTACTGCGTTGATAAGATGCGCGGTACAGCTGCAAACGGTATAAAAACAAGCCTGTAGCTGACCGCGATCATATCGCACTGTGAAGATGAGTGAAAATGTCGCGGCGGAAGAGAACTGACTTTGAGAAAGGAAAGATTGTTGCGTGTTTTGTTAGTGGGTTGTTCATAAAAGAAACCGAGAGGCGTTTAAACATATCAAGTCAACTGTTTTGGATGTACTGAATAAGTGGAAGACACATAGCGTGACTGAAACAGCAAAACACACCGGTAGACCAAAGAAAATCAGTGACAGACGACGTCGAAGCCTCAGGAGAGTCGTTACAGTTAATCGACGGAGTACTGCTGCACAAGACCTCAGTGTGCAGGTGAGTAAAAATGCTGGAACCTCGGTGTATGTACACGTACCATTCGCAGAGAACTTCATTCCATGGGTTACCGTGGTCGTGCGGCTGCTCATAAGATTTTCCTCTCCACTCGGAATGATGCTCGTCGTTTCGCATGGTGTAAAGAACATTTATCGTGGACCGTAGATCAATGGAAACGGGTCCTATGGACTGATGAGTATAGATACACACTATCCATCAGTCTGATGGCCGTGTGTGGGTATAGCGTCAGCCGGGGAAACGCTATTTACCACAGTGTACTACTGTTCCTACGGTCAAGTTTGGAGTTGGCATTGTACTCTTGTGGGGGTGTTTTTCGTGGTATGGTCCCGGCCCATTGGTTATCGTGGACAAACCTGTTAACCAACCTCGATATTCTAGACAATTATGCCCTACAAACTCTGTGGCAATACTATGGAACCGAGCCTTGTTGGTACCAGCAGGATATTGAACCGAGCTGTAAAGCAAGGACTGTTACGGCATGTATAATAAATAAAGTCCTCCGCTGGACGTGTAGTGCAGGGAAGCTTACGTTAAGTCACGTTAGGGTTATTGGAAGGTTACTTGACGTAGCTAAAGTGTACCTAATCTTCAAAGTGCTAGAGTTTGTTTAGGTAAGACTCGCACGTGCAATAAATTCATTGAATATGGAACTTCTTTTTACTCAGCGTTCCTCATTATCTTGAATATCAGTACTATAACTTCGGTTTTAGTACAATAGTACCTTGAAGGCTCCTTATTAGAGCGGTAAACACAATATACCCTGGACTTAATGGAGACAATGAAAGAGACTTAACGGCCAGACAGAGGTCTGACAATAATATGAACTGAGAAAACGTACTCACTTTAAACCTTTTATTGGAGAGCTCCTGGTATTATCAAACACACACTCAACAAATCACACGACTACTGAATATCCGAAGTCGCATAACAATAATTAAGAAGAACTTATCGCATAAAACGAAGCTTCTTGGTATAGTTGAGCGCGCCTATATATACTGCATACCACCAAGTCATGACTTACACTCGTTGCCACATATCATTCAGCGGGAGAAATAACATCTCGTTAAGTGAGAAGATAATTTGCATAGGAAAATAAAATAACAAGAGATAGTAAAATCAAAAGGAAACTGAATCTAAGGTATACGTTACACATGGTTTGACGATAATTCCGTATCGTGTGTGGACTGTCCAGCACAGAGCCCTGAACTTAATCCCACAGAGCACCTATGGGATGAATTAGAGCGCTGCATAAGAAATTTGGAACCAATGCCTACTACTAAGCAACAATTAGCGGCAGCATTATGCACTGAATGGAAGCGCATACCTATCGCTGCGTTCCAAAACCTAGTCGAAAGCATGTCTCGAAGGCTTTAAGGCCAAAGGTAGACCGACTCCGTACTAATGTACACTGAAGAGCAATTGAATTAGAGACCGCTGGCGTTATGCAAATGTGGCGCTGCAGGCGGCCCTGTAAGCGGAAACGACATGACGTATGCAGCGATCCGACAATATAAGGAGTGATGCGACGGGAATCAGTAAGAGTCGGACGCAGTATGGGTAAGACGAAGGATCTAAGCGCATTTGATAGTGGGCAAATTGTCGGGGCCCGACGAATGGGTAACTCCATCTCGGAAGTCGTGCAGGGACTGGGATTTTCACGAACCACTGTGCCACGGGTGCACCGTGAGTACATCGAATCCGGTAAAACCATCCCTTCAAGGGCCAACTGCCGTGGACAACAGCGTGTGGATGAGCGGGGTCATCGTCGGCTAGCTCGCATTGTAACAGCGGATAGCCGGGCCACCGTGCAAAAAATCACTCGGCAATTTAACGCTGGTGCGCAAAAACGTGTAAGCAGCCACACCATCCAGAACCATCTCCTCGCTATGGGGTACAGAAGTCCCACGAGGGTACCGCTGCTGACCACACATCACAGGGTGCAAAGATTAGCATGGGTGCGGGAACATCGCCACTGGACCCTAGATATGTGGGAAAATGTTGCCTGGACTGATGAGTCGAGATTCACGTGGTACATGCGGATGGCAGGCTACGAGTACGGCGCAAACCGCATGAAGCGATGGATCCTTCTTGTTAGCAGGGTACTCTTCAAGCTGGTGGGGGTGGTATTCTCGTCTGGGGACTGTTTACGTGGACTGAAATGGGACCCCTGGTACGTGTGACATCGTCCCTCACAGGTCAACGTTACCGGGATATCCTGAACGACCATTTGCTCCAGTTTGTGCGTTTTCAACATCCCACTGGGGACCTCATCCTGCAACACGACAATGCACCGTGCCATCGCTCCCGATTGTAATCGAATGGTTTGATGAACACTCCACCGACGTGACCTCGCTTCCCTGGCCAGCTAGGTCACCTGACCTCAATACCATCGAGCACATCTGGGATGCCATCCAGAAAGATGTTGCATCAAATCTTCGTGAACTGTGGGAGCTTGTTCAGGGGTCGTGGTTCCGTATGGCTTCCCAACGCTTCCGGTGTGTTGTCGAGTCCATGCCGAGACGAATCGCCGCCGTCACCAGGACGAAAGGTGGTGCTACACGTTACTAGACAGGTATCTCTAATTCAATTGCTCTTCAGTGTATGTCAATAAATGCTATGTTGTGTTTCTCTTCTAGGTGTGCGGTGATTTTTGTCAATATACTGTATATCTGTGTCAGGATGTGCCCCTTTCCAAGAGAATGATTAGGAAAACTGTTTTTGGACGAGTTAAAGGTACATACATCTCAAGGAATGTCCAGTTCCCCATTCTCAATACAGGATGTCCCACTGAGAAATTGCTTTTGACATTATACTTTTGGATTACATGACCAATCATGTCCAGCTTTGCAGGATGTACAGAGGATATCCCACTGAAAAACAATGGTAGACAACTAGCTGTGTAGAGGATACCCCACTGAGAAACAACGATAGATGTTATATTTAGGAACAACACGGCCGATAATGACCAGTTTTCCAGGCTGTATAAAAGACGTTCCACTAATACAGAACACTAAAATTGTAAGTAGAGCAACATGGCTAAGAATTTTCCCACTTCTCAAGCTACATGAAAGACATTTCATTAGCAGATATCCTTAAAGAACCTTAAAGAACAAGAGTGCATAGTTTGTTTTAAAAAAAAGAGAAGGAAAGAAGAAGCACTAATGGTATTCTTTCTGGAGACACAAGATCATTACTGCCTCAGAATTTTCTGTGAGATCCTAATTGACAAAAGAATGCTGTTTGACATTCCACAAGTGGATTTCTTTCATAGAAATAAAGTTTATGCGGGAATTTTCTACAATTTTTCCAAATCAGGCATGATCTAAAATTTCTGAATCGCACACCGTAGTTATGATGACATCGCTTCTCCTGTTTTCATTCTGATGAACTAGGACAAACCTGGGTATCCATAGCTGCAGCGTTAGTAAATACTGCCTCTGAGATAAAAACTATTTGTCTTTTATTTCCTTTGTTGGCTTAAGAAACGTAACAGATAAAAGCGCGGTGTTTTACCTTTACACAGTCTCAAGTGTCTTGTAATATCTAGCAACCAGAATAGTTTTATTAAGAGCACTAAAAACAGATGGCCAAGACAAAATAGCTTTCCAGGTAACAGGAGTAAAACAGAAAACACCCAGAAAGGTCAGGTATCACGATTTTTGCTAAGATAAAATTCAATGATAATGTGCTAGGCGTTTATTATCAGCTTTTGTGTTTCCTGTACGCCCCCCCCCCCCCAACGATTACTCACACGGATAAACGACAGGCCGTTGAACCGACACTTAGTTACCTTGAAGAGATTTCCGGTCGTGGGTTTATGGTGCCAGTCGTTGATAAAAAATGAGTGTTTACCCAACAACGGAACGACGAGCAGCCAGGAATCCACGATTGTATCAATTTGATCTTCAGTAATGAAATATTGGCGGCGTCTTTTTAGAGAAAACGAATGCATTGCATCGCAACAGATGGCAACAACCTTGCCATTCACGAAGATTTAATTTTTGGTAACTTGCTCCTGCTGTCTGAAATTTTTGTGGTGTAGTAAGCACAAAGATTCGCCATGCTTTCGCACTCCACTGGGAGGCTTTTTCAAGGCAATTTTTGTGCTTACTACACCACAAAAATAAACGGACTTAATGCGCTATATGCGTTTCATGAGTAAGAAATATATATTATGTAAGAAATAGGCGTTTCATGAGTAATGCACGGAATAGTATTAGAAGAATTGCCCCTTACACGACCTTTAAAGAGACTGCCATTAGGGAAACAGTCGAAATCCTATCCAGCAAAATGGCATGCAATGATATAGTCTCTACTGAACTACCAATGGTTTGGCATGCGTTATTAAAATATGGAAACACATCATAGTGCACCGTATAATTGTGTGATAAAAAAATCACGCAATATGCTTGTGATGTCAAACACGTTATTTTCAAACATTATCTTTGTTCCTTACGTGTTCCAACTCCCTGCATTTTTATGTCTACCATTGCCTTGAGAAAGCCTCCCAGTGCAGTGCGAAAGCTTGGCGTATCTTTGTGCTGACTACACCACAAAAATAAACGGATTTAATACATTGTAAAAAATAAGTGGTGTGAATTCACGGAAAATTTCTGAAAATAACGTGCAGCAAAGTCGCCAGTATTTATCCGTGCTTTTCAGAAATGTACGTTTTTAAAAATGCCCGTTTATTTTAACCCGTATTTTCAGAGATTTTCCGTAGACAGAAATTCCGTTTATTTCAGAAAAGTCCATTTCAGGTTTTCCAGTATTTAAACTGAAATTCCGCAAAATCAACGAACCTGTTCTTTTCAACCCTTACCCAGGTAATCTTTCCGCTGAATCTGGATCAAACCCCCGGCGCTGGAGCCGGCTCAACAGGTAACTCGCACCTTTAACAACTGAACTACAAACTGTCGACGGTCAGTTTCACGTACATCATAATTCGGGGCCGATGAAATTTTGATTTCGTCATTAATGCGAGTGAATTAGTCATTTTATTTTTGGTTGGAGCTCATTATTTTTCTGAATAGGTTTATAATTTTTTTTTCTTTTTCTGTAGGAGGACTTTTCACAAACTAAGCATTTTTCATCCTGATTTTTCGAAGCAACAAAATGCTTTGCAACTTGATTTTTTAAACTCACAATGACTTTCAGTTATCTTTAAAAAAGGTGAAATGTACTTTTTTATAGTATTATTTCACATACACACACAAAATATATAAACACAGTGCGTCAAAGAATTTTTAAGACTGACGCTAAATTTCAGCCTACGGTGGCGCCACCAGTGTAAAGGCGAATGCGTTATAAATCGTGACCATCTGCTTGCTTTCTGCCAAAAGTACTGCGCAGTTGTTTAAGTAACTCAAACGAAACGGGCGTTCATTAGAGAAGTAAAATTTTTTTCAAGTTCAATTATTAAGATGGAACAAAAGGCTGTTATTAAATTTAAAGCAAAATTTGGTAAAAGTGCCTCGGAAACGTACCAAATGATGAAACAAGTTTACGGTGAGTTTTGTTTAAGTAGATCAAATATTTTCCTGTGGCACAAACGTTTTTTGGACGGAAGAGACGCTAGAAGATGATAAGCATACCGGAAGACCAAGTTCATCTAGGACACCTATGATTATTGAAAAAGTGCGTGATTTCGTGGCAAACAATCGATGTGCGTCACTAAGAATGATGAAAGAGTTGTTTTTTTTTTTTATTGGAAGTTTAACGACCACCGTGAGCAACTCAATGGGCTATAAGCAGTCGCCCGTCCCTAATTTAGGGCCACTGGTTCCAGGGAAGGGAGAGAGCCAGTGCCGTAAGACAAACAACATCCATGCCTCACCGGGATTCGAACCCGGACCCCTTACGGACGAATGATCAGAGGCCAGTGCCTTAGACCACTGCGCCACCGGGGCGGCTGAAAGAGTCTTTAAACATCAACAAAGAAACGATTCGAACCATGCTGCATGAAGATTTGGGCAAAGCAAAAGTCTGTGCTAAATTTGTTTCACACACATGCTAACCAATGAACAAAAATCAAGGAGAAGTGCACGTTACAGAGACATCATTTCAGCCGCTGAAAATGATCCAAACTTCTTAAACTCGATTGTTACTGGTGATGAAACATGGTGTTTTCAATATGATCCCAAAACAAAGCGACAAAGTGCGGAATGGAAGTCAAAAAACTCGCCACAAGCCGAAAAAACAAGAAAAGTTCCATCGAAAATAAAAGCAATGTTCATTACATTCTTCGATAGTAAGGGTATTATCCCCAAAGAATTTGTTTCAAGTGGACAAACAATTACTGGTGAGTTTTATTTAAATGTTTTGAGGCGTTTGATGGGCAGATTTCGTCGCATTCGTCAAGAATATCGAGATGAAAACAGTTGGTGTTTGTTGCACGATAATGCACCCAGTCACACCTCACTTCCTGTTCGTATATTTTTGGCAAAAAATAACGTCTGTGTGTCGAATCATCCACCTTATTCGCCTGATTTTGCACCCTGCTACTTTTCTTTGTTCACAAAACTTAAAATGACGTTAAAAGGGTGTTATTTTGGATGATATTTCGACCATACAAACAGCTTCGACGCGTGCTTAGGAGGCAATTCCGCAAAGTGAACTGGAACAGGCATTCGAATCATTATTAAATCGCCGAAACAAGTGTATTGAAGCTGGAGGGACTTATTTTGAATAACAAACCAAAACAAATTATAATTTCTTGTTTCTATTTCATTTTACAGACCCAGTCTTAAAAATTCTTTGACGCACTGTGTATATATAAAATTTACTCTTGATAGCTATAAAAGCTTTTGTCTTAAGTTTTCCAAAGACTGATACACAGATATCGTATAATCATCTGTACAATAAGTACCCGGTTTCTTACAGTAACGCAATATGTACTAAGTAGATGGTGCATTAAATAGGGGAAAGGAGAAGAAATATCCTGTACCACAACAAACAAAATTCATGCGATATGCTATCCACAACATCCGATCTCGCTACGGAACTTCAATATTCGACAGACGATTGAAATTTAAAAGTTA
The DNA here is from genome assembly GCA_039090855.1 of Macrothele yani. NCBI lineage: Eukaryota > Metazoa > Arthropoda > Arachnida > Araneae > Macrothelidae > Macrothele > Macrothele yani. The sequence goes on from CM077002.1 coordinate 164,486,443, forward strand.
ATCAAACCTTCAGTATTCTCACCAATCACTCCCATTACCTGCAAATTTCACGTCATACGGATACCAAAAAAGTGAGAACGGATATTTTCATTTAATATAAGAAAAGAATTGCGGAAAAGTTTCTGAAAATTCATAATTTTCCGTTAACACATCTCTAAAACGGTAATTTACCGTCAATATAAGAAAGAAACTGCGGAAAGGTTTCTTAAAATTCAGAATTTTCCCGTAGTACGGAAATTCCGCGAAATTCAGGTTTCTTTCAGTCATTTTACGGAAAAGGTATCAGAAATATGCTTCGTTAATTCCCGAAAGAAATGATGTTAAGTTGCCCGTGAAATTTTAGAATTTTTTTTTTTACAGTGTACGTTATATGCGTTTCATGAGTATTCACAGACTGGTGTATTCAAAATAAATTTAACGGTTTAGGTGCTGGCTTATGGTAAATATTTTAATGTTAGTGAAGTAATTGTATGGGGAGAGCGGTTTGGTGTCTACTGCGTCGCATGCTGTCTTCATATATTGGTGAGCCAAGGTTCGAATCAGAAGAAAAGGCATGGGTGTAGTGCTCGTGCTCTTAGGGGGGGGCTTCTCCCTTGTCAATGGCTCTAAAATAGAATAGTTTATTCTAACAATAACTCAACACATTTGCTAAAGTACATTTTTTTTTTGCACTTTAACTAGTTATTCCCTGTCAGAGTTTAGCAAACTTTCTTCATTGGTGTGCTATATTTAACCGATGGTATAATAATGTTGCGTGCCGAAATGGAGGGAGTTTTGACCCACTTTACCCAAATCGGTAGTAAGTATAAGATATAATCCAATTTTTTTATAACGTTATCATCTTCTATCTGACGCACTTCACCACCGGGGTGGCGAAGTGCGTCAGATTTAGACGACTTTGCGGCAGCGTTTAGACCATTCGTCGGAGTGGGTTAGGGTTAAAGTCTAAGATGTGGCATGGATTATTGTTTGTCTTATCACTCTGGCTCTCTCCTTTACCTGAAACCAGTGGCCTCAAAATATAGACAGGCTTACTGCTTTAGCCCTTGCAGTTAGTTGCCCACGTGGCCGTTAAATATCGAAATAATAAAACCTCCTTACTTCTGTGCGCGACACTAACATTACCCAGTGCGTATCCACAGAAAATTTATGATATTTCGTTACTTCATATACAGCGATCAGCCATTTCATTGTGACCACCCCCAGCCTACAGAAATGAGCTAGCCTGGAGACCAAACGGTGGCGCAAGTGAAGTTCACAGAGAAGTATATATTATACAACCCGATGACCGGATTTCGGTTAGTAGAGTGTTCGGAGTCAGAATGGGAAAAGCTGCCGATTTATCGGATTTTGATAAAAGACAAATTGTGATAGCACGGCATCTCGCAATTACGATCTCGGAAACGGCGCGGCTTGTTCACGTGCCTCTGTAGTGAGTATACATCAAAAGTGGTGAACAGATGGCTAAACGACGAACCGTCGTTTAGCCATTAATGCCAGAGGGGAGCGGAGACTGTCACGCATTGTTCACAGCGACCGCAGGGCCACAGGGCGACAAATCACCAGTAGCTACAACAGTGGTGATCAGAGCAATGTGTCACAGCACCTAACTGCAGCCTTCTGCGCATGGGCTTGCGTAGCCGAAGACCCAGCCAGGGTCCTTATACTCACTGCACGTCATCGCCAACAACGCATGAAATGGGCCCAAGATCATCGATATTGGACCGTGGATGACTGGAAGAAAGTGGACTGGTCTGACGAATAGAGATTCCCGATGCAGCACGTAGACGGCCGAGCGCAGATACGCCGATTACCAACAGAAGCTATGGATCCTGGATGCATTGTAGGACAGAAACATGCCGGCGGCGACGGTGTTATGCTGTGGGCGATGTTTTCTTAGGACAGTTCAGGCCCCATTATCCCAACAGCACAATCTCTGACCGTTGTCAGGTATTTGAACATCGTTGCGGACCAAGTTCACGCATTCATGGCAACTGTGTTCTCTGCTGGTGATGGCTATTACCAACAGAATAATGCGCCATGCCACACTGCAGAATTGTCAAGGAGTGGTTCGAGGAACATGCTGGTGACTTTCTGTTAATGCCGTGGCCTCCAAATTCACCTGACATGAACCCAACGGAACGTTTGTGGTTCGAAGTGGAAAAGCCGGTTCGCGCTAAATCACCACCACCCCGAAATGTACGGGAACAGGAGGGCCTGCTGTTGATATTATGGTACCAGATACCCCAGGATAACTATCGCCACTTCATGGAATCGATGACTCGCGAGAGGCCGCTGTATTGCGGGCTAAAGGAGGTCCTGCAGCTTACTAGGTAGGTGGTCATAATGCAATGACTCATCGGGGTAAACCCCAAATGATAAAGCTCATCACCATGCCGGGTGCCCTTTCAATCTATGAAACATCTTCAGGGATCGTTTTGGTGATGGGAAAAAGGTTTTGGCGAAAATATTGGCGATTACCTTTTTGTACTATCATAACATCACTGCATCTATTAATAGTAATTATATAATGTAATAGCGATTATTAACAAGTTCAAGTGAGACACTTTTTTTTTTTTTTTTTTTTTTTCAATTCCGACCATACTAGAAGATTAGCCATTGAACATCCTCATGACTACCTAGGTATTACCAAAATCGGTTAATCTAATTGACAGTACTGAAGTAAGACCAAATTAAAATAATGAAGTTGAAAACATTACAATAAAACCCTTTGGTTCTTATTTACCACGGCACCATTGCTGGAGTGGCATTTAGAATTACAAAGAATATATCATTTGTAGCACCACAGATTTTGGAATCATACTTTTTATTTTTTATTTTTACGTGAATCTTTTTGGAACCGTTGCTCACTATCAGTAATTTGAGCTGTATGGTGTGAAGAGATATTTCGACTTACACCTAGGGCCGGTGCTATCATTAGGCCAACTAGGCACCCGCCTAGGCCGCAGACCTTAGAGGAGCACAGTTTTATTAAGATCAGTTTTTAACACACGTAAATATGCAACTTACGACTTGCACTATGTATTTTAAGATAAATCGCACAACAGGGCCGTGGGATATATTAATTATAAAGTCTTATGAAAAATGTCCGTACGATGTTTCTTACTTATCCTTTTTATATGCTATTTTATTTTTATATACATTTTCTAATTTAGCAATAAATTGAAGTAGGAAATTGAGCGAGAGGGGGGGTGCAAGTAGCTAAACCTTGCCTGGGGCGTAAAATAGCCTGGCACCGACACTGCTTATCATTATTATTATTTTTTTTTTTTTGATTGGAGGTTTAACGACCACCGTGAGCAACTCAATGGGCTATAAAAGCAGTTGCCCGTCCCTAATTTAGGACCACTGGGTTCCAGGGAAGGGAGAGAGCCAGCGCCGTAAGACAAACACAACATCCATGTCTCACGGGATTCGAACCCGGACCCCATCAAGGACGAATCATCAGAAGCCATCGTTTAGACCTTTGCGCCACCGACGCTGCTTACGCCACTTTTTCAGGAGTAACCGATTCCTCCTTAAAGATGCGTAATAATTTTCACTAAACACTTTAAGTCAAACGGAACTCTGGTATTAGAACATGAAATCGAACTTACAGTTACTTGAAGACGGCCACTTTTTATTGCACTCAATGCAGGAAATTGACACATTTAACACACGATGGCACTTTTATTAAACACGTTTGAAACTTTCACAACTGACAAAATATCGGGCTCAAGACTTCATAACATGTAACACAGTGCCTATAACAAATATAGTGAAACAACCTGTCTAAAGCTGAATACCAGGGACTAGAATTATTTCCTGTTTTAGACAGGTTTCCGTTTTATACAGGTGCATCTATGGAAACCACTGAAATATAGACATTTGAAACTTTGTCATGCTGATAAAAAATTATCAATAATCAGTGATTACTTAAGAGAAGGTATTGTTCGTACGTACCCTAATTAACGAAAAACAACCCCAAACTTCTATCGTTTTTTAATAATTCAACACTGATTTCTGTACAGAAGTATTTCCAATATGACGCAAGATTGGCAGTATTAGCTAAAAATTATTCCGTCAACTCGGAGAAGTGCAAAATTTCCAATATCCTGAATATTTTCGCATTGCTTGATGATATGTCTTTATCCTAGATGTGGTTTTCATATTTACCTCCTCGGTTTCATCATCCTCACCACTTGAGCCGCGGGTGGCCTAGTGGTCAGCGTTCGTGACTGTCGTGGAGATAACCTCAGGTTCGATCATGGGCAGGTACGAACGTTCGAACCACTAAATACCCGCCGTGCATCGGGTGAGCACGTTAAGCCGTCGGCCCCGGGTACTGGCCCCCGGTAATAAATAAGGGCGTCTTCCTCCCCCTTTCTAAATCGCTTCCGTGTCACTTTCCTATCGGGCACTCTAGCCCAAATCTCCTAGCTGCCTATTTCTAAGGGTTGTTTAAGACCTGTGGTCAGACACTCCCTTCCTAAAAAATCCTCTTCATATGATCATCACCACTATTTTTTTGACGTAGGACTAAGTCTAACTCCGCGGATAATATGGGGAGGTTAAGGCCGATCGTCTGTGCCAAAAATAGGTCCCAATTGAAATCATTGTAGCGTTAAAAATACGTGCCGCACACTCATCGTGTTAGCATATTCGTAAGCAGCATGGAGTCCAATTCGCGTACTGCGCAATACTCCGTGAGCGGGAGAGGTGATGCAATATTTCTGGGTGTGCCGCCGCGTTTGACTCAGTCTATCTCGGCAACCGTGAGCGCAACACGACTGTGCGTGGTTTCGTTTTTAAGCTCCCGACAAGATCTATTCAAATATAAGAAGAACATTTCGCAGTGGTTTGAACTGAACATTTAAGAAAAAAATTCTTATGAACTGCTGAACACTTTTGACAATATCGCGGTTTAAATGGACAACCGTGAGTGCAAAAATACTGTGTGTGGTATCGTTTTAAAGTTCTCGACGAGATATATTCAAAATATATAAAACAGCATGTCCCAGTGAAACTAAAAAAAAATTAAAAATTTTCTTGTGAACGGGTTAACGTTTTCGACAACGTCGCGGAATTCGCAGAATGAACGCATGCAAAAGTGGAGAAAATCAGAACGAGAGGGAAGAGCAAGTGATGAGGAATGTAAGAAGCTCAGGAAGACAGAGCACCACGTTGGGTAATTCGTGTATCGATCTGATTTGTGTTCGCAATGTATCCAGCATTATTTGTAAAAATTATGTAAGCTACTTTTCATATCATAGACATGTGTTGGCTATAACAAATTAAATAAACGCTTCAAAACCATACTCGACTAGCTCATTTCAACTCTCCGATCTGCAAGTCGTAGTCCTACGTTCCAAACTAACAGCTCAATCAGAACTGAGCCTACCTGTATTTTTTTCTCTTTGCTGTTGCTGCTCCGGTGACGCAGCGGTCTAAGCGCTGGCTTTTGATCATTCGTCCGGGTTAGAATCTCGGTGAGGCATGAATGTTGTATTTGTTTTATAGCACTGGATTTTTTTTTTTTTTTGATTGGAGGTTTAACGACCACCGTGAGCAACTCAATGGGCTATAAGCAGTCGCCCGTCCCTAATTTAGAGTCACCGGTTCCAGAGAAGGGAGAGAGCTAGTGCCATAAGACAAACACAACATCCATGCCTGACCGGGATTCGAACCCGGACCCCTTACGGACGAATGATCAGAGGCCAACGCCTTAGACCACTGCGCCACCGGGGCGGCATAGCACTGGATTGCTCCCTTCCCTGGAACCAACGGCCCTAAATTAAGGACGAGCGACTGCTTATAGCCTATTGAGCTGCTCGTGGTGGTTGTTAAATCTCCAATAAATACACACACACACACGTGGCCGTTGAGTATAGTTACCTTTACGTCACTACTCTGTTGTCTCGTCTTTTCGCTTTAAAATGTCATAAATTAATGCTTTCCCGGCACTCAACTTTTTTGCCAAAGGCTCGACACGCGCATTTTCGTGCATTTCAAACTTTTCATCATTCAGTTCTATGAGATTTTTGTGGAAAATCCATTGTCGAAGGATCGTCGATCACTGAAAGCCTCATATACGAAGCAAATCCCAGTGGTACAGTATAGGGCTGAATTGGTCAAAAACACATATGTATGCAGTACTACCATTCGCATTCCTGACAACCGAAGTCAGCGTCGTAAATGCAAAACCTGTGTAATTCATCATATGCAAACACAAACACTGCATTATCCATGCTTCATCCGAGACTCCAACGTAGGCTTAATTTCAAGGATTGTCAGAAAGAAATCCGCACCTTTAACAACTCGACCACCAAATCGGCAGCTTTGGCTGGAACGAAGAAGGTTAACGACCTCTGCAAGCACCTAAGGCTGTAGGGGGTCACCAGTCCCTAATTTAGGGGTATTAGTTCCTGGGAGTGGGCAGAACCAACGCCCTGAGAAAAGCGCGCCATCCATGCATCATACGGAAAATTAGAAAGAAGCCCGCTCCTCTGACTACTTTGCCACCGGAGCAGCCTAAAACTAATATCAGGATTATATAAGCGACGCAGAGACACAAGAAATGTTAAAATCACGCGGCCTTAAGTATTTTCGTAAGACTTGGCATTTGAATTTTAGTGCAAGGCATAAATAATTACATAGCAATGGGAAATGAATTTTATGTATAACTCTTTGTTTGATTGTTGGCTCATTTTTTGTGAGTAGAGATGGAGGACACTTTTAACAGTGCAAAAGCCCGATTTGGATGTACAAAAAAAAAAAGCCAATAACAACTCGAATAAGGAAAATTGATGGCTCCAATCGGTGGCCATGTCTATGGCATATGGAAGCTGAGAAAAAGATTTCAAGGTTTGTGCATGTTTAAGCTTTCCCTTGCAACAGCTGCATAGTCAAGGTCGTGATGTCAGTCACGTGCTGAGATAAGACAAAAGAGTTCGTTGCTTTGTGTGTCCGTAAAGATATAAAGCGGTAAAATATGTCTTCTACAGTACTAGGAGCATGTTATTAAAGACTTGATTGGGACGATATAGTTATTAAAGGAACTAATTACTTAAGACATGCTGACGCAATTATCTCACTTTAAAAGAGCACGAAATGCTGAATTTGAAGAACAATGTAGAAATACATATTCCAAGATAAAGATGAAACAAAGGTGTGATAAATAGATACAGTTCAACTGATGCAATTATCTTTAAGAAGAAAACCACAACAGCTCTTTCAAAAGTGGCAAATATTTGGAAAGGAACGAAAACCTAGAAAAAGACATTGAATGGAGAGTGGAATATTGCTTGCTTTTGGAAAACAGAGATTTTTGGAGGGGTGGTGGTAATGACCACCATGAGCAACTCTAGGAAGCATAAGAAATCGCTTGTCTTTAATTGGGGCCAGCCATCGGAACTCGAGCGTGGGCCCAGAGCTTAGACCACTGCGCGGACGAGGCATGCTTATAGAGTGATATATTCATTAGCAACATTTCCATTTCTTACAGAAGGAGGACTTATAATCAGTTCTTATTTTCAATCACAAAATACAATCATGTTCATGAAAAACAAAACACCTGAGAAGAATGGTGCTGCGATTGTGATTTTTACAGGCTATCCTAATCAGGCAATATCGCAGAAATGATTTAGTATTTCGGCGTCATAGATGCATGAATACACGTAAATCAGATCGCGCAACGTCACAGACAGGAAACCGGCGGTTTTTTTGCTGTAAACACATACTAAAATTTCATCGAAATCGAACCATTTTTACGCGAGTTATCGTGCGGACAGACAGACAGACAAAGCTGGATCATATACTTTTCTTCAAAGCGTAAAGTATATGCTCCAACTTTGTCCCGAGCAGAAGGCAGCCAGAGTGAGCATCGCACAGAAGAACCTCCACAGGTTCGAAAGGGAGGGCGACACCTTCCTGAACAGAATTGTCGCAATTGATGAGATTTAGACCCTTGATTTTGAGCAGGAACTGAAGTCACAATCAGCGGGATGAAGGCATCCAAGTTCCCCACGCCCCTCAAAGTGCCGTCAGCAGCAATCCAAAGTGAAGCAAATGATGACTTTTGCGTACGATACCCAGGGTGTTGTGGTCTCTAATCGAGTGCCGGTAGGGCAAAGTGTCAACGTACAATATTATCGTGACTTTCTGAGGACAAAGACCAAAAATTCATTAAAATCGCCTGAACTTGTTGGAAGCTGGGGCGATCTTGCTGCATGACAACGCGTCGTGCAATGGTGTTGAAATATGGCTGGTAAACTTTATCCCACCAGCCATAGAGCCCTGATCTCAGTCCACCCGACTTTGATCTTTTCCCAAATTTAAAAATTCGGCTCCGTGGCATCCGCTACGAATCGCTGGACGAACTGTCATTGGACGTGACCCAAGTAATACGACAGCTGAACAAAGACGGCGTACTATGGGGCATCCAGGACCTACCTCACCGCTGGCAAGCTGTCATTAGCAACAGAGGGAAGTACATTTTTTTTTTTTTTTTTTTTTTTGATTGGAGGTTTAACGACCACCGTGAGCAACTCAATGGGCTATAAGCAGTCGCCCGTCCCTAATTTAGGGTCACTGGTTCCAGGGAAGGGAGAGAGCCAGTGCCGTAAGACAAACACAACATCCATGCCTCACCGGGATCCGAACCCGGACCCCGTTCGGACGAATGATCTGAGGCCATCGCTTAGACCACTGCGCCACCGGGGGCGGCAGGGAAGTACATTGAACGGCAATAAGGTAAGTCCATTTTTTTCACTTTTCTGAAAAATGGACAGTGTGCAGAACTTTCGTTATGACCCCCGTATACAGCCACTCAATTTCCTGTTCTGTGGTAACCTTGTACATAAGTATATATAATATATACGTTTTCTTCTTAATATTATATGTTATGAAATTTAATATTGAAATGGCCGGCCCCGGTGGCGCAGTGGTCTAAGCGATGGCTTCCGATCATTCGTCTGAGATGGGTCCGGGTTCGAATCTCGGTGAGGCATGGATGTTGTGTTTGTCTTACAGTGCTGGCTCTTTCCCTTCCCTGGAACCCAGTGGTCCTAAATTAGGGACGGGCGACTGCTTATATCTCATTGAGTAGCTCACGGTGGTCGTCAAACCTCCAATAAAAAAAATAATAATTTTGAAATGTAATATGGTCAAATGTAACCCCATAACAAAAACTAAATGAAATGAAAATTGGTTCTATATAGGGGTAACCAGTCCTATAGAACAAGAGAGTAGCAGAATATAGACGTACGCTGTATGCAGATAGTTTATATTAGCAGATCTTGCACATATTTTTTTGCTTGTAGATTAAAAAACAAAAATTTTATTTATAACAATTAAAACACTTAAGGCTTTACTCAGATTAATATGCTTAATTCTATTTTAATTTGAAGAATGAATTATTTTTCACATCTTCCAAGTTCTTTTGTTTTTACAGACATTTCTGGCCTCTGAGTTTTATGAAAGCCGGTTCTCAATGTTTAGGAACTGTATCAAAAGTTTCGTTTACAAAGAAAGAATTTAAATTTTATTGTCAGGTTCCTCTTGCATGTGTCAGTTATTATGTAAATTAACAATGAACTTTCAAAAATTAAAATCCTTATGTACGTATTTTGTAAGTCTATTTTTTAATTAAGTTGTTGAAAATGCTATTTATAATTTTTGAAGGTTCATTCTATTGTTATTGATGGAACTGTTTTTCTGGATATAAAAACTCTCTTTAATCTCTTGTTTTTGTGAGGTTTATAGTCCAATATTTTGCCATAAAGGTCCACTTTAAACACACTGCTGCACATTCAATTCAATTGTAATGTACTTATTCTGTCCTCGTTGGAATCTGTAATGTTGTAAAAATTATTTATTGTTTTATTACTTTTTCTTTAAATTAGCTTATTCTATTGTTATCGTGGTTCGCACTTCACGGGTTTGCAGTAAGTTTTTCTTTTTCAGTGGTTGTGTACGCAGATACATTTCATTTTTATACAACTCTGTAGAACAAGCGCACCGCACCTCTCATGTGCTTCATCCGAAACTTTAGCCTGGGTCCAAACCGGACACTACTAATCAGGATCACGCGCTTCTGACCACTCGACTACTTGGTCGACACTGGTGTTTCGAGTTACACTGACAAAAAATTGGCTTAATGCTGCGGGCAACCCGCGAGTTCAAGTTTGAGCTATGGTGTAAACCGATTTTGCAAAGAACGAAGAAGAAAAAACACACTTTTCGTATTAAAAAACTGAAAACAATGTCAAATGAGTTTGTTTCTTTTTTTTTTTTTTATTGGAGGTTTAACGACCACCGTGAGCAACTCAATGGGCTATAAGCAGTCGCCCGTCCCTAATTTAGGGTCACTGGTTCCAGGGAAGGGAGAGAGCCAGTGCCGTAAGACAAACACAACATCCATGCCTCACCGGGATTCGAACCCGGACCCCTTCGGACGAATGATCAGAGGCCAACGCCTTAGACCACTACGCCACCGGGGCGGCTAGTTTGTTTCTGTCTAATAAAAAAGTTTTTTTCTTTTTTTTTTTTTTTTGACATTGTGCACTTCAATGAAATGTGTGTGGTCCGGGTTATTTGTGTTGGCCGACGTTGCGACGAGGACAGAGAGGGGCAGGGCACTTGCTTGCCCCAGGGCGCCAGTCTATGGGGGCTCCAAAAAGGTAGGAATGATGTTGCTGCTAAAGCTGGTAATTCGCCACAGCACGTAATTTCATAGAGCGGACATGTAGAACAATTCTTTGCAATTACAGGTTTATATTCTTAGTTTGTTTGCTTTGGAATTTGACGACCATTAGTAAGCAAGTCTAAGGGCTGCACTCCAGGCAGTCGCCCTTCCCGAATAAAAAGTCACAGGTTTTAGAAAAGGGAAAAAGACAGTGCCATCGGACAAATACACCACCCATTCTTTACCTTGGACTCGAACCCGAGCTCATATCGGACGAATGACCACAAGCCCGCGCATCAAACCGCTCAGCCACCGGTATGGTGATAATTCAACTTTTGTCTTCAAAGCTGAGTTTTGTGTTATGTGCAACGCGTTTCTTGAGCTCATTGATCGGCCAGACACTGACTCATAACTAAAGCCCAGATATTCAAACAAAGTGCCTAGTTTGCATATTTAGCCAAATTTGAGGAAAAAGCATAGTTTCACATTTAATGCATATTTTTGAATATATCCTGAAAATTCGCTAGAAGAGCACTTTGAAAAACGAAATTATCGTTTTTTAGACTTACCTCGTAACAGCATCGTGGTACAATACCGAAAACACTTGTTAAAAATTTCTAACCCATTACTGAGTGGCGGTACTTCAAATGAATCCACTTCAAATCAAAAGAGAAAAGTTTATACACATTCAGCTGAAAGCCGTTCTGCTGTGTAATACTGTTATTCAGGTAATGTTAAACCTGAACCTTTAATTACCAGTCGATACGTATTTAAATACGTTACAACATTTTATACCCATTCGTTTTACATTTTTAAAAACGAATGGGTATAAAATGTTTTTTCATATAACTTAGCAACAGAATACGTAAAAGGTCTTAGTACTATTACAATCTTGAGTTCCAGATGATATATTAATTTCACCGGGATGTTTGACTTCTACAGGATATGATATTGAAGTTTCACTGTAAAGCACATTCAAACTGTCAGATTAGGCTTAATTGTTACTAGCTGCAATTCTTCGTTTTGCTGGTCGGTATGTGTGTCCCTTCATCTGGGCTCTATTGCTTGGCTTGATAATTGATGCTGCATTTAAGTTTCAAAGATTATCGCAAGTTTCTAGTTCTATTTAAGTATTTGAAAGGACTAATCTGACAGTTTGAATATACTTTACAGTGAAATTGCTATATTATCTAGAACTCAAGATTGCAATAGTACAAAAACCTTTTACGTATTCTGTTGCAAAGTTATATGAAAAAACTTTTTAAAATGTAAAACGAATGGGTATAAAATGTTTTAACATATTTATAAATACGTGTCGGCTGGTCATTAAAATTGCTCAGGTTTAACATAACGTGAATAACAATTTTATACAGCGGAACATCTTTCTGCTGAATGCGTATAAACGGTTCAAATAAAACGTATGAACTGAACTTGAGATGAGAAACGTTTAGTCTACCCTCCACTAAACGAGGAGAAGGCATGCTCATGGAATGTTTTCCATGGTTCGGGTTGGGCCCTTTGAATTCAGTGCTCGGAAATCTTAACTTTGCGGCGTAAAATGACATTCAAAAATTCTCCGCTCCCAAATTTATGGCAACACTTCTGTGGAAACAGGCCCGTAACCAGGAAAGGTCCATGTCGTGAACCCCCCCCCCTCTAGCGATTCACATTACAGTCCAGTGCCCGACCTCTCTTTTCTATTCCCTCCCAAATTCTTTTTGCCTGGCTACATGGCCAGGGTGAAGGCCTTTTCGTTTACCACATGACAATAACGGCGCCAACTAAGTGAGGTCCGTGCAGAAATTATTTGATGAGATCGATGTGCAAGAACTTGACTGTCCTGCACACAGTCCCTACCCCCTCCCCCATTATGGAACTCCTTTAAAGATGAATTAAAACGCCGACTGCGAGCCAGAATGTACAGCCCGACATTAGTGACCGACCTGACTAACGGTTTTGTGACACAATGGAAGGAATTTCCGCAGCAGCGCACCAAGATCTAGTGGTAAGCCTTCCCAGCAGAATGGATGCTCCCACTTAAAACGCAGTAACAGAAGTGGAGCTAAAAACAGCTTTGAATAACGTCAGCTTCTTGAGAGATAAAGCCTTCCAGGTAAACTGACAGGTACTTTTTTTTTTATATTGGAGGTTTAATGGCAACCGTGAGCAACTCAATGTGCTATAAGCAGTCGCCCGTCCCTAATTTAGGGTCACTGGTTCCAGGGAAGGGAGAGAGCCAGTGCCGTGAGACAAACACAACATCCATGCCTCACCGGGATTTGAGCCCGGACCCCTTTTCGACGTCAGAGGCCATCGCTTAGACCACTGCTCCACCGGGACGGCAAACTAACAGGTACAGCATTATTTGTACAAAGGTCGTTCCATAAAAACTGAGAGTATTTTTTTTTTTGAGTTGGCAACAGTGGGAAAATTATGACGCAGACAGACGACTAAGGAAGGATTTATGACAACAGTTATTAGCCGTGGTAGACGATTCTAGTTTTGTTGTTGCGCAGTTGTTTAAAAGGTACGTCTGCATTTCGCCATACAGCTATGAAGGCGAGTGATTCAGAGTTAAGAAGTGAAATGCGTTGTGCGATAAAATTTTGCTATCTTTTGGGCAAAACTGATCCAGAAACAGCTGATTTAATGAAAATTTCTTACAAAGATAAATGTTTGGGTGAGTCAACGATTTTTAGGTTGCAATTTCAAAAAAGGGCGTTCGTCGGCAGAACTCGCTTCTGGACCTGGTCAACCTTAAAGTGTTGTTACGGAGCGTATTGTTAATACTGTTTGGGCAATCCTACATGAAGATCGACGAATGACGTGTTAAGACATAGCGGCGTCAACTAATATTTCGAAAACGTCGGCATTCCGCATTCTACGCGACAAATTACTGCTGCATCGTGTGTGTTCCAGATGGGTGCCTCAACACCTGACGAGAGAACAACTGTTAGCCAGAGTTCAGGTGTGTCATGAGTGAAAACAAATGATTGCAAAGGATCCAAACTTTCTAAACACAATAATAACTACAGATGAAACGTGGGTCCACTATTTCGACCCCCTGACGAAGCGCGCAACGAGTGTCTGGAAACACACAGGCTCCCCTTCTCCGAAAAAAGTCCGCTAAACCAAATCAGCTGGGAAGGTGGTGATAATTTTCTTTGATCATAAACGTGTAGTCTACTAACATGCCGTTCCTTCACAAATTACTCTCAATGATGAGTATTACATTTCCGTCTTGAAGCGTCTGCGAAGACATGTCGACTAACGACCATAATTTTTTTTATGGGGCAAGTGTACCCTACACCATGATAACGCCTGCACACATGTGGCCCGCTTGTGTTTAACAATTTGTTACAAAATGCAGTATTGAAATCATGCCACAGCCTGCCCACAGTCCTGATCTCGCCCCGTGCGATTTCTGGTTGTTTCCAACAATGAAGAAGTTCCGTGGCGCAACATTCAACACAGCTGCTGACGTTATTCCAGCTGTACAGGAGTCGCTAAAGCAGCTTCCACAAAAAGTCTTCGCCACATGTTTTGAAAGGTGGACTGAACGGTGGGACCGTTGGATATCATCGTAGAGAAGACACTTTGAGAAAGAATAACTTATATTTTGCTGTACCTATATTTCTTCATATGTGATCTTACTCTCAGTTTTTAGGGAACGGCCGTTGTATCTTTCACTAATTGCCACTGAAGCCGAAGTGACAGATATATTAAATACCAAAGATTTAATTTGAAACTTTGCTAATGCAAAAAGTAGGGAGAAAGAGTTCTTTTTACTCGTATTTTCACATCCATGATCTATTTCTAAAAATCTTAGAATTTCGTTTAAAGAACTGTTAACCCAAATGTGCGTATTTTTATTGTTTTTTGTTGTGGTTTCGCAAATGAAACAGAAGGGTGGGGGTGGAGAGAAATTTTTAAAAATGTTCTTAGGATAGAAAAATTGTAGTTATGCCACTGACAGAAGTACCTTAACGGCACACATTTATGTGCGAATAAATATCTGTCAAATACGTGATCATGCTATATCACTATGTGAATTCTTTTCATACGAGAACTCTTTTTAAACTACAAAAAGTTATCTTTTGTATACCATACAGAAATTCATGCTGAGATTCATCCTACAGTTTCAGCTTTTCGTGGAACAGAATTTTCCTGCTTCAAGGTATGAATGTATATTTGTATTTTCTATGAGGTCTATGTGGCGGTTGGAAACTTCTCAAAGCGGTTAAATTGTGACCAATTTTTTTTTTTATTTTGTCAGTATTTTCTTGGAAACGAAGTACTATTTCTAAACGTCGGAAGTGTCATATCCTTCTGTCCCGGGTACTGGCGCCCCGGTAAAAAATAAGGGCGTCTTCCTCCCCCTTTCTACTTTGCTTCCGTGCCACTTTCCTATCGGGCGCTCTAGCCCAAATCTCCTAGTTTCCTATTTCTAAGGGTTGTTTAAGACCTGGGGTCAGACACTCCCTTCTTAAAATCCTCTACAAATGATCATGATCATATCCTTCTGTCGAGCCGCGGATGGCTTAGTGGTTAGCGAGTTAAACTATCGAAGTTAAACTATCGATGCAAGGTCCTCAGGTTCGAACCTGGGCTGATCTTTCAGAGATGGTGTGATTTATATCCGCCGTGCATCGGACGAGCACGTTAAGTGACGGCCCCCAGGCTGGACCCACTGGTTAAATGGGTATCCTTTCCTATGCCCCTCCCCCCTGAAATTCTCTCACCCCTCTATGTGCAACATCGTACTTGTACGGTGGCGCCATCTACTGTACTGTAATCTCACTACAAACTGTTCTGTCAAAGTCGCTAGACTTGCTCTCATTCCTTCCGTTTCTGTGTCCTGCCCAAAAGGCCATCTCGCTGTAGGTGGTTGGGACCTGAACTCCCTGTGGACGGAAGTCCTACAAGAAAATGACAAAATACTGTGCTAGAATATCCTTCTGTTCGTAGATCATAGAACACTATATTTCCGTCTTTTTAATTCGACTATGTTTTTTTTTCTTTTTACACTGAAAAAAAATACCGCCCTCGCTAAATTCTCTCTCTACCTCCATACAGGTCTCACAAACATACTAAGGATGCCACCAGTGGCGAATTAAAGCGACACGAAGTTTAAGAAAAACGATTAGTCGCAGAAAAATTGGGTTGTTTAATTTTTTTCTCCGATGCTGATTAGAATAAGTACCTGTTATTCTACTTTTAAGTACTTTACCGATTGTGGAAATCCGCTTAAAAATTCATTTCTGCAACTGGATACATTCACTGTAAAAATACATTGTGTTTTCCACTAAGGGACGTAAATGTGCTTTTATTTTAGCTGATCTACGTAAAACTCCGCCCTTGAAAATTCGTTTTGTGACGAAAAGGTTCCAAAAGACGTGTTCATCACACACGAAAATTCTGTTTAACTTTTTATTTTTTCAAAACAAAAGTGATGCTTATTTAAAGGTAATGCACGATAAGATGCCGCGGAAACATTCATTTCCGGAGTTTTAACAAACGTAAAAATACAAGTCTTTTTTTACTCCTTTTTCCAGCGAACTTCAAGCCTCTGGGAACAGCTAAGATAAATGATTCCTCATCCCCTTCCTTTTACCTTACACCCCCTTCCAGACAGCGTACTCTTACATACATTGATATTCTCATCACAGAAGAAAATAATGACTGCACGCGGCACTTTTAAACCGATACGCGAAACCCAAAAGCAAATAAATAAGCACTGTATTTATGGCATGTCTTTTACCGACTCTCTCCACTTAAAATGATAACAGTTCATCGACAATGAATCACGTGTTTTCACGTGTTTCGATTTTTTTTAATGGCATAAAAACGCAAGAATCATTTGGCAACGTAGCATTCGCGTAATCGTGGGAAGACACAGATGAAACATCTTTCACGTGACTGATGAGTTCCTGAAAAACCGCAGCGTGATCAGACTTCTGATGGAGCTCACGCCGGAAACACAGAAGCAAGATAATGGAAAAAGTTCTTGGCGACGTTTGCGACACCATACAGCACGAACAGTATCTTAACATTATGCATTTCATTATTCAGTTAGAACGTTTATGTTAAGAAAGGCACATTAAGTTCTGCATGTCAGTGACGCACCCAGGATTTTGACAAGAGGGGGTATTGGGGGGTCTAGAAAATATCTTCTCGCAGAAACAAATGCGTGCGTGCGTGCGTCGACCTCGTACAGATAAATACTGACCCTAGAAATGTCGTCATGGATTGGACACTTACTTAATACTTCGTTGAACCTCCTTGGTCGGAGACTTCAAATTTACAGGATGACTTAAAAGGTCAAAAGCAACTCTTGCACCTAACACCATGATAGCACTTTTTGTCTGTCTGTCTGTACGTCCGCCTGTTTTTGATAAATACCTTGCTAACCGTTGGAGATAAATTTGAAAATTTGTGGATGGTTTTTACGGACTGCACATAACTGTGACACCATTTTTTGCACTTTGTCTGTTCGTCCGTCTATTTTATGTTTTCGATGAATGTCTAAGGAGCAGTTTGATATGAAAACAAGAAAATTTTTGGATAGCCATTAGGAACCTGAAGTAACTCTTTCCGAAGGATCAGAGGACACTGCAGCTTTCAGCAAGGTAACAGGCTCTTTTACCAAGCAGATGTTCTTTTATTGTAGATTGGAGGTTTAACGACCACCGTGAGCAACTCAATGGGATATAAGCAGTCGCCCGTCCCTAATTTAGGGTCACTGGTTCCAGGGAAGGGAAAGAGCCAGTGCCGTAAGACAAACACAACATCCATGTCTCACCGGGATTTGAACCTGGACCCCTTTCGGAAAAATTATGAGAAGCCATCGCTTAGACCACTGCGCCACTGGAGCGGCCCGAGCAGATGTACCAACAGTGTTAATAACATGTATCTCTTCCCGCCTACCCCCCCCCAACCCCTAGACCGATTAATGCAACAGCATAACTAAGATACCGCGGAAGTCACTAGCCCACTCCCACCTCCCCGTAGACATAGAACAAACACTTAGATCTTAAACAAAGACATCGCTCTTTCCACGTTTCTAGCAACACACAGCAACCGAAAATTGTTATTCGGTCACCGCCGAAGAATTGAATCCCGGATCTCTTCATATCTAGCCGAGCGCGTTAGCCTTACACCACGGTGGCCAACAATCCACGGCGCTATGTGTGTTTTTCAGTCAGCTTCTGACATCACAAATCCGTAAGATGGGCTCAGCTACTGAGACATCTCCATTGGTGGGCATTAACGGCAATGGCTATATATTAATTATAGCAGTAAATCCAAAGAGCGAGATCCAAAGTAAAAATCCTCCAAATACGTGGCGTTAGTAAATAAACAAAGTGAATAGTTTATTTACTGACGCCACGTGCAGGATTTTCACTTTGGATCTCGCCCTTTGGATTTAACTGCTATAATTAAGATATAGCCAGTGCCGTTAACGCCCACCAGATGGAGACGTCTCAATAGCTGAGCCCATCTTACGGATTTGTGATGTCAGGAGCTGACAGAAAAACACACATAGCGTAGTGGATTGTTGGCCACCGTGGTGTAAGGCCACCGTGCTCGGCTAGATATCGAGAGATCCAGGATTCAATTCCCCGGCGGTGACCGAATAACAATTTTTCAGTTGCCGTGTGTTGCTAAAACTTTGTTTATTTACTGAATTTTGGAGGATTTTTCACTTAGATCTTAGCTGAAGCTCGAGTTTTCCCGGAGGAAGTCCTCTTAAGGGCTGAAAGAATGCACATGCTTTAACTATTTTTGTTGTCTTAATTTAAAGAACATATCTTGCGTGTGCATACAATATAGTATGCATGAATTAACTATGCATTATTTTTGTAATAGCACAATACCTTAGGGTCATTGCTATTATTTTAGGGGGGTTCGGACCCCTAGGAACCCTTCCGTCGGTGCACCACTGCTGCACGAACTCAAACATCATCACAAAATGGCATCTTTCTTGAGCGGAAAAACCAGCACAGTGCATTCACAAAATTCTGTCTCAAAGTTATAAATCTTTTTGCATCGCAATATTAATGGTCGAGGTCTCCCTAATTCTTTTCAAAATCATGCATCACTAGCCATGACCATACTCGATCCACTTCTGGATGATGGTGTCCCCCGATCTCTTCCAAATCAAGTATCATTCTCTATTTTTGATCTATTTCATGATGAACGCCTCGCTATATATTTACAAATCATTCTTCGTTATCCATGACGACTTTTGAAACATTTATATTCATTACGATACAGAACTGGTTTAAAAAGTCTCAAATTTTCCGGAAATCACAAGTCTAAATGACCCAATTCTACAAGAGAGTGGCTCCATGTCTTTTCCAAATCAGAGATGTTAATAACCTTCGATGTAAAGTTGGAATTACGGTAGGAAATTCGGGCGCCTGCCCATGGCCCCGACATTTACCCCCCCCCCCCCCCAATATATAGTTTTATATGAAAATATTTTTCTTGTTACTCGATTACACAGTTCTGCCCTGGGCTTCTCTCCTTGGACCTAATTTACTTTTGAATGGATTCAGATTCGGAATTAAATCGCTGTGATGTGAAGTCACACAGTGCAGATACTATTTGTCATCCTAAGTTCCAGCTTTATAAGTGGAATGGGATTGCGAATGGGTTAATTCCTCAAGCAAGGTGCAATCAGATTTGCTAACCAACAATTGGGAATCACAAGCTTCTCCTTTTATAATACCTTAGCTCTGCGATAGCCTACAGCTGATGAAATACATGATCACCACCATTCCGAATCGGGAAGAAACTGAAGTTAATCCTGCATTTATACCTCAGCATCAAGAGACACAAAGAGAGGAGCCGCGGGTGGCCTTGTGGTCAGCGTTCGTGACTGCCATGGAGATAACCTCAGGTTCGATCCTGGGCAGGTACGAACGTTCGAACCACAAAATACCCGCCGTGCATCGTATGGGCACGTTCAGCCGTCGGACCCCTGGTACTGCCCCGCCCCCCCCGGTAATAAATAAGGGCGTCTTCCTCTCCCTTTCTACCTCGCTTCCGTGTCACTTTCCTATCAGGCACTCTAGCCAAAATCTCCTGGCTTCCTATTTCTAAGGGTTGTTTAAGATCTGAGGTCAGACACTCCCTTCCTAAAATCCTCTACATCTGATTTGATCTGATCTGACACGACGAGAGAGAAATAACCGATCATGAAATTACTGATTCCGATCGTGATTGATTAACCATCTCTTGGCTTTGCGTCGTGTCACTTGACGCTGAGGTATAAATCCAGCCTTGTTCTGTAAAATTATTCCATACGGAATATACACTATCTGCCGATCGGTATCCAACCGATTCGGAATGAAACCGCAAGAAACTCAGACTAAAGCTCCTGGAACAATCCTCAATCATACATGCATGCAGATTAACACGGGATGCCGAAGGCCTCCCATCTGAAAGCCTGTTGCCCAGAGCTCCAAACTGTCTAAGCCGGCATCTGAGTGCAGGCCTTTTAAAGTCTTTCCTAATTTTGGATGTTCATCATCTCAACTAGTGCTAGACGAAGGCTTTCCCATGTCTTTTCCAAAAGACGGATATTCATCATCATCGTTTTAGTGACGGATGAAGGTCACCAGCTTCTTTTTTTTTTTTTTTTTTCCAAAATAAGAGTTTTTATCACCTTCGATCAAGTAAAATGAAGGTCCTCCGAAGTATTTTCCACATGATGAATGAAGTTCATCGTTCTCAATACAGTGCTGCATGAAAGTCTTCCCTTGCTTTTCCAATGTTGGATGTTCATCGTCCTCGATTTGGTACTGGATGAAGGTCTCCCCATATCTTTTCCATGCGATGTACGTTAATAATCTAGTACTTGAAGATCTCAACATGTTGTTTCCAAAAGATAGGTGTTAAGTGTTATTACTCCGAAAACGGCAGTATAATGTACACTTGGAATTATTCAAAAACTTAAGCATTAATTTCCTGAGTTGTTTCGTTACCAGTTCTCAAAAGGAAAAATTCTCTTCAGCTATTGTTTGACAGGGCTGACTTATGGAGACTCATTAACCCTTCAATAGCATTAGGTTCATAATCCAGCACGCGAACCATATCCCACACAGGTCTACGACTACATTATATCCAGAGGTTTCATAATCACTATCTTGAGTTCGTTGTTTAAACATACGTCACGATTAGTTCCCAGTGGAAACAGGATACTCATTCTGCCATTTCTGCTCATCGTACAACAGTTTACAACGAAGTGACTTGCTCAGTGTATATGGAGTTCATCGCACTTCATCGTGGAATGCAAAAATTTCGTATAATACATGGTGAAACTTTGGTTAATTGTATTTCCACGTGAAGTACACAAAATTGCAACAAAGTTTTCGTAAACGAAAAACAGTCAGCTTTCTTTGTCTTGCATTTGTAGCGAAACTAAGTGTTTACAGCCTGTGTAATGGTGTTATGCGTTCCATCCGTCTACTAAGTACCTCTACATCTCTAATTTCAGTTTTGTTGTTTCGTTGCACAGCAGCTATCACTTGAATGATTAATTATCTATAAATTTTTCAGCGTGCGGTTTCTTCCTCCTCTTTCATTCTTCACGACATGCTTCTTGAATTTATGTTAGATCTTTTTCTATAGGATAGCTCCAAAGTTTTCCAGGGCCTTTTTTTTTTTATGCGGAGCTTTCCGCGCTACATAGTGTAAAAAAATATTTGTGCTATGACATATACAGGGGTTGGACAGAATAATGTAAACACCTAGGAAAAGAAGGTTTTACGTACGTAATAGGGTGTAAGACCAACTTTGATATTCAAAACCGCCTGAATCCTCCTTGGAATGCACGCATACAAATCCTGGATTGTAGTTGGTGGGATGTTCAACATTCTTCATGCAGAAACTGCTCCAAGTCCTTGAGAAGAGACGCAGGAGGTAAATAACGGGATCTTACTCTGCTTTCCAACACAGACCACAGTGGCTCAATGATGTTTCAGTCTGGTGATTGGGGAGGCCAAGCAAAGTGTGACAGTTCGTCCTCATGTTACTCAAACCATGATTGGACATTCCCAGCTCTGCGAATTGGGGCGTTTATCATTTTGATAGATGGCATCCCCTGAAGGAAACAATGTCGGAGCCACTGGATGGACTTGGTCGGCCATAATGGTTTCATGCGCCCTGCCAGTCATCCGTCCTTTCAAGGTGATCAGGGAACCTGCTGAAAACCACGATATGAACGCCCACAGCATGACAGAATCACCACCATTCTCACTGTTGGAAGCAGACAGTCTGGGTTGTACGCTTCGGACGGTGTTCACGCGAAAACAAGCCCTGCGGCGGTGAATAGCGTGAATGTGGATTCGTCGGACCACACGCTTCCATGCAACGGCAGTCCACGTTGTATGTTCCTGGTACCACTGCCATCAACGTTGTGCTTTCACCCGGGTCACCAGAGGTTTCACAATAGCAGCTCTGTCTTGAATATCTTGTTCATGCAGTTCCCTGCGCACTGTTTTCGTTGATAGTGGAGTCTGGAGAAGCAGATTGAGCTCCGCGCTAATTTTTGGTGCCGTGGTCGTCTTAATACGGGTAACAATCCTGTTTAATGCTATCCTGTCTCTTTCAGTCAGGGTCGTTTTCCAGCCGCTCTTGTGTTTCGCAGACGAGTTTTTGCCACAAACACGGTACGCAGTCATGACACTAAACACAGTAGCTCTTGATACCCCCACTACCCTGGCGACTGTTGTCACGGAGACACTAACTAGCCGGCCAGCCCTCTTTCGAAATCAGTTAGGTTGCTCATTTCGACGTCACCCTGAAAGAAATTTTGCAACAAGACGCTTTAAATGCACTTAAACAGGACTTTGAGGTTCTAAACAAAGCTACTTCAACCAAACAGTGGAGGATACCTTTGCGTATTGCGACGTACGCAGCTGCATTAAAAGTCACGTCTCTGAGCGTGGTGTTCACATTATTCTTTCCAAACCCTGTATATGTATGCATTTCACTGTTCCTTCACTTCAAGAAGATGCGCTAAATTTGTTTTCTTCGAATCTCATAGCTGTAACCGCGAACAAGATTTTCCACAAAGGCTAACAACATTATATTGATATTGAACCTAATAAAACAAAACTGACCTGAAGGAAAACCACGCTGTCTACATCTGCGATTAAAAATTTTTTCTTCCGCAAAGCAATCTTTTAATGCTAGTCGTTTACATAAATCATCCTAAAAGGAAAATATTTTTACTTTTTGTTTGCTTCACTTATATCTTTCTTCACGCTCTGACACTGAACGTCTCTACAAATTAACACGCGTTCAGCATGAGCTTTTTGCGTACTGGTATCTCGTCATGGATGTCTTTAAAATGAGTGTGAAGAAGATATAGGTCTCTAAAACGTGCCTAGTTTTTCACGTTTTTCTGTGTTAACGAAAAACGCTTCTTACATCTGACGCTGAAAAGATCCATTTGATAACCACACTATCATTCTGGGAACTTGGTACAACGCCTGTTGAAAATTTTCGCTTTATTTTTCTTTTTAGTAATCCCTATGGCTCCACGAATTTTCCAAATGTTTTAATGGAAAATTTATGTTATAGTCTCGTCCGCTATACCCGGAAGACTTAACACTTTTAATGGACTTTTACTGAAGACATAATTTCATGTATTAATTTTTAGGGGCAGTTAAAATGTCTGGGCACAAGAAAACAGATATAGCGGAGAGAAGATAAACATTACTTTGATCCTTTTAACAACAGATGTCCTGAAAAACTAGAAGGTGGAATGAAATAACTGTGTAATGCAAATTTTGTGATACTCGGATAAGTTCATTTTCTGTCCGGAGTTGAACAATGATAAGATGACATATATATATATATATACAGTATATATACACTGAAGAGCAATTGAATTAGAGATACCTGTCTAGTTAAGTGTAGCACCACCTTTCACCCTGATGACGGCGGCGATTCGTCTCTGCATGGACTCTACAAGACACCGGAAGCGTTGGGAAGCCATACGGATCCACGACCCCTGAACAAGCTCCCACAGTTCACGAAGATTTGATGGAGGCGGGTCAGAGCCTCGATCATCTCTTTCGATAGCATCCCAGATGTGCTCGATGGGATTGAGGTCGGGTCACCTAGCTGGTCAAGGAAGCGAAGTCACGTCGGTGAAGTGTTCATCCAACCATTCGGATACAATTCGGGAGCTGCATTGTCTTCTTGCAGGATGAGGTCCCCAGTGGGATGTTGAAGACGCACAAACGGGAGCAAATGGTCGTCCAGGATATCCCGGTAACGTTGACCTGTGAGGAACGATGTCACACGTATCAGAGGTCCCATTGCAGTCCACGTAAACAGTATCCAGACGAGAATGCCAACCCCACCAGCTTGAAGAGTACCCTGCTGGCAAGAAGGATCCATCGCTTCATGTGGTTTGCCCCGTACTCGTATCCTGCCATCCGCATGTACCAACGTGAAACTCGACTCATCAGTCCAGGCAACATTTTCCCACATGTCTAGGGTCCAGTGGCGATGTTCCCGCGCCCATGCTGATCGTTGCACCCTGTGATGTGCGGTCAGCAGCGGTACCCTCGTGAGACGATGGCTTGTGTACCCCATAGCGAGGAGATGGTTCTGGATGGTGTGGCTGCTTACACGTTTTTGTGCACCAGCGTTAAATTGCTGAGTGATTTCTTGCACTGTGGCCCGGTAATCCGCTGTTACAATGCGAGCTAGCCGACGATGACCCCGCTCATCCACACGCTGTTGTGTACGGCAGTTGGCCCTTGCAGGGATGGTTTTACCGGATTCGATGAACTCACGGTGCACCAGTGACACAGTGGCTCGTGAAGATCCCAGTGCCTGCACGACTTCCGAGGTGGAGGGACCCATTCGTTGGGCTCCGACAATTTGCTCACGATCAAATGCGCTTAGATCCTTCGTCTTGCCCATACTGCGTTTGACTCTTACTGATTCCCGTCGCATCACTCCTTATATTGTTGGATCACTGCATACACATGTCGTTTCCGTTTACAGGGCCACCCACAGCGCCACATTTGCATAACGCCAGCTGTCACTAATTCAACTGCTCTTCAGTGTATTTCTTTCTATTAGGAATGCAACATAATATCTTACTGCGTAATTGTAAAGAATCTATAACCTATTGTTTTTGTACTATTATAACACTTATGTTTCCAATTTGGAGTGAAAAAAAATTTGGCGACTTTACTATTACATTTGACGAAAAAAAATTGAGTTTGGCGAATGCTTTAGCAAAAAGCCAGAGCAACCAGACCAACAAATGGATTTTGTGTTGTTTTTAAAAGTGGCGGGTATCTTAACAATACGCAGTTCTGACCTCGATGTGAAAATGAAATTTATCATCGCCGCGCCGTTGGCAGAAAGTTCAGCGGATTGTGCTTTTGGCAAATCATCCGAGCTCGGTTGGGGCTCGAGTCGAGTCGTGGAAGGCGAATACGTTTCATTTGTTCTACGGAATGGTCTTGGCACCTCTGGGCCCATGGGTCAAAATGGAGGGAGACTCTTCTTATTAGATGCCCGTAAGGGCTGTCCGATCTTTTTTCGAAGAACATTTTACAGGTAATAAAGAAAGTATGAATTAGAAAGTTTTAGTCTATATACATTATCATGAATTAAAGCATTTACGTCTACTATAATAACAAAACTATATTCACTAGCAGGACTGTAGCTAAAGGCAGGCGGCAGCCCTCCATAATGGTCATAGTAGGCGCGATTCATGCTCTGAGGGGCGTCAGAAGTTGAAATACACAACGTGTGAATACATTTACAGATAAATGGAACTCAAAAAGAAAGTTACACGCTTCAGTAATTTTGTCTTTAGAGATTATTTAGCCGCATACAGTATTTTTTTTTTTTTTTATTCGAGGTTTAACTACCACCGTGAGCAACACAGGAGGCTATAAACAGTCACCCGTCCCTAATTTGGGGTCTCTGGCTCCATGGAAGGGAGAGAGCCAGCGCCGTAAGACAAACAACATCCATGCCTCACCGGGATTCGAACTCGGACCCATCTCGGACGAATTTTTTTTTTTTTTTTTTTGGATTGGAGGTTTAACGACCACCGTGAGCAACTCAACGGGCTATAAGCAGTCGCCCGTCCCTAATTTAGGGTCACTGGCTCTGGGGAAGGGAGAGAGCCAGCGCCGGAAGACAAACACAACATCAATGCCTCACCGGGATTCGAACCCGGACCCCGTTCGGACGAATGATCAGAGGCCAGCGCCTTAGACCACTGCGCCACAGAGGCGGCATACAGTATTCTACGCAGCTACTTAGGATACAGAGTAGCCTACACTGTGAGGTATGAATCTTTCATAAATGCATGAAACGAATTGTCGGAAACAGCGGATGTAAACACATAAAACAATATGTGGATATGCCTAAAAACTCTGCGATCTTTCCGAACATGCCGTAGTGTTCAACAGCTGATCAGTCATTTCTGCTCTGATGCTGAAAGCTACTCTGTTTAAAATTCAACAATGGCGTATCTTGGGTCAGAGACCTGTGCTTTTCTCACCCGTTCCCCTTCCCCGCCCACAGTACTGTTGTTTTTTTTAATCAAAGTTTATTTTTCAGTTATTAGGTAATACAGTAATTTTTCTACATTTGAGATACATGCTACTGCTAACATAATACCAAATAATTATGAGGATTAGCACTTTATCTGTTGAATACTTTATTTGTACATGAACTCCATTCTTCTTTCCTTTTGTGTGAACTTGAGTGTTGAGTTTCATAAGAAGCTTCTTCCAAGTACTTTTTCATATTTAAAAAGAATGTTTTTCTCTATTGACAAAACACTCAAGTTTCTCAAGTGTACATGTCCTTGTATGGATATTTTTATTCTTTTTAGAGCAGAAAAACTTCTTTCGGCAGTTGCAGTTGATGGAAACTTTAATATCAGGTCTGCTAATTAGTACACCTCACTAAACACAATGTCAAATTTATTCAATTTCATATAACAAGTAATGTCTCATTGATTTCTTTTGGAATTCATCAAGGGAATATACACTTACTTTCAGTTAATTTTTAGTCGAACTCTATCAAAGTTTGAAGCATAGGTTAAGTTATGATACAAATGTTTGTGCTGTTAAAGGGGTTTAAATTAACACTTCACCCACGGAAAGGCACAAATCAAGTATTCTAAAATGGGGCAATTGCGTGTAAAGCTTACCGAATGGATATTACAAACAGAATATCAGAATTTTCAGAAAACATTTTTCTGAGGAACAGTTCACGGCACAAAGATAGTGGTTACATCATCCAGTTCCATTTCAAATTTTGGCGTTCGTTGGTGTGTACAGCAAGTTTAGATATTTGTGGCATGCCACGAGGAACCCAAAATAAATAAGCAAAGTGCTCTCCGTTTCTGTTCCGTAGCTTGAGTGACAGCGCAAAAAATCTCCAACCAGGTGGATGAAAATATCCTAATATACCAAACTCTCTTGAGAAATTGTTCAGACTTCGTAACCTTCTCATCCTCTCTCTTCCCCCTGGGAAAACGAGAACAAAACAGCAACAACACGAGAGGCATTCTGTTTTCCGTGACATGTAATGACACTTTTTGGTGATGAAATCGTTTCATGACTTTCAACACCTTTTAGTCTTAATGTGACAAAGTACAGTCTTCACGATCAGTGAAGGGACCGTTCCCTTAGAAGCCGTAAGCTGCTCTTTGTCATTGCATTGTAGTCGGAAGGGCACGATAATTAATTTATAGGAATATGGAGAGTATAAATAAGAACACACTGTATAAATTAGTGAGCGGATAATTTATTGGAATATGGAAAGCATAAATAAGGACACACTGATAGATACGATCCTGTGACCCGTGATGGATATACCTAAGTATGTCTACGTAGAAGAAAAGGTTGGTTTGAGAGTATTAGGGAATTCTTAAAGCATGTAGATGTTCCATTCAGTGCGAGCATAAGAAAAAGAAAACGTACAAACATCCTATGGCTTATGGAATTTTGCTCCCACCGCCCTGAAGACTTAGGGGCCACTGTTAGTACGTACTATACTTATTTCGATTAGTTTTTTCGTTCTTGAGTCTCCAAACTTTTTTCTAACTTTGTCATCGCAATCACTTTTTAGTGCAATTAGTTCTTATTCTGATGTTACTTTATCGTTATGACGTCACCGTTCACCATTATAATCATTGTTTATAACGACGATATAAATATAATCACTGTTACTATTTCTGTTCAACGTTATGCTCATCTTTCAGCCTTTTTTTTTTTTCTACAGAATTAGTAACCACACCTCCTGGCCTGTTAAGTGTTTCATAAATAAATTTCAATCTTTTGCATGTTTACAGTTAAAAATTAAAAAGCGCGATATGACTTGAAAAGGCGCAAGCATGAACAGAAAAATTATCATACCCACTATTCCGAGCTTAGCTCATAGTTACTTTCTTATTTGCACGAATATTTGTGAGCAGTGTTATCACTATTGCTAGAAAAACAAATAAAACGTGTACCCGCGTGATATCAAAAATAGATTATTTATCCTCGTAAAATTTCGACATGTTACAACCCTTTTCACTTACCTTGAGTAACCTGCTCTAGATTTTCAGCTCTCGAATTCCGCTAGTTGACGCTGTGGAGGATGCATCCAAGTCCACTGTAAAAAAAACTCCGTGCCGACTACATGCGGCACCTGTTGAGGTGGTGGTACGTGCAAACAAGAGGCCCCACAAATTATATTGTAGTCACACACCGAGAGAAACGAAGGAAGAAAAAATTGGAACCAACAACATACAACACACTAGTCTCCCAGGCACCGCGACGACCACACAAATGATACGGAGAGTAACAGCTGGAGAAAAAACGACGCCTGCAGGTCGAAGTACAACAGAGCGCAACACCTGAGCCAAACGCTTAGTTTCCTTCCTTGCCGACGAGTGGCGCTGCTCCACTGGAGAATCTAACTAGAAAGTTAGAAAGAAAGAATCCAGCGAATTGGAGACAAGTTGTCACGACTCTGTCGTGTAATTTGAATACATTTTGGCGGTACGGAAGAGTCTAAAAGTGATTCTGACTTAACTATATTCACCGAGAGCGGGTTGCAGAATTTTTCGCCGCATTCTGCGCGGTGATTCCCGTTGGCTCGGAGAGAAATTTAGCGCATTCCATGCTCGCTCTCGCTCTGTCTTTGACCCCGAAGTCGGCGTTGACAGCCCCAGTTTTAATGCCAACATTAAGAGCATCTGTCACGTGCCCTACCGCCGTCTCGATTAGGCGAGTACGGAGATCCCATGAATGAATTGTTCTGCCAATAAGATCTCCTTTTCCGTAGTGAAAAGAGCGGGCTTTCTCTTTATGATTAGGCATAACCGTGGCTTTGTTTGTACAAGAAGGCAAAATAACCGAGTGAGTTCGGTGCACTTTTTTTTCTTTAATAAAAAAAAAGTGCCTTAGAGGTGAACGGATAGGAAACGCGATCCGGAAAAAAAAAAAAAAAAAAAAATTCAAAATCTGATGCGTTGTTCGGCACTTTTTTAAATTTTTATTACTAATTACTTTTATCAATTTATATTAAAACTGCATAATCTGAGCAATTTTAAATAAAATGAAAAATGCAACGTAAGGATCATATGCTAAAAATATAAGATTTTTATTTAAATACAGATCTGCGTGGTTCTACACGATTTGGAATATGCATTGGGAATATTTGTTTATTTAACGTAGTAATATCAATTCAATGCACCGTTATATTGGAGATTTTATTATTCCTTAAGGAGTCAGAGAGTGAGCTCATTACTTTTATTGGAGCCGATAGCCAACGACGAATTTTTTACTGCAAATGTGCTTGGATTACCCGTTTTCCCGAAGAATTTTACTTCGAAGTACTTCGGAAGACGGGTAATTGATTACAAACGTAATCTTTGCGATCGGGTTACGTCACCGTTCACCATTATAATCATTAATATTATTACATCTGTTCAACATTATATACGCCCCTGTATAGAAAACTATGAACTATTTTGAGCATAAAGTATTCTCAAAACATTTGTCGTGGTGAGCGGTACCGGATCACAAAAGAATTTCTTCAGTCGAGTTTTCACCAGCGCAGATATTGCTGCAAATACATCAGAAACAAAATTTTACACTTACGCCTCCTAGTGGCCAAACCATGCTTTACCAAAATTCGAAATTATATGCAGAACAATTCCCACCAGAAGCTCTATCCGACCCAAATGTAATTTTTTTCAAATCAGACTTTTAGAAGCAGAGATATCGAGGAAATCGGAATCTAACTTGACGCCCCTTTGTAGAAGAACTATACATTACTTAAAAAAACAAGAAAGATGACACCGAATTTTTGGGTGTAATGAGCACGTCTTTCGAATCCGTTCTGACGCGAATTAAATGTATCAAAGCTATTCAAAGTCAATGGAACCGATATGGAAAACAATAGTACCTAACGGAAGAAAGAAAGTTTTTAATCTCTCAGATATTGCTGTAAACGGAATCGAGAGCTTACGCCCTCTTGTTGAAGACTTGTGTGTTAAGAAAAATATAAATTTATATGAGAAACATTCGCACCGGAAACGCTCTCCAACACAGAAAGAATTTTTCAAATCGGACTCTTAGAAACAGAAATATCGACAAAAATAATATGAGACTTTACGCCCCCTGGTGGGAAAACCATGCATTATCTTAGGAAGAAAGTATTCTCAAAAGTTTTTCGATATGAGCGGTATTGGTCCAAGAGAAAACACATTTTTAGTCGAGTTTTCAGTAACCCAGATTTTTCTGCAAATACATCAGAAAAAGAAAGTAACACTTACGACCCCTGGTGGCCAAACGATTCTTTACCAAACATTAGAAATTATATCAAAAATATTTTCCATCAGGTCTTGTATGCGGTACAGGAAGAATTTTTCAAATCGGAGTTTTAGGAGCAGAAATAACGCAGAAAACACAATTTACCTTTGCGCCCCAGCGGAAAGTCTATGATTTACTTGAAAATTTTGAATTTATATGAAAAACATTTTGCATCGGAAACACTATCCAACAAAGAAGAAATTTTTCAAATCGGACTCCTAGAAATGGAGATATTGACAAAAATAAGATATATATCTACGCCCACTGGCGTAGAAACCATACATTATTTTAAGAAGAAAATGTTCCTAAAAGGTTTGTCGACATGAGTAGTACCGGTCCACAAACGACTCTTTTTTTCAATCGAGATTTTAGAAGCTCATAATTTGCTGCAAATACATCAGAAGCGGAAATGAAGACTTACGGCACCTGGTAGCCAAACCATTTTCTACAAAAATTCGAAATTATGTGCAAAGGATTTCCCACCAGGAGCTGTATGCGGTGCAGAAGGATGTTTTCAAATCGGAGTTTTAGAAGCACAGATATCGGGGAAAACGCGATTTACCTTTACGCTCCCTAGCGGAAAGTCTATGAATTGCTTGAAAATTTTGAAATTATTTGAAAATCATGTCACACTGGAAACTCTATCTAAAAAAGAAAGAATTTTTCAAATCGGACCATTACAAGCAGAGATATTGACAAAAATAAGATATACATCTACGCCCCGTGGAAGAGAAATCATGAAATATTTTAAAAAGAAAATATTCCAAAAAGGTTTGTCGACGGAGTGGCATGGGTCCACGAAAGAATTTTTTCAATCGAGGTTTTAGAAGCTCAGATTTTATGGCAATTGCATCAGAAGCAAAAATTAACGCTTACGCCCCCTGGTGGCCAAAGTATTTTTTACCAAAAAATTAAAAATTATGTGCAAAAGATTTTCCATTAAGAGATGTATCCGTTAAAGAAAACATTTTTCAGATCGTAGTTTTAGAAGAAGAGATATCGGGGGAAACGTAATTTACTTTTACGCCCCCTAGTGGAAAATCTATGCATAATTTGAAAAAGTAATTATATCTAAGATACTCTTCGACATAAATGAAATCGAAAGATAAAAGAATGTTTTCAATCGGATGTTTAGAAGCAAATATGTGGAATAAAATGTATTTTTGAATTCGGTATCATCTGCATTAATGCCCTCTAGCGGCGAAATTGTACATCGTAAAAAAAAACGAAATAAAGGATCATCATTCGTATATTTCAAGCTTCCCAATGCTAAAAGAATTTTTCAAATCGGACTGATAGTTGCAGAGATATCGTGTCTGCGGACGGACGGACGGACGGACAAACCGATAACATAAGCACGATCTTTTTTCACAAAAGACGTGCTAAAAAGTACTCAAAATAGTCTCCGTTATAAATAGTATCGAATGACAGAAGTTTCGTTCGGTGTGTTGGATTTTTGTTTGGCGGCGGCTGCTTTCAGGCGTTCTCGATACTCTTGTTCGTTGGGTTGCACTCTTCTTGGCCTTCTTACATTCCTCATCACTTTCTCTTGCCTCTCGAATTGATTATCTCCACTTTTGCTTGCGTTCATTCTGCCGATTCCGCGGCATTGTCGAAAATGTTAACCCGTTCATAAGAAAACATTTTTTCTTATTTTAATTTAAACCATGCTGTATTTTCTTCATATATTTGAATAGATCTCGTCGAGAGCTTTAAAACGATACCGCGCACAGTCATGTTGCGCTCACGGTTGCCGAGATAGACTGAGTCAAACACGGCGGCACACCCAGAAATATTGCATCACCTATCCCGCGCACGGTGTATTGCGCAGTACGCGAATTGGACTCCATGCTGCTTACGAATATGCTAACACGATTAGCGTGCGGCACGTATTTGTAACGCTATAATGATTTCAATTGGGGTCTGTTTTTGACACAAGCGGTCAGCCGTAAGTCTCTCCATACTATCCGCGGAGTTAGACGTAGTCCTACGTCAAAAGGAACGACAAAAATGGAATTTAGTAATAGAAGACGGTGGCTCAGTGTTGGGCCTATGTTAAAATTGCAAGGCTGTGCTACCTGGATAATCTTAGAATGGAATTTTATGTAGGCAGAAAGTTCAGATCACCTTTCCTATTGTGCCGGATTGTACTAAATATAGATGTAAGTTCGTCATAAAATGTGTTTTTGACTTAAAAGTTGATTTTCTCAAAACTTTATTTTTTGGTAGCCTACTTATGTACCTTTTTCTGAAAACCTATTTAAGATAATACCCTGAAGTTTTTACCAGTTCTGTATCACATACAGATACATACTTTAACATGGTGTTTTATTTTTATTTTTTATGATTTTAAGCATGAAAATTTCATAATTCAAAAGTGGAGTTCGGTTAAAAAAATTATATTGCTCTAAAGAATAAAAATAATAAAAAAGGCAGCGTTAAAATTTTCATAAATATTACGTTATCGTGTGATAAAATATTGTAGCTCTAGTTTTAATACTTTTCGAGAAAAAGATACACGGTGTCCCACTCACTACCGAACCCGGCATTTCTTTAATAATATTAACACCAGTGGAGATATTGCAACAAAATTTGAAGTGAACTTACCTCATTTCGTGCGAAATATGATGATATCACAACATACACTGAAGAGCAATTGAATTAGAGATACTTGTCTAGTAACGTCTCGGCATGGACTCGACAAGACACCAGAAGCGTTGGAAAGCGTTGGGAAGCGTTGGGAAGCCACGTGGATCCACAACCCCTGAACAAGCTCCCACAGTTCACGAAGATTTGATGGAGGGGGTCATCTCTCTCGATGGCATCCCAGATGTGCTTTATGGGATTGAGGTCAGGTGACCTAGCTGGCCAAGGAAGCGAGGTCACGTCGGTGGAGAGTTTATCCAACCATTTGGATACAATTCGGGAGCTGCAATGTCTTGTTGCAGGATGAGGTCCCCAGTGGGATGATGAATATCCCGGTAACGTTGACTTGTGAGGGACGATGTCACACGTACCAGGGGTCCCATTTCAGTCCACGTAAACAATCCCCAGACGAGAAAGCCACCCCCACCAGCTTGAAGAGTACCCTGTTGGCAAGAAGGATCCATCGCTTCATGTGGTTTGCGCCGTACTCTCGTATCCTGCCATCCGCATGTACCAACTGGAATCTCGACTCATCAGTCCAGGCAACATTTTTCCACATGTCTAGGGTCCAGTGGTGATGTTCCCACGCCCATGCTAATGTTTGCACCCTGTGATGTGCGGTCAGCAGCGGTACCCTCGTGGGACGATGGCTTCTGTACCCCATAGCGAGGAGATGGTTCTGGATGGTGTGGCTGCTTACACGTTTTTGTGCACCAGCATTAAATTGCAGAGTGATTTCTTGCACTCGGCCCGTCTATCCGCTGTTACAATGCGAGCTAGCCGACGATGACCCCGCTCATCCACACGCTGTTGTCCACGGCAGTTGGCCGTTGCAGGGATGGTTTTACCGGATTCGATGAACTCACGGTGCACCCGTGACACAGTAGCTCGTGAAAATCCCAGTGCGTGCACGACTTCCGAGATGGAGTGACCCATTCGTCGGGCCCCGACAATTTGCCCACGATCAAATGCGCTTAGATCCTTCGTCTTACCCATACTGCGCCCGACTCTCACTGATTCCCGTCGCATCACTCCTTATATTGTCGGATCGCTGCATACGCCATGTCTTTTCCGTTTACAGGGCCGCACACAGCGCCACATTTGCATAACGCCAGCTGTCTGTAATTCAGTTGCTCTTCAGTGTATGATGGAAGTGGCCATCATTTGCGTTCAGATAGTATTAAACCCGGCGCACCATATTGTCGAAAGCCCTTCCCAGTACATCCGTCGTCACTGCCTGAATTTCTTTGGTGATGTTCGCTTTCAAAACATCTATGGTTCGCGGCTTCTTTTGGTAAACTCTCCCTTTTAGATATCCCCATAAAAAGAACGCGTCAGATCGGGCGAGCGCGGTGGCCATAGACCCTTTGAAATGACGCGGTCGCCGAAAAGCGATTGAATTAATTTCGGTCATACTGGTCTGTGATGTCGCTCCATCATGCTGGTAATATCCAATGGAGAGTTCGTCGTCCAATTGATTATTTCAATTTCGCTTTTTTCACAGCACGTTGACAAGTGCTTTTGAGCAACCGTCTTTCCTGTGACAGTCGGCGAAGTGACTTATCAAGAGACGCAATTGGTCGGCCCTTTACGTTATGGATCGTTTCCTCGGACATTTGTGGATGACCTCCTGCATGGTCGTCTAATAAAGTCCCCTTGGTTTCCAATTTCTTCGACAATGCCCAAATGGTGGACTTGCTCGGTGGATGTCCGCCTGCAAAACTCTCCAGGAATTGCTGTTGACAAAAATTTATCAATTCTGTTTTCCAATAAGTGCGAACAATAAACACTCGCTTCTCCAGAGCATACAGATACATTTTCACACGTACGCGCACATCCACGAGCACGAGCACTCACCATCAACAACCGTACTGTGTAGACACGCTCAGCGAAATTCTATAACAAAGCAGCAGAGAGGCGCGTCCGGCTGGCTGGCGGACTGCTCCTCAGTGGCGCCACACTTAGGAATGTGTGTGCTACTAAGGAGCACTCCGACTGTCTGGCGGACAGCGTCGAGTGAAATGCTGTCTGGATGCAAATGGTGGCCACTTCCAGCACATTTTGTGATGTCATCACATTTCGCACGAAATGTGATGAAGGTAAGTCCACTTCAAATTTCATTATAATATCTTCATTGATGTTAATATTATTAAAGAAATGCCGGGTTCGGTAGCGAGTGGGACACCCTCTACATAAACATCTTAAAGTTTAACATGGGCTTCAATGGTGGGTCCGGATTCATTATGTAACCCCTTAAATGTAATGCCA
This sequence comes from Macrothele yani, assembly GCA_039090855.1. Lineage (NCBI taxonomy): Eukaryota > Metazoa > Arthropoda > Arachnida > Araneae > Macrothelidae > Macrothele > Macrothele yani. The sequence goes on from CM077002.1 coordinate 164,521,912, forward strand.
TTAATATATTTCTCGTCACTGTTTGATTGTCGGGAAAGCATGTCATTGACTTCCCACTGATTTATTTTATAAAATCGTTTCAGTTTACGCCTATTCCGATTACGCCGGTGCATCTCCGGCGTAAATCGAGGATTACCTGTATATCAATACAGGGGTTGGACAAAATAATATGAACACCTAGGAAAAGTAGTTTTTTCGAGCCTAATAGCGTGCGGGACCACCTTTGGCATTCAAAACCGCCTTAAACCTCCTTGGAATGGACGCATACAAATCCTGGATAATGGTTAGTGGAATGTTGCACCATTCTTCATGAAGGAACTACTGCAGGTCCGTGAGAGATGCAGGAGGAGGATAACGGGATCTTACTCTGTTTACCAACACAGACCATAGTGGCTTAATGATCTCTGGTGATTGGGGAGGCCAAGGAAGGGGTGAAAGTTCGTTCTCATGTTCCTCAAATCGGACATTCCTAGCTCTGTGAATTGGGGCGTTATCATCTTGATAGATGGTATCCCCTGAAGGAAACAATCCCTGAGACATTGGATGGACTTGGTCGGCCATAATGGTTTCATACGGCCTGCCAGTCATCCTTCCTTTCAAGGTGATCAGGGGACCTGCTAAAAACAGCCAAGAGCATGATAGAACCACCACCATGCTGCACTGTTGGGAGCAGACAATCTGAGTTGTACGCTTCTGACGGTGTTATCCACACGTAAACACGTCCTGCGGTGGGGAATAGTGTGAATATAGATTCATCCGACCACATTACACGCTTTCATGCATCGGCAGTCAACGTTGTATGCTCCTGGCATTACAGCCGTTGTGCATTCACCCGGGTCTCCAGAGGTTTTGCAAGGGCAACTTTGCCATGAATATCTTCTTTATGTAGTTTCCTGCGCACTGTTTTCGTTGATACTATAGGGTCTGGAGATGCATATTGAACTCCATACTAATTTTCGGCGCCGTGGTATTCTTATTACGGGTAACAATCCTCTTTAAGGCTCTCTTGTCTCTATCATTCAGGATCGTTTTCTGGCAGTTCTTGTGTTTCGCAGAAGAGGTTCTGCCACGAACACGGTATGCTGTCATGACGCTAGACACGGTAGCTTTCGATACCCCCACTACCCTGGCGACTGTTGTCACGGAAGCACCGACTAGCATGCCACCAACAATTAGCCCTCTTTCAAAGGTACCTCATTTCGTCGTCACCCTGAAAGAAATTTTGCAACGAGACACTTTAAATGCACTTAAGCAGGACCTTGAGGTTCTAAACAAGGCTATCACAACCAAAAAGTGGTGGATACCTTTGTGTATTGCGACGTACGCAGCTGCATTACAGGCCACGTCTCTGAGCGTGGTGTTCACAATATTCTGTCCAAACCCTGTATATCGGACGGTATATACACAGCATTACTGAGGAAGTGTAAATTCTAGATTTTAGTAACAGTTTAGACACATACTGGCAAAATTCCCCATGGAGTTCCAATTTGACATGGAAACATTCCATCTTCCTTCCTGTAAGCAAATGCGGAGATATTTGGACCTCAGCCCATACGTGCCGTCGTCATGCATAACACAGTCTCTTAACTTAGCCCCAAGGAAACGTATGCCGTAACGAATTCCATTGAATCACTTCTTTCTCCAAAGATGTAACCTCCATTTGTTATGAAACAGCCTTTCAGGATGATTAATTATTCCTTGAAACCGCCGCACTTGATTGGCAACTAATTATCTTTCGTGACTCAGTCTGTCTGCGTGGACCACCAAGGCACAACACCGCAGCCTATCATAGAAAAAATCCTATGTAGGGAAATCAATTTTACTGAGCTGGCGTTTAATAGTAGTTGTTTCTATCTATGCTGAGGAAGTACGTTAAGTTTTTGCCTCTGTTGTATTGTTATGATAAGTGGCAAAAATGGAGCTTACTGACACTACAGTATTATATCGTTACATCGCCTCATTTGTTAAAAACTAATTTGTTCGAGTGGCATTAATTTATCATCCTTTGTTTTTCACTGTTAACCAGTAGAAGTGGCTGGCTACGCATAATACATCCGGAAGGATACATGCAATTACTCCTTCCTGTTTCACCTTCGACATCAGAATCACTTAAACTTTATACAGGATTACAGAAAGCAATAATCAAAAGTTCAGAAATTAATCTTTCAACAACTGTTTACACATTCAGTTCTTGTTTTCGGTTTAATAGCTGTCAAGCTATTAAGTTGACAATACAGTAGGATCTCGAGCGATTGCTTTTGAAGGGAACATTTATTTAAAACAATAAATGCCGGAAAACAATGGAAACGGGGAATACGTACAAAGGGTGTATAGGATCTGACAATGGTGGCAAGGAATCAGGATATGTATTTTTTTTCTTTTTGTTCATAAAACTTATTGTGCTGTTGTAAAACAAATCGTGATGACGTCATTCGAACACTCTTCAGATAAAACGACTATGTCGATAAAATCTAAATTAATAAAAAATTAGATTTTTATGTCTATACATTGAAATGTCTAAAGTCATGAGACAGGTACTTAGTAACGTGTATGACCTCCTCTAGCCCGGCGAAGTGCATCAACTCGACGTGGCATCGATTCCACAAGTGGCCGGAAGGCTTCTGGAGAGATGTTGAGCCATGCCGTCTGAACAGTCGCCTACAATTCTCTGGTATTTGTAGGTGCAGGATCTTGGGTGCAAACGGTCCTTTTCACCACGTCCCATAAGTGCTCTATTGAGCTCATGTCGGGCGAACGTGATGACACACCATCCGTCGGAACTGTCCAAAATGCTCCTCGAACCAATTTTAGAAAACTTGGGCCCGATGACATGGTGCACTGTCCGCCTGGAACATTCCATTTTTGTCGGGGCACATGAAAGGCTGTAAGTGGTCACCCAGCAGAGCTATAAGGTGGTTACCGGTTAATAACGTGTTTACGAGGACCAGAGGACCAAAACCGTGCCACGTCAAGACACCCCATACATATATGGATCCACAACAAGCTTGCACAGTGCCTTGTTGACAGCTTGGGTCCATGGCCTCGTGGGGTCTGCGCCACTCCCGAACCCTATCATCAGCTCGTAACAAATGGTTGCGTGACTCATCGGACCACGTCACATGTTGCCAGTCTTCAAGGGTCCAATTACCGTGTTCAGAAACCCAGATGAGGCGCTGTGTCCGATGTCGTGGTGTTAACAAAGACCCTCTGGTGTGTCTTCGGCTCCCATAATCCATGGACGCTAAATTACGCTGCACTGACCTGATGGATATGTCTCTGATACCTCCTGCATTGAATGTTTCTTGAGCCAGTGTCGCTTGCCTGTTAGCATGGACAATCCTGGTCAGACACCGCTCGTCACGGCCATTCAGCATCCGTGGTTGGCCACTGCGCTGTCCACAGTGGGTGGTAATGCGTTCCAAGAGGTATTCTCGGTACACACGTGACACTGTGGGTCGAGGAATGTTGAATATTCGCACAACTTCGGAAATTGAATGTCCATTCGTCTGGCTCCCACTACCATGCCTCGTTCAAACTCCGATAATTCACGTCGGCTTGCCATAATCCTACTGGCGGTTGCTCAACCTGACTCACGAGATTACACCTCGCAACTGATAACAATCGTGGCGTGCGTCGAAGCATTTAAACGACGGCAGCGCCAGTTAAAAATTTGCATACTGCGACCCCCTGACTTCTGGCACTTCAGTGTAATTATAGGGATTTTCAATATAAAACATTTTCTACTCATAAACGATGTAAAACTCTACTGATTTAGATACCACATTAGTATAAATTCCACAAGAACCGAAACACTTGCTTTATACATCACACAACATCGCATAAAAATATATATCATTCCTTTCTCCCTCATCCTGTCACTTTCTTTTTTTTTTTTTCTTATTTTTAAAAGAGGCTTATTTAATTATACTTAAACGGAATAGGGGATGTAAGGTCAGGTGATGCGTAACATCACAGCCTCTCCTTGACAAATGTCAACCCCGCCTTCTCCTGGTGCATCCTGTTCCCACTAAAGGGGCTCTGACGACCGCCCATAGCGGTATAACTATACCATCGGGATCAGAGGAAATGCTATCCCACACTCACCAACCCGCTTGGCCAGCGTGGTGAGTTATGGCCAAACCCCTCCAAAATGATTCCACAACTTAAATCTTGGCCCTCAGTCTCCGGCAGCTGGAATGTACCTGGCCAAGGCAGCAGCCAGTGCGACATGAAGGCAGAGGTGCTAAGAATCCCCGGAGGACCGGACTAGGCTGCCATCTGATGCTGACCTTGGCTACTTACAATGGACGCTCCCTATCTTCTGATTCAAGGCTTCTTGAATTGGAAGAGGAACTACAAAGGATCAAGTGGGACATCGTGGGGCTAAGTGAGGTAAGGAGAAAAGGAGAAGATCTCATCGAACTGAAAAGTGGACATCTCTTCTACTATCGTGGGACAGATACTGGCAGAACTAGTGGTGTTGGATTTATAATAAACAAGAAACTGAAGGACAAAGTTGTAGAAGTTGAAAGTTCCTCTGACAGAGCTGCACGACTTGTTATCCAACTCTCGAAAAGATACCAGGCTCAGATTATTCAAACTTATGCACCCACCACAAGTCATCCTGAAGAAGAAATTGAAGAATTTTATGAGGAAATTTGTCATCTAAATAATAAAGGTAAGCAGCATTTGAAGATAATTATGGGAGATTTCAATGCAAAAATAGGGCAACGGCAACAGATTGAAACTTCAGTAGGTAAATTCGGTCATGGCAACAGAAACCAGCGTGGAAATACTCTCGTTGAGTTTGCAGAGGCAGAAGGGTTTTTCATCTTGAACTCCTTCTTCAAGAAAAAGCCACACAGGAAATGGACATGGAGACATCCAAATGGGACGACAAGTGAAATTGATTTTATTATGTGTAACAAAAAAATTCGTCATAGAAGACTGCAGTGTGCTAAACAAGTTCAACACAGGTAGTGACCATAGATTGGTGAGATGTAAGATGCACCTCAACACTAAACTTGAACGTGGCAAGCTCATAGGACAAACAAAGTCTATTGACATAACCAACCTTAAAAAACACCATAATACCTTCAAGTTAGAACTGAAGAACAGGTTCTCTGCTTTAGAAGGCCTAACATCGGAAGAAGTGGACATCTCTGAAGTTAACAGAAAAGTAACCAAAGCTCTTATGGAAACAGCAACAAAATTAGCTGGGTCTAAGAACAAGTTGCATGTGAACAAATTATCAGGAAAAACCAAAATGTTGATGCAAAAAAGAAGAGAGATGAGGACAACTAAAGAAGATGTGACTTCCAAAGTGGAATATATAGAGCTATGCAAGACAGTAAGAAAAAGTATCACTGAAGACGTAAGAAAATTCAACTGTGAACTAGTGAGGAAAGCAATTGAAAACAACCAAAGCCTAAAGATAGCAAAGGGACATCTCAGTAAGGGAAGAAAACAGATTATGGCACTGAGAAAAGAAGATGGTTCTGTAACAAGAAATAGAGGCGAAATTTTGACAAGAGTGAAAGATTTCTACTCCAAATTATATGAAAGGGATGATATATGCACTCCAGACATCATGAAAGATACCAGTACCAGAGTTCCTCCAGTCCTTCCAGCAGAAGTTGCACATGCAATCAAGAACATGAAGCGAGGAAAAGCTCCAGGAGAAGATGGAATTACTGTAGACATCATACAAGAAGCAAGTGGAGAAATCGAAACAGTACTCGCCCAAATTTTCACTCGATGCCTTAATGAAGGAAAGATTCCTGAGGATTGGAACACCGCTACAATGATCCTGCTACATAAGAAAGGTGACATTGAGGATCTCGGAAACTACAGACCTATCAGCCTCCTATCAGTAGTTTATAAAATCTTCACTAAAGTTCTTTCACACCGCTTGAAGGTAACACTGGACATGGCTCAACCGAGAGAACAAGCTGGATTCAGGAGTGGCTACAGCACAATAGATCATATCCACGTGCTGAGAGAACTAATTGAAAGAGCGAGGGAATATGAACTTCCATTGTGCATGGCTTTTATCGATTATGAAAAAGCCTTTGATTCGGTGAAACCATCAGCAGTTACATGGCTCTGAAAACCTGCGGTATTGAAGATGCATACATTAATATTATTAATAACATCTATGAAAATGCAAGTGCAAAGATTAGGCTGTTTGAAAATACAACACACATAAAAATTGGAAAGGGAGTGAGACAAGGTGACACCATATCTCCGAAGCTCTTTAATGCCACATTGGAGGGTGTCTTTCAGTCACTGAGCTGGGAAAACAAGGGGATAAAGATTAATGGAGATTATCTAACCCACCTTTGTTTTGCTGATGACGTAGTCATTTTTGCAACTAGCCCATCAGAGCTGCAGAGTATGATCCAGGAACTTGCTGACAAGAGTAAAGAAGTGGGATTAAAAATGAACTTTCAGAAGACAAAAGTGATGTTCAATGCTTTTACAAGAAACGAAGATTTATCGATTGATGGAGAAAAGCTGGAGATAACAGACACGTACGTTTATCTTGGACAGCAGATATCAAGTGAGGGTCACATTGATGAAGAAATTAATCGGCGTACAAAACTTGCCTGGAGAGCTTTTGGAAGAAACAGCATAATTTTCAAGAGCAATATGCCATTATGTCTTAAAAGAAAAGTGTTTGATCAATGCATCCTTCCAGTGCTTACGTATGGTGCGGAGACGTGGACCTTAACTAAAAGAGACATACAAAGGCTGCAGACAACTCAAAGTAGCATGGAGAGGTGCATGCTTGGTGTAACCAGGAGAGATAAGAAGAGGAACTCGTGGATCCGAAAATGACAAGAGTGGAAGACATCATGATCAGAGTTAAATCCCTGAAATGGCAATGGGCTGGACATACTGCCAGAAGGACAGATCATCGATGGACAGCCGAAATTTTAGATTGGATTCCAAGGGACAGGAAAAGACCCAGAAGAAGACCACATGGGAGATGGGTGGATGAAATTCGAAAGTATGCAGGGGTGACATGGAGGAGACTGGCACAAGACAGACCGTTGTGGAGGAAACTTGGGGAGACCTTCGTCCAGCAGTGGATTGATAATGGTTGACAATGATGATGATGATGATGAAACGGAATAGAAAACGTTCCTGCTCTTTCCATAAAGACAAAAAAATATCTTTCAGGAATTTCAGGATAACTGTTTTTTAATAAGGCCGGTATTTCGTGAAAAAGTTTTTCCCCCTCATGCACAAGTGAGAAGAGTTTAACCTGTGTCTTAGGAATGGCATAAAAAAATTCTGAGTTCTTTATGGTTAATAATCAAAACAGATAATACAATTTTTGAAGATGACAATCCGATTTCTGGCGTAAATGTGATAAAGATGGTAAGTCAGATAATATCCGAAAACTTGAAAATTTTCATCGTCCTGGAGCGGGACTCGAACCCGCGTCTCCCGGGCGCTATCTGGGAGACGCGGATTCGAGTCCCGCTCCAGGACGATGAAAATTTTCAGGTTTTCTGATATTATCTGACTTACCATCTTTATCACATTTACGCCAAAAATCGGATTGTCATCTTCAAAATTTTTATTATATGGCGTAATCCCGTATTTCGTTCATGACAGATAATAATATTTAGTTTTATACATGGAATAATAAATGTCAGGAAATAAAAAAAATATATTTATCCGATTTCCGACTGCCAGCAAATTAAAAAGCAAGAAAAGTGAAGGGTGCAAAGGCGATGATTGCATGCAAATGAGCACGGGGGCAGCTGCCCCCCCCCTCTGCCCCGCGGTTCCCACGCCACTGAATACGTACACGAAAAAAGTAGATTTGTACTACAGTTGTGAATCACGTGTCAAGACGACAAATCTGCAGCGGTACATTCCGTCTGTGTAGCACAGTTGGGAGAGCAACTTACTACGGAGTGAGGAGGCGCGAGTTCGATCCTCGTCAAGGACAAATATGTGTTTTCACAACTGGTGAAAGTCTGGAAAGCATAACGGGTTGATAATACAAATCGATTGTGAAATGTTACTGCGTTCACAGGACAGATGCAAATAGACACAAGAAACAAATGCCCTCAGTCAAATTTTCATATCAGTGAGCAAAATGCTGTCCAATTGCCAACAGGGAACAGCAGAGACATTTCTCGTTGACAGCGAACGTAAGAAGTGATCCGATGGTTGCAAATGCGTTCCTTATGAGTCATACACGTGTACCCGACGCTGTACGGTGGCGAGAGATACGACGCCTAGAAGGTCAGGTCCAGGTAGCATGGGACTTGAATAAGCACACCGGACAAAAAATTAGTCACTCCTAACAGAAATGACAGTAGGAAGTTACTGGTTGCACAGAGGGCGCCGTGATAGCATTGCTGGGAGATAAATAGGACTGGCGTGGTCTACAGTATCATTTCTGTCTCGTGCAATGGTGAAGAGCAATGCGAGTGTTGAATTTAGTCTGCATTATGGGTCGTAAGACAGACGTGACTGGGTGCCAAAAAGGTGCCATCGTGTTTATCCCTGCCAACGGATACAAAGTGAATGAAGTTTGTTGGTGTGTCGAAGCGTACTGTCCAGCGGGTCTACAAACTGTGGTGTAGTTCGCAGTCAACTGAAAATCGCCGACGTAACTGTGGCCGGAATACGATTCTCACCAGCAGGGACCTCCGCCATGTTTCACGTCTAGTAACTGCAAATCGGTTTCAAACCAGGCAACGATTGCTCCAAACAGCCAAGGAGAGTCCACTCCAACCAATTTCCGAAAGGAGATTGCGACGAGAACTGCATGCGATGTACATCTGGAGCAGAGTACCACGGAAGAGGCCTCTTTTAACAGCAAGTCACAAAATCGCACGTTATCAATGGGCTCAGATGCACCAAACCCTTACTGTGGAGCATTGGAAACGAGTAATTTAGTCTGAGAAGTCTCGTTTTTGCTTTTTTCCAATGATGGAAGGCGACGAGTGTTTCACAGGCCCAATGAAGCTTTTAATCCTGATTGTGTCGAAGGTGTTTTTCAAGCTGGAGGAAGTTCTGTGATATTTTGGGAATGTTTTTGTACCACGCCCTCTCGTTGCAGTGACGATGAGTTTGAACCAGTATACATACCTCCGCATTCTGAATGACCAAGTGATGCCCTTTGTCCTACATCTCCAGGAGCAGCATTACATTGCCACTCCTGTCTACGAAGACGACAATTGCCGTGTGCACAGGGCTAAAACTGTGTGAGTGGCACGACGAACATTCAGCAACACTGTCTCACCTCGACTGGCCCGCCAATTCCCCACATTTAAATCCTATCGAAAATCTGTGGGATCATTTGGAACAGAAAGTGAAACGCCGGAATAGACACCCACGTACTCTGGCAGAACTTCGAGACTAGTTGACGCATGAGTGGCTGCAAATCAATGTTCAATACATCCACAATCTGGTGGAGTCTCTACCACACCGGATTCATGCTGTTGTCAGCCGTTATTAGGTAAGTCCTGACAGGAGTGACTAATTTTTTGTCCGGTGTGCTTACGTACCCCAAAGTGGTTTCACGTTTATGGCAGCAATTCAACAACGGTTTTACGAAGGCCTGTCTGGCTTGGGTCGTCCAACGCGTACGACCAGGGGTGTAGTCGAGACCTGGCGCCGCCAGGCCACTTTTTCTTCAACATACGGCGGCGCCAGGCTACATCTTATCTAGCTGAAACGGATTTTTTAAATTGATTTTTTTAATCATTGTCCATCGAAATCCCCCAACGATGGTTCGGAACATCATACTAAAATTTGGATGCAATTGATACATTTTTCCGCAAGCAATCACGCAGACGGTCGGGAAATAAGTCCCGACCTATGTCCTGACCCTTTTCAGTGAGGTTCGCGTCTAATTTGCTCCAAAAAATATACTAAAATTTCATCGAAATTGTACGATATTTACGCATGTTATCGTGCAGAGAGACAGACAAATGGACGGACAGCTGCACAAAGCTGGAGCACAACGCTTCTTCAACCTACGGTTGGAAAGCGTAAAGAAACTGCATTGGGTCCTGTACAATAGTTTAAAAATTATACATTTAAAATTGGCAAACTTCAAAAAATATGGTCGTTTATATTTCGACGGAAATTCAATTATAGACAGTTATATTTCGGCTAATAGACGGAAATTACAGCTGTCGCTCTCCAGTCTGTATAGGGAGTACGGTAAAAAAATAGCCAAAAAATTTTATGTAGGTATATTACATGGCTTTCAAGAGAACATTTTGCTAAATTGCAGTCAGAGAATTTGAGGAAGGAGGTACTTGTCCCCTTCGACGGGACACCCTTGATCAAAGTGGTTTCTTTTGTTTCTAACAACAGAGAGTATTGGAAAGTTTTCAAAATTTAAAGTAGCGGTTGATCCGCTGCCCCAACTAACTCACCGTCCCCGTAATTTGGCAGAGCCAAACTAGATATAATAGACTGCCAAAGTACCTCTCTTTTTTAGGACTAGGGTGCCTTATACAGTATATACAGTATGTTACCGCTAAAGTGCAGAAATCAGTTATTCTACAGATTATCTAGGTAATCTGCAGATTAACTAGGGTGATCCGTTAAAGTGCCGAAAATTGTTTCATTTCTCCAAATTACCTAGATAATCTGCACTTTACCTACTAGGCACTCGTTAAAGTGAAAATAAGATCTTTGCTGGAACAACAGCAACGTTTCTGTACGCTTAAATTAACATAATGTTATTTATTTTTTTTTCGATATATAAAGAATCAAGTTAATACAATCAAACAATCAACAAATTAGTTGATAGAATCAATCATCAATCAATTAAAAAACTGTAATAGAAAGATTTTGTTTTTGTTGACAAGGTTCGCATAAATCCAAAAACATTTTTATTTGGGCTTGGGTTATGTTTTTATAAAGTGTATTTAATTGCTTGATCATTCTGTCTCTTCCACCGTGGCCAATTGACAAATGAGTAGAATACAATATGTCAAACAATTCTTCGGCATGGACAAACTTTTTCACACTTTCTCGCGCATATGACAACGGCTCAATGAGTTTTTCACAGCCTTGTACAGTCAACACATCATACCTTTGAATTATTCGATAATCTCGAGATGATCCTTTCTTCTTGGAAACTTTTATTCGCTTTACATCTTCAATTATGCAATCATACTTTCGTTTTGTCATTAAAACTCTATTATATTTTGAATCTTCGCTAAAGAGGTTTTCGAAGAATCTTTTCTTCATTTTACTCACCAATTCGGTGCTTGCTTGCATACTAGGAGTTAAATTTATCTGCTTTAAAAAAATCACGACACAAATTCACGCGCTAACAGGAAGAAACGAATTTGAAAACAGAATTAGCTATGCTACGCACTGGCAGCCGACGCCAGTTATGAGAAATAAAAACAACCGGCGACGACTAGACGCTAGCGAAACGAAACTAAAAGTGGAGGGAGAGGGGGAAGGTGTAGGGAAAGGAAATGAGAGAAACAAACTTTTGAACTTTAACGATACGGAAGCAGTTAATGTGCACATTACCTAGGTAAAATGAGGAAAACTCTTGATTCCGCACGTTAACGGAGCAAATCAGTTAATCTGCAGATTAGCTAGGTAATGTGCACATTAACGGCTTTTCGAGCTTTAGCGGTAACATATATATATATATAAGAACACTAATAAGAAATCTAAAGCACTTCAATACAAAACACAAAAAAGGCCCCAAGCCAGTTCTTGCTTTCTTCGGTTATTTTGTTTCCGGCCTTCTTTGTCCAGGTAGGAGTAATCATGATTGTACCTTTTTTTTTTTTTTTTTTTTTCTGTTATTTTGGTCTTGTGGCTTTGGGAGCACGACCAAAGGGACATTTGGATTTACGACCAAGGGGACATTTGGATTTTGTCCGTCCCTTTTTGTTTTCAGAAAAGCCACTAACAAAAAACAGGCGCTTCCCTGATGATGACCGTTTTAATTTGATTTTAGTGTCGTCTCGGTTTTTTTATTGTTTTGTGCTTCACCTTTTAAAGTGAAGCGGCTGTGGTGCTGTTCTGTATTTGTTTCTTGTTTGCATTTTGGGTTCCATTCGGTACGTTAACAGTGTAATGGGTTCGAGTACTTTTGTGTTTTTGTGTGTTTTTGGGTTCAGGGTTTTTTGCAAGTATGTGGGAATTGTTTGTTCCTTTGGTGGTATATATTGTGTGTTTCGTTTGGGTGTTTGTGGGTTTCCTTGGTCTGTTTTAATTATTATTTGCCATATATATATATATACTGAAGAGCAATGCTGAAAACTAAGGAAACACTTTAGAATTTAAAACGAAAGTTGCAAAATTAACCTGAAGATCGAAACGCGCAACGCAGCAGTTACGAAAATTCAGAATTCACACTCAGATTAAGAAGAGACCTAAGCAAAAAAAATATATATATTTGAGACTCATACCAAGTACAACATAGAAAGGGTTATATGTCTACCGGTGTGAGTAAAAGGAGAAAAGATAAAAAATAAAATAAAACAACTGAATGTAGAAAGTGTCGAGAATACTGAGCCTTGGCTTTATCAGAGTTAGCAAAAACTCTGCATTTTCTCACTTCCACAAAGACCTAGTTGGAAATGGGTTTCTGCAAAGCCATGGATGCAAGTAATAACCCACCAAAATTTGTTTTAAAATTTATATATATGTCATGACCTCCGCAGTCTGAGTATATATATATATATATATATACTTAAGAGCAAAACTGAAGACTAAGGAAAAACTTTAGAAATTTAAAACGAAAGTTGCAAAATAACCTGAAGATCAAAACGCGCAACGCAGCAGTTTTGAAAATTCAGAATTCACATTCTATTAAGAAGATACCTAAGCAAAAAAAACATAAATAATTTTGACTCACACCAAGTACAACATAGAAAAGGTTATGTATCTACCTGTGTGAGTAAAAGGAGAAAAAGATAAAAAAAAAAAAAAAAACATCTGAATGTAGAAGGTGTCGAGAATACTGAGCCTTGGCTTTATCAAGGACCAGCAAAAACTCTGCATTTTCTCACTTCCACAAAGACCTAGTTGGAAATGGGTTTCTGCAAGGCCATAGATGCAAGTAACATTCCCACCTAAAATTGTTTTAAAAAATATATATATGTCATGTCCTCCGCAGAGTTGTATGACCTAGCACTAGTTAACAATTTCGCTTGCATCCATTAACCTTCCTGGCCCGACCCTTAGTGCTATGGATATGAAGGTCCTATTAAAACAAAAAATTAAATAATATAAACAAAACCACAAAAAAAAGCTTAAAAATCTGTTTATAAAAGAAAATAAAAACAAATAAAAAAAGAAAACTAGTTATTCATCACTAGGATAGCTATACTAAAAATAGTAAAACCAACATTAAAATTAATAAGATTCTGATTAATCTATAGAAGCTCACTAAGGTGATTTATTACATGCAAAGATTATTAAATACACTACTCGTGTATTTTATAATATTTCTCATGTATTCTGGAGAGTTAATTCTGCTCTTTCTGATCATACAGATCCACAGTCTTAAGTTTATATATTTTTTTCTCTGGTTAAAATCTCCGCGAGTTGGTTTCTTTCTGTATGAGAGGCCATCAGCCCCTCCCTCACTGCCCCCAGCGACTAGGGAGTGGCGGAAGAGGTCAGCCATGTTTTGCTATTGTGAGGAGAAAGTTTTGTCACACAAGAGGTAAGCTCTCTTCCTTGTATTTGGGTTTTAGGTTTTATAAGTTCAATGTTTGTACTTCATGTACTCTTTCTCTGTTGATTTTTAGCCTTTCAGCTTTTAGGCACTGGCTTGTCTGTTAACATTTTTGCGGGTTTTAACTCTTTCTTTTCTTTATAACTTTGCGCGTCTTTTGGGGTACCTAGGAACAGAAGATGGCTAAGCTGGTTCCTTTTCTATGCGCTGTGTTTTCAAAGTAGTTAAGTTCTTAATAACTAATTAATTATGCACTTAAAGCACTGCTGAAATACTTTGTACATAATGCAACTAACTGTTTAAGTCATATAACTTTCACAAAGTTTTCTTTAGTTAATTATTGTCTTTAACTTATTCTCGTTTTCGTGCTGTGATAAGTTGTAGAGTAGGAGGTTTCAGACTCAAGTTTTCTTTCAAAAATCTGTTTTTTAAAAATTAATATTTCCTTTTTTAATTGCAATGTAAAAATTTGGTTTTCTTTTGAATTGTTTTTCAGATTAAATTCTCTCTCAAACGAACTTGGCATTTCGTTATAGCTGAAAATTATTTCTTATTATTATGTCACTCTCACAGCTTGAGTTCTCTTTAATCTTCTTCTCTCTGTTTAATAGTAACAGATGAAGAGCATGGGTCGGGCCAGGAAGGTTAATGGATGCAAGCGAAATTGTTAACTAGTGCTAGGTCATACAACTCTGCGGAGGACATGACATATATATATTTTTTAAAACAATTTTAGGTGGGAATGTTCCTTGCATCTATGGCCTTGCAGAAACCCATTTCCAACTAGGTCTTTGTGGAAGTGAGAAAATGCAGAGTTTTTGCTGGTCCTTGATAAAGCCAAGGCTCAGTATTCTCGACACCTTCTACATTCAGATGTTTTTTTTTTTTTTTTTATCTTTTCTCCTTTTACTCACACAGGTAGATACATAACCTTTTCTATGTTGTACTTGGTGTGAGTCAAAATTATTTATGTTTTTTTTGCTTAGGTATCTTCTTAATAGAATATATATATATATATAATGGCAATGGGCTGGACATACTGCCAGAAGGACAGACCATAGATGGACAGCCGAAATTTTAGATTGGATTCCAAGGGACAGGAAAAGACCCAGAAAAAGACCACATGGGAGATGGGTGGATGAAATTCGTAAATATGCAGGAGTGACATGGAGGAGACTGGCACAAGACAGACAGTTGTGGAGGAAACTTGGGGAGACCTTCGTCCAGCAGTGGATTGATAATGGTTGACAATGATGATGATGATATATATATATATATATATATATATATATATATATATATATAAGGAACCTTAGTGCTATGGATATGACGGTCCTATTAAAACAAAAAATTAAATAATATAAACAAAATCACAAAAAAAGCTTAAAAATCTGTTTATAAAAGAAAATAAAAACAAATAAAAAAGAAAACTAGTTATTCATCACTAGGATAGCTATACTAAAAATAGTAAAACCAACATTAAAATTAATAAGATTCTGATTAATCTATAGAAGCTCACTAAGGTGATTTAATACATGCAAAGATTATTAAATAAACTGCTCGTGTATTTTATAATATTTCTCATGTATTCTGGAGAGTTAATTCTGCTCATTCTGATCATACAGATCCACAGTCTTAAGTTTATATATTTTTTTCTCTGGTTAAAATCTCCGCGCGTTGGTTTCTTGCTGTATGAGGAGGCCATCAGCCCCACCCTCACTGCCCCCCAGCGTCTAGGGAGTGGCGGAAGGGGTCAGCCATGTTCTCCTCTTGTGTGGAGAAAAGTTTTTGTCACACAAGAGGTAAGCTCTCTTCCTTGTTTTTGGGTTCTAGGTTTTATAAGTTCAATGTTTGTACTTTATGTACCTTTTCTCTGTCGTTTTTTAGCTTTTCAGCTTTTAAGCATTGGTTTGTCTGTTAACATTTTTGCGGGTTTTAACTCTTACTTTTCTTTGTAACTTTGAGCGTCTTTTGGGGTACCTAGGAACAGAAGAAGGCTAAGCCTGTTCCTTTTCTATGCGCTGTCTATGCGCTGTTTTTTCAAAGTAGTTAAGTTCTTAATAACTAATTAATTATGCACTTAAAGCACTGCTGAAATACTTTGTACATATTGCAACTAACTGTTTAAGGTATATAACTTTCACAAAGTTTTCTTTAGTTAATATTTATCTTTAACTTATTCTCGTTTTCGTGCTGTCATAAGTTGTAGAGTAGGGGGTTTTAGACTCAAGTTTTCTTTCAAAAATCTGTTCGTTATAAATTAACCTTTCCTTTTTAATTGCAATGTAAAATTTGGATTTCTTTTGCATTGTTTTTCAGGTTTAAATTCTCTCTCAAACGAACTTGGAATTTCGTTATAGCTGAAAATCATTTCCATTTATTATATGTCACTCTCACAGCTTGAAGTTCTCTTTAATCTTCTTCTCTCTGTGTAATAGTAACAGATAGAAGAGCATGGGTCGGGCCATGAAGGTTAATGGATGCAAGCGAAATTGTTAACTAGTGCTAGGTCATGCTACTCTACGGAGGACATGACTTATATATATATATTTTTTAACTATTTTAGGTGGGAATGTTATTTGCATCTATGGCCTTGCAGAAACCCATTTCCAACTAGGGTCTTTGTGGAAGTGAGAAAATGCAGAGTTTTGCTGGTCCTTGATAAAGCCAAGGCTCAGTATTCTCGACACCTTCTACATTCAGTTGTTTTGTTTTATTTTTTTATCTTTTCTCCTTTTACTCACACAGGTAGATACATAACCTTTTCTATGTTGTATTAGGTGTGAGTCAAAATTATATATGTATTTTTTTGCTTAGGTATCTTCTTTATAGAATATATATATATATATATATATATTCTATAAAGAAGATACCTAAGCAAAAATACATATATAATTTTGACTCACACCTGATACAACATAGAAAAGGTTATGTATCTACCTGTGTGAGTAAAAGGAGAAAAGATAAAAAAATAAAAATAAAACAACTGAATGTAGAAGGTGTCGAGAATACTGAGCCTTGGCTTTATCAAGGACCAGCAAAAACTCTGCATTTTCTCACTTCCACAAAAGACCCCTGGTTGGAAATGGGTTTCTGCAAGGCCATAGATGCAAGTAACATTCCCACCTAAAATAGTTTAAAAAATATATATATAAGTCATGTCCTCCGTAGAATAGTATGACCTAGCACTAGTTAACAATTTCGCTTGCATCCATTAACCTTCATGGCCCGACCCATATTTCATCTGTTACTATTAAACAGAGAGAAGAAGATTAAAGAGAACTCAAGCTCAATTTCCAAAGAAAAGGATTCTTGAGAGCTTCACACAAGATGTAAATAAGTACATCGTAAAAACCAGTTTAACGTACAATCAGCCTATTGAGGCCTTCGCAGAATGGAAATATAATATAATCAATAGCTTCACCGGTGAGTTGGCAGGTCTGGACTTTTGTTTCGACAGAAATCTCTTTTTCTCTGGAGAAGCTAAAAGGTCACTCTCCAAACTTCAAGACCAATTTATTTTTACCACTACGGATAAAGCTAGCAATAATTTTGCAATTATCTGTAAGAAGTTCTATTTTGAATTGTTAACTATGGAACTTAATAATAGAGTAACATACGAGCCCGTAAGTTATTCTACCAAGCAGTTAGAAAATCGGTTTAAGGCATTCTTCAAGAAACTTAAAATTCCACAAACTAGAAGATATGGGCCTGAATTTCCATTTCTTTTTGCAACGGTTAAGTTTCATAAGGATCCTGTGAAGTTCAGGTTCATAGCTAGTGGAGTAAGGAGTCATAAAAAGAAAATAGATCTTGCTTTTGAAGATGTCTTAAAGAAGGTTTTGAAACACATTAGAAACTGTTCTAACTTGATGTACAGAGATTTTTGGATAATTAATAATAATGCAGAAGTAATTTCTACTATACTCAAAGTTTGTCCCCTAGATATTAATAGTTATGATTTTGAAAACCTATATACTAATCTGCCTCTATCAGATATAATCACTACCTTTAAAGAGCTGTATGCAGAATTTAAACTTAACCAATTTGTTGATGTAGGAACTTGGAACTCTTATCTCAATTGCTGCATAAAAAATAACCATGTCTTATATAATAATACTCTCTATAAGCAAGTGAACAGGTATTCCAATGGGAACATCAACGTCCACAAATATCGCTAATCTATTCCTGTTCTTTAAGGAATATAAATTCATTAAAAATCACCCCACCTGCTCAGATAACTACCTTTACACTTTTAGATATATTGATGATCTGCTGTGTATCAATAATTCAGAAGTTATAGAGAGTGATTTTGATAATATCTATCCTAGCTCTCTTAACTTATGTAAAACCAACCACAGTAATCAGGAACTTGAGTTCCTAGACTTAAGCATTAAGCTCAACAGAGGTAACCCATCTATTAGCCTCTTTGATAAAAGAGTTAATTTTCCTTTCAAAGTAATTAAATATCTACACTGGAATAATAACATTTCAACCAAAGTAATTGAGAATGTACTAATTTCTCAGGTCCTAAGAATTTCAAGAATTTGCAGCAACAATTTGGACTTCAATTACCACATTAATATACTATTAGAAAGTTTTCTAGAGAACGAAATTCCTTCTTCTTTCATCAAAAGAACTTTAAGAAAAATTATTCTGAATAATAGAGTAAGGTTGGCAGATCTGCTTTAATTTTCTACACAGTTAATAATATGATTCTGACCAATCAAAGCCGTAAGGAAGTTGGCTAGAGGATGCCTATTAACTACCTAAAGGAACCTTAGTGCTATGGATATGACGGTCCTATTAAAACAAAAAATTAAATAATATAAACAAAATCACAAAAAAAAGCTTAAAAATCTGTTTATAAAAGAAAATAAAAACAAATAAAAAAAGAAAACTAGTTATTCATCACTAGGATAGCTATACTAAAAATAGTAAAACCAACATTAAAATTAATAAGATTCTGATTAATCTATAGAAGCTCACTAAGGTGATTTAATACATGCAAAGATTATTAAATAAACTGCTCGTGTATTTTATAATATTTCTCATGTATTCTGGAGAGTTAATTCTGCTCATTCTGATCACACAGATCCACAGTCTTAAGTTTATATATTTTTTTCTCTGGTTAAAATCTCCGCGCGTTGGTTTCTTGCTGTATGAGGAGGCCATCAGCCCCACCCTCACTGCCCCCCAGCGTCTAGGGAGTGGCGGAAGAGGTCAGCCATGTTCTCCTCTTGTGAGGAGAAAAGTTTTTGTCACACAAGAGGTAAGCTCTCTTCCTTGTTTTTGGGTTCTAGGTTTTATAAGTTCAATGTTTGTACTTTATGTACCTTTTCTCTGTCGTTTTTTAGCTTTTCAGCTTTTAAGCATTGGTTTGTCTGTTAACATTTATGAGGGTTTTAACTCTTACTTTTCTTTGTAACTTTGAGCGTCTTTTGGGGTACCTAGGAACAGAAGATGGCTAAGCTCGTTCCTTTTCTATGCGCTGTCTATGCGCTGTTTTTTCAAAGTAGTTAAGTTCTTAATAACTAATTAATTATGCACTTAAAGCACTGCTGAAATACTTTGTACATATTGCAACTAACTGTTTAAGGTATATAACTTTCACAAAGTTTTCTTTAGTTAATTATTATCTTTAACTTATTCTCGTTTTCGTGCTGTCATAAGTTGTAGAGTAGGGGGTTTTAGACTCAAGTTTTCTTTCAAAAATCTGTTCGTTATACATTAACATTTCCTTTTTTATTTGCAATGTAAAATTTGGATTTCTTTTGCATTGTTTTTCAGGTTTAAATTCTCTCTCAAACGAACTTGGAATTTCGTTATAGCTGAAAATCATTTCTATTTATTATGTCACTCTCACAGCTTGAGTTCTCTTTAATCTTCTTCTCTCTGTTTAATAGTAACAGATGAAGAGCATGGGTCGGGCCATGAAGGTTAATGGATGCAAGCGAAATTGTTAACTAGTGCTAGGTCATGCTACTCTACGGAGGACATGACTTATATATATATTTTTTAAACTATTTTAGGTGGGAATGTTACTTGCATCTATGGCCTTGCAGAAACCCATTTCCAACTAGGTCTTTGTGGAAGTGAGAAAATGCAGAGTTTTTGCTGGTCCTTGATAAAGCCAAGGCTCAGTATTCTCGACACCTTCTACATTCAGTTGTTTTATTTTATTTTTTTATCTTTTCTCCTTTTACTCACACAGGTAGATACATAACCTTTTCTATGTTGTACTAGGTGTGAGTCAAAATTATATATGTATTTTTTTGCTTAGGTATCTTCTTTATAGAATGTGAATTCTGAATTTTCAAAACTGCTGCGTTGCGCGTTTTGATTTTCAGGTTATTTTTGCACCCTTCGTTTTAAATTCTAAAATTTTTTCCTTAGTCTTCAGTTTTGCTCTTAAGTATATATATATATATATATATATATGGTGCAGAGACGTGGACCTTAACTAAAAGAGACATACAAAGGCTGCAGACAACTCAAAATAGCATGGAGAGGTGCATACTTGGTGTAACCAGGAGAGATAAGAAGAGGAACTCGTGGATCGAAAAATGACAAGAGTGGAAGACATCATGATCAGAGTTAAATCCCTGAAATGGCAATGGGCTGGACATACTGCCAGAAGGACAGATCATCGATGAACAGCCGAAATTTTAGATTGGATTCCAAGGGACAGGAAAAGACCCAGAAAAGACCACATGGGAGATGGGTGGATGAAATTCGAAAGTATGCAGGGGTGACATGGAGGAGACTGGCACAAGACAGACCGTTGTGGAGGAAACTTGGGGAGACCTTCGTCGAGCAGTGGATTGATAATGGTTGACAATGATGATGATGACGATGATATATATATATATTCTTTCAAAACAAACACAAACCAATTCCATACGTGACACCAATTTAAAAGCAAAACTCTTTCACTTTTCTAAGTGAAGACTAAACAGGTACACTACCACCAGGCAGCCCCGGTGGCGCAGTGGTCTAAGCGATGGCCTCTGATCATTCGTCCGGAAGGGGTCCGGGTTCGAATCCCGGCGAGGCATGGATGTTGTGTTTGTCTTACGGTACTGGCTCTTTCCCTTCCCTGGAACCAGTGACCCTAAATTAGGGACGGGCGACTGCTTATAGCCCATTGAGTTGCTCACGGTGGTCGTTAAACCTCCAATCAAAAAAAAAAAAAAACTACCACCAGACGTCAAACCGAAATTCAATGCAAGGAGACCAGTGGTCAAGTACAAATAAGCATAATAACAACACCGAATAAACAGAACACCTTTAGAATTGCAAATACTAAAATTGAAACGAATCAGAACGAAGCACATGGGAAAAATTCAGAAGCCACTCATCAGGGAAAGACTCCCACGACCATTCCCCATAAGCCTAACCAAGATTCAGTTTTCGTGTGGGTGCAGAAGTCGAAGTGCTAAAAATACAAGTATTTTCAAAATCATTTTATCCCCGACATTCAGCCGTCCCAACACAAAACGAAGTAAGGCCACCTTAATGAAAATCAATGTCCCAAAAGAAGGTAAAGCGCAATAATTAACAGAATGAAAATTGACAAATTAATTCCTGACATACAGCTAAAATTAAGCTTTCACGCATCCTAAAGTACGAAAATGAAAAAATTTACCTTTTAGTTCAACTCGCAAAGATTCAAATAATACTAATCCAGGTGAATCCAAAATAAGCCAAGACAAACTTTAGCAACAGAATACCAATCGGTAACTCTCTATACAACACAAGAACTCATAGCCAACACACACACGAGAAATCCAAACAGTTTTGGATTTCTCGTGGGCTGTCCCAATTATGCGAAGCTTTATCCTAAAGAGGTAATTTGGGATGTCCTTCAACAAATATCTCAAATAAACGGCTTCCGCTATTAACCGATGACTCAACTGGAATATACTGTATTTAAAAGAGCAACTCGTTTGATATAGCTCTCGCTGGATTCTAAAGCTGATCGATCCTTACGCAAGGTGGCAAAAAGGTGCTATGGCCGTTGCAGTGCAAATGCCGTTTCCGCATAACAATTTCAATGCGTACACGCAAATTTACACAAGAAAGATGACACCGAATTTTCGGGTGTAATAAGCACGTCTTTTGAATCCGTTCTGACGCAAATAAAATTTATCAAAGCTATTCAAAGTCAATGGAACCGGTATGGAAATTAATACAGTAGTATCTGACGGAAGAAAGAAGTTTTTCAACCAGGTTTTTAATCCCTCAGATATTGCTGTAAACGGAATCGTGAGCTTACGCCCTCTGGCTGCAGACTTGTGAGTTAAGAAAAACATGAATTTATATGAGAAACATTTCGCATCGGAAACTCACTCCACCACAGAAAGAATTTTTTAAATCGGACTCTTAGAAACAGAGATATCGACAAAAATAAGATGTGACTTTACGTTCCCTGGTGGGAAAACCATGCATTATTTTAGGAAGAAAGTATTCTCAAAAGGTTTTTCCATATGAACGGTATCGGTCAAAGAACAAAAAAACATTTAGTCGAGTTTCAGGGACCCAGATTTTGCTACAAATACATCAAAAGCAGAAATTAACACTTATGCCCCTGGTGGCCAAACTATTCTTTACCAAACATAAGAAATTATGTGAAAAATATTTTCTATCAGGTCTTGTATGCGATACAGAAAGAATTTTTCAAATCGGAGTTTTAGAAGCTGAAATAACGCAGAAAACGCAATTTACCATTGCGCCCCCTAGCGGAAAGTTTATGATTTATTTGAAAATTATGAACTTATAGGGAAAACATTTCGCATCGGAAACACTATCCAACACAGAAGGAATTTTTCAAATCGGACTCCTAGAAATAGAGATATTGACATAAATAAGATATACATAGAAACCATGCATTATTTTAAGAAGAAAATGTTCCTAAAAGGTTTGTCGACATGAGTAGTATCGGTCAACAAACGACTTTTTTTGCAATCGAGATTTTAGAAGCTCATATTTTGCTGCAAATACATCAGAAGCGGAAATTAAGACTTACGCCACCTGGTGGCCAAACAATTTTTTACAAAAATTAGAAATTATGTGCAAAGGATTTCCCATCAGGAGCTGTATCCGGTGCAGAAAGAATTTTTCAAATCGGAGATTTAGAAGCAGAGATATAGGAGGCGGGGGGGGGGCAATTTACCTTTACACCCCTAGCGGAAAGTCTATGAATTACTTGAAAATTTTCAAATTATATGAAAAACATGTCACACTGGAAACACTACCCAACAAAGAAGGAATTTTTCAAATCGGACTCCTAGAAGTAGAGATATTGACAAAAATAAGATATACATCTACGCCCCCTGGCGGAGAAACTGTGGAATATTTTAAGAAGAAAATATTCCGAAAAGGTTTATCGATGTGATTGGCATCAGTCAACGAAAGAATTTTTTCTATCGATATTTTAGAAGCTCAGATTTTATGGCAAATACAACAGAAGCAAAATTTTACCCTTACGCCCCCTGGTGGCTAAAGTATTCTTTACCGAAAATTAGAAATCATATGCAAAAGAGTTTGCATCGGAGTTGTATCCGCTGAAGAAAAAAACAACTTCAAATCGGAGTTTTAGAAGAAGAGTTATCGGGAAAAATGTAATTTATTTTTACGCTCCCTAGCGGAAAATCTATTAGTAATTTGAAAAAGTAACTATATCTAAAATACTCTTCGACATAAATGGAATCGAAAGATAAAAGAATGTTTTCAATCGAATGTTTAGAAGCAAATATGTGGAATAAAACATATTTTTGAATTCGACATCATCTGCATTTATGCCCTCTAGCGGCGAAATTGTACATCGTAAAAAAGAAAACGAAATGAAGGATCATCATTCGCATATTTCATGCTTCCCAATGAAAAAAGAATTTTTCAAATCAGATTAATAATTGCAGAAATATCGTGGTTACAGACGGACGGACAAACCGGTAACATAAGCACGATCTTTTTTACAAAAGACGTGCTAAAAAAATCGAATTGTAGCAGACGCCGTTTTGGCATAAGAGTTTCAGCGAACAAGTACACGTAAAAATTTGCATACCAAGCGGTAATAACTCACCTTTCACCCCTCTCGGTCCTCCCTGTGATAAAATGTAAACAGAGTTCTCCAGAGAGGGACTTCACAGCAAAACATACAAAAAGTTCTTTGAAGATTCCTAATGGCAGACACGCGAAAGAATTAACCAAAATAATTCCGGGACTGATTAATATTCCGATAGCAGAGAACAGGAAGCTTTTCCCGTTGATGGCAGATCCGTGCCATTAATCTGCTATGACAGCAGCAGCACTCTGCTTTTGTAAGTGATGGACCTGTTCAGATACAATCTATTGAACGCAGGTGTTTTTGCCGACCGCGATGCACTTCACCTGTGCTTCATCCTTTTTTCCTTCCTTCCGCATATATTAATGCTGCAACTCAAACGGGCACTTTCGGTCGCGGTTAGATTTAATTATTGCCTTTCACCGTATTCTAATTTCACACTGGAATATATTCAGGTTTCCGAATCACCTTGAAAATCATGGCAATTAATTTTTCTAATTCCAGTAGAACAATCATGCCGATCAGCGGTTTTATTTACGAGACTTCGGATTTGTGAAACCCTGGAAATAACATGTCGTAAATATACGGATTTTACCATGACTCTGTCCCAAAGAATTCTTAGATGGACGACACGGCATTCTCCTAACTTACAAATAAAGAACATACACTCATAAAAAGTGGAAAGCAGAACAGAAAACGGTGAAAAAGGAAAAAGGTTTCAAATAAGGAGCACACAATCAAATAATTCTCGGGTATGTACACTGCTGGCCACCCAAAATGCAACACCAAGAAGGAATCATCCGATTGGCCTGAAATTCGCAGCATGCGATGCCCGCGAGAGGACATACAAACGATTAGTATTGCAGGGCATATGTAAATCATGTGCGCCGGCACGCCACCGAGAAGTCCTATAAGAAGGGTGCACAGAAGGCGGGGTGTAAGTAGTGGAAGTGTGTTGTGCTGCCGGACCTGTGCGTGGGAAGCTTTCCGATGCCTCGTCGCAGAATACGGCAGTCATTCCAGCACGTTTCGGAGTTCGACAGAGGACGAATAGTGGCTAATCGCGACAGCGGTTTATCGTACTGATACATCGGCGCCCGTGTGGGAAGACACTCAGCCACAGTGAGGCGAGTATTGATTCAGTGGGTGCAGGAGGGACGGACGGACCGACGTAAGCGATTGCCGCAGCCGCGGCACACCACCGAACGAGAGGTCCGGCATGTTGTGCAGCAGGCATTGACGGCTCGCAATGCCACATCACGAACGTTAGCGCAGGAATTAGGGTGTTTGCGCAACAACCTGTGTCAGCACGTACCGTTCGACGTCGTCTGCAGGAGCGGGGACTTGTCGCACGGCGCCCATTGCTCCGATTATCATTCACGTTACACCACCGGCGAGTGCGGCGGCAGTGGGCCGTTGAGCGCCGCACCTGGACTACGGAATGACACGACATTGTCTTCTCCGACGAATCCCGCTTCTGCCTGCAACACCACGATGGTCGGATCCGCGTGTGGCGGCACCGCGGCGAGAGACTGTATGATAGCTGCATTATGCATCGTCATACCGGTCCGTCATCTGCCTTTATGGTTTGGGGCGCAATTGGATATGACACCCGCACCCTCTGGTACGCATCGCTTGTACACTCAACAGCCACCGCACCACCTCCGACGTTTTGGAGCCTGTAGTCCTCCCTTGCCCGCAGGACCTGCCAACGGCCACTTTTCAACAGGACAATGCGCGCCCCACGTGGCACGCATCGTGCAACAATTCTTCAAGGCCCACCAGGTGTCACTGCCGCCGTGGCCCGCCTGTTCTCCCGATATGTCGCCCATCGAACACGTCTGGTCTGTGATCGGCAACCGAGTAGCCCGGCAAGCACCACCCGTGGCTACGCATGATGAACTGTGGCAACGTGTGGAAGCAGCCTGTGCCGACATACCCCAAGCCCACATCCAAAGTCTCTTTCGTTCGATGCCGCGCGACGTGTAGCGGCCGTTATTGCCAGCCATGGGGGCCACACGAACTATTGATGTCTGCGTGTTCCGGAAGTCGCACGGGCCTGTAAGCTCAATCGTTTCATCTTTGTATCTGAACTGTTATGTGTCCAGTAAATCTGGCTTTGCTATCTCGCGTCCTTCTTGGTGTTGCATTTTGGGTGGCCAGCAGTGTATTTATTCTTCAGATTTGGGGAGAAAAGGGGAACATTGGTTAGTCAAAATAAATAGTATATATACTTCCCGCAGAAGATGGATGTTACGGACGGCTCTCTGCTTTTTTCCCGCCAAATGTGTTCCCATCTTTACGTGGCTACATGCCAGCGTGAAATCTTTTCTCCTTCCCACTGAAGATCTCCAACAAGATCTTCCGTTTATGACTGCTTCATCCGAATCCCCTTTACGATCTGCCCTCTAGAAAAAATGCTCCTGATGAAAGAAATCGACTGTTAATTGCATACTCCCATTGTCACTGAGGGAGAGTGTGTCCAACGAGGGGGAAAAGGGGATGTGCTTTTGTTCGTGAGAGGTCCCGGTCCGTGAAAGAAGGCTATCCCTGAAATGAATCTGTGTTCTTTTTAACTGAGAGTGGATTTCCCTAGCTGTCTTTCGCACATAGAATAACAAAAGTTACAATTTGATTAAAGTTTAAATATTTCCATATAATAAATGACTTTACGCAGCGAATTAAAATTATTCCGGATTGAAAGTCTAGACGTAATTGGCAGAACTCAGATCAGATCATATGATTTTAGGAAAGGAGTGTCTAGAGAATTTGGAGTGTCTGGATGATTTTAGGATGGGAGTGTCTGACCCCAGGTCTCAAACAACCCTTAGAAATAGGAAGCTAGGAGATTTGGGTTAGAGTGCCCGATAGGAAAGTGACACGGAAGCGAGACACGCCCTTGTTTATTTACCAGGGGAGCACGCCCTTGTATAAGTGTTTGGCCCCAAGTGGCCTAGTGGTCAACGTTCGTGACTGCCACGGAGAAGACCTCGGGTTCGATCCCAGGCAGGTACGAACGCTCGAACCACTAAATATCCGCCGTGCGTCGGATGGGCCCCCGGTAATAAATAAGGGCGTCTTCCTCCCCCATTCTACTTCGCTTCCGTGTCACTTTCCTATCGGGAATTCTAGCCCAAATCTCCCAGCTTTCTGTTTCTAAGGGTTGTTTAAGACCTGGGGTCAGACACTCCCTTCCTAAAAATCCTCTACATATGACCTGATATATGACCTTGTATAAGTGACACGCCCTATACAAGGGCGTGCTCCTCCGGTAAATAAAGTGACACGCCCTTGTTTATTTACCGGGGGAGCCAGTACCCGGGGTCCGTCAGGCCGCGGGAGGCTGAGTGGGCAACGTTCGTGTCTGCCACAGGAAGAGCCTCAGGTTCGATCCCAGGCAGGTACGAACGCTTGATCTACTAAATACCCGCCGTGCGTCGGATGGGCACGTTAAGCCGTCGGACCCAAGGTACTGGCCCCCCGATAATAAATAAGGGCGTCTTCCTCCCCCTTTCTACTTCGCTTCCGTGTCAATTTCCTATCGGGCGCTCTAGCCCAAATCTCCTAGTTTCCTATTTCTAATGGTTGTTTAAGACCTGGGGTCAGACACTCCCTTCCTAAAATCCTCTACATAAAAAAAAAAAAAAAAACCCAGGGTCCGACGACTTAACGTGCACATCTGACTCACGGCGGATATTTAGCTGTTCCAACATTCGTGTACCTGCCTGGGATCGAGCCTAAGGTTATCTCCGTGCCAATCCCGAACGTTGACCACTAGGCCACCCGCGGCCCAAATTGGCAGGACTTCGCCAAGAGAACAGCTAAATTACCACGCTCGGAAGTGTGGTAATTAGCTGTTCTCTCTGCGAAGTTTAGTTGGAAAACCCGGCCCCGAAATTTACGGAGCCCGGCCGTACTCAGATTTTCATTCCGCGTTCTTCGCCGCTTATTGCAAAAAAAATCAAGGCTTCCTCTGGAGAGAGAAAAAAAAAGTTTCTCTAGTGAGCTGAACTACTTACTAACACAATAGTAAACGGAATATATCGCAGAGAGACGTGACATTTCACGTAGAAATTCCTCCCTCCCACAGGTGAGGTTTATATCTACCTACCTACTTCTGTTACAAATGTAAATTCATTTCCTTTTCTTCACTTAAGTGTAAACAAGATAGCCTCGATCCCAAAATATGTAAACAAATACTTCCAACTTCCCCATCTCCGTTGAAGCAAGGAAACACGCTAGAAGCTCGGTCATCTGATTTTGTGAATGTTTCTGTAAACATTTCCGGGAAAAGAAAAAAAAAAAACAAGCCACGTGTTTTACTCCATAGTTCTACGTATATAAACATCACTCGGAAACAGCTGTCAGGTGCTGTGTGACATTCAGAAAATCTGACTAATGTCAAATACCCAGCAAGTATCGCATTTTGCATGAAATCTCCCATTGCAGTCAAGCTGAGAATGCTGCCGTAGTTCGAGGTATAACTGAGTAGTCATAATTGTGTTTCTTTTCAAAAAATGAATTTCAAAAAAATCCCACAAAATTATGAAGTAACTGCATCGTGTGTTAAAACAGTGCCCTGGGAGAGGAAATGAAAACGGAATCTGATTTCACCCTTTAAAGAAATATTCCACTTCGGATTCATCTTACAGCGCGACTTATCGTCTTTAGCTGTGATTAATCAACGCATACGCTGGCCACTTCTATGTCTTTCGTTTCACTCGACAATATTTGCCCTCTGATTACATATTTAACAAGTCAGTCTTCATTTTGTGAGTCGAATCGTTTTTCTTTAATCCAGAAGTTAAATGGTAAGCTTTCCAGTACAGTCCTAGTTCGAGCTCGACGAAAATTTTCACTTAACTGATGAAATAAAAAAATTCGGCACGGCCCATACAGACCTCCACTCCGTGATAGCTGTTATTTAGCCATTTTTATGAAGTAAAATGGGTGATACAATGTATTTTATTTGTAGTGTAATGAATAAGCAGTGAATTAAAATGAGCACGAAGTGAACGTCTTTACGCATTGGCAAGGCTTTGCTGAACGAAGTACTAGACTACAGTTCAACAAACTGGATACCTGGGTCAGCTATTATGTGCCATATTTGTGAATAAAATGAGCGATTTTTTTTAAGTGTTGTAGTGTATGAGTACAGGGTTTTTAAGTGTTGTAGTGTATGAGAGTTTTTAAGTGTTGCGTAGTGAATTAAAATGAGTACAGGGGAACGGCATTATGCGCTGGCAAACGCACGAAGAGCAAGACCACCGGGCTATATGAACTGGTGCCATGAACCAGTTATGTGCCATGCTTGTACATGTTTTCATGTGGTGAGTGTTTTGGCTACGTAGTGAATTAGAATGTGTACGGGGTGAAAGACTATATTATATTGGCAAGGCTTCTCTGAATGAAGAGCTAGACAACGGTGCAACGAACTATGCCAGTTCTTATACATATCTCCTTTGCCAGTTATTGTTACACGGCACTAGCAGTGTTCCTGCCTAGTCTGCCGGTAACGGTGCTTGAGACCTGAAGTACAATTTAGTTGGCCACGGCACCAGGTGAGAATCTCAGGTGCACTGCTGCACTCAAAGATTCACACCAGAACATAAAAAATGAAAAGTTGAAGAATGACCCGAAGCATAAGGCTTGGGTGAATCCACCTTGTGAACAAAATAACAACAACAAATAAACAATAAAATAATCTAAAAAAAATGATACTTTGGAATCAGAGTTGTGATGAGGTTCACCCGCAATCACCAATTCGTGACTGAGTGTAGTGGTCCGGATCTTACTCCGGTACATTCAATCCCCAACCAGCCAGTACAACACTCACTTTCGCAAATAACACATGATTCTCAAATACACAACACAACATTTAATAACGTTCTGCGAGATTTAAACAGATCCGGCGCTCTCTAGGCGCATAGACAGTGCCCCTCATATGTGGGCAGCATACGGTGTCACACTTTACTGTCCGGATAACGCAGCCGACTGAGTCTCCACCGGACTATCTGAACAAGAGATACTACTCGTTTACACACTAAATAGAGCTGCAGGTGATATTCATATACAATTGCTTAGAGAATAAAAAAAAAAAATTATATGCAAACGATCACATTAAAAATACTCGCGACACAAAATACACAAGCACGTTAATTTGCGGTATAAGATTATAGGTGCGAAATACTGCCAAAGTTAATTAACTAAATCTAATAAGCATGCACATGCAGAACCCTGCCCCGCTGACGTTGGTCCTGAACCAAAGTTAAAAGAAACTGTCCCGCCCAGCGGAATTTGTAGCCACACCTTCTCCCTTATTCATGTAAAAAAAGTAATCAGGAAATGGGCCCTGTAAGAAATTGAAATCTGTATGTGCAGGTATTTCCTCTGAGGTTCAGTCACTCAGCATTACTGCATCTATGTCCATGCAGCTTTGGGTGTCGGGATGGCACAAGTTCGCAGATGTGCGAAGAAAGAAAGAGGAAATATTCATCTACTTACAGTTTCGTGACTTTGCTGTGCAAATCCGTTGTGCATCACATAATATCACTCGACAAAAAAAAACACGCACACAGACACTTGCACCATGTGGCAGCACCGATGATTCAACACTTCACTTTGACGCTTGATGTAAATGAAGCACACAATTAAAAATGGTAATATCACGCCGCACTTTGTTGCAATGATTAGAGTGCACACTGATCTATTCTCGTGACGATTTGAAGGTGGGCGTTAAGCAAAATAGGCCCTCTCACATCTGATGTTGCGATTTCCAAGATTAATTTTCTCGGCCGAGCGAAATCAGACGTGCTTTTACCTTAAGCGTATATCGGCAACTCAACATTTCACCTGTATATTTGTTAGGTATCGAAGCCACCGCTCTTACGCTCATATTTTTCTTTCGACATGTTTTTATCCCGTCGCACTTACACGTAGTGGCTTCGCTGCTTACGCGACCACACACACGCACACATGGGGCCTCGCTTCGCCCCGTAAGACAAGCGCATCTCTTCACTTCCTCCACAGTAGGGGATGAATGGGGGTGACGATTCCACACTGCAGTGGTTGGCATCCGAACCCGACTTTTACTTGGCTTCGCTTCTCATTGGAATGACCACTGTCCACTCGCAGACTTCTTAATTCCCCTGTAACTTGGCTTTCATTAGGCCAAACAGTCGCTGAGTTCCATTACGCTCCAGCCTAGAAATTTCTGCTTTATCCTGCGGATTTAGGCATTCTGCTGTCTTTATGGCAAACTGGCATCTCCAGCTGCCTCGAGTTGTCTCCATTTCTTACCAAATGCGGGGAGGTTTGCTGCTTCATTTTTCCCAATTCATTTTTTGCAGATCCAAGGCATCCAGCCTTTCACATCGGAGAGCGCACAGACAACTGAACTTTCTTCCTTATGTTCATGCCAAGTGCGAACTCTTATTTTTCTGCACGGACCACACAGAAAGCAATTGTTCTCGAAAATGCCCCAAACAATCGACGAATTTACGATTATTCGCTAAACCTTTCGTCCCCTATCTTCATTCATTCCTACTCAAGTGGCTCATTCGATACGTATTCCTCTTTCCCTTTCCGTGTTGCATTGGCTGCCAGTCAGCTGCGCCCTGATATTTATGACCTAACAGAGCTATTCTGAGACCACCCAGCCAGAGAGAGAATTCTTCGCCTCTTTTCTTTCCAAACCCCCAGATAAAACTTTATCTGCTGTTTACTTTTAAACTCCAATCAAGCCTCGAACATAATTAATACTTAATTAATTTCACACATCAACCACGCCCATTAATTACTAAATTAATGGCGGGGGTGGGTCGTAACATCGGCCCCTAATCAAGAAATCCAGAAGCCCTCTTCTGGGCCTATCGCTTTGCTCTTATCAATTTCCAGAGCAACCATTGAGTGCTTACATTTTCCCACAGGTAGAAACAATTTAAAAATGGCAAAAATATTGCGTTTCATGCCTTCAAGAGCATTGGAGCGACTTCCCAATTATCCCGCAATTTTGTTAATTAATTTAGAGAACATCCGAAAGAAAAACAACGTAAATGAGAAATAAATAAAAAACTGAACTGTAAAAGAACATGTGAGCCTGCCGAACTGTGATTCCTAGCTACCTCATACCATACGCGACATGGCGGACAAATTTTAGAGTTTTTCTTCAGGTTTTAGGATGGGGGGGGGGTGTCCACTGTAACATTCCATCCCCCATGAAAGAAAAAAAAAAAAAGGGATGACTGGATGAAGTTTATTCATCCAATCATTCCATTTTTTTTTAACTGTAAACACTCAACCCTTTCCCACCGTCGCAAGGCACCTAATTCCGGATTTAAGTGCCCTGAGAGCGGAAGGAAAGTTTAAGGGATTTCATCACACGTTCATTGCTACCCGTCGAGATAGGCGGAAAGAAAATTTAAATATGAGGCATAGCTTCGAGAATCCACGAGTTCCACAGATCTCTCACGTTCGATGCTCCTACGCCAGCTTTTATCTGCGCTCGATGCCAAATTCTTGCGTTCCACTGTGTTCGAGTTCCTTCTCAACATCGTAGATAATCGTGGTGTCACAGTCTTCCTGGGGATCCACTATAATGTCGACTGCTCCCCGTCTGTCAGTGTGTGGCATGGTGTTACTAGCCCTTAACACCCGCCCGTAATCATCCCTTGGTCTCAGCGACGCCCGCGAAATGATTGGAGGACTTTTGACCTGGCTTCCCTGCACTCGTAAGGGATCCACAATCATGCGGGTTCGCGCTGCAAAGAGTTCGGTTTCTGCCCTCAGCTCATCGCTATCAGATAGAAATTCAGCAGCTCTCTCCCGAAATTTAGATTTTGCAATCGCTTGAGTTTAGTTTGCTCACTCCATCTACCCACCATCGCTACACTTTCGACATCCTGAAAAAAGTGTTTAGCACGATACAGCGGATCAGTGCCTGTAAATAGCCTCAACATGTTTATGCATCCCGCTATTTGCTCACCGTAAACCATAGGTGCGGCTAAAGCTGTTTGTCTCAGCTGTGATGTACCCGCTGTACTTGTAACAGGTGTACTCTCTTCCGGAACAATTGCAGCCCCAGTGCTCACATGTTCTCCGTCAGAGTGACCACCAGAATCATCTGAATCCATGTGACTCGCAGATGACGATTTTTTCGTGTTAGCCATTTTGTTTTTCTTACCCACTAAAATTATGGCAGTTCTTAGAAAACAGCTTAAGGCTTACTTAATGCTAAATTATACAAAATTCGCACCGAACAAAACTAAATAAAAATAGTAATGGCAGTCAATTCGCACTTATTTTACGAACATGAGTGTTGTTCCGCTAGCTGCAAAATATAGGTATCGATCCTGGGACAACGGCACCATTAATGTTACACGGCACTAGCAGTGTTCCTGCCTAGTCTGCCGGTAACGGTGCTTGAGACCTGAAAGTACAATTTAGTTGGCCACGGCACCAGGTGAGAATCTCAGGTGCACTGCTGCACTCAAAGATTCACACCAGAACATAAAAAATGAAAAGTTGAAGAATGACCCGAAGCATAAGGCTTGGGTGAATCCACCTTGTGAACAAAATAACAACAACAAATAAACAATAAAATAATCTAAAAAAATGATACTTTGGGATCAGAGTTGTGATGAGGTTCACCCGCAATCACCAATTCGTGACTGAGTGTAGTGGTCCGGATCTTACTCCGGTACATTCAATCCCCAACCAGCCAGTACAACACTCACTTTCGCAAATAACACATGATTCTCAAATACACAACACAACATTTAATAACGTTCTGCGAGATTTAAACAGATCCGGCGCTCTCTAGGCGCATAGACAATTGCCCCTCATATGTGGGCAGCATACGGTGTCACACTTTACTGTCGGATAACGCAGCCGACTGAGTCTCCACCGGACTATCTGAACAAGAGATACTACTCGTTTACACACTAAATAGAGCTGCAGGTGATATTCATATACAATTGCTTAGAGAATAAAAAAAAATTATATGCAAACGATCACATTAAAAATACTCGCGACACAAAATACACAAGCACGTTAATTTGCGGTATAAGATTATAGGTGCGAAATACTGCCAAAGTTAATTAACTAAATCTAATAAGCATGCACATGCAGAACCCTGCCCCGCTGACGTTGGTCCTGAACCAAAGTTAAAAGAAACTGTCCCTTAGCGGAATTTGGCCACACCTTCTCCCTTATTCATGTAAAAAAAGTAATCAGGAAATGGGCCCTGTAAGAAATTGAAATCTGTATGTGCAGGTATTTCCTCTGAGGTTCAGTCACTCAGCATTACTGCATCTATGTCCATGCAGCTTTGGGTGTCGGGATGGCACAAGTTCGCATAGATGTGCGAAGAAAGAAAGAGGAAATATTCATCTACTTACAGTTTCGTGACTTTGCTGTGCAAATCCGTTGTGCATCACATAATATCACTCGACAAAAAAAAACACGCACACAGACACTTGCACCATGTGGCAGGCACCGATGATTCAACACTTCACTTTGACGCTTGATGTAAATGAAGCACACAATTAAAAATGGTAATATCACGCCGCACTTTGTTGCAATGATTAGAGTGCACACTGATCTATTCTCGTGACGATTTGAAGGTGGGCGTTAAGCAAAATAGGCCCTCTCACATCTGATGTTGCGGTTTCCAAGATTAATTTTCTCGGCCGAGCGAAATCAGACGTGCTTTTACCTTAAGCGTATATCGGCAACTCAACATTTCACCTGTATATTTGTTAGGTATCGAAGCCACCGCTCTTACGCTCATATTTTTCTTTCGACATGTTTTTATCCCGTCGCACTTACACGTAGTGGCTTCGCTGCTTACGCGACCACACACACGCACACATGGGGCCTCGCTTCGCCCCGTAAGACAAGCGCATCTCTTCACTTCCTCCACAGTAGGGGATGAATGGGGGTGACGATTCCACACTGCAGTGGTTGGCATCCGAACCCGACTTTTGCTTGGCTTCGCTTCTCATTGGAATGACCACTGTCCACTCGCAGACTTCTTAATTCCCCTGTAACTTGGCTTTCATTAGGCCAAACAGTCGCTGAGTTCCATTACGCTCCAGCCTAGAAATTTCTGCTTTATCCTGCGGATTTAGGCATTCTGCTGTCTTTATGGCAAACTGGCATCTCCAGCTGCCTCGAGTTGTCTCCATTTCTTACCAAATGCGGGGAGGTTTTGCTGCTTCATTTTTCCCAATTCATTTTTTGCAGATCCAAGGCATCCAGCCTTTCACATCGGAGAGCGCACAGACAACTGAACTTTCTTCCTTATGTTCATGCCAAGTGCGAACTCTTATTTTTCTGCACGGACCACACAGAGAGCAATTGTTCTCGAAAATGCCCCAAACAATCGACGAATTTACGATTATTCGCTAAACCTTTCGTCCCCTATCTTCATTCATTCCTACTCAAGTGGCTCATTCGATACGTATTCCTCTTTCCCTTTCCGTGTTGCATTGGCTGCCCGTCAGCTGCGCCCTGATATTTATGACCTAACAGAGCTATTCTGAGACCACCCAGCCAGAGAGAGAATTCTTCGCCTCTTTTCTTTCCAAACCCCCAGATAAAACTTTATCTGCTGTTTACACTTTTAAACTCCAATCAAGCCTCGAACATAATTAATACTTAATTAATTTCACACATCAACCACGCCCATTAATTACTAAATTAATGGCGGGGGTGGGTCGTAACATCGGCCCCTAATCAAGAAATCCAGAAGCCCTCTTCTGGGCCTATCGCTTTGCTCTTATCAATTTCCAGAGCAACCATTGAGTGCTACATTTTCCCACAGGTAGAAACAATTTAAAATGGCAAAAATATTGCGTTTCATGCCTTCAAGAGCATTGGAGCGACTTCCCAATTATCCCGCAATTTTGTTAATTAATTTAGAGAACATCCGAAAGAAAAAACAACGTAAATGAGAAATAAATAAAAAAAACTGAACTGTAAAAGAACATGTGAGCCTGCCGAACTGTGATTCCTAGCTACCTCATACCATACGCGACATGGCGGACAAATTTTAGAGTTTTCTTCAGGTTTTAGGATGGGGGGGGGGGGGGGTGTCCACTGTAACATTATTATGGAGCATTTTTGTGAATTAAAATGAGTAATATTTTTATGTGATGAGTTGTGAAACAAGTTTAAAAATCAGTTTTTTTTTTTTTGTGTGTTTTGAATGAAGTGAATTAAAATCAGCGAAATTATCGGTGAACTGCTGGAAAATGCACTATTTCCTCACCGTACATATAACGATAAATATCTTGCGTATATTTTAAGTGTTGTGCAGAATGTAAAACCTTTGCAAGTACCTCTCCAATATAGAACTGAACAAAAGGAATTGAACCCTCCGAATGTTAAGCATTTTATCATCATTACCAAAATCTTTAGGCTGGATTGAATGACTCAAACTGTACTTTTGGAAGAATTTTTTTCCTTTGCACTGAAACAAGAGTAGCACTTAAAATGTCATCTCTATTTCAATATTTTACACAAAGGAATGAGTTATTTCCATTAGTTATTTTCGTTTTCATCTAATTTATTTCCATTGCTTAATGGTTCAAAATGCTTTCTATTGTACACTGAAGAGCAATTGAATTAGAGATACCTGTCTAGTAATGTGTAGCACCACTTTCACCTGATGACGGCGGCGATTCGTCTCGGCATGGACTCGACAAGACACCGGAAGCGTTGGGAAGCCATACGGATCGACGACCCCTGAACAAGCTCCCACAGTTAACGAAGATTTGATGGAGGGTGTCAGAGCCTCGAACATCTCTCTCGATGACATCACAGATGTGCTCGATGGGATTGAGGTCAGGTGACCTAGCTGGCCAAGAAAGCGAGGTCACGTCGGTGGAGTGTTCATCCAACCATTCGGATACAATTCGGGAACGATGGCACAGTGCATTGTCTTGTTGCAGGATGAGGTCCTCAGTGGGATGTTGAAGACGCACAAACGGGAGCAAATGGTCGTCCAGGATATCCCGTTGACGTTGACTTGTGAGGAACGATGTCACACGTACCAGGGGTCCCATTTCAGTCAACGTAAACAGTCCCCAGACGAGAATGCCACCCCCACCAGCTTGAAGAGTACCCTGCTGGCAAGAAGGATCCATCGCTTCATGTGGTTTGCGCTGTACTCGTATCCTGCCATCCGCATGTACCAACGTGAATCTCGACTCATCAGTTCAGGCAACATTTTCCCACATGTTTAGGGTCCAGTGGCGATGTTCCCGCGCCCATGCTAATCTTTGCACCCTATGATGTGCGGTCAGCAGCGGTGCCCTCGCGGGACGATGGCTTCTGTACCCCATAGCGAGGAGATGGTTCTGGATGATGTGGCTGCTTACACATTTTTGAGCACCAGCGTTAAATTGCCGAGTGATTTCTTGCACTATGGCCCGTCTACCTGCTGTTACAATGCGATCTAGCCGATGATGACCCCGCTCATCCACACGCTGTTGTCCACGGCAATTGGCCCTTGCAGGGATGATTTTACAAGATTCGATGTATTCACGGTGCACCCGTGACACAGTGGCTCGAGAAAATCCCAGTGCCTGCACGACTTCCGAGATGGAGTGACCTATTCGTCGGGCCCCGACAATTTGTCCACGATGAAATGCGCTTAGATCCTTCTTCTTACCCATACTGCGTCCGACTCTTACTGATACACGTCGCATCACTCCTTATATTGTCGGATCGTTGCATACGTCATGTCGTTTCCGTTTACAGGGCTGCCCACAGCGCCACATTTGCAAAACGCCAGCTGTCTCTAATTCAATTGCTCTTCAGTGTAATACAAAAGAGAAATATTTTCTCGGAAATGACAGGAAGAGATAGCACAGGTTTTGGATCCACTACACGCTATTGCTTCAGATCTTCAGTAGGCAGCAGAATATCACCCACGAGCCAGGTGTTGCCGAGCACACGACTATCGAGCATATTTCTTAGTGTTCAGAAACGTAATACAGATTTAGCGATTTCTTAATGAAGGTGATATTCTTATCTGTTCTGTAACCAGTCGAACGACAATTTCGTTCCTTTCTATTAATTATTATCTCATCGGACGGGCGAGTCTTTTGTTTTCCTTAATTATTTTTAAAATACAATCTAAATATTTTAATTATAAAAATTGTCGGAAAAGATTTTAGCTGACAATTAAAAAATATTTCGAATATGCCAAATAGCCGCAGTAATATTTTTTCACGATGTCTCGTCGAAGAAATTGAAACAGTACTCGCCCAAATTTTCACTCGATGCCTTAATTCGGGAAGATTCCTGAGGATTGGAACAACGCTACAATGATCCTGCTACATAAAAAAGGTGACATTGAGGATCTCGGAAACTACAGACCTATCAGCCTCCTATCAGTGGTTTTTAAAATCTTTACTAAAGTTCTTTCACACCGCTTGAAGGTAACACTGGACATGGCTCAACCGAGAGAACAAGCTGGATTCAGGAGTGGTTACAGCACAATAGATCATATCCACTTACTGAGAGAACTAATTGAAAGAGCGAGGGAATATGAAATTCCATTGTGCATGGCATTTATCGATTATGAAAAGGCCTTTGATTCGGTGAAGCCATCAGCAGTTACAATTGGCTTTGAAATCCTGTGGAATTGAAGATGCATACATTAAAAAAAGTGCAAAGATTCGGCTGTTTGAAAATTCAACACACATAAAAATTGGAAAGGGAGTGAGACAAGGTGACACCATATCTCCCAAGCTCTTTAATGCCTCATTGAAAAATGTCTTTCAATCACTGAACTGGGAAAACAAAGGAATAAAGATTAATGGAGATTATCTAACTCGCCTTCGTTTTGCTGATGAAGTAGTCATTTTTGCAACTACCCCATCAGAGCTGCAGAGTTATGATCCAGGAACTTGCTGACAAGAGCAAAGAAGTGGGATTAAAAATGAACTTTCAGAAGACAAAAGTGATGTTCAATGCTTTTACAAGAAACGAAGATTTATCGATTGATGGAGAAAAGCTGGAGATAACAGATACGTACGTTTATCTTGGACAGCAGATATCAAGTGAGCGTCACATTGATGAAGAAATTAATCGGCATACAAAACTTGCCTGGAGAGCTTTTGGAAGAAACAGCATAATTTTCAAGAGCAATATGCCATTATGTCTTAAAAGAAATGTGTTTGATCAATGCATCCTTCCAGTGCTTACGTATGGTGCAAAGACGTGGACCTCAACTAAAAGAGACATACAAAGGCTGCAGACAACTCAAAGTAGCATGGAGAAGTGCATGCTTGGTGTAACCAGGAGAGATAAGAAGAGGAACTCGTGGATCCGAAAAATGACAAGAGTGGAAGACATCATGATCAGAGTAAAATCCCTGAAATGGCAATAAGCTGAACATACTGCCAGAAGGACAGACCATCGATGGACAGCCGAAATTTTAGATTGGATTCTAAGGCACAGGAAAAGACCCAGAAGAAGACCACATGGGAGATGGGTGGATGAAATTCGAAAGTATGCGGGAGTAACATGGAGGAGACTGGCACAAGACAGACCGTTGTGCAAAAAATTTGGGGAAACCTTCTTCCAGCAGTGGATTGATAATGGTTGACAATGATGATCATATCAGTGGATATTTTAGGTTATATGGAAATCAAACAAATGTATTATAGGAACGTTAAGGTACAATTAGTCTCTTTCGGAAACTACTGAAACTGTTGTCCTTCCTTTGCAAGACGCAACCTACCTGTTTTACACGTGTTTTAAAAACACACCTGCGAGAGTCAAAAAGTCCCTCTGCAGTAATGTTAAGGCTATTCCACTTAATTTTCATGGCGCTAGAGTCAAAGTTTTTTAATTATGTAACTTGCTGTATATCTAATTTCAATTTTTGCTGTTTTCTTGAAAACATATTAAGCTTCAGTATATATTTCACAGCAACACTAATTTTCACAAGTTTTTTTTTTTTTTTTTTTTTTTTGATTGGAGGTTTAATGACGACCTTGAGCAACTCAGTGGGCTTTAAGCAGTCGCCCGTCCCTAATTTATGGTCACTGGTTCCAGGGAAGGGAGAGAGCCAGTGCCGTAAGACAAACACAACATCCATGCATCACCAGGATTCGAACCCGGACCCCTTTCGGACGAATGATCAGAGGCCATCGCTTAGACCACTGCGCCACTTGGGCGGCTTTCACAAGTTTATGATGAGTTGAAAGTTTCCAAAATGTCAATGTTGTTTTCATCATTGCCCCTGAGAAGGAAGGGACACTTTTCCTCCTGAGGACACTCTTCCTTCATATTGCATGACAAATCATTTTTCAGTCCGCGGGCACCAGTATCAAGCACAAAATTCCACAGTGCGCACTTTACTTGGAAAAAGTATTTTTTTTTCTTTCTTTTGATTTTCAAAAAAAAAAAAAAAAAAAACGGAAATAAAACCAGTTCGAAATCGGGTCAAAAACAACTTGATTCGACCCGTTTGACCTGCTAGAAATTGTCGACCCGCTGACTCGTGACCATCTCTGGGCATTACTGGGGTGTCAATCGTTTTACACCTCAGTTATGTTAATAATACTGTGCGCGAAACTAGATGACATTAAAAAATGCCTTATACAATGAAATTTAACTAACCTTCTGATGACCTAGGTCAGGTAGAAGTAGTCCGTTCCTAAACTGGAGCTAATGACGCTAGGAAAGATGAGAATTAAAATTTAAAAACCCTTAGTTCACAGAGACTCGAATTCAGGCTCACTGGAGAAGTGAATCTACGTTGTACATGCTGACCATCATTATGAGTAATA
Organism: Macrothele yani; assembly: GCA_039090855.1. Classification (NCBI taxonomy): domain Eukaryota; kingdom Metazoa; phylum Arthropoda; class Arachnida; order Araneae; family Macrothelidae; genus Macrothele; species Macrothele yani. Next base: position 164,562,485 of record CM077002.1, read on the forward strand.
GAATAACTACTGTAATAGGAAGCAAAGAGAAAGTACAATTTGAACGAGTTAATTACTATCCAGAATCGGAGAGCTGCGAGAGGCTTATGATGTAGTAACCACCTCCCGACCAGATGGTCACGGGAACGATCCCAGTAGATTGAATTGCTCGGAACCACTGAATACTCGCGGTGCTTCGGAATGGGAACGTTAAGCCGTCGGCCCTGAAGTATTGCACCCCCGTCATAAATAAGGTCAACTGTTCCTCTCCCACCTCGCAAACTCTCAGGTTCGATCACAATCAGATGCGAACCACTAAATATCCGCCGTGCTTTGGATGGGCACGTTAAGCCGTCGGCCCTGAGGTATTGCGCCCCCGTCATAAATAAGGTCATCTGTTCCTCTCCCACCTCGCAAAGTCTCAGATTCGATTGCATTCGGGTGCAAACCACTAAATATCTGTCGTGCGTCGGATGGGCACGTTAAGTTGTCGGCCCTGAAGTATTGCCCCCTGTCATAAATAAGGTCATCTCCCTCTCCCACCTCGCAAAGTCTCAGGTTCGATCGCAGTCAGATGCGAACCACTAAATATCCGCCGTGCTTTGGATAGGCACGTTAAGCCGTCGGCCCTGAGGTATTGCACCCCCGTCATAAATAAGCTCATCTGTCCCTCCCCCACCTCGCAAAGTCTCAGGTTCGATCACAGTCAGGTGCGAACCATTATACATCCGTCGTGCGTCAGATGCGGGTACGTTCAGCCGTCGGAGTACTGCCCCCTTCCACCCGGTTATAAAATAAGGCCGTCTTCCTTCCCCTTTCTACCTCGCTGCCGTGTGACTTTCCTGTCGGGCACTCTAGCCCGAATCTCCTTGCTCCCTACTTCTAAGGGTTGTTTAAGACCTGTCGTCGCCGCGCCGGTGGCGCAGTGGTCTAAGCGATGGCCTCTGATCATTCATCCGAAAGGGGTTCGGGTTCGAATCCCGGTGATTCATGGATGTTGTGTTTGTCTTACGGCACTGGCTCTCTCCATTCCCTGGAACCAGTAACTCTAAATTCGGGACGGGCGACTGTTTATAGCCCATGGAGTTGCTCACGATGTTCGTTAAACCTCCAATCAAAAATTAAAAAAAAAAAGACCTGGGGTCAGACACTCCCTTCCTAAAATCCTCTACATCTGATCTGATCAATCATTATCCCCTGGAAGTTCCCGTTTGATGTCATAGTCTGGCGTTCCCAACTACGTCGGTTGGCATTTTTAATTTGGCATTCTTACTCCCCTGACCTATCTACGCTCTGTCATATCTAAGCATCTAGATTCAAATAATGGAACTTCTTTTCTGATACGTAGGGCCAAAGTTTCATGAGACATAGATTGCTACCTTTAAACCTTCCCTTTAGGAGTAAATCCTATAAGAAATTGCTGGTATTATTAAATGGAAATTATACTGCATTTAAATTCTAGTCCCGTAAAAGGATTACGTTGTGTGTATAACATCTCAATGAAAGCCGTTTAACATTAGAAATGGTAGTTCGTCCCAAATTTAGGGCCACTGATCCCAGGAAAAGGAGAACGAGTAGTATGAGAATTAACACTGTCGTCCCGATGGCAGAGTTGTCAGAAGCGGTTTCTGGCGAATCGTCCGATCTGGAATCCTTGTTCGAGTCACGGATTAGGCGTGGGTTATGTGTTTGTCGTACACGACGTCGTCACTCTCCCGTCCCTGAACCAGTAGCCCCTAAGTTAGGGACAGGCGATTGGCCCTTAGTGTTGCTCATGGTAGTGGTTAAACTCTGAAATAAAAAGAGTAAAAGAAATAAACACCCCTGTCACCCTCGCCGCGGACTACTCAAAAAAAAAAAAAAAAGATTTTTTTTAAGTCCAAAATACTGGCTTCTATCATATGAAGATATTGCAAATGGCTGAATTTAATCAGTCTCCCTGCCTATCGGCACACACTCAAATGAATGCAACAGTATTAAAATCATCTACACTTACCTTAATACGCTTTGTTTACCTATTTCAAAACAAAGCTGAACTACTTCTAGAAGAACAGTAAATCTAATGTCACTACGATAGTAGTAAAAACATTCTCAGAATACCTTAATATTTCCTTTGCTGTCTCAGCACTAATCAGAAAAAAATTGCATAAATTTCTCTATGATCCTGGTATTATACACGCAAATAAAACAAATGCGCCACAGATAAATAAAAGATTAGCATTTTAACTTATTATTCTGTTCAAACTGTAAGCCAGAAGAGAAAAAACATGGTTATGACAAATTTCTTTTCCTCTACGTATGTAATTTGCAAAAAGAGAAAAGGAACCAATGGTTAATGGCAGATGTGATTCAGCAAAACGTGCACACTTTGTAACATAGTTTATTTGTTTACTTTTTATTACGAGTGAAGTGAATATAGATATCGGGATACCCGAGGTGCAGGCATTCATGGCTAAAAAAGAACCAGTCCTAATAATCACCTCAAACACGATGTTTTAATTTGCATATACGTGCTAACTCCTTTTGAGACCTCTGTCTGCTACGTGACCTTACTTCGCGCAGAAGACAATGTGTTGAACTTTTATTCGGCCATTGCAAGGCCGACAGGGATATCATTGGTAATCGACAAATATAGTTTTGTTTGTGAAATAAAAGCTTTATATTTACGAGTATTTTCTATGCAAGCGTTTGTTTTGGGGAAGACAAAGCTAGGAACGGAATATTCGATCTCCCTTCTCATTAACAGATTCTTTTTCTCTGCTGGAAGTTTAAACTGAAAAATATTCTAAACATCAAAAAGAATAAGCCAGGAATATCAACAATTTAGAAATCAAGAGACGGTATGTCGTGGTAAAATACAAATCCACGGTGCTTTCTCTAGGAACGAGCCCTATATTGCAGCTCCGATGCTTTGGCGGCCTAAACGCCAGATAGGTCCGGGTTCGAATCCACGTGAGGCATGAACGTTGTGTGTTTGTCTTAACCCTTTAACTGACTGGAACGAATAAACTCGGGGTTAGCAAATTTGGCAACAATCAGCCCGAACGAATATTTTCGCTGTCTAAAAAGTGTGTCGAACGCGTCTGGAATTAGTGAACTTGTTCGTCAGATAGCGATACTTTCTCCTAAACTTATCGAAGTGGTCATTTAGGGGGATGATTCACACTAAACGACCACTCCTAAATGACCACTTTGTTTTTCATAACAATGTCGACTAACCTAAGAAAAGGAAGGCCGCCCCGGTGGCGCAGTGGTCTAAGGCGTTGGCCTCTGATCATTCGTCAGAAGGGGTCCGGGTTCGAATCCCGGTGAGGCATGGATGTTGTGTTTGTCTTACGGCACTGGCTCTCTCCCTTCCCTGGAAACAGTGACCCTAAATTAGGGACGGGCGACTGCTCATAGCCCATTGAGTTGCTCACGGTGGTCGTTAAACCTCCAATCAAAAAAAAAAAAAAAAAAGGAAGAGAGAAGATGTTTTTTTTCTTTTTTTTTTTTTATTGGAGGTTTAACGACCACCATGAGCAACTCAATGGACTATAAGCAGTCTCCCGTCCCTAATTTAGGGCCTGTGACTCCAGGGAAAAGAGAGAGCCAGTGTCGTAAGACAAACACAACATCCATGCCTCATCGGGACTCGAACCCGGACCCATCTTGGACGAATGATCAGAAGCCATCGCTTAGACCACTGCGCCACCAGAGAAGATGTTTGAGGCACTTGTTTCTACCTAGTAGCACGTTGTCCTTGTCAGGGTAACAAGCCCTTCCCGATCATGTCTGGAATCATGGAGCAGAGAACAGAGGACTACAGAAGCAAGAACTTATCAAGAGCAACAGGTTTATGTTCGGTACTGCTGTGGTGGGAAGGGTAAACGTATTGCTTCTTCGTAGCTTTTGTGCAATCCGGTCGCTATGTGAAAATTTTCTGTTTGAGAAGCTCGGAAAAATTTGGGCACCTTTTGATTCAGAAACAACAGCCGCTTAAAAGGGTAAGGCACTGGCTCTCTCCCTTCTCTGGAACCAGTGAATTTAAATTAGGGACTGCTTATAGCAATCGACTTGCTCACAGTGGTCGTTACCCCGCCCCCGAAAAAATCGAATAAAATATTTCATGACTAGCCTTCCGATTATCAGCGCATCAAGTAGTTCCGTGTGTAGCTCCGCTTTACATACCACATGCTAACGCCCATCATTACGGAGCAAAGAAAATACCGCTGCAGATACATTTAGTGTGATAATATTTTTTTTAAACTGGAATAATTTCTACTTATAAGTAGGTATTTGCAAAAAAAAAAAAAAAAAAAAAAAAAGAGAGAGATTTGTTTCATAGCAATGAGATGTTGAACAAATACACTGGCGGAAAGTGAAGAAAGAACACCAAGAAGGAAGGAGACGTCTGATACCAACGAAATTTATACAGCATAATAACGGAATACAGAGGATAACGTGATCAAAACATTATAACAAAATACAGCTGTATTTGCTGGTAAACTGAAAAATAACATTTCCATGTAACATGGTTAGTACGAGGTTGAACCGCCATGAACTGCGTCACACTGTGCAATTCTGGCATGGAGTCTGTCGTACAGATGTTGGATGTAAGTTTGGGGTATTGAGTTCCAAGCATCCTCAACCTGGACGCATAAATCGTGGATGGTCGTGGCTGGCCGTGGAGACCGGAAAGGTCGTTGTCCCATAAAATCCCACACGTGCTCAATGGGGGACAAATCCGGTGAACGTGCAGGCCATGGAAGTTGTCTCACACCCTGAAGTGCATGTTGCGTTGCACGTGCCGTGTGTGGGCGTGCGTTATCTTGCTGGTAAACACCACGATGGACCGACCTTACAAATGGCACAACAACGGGCTGAATGATGTTGATGTAGGAGGTGCTGTTTAACGTACCCGGTACAAACACTAGTTGTGTACGGGAGTGATAGCTGATCGCTCCCCACACCAGGCGACCAGGTGTAGGCCCTGTGTGTCGCTGACGGATGCAAGAAAGGTGGAGACGCTCCCCTATGCGTGTGTGAACACGCATACGGCCATCGGAGGCTCTCAAGCAGAATCTGCTTTCAAAGCTGAACACGACAGATCGCCATTGCGTTCTCCAGTGGCAGACGTTGGCGACACTACTGCAGCCGTTCCTGACGGTGGGCTAGAGTCAGAGGTACACATGCCAGAGGCACACGTGCACGTAGTCCTGCATCCACTAGACGGTTGCGGATTGTTCGCACAGTCACCTCAGGTGCAACGGCAGCTCCGATTTGCGTCGCAGCGGATGTTCTGCTTGACAACGCCGCTCTTCTTATGCGTCGATCGGTCCGCTCATCTGTTCGTCTGTGACTCCCGGTTCCACGTCTTCTCGTGTGGGAATGTTCCTCGGACCATCTACGCCACCATCGACCACCACCGATACTTCCCGTCGAATTCGCTCCGCAATACGGCGATACGACCACCCGAACTCGCGGAGTCCGACTAGACGACCTCCCTCAAAGTCCGATAACTGCTGAAATCGTACACGTCTTCCATGTCCAGGCATTGCAGCTTCTTCAGGATCTTCGTACGTGTCCGTACGCCGACGACTGATTACATTCACTTCGCCGTACTCCTTAAATATCACCAACGATAATTTGCATATTATGCCGTGTTGTGGCGTAAGCGCTCACCGGTTGGTCCCGAAATTAACATCACACTTACGTAAACTAGACCCCATTAACATATGTAAATTTCATGATCGTCCGCCAATTCCTTTTGGTATTCTTTTTTCACTTTCCGGCAGTGTAGTATCACAAGTGCTGTTTTTATTTCTAATTTTTTATTTTTTAACGAGGTTTTTACGTGATGTTCTTTTTTCCTGGCTTGTTTTAAAAAAATCAACGTCGTTAAGTGCACACCGTTCAAGAAATATAAAAGGAAGTCGCAAACGTATTACGTGAAATATTGAATAATAAGTAATTACAGGTACCGTTTTTTTTATTGAGGATTTTATGGGGACTCGCTTTCTCTTTTTTCCTGGATTGTTAATTAACATCATCAGGTACACACAGTTCAAGAAATGATCCAAGAAACATAAAAGTCGGCTAAAGATATTAAAGGCATGCAAAAGTTTCCGCCGCCCCCACTAGTGGGCGCTGTAGGGGTCTAACCGCCCGGTTCGTACATGAAGCGAAGCATAGCGGTCGATAAAGTTTATTTGCTTCATCGTTTGTTATTCATGTTTAATGTAGGAAAAGTGACGTAGGCGACGGTGCAACACGTTGTTTTGCAGTTTTGGCTTATTATTTTTTATTTTAATGTACATATTTTTTTTATTTTTTAGTTTGCTTTTCTTTTGTTGTCCTTGTATGTTTTGATTTTTCTTTTACGCAGCCTTGGGCGCTTCAGAATTCCAAGTTGCTTTTATTTTTGTACTATAAGGTCAACAGGAGCTGTCGCATTGTACCTCTCGAACTGAAGCAAACCGCCGAGTGGAAGTGTGCACGGAACTCCTAGAAAACCCGCGCAATGTGCGTTTCATCAAGATAATTGTTACGTGCGATGAAAAGTGGGTCTATTCCCGTAATCCTAACACACAACGGCAGTGATTAAGCCCGGGCCAGCTTTCTGAACCTGTTGCCAAACGTGGGCGCTTCGTCACAAGGTGATGGTCTGCGTCTGGTAGAATTTCGAGAAGGTAATCCATTACGAATTTCTTTCAGACGGTCGGACCGTCAATCTCTACTCTGAACAGCTGTAGCTGATGTATGCAGTTTTGGAGTAGAAGTAGTCGGCACTGGTGAACAGAAAGCGTACTCTCCTACAGAAGGACAACGCTCGGCCTTATACCGCGCGGAAGACCCGTGCAAAACTCCAGCAACTTGAAGGCATCGAACTGATGCCACATCCAACATATAGTCCGAACTTTGCCCAGTCGGATTATTACTTGTTCCGGTCCATGGCCCACTTCCTTCGTGGGCGGCACTTCAACAACCAGGAAGAGGTGGCAGCTGGAGTGAAGGAGTTCTTCACCTCGAAGGACAAGAACTGGTACCGCCGCGGAATCAAAGAGCTGGCAGACAGATGGCTAAAGACGGTGCAACACGATGGCCTATACCTTGAATGCTACTCAGCTTTCGTCGTAAAGGTACGCAGGAAGACATAAAGTGATCAAAATATTGCAAAACTTTCGACTCACCCTCTGTAGAATCGAAGAACTGGCAGACAGATGGCTAAAGACGGTGCAACACGATGGCCTATACTTTGGATGCTACTCAGCTTTCGTCGTAAAGGTACGTATGAAGACATAAAGTGATCCAAATATTGCAAAACTTTCGACTCACCCTCTGTAGAATCGAAGAACTGGCAGACAGATGGCTAAAGACGGTGCAACACGATGGCCTATACTTTGAATGCTACTCAGCTTTCGTCGTAAAGGTACGTATGAAGACGAAATGATCCAAATATTGCAAAACTTTTGACTCGCCCTCTGTTATATTTCTTTATTTTGTGTGATTTTACTGTTTTCATGAAACGGCCGTTGTACATATACGTAATGTTACATCAGTTTTTGTAAACTGAAAATGCTTCGGCCGAGAATTTTCGGTGACGCATTTGATACAATAGAAATCTGCTGTTGTTGCTTTTGGGCAAGCAACAACAGCAGATTTCTATTGTATCAAATGCGTCACTGGAAAACCAACTAGGCTATAAATAAGAGATTTGTGAAGAGGATTTTATCTGACACCCCCCCCCCCCCCCCACCCGTCTTAAACAACCATTAGAAGTAGGAGATTTGTGTTAAAGAGTGCCCGACACACACAGGAAAGTCACACGGAAGCGATGTAGAAAGGGACAGGGACACGCCCTTATTTATAATCGGAGGGCCAGTACCCAGCGTCTCATAGCTTAACGTGCCCATCTGACGCACGGCGGATATTTAGAGGTTTGAGCGTTCGAACCTGCCATTGAGAGATCTTGAGACTTTTCCGTAGCAGTCACGAACGTTGACCACTGATCCACCCGCGGCCGTTGGGCTTTTAGCAGTCGCCCGTCCGTGATTTAGGACCACTGGTTCCAGGTAACTGAAAGAACCAGTGCCGTAAGACAAACGCAACATCCATGCCTCACAGGTTTTGTAACTCCGGCCCACCTCGGACGAATGGTGTGACCGATGTGCCACCAGGGCGGCGAAAAAGAAGTCTGCCACACTGATGTCGTTAAGAGAGGATTCAAGAATTGTCTGTGTTTGTGCGAAAATTGGGAGTAGGAACACCAACACAGCGGAAAAAAACATAGTTAAATGTCGACCAAGCAGCCCCAGTGGCGCAGTAGACTAAGCGCTAGCTTGTGACCATTCTCCGCCGTAGTTTCGGGTTCGAATCTCGGTGTGGCACGGATGTTGTGTTTTGTCTTACGGCATTGGCTCCCTTCCCTGGAACCAGTGGCACTAAATTAGGGACGGACGAGTGCTCGTACAGGTAATGCGGTCGTCTTTAAACCCCCAATAAAAAAGAAACGGTCGACCAAGACAGTGTTCCCTGTAATTGAAAGACTAACAAATTGTTTAGAGTGTCATCATAATTTTTTTTTTTTTTTTTTTTTTTTTTTGATTGGAGGTTTAACGACCACCGTGAGCAACTCAATGGGCTATAAGCAGTCGCCCATCCCTAATTTAGGGTCACTGGTTCCAGGGAAGGGAGAGAGCCAGTGCCGTAAGACAAACACAACATCCATGCCTCACCGGGATTCGAACCCGGACCCCTTACGGACGAATGATCAGAGGCCAGTGCCTTAGACCACTGCGCCACCGGGGCGGCCATCATAAATGGAACACATGTTCGTTCCTCGTCTCCTTCGATCAACGAGAATACTGGAAACCTGAGCGATCCGTCTCGGTGGCACAGTATTTTAAGCAATGACCTCTGATCATTCGTCCGTAAGGGGTCCGGGTCCCGGAGAGGCATGGATGTTGTGTTTGTCTTACGGCACTGAATCTTTCCCTTCCCTGGAACCAGTTACCCTAAATTAGAGACGGGCGACTGCTTATAGCATATTGAGTTGTGTCATGGTGGTCGTTAAAATTCCAATAAAAAAAAATCTGAGCGAACAGAACATACACTGCTCAGAACAATTAGGAGATATCGTGATTTTGATATAAACTACTGACATCAACTGTTTGTATGCTAAGAAAAATTGAAGGAAATTGATTTTTTTATTGGAGGTTTAACGACCACTGTGAGCAACTCAATGGGCTATAAGCAGTCGCCCGTCCTAATTTTCCAGTGAAGGGAGAGAGCCAGTGCCGTAAGACAAACACAACATCCATGCCTCACCGTGATTAGAACCCGGACCCCTTTTGGACGAATGATCAGAAGCCATCACTTAGACCACTGCGCCAGGAAAGTGATTAGAATTAAACTTTTGCACACTTACAAACATCCGAGTATGCAAAATTGTTTGTGACTTTAAAAAGAGGCGTGTTTCCGTCAGCGAATGAAAAGTGACATTTATCGTACGATCGTTTAGTCCAGGATAAAAACAATTCGCATGATTTGAATGTGCGCCGCCCCGGTGGCGCAGTGGTCTAAGGCGCTGGCCTCTGATCATTCGTCCATAAGGGGTCCGGGTTCGAATCCCGGTCAGGCATGGATGTTGTGTTTGTCTTACGGCACTGGCTCTCTCCCTTCCCTGGAACCAGTGACCCTAAAATTAGGGACGGGCGACTGCTTATAGCCCATTGAGTTGCTCACGGTGGTCGTTAAACCTCCAATCAAAAAAAAAAAAAAAAAAATTGAATGTGCGTTAGTGCCGCGGGTGGCCTAGTGGTCAACGTTCGTGACTGCCACGGAGGTAACCTGAGGTTAGATCCCGGGCAGGTATGAACGTTCGAACCACTAAGTATCCGCCGTGCGTCGGATGGCCGCGTTAAGCCGTCGATCCCCGGTAATAAGGGCGTCTCTGCCTCCCTCTTTCTACCTCGCTTCCGTGTCACTTTCCTATCGGGTACTCTAGCCCAAAGCTTCCTGTTTCTAAGGGTTGTTTAAGACCTGCGGTCAGACACTCCCTTCCTAAAATCTACGTATTTTTTTTTTTGATTGAAGGTTTAACGACCACCGTGAGCAACTCAATGGGCTATAAGCAGTCGCCCGTCCCTAATTTAGGGTCACTGGTTCCAGGGAAGGGAGAGAGCCAGTGCCGTAAGACAAACACAACATCCATGCTTCACCGGGATTCGAACCCCTACCCCTTTCGGACGAATGATCAGAGGCCATCGCTTAGACCACTGAGCCACCGGGGCGGCAAAATCTACGTATGATCTGATCTGAATGTACGTTATTGATGACTGATGTTCGAACATGATTTACCCGAATCTGTAGCCTGAACGGTTATTGGTCGCTTTAAACGGGTCAACCCCAATGGCAAGCCATCGGAGTTTCTCAAAGCGTGATTTCCTGACTTTGGAAACTGTTTTCAGATACCGGAAATGTAAGACGAAGACCAGGGCAAGGTCGTAGGGAGCAACATCAAGAAATGAGGATCGGTTTTTAACACTGACTGTCAGGAGAAACTGGAGTATGAACGCCACTCTTCTGCAACACGAACTCTGTACGGCTACTGGCAGAAATGGAACACTTACTGCTCAGCGGTAAAGTGACGAGATCCTCAGACCTTTAGTCGTCCTTTATGCTGAAACAATCGGGGATGAATTCATTTTCGTGGACGATAATTGGAGGCCACATCGCGCTCGATGTACGGAAGACTTCCTGTTTGATGAGAGAATCCGAATGGACTGGCCAGCACGTTTCCGAGACATGAACCTCATCGAGCATGTTTGGGATGTTCTAGGGAGAAGGTTTGCTGCTTGATTAACCCTTCCAACAATTGGAAAGTGCTCTTCTGCAGGAAAGGGATGGAATTCCCCAATACCTCATTAATACTGACTCCATGTCTCACAGGTGTGCAACATTGCTTTCTGTCAGGGAAAACCATACACCCTATTAAATCCAAATTTTCTGGCAAACAAAATTTACCTTTATTTTTATATCTTCATAAATATGCATTTTTACGTTTGTCCCCTCAAAAATTCAATTTAAATTACTAATCATTTCTGCCATATTTTTCTTCTCACATAGTGTGGTGCTATGTCTGTAGATCCTATTCTGACCTCCGAAGTTTTCCGTCACTCAGTTTTCATACAAAACTACAATATTACCTAATTGTGTTTGCCTGTAGTAGTTAGTCTTATTTCGTGTCACAAAAGTGGATCAGTTAGCGATAAACACAATTTACGCGATTAGTGACGCAACTGAGCGCTCCGTATAACTCTGCATTCTTACAAATAGTCTGTCTGCTACACAGTTTTTCTCTTCAACAGGCAAACACTGCAAAGAAACAAGCGGTCTACTTACGATGGTCTCATGAACGAGTATTTAGGCTTTCAATTTTTTTTTTTTTTTTTTTTTTTTTGATTGGAGGTTTAACGACCACCGTGAGCAACTCAATGGGCTATAAGCAGTCGCCCGTCCCTAATTTAGGGTCACTGGTTCCAGGGAAGGGAGAGAGCCAGTGCCATAAGACAAACACAACATCCATGCCTCACCGGGATTCGAACCCGGACCCCTCACGGACGAATGATCAGAGGCCATCGCTTAGACCACTGCGCCACCGGGGCTGCAGGCTTTCAATTACAGGGGTGCGATGGCCTAGCTTCGAAATGCATTGTATAACATTTGAAGTCTTAATGCCTCATAACGAAGCAGATCTATAAATGCCAGCCAGCTTAATGGTACCGAGCATTTCCCTTGTATTTACTTTTAGCTTTCCATTGTGTCAAAGGTTCTTTTTTTTTTTTTTTTTTTTTAACTGGAGGTTTCATGACCATTGAAACACATTCAATGGGCTATAAGCCGTCGCCCGTCCCTAATTTAGGGTCATTGGTTCCTGGGAAAGGAGAGAACCAGTGCCGCAAGACAAACACAACATCCATACTTCACCGGGATTCAAACCCAGACACATCTCGGACGAATGGTGAGAAGCTAGCGATTAGACCACTGCGCCTCAAGCTGGTAGCCAAGGTTCCGAAAAGTGTAGAAAAGAAGTCTACAGCAGGCCAGCAGAGAAAAGGGTGATCTGAGCCAGTGAACTGAAAAAGAATAGAGTTTTTCGGTGGGGAAAAAATTGCCACGAGGTCCGAACAAAAGAGAATCAACAGAGTGACTTGCAGACCAGTACCAAGGAGAGCAAAAGAAACCATGAGCTGCTTGACGCAAAATTTTTTTTTTTTTTTTTTTTTTTTTTGATTGGAGGTTTAACGACCACCGTGAGCAACTCAATGGGCTATAAGCAGTCGCCCGTCCCTAATTTAGGGTCACTGGTTCCAGGGAAGGGAGAGAGCCAGTGCCGTAAGACAAACACAACATCCATGCCTCACCGGGATTCGAACCCGGACCCCTTACGGACGAATGATCAGAGGCCATCGCTTAGACCACTACGCCACCGGGGCGGCGACGCAAAATTTCGGCTAATACGTATGGTTTTTTTTTTTTTTTTTTATTATTTATTTATTGAGGGTTTAACTAACGACCACCATGAACAACTCAATGGGCTATAAGCAGTCTCATTCCTAATTCAGGGTCACTGGTTCCAGGGAAGGGAGAGAGCAGTGCCATAAGTCAAACACAACATCCATGCTTCAAGAGATTCGAACCCGGACCCTTCACGGACGAATGATTATAAGCTAGCACTTAGTCTACTGCACCACCGGGCAGCATGGTTTGTTAAGTACCGTGAGCAATTTGATATACTATAAAAATCGCTCGTCCCCAATTTAGGGCCACTGGTTCCAAGAAAGGGAGATATGTGTAAGTTTCCAGAAGAACTTTCATCTCATCAACTGACCAAGATCTACAAGGGACCAATCTTTCACCTATATTTAGGAAACTTTCTACAGAAAAAATTAAAAAGATGCTAGGGGGAAAAAATCAGCGAAAAAGAGACTGCGCATTATTTAAAATACGCAATGTCCACAGAATTTTTCACAGTGAACGGAACCAGAAAAAATTTCAAAAATCGGTAAAACATCCAAAAATAGCTTCTCGCACCCACTGGCAAAAGAAAAGCGCGTAACAGAAAATAATTTGTACAGAAGTGTTCCACAAGGCAGAAGAAATCAGAGGCCGAAGAATTTTTTTAAATTGAGCAATTAGGAAATGAGACGAAGGAAAATTGTGATAACTTTATGCCTTCTAGTGGAAACTCGCGAGACATTTAAAGAAAATTGATGCAAGAAGTCTTTGTAACGAAGAGTACCCTTTCAAGAAAGGATTTTTAGAATCAGCAAAAAATTTTCAATATAAATATACCACGACTCCCACTGGCGGCAGAATTGTGAATAAAGATAGAAAGTACACGCGAAATAGCCACCTGCTGCAGCAGTGTGGTCAAAATGATGGCTTCTGACCACTCAGATGGGTCCAGCATCGAATCCCAGAGAGGCATGGGGATGTTGCATTTGTCTTACGGCGCTGGACCTCTCCCTTCCCTAGAACCAGTGGAGCTAAATTGCTAAATTTGGGAAGGGCAACTGCTTATAGACCTTGAGTTGCTCACGGTTGGTGTCAAGCCCCTCCCCCCCCCCCATGTGCAAAATATTCACAGCAAAAACTATATGACTGGAAACATTTTTCGTACAACTTCTAGAAGAGATAAAGGGAGGGGGGTTGTTTTTACATAATTATGTATGCGTCCCTTAGCGAGGAAATTCTGCATTACTTACAGATCATGTCAACAATCATCATTGCAAATGTCATATTACCACATTAAAAAAGTTCCAGAACTTTTTATATTAAAAAAGAATGAGTGCAGATAATACCTGCTTATGCAGCGTTTCCTTCAAAGTAAATTATGCATTACAACTATGAATTTTTGACAGCCCTCATACAGAGATTTAAATGCAGATTGCAAGCCTTCTTTTGCTACATCCTCCGGTGCCTCCATCGCAGCTCGTTGCACTTCTTCGGAGGGGAATAAGCTGGTTGTGGAAGAACGGGACTGTGATGTTTGGACAGGTAATCGGACACCAGGAGGTTGGTTGGTTGGTTGGAGGTTTAACGACCACCGTGAGCAACTCAATGGGCTATAAGCAGTCGCCCGTCCCTAATTTAGGGTCACTGGTTCCAGGGAAGAGAGAGAGCCAGTGCCGTAAGACAAACACAACATCCATGCCTCACCGGGATTCGAACCCGGACCCCGTTCGGACGAATGATCAGAGGCCATCGCTTAGACCACTGCGCCACCGGGGCGGCGGACACCAGGAGGAATCTGTGAGCCGGCACATTATCGTGATGGAGCAGCCACGAGTTGGTCTTCAAAGATCGGATGTTGGCACACGATGCATGCTTAGCTTCTCTGCAAAAATGGCATGGCAACTTCCAACTCAGATGCCAGCAACTTCTGCAATCGCTGCAACAGTTTTTCGACGGTCATTTTTCACAATTTCTTTGACAATGGCAATTTGTTCATCCGTTATGGATGTTGAAGGTAGCCCTGACCTCTCATGATCCTCGATACTGTAGCCCGTTTCGAATTGTCGATTCCACTCAAACTCTAGTTCGACTCATTGCACTCTGACCGTACGCTGACTTAATCATTTGAAAAGTCTCGGAGAAAGATTTTCCGAGCGGAACACAAAATTTTACACTTGAACGCTGTTCAAAATTCGACATAGTTGTCCTCACGACGGAGCCTCGAATGCCTGTAATCACCAACTACGCACATACGCTGTATGTGTTGGATCTGGATCAAACAGGTTCTGGCTGGTCAGTCACATGACGCCCTTTCGCTTGCGCAGTGGGGAATGACTTAATTCACCGACATTTGGAAACTATTCAAAAAGTTCCGGAACTTTTTGAACGTAGTAGTATAACACTTTTAGTTTGTTTCAGAGTTTGATGAGCATGTCTAAGAGCCATAAAAGTGGCCCGTTTCACGGAGCCACTGGCTTAGTCTCGTACAGTATTCCGGGCCGCTGATGGCTTAGTGGTCAACGCTCGAACCACTGAATTTCCACCGTGCGTCGGATGGGCATGTTAAAAAGTCGGACCCTGGATTCTGCCCCCTCCCCCAGTAATAAATAAGGGTGCCTTTCTACCTCGCTTCCGTGTCAATTTTCTATCGGGCACTCTAGCCTAAATCTCTTAGCTCCTTATTTCTAAGGGTTGTTTAAGACCTGGGGGTCAGACACTCCCTAAAATCCTCTACATATGATCTAATTCCATGAAAGGGAAACAATCGGCCAACACTGCTATGACTAATGCACCAACCCTGTCTCAAACGGGATTCGAACCGGGGCTCAACAAGAATGACTGCCAGCCACTTTGTCACCGGCGTGGAAGAATGTAGTTTTTTCAAAAATAAGATCTTTAGGAGTCGACATACTGTTGCAAACAAAAATAAACGCCAACATCACTTAGCATCAGAATAATCTAAAATCCAAGAATACATATATTATACAACGAGAATGACATCTGATGTTAACAGAATTTTTGAAAATCTGACTTTCAGGAGCAGGGACATTGATTAAAACAATTATCCATTTGTGCTCCGTAGTTGACGAATTACGCATTATTATGGGCAGGAAATCAGCCTAAAATTTTTCGTAAAGTGGTATCTGGCCAAATAAGACTGCAAGCAAATAAGTTTTTTTTTTTTTTGGGGGGGGGGGGGAGATAATGACCACTTGGAGCAATTTCATGGATTATAAGCATTCACCTCCCCAAAATTAGTTGTCACTAAAGGGAACCAGTCCCATAAGACACCACCAATGCCACATTTAGGTCCAACTTGGACAAACGGTCAGAAGACTGCACTTTAGACCACAGCACCACCGAGGTGGAAAAAATATGCTTAATCCTCTTTTAATAAAATTGTTAATAAAAATTAGAAATTATATGTATGCAAAATATTCTTCACCACGAATGCTATCTGACAAAGAATGTTTCGATTCAGACTGTTAGAAGCCGAGATTGAGAAAAATAAGATAAGTCTTCGGCTCCCTGGAGGAAAAACTACATACTGTTACATAAGCAGTAATTAAGCGCACAAAATTCTGTCTGGTATCTGTCCAATAAAAGTTTTTACTCAATTGAGAGTGTGGATACTGCAACAAATATATGGGAAAAACAAATATACATTTATCCTGGCTACCTCTCACCACAAAGTGAAAAATTCGGGTCACAAAGAAATTAGAAATTGTGCAGAATATTCTACACCACAAACTTTATATACCCAGTGCAAAAGAATTTTACAAATCAAACCTTTAGGAGAACAGATATTGAGAGAAATACAACATACATTTACAACTCCTTGTGGAAAAACTGCATTATATCAAGAAGGAACTGTACGAAAATGATGTAATAATGATATTGAAGGGAAAAATTATTTCAGTCAGATGTTCAGAAGTGATGCCACAGAAATAAAATATATACAGTCAACCCTTGACATACTGCCACCCCTTGGGTCTGAACCAACGTCTTATGTAAAAAATCCTTTGATATAGTCACACCCGTGGCATCCGCCAACGTATATTACTATGCCAACCAGTCTTTAATGAAAAACATACTTGATGTACCACCACTTACATGATGCGAGAGAATTCCCATTTTTTCTTTTCAAACCACGATTAAATTGCATTAAACCTTAGTCACTAGTGTTATATTTCGTTATTGTTAGCTGTGGGGGTGAATCCCCCTGTGCTTGTCCGACACGTTTTACTACATGTGGTGGTGTTGATTCCATTCACAGGCTAACAATAACGAAATACAACACTAGTGACTAAGGTTTTCTGTGGTAGCGTTGGCCAACATATTTGGCACTTGTTACGACCAGCCGTTCCTCATCATCGCAGGTCGGTGCAAATTAACATAAGCATTGTTCCGATTAAAAAATGCAGGAAGTTAAAATAAATTTTTTTTAATAAAACCAGACGAACACACAGCAACGGTACAGTACATAAACAGAAAACATTTATCACATCATAATGCTTCCTTCGTTCACAAAAGAAACGAGCAACTGCCCTGGACGCACAAGTGACATCCCTCTGGCTGGTGTCCTAAGAAAGCCCTCCCCCTTTTCTTAAGGCTTCTCAGTTCACCCCTCAGTTGCAAGTGTCCGCAGAAAACATCATAAACCACCTCCCGTGCCAGGGGGGTTTACAAACAGGACACATAGCTCTCACCCTTGCTGTCTTTCTTTTTTGATGGCTGTTCGCATCACCACAACTAGTTCAATCAAAGATGCAATTCAGTGTCTTAATATTAAGATTCTTTGAATCAAACTCGCAGGATGGCAATATTTCAAAGACGCTTGTTAAATTAAATGGTCCTCTGGAAATAATTGGATTGAAATCTACAACACAAACTAAAACAGAAGATTTTTAAGATGCACATTTTGATTTATTTTGTGCACTATGCACACAACATATAGCTGCAGTTTTTCTAATTTACACGCTTTTAATTTAATGCTATGCTTCGAGGAACCATAATTAACAAAATTTGGGTAACTTAGAAATAATTAGAAAATTTGATATAACACCCCATTGAAATATAAACCAGTTTTTTTTTTTACTGGGAGTTTAACGACCAACTTAATGGGCTATAGCAGTTGCCAGTCCCTAATAAAGGGCTACTTGGCTCCAGGGAAGGGAGAGAGCCAGTTTCAAAATACACACCATTCAAGCTTCATTCAAACACAGATCCATCTCTGGAGAACGGTCAGAAGTCAACACTTAGACCACTTTGGCCGCCCCGGTGGCGCAGTGGTCTAAGATCATTCGCCCTATTTGGTTCTGGGTTCGAATTCCGTGAGGCATGGATGTTTGTCAGCACTGGCTCTCAATATGTTACTTGTCCAACACTGGTTATCTGTGCACATTGGTCATTTAGCATACTGTAAAATCTATGTTTAATGTATACTTGTTCACAATGTGTTACATGATCAACATTGGCTACATCTGTGTAAATTTATCATTTGGCATGCTGTCAACCATGTATGATTTGTACTTTTTGCTGTGTAATTTCCGTCTCCTGTTTATGTCTGCCGACATGTCTTTGTATCACCAGGTCTAATAAATCATTAATCCCCCCCCCAATCATGCAATGCATTGGTTATGATACGCTTTCCAACATGCCAGAAATCATTACTCAAGTTATGAGGATAATGGCTGTGGAATAAATCTCGCTCCGTGTCCTGACCTTCGACCCCATTTCGATTATATTCAACAGAACCTGTTCTGTGTACTTCTGGAACAAAGTTTTGTCGCAATCTAAGCCTTTTTACGTAACTTAGGACGCATAAGTGCAATGGAATGGATCCCGCTCCTATGTGCTGATCTATGACCACATTTAGTCCATTTTCAATACAGTTTGTCCCCAGGTGGTCTACCACATACTAAAATTTAACCGAAATCTAACAATTTTTATGCTGGTTATCGTGCGGACGGACAAAGCTGGAGCATATACTTTTTTTTTTCAACCTACGGTTGGAAAGCGTAAAAAATGATGGCAGTATATCAAGTGTTGCCTGTATTTTGAATTTCATGGCATCTGCATTTACTCCTAGCTGCAAAGTTACGAATCTAGAAAATACGGGGGGTGGGGGTCAGGATTGTCATTCCCACAGCTAAAGCCTTCCAAATGTAAAAAAAAAAGTTCAATCGGACCAAAACATGTAGAGATATGGTAGCTGTGCAGTCAGACAGTGATAATGTGTGCGAGTATATTCTTGTTTCTAAAAGACTCGCTAAAACTAAGGTTAAAACAAAACAAGAAATTGTTTGGTACAATGAAAATTAAAGACCAACTTCATCGCTTTTAACGAGAGAATTTCAATGCACTTCCCCTATTTAACATGGGAGATAAAAGCTTTAGCAGACTTTAAATGAACAAAATAAAATTTAGAAAAATTCTGCACAAAATCTGCACATTACCTCAGGGAAGGTATAGAAATACCATTAAACATAAAATCTGGAGAGAATCTGTTTGCCAAAGAAAGGGCAGAGGAAATTTTTAGTACTTAACTTCATGACACTCCCTTCTTCCTATTCACACTAAGTAAGCTTTGGGAGAATGCAAGCTTGCAAGATATATATATATATATATATAATGTAGTTAAGGTGCACACACATGTAGGCAAACCACCCCATGACAATTACAGGAGCAAAGATGTTTTCAGGGTGCCAAGGACCACCTTGAACAACACAGTGGGCAATATGCAGTAAGTAGCACTTCCCCATTTTTGGCCACTGGCCCCAGGGATCGTAGAGCAAATGTCGCATGACAAGCACCCCATCCATGTCTCATCACGTACGAATGATAAGCCAGCATTTCATACCACGAGGTCTTGGAATGAAGGAATGCAGATTTTATCTAAGGGCGAAACAGGATCCAATTTTGTTTGGAGGTTTAACAACCCCCACAAGCAACTATGGGTTTAAAAGCAGTTGCCCATCCCTAATTTAGGGGCCCTGGTTCCAGGGAATGGAGTAGGCTAGAGCTACAAACAACACTCATGGCTCGTGGGATTTGAACCCGGACCCATCTTGGACAAGTGGCCAGAAGCCAGCCAGCACTTAAACACTGTGCCACCACACAAATATCTGGAATATCTCTCCACTGCCACAGCTTCACTCAATGGCCAAACAAATGACAGGCACTGCTAGAGGAGCGAGAACGATTTGGAAATAATTGATTCTATAGGATGAACACCCCAAGTGCTCTGCTATTTCTAAGTATGGAAAACTTTACATTCAGTTTCTTGTTTACTTCTGGGTTTAACAACCTCAGATTTAAAAAAATCCCCCATCCCTAATTTAGAGCAACTGCTTCCAAGGAAAGGACAGTCTGGATGAGACTAGTGTGGAGATAAACCCAGTATGTCCCACCTGGGATCTGACTCTTGTTGGTGTAGCTAGAATCCTGATGGGCTCTCTCTATGCAGCATAAGGAAAAAGTGCCGATTCTATGCCTCCGCACACATCCACAATCACCAAATTGTGGCTAGAGGAATTTTGAGGATTATTGGCATATTTTCACTTTTTTTTCCATGTATTTATTTCATTCAGAAAACTTGAAAAATTTCACTGTCCTGGAGTGAGAACCGGAATACAGTGAAAATATGCCAATAACCAGTGGAAAATAATTCCTCTAGCCACAATTTGTCTATTGTGGAAGTGTGCGGAGGCATAAAGCCATCATTAATGCCTACCATGCATAAATGAATTATTTCTTCAGACAAATTAGTTTCCCCAATATACAGGGTTATTCAGAAAGAATCATCCAATTTCAAAAATTTATATTTTGAAAAATTAACACAAAATATTAATACATCAATGTAAAGGGAAAATATAAGTTTTTTTTACAAATGTTCGATATGACTTCCTTTAGTCACATGTATAATGTAAACACGATATGAAAATTAACGTGTCATTGGTAACTGTTTCTAAAGCAGCTGAAATGCGTTGTTTAAATTCGTATAGAGTTGTGGGCAAAGGAGGCACAAACACCTGATCTTTTACATACCCCCAAAGGAAGAAGTAGCATGGGGTCATATCAGGTGACCAAGGAGGCCAGCTGTGTAACACCAAGCCACCTAGTCCACTCCAACTGCGGGGTAGCTCAGTGCTAAGAAAATGACAAACCTCTGTAAGGCTTCAGTGCTTGCAAGTTATGTAATTTGTATGGCTTGCAACACAATTTTTTCCTCGACACACGCCAAACTAGCAAGAATGGTCCGTTTCTTCGGGCTGCATAGAAAAGTCACTTTTTCAACATTCTCTGCAGATACGCCTGGTTGCCCTGGACTTTTCCCTTTACAAAGACATCCAGTGTCCTCTAACTGATACCACCTGCGAATACTGTGAGCCATCCAATTAATTTGGAACTTTCTACGAAATTCATGCTGAACGGTGATTACCGACTGACATCGTGCAAACAAGAGCACACAAAAAGCTTTGACTATACGCCATTTTCACTTCACCAAAACAGCTTCATAAACGACACACTAGTGCCATCCATTGTTCATAATCTAAAACAGACATTTTCCCTTTAACACTGATTTATTACTTATCATTCTGTGTTAATTTTTTGAAATATAAATTTTTGAAATAGGAAGATTCTTTCTGAATAACCCTGTATAAAAAAAATGATTTACAGCCATACTTAGACAAATATCCGCAAGATTAGAGAGTTATTTTCAAGTTTTCAGTTGACTATATTTACATAAGATAAACTGATTGATTCTTTGTGTTCCAAAACTTTCATTTAGGGTAATTTTATGCACAATGGTTGGTATCAAGTGGACATGTTTTGAGCAATAAATGCAATTGAGGCATAATCAAGTATTAAAATGTGAAACAGTGAAATTATGCTACAACAGCATAAAAAAATTATAATTTGTTTATTTTACTAAAACAACTCTGCGAAGGCAAGACGTGTTACAAGTCACACCTTTCTATAGAGCAATAAATATCCTGTGTATCTAATTTCACTTAAGCTAGAGATCAAATTTAATTGAAAAATTTTGCAATAAAAAATTCAGACTAAGTATTTTGACAAAACCCTACAGCACGATACAAAAAGTCTTCTATATGTTGCAATTCCAGTCGCAGCAAAAAATGTTAAATTTCTGAATACTTAATTTTAAAGTTCATTGTCACAACTGTGGAAGGTAATGCATACATTAAAAAAAATTTATGTCACAGGATGTTTATAGTATTTTTGTAGATTCTGGAATTAAGGAAAAAGATTGTTTTTAATAAAATTGCTTTTAAGAGAAAAATGTCCATTAAGGTAGAAGACTTTCAGAAAAATGTGTTAATGCAACAAAAACATGGAAAAATTATAATTTGTTTATTTCACTACAACTAAAACAGACAGTTTACAAATATATTTTGAGCTAACACATTTGTACAGGACAACCATCCTAACATTTGTTACCAATCAATTTGAATCACTAACGATACTTAACTGCAAAGAGTCTAGGACCATTAAATTTATTTTTTCAGTCCGATTTAGCACTTCAGGTCAGCTCCTTACTAATGGAAATGCAAAAAGTGCTTTCACATCATATAGAGACAGGATCTCCTTTATTCACACAAACACTAATCATGAATTTTTTCTAAATCTTGCCTTCAAAATTAATAAACATGCTTCTTAATGGAAAATATAAATATGTCTGCAATTTCATAAACTAAATATTGCATTAATATGTCCTGAGCACAGAATAAAACCTGTGGTAAATTTGACTATTTTTTAAGCACTTGAATACTCTGAGATTTTGAGAAAACTATAGAAATTGTACAAAGGCCCAATATATAAAATCAATAAACAAGACAAAAATCTACACAAATGAATGTCATTTTTAATTTCCTATAATAATTTTATTATAAAATATAACTTCCTGGAGTGCCAAGTTTTTTTTTCAACAGAAGAAATGCTTTTAGCTTAAAGGACAAGGATGATGAAATGAAATAGCAGTTCAAACAACAAAGTTAAATACCAAAAGGCAAAGTTCCAGTATTCACTAACACATACTTAAAGTTAGGACAAGGCAAGGATGTAAATGCAAAAACTTGACTATAATGAGTGAACACCTTCCTGAAAATGATTCTGTACCATGTACTTGTAGATATTCAGTAAACAGTGACATAGTATGAAGTTATCATGGGAAATACAGATATGGCAGCAACAAAAAAGTTTAAATACCTGAAAATACTCTGAAAAGTAAATGGCAAAAACTTAAGATATCACTTAAGCCATTTACAATAATTTTAGCATGTATTATAAGTGAAATTTTCCAGAAAACTTTAGCATTCTTCAAACTTACAACAACAACAAATAATTCTTATGCTGCACTGTACTGCTAAAATTTTCACCATGTGTATATAAATTCTGATATTTCAATGTATGCAAGGTTGAGGTTTATAATATCTGAACCTCTACTTATTCTAAATCATAAAAGCTTCATCAATGAGAAAATGTGCTTTAAATTATTTTGCCAAATACCAAGAGCAATTATCAGATATTAAACACTGATGAAACTAGAACAGCACAAATAAAAATTTGTTATTTTACTTTAAAAAGTCCAAAGTTTAATAAATGTTAACACACTGATGTCACAGAAATGAGATACATTTTTCTTGATAGACAAAAATATGTTGCTAATGCAGAGTTCACAAAGTTAGAACATGATTTTATGGATCAGTATTCAAATGGCAATTAACACACATTGATTTCATTCTAGGAATGGCATGTTAAATATTTTCAATAAAAACAGAAAACAAAAATCTAAGTTGCACACAACCTTCAAAAGCAATGAATTGAAAAATGTTAAGACATTCTAAAACAAAAATTTAGCATGGCACAAATTTTGAAATGGCAGCTACATGTATGGGTTGAAAGGTTTCCAAGTTATTCAAATAACAATCACCCTTATATGAAAAATTACTAAAACAGCTATTAATAATTTCGTACCCAAAAATTATTTTGGTGCAAACATTTTGAACACACACCTCTTCATAGCTCTACATGGCACAACCAAAGGAGAGGGGTGAGGGGTGGGGAAGGAACTCTTGTTCAAGTAAATACAGTAACATTGAGGAACTAATGTTTCCAGGATAGGATATATTTAAAAAAAGGCTGGATCTGTTAATATACAGGTACAAACATAAGCGTGTGGAAAAGGAAAGCAAATGGGGGAAATCATCGAATTACTGAATTTTTTAACGAATGTCTGAAGATTAACATGCAAATTTAGAGCGCTGTGTTAATGTAGCACTACACTCACTGAAATCTTCAAATGCTTACATTAAGTACAGATCTTATCAGCTTTGTAGAACATACTTAAATCCACTGCTACACTATACCTTAGTTTTCTAGAACTACCCAAAAGAGCTTGTGAAATGTCACAACAGTAAAATGGATGTCAATTGTGCAATGATCTGTCAGAAATATTGTTCACCAAATTAGTTCTACAAATATTTATCAGTGGCAATGAAAATTGTTTTGGACTTTCATTTGGAGAGTAAATGTAATACAGATGAATTTTTATTGAAGCTCAGATAAAAAAACACTTCCATCCACAGTATTTAGAAATCACACTTTATTTTAATGGAAATTCTTCATAGAAAAATGTCGTGTATGTATGCTGCAAAGTTAAGATTACACAGATAACATGTGTTTATTATACTTTATATATCTTCCATGGAACAGTTCATCTTAACTATACAAACTGTATATGTAAAAGTGATACTTTACTGAATACTGTTCAAAGCAGGTTACTAAATGCTATGATACTACAGTAAAAAAAATCCTCATGTTTTGATTTTATGCCTCTAATTTTTTTATGACTCAAATGTATTGAACAACTTCCACAGGTCATGCAGTGTACTGTGACTGGAATAAGATTTAAAATTTTTTCTACTCAAATCTATATTTGAAACAAGGTTGCAATGTAAATTACATTTTCATCACTACTACTGCATTCTTAAAAATGTGTTACCACTTACTCTTGTAATTCAAAACAAAGGAAATTAAAAACACAGTATGAAGTTTCATTGTGTTTTTATGTTACTAATTTTCTAGTTCATGAAGAAAAGACTAGATAATCAAAGTGTTTGTTAGTTGAACATATCACACATACCTTACAAAACGAATCATTTGTTATTTTCAAACTCAACATGTGCCACTCAAAAAAAAAAAAAAATTACAAAAACATGCATAATTTATTTGATATGAACAAAAGATATGCCTTTCTTTGGGAATGTGAGTGCATCAGGTATTTTAATCACAAAATGTAACAGATTTATTTTGCATTTCTAGAAAAAAAAATCTTTAAAAAATGCATTGAAGTTAAAGCCTTTCATTCTCAAATGCCAACATTTTGGGCAAATGCCCCAAGGTTAATACCCAGACTCTCTGCTGCTTTTGCTTGGGCTTCAGCTGCTTGGAGTAATGACAACAGATGTGCTAACTCTGATTCAGTGTGAGCTAAACCGACTGCCTTCTCAAACAGCTCTAAGCCTCTCCTTAAGTTACCCCTGAAAAGAAGGTAAAATAAAGAAATTAAGTATTTTAAGTAAAAGACTGGATGTTAAATAAAGTTGATTAATATACAAAATACTGCAGTTAAAGGCAACACAAATACAGAAAATGCATTAGAGGTACAAAATAGGAGAACTTTCCAATCCTAACATTTAAAATACACTGAAAACTAACCATTCACTAAACATTAAATCCTGATAAAGTACCAATGAAAAATAATTGCTTTCTATCATAAGTCACCTCAGTTCTTGCATTCATTCTTCTCATATTCACGAATATCAGGTCCATCCACCTGATCCTGGGTCTTTCCTCTGTTTTGTCTTATATATTTGTTTTGTTTACCAGCACCTGCTTAACAATTTCTCCATTCACCCTCCACCATACCTGCCAACTTTCAGAAACTGAAACCCGTAAAAGAAAATGTATACATTAGATAAAAAATTTAATTGATATCTTCGATTAAATTACTTATCTAGCATATTGATTAAACGTAGCGAACATTTAGACTAAAAGTTGATACGTAACACAAGTCACGTATTAAATTTTAATTGCTTTACTGCAGATTACTATTTTTTTGTGTTAATTAAAATATAAAGCTTTCACATGTGCCATTTTATAATTAAGAATTCCATCCAAGTCGGCCAATTTTTACAGAGCTTATGGTGCAAAAATTCTGATGAACAAATCTTGTGCATTGTTCCGAATAGTGCTGACAACGGTTTTCAATAGGATTGGTCCACTACACATTCAGAACAGCATACCGAAACTTCATCATGTTGGGGTATAGATTTGGGCTCAAAAATTAGATTTAAAATCAAATCCGTTTGAAGTTTGTTTTTTTCTACGATAATTACATTCTGAGACAGCATTTTGAACTGAGGGGGAAGGGGGGGGGGGTAAACATATGGCAAAAGACAGACAAGCCCAAAGCTGGGACAGGTCAGTTTATGCATGGCACAAGCTTTAGTGTTTGAAATGACCATGTGGAAAAACTACAGACTAAGTTCTTTCACATAAGCACATGTAGCTGAAGAGAAGTTTATTCCTAACTTTTGTCCATGTTTGTTAAAAAAAGTTAATGGTGGGGGTGCAAAATTATCAGCAGAAAAAAATTGAGTAAAATGCTAAATCCATAAAATTAACATCCCCTGTAAAACAAGTCGCATTTTTGTAAATTTTATGGGTAAATTGTAAAACCTGGCAGGTCTACTCCACTCCTCTCCAAACCTTTCAGTCTGCCACTTTGGACAAATAAGGGGATGTCTGACATTTTTAAAGAGCTGTTGAAGCATGAAAGTGGTTATGGCAGAAAAAGGCTGAATGAACTCTTCCCCACATATGAGTAATATGCAAAAATAATTAACCTTTCGGCATTTATTAACTACCCTAAGCACCATATATACATACAATCGTGGCCAAAAGTCCTGCACCAGTAGACGGAAAGTCAATTTTTGATGTTTGAAGTCAACTTATACAGCGTAATGATGGTAAAGTCAGGAATACATATTATACATCATTTTAAAAGAAATTTTATGCTGAATTCAAATATTTTTACAGAATGTTATTACCAATAATAGAAGTGAAGTTACAAGCAAAAGTACAGCCTCTAGTCATAAAAAGCAAAAAAATAGAATTTGTGAAATTACTGTACAATGTATTCAACGTAAAATTACTGTACAGTACATTATTGAAACTTGCAGGACACTTGAAATAACTTGCCAACAAGCAAATTATGCTTTAATATTTAATTGGATAACCATGGTTTCTTAGTAACAAAGTGCACCTTCTTGGCATGGAACTAATGAGCTTCTCTACTTGTCCATTGGCAATAACACTGTGCCATACGGCACTTACAGACTATGCTGTTTTAGATGTGGGTCCTTGTTGACTGATCTTTTGCCTCAACCTCACCCAGATTCTCTATGGTATTAAGATCCAGTGACTGTGCCTGCCACTGAAGTTTTCTTATAACTTTTCGATTAATCCACTCTTCAACCAACTTCGACCGATGACACGACGCGTTATCGTCCCGAAAGATAAAATTCCGCAAACCATGCCTTGTGCAGATGGTAGCAGTTTGGACTCCAAAATATCCACATATTTCAATTCATTCAATGTGCCATCAACAATGTACAGACTGCCAACACCACTGGCTGAAATACAGGACCAAAACACCACTGAATGTGGGTGCTCGATTGTTGGCTGGATGCAGCATGTCATTTCTTTCACCAGCCTGACGACGTACACAATCTGAAAATATTTCATCACTGAAAATAACATTTTCCCCATTTATCAACAGTCCAATTCTTATGTGATTTGGCCCAAGCAATTCTTTTGAGCAGTTTTTCAGTAAGGAAATGTTTTCGTGCAGTCAGTTCATGTGGCCTACAACAAACTGTACGTGCAGATGCAATAATTGCCCACTTCATTCTCCCACTAATTTCTTAAATCAGTGGCTGTTTTAAACCTTGATTTTAAAGAACGAATCAACATGCAAATGATCACAGCCACATTTAACAGCAATTTTATGACTACTGAATCCAAGTTCATGCAAAGTAATTTGCATCCTAGTTTGAAAAGGCAGGGTCCAATTTTCGGGTCTTCGACATTCCAAAATTCAAATATCACCAGGAATTCTGCATAAACTTCCGTAAACTGACTACAAGCAGCTGCGTTTTTAAGTCTGCAGACGATTCTACATCCTTTTATTTCCTTCAACTGACTACAAGCAGCTGCGTTCTAAGTCAGCAGACTATTCTACATCCTTTTATATCTCAGTAGCAGACGTCTTGAGAAAGCTATAGTGGATTAGAGGGGTGCAAACACTTTTTCAGAACTGGATTTGTGTTTTCCCACTTGCACATTTTTGCTTGTAACTTTACTTCTATTACTGGTAATAACATTCTGTAAAAATATTTGAATTCAGCATAAAATTTCCTTCAAAATGATGTATAATATGTATTCCGAACTTTACAATTACACTGTATAAGTTGACTTCAAACATCAAAAATTGACTTTCGGTCTACTGGTGCAGGACTTTTGGCCACAGCTGTATATAAAAGCCATAAAAAATTTTATTTCTTTAGGAACAAATAATTTTATTTTAGTCAATGTGCTTACATCAAACCAATAATGTCAATCCCTTATTTATACTGATCTAATTTGTTTTATTGCATCAACCTCAGGGCTCCCCAGATGACTTCCAAAAAGGCGGACGGGACTTTCATCCCTGCATTATGTCTTCTCAGTACTCTTTCAAATATAATAAGATGTCTGTCATCAGCTTTTGTAGTTGACCAGGTTTTACAACTATATGCAAACACAAGCAACGCACTCATATGAAAAAATTACAGTCTTCGACACGATTTAATGATAAAAGATGAGAAATATATACAATTAAAAACTATATATACATGAGCATATATTTCACTAGCAGACATCTGAGAAAGCTATACGTACGTATGGTTTTTAATTGTATATATTTCTCATCTTTTATCATTAAATCGTGCTGAAAACTAATTTTTTCGTATCAGTGATTCATTCAAGCAATACAGTTTCTGCATAAAAATCTTTACCTTTTTGCTAATGTTAACTCCAAGCATTTTATAATATTAAAGTAGCAATCATTAGTGCTGGCCAGCCTTTTATGATACATATTGTTATTGATGTTTACTCCTATGTGCTTGAAATTTTCTGTTGGTTTGTTTGGGGGTTTAACAATGAGTTCGAGCAACTTTGTCTATAGTCAGTGGCCTGCCCCTAATTTAGGGCCACTGGTTCCAGGGAATGGAGAGAGTCTCTTCACAGTCATAAATACAACATCCATGCCTTACCAAGTATTTGAACTCTCACTCATCTCGGATGAATGGTCAGAAGCCAGAACGTAGACCAGTATGGCATCTATCTGAAGCAGGGGATGATCCAGGTTTTAAAGGCAATACACATTTTTGCGAAATTTGTCTATTTTTGTGTTTAGAGCAATTTTAATCCTCTATAATTATTCTGACAATTTTGTTATTTTTAAGGTAGTTTTATTTGTTATATTAATTTATTCTTATTTTCTATTGCCAATCACTGCTCACGCTTCCAGGGTTTGAAGAGCTTTCTGTTTTGATGATTGTGTATGAAGATACAGGGTAAGACAAAATGATGTTCCCAATTTATATAAATGATTTGGTACTCATGTTTAATGTAATGCAGATACACATAACTAGTACTGTTGAAAAGCACATTTCATAACGTTTTGTTCAACTTACTTATAAATGTTCAATGTGCACTCCACGCGTAACACGGCACACATCAATCCGGAAATGAAGTTCCTGCCAAACTCTTTGTAGCATGTCTGTGGTGTCAATTTCTGCGATGGCTGATGTGATGCGAGCTTTCAAATCAACCAGCGTTGTTGCAAATGGTGATACATAAACAAGATACTTCATGAAACCCCACGGAAAAAAACATGGGATGAGATCTGGGGATCATGGTGGCCAATGAAACAGTTCATCCCCCTCAGCTGAACAGCCAAAACATTTTGCGAGCTTCTCATCGAGGCAGCCCCGAACCTTGTTACGGAAATGCAGTGGAACACCATCAAATAAAAAAATGAAGTCAACAATGTCTTCTTCCAGCTGTGGGAGAAGCCATTGTTCGAGCATCTTATGCGTGGTCCCCTTTCATGAAATGTTGCTTCATTACTAAAAACTAACTTTTCAGAGAAACAGTCCTACTCCATTAGAGTGAAAAATCTTTCGCAGATGCTCACAAGTGGTGGTCATCCATCTTCAGCTTTTGAATCAACTGCAGACAATACAGTTGCATGTGCAAACTTTTCCTCAGAACTTGCCATACAGTTTTCTGTGGGACACCAAGATCTCTACCTGCTCGATAAGAGGATTGCTGAAGGCTCCTTACCCGAACACTCTCCACAACGTCGTTTCCTATCGGACAAACAGTTGAGTTTCCCTTGCAAATGCAACCTGTGTCTTGAAATAGTGAATACCATTTACGAATCGACTTACCACTGGGTGAATATCCCAAATTTTGTCCAAAAAATACCACCAAACAGTCACAACCGTTTTGTTTGTATGAAAATCGAGAACACAAAATGCCTTCTGTCGTCCGCTTGCTGCCATTGTACGACTTGTTCCTTCTGCTGGACTTATCGCGCCAACTACTGACCACCCGCGGAATCGTTAGCGGGGCATTAAAACTTTAGAGATTACCTTCTAAAGTACATATCTCGCAACTAAAAACTCTTACTACATGTGTGGTAAAGCACTGAAATCGGAAACATTTTGACTTACCCTGCACAGTTTTTTTTTTTTTTATATACAACTGACTAGGCTCTAGCTGAGATCACCAAAATAACAAAACACTCCTGGTTGTATTAAACCAGGAAAGACATAAGAAAAAATTTTAGGTGCTGGAGGAAAAGAAACAACTAAAAAAATTAACTTATATGTCAGATCCCTCATGAAGCAAATGGTCAGAACCTTCCCATCACACTCCTCTCCTCATAATTGCAAATACCATACCTTTCTTGGAATTCTGGCTAGTACGGCAAAGATTAATCTTGGGTATTTTTGCCCATCCTACCTTATTAGGGACAGGCAAGAAACACCGATGTTTTGCTTTCGATGCTTGAAACTGCAAAACAATGCTTTCTACGTGAAGTAAATGAATTTCTCTTTGTTGCCTTATTTTAAAGAGGAAAGGAACATCTTCCTATGTCATGAAAAAGCGAATTTTTTCATGTTTTGTTTGATGTTTCGTCAGCGAAAATAGAGTTCTCATCCTTGATGTTACATGTGCCAATACATCAAAGAAACATTGAGGTTTCCACCGATACATCAAGCATTTTAACAAATATTGTTTATTCTCTTTAGAGTTGGATCAAATCACTGTTCAATGTACGAGTTATCACCAATGTATTGAATAGCGATTTTATAAATCAATGTGTCCATTACTGCTGTATGTAGAAAAGATGCAAATTGTTCAGCTCTTTAGCAAAATGTTAAAGTTTTCACTGATACTTTGAAAATTTTTGATACTACTGATGCGTGTAAGTTTCCAGAACAAGTCCCGAGGTTCAACATAGACGCTTCTCGCGGATGTGCCCATTCCTACTTCTGAGCTAATCCTGGAAAATGCATGTGAAGCAAAGTTGCCATAGGGAGAAATGCTCCCACAATGCTTTGAGGTTCCTTTCAGTGAAAGTTGCCTCAGTTGCTGGTAGTGATGATGCAGTGATTGACAGGCATTCATCAGAGACAGTTTTACTGAAAACAATTCATAATGACAAAAAAAGAAAAGCACATTTTAAACACAATATACACGATGCCTCATACACTAAAATGTTTGCTAAATAAAATTTTACTGAAAGCAAAGATACCACCACAATTCAAAATATTTTTGTGAAGATACTTTGAGCTACAAATATTTTTGTGAAGATACCATCCAACGGTATCAGATTCCACCTGGATCAACCCCTGTGAAGTGATTACCTTCTTAAATACACGGCTTCCTACTATGAGGAAGTATGGATCCTTATCATTTCTTGAGATATACATGTACTTTTTTCTTAATAGCAAAGCTCATACATTTAAATTTTTATAATTACTTGCTTCTGTAAATTTTCAAGTACTTTGAGAAATGTCACAAAATTTCCTAGTATTAAAATACACTGCTGTCTATTGAAATTGCAACACCAAAATAGACTCAGTTTGAACGGAAACTCTTATGAGGGGGTAGACCATGGTAGAGTACATAAACAATTACAGCCACAGGGCGTATGTATTGGACTCTTATGGAGACATGCATTTCAGAGCATTATGGTGTGGGATGCTATTGAGTTCTGTTCACCCAAAGGAACCTGAACAGCTAGTAGTACATCAAGGATATTTTGGAGGCTGAAGTTCTAACCATACCTGCAGACAGTCCTATGACTCCACTTTTTCAACAAGACAATGCCTGGCTATACACGTGGCAAAATGTGTTAGATCTGAATGCCTGACGCATGCCATTTCTTCCTTGGCCTGCATGCTCACCAGACTTATCCATTGAACATGTCTTCGATATGCATGGCCACTCGGCGACTGGTCTCTCAGGCCAAGCTGACATTACTGAGCATTACCTTTGGGTCTGAATACAGGCAGGAAATTCCACAAACAGACATTCAGGACCTCTTCAGCTCAATGTCATGGCACATACACTGAACATTACTTACCTAGAAGTGCTACACATCCGATTGTTCAGGTCAAGTATTGTAAGCGATCTGCCATATAAATTTCACTTTGTTATCTCACGTCTAACTTGTTTTGTTACAACTTCTGTGAACAGCATTGTATCATCTGCAAACATTAAGTACTTATTTTCATACTACAATATTTGATATTTTTTCTGAAGTGAAACTGAACACTGGTGTAAATTATTACAACAAAGAAAACAAAAGTACACAACTGATGGTCTAAAAAGACAAGAAAAACTATAAAAAATGATTTCCTATGTAGTCTCTTTGGAAGTTTACACACTTTGCCAGTGATTCTGCAAAGCTTTTTCACCAGCCTTTTAGATTAATTTGTCCAACTCTTCCAAAAAGTCACCAACTGCCTACATGTCATGTGTGGTGAAATGAGCCCCAGAATATATATATATATTTTTAAAACTGGGGAACAGTTTGTAAGTTGACAGTGCCAAATTAGGTGAATAAATAAGGTGTGCTCATTCATACATAAATATCATTAAGCTGTTCTCTGAGATTCAGGTTAGCTCCTCATAGAAAGACCATGTGCCAAGTACACATTTAACTGATAGAATTTACTTACTGTTGGTGTATCAAATGACTACATTTACAACAATCTCTGCACACTGCTAGAGCTTTATTAACATCCATCATATGCCACATGAAAGACTTTCTGTACTTCACACTCAATCTTTTTCTCAAGAAGACATTCCTGAATCTGGTCCTACCAAGATTTCCTTGGCCTTCCTCTAACTTTCTTTCCTGCCACTTGGGCTGAATAAATTCTCTTAGTAAGCATCTCGTCACCCATTCTTTCAACATGGCCAAACCACCGTAGAATATTAAGTCTCCACCTTACTAACAACATTTTGCCTAACATTACACACTTGCAACACATCATTCCTCACATGACCAGCGCATGTCTTACTGCAACCCCCTCTCTCCCGTAAGTAATGCATCTTGCCAGCGCACAAACTCCATCATTCCACGCCAAATCGTCAGATGCTGTCCACCACATCATCAGATTCCTTTTTTTTAAATGAACAGAACATGGCCAAACCACCACCCCAATGTATGAAAATCCCAAATTTTATCCCCCCCCCATAGATTAGAAGATATTAATTTCCGAATTCTGGTGCATGGCGGACTTTAATCACGTAAAAATGCAAATATCTCCGTTGTTTGGTTCAAAAGAAATACTAAAATCACCGCTCCTTTGCAATTTCCCCAAGGAATCGATTGGTACAATGCACGAATTTCTATCTTCTTTAGTTTGAGTTATGTGCAACGGAAGAGCCTTTTTTTCAAAACATAAAAAGGCTGAATTTGTTTCATTTTTAAAAAAAACCTTAAGTTTTCGTGTGTGCGCTGATTTTTTTTTTTTAGATATGGTGCATAGCTCATATTTTGCCACTGTGAAACCATGCACGGCGAATAACATTGTGCAGCCACTAGCCAGTCAAACTGCAGCGGGAGTCTATGTTGGCCTTCAGATGGACAGCAGATCACGATACCATTGAACGCGTTGGTCAGATCGCACGATCATTTGATGTGATGCTTGAAGGAGGAAGGATGGTGAATTAATGTTATGTTTAAAGGCATTTTAAATATTATAACTGCAAATTTTACTAAAGGGTCATTTCACGCCAAATCATCAGATGCTATCCACCACATTCTTAGCCATTAGAAGAGGAAAATTAATATAAACCATTTTCTCCGTACAGCTTACTAATTTGTGCTGAACGATGAAAAATGTTACATACAAATTACGCATTAAATTATGCAACATAAGTCAAAAATATATTGCTATTCTTAGCCATTCAATGACTAAAAGAACTAATATAAATTTTTCCCCCTCTTATAGCTTACCAATATACAGTACTAAACGCTTATAAATTACGCAATTGATGCTGAATACTGTTTTTGGAATATTGATTAATGATATCTACAGCTTACGCAATATCAGACAAAATTTTTAGACACGAAACAGTTCTATTTTAGGAATTAATAAACTGTACTTGTTTACACCTGCCATAAGAGAAAATGATCAAGGAATGACAGCTTGAGAAATAAAGTAATTGGGGATATGTAGCTCGATATCTATTCTTGCGAGGTAGAAGAAATATACACTGTGTTTTAGTTAACGTCAGGTACCTGACGATCACAGATGATGTTTGCAAGGCTAAGCGTGGGGATAGAAAAAATGTTATCTATTATTTTCTCGTAGATCTGGTATTTAAATGAACAAGTACGTCTCGCAGTTGTCATCTTGCCTGTTTATTTTTTATTTATTTCAGTTGCTTATTTAAAGATTACGTGTCAGGTGGGAGCTCGCAAAAATCTCAAGAGCTCATACGAAACAAAAAGCACCCTAAAATAAGGGAAACACAATTTAACCATTAGTGGTGTCACCCTAAAATAGGAAAATACAGTTTGACTGTTACACTGAACGAAAAATTTTATGCCTCCTAATCATATCCCGGTGTCAGAGTGGTAATTGGATTTATTTCCTTTATTATTTTTCTTTCATTAATCATGCTAATAAATTTAGAAATAGTGAGAAACATTAACAGACCTCGAATGTATGAGTACATTTGTTAGTGTAATACCCAATGTATCGCAATTATTGATTACCAATATACACTGACTGAAAAAAAAATCCCAACACCACGAAAAAATAGTTGCAGAGGAATGAAATGGCGGCAATACATTTGTATAGGTAACATATTTAATCGATTAAGGTTTCAAGATCAAAGCTTAATGTAAGCGCGAGAAGAGCCATTTTAAATGTGAAATGCTGGTACATTAATAACCGGTGTAACCGCCAGAATGTTGAATGCAAGCACGCAAACGTTCATGCATTGTGTCGTACAGGTGCTGGATGTCAGTTTGTGGGATAGAGTTCCATGCCTGTTGCACTTGGTCGGTCAATACAGGGACGTTTAATGCTGGTTGGGGGTAACGTTGGAGTTGTCGTCCAATGATGTCCCATACGTGCTCGATTGGTGAAAGATCTGGTGATCTAGCAGGCCACAGCAACATGTCGACACTCGGTAGAGCACGTTGGGTTACAACAGCGTTATCCTGTTGGAAAACACCCCCTGGAATGCTGTTCATGAATGGCAGCACAACAGGTTGTATCACCAGACCGACGTACAACTGTGCCATCAGGGTGCGTGGGATAACCACGAGAGTGCTCCTGCTGTCATAGGAAATTGCTCCCCAGACCATAACTCCAGGTGTAGGTCCAGTGTGTCTCGGCCGCACAGGTTGGTTGCAGGCGCTCACCTGGCCTCCTAACCAACACACGGCCATCACTGGCACCCAGGCAGAACCAGCTTTCATCAGAAAACAACAGATCTCCACTCAGTCCTCCAATGAGCTCTTGCTCGACACCACTGATGTCGCAAACGGCAGTGGTTTGGAGTAAGTGGATGCACGCTACAGGGCGTCTGGCTCGGAGCTGTCCTTCAAGTAACCGATTTGTAACAGTTCGTTGTGGTGGCAACTGCAGCTCGAATTGCTGCCGCAGACGCAGTATGATGCGCCACGGCCATACGCCATACACTTCTTCCCTCTCAGTAGTGCCACGTGGCCAGCCGGAACCCGGTCTTTGTGAGGCAGTGCCTTCCCTTGTCCACCGCTGCCAACAGTCATGCACAGTGGCTACATTCCTGCCAAGTCGTTCTGCAATATTGCAGAAAGAAGATCCACCTTCTCGTAGCCCTATTACACGATCTCGTTCAAACTCAGTGAGCCGTTGATAATGGCTTCTTCATCTTCTTAAATGCATTCTTGACTAACATCAACACACTACGTCGAATCTCAACGATAACTAACGCTCACGAACGTTACAGCGTGTATTTACAGCAAACCTGCTTTGCATATTCTGAGGGGTGCTACTAGCGCCACACGTATGCGCAGAGCGCGAAATTTGCATAGACATCTTACAGATTTACTCTCACCGCCTACCAACTGTCGTTTATCTAACACAACCCCTTCTTGGTGTTGGGATTTTTTTCAGTCAGTGTATGTAAAACAAATATGGAACTCTTGTTACTATTTAGTGATCGTAATTTGTCCGCTCTGTTTTGTGTGCTTCCGTTTCTCCTCATCAGTAACAACACAGTTATCGTCCTCATATCGACAAGTTATTTTAGCTGTCACTTGAATTATTTTTTTTAATGCGTCACACCACAATCACAATGCACAAAGATATTGAATAACTAGGCAGCAACTTTCAAATCGCAAGAGAATAAAAAGAGATCTGAGAAAACACATAATAGAGCTTTTCCACTTGCGGTGAGCTAAAGCCGCTGTTTGCCAGAGGTCGTAAATTACGATCTGAGGGAGTAGTTTGAGGTCTGGGGTCATTCTGTCTAAAAAAAAACTAACTAGAAGCAAGTGTGACAGACATAGCATAGATAAAAAGAGTAAATAGTCTCCAAGAAAAATAAACAGTTCTACATCTGTGGTGAACAGAAAGCATTATACTATAATGGCAAATTAACAAATGCAGGGGAAATGCCAGCCACTCAGAACTGGATGGGCCATTACGAGAGAGGGGGGGGCATGATGGGAGAGGAGACACATTTTGAAGTGTTTGGCAGAAATTTTGGGGGTGAAAACTGTTTATACGCATTTTACCAGATGCTGATAACATTATCCCTAATAATTAAAAACAGTTTTCAAGTGAATACTGTATACAGTATTTATTCAGTGTATTTAATATGGGAACCATGGATACAAATCTCTATGGCAAGTTACTATTTCTACGCAATTTTAGCTTACTAAAGTCTTTTTTTTTTCTTTCAAAAGGCTATTTATGAATTATAGTTTTGTAACCTGACAAGGGATCTATCGTTTTAAACTATAATTACAAAAACGGCGTGTTTCTGCTGCTCTTAGAAATTCGTTCAGGATTTCACCCCCATTTTCCTCCCATAAATACAAAAACTAACAGCCATGTGGAATGACTTTTTGGGGGGAGAGGCTACAATTTATAAACTTCCAAAAGCTTAAAGTTTAAAACTGATAGTGTTCGTGTCACCGATGTAAACCTAAGTATTGAACTTTTCTTGCAGGTCAAATTTAGTTGCCACACTACAGGAAAAGTATCATTACTTTCACAGAAAATAACCGTAGGAGATTTTGCATGCGTGTATAAAATCCTCTTAACACTTTTTTGTCAACATTTCTCATACTGTGGCAAGCCTCAAGTTTATACTTAATATCTTTAAGAGGAGCAATAAATTTGCGGGATGTTGATCAAAGCGCAAAAAAGGTCTGGAGTGTCAGGTCATTTGCAGTAACCTTCCACCAAAAAAACATCTAAAAAGGAGAGAGGCTTCATTTCATTGCTGGCATGACAAATCTGAAAACAAAGCACGACGGAACTTTATCCATGTATACATACTTGCCAGAATTAAAAAAAAAAAAAAAAAAAAGCAGTTAAAAAAATACAAGATGACCCCTAAAATTAGCCAAAGAAATTTCTCCATGACCAGTGTCAGAAGGGCAGGAGAAACGTCTTAAAATTGTTGGTCTCTTCTAGAGTGAAAGCATTGGCAGTAATCCCCCCAATAACTTTGGTTTTGCATTGATTTCAAGGAAACGATCAAGATGACAAAAATGCAGGAAAATTTTGCAAACACTGTAAAAACCTTCAGATGTTAAATTCTATGATGATCGCCAAATTCGTTATCTGAAAAAAAAAATGCTTTTCCATGGAAGCGCAACCTCCTGTTGTCCGATTTGATCAAATATAATAAAAATCAGACATGGCAGTTGATCACAGTGTTGAGAGACAGATATAAGCATCGTTCATAAACTAATCGTGCTTTTTTAAAATAAAGAATTCCTTTCCTTTAAAAGGAAAGTTAAATAATACATGCGTCCGTACAGCATGAATGCTCCTTGCTTGTGGGAGGGATGCTGTTCTTCCAGTACACGTCACCGACTGCGCTTACACTGTGGCAATGCACTGGCCACGCATCATGTTTAAACATTCTTTTCTTGGCGCTCAGACAAAAGCCCAAGGTTGTTTTTTTCTTTATTTGATAAATTAAACTTTTCTTTGCAAAAAAATAGTAACTGCAGACTTTTTAAACATTTAAGAAAGGCTCTCATTGCTCATAACTCAAAAACTAAAGCAGATAGAAACTCATGCATTGCACCAATGGATTCCTTGGTAAAAATTATGATGATTTACCTTTTTATTCTAAATAACTGAGATTTGCATTTTTACGCAAAACACGTCCACCGTGCACCAAAATTAAAAAAATATCTTCTAATCTATCAGAAATAATAAAAAAAATGGAACTTTAAGCGTTTTTAAAAGTTGGGAGTAGCTACCCATTAAAAAAAGTTGAGATGTGTTGGTGGAAAATTACTTTAAAATCTGACGATTTTGAGTGGAATGACACTCCAATGTCTTTCCTGCAGCACCTGGGTTTCACTGCCATACATCAGAGTAGGGACAGTTACACTTTCTTACACAGCCATTCAGAACTTCCTTGAGAACCCATCATTCCTGTGAAATCATCCTAAGGCAGCTATGATTTTCAATGAAGAATTCACTTGCCTACTAATTTCGCTATCTAATTTGTTCTGTCAAACATACTTTGTAAATATACAAACTCATTCACCTGGCCAATCTCTGTGCCATCAAGACTTATCTTGCATTTAGTATGAACAGTTCCTCGCTCAAAAACCACAACTTTGGGTTTTCCCCTTATTTAGACTCTGAAATTCATACAAACTTCGTACATCCAGGCCAATGTACTCTGCATGCAAGTCACTTTTGCTCTCTGCCAACAGGACTGTGTCATTAGCATACAGAAATCTATTTCGATAAAATACCATTCACTCGTACCCATGCTCTATTGCCGCATTCATGGCTCTCACACTATTACGTAGATTCTTAGTAATACCATATTAATTCAGTACTTTCCACAGAAGAGTCTTATTTACTTTGTCATAAGCTTTCTCTAAATCTATGAAGGCTGCAAACACTTACCAACAGACAGACACTTTTCAATCATGCATAATGCAAAAATTTGGTTAGTGCAGCCCTTACCAGGCATAAAACCACTCTGTACATCCCACTTTCTCTGATGTAAGACCTTATTTTATCAATAATAACTTAAACACTTTTCCTGGCAATACCACGATAGTTCTTGCATTCATTCTGATCATCTTTTCCCTTTTACAAGGGAACAATGATAGCATCCCTCCAATCCTGAGGCACCATTCCTAACTCCCAACATAACTGGCAAATTTCAGTTAAGCAGTGACTCACAGAGTCACCACCATATTTTAGCATCTCAGCAGATATGCCATCTACTACCAAAGCCTTACCAGTCTGAAGAGATTTGAGCTTTACACATCTCTTCTCTTGAGATCCTACCAGTGCTTCCATCTCTCACTATGACATCTGCTTCTGCCTTAGAACTACATTTGCTTTCACGATCTAATAAATCACAGAAGTACTCACCCCATCTTTCACTTAGCTCATTGGGCTCCCATATCATTTCTCCAAACTTATTCTTTACACAACTTAGAATTTTATTTCCCCTCTTTCCTGTCTTATGTACCTTTAGAAAATGTTTCTATCTTTCCAAAAAGCCAAATTGTATTTTCCCTCCTTCTCCTTCCTATCTTACTCTGGCAAACCATCTTTGCTGCCTCATGCTTCTTACAGCAATATTAATCCTCAGAAACTTTACCTTGCAACACCCACAAGTATGCTTCGTTCTTTCCTTTTACCGCTTCTTTAACTTCACTGTTCCGCCAAGCATCATCTTTAAAGTTACCCACTGTTGCAGTACCACAGACCTCTTCAGTGGCAGTGACAACACAGTTCTTAAAACATGTCCACTTCTTTCCTACATCCCTTCAACTCCTTCAAACATTCACTGAGTAAATCAGAGTAACGCTGATGTTCTTCAGACAGCCTTTCAACCTTTATTCTTTTCACCACAGGAATCTTCTTATACCTCCTTCTCCAATCAACATTCAGTTGCACCCATGACACTAACACGTGGTGATCAGAGCCAATATATGCACCTCTCATCACATGGGTATCAACAACTTAGTGTTTCAGATGCTGATCATAAACAAAAGCTATTACACTCTTTAATCTGAGAGTATGATTTTCCCAAGTGTATATGTGGATATACTTGTGGTTGAAAAACATTAGATACCCACAATCCATCTTCAATGCAGAGTTCAATTAATCTTTCACCATTATCATTCACACCAGGATCATTAAACTTACCCAGAATGTTATTAGAAATCCTATTCTGAACACCTACTCTAGCACTGAAATCAACTGCTATTATAACTTCTTAGGTGTTGCAAAAGAGCAAATCTGCAACTGGCCAACTGTAGCCATGGACCATACAGAGTTGTGTGTCAGATAATTGTTCTAGTGGAAAATACACCATGAACATCCCCATGCCACCCCTTTTTCAAACCTCTACTCTTTCTTTTTAAGTGATGAGAACTTCTGTTGTGCAGCTTATGTCCTGAGAATAACGGTGCACCACATATATGCCGCAGTTTCATTTACTTCCCAGGCTAGCTATCAGGAACATTGCCACACTGATTTTAAAGTGACAGATAAACATACCATAAAGTCTTTATTTGACGAACACTTCACCCCTCCTCCATGAATACTTAAATGCAGTTGGCTATTATTAAAAAGAATGTCAAGAGACCATGATGCACTGTTCATTTAGATGAAATTGTGATTCCTGACAATGACAGCAGAGCACATTGTATACCATTCACTGGAGATAAACGAGACAAAGGGAGGTGTTAAAAAAAAAACTCAATTTTTAATACACTGACTCTCCTGCACAACTTATATCTAGTATCAGAGATTAAAGCACTGTAAATGTGTGCAAAGTGATTAAGAAAAAATGGTTGACATCATTGCTTTCTTGCTGTTCTTGTGCAACTCGTTTTCTAAATGGTAAGAGACCTTTACACTCCGTTTACAAGAGAGGAAGGGGATGTGAAAGATAGTGAGTGTTTTACAGCAGGGAGTCTGCTATCGGTCTTGCTGCACTTTGGTAGTTTAATTGAAGGTGGCATGAGGTGGATGTTTAGCTTGTGGCTGACACCCACAGTGGTTTGCACGTTTGGAAAGAGGGAGACACTTCTCTCATTTCACACGTGAAGTGTGTGATAATGGAAACCAGAGTGACTTTGTACTTTCCCTGCTGCAGGGTCATTCACTGTACTTCGAGCCAGGCAGAAAAGAAATCCACATTTCATTCTCCCTAACATGGGATGCGACTGGCTGCTGGACATACCATAATGTTACAACCTATCACACAGGAGTTTCAAATTCAGAGATCTTTATTTTTGCAGGGTGGTGGTCACTGTGGTTAAAGAGCAGAGTTTTTTTTACGTTTGTTAATTTTAAAAGTTTGCTATTACAAAGTCAAACTGCCAACTTTAAAGGAACTGAAATCCGTAAAAATTTTCAGGGAATGTTTAGCTTCGAAATTTTTCAATAGATGTGTTGAACTTGTCGATTAAAATAGATTTATTGTGAGAACGATTTGTCGATTTCATATGCTAAAATTAAGGTATTGGACACTATTTCATGCTTACAGCAATTAAAATGCAATCTAAGCATAATTTTCTTATTAGTACACTATCATTAGGCTACAGAGATAGAAGACTTTAGTTTGTAACTGCAAAATTATCACGATTGAAGTAACTTAAGATTTTGACCTTTAATTTTTGTGCAGTGTTAGAATACCTGAAACGGGGAAAACAACAACGCAATTTTGAGTCTTTTATAAGGCTGGTATTTTTCACTTCTCTTTCCCACTTACTCTTTTAGCAGTTATAGCCAATCCTAATCCTACTGTGATTTTATCAAGCCTTTTCCGCTAGGCTACAAGAAGAGGTTTAAGAAAAACATGGGTAAAAGTGTGATCAGAGAAATCGGTGTATTCTGGTGCACCTTTTGGGGACACTTTTTCAGCCCTTCAAAATTGCGCACTAACTTGAAAAATAAACTGATATCTGTAAAATATGCAGTCTATAAACTAACCGTAAAACAAGTAGAATTTCAGTGAATTTTGCAGATAAACCGTAAAACCTGGCAGGTATTGAAAGTCCATTATTCAGAAATTATTTATAGCTCTATTCTCACTGTTTATCTCTAAATCTTTCTTACCTGATAAGTTTGCAAATGAGGTACTCTCCTCCCATCCCACATGGCAAAAAGTTGGTGGGAAGTTATCTAGTATCTTTATGCACATTTGCTTGTGATAAAAATTAGTTAGGTCTCAAACACCATCTCTTGAATGAGCATGTTAAAATATTTGATGCGTTATCCTAAACAAAGCCACATTAATACTTTTTACACTTCATTTGTGAGACTCCTATGCTATTAATAATGAAAAGCCACTATTCCAAATTCTCTCTAGCTCAATGTCAGTCAAACAATTCATGAAACAATTTTTTTTTAATATCGTGAATGATGGTGGGAATTTGTAATGTTATAGAAAAACAGTTATAAGTTGCACCTACTTAAATGCAGCATTTCAGGGGTGAATGTAAAATAGTTTAGCGTCAGTTTTAAGATTGGAAAATATGGCAGATGGAAATAAGTTTCTAAAAGCATATTAATAAGTAATGACTAGGCTAAATTTCCAGTGCACAATGAACACAGTGAGGTGAACATCTACCAGACAAGATATATCACCAGTTCACAAGCTGCTTGGTGCATTCTGGGTTCTCAATTTCACAAAAGGTTCTTTTCTGTGCTGCACCTCTGTTTGCTCAGAATATCGTCAGTGAATATACTTAACTGCAGACAACATACTGAAAAAAGTAAATGACTCCCATAAAACTATTCTTACAGCTCTCTTCAAATTGCAAATGGATGAGTTTGGTAAAAATCACTATCATTAAATTGCTGCACATTGTGCCTGAAGCAAAAACAAATTTAGAGAAAACAAAGGAAGAATATCAAAGGTTGTTCTGGGAGTGAAGAAAGACTTTCCCGCAAAGCCACATGAATACTTGGCAGAATTTACATGATGTATCCCAATAATTCTGAGTGTTACCATCTTTGCTTGCTGCTGAATGAACTTCAGGGGGGGGGGCAAACATCCTTATTGACCATCTTACTTTTCAATCAGCCTTTAAGGCACTCAGTTAACTAGAAGACAATAGCCATTGTGACAATACCTTGGAAGAAGCCACCACAACTGAGTCACTTTAAGAGAAAAGTTTGCCATAGTGTACAGTTGAAACTCTTGCGGTTAAATATTGATGAGGCGAAGACCTAGCCCATAACATAAGCTATGAAAGATAACTAAAACCAAATTTTATAGAGAAGTGATTTAATGTGTATATAAGCTTATGTATATTTTATATTTTTATATATATTATTCTGAAGTAGTTCAACAATCACAGGAAGACATCCAAGCATGGCAAAGGGGAGGGAGGTAGACTTAAAACATCGGAAACAGTTTTGGAGCGGGAAATTTATGAAAAAATAAGAGGAAAAATTAACCCATTTTACTTTATTATCCTTCCTTGGCACAAACCACATTTTGTGCTTTTTTTTTTTTTTTTTTTTTTTATCAAGGAGGGATAGTTAATGAGTGGTCATTGCATCAACAGCAAGCAAACATCCACTCCTCCAGAAATTCAAAATAATTTTAATAGAAAAACAACTTTTCTCAAAATATGC
Source organism: Macrothele yani (assembly GCA_039090855.1). NCBI lineage: Eukaryota > Metazoa > Arthropoda > Arachnida > Araneae > Macrothelidae > Macrothele > Macrothele yani. The sequence goes on from CM077002.1 coordinate 164,606,497, forward strand.
TAGAGTCCAGAATAAAGCATGTCTGTTTGTGAAAGTGCGTCCTGCGTGTAGAATCACAATTAAGGCCCACAGGCCACAAATTAAGGCGCTGACCAATGGGAACAGTGTCTAGGAGAATTCAAGCTGGAAGCACATTTCTATACATCTTGTCAAAACAGGCCAGGTAACTTAAACTTGGTAGAAATCAGAACAGATGACCTGTAAATTAAAAAAAAAAAAAAGGAGGGGGGGGGGCAATTATCAGGTTTTTGTGGTCTGAGAGTGTGAAACCTCTTGAAATTCATAACATAGTGCTGCAACAGTATGGAGATGCCTGCATTGGCAAAAGAAGAGTATACAAGTGGGGTAGATGTGTTTAAAAATGGGCGAACATCTATCCGTGATGAGCAATGCTCCAGTCATCCCAGCACAACAGTCACCGATGAGAAGGTTGGTCGTGCCGACGCCATTATTCATGAAAACAGGCATTTCTTTAGAAGTCCTGGCCAGGGAATTGGATGTCAGTATCGGATCCGCTCGAATACCATTGTCACGGAGGTTCTCAAGTATCGCAAGTTGCGTGCACAGTGGGTGCCTAGGATGCCGACTGATGAGCACAAGATTATTCGTGTGCAAATTTCCACAGCCTTTTTTGAGCGGTACAACAAAGACTTCCTGGCACTTATCGTCACAGGGGATAAAACCCTTGGTGCATCACTATGAGCCCAAATGCAAGATGCAGTCTTCATAATGGCGGCACACATCATCTCCAGTCAAAAAGTCCAAGTCTCAACCCTCTGTTGGAAAAGTCCTGTTCACTCTCTTCTGGGATATGAATGGACCAATTTTATAGCACTATCAGAAAGAGGGGTAAACAGCGCATAGTGCTCAATACTGCACAGTGTTGGAGGAGCAGCTGAAGCCAGAAATATGGAGTTGTCACAGAGGACTTGTCTCCCCTTCATGCTGCCCACCCTCACATGGATACTCCAACTCTTGACACCATTCAGAGATTTCAGATCTTACAGCATCTCTCATACAGCCCTGATCTTACTCCTATCATGTGTTTGGCCCCTGAAGGACATTGAGACTATTAAGATTTGGGAGTGATGAGGTCAAAGAAGTGGTGCACTCCTGGCAGAAGGCACAACCAAAAAAAAAATTTTTTTTCTGATAGACTTAAGGAGTTGGTGCAACGGTGTGAGGAATATATTGAAAATGTGGGAGATTATGTAGAAAAATGAAATATTTGTATCTCATTGAATTTATGTATATCAAAATATTCGTTTTGCTGTTACTTTTTGAGCTGCCCTCGTACACAACCATGAAAACTACTGATCTAATATCAGAGACCTATCCAGATATCAGACTTCTGAACGAAAAGCCAGAGATGTGGCTGTGTGAAAAAAAATCTTGAGACCAAAAGATATGGCTGCAAAATTAAATTACATATTCTTAAGAGGTTTTGATGCCCAAGAAGTGATGTACAAATCATTTCATGATGAACAAATCAGACAGTGAACTACTTTGAATTCCTAAACACAGAATTTCCCTAAAATGCCATCCCACATCTTACTTTAATGGTTAGTGCACCTCTAATGTTGGGTGCTATGTAATCTGAACATGAAACAACAATGTTATTGAGATCCTTAAGCACAATGTCACTGGGACTTAAGGTTTTACAGAAATGTACATGTATACAAACATATCACTATGCTGTTCTCAGAGATTCAGAGGTCAGGGCCTCAAAGAAAACTGATCTGCCAGATAAGTTTAATACCGATAGTGCTGGATTTTATTTACCCTTGGTGCAGGGGTAGAAAAATATTCTAAAATCAGGTGGCCAGCTAGATTTTTTTGTTGCCAGACATTGTACATGCTTGGGGGGGGGTATATACGACATCAAAGTCATGCACTTCTGTCCAAAAAAGTTCTGCCTGCAGCTTATCTCTCCCTGGTAAAAAAATAAAAAAACCTTTTTACAATTTTTTTTTTTTTTTACCTTCGTATAATCTGTGCCAGCATATAATTCGCACATTGAGACATTAAGAAAAAAATAGCCATGTGATATCCGCACATCAAAAATGCTAATCTAGAAGCAGAATTTTGACCAGAAAAGTCTATTACATCAAGACTCCAGAATACGAAGAAAAATAACGTCTTATTAAATCAAGAAATTCATTTCCAAAGAAAAAAAAAATTTTTTTAGTATATTTTTATCTTCGGACACAAAAGAAGCTTAGCGGCGTGCCATTCATAGCGCGCAAAATTTAATCATACCCATGCCAGCAGCTCTAATTGCATTACACATTACCAATGATGAAACACTGATACAGAACAATTCGCAGAAGTACCGTACATACTCGTGTGCAAGTCGAAGAAGGTTTGGGAAGAAATCCTGCTTTCAAAGTAGGATTGTTGGATTAAACACGTAAAAAAAGAAGATGGGGCTGGACTTCAGCAAATTCTCCCGCAGAGTTAATCGGCTGGTTTGTTTACGTTTTAGACCGCAGTTTTTCACGTGTCTCTGGCGCTAGTTTTCTGACCTATTGAAAACTATCGCGTAGTAACACGATCATATCTCCAGCTGCGCCCCCACTTTAAATTCGGCAGTGTAACTGAAACGTTTCCTTTTTGAAGCCATCATAAACAGCAATGAAGGAAAATATCAGCAGCTGAGACTTTGGTCAAAGCGGCGAAGGATGAATAAAATACAAGGCACAGCGCACACGAGATCCAGAACATGGAACTTTGACATGATGCATGCATGTGTAGCGCTGTGTGTACATTTTTATTGGCAGATTGACAAAGAGAGGGCACAAGCAGAATCAGCATTGTCTTTCCCAACAATACTCTCATTATGACACCCCTTTTCCTTTCTCTTCATACAAACTCCTGGACTGAGAAATTTTTTTCCCCGTGAGAGTTCCTTTTCTAATCATACCCCCTTTTCCTGCACAATTACCCTGCTGATTTTTTTTATATATATAAATCAAACGGCTGCAAAAACTTTTTTTAAATCTGCGTTTATCCGCGGATTATACGACGAAAATTATGGTACATGTTTTTCAGCGATGTTTTCCATGGTGGCCACGACAATTTTTTTTTGGTCGCTTTAGGAGACCGTATTTTTTGACCCTGCCCTTGATGTAATATAAACATCTCTATTTAAAGCATTCTTTACACACAACTCAATGTTTTCAAAAAACACTTTCTCCTGTTGGAATATTTTTTATGCATGTACACAACAGGAGTCTTGGCATTCTGGAGAGGCATACCACTAAAACAAAGTAAATTTTATTTTCCATTTAAACATGACATGATTATCAATACTTGTTATTTAACGTAACAGAAAAAGTATGTCACTTTTGTCTTAGTTAACAACTGTAGACATTGGATTTCTTATGTTTTCCAAAAGATTGCACAAAACAAAGATTTCTAATGGGTATCAACATTTAACTTAAAAGAACAAAATGTTAAACAGATCCCACCTTTGAACTTCCACAGAGCCTAATGTTTCATATGCAAACTGACATTTCTCATCCATTTCGATAGCTTTATTTAAGAGTTCTAGGGCATTAGGTATGTCCTGCTTCCACTGCAACAGAAGAATACTGAAAAAAAAAGCAAAAATCAGGTTAAATGCAATTTTTAGAAAGGTCTAAACAGGCACGCACACACAAAATAGAAAGATCTGTGTCAGTGACCATATTTTGCATAGTGGATAGTAAACAAATGTACAGATCATTACCAAAAAATATTTAGTGGGAACTGCAACTGAATCCATGAATGTAATTTTCATTAGCATAAAACCTACCCAAAGAACTAATGTGGTGCTTCCCCCCTTGCTAATATAGCTGGGAAACCTCAATTTCTTGATTAAATGAAAGTTTGTTTTAAAATTAAGCAAATACTGTACCAGCTTCAAACCAACAATGTAGATTAAGTTGACTAACCTTATTCAACTTTATATGCAGTAAACTAACAAATTTTCACTAAATCTATTTTAGGGTGAGTATGTAAAAATATACACATGTGGTGATATGCATATACATTTATATTATATATATCCAATAACTGGATAGGTTTAACACACACACACACACACACAACTAAGCTGTTCTCTGCCAGATTCAGGTTAGCTCCTTAAAGAAGGAAATTAAAATAAGAAAATTAAATAAGCAAACTAAGGAAATTTAAATAAGTACTTGCATGAAATACATACACAGTAGTTGAGAGTTCTAAAGTCGACATCACGCAGAAACTTTAAAAAATCTAGCATTTGTATTTTTATATTTTTTTAATTTTTGCTGAACACTTAAGTACATTAAATACCCCAACACTGCCATAGCCTGTTGGGGTAAACGTGCACACTTAATCTTTCCTTTTCACTCAGCTTTACTATTTCAACTTTTTCTTTTACAGTCAAAGGCTTACGTTTGTGCGACGTTTTAAAATCTACATTTGAGAAATCTTTGCTTCACAGTTCGCTTGATGAGAAAAACACCTGCACAATTGTTGCAAACAAATGTGATTTCTAGCAATCTGGACTTTAAACTGATCCCTGTGCACTGACCTTACCAAACAAAAGGAGAGTCCCTTCCACTCACACCTGAATTGTGTTTGCATGTGTTTTAATCCAATTACTGTTCCTAAATTAGCCAGCCTTGGGTGCTGGTCCCTGCTTCTAAGGTCTCACCCCATTGAGAGCATCTGAAGAGCTAGAAGGCAGTTTCTCCTGGTCAGATGTACGTATGCATAGAGAAGGTCGGACAGTCTGGTGAGCATGAACACTAATCCTTTTTCCAGTGATTTCGGCCACTTACCCGGGGTACATAGCACTTAGCATCTTAAAATTTACTTAGCCTCAGGAACAAAACTGTTAAAATAGAGAATGAGGAACAGTAAAATAACAAAAATTTTGCAAGTTTGGGCGAATTATACTCCTAGGAATTCCTAGAATCAAAAGCAAATTGTCCGTTATATTGTACTTTAATAAATGTGTCCGCTTCTATTAAGTGAATACCCCATAAAAAGCCATGAATTTTTGCAGGGAAATAAAAAATTGTCCATTATAGAGAGATGTCTGCTATTAAGAAGAGTCCGTTAATGGAAGTTTCACTGTTATCCGTCTTCCCCTCACTATCCCTCTCTGCAATCATTGCCCAGAAATCCACTGAAATGTGTGTGAACTTCACCCAGCTTCTCTCTGCCTGGAAGTAGTCAGTTGCCAACATACTCCTTGGAGAGAGTGGTCTCTTGTACAACTCACTTATTGAGCATTTGACATACTTCCTGTCATAGTTTTTCTATCAACATTATTCCACTAGCACACCAAGATTCCCCTGCAATGTTACAAATTTATCCTGTATTCTACCATTTCTGTAAGGAGTGTGTAGCTGATTTTCTTTTCATTTAATATGGAATTTTTCTTTTAATGCAAAGCTGTAGAAAAAATTCAACAAATATAGCATAACTAAAATCTTTTCAACCATATATGACAAACTTTTTCCCTGAAGTCTTATTTAATAACTTTTCAAAACCAAATCCTGGGTTAAGGACTTAATCACTAACAAAACAGAAAGTCACAGACAGGATCAAGAAGAATTCAATGTGTATCCAATCAGAAGCTTCCATGCAGACCTCTCAGTATGTAAAGTTACCACTCAAAACGCCACTTTTCCAGTAGGCAATAGCAAACTAAGCTATTACAATAGTGTATCAACTATCACCAAGGTAATCACTCACTAAAAGATACAGTTTACAGAGAAAGCCAAAATACTTTTAAGAATAAGTTAATACATACCCTCTATGCACAAAAACATTGGGATCTGAAGGATCTAATTCCCCAGCTTTTTTGAAAAAATCTTCTGATTTTTCATAATCTCCACATTCACTTAATACCTAAGAAATAAGAGAACATTAATATTTTAACTCAAATTTATCTCACTGGTACTCTACAAGTTCATTATTTTTATCTGTAGCATTAATATTTATGGTTAAATATTTGTATGATTTAAAAAAAAATTAAAAAAAAAATTAAATCCACTTGGATTAATGTTAAGAAATGCTGATATCACAATTAGATATGAAAATACTCCACATGCCATTAAGTTTCTTCCTTTCCTTTATTTTTTCCAGTATATGCAGTTACGCAGAATTCAATAGTTCAATGCTTGGTGTATATTAAAATCTTGGAATGGGAATTCATGAAAAGTTTTCCTCTGGGGAATGAAAAACCTCTGACAATTATGGGACTCAGCCTGTGCAATTCTTAAGCTCACTCAAATGAACTAATGCTTTTTACTGTCCCTACTGTATGTGTAAGAGTGACAGATGTAGACTTAGGCTTACATGTGGGCAAACACTGTACCCAGTTTTCCAACTTCAAACACGCTTCTGGTAATTAGGAAAAGAAACACTGCATATGATCAACTGGAAAGCCAAGCAGCACTGTTTTTAAGATATCTTGTGCACACGTGTGAGAGAGTACAATATGGTATGAACATTGAACAGCATAAAAAAAGTACCAATAACTACTGATCTAGGAGTTACCGTGCACTATCAGTAAAAAGAGCAGGTTTTAGTTTCATTTTGATTTTCAAAAAAGTCCAAAACTTATTGAATAAGGTTAAGATCAGAACCCTGCATCAGCCAATTTTACGTTCTCTTTAAATCATGGGTGTCCATACGTAGAATGGCAGAGCACATTACAATGGGAAACATGAGATCTGGTTTCACAAACTACCCCAAAAGTAAGACATCAAATTGTCTGCAACATCAATGCAGAAAGAACATCAGCACTCAGTGGATTTAGACCCAGTGAAGAGGGGCAGTTAATGTGGGTGCTGAAATGTTCAAAAAATGATGCTACTGAGAAATTTTTGTTTCTGAGGAAGGCAATTATTGCTATTGCCCCCAGGAGACAGTTTCTATTGCTACGACTGCCTAGGCCATTCCACGGACAAAAGCCTACAGCATTATTGCATTATATTTTATTAAGTTTAAAAATAGCATACAGGGTGTCAGAATTATTGGACACATTACAAAATTATGTACAAAAAAAAACCTGAGCATTGTCAGTTTTTCTGTGATAAGTCACAGCACCTAGTTTTCTCACCAGGCTGTAGAAATGCTTATATAGCATATATAAGAATAAAACAAAGGGGTAACCAGGTGAAAAACCAGAACGTGCGGCCCCAAAAAAAAAAAAAAAAAAAAAAAGAATAACACAGCATGAGCAAAATTGAATTCCTTTCTGTAATTTATAATGTATGTAAATATTAAATGGGAGTACAATGTATTCACAATATAAAAATTATTCAATTCAGAACAAAATAAATGGTTTGAAAACACTTCAAATAGTTTTCCTTGTTGCAGAGACATGGATATAAAAATTATTCAATTCAGAACAAAATAAATGGTTTGAAAACACTTCAAATAATTTTCCTTGTTGCAGAGACATGGATATAAAAATTATTCAATTCAGAACAAAATAAATGGTTTGAAAACACTTCAAATAGTTTTCCTTGTTGCAGAGACATGGACCTTAACTAAAGAAGAGACAGAGGCTGCAGAAAACTCAAAGCATGGAGAGATGTATGCTTGACAGGGGCGTATTCACACTTAGGGGGAGTCATTTGAAGGTTCAACAATGCATCAGGGCCACTGAAATGATACAATTCAGGCTCAGACAGATGTTGCAGCAGTTGCTAGTGTATCCCAAAATGTGAGAAGTTCGATTCCATGTGTGTTGTTGGAAGCAATGTGCTGTTGTAGAGCAACTCTGAAGTGGTTGTCTGAGTAAAATTATGACCAGGCAATATCAGTATCTCACAATTATAGCCCTTGCATGTCCAGCAACCACATCTCTGGTGCTCTGAGAAGTTCCACTGGCATCATAGTAAGTGATTAAACAGTCTAATCAGTTGCACTATGAAGGTCAATGGTTGAAACATCCACTGAATCAAATATCACTGCCTGTGGCAACCTGGCAAGAAATATGAGAGCACGAAAAACCTGCTTTGAAGGGCACACAATATGAGAGCGTGAAAAACCTGCTTTGAAGGGCACGCAACATGAGAGCGGGGAAGACCTGCTTTGAAGGGTGCGTAACGACCCACAGGTGAGTCGTTACGCGTTAACTTCTACATTTTTCAGAGGGGAAAAAAAAGTGTCTACATAAATCTGTAGTGGGTATCAGTCACTTTATGTATATGTCTTTAAGCGACTCACTGGTGTGTCGTACAGCACTGTATTGAAATGGTTACAACCCTACTGGTGGGTCGTAATGTACTAAACAAAATAAATCTCAAAAACGGCACCGCAGCGAACGTGTTAATCACATTTGATATATTACAAAATCCTTAGCTACAAAAATAAGGAGTAAAGGAATTCCTCTTACAGCTTCTGTTCAAATGCCCAAGTTCTTTGTGTCTTAAAAAAACAAACTCCGACATACTAAAAACAAAACCTCGTGGGACATACTCATTGACATCGAAGCGAGAGCACTTTTTTTATATATGTGTAATTTGGAGTGAGCTGCTTGGTATGTCGACATGAATAACTTTTACGGTTCATGCAATGTTCAGTGTATGTCGATATGAATAACTTTTACGGTTCATGCAATGTTCAGTGTATGTCGATATGAATAACTTTTATGGCACATATGTTGGGCGTCATTTTTACAATAACGTGATGAACATTTATATGTTAATATAGTAATACTTTGAGCCACGTAAAAATTAGCTCAATTCAGCAGAGAGCTTTGTGCTGATTTGAGTATATAATGTAAAACTCATCAGCTTTTAGAAATCTCTCCTAGTGAAGTAGTTTCAGTACAGAATTTTCTTAAAGAAGCTTGATGAGATGGTCAAGCAAGGATATGCCAGACTATAGGTTTAGAGATCGCCAGCATTCAAACAATTCAGAGGTTTTTGAAAAGCAAGGATTTGTTATTTCAAACAGAAATAATTATACACTGCATTTGTCTTACAAGTACAAATATGTAGTACAGGGATTACTAGGATGACACAAAAATTACTTTGTCAAATTGCATTTGTGTTGGGTCCATGATGTCTGTTGAAGAGTCATTACTTCAAAATATAAGCACCACAACAACAAGTTAGTAAAATCATGCAATGCATTGATTATATACACTTTCCAACATACCAGAAATCATTACTCAAGTTACTCAAGTTATGAGAATAATAGCTGTGGAATAAATCTCTGTCCAGTGCCCTGACCTTTGATCCCATTTCGATGATATTCAACAGAGCCGGTTTGGTATACCTGCGAAATAACAAAATTTTGTCGTAATCAAAGCATTTTTTACTTAAAGTTAGATGCATAAGGGCTATGGAATAGATCCCGCTCCTGTGTCCTAACCTTTGACCCCATTTCGCTCATTTTCAAAGAATTTGTCCCCAGGCAAGACCCTACAACATACTAACATTTCATCCAAATCGAAGCATTTCACGTAAGTTATGACGCATAATGGCAATGGAAGTGATTCTGCTTCTATGTCCTGACCTTTGACCCCATTTCTCTCATTTTCAATAAGGTTTGTCGGCAGGTGGTCCCCTACCACATACTAAAAGTTCATCGAAATCGAACCTGTTTTATGTTAGTTATGACGCATAATAGCAGTGGAATGAATCCCGCTCCTATGTACTGACCTTTGACCCCATTTCGTTCACTTTAAATAGGGTTCTTTCCCAGGTGATCCCCTACCAGATACTAAAATTTCATCGAAATCGAACGATTGTTACGAGAGTTATCCTGCGGACCGACATACTCACACAACGCGTGACGTAATGAGGCAGATGGGAATTACGACCATCTGCTTGCCGCAAGTGTGACGTCATAAAACTTTAGTAGGATCCACACACACAATGCGTGATGTAATGAGACAGATGGAGTGACCGTGCGCCAACATTCTCAAAGGTGAGATTATGACGTTATAAGATTTCTAAGCATTGGTAACAATGGAACAACGCCATCACTAAAAACGTTATAATTCGGGGTGGATATTTAACCCACTAAACGAATTCTCCTAAAGTCGAGATCAAGTTAAATCGATTTCTAGTACCAGAAAATGGTAGGTTAACGACTTTCATGAAAATTCTTAGAGCCCTTTTGAAAATAAAATGTACATATATACATACAAGAATTGCTACTTTAAGGTGGACGTCAAGTAATTTTGCTTCCTATACTTCCAATGGAAAAACTTTTGTACACATTTTCTTCACAATTAATGCATTCCCAAGGATGAAAATGTGAACATCGATTAAAATAGCTTCATTTCATAACTTGGAATACTTAATATTTTCTAAACCATAACCGTAATTATGCAATCCAACATTTTTTTCCACTGACGTCATCAAAGTACAGGTCGCGCCATCTTTTCTCTGGTTTCAACACCACCAAAGGAAAAGTGATTGATTTTTAATATAATTATGGTTATGTTTTAGAAAACAAAAAGTCTCCCAAGTTATAGTATGAAGTTATTTTAATCGATGTTCAAATTTTCATCCTTGGGAACACATTAATTGTGAAGGAAATGTTTACAAAAGTTTTTCCATTGGAAGTATAGGAAGCAAAATTATTTGACGTCCACCTTAATAATATGGGATAAGTTAGGCAATGGAATGGATCGCATTCCTATGTCCTGAACTTTGACCACATTTCGTCCATTTTCAATAGGGTTCCGTCCCCAGGTGGTCCCCTACCACATACTAAAATTTCATCGAAATCAAACCATTTTTACGCCAGTTATCGTGCGGACGGACAAAGCTGGAGCATATATGCTTCTTCAACCTACGGTTGGAAAGCGTAAACAACAAGAAAAGGAGGCCCATAACAGAGGAGACAGCATGAAATGATTGTAGTCAGTCAATGAGCCTCTACTTATCAAGTGTGAGGCTGTCATTGAGGCAATGAAGTACTTCAATAAGCATGACCATGAATATCTCTTATGGCATAGCTGCTCGTTGAACGATAGGATGACATCCAAAACTGTTCACAAATTTTCTTTAAAAAAAAAAATCTGTTTTATGGACCAGTAACAACTGTAGTGCATCTCTTTCAAGTTATATGTTGAAATTTTGATGTTAGTTCACCTTTGTAATTTATGCCTTTATTTCAAATATGCAGAGCTGTTAACTTTTCAAAAACCGGGACATCAATGTGCGTTCAGCGGTGTGCATATTTACAATTTATAAATTACTGTAATAAAATTATATATTATAGGTTGAAGATCCCCCCCCCCCAAAAGCTTTATGACAGAAAAAGCGGAATTCCAGGAATCCATGGAAGAATCTTTTGTATGAGAAAGCGAAAAACAAGAATTTGATGGAAAATTAAATGTGAAAAACAGATAGTGCATTGATCACTCTGCCGTGAAACAATTTTACGGGGCACAGAAACGGCGCGGATTCCACCGCAGACAGATTAAATATCCATCTAGAAATTTAATTTCTTTTAATAAAAGGGAAAGGTGAAAATGATTGCTCTCTATTAGTTTTAAAGAAGTGTATTAGAAATAGGGAACATACATTGTTAAAAAAATTTCCTTAAAAAATACGAAGTCTGGCCTTTTCACTATTACTGAAGATATGAAAAACAAGAACATATCTAGCACACACACACAGAGAAAACATCAAAAAATAAAATTATCAGGCGGGGGGGGGAGGCAAGTCTGAAAAATTTAATATGCCGAAACAGAAAACTTTACATTCTAGTCGCTGCTATAGCAGTCATTTTCAGTGTGATTAGGAACATTTGCGAGATTTGCCAACTTTTTCCAGTTTGTTTTTTCAATCAAAACATCTTGAAAATATAAAAATCTTTACACAAACATTTAGTAACACTATTTCACTAAGATTTTAAATTTCCATAGCATTTTCCATCTTTCCCATAGTCCGTAGTGGACTGACTATTTCCATAGTAACTACATAAAATCCGCAGTATTATACTTGGAGTTTCTCAATCTTTTTTTCCCAACGCATGGTCTTACTCAGCATCAAACAGAATGATCCGCACGGAGAGTTTACTGCGCCAAAGTTCCGACAATGACTACAAGGCACTGTGGTTCTGGCACACAATGGAACAAAATCAGCCTTTTTGTAGCATGATGGCACAATATTTTTACTTTGGTGCACATTGGCACAGAATTCCCAGCCCAGCGCAAGGCAAAACACAAACGCCGTGGGCGTGACATGAAGCAGTACTTCAACTTTTCAAGCCACTGTCTCGCTACCATCGCAGGGCTTGCAACCTTGGCACTTGAAGTGCTGTAGATAAAAAAAAAAAAAAAAAATGTGTCTCCATTCGTTACAGATTCCCACAAAAAACACTTTTTCAGATGCTGTGTGTTTCTGGAATGTGGAAAGAGCGATGTATTTATTTATTTACTGTTGCCACGTATTTGGAGTATTTTCACCTGGATCTCGCCTGTTGGATTTAACTGCTATAATATATATAGCTAGTGCCGTTTATGCCCACCAGATGGAGACGTCTCAGTAGCTGAGCCCATCTTACGGATTTATGATTTCAGAAGCTGACTTAAATACACATAGCACCGTTGATTGTTGGCCACCGTGGCGTAAATGTAACCCACTCGGCGCAATATCGAGAGTTCTGTTGGTTCAATTCCACAGCGGTTGGCTGATAATTTTTTGGATGCTGTGTGTTTCTGGAATGTGGAAAGAGCGATATATTTATTTATTAACTGTCGCCACGCATTTGGAGTATTTTCACCTTTTTTCCCCCACAGCCAGCGTTGACACTGGAGAAAAATGGTCGCTGATATCATTAATGAGGAAAAAACATACCCATGCATGATAAAAGAAAAAATATAGGAAAACCACAAAACCGGATTTTTTTTTTGTAGGGAAAAAAAAAACGGATTTCGAGAAAATATTTTTGAAATTGACTGAATCCAGGTAAACCGAGGCACTTGGCAGTTCTGAAATATGATTCTTTATCAAAGCTAAAAACACTACAAACCCACTTCATTAGTGCTTTAATACATACATATCACTAAGCTGTTCTGAGATTCAGAGAATAGCTTCACTAAGAAATACAACTACCAGATAAATTTTTAGCTGATGTTGCTGTATCAAACGTCTCCATTTACAGCGATTTTGACACACAACTCAAACTCTGGCTTCACTGACATTCATCACACAATGTACACAAGACCTTCTATACTGAATCTTTTTCTGATGCAGACACTCCTGAATCTGATCCTCCCATGAATTCCTTGGCCTTCCTTTGCATTCCCATCCTGCTATTTGGGCTAAAAAAATTCTTAGTAAGCATCTCACTCATTTTTTCAACACGTCCAAACCACTGAAGCATATTAGTCTCCACTTTGCTTCACATTACACAATGTGCAACACATTACTCACACAATCGGAACATGTCTTGCCACAAACACGCCCATAAGAAATACATTTCTCCAGCATACAAATTACTTTCTTCTGTTGTACCCATGTTTCACTGCCATACATCCCAGTAGGAACAATTACACTTACATACACAGCCATGCAGGACTCCTGAGAACCCATCATTCCTATGAAAACCTCCCAAAGCAGCTATGACTTTCAATAAAGAATTAACTTGCCTACTGATTTCACCATCCAATTTGTTCTCTATCAAACATGCTTCCTAAATACACAAACTCAGTCACCTGGTCAATCACTGTACCATTTAGACTTATTACATTCAGTGCCAACAGTTCCTCTCTCAAAAACCATAACTTTGGTTTTTCCCTTACTTATACTCAGTTTGAATTTCATACAAACTTAGTTCATCTGGGACAACATACTCTGCAACTCACATTTGCTCTCTGCCAACAGGACTGTCATCAGCATATAGCAATCTGCACATATGAATACTATCAAGACATAACAGTGCTTTAATACTCAGGCCCGCTCAGGCCCTGCAGCCCAATCTTCAAGTATATCTTATCAAAATGTTCTCCCAATTGTTCAATACTTTCTCCTGTAACTTTTGACACCATTGAAAATTGCAAGGATTTTATTTTTTGGATTTTTATCTTGCATTAGCTCAGAAAATGAGATTCAGAAAGGTACAAAAAAATTTATTTTAACCACATTGGTAATTAATATAAATATCAGATAAAACAAAATATCCATTTTTAGAAAAATCAAAGAAATAAATTAAGGAAGGAAGAACAAAACAGCAATTTTTTTTTTTTTTTTTTAGTTTAAGCACATTACAAAACACTGGGTAACTCACCTGAGCATAGAGAAAATATGTTTCTGAACAGGATGGAAATTTTTGCTTTATCTCTTCAAAGCCATCAAGGGCAGCTACTTTCTGACTCTGATCATTGTACTGAATTCCACACCTATACTGGATGTAGCACTTTTGGGCTCTGGCAGAAGGGAAGTTTGGATTTAGTGACGAACTCTTTTCCATATCTTTAAGTGTATCATCAACACGTTCCATTAAAAGATAAACCTGAAAGTGCAAATGTAAGCATTATGATTGTCTTATTTGAAGGAAGCAGTATAACAATGAAAATTCACCACATTGATATAGAATGAGTGATATACGAAAAAATCTGACGCCAACATGCTGTGATAAAAATACAACATATGAAGAGTCACTTCCTAATCACTCACCTCCAGAATGAGGCAGAGAGAAAAGTTGTAGTTAGCGGGTCAATTTTATTTACCAACACAAGTTAGTAAAATCATGCAATGCATTGATTATGATACGCTTTCCAACATACCAGAAATTATTACTCAAGTTATGAGGATAATGGCTGTGGAATAAATCTCTTTTGTGTCCTGACCTTTGACCCCATTTTGATGATATTCAACAAAACCGGTTCAGTACACCTCAAGAACAACAAAGTTTTGTCGCAATAGAAGCACTTTTACGCAAGTTATGAGAATAATGGCTGTGGAATAAATCTTGCTTTTGTGCAATGACCTTTGACCCCATTTCGTTGATATTCAACAGAACCGGTTCACTATACCTCCAGAACATAACGTTTTGTCGCAATGTAAACATTTTTTGGTAAGATATGATGCACAAGGGCAATGGAATGGATCCCACTCGTGTCCTGACCTTTGACCCCATTTCCAATAGGGTTCGTCCCAAGTGGCTCCCCACCATATACTAAAATTTCATCGAAATCGAACCATTTTTACGCAAGTTATGACGCATAAGGGCAATGGAACAAATTCCACTCTTATGACCTGCCTGACCTTTGACCCCATTTCGCCCATTTTCAATAGGGTTCATGCCCAGGTGGTTCCCTACCACATACTAAAATTTAATCAAAATCGAACCACATTTACGCATGTTATGACGCATAACTTTCTAACAGGTAGAAAGTTCAAATGTTCTACTTCTTTGCAAAGTTTAATTAGATTCTTTTTAAAAGTTCGAATATCTTGCACAATATATCGTGATGACATTACTATGGGTTAGAACAAGACACAGGGCCAAAAAAAAAAAAAAAAAAAGTGACAACTCCAGATTAGAAGATGAAAATCTTGCAGATAATGTCAAACAGTATTATATCTGCATTATTGTTTGTTACAAATAATTTTTTCACATTTAATGGGACAATTTATAAACAGCAATATGGCACCCAAATGGGGTCCCCAATTTTAGGGCTACTGGCCAAAGTTATTTTGCAAGACATTGAAAACAGTATATTGGATCATTTTAATATATACTTACCATTTGTATATCTCAGATATGGTGATATTTTACTATTTTGGCAGCACTCCAATCTTGAACTAGATAACTTCATTAATAAATTTAACAGTTGTTATCCATCAATATAGGTTAGTAAAGAAATTGAAGTTACTGGCCAGCTAAACTTCTTCGATATCTCTATACTCAAGGAGAATGGAGTTATAGAATATTCAGTTTACCGGAAGCAGTCATATATACAGGCAATTATCCCAAAGGATTCGACACACCCTTGGAAATACAAGACTGCAGCGTTCCACTTTTATATTAAAAGAGCCATTACACACTCATCCAATAAAATTTCAGAGATCAAAGAGCTAAAATGGATTGAAAAGACTGCAGAGGAGTTTGGATATAATAAAGGATTAGTAAAATCTTTATATAACAATATTACAGCCAATATACATCGTTCCGAAAATATTGAAAAAGAAAAAAAGCAATATTATGGAAAAATTTCCATACTTACCTCCTATTGGAACTATTTTAAAATAAGAATGTTACAACCACAATATTTACATTGCAGAAACAGTCATTGATAATGGAGGAATACTTACTAATAAATAATAGATCAGTTCTAAATAAATCTGGCATTTATGTCATTCCAACAGTTAAAGTTAACCAAAAAGACAAAGTATATATCTGAAGTACGCGTAGAAGATTTTTGACTAGATAAAATGAACATATTACGAATTGACCAAGAGATGAAAAAACTTCATTAATACAACATTGTATGAGAAATCTTGTACTAGATTAAATGAACATATTACGAATTGACCAAGAGATGAAAAAACTTCATTAATACAACATTGTATGAGAAATAGTGTAACTCCTGATTGGATTAACATGAAAATTATATCGCATAGATCACATGCCCAGATTCTGACCTCTGAGGCTGTAGTCATTGAGAAAACCAAAAGATAAAACTGTAATGTTAATAGTCCAGTAGAGCTTCAGTTTGCATGGAGGTACCTTATTGAACAGGAGAAAACATTTCAAGAAAAACTAACATATAAAACAGCTTACATCAAATATTACCTAAAAATACAAGTGCATATTTCTACTCTTAAATGCTACTTGTTTATTTTGTTTAACTACAGATGGCGACACCATAGATGTGCACAGTAAAACCCAAACCATGATGCGCAAATATCTGCACGACAGGGATGAACATGCATTCGGGTTGAGCAGCATACCCGAGCGAGTGAGTGCAGTAATTACAACGTCCGTGCACCTACGTAGCACCGATGATAGCTATGAATATTAGCAGAAACTAGTTTGGTGCTTCACAGTCGGGAGATTTATTTCTTTACGCTTTACAATCAAGATGATTTCTTTTTCAAGACTTCGTTTTTTAAAATTTCAGCAAAGTTGTAATTCGTTTTCATGTTTCGTTGTCGTGGTACTTTGCAGTCAAGATGATTTCCTCTTCAAGATTATAGTTAGTTTTTTTTAAATTCGGCAAGGTTTTAATTCAGTTTCATATTTAGTTGTTAAAAGAATTTACCTTCATTGTAAAAATTCATCTCGTTCAATTATTTTATCTGGTGCAGATTTTACAATATCATGAATTTTATTTTTTTAAACTTCACAATTGAAAAAGTTCACATTCTCTGAATGAGTCTGATAGTTACAGCAATGTCTTGTGAATAAACACATTACAGGCATACATAAGAAGCCACTACAAATATAGTAAGTACATATATAGTTCATTGTTTCTTGATTTTAATTGCCGATACTAAGCCCCATACGTATCTAACATTTAATAATCTCCCGATTGCAGAATTTGTATAGCGTGTGAAACAGTAATGACTGACATTTAATGTCAATCAAGTTACATCCTCCTGAACTGTTTCACAAATTCTGAGCAATTCTTAACAATTGTGATGCATTTGGTAGATCCATAGTTTCAGACTGCATAGCCTTGCTCACAATATTAACTTGGAACAATGCCATACCAAGCCACCATCGTAAGTAAGAATTCAAACTGTTCCATGTGCTGAATTAGTGATCAGGCCTCTGATGCTGCGACTGAGTCTTTCGTTTCTTCGTGGAGTTCTAGAACAGCATCATGAACAGAAGAGTAGAGATACCGAACTGCAGCAAGGCTAGAAACCCTACTCCCTCAACGGGTTTTGCAAACTTTTTTCAGTGACAGTCCATCTACGTGCATGGATAAAACAGTCTTTGGAGGACCCCAAACAATGAAACCGATTTAACCGATGTTTTAGCGGCATCTGCTGTGACTAAATTTAAGCTATGGCAACCACACGGATTAAAAAAGGCTCGAGAATACTGGTCCAGAATTCTTTGCATGCCTCTGTTTATTCCTACCATATTTGTGCCATTATTGTAGCCTTGGCCTCAACAATCGTTCATGTCCAAATCAAACTGTTGCACAATTTCATCAAGAAAAAGGCCAGTAAGTCCTTTGCCCGAGGAGTCTCTTACTGACTTATAAAGCAATAAATCACTCTTGCACTTTGACTTCATCTTCTTCAGTGTCAACAAAACGCAATGTGAATGATAATTGCTTGATGTTACTCATATCAAGAGTACAGTCCAGTATGATAGAAAATTATTTGGCTGTCTTTACCATAGATAAAATTTTATTTCGAAGCTCGCCTCCAAGTAAGCTGATTAACTCGTTTTGAATGTGTTTGCTAAAATAGTGGACATTGGTCCACTTATTGATAATGTGCCAAAGGTGTTCCACCATTACTGGGTCACATTTTCCTAACAGTTGAACCAAACCTAGAAAGTTGCCATTATTAGGGTTATACAAGGTTTCAGAGCCAGTACTTCCTCTGAATGATAAATTGCCTGCTAAGAAGAAAACTAGACTTAATCCTTTCCAGTACAGCAGCCCACGATGACGTCACGTCTTCAATCTGTTTTTGCAACCTCTTATCTATTCTGCTGAATTGCTTCAGTTGTTTCGACACTTCTATCCAACTGCTCATAGCAAACCGATGACGTGGAGATGTTTCATGACTTTTGAGGTGTGCTGATAAGTGGTTCCAGTTGTCAAATCCTCCTTTTCCCAAACTGGAGTGGGGGCTCCCACAGAACAAATAACAGCAAAAACAATACACTTTATTCGCAGATTTGGAGTAAACAAGCCATCTTCTTTCAAAAGTTTCCTAATTTGGCATTACTCTTTAAAAGTGTATATTGGAAAAGTGCCGTCCATTATTTCTTGGATAGTTTTCGTTGCTCATTTTGTGACTCGTAGGTCCTCGAATGATGATTTCCATCTCTTGTGGCAGAGCCTGAGTGGCCATTTAGAAATAGCGTCATACTGTGTATCTTGCACAGATGCTGGCAATGGTACATTTTGCGTTGATATTTGTTTCTCTGTAGATTTGCCCCTTTTCAGTAGCATTTTGAGCTTGAAATGATGGTCCAGGAATAAGCTAGTTCTTGTTTATGGTGCTCTCCTTTTTCACGAACGTCGACTGAAGAACTTTTATAAATTTGGTTATCTTCTTCAGTTTCATGTTGAACCAGTTCAGATGATGATTCAGAGGATTTTTCAACCCTGAAATATTTGCAGAGTAAGTTAGCGCCCTTTTCAATTTTGCTTTTTTTTTTTTAGTTTTTTTTTTTTTAGGTTTTGAGCGCCCGATAGTTTTTTTGTAGGTTGCGACACTTTTCTGTGGAAGATAAAAATCACTTAATTACATTCGTTTTATTCTAAAAATAACGTTCAGATCCTTCCAGAGTTTTCTATTGTGTTCTATGATATTATGACTTCCCAGAATATTTCAGTTTTCGAAAGTGTTCTAAATAGCAGAAAAGCACCATAGAAATCGCTACAAACTGTTAGCAGCAGCAAATGCAACAAAGTTTATTAATTTGTTAATTTTGTATCACTCAAGCAAATACATAAAATCTATTTTGATTAAAAAAGAAGTTTAAGTACTATCTACCTAACACACAATTCAGCAAACACATAATGTAAAAAACTATGGTACACTCGCACGAACAGGTACGAGAATTCTGAATTCCAATCAAAGGAAGTAAACGTACGATGAGCTCGTGCGTACATCTCCACTCGTTGCACTTCCAAACTAGATTGTGGTCAGGGTCGGCCGGAGAGTACTAGCATCTATCAAGGTTATAACTGCAGGACGAACTGTCTTTGTCGATTACGCAACTTGCTCTGAGCTTGGGAGCATTGGAGCCAGAGAGATGGCATGCACACATGACGAGGATTTATTTGTGAGGTGCTCGGGCAAAGAATATATAAGCTTCGCGTGAAGGTGAACTCCTGTTGCGATAATGTAAAACCGGTCCTAAGATCCCAGCGAGCAGTGTGCTCTGCCGGAAAACAAACATTCAGGAGCAAATGAGTTGCTCAGATCGTTCAAAATCTGCACGCGGATGCTTAAATTTGTTGATTTTGGCGCCCCCTCTAAGATGGTGCCCGGTTCGGTCGCACCGCCCTAGGGCCACCCCTGGGTCCAATCTTGCAAGCATGATATACTTGATTAATGGCAATTAGACTTACTAACCCATGTAAATCTACTATAAGAAAACATTCATATCCCCCCCAAAGTTTCATTTTATTGAAAGTTCGTGTGAACTCAACTATTTCTCTTCACTAATTACCTGTTAATGTGGTCATAATTACAAAATCCATCACACTAGGCAAAACTGAAAATGTAGTGAAATTGCACATGCAGCATACTATAGAAAAAATTTTGTTTACAGATTACAGGGCTTGAGAAATATCTAAGAAGTTACATGCCTGGCTGGATATGTACAAATGCAAATGAAATTATTTACCTGCCCATGTAAGTAAATGCTAGATGCCCAGGAAAATTTATCTTTTAAGTTAACAAATTAGAAGCTTCATTTCCTTGAAGTTAAAAAATATGATAAACTTTTTATTCATCTTTTGTATTGCCATTTTAAGGGTCAGTATTCGAAACATTCAATGCACAAAAGCATGCACATCTTTGCCTCACTCTAGAGACCCAACTTCACCACAGGCCAAGCGATATTCCATTGTCTACGCACTCCCCACCAATCCCACTGCTAATTGTAAACATTTGGAACAGAACTACATATGGCCCCGATGTCGGGACCTAGAGCATAATAATTAAAGCACAGATGCCAACCTCTAAAAGTAGTTTTCTGTAACAAAAAAAAATCTAATTTTACATAACCAAAAAAAAAAAGTTTTATAATTTTCTGCAATCCACTTCCACAGTTTGGGTATTTAACATGGCAACAAATTTCAATTTGTCACAACTATTAAAAGAGAAAAAAATTCTAGTGAAAGAATTAAAAATAATGTCTACTAGAAAATATATAATAGATTACCTCCAAACCTGAAGAAAGAGCATTCCTTGGAATGTTTATGTTTCTTAGATTCTGTGTGCTTTAGGAAATCATCCCGCCAACAAGAGACGCACCCGGAATTTCTTTACGGGGGTCACCCAAAATATTGAAGATTCAAATGAAAAATACCCAAGAGTAAACATCTCCCAAAATATTGAGAAGCAATATCACCATCACATTAAAGTGCACTTAGATGAAGGTTGGTCTGAAGAGAACACTTCATTTTAAAGAATAAAAACCTTTATGATTGCACAACCGATTGCCTCGCTCTTCTATGAGACACCAACAAGTGCTTGTCACATGGCACGAAGAGCATCACACGTCCTGTATTGTACAAAGCGCATTGTGAGGGTTTGATGCTCTAAGCAGCATCCATATGAGCCCGCTTCCTGCGCAATTGCGGCTGTCACGCAGAGCATCATCGGACGAAAGGCTGAGTCAGCATCACGTGGTTGCTGCTCAGCCTACAGTAGATAGTGCATGGGATTGCCAATTAAGATCACAAATCTATAATACGCAGAGAGCAGCATTTAACCCCCCCCCATAAACTTGAACCAACAAAACATTTTAAGGTGATGAAAAATTTGCTTTAGATAACAGAAAAATCAAATGGCGGTTTTCCATAATTTAATTGGTATTTTCGTACTTCCATAACAGCACCAAAAATCCGTAAAGTTATGGAAAATCCGTACTAGTTGGCATGATTAAAAAAATATTTTCCTGTCCTTAGCACTCCGTAACAATACCACTTCCAGTGATTTGCAGCGAAATAAAAATTTGCATGCGACGCCTGTCTATTCTTTAGAAGGAAACTCTCCATTCCAAATTTATTTATTTTTTAATCTAGTAGCCCGATCGGACAACTAGATTTGTTTCTGTACCTGCTCAAGCCAATAGTTTACATGCCCTGGAATTTCAGGTATGGTATTTTTCAAGCCCTCTACCAATAAAATACACTGCAATATGACTGAGCACTTGATTTAGACTAATTGTTTTTCTTCCATAAAGATATAAAAGAAAAAGCCACAAAAACCATAAGTTTCAAATGAGCTCATTTCTCTTTGAGGATTTTGGACATCACAGGCAAACAAAATACATATAGTATACATCACAAAAACTCCAATTTTTTTTTTAACTAGTTATCTTTAACAAGCATACAAATACATACTCACGAAGTTAAAGGGACTAATGTACACGTATAAGAAAATTACAATGCACTATACCTGTCCTCTGTGTAAATATATATCTGAATTGTTTTTATCTAATTCTATAGCTTTATTGAAGTCATCTAAGGCATCATCCATTTTTTCCAACTGAACTTTAAGGGTGCCCAATTTTATTAAACCATTTACACGAACCTAAATGCATAAAAAAAGACATACATGGTCTTCACTATTGCTACAGTTGACAAAATTATTTATCATGCAATTAGTAACAAAAGAAGTAAAATCACGGAAGGTTATGACCACACAATCTATTCACTCAACAGTAAAAAAACTCAGTCTACTTTTTGTATGACATGTAAAATATACAAGAACACTCATTCCCCACAATAAACCATATTTTAAACACCACTGCAAACTCAGGATGTGCATTTTATTTGAACTGTTATTTTTAATGGACTGCAGACACCTATTATCAAAAGCTAAAATTCAGCAAAATCAAGGCTTACTACTTAGTCTGTTTTAAAATAATACTAACAGATGTGTCAATTTGTATTTTTAGAAAATATTTGAATTCAGTATTAAAAAGTTATCCCTTAAATTGTACAAATCTAGTAACAGGTGCACAAAAAAGTAACCTGGCAGAATACATTTGCAAAATGACTGATTTTTGCTCCCCCTTTTACAAACACACATACTTTTCCTAAGCTATGCCACAGTTATATCACATGAGGGAACATGAATTACTCAGATGTTATTTATAAAGAAAAAGTGCCAATGGGGTTTTTCTAGCAGATCACAGCCTTCAGCAAAAACATTGAACAATGCAGTTACATTGTTAATCCCATTTCAAAGAAATGGGAAGATTTTAATTACAAAGTGCAGTTTAAATATAAATTCAGTTTAAAAATATCTTCAGTTGTCAAGAACTGCCCCAGTTGTGTAATCATTTTTAATAATGAACTGTTTTCTAATCAATCATAACTAATTCAATCTTCAGTTTAGGGCAGTTAATTTAATCAGATTTTTTTGTTACACCTGTGAGTGCTTATACTTACCCTACACTAAGGAAATTTTCAAATGATTGCAATACTCATTTAATTACATGAGCACTTGAACTACAACAGCATATAGTTTTTATGTTTTTTTCCCCAGTGCTCGTCTCAGTATATGCACACCTGATTCGAGAACAAGGACTAGAGATCCCATGACCACTAAATCTACACTGGCGGAAAGTAAAAAAGAACACCAAGAAGGAGACTTCCGATACCAACAAAATTTATACAGCATAACAGATTACAGGGGATAACATGATCAGAACATTATGGCAAAATACAGCTGTATTTGCTGGTAAACTGAAAAATAATATTTCCATGTAACATGGTTAGGAAGAGGTTAAACCGCAATGAACTGCGTCACACTGTGCAATCCTGGCATGGAGTCTGTCTTACAGATGTTGGATGTAAGTTTGGGGTATTGAGTTCCAAGCATCCTCAACCTGGACACTTAAATCGGGGATGGTTGTGGCTGGCCGTGGAGACCGGATAAGTTGTCCCATAAAATCCCACACGTGCTCAATGGGGGACAAATCCAGTGAACGTGCAGGCCATGGAAGTTGTCTCACACCCTGAAGTGCATGTTGCGTTGCACGTGTCGTGTGTAGGCGTGCATTATCTTGCTGGAAAACACCACGATGGGCCGACCTTACAAATGGCACAACAACTGGCTGAATGATGATGTAGGAGGTGCTGTTTAACGTAACCGGTACAAACATTAGTTGTGTACGGGAGTGATAGCTGATCGCTCCCCACACCAGGAGACCAGGTGTAGGCCCTGTGTGTCGCTGGCGGATGCAAGAAGGGGTGAGACGCTCCCCTGTGCGTCAGCGAACATGCATACGGCCATCGGAGGCTCCCAAGCAGAATCTGCTTTCATCGCTGAACAAGACAGATCGCCATTGCGTTCTCCAGTGCAGACGTTGGCGACACCACTGCAGCTGTTCCTGATGGTGGGCTGGAGTCGAAGGTACACATGCCAGAGGTGCACGTAGTCCTGCATCCAGTAGACTGTTGCGGATTGTTCGCAGTCACCTCAGGTGCAACGGCAGCTCGGATTTGCGTTGCAGTGGATGTTCTGCTTGACAACGGCGCTCTTATTATGCGTTGGTCAGTCCGCTCAGTCTGTCTGCGACTCCCGGTTCCAAGTCTTCTCGTGTGGGAATGTTCCTTGGACCACCTACGCCACCATCGTACCACCAGATACTTCTCGTCCAATTCGCTCCGCAATACGACCACCCGGCCTCTCAGAGTCCGACTAGACGACCTCGCTCAAAGTCCGATAACTGCTGAAATCTTACACGTCTTTCATGTCTAGGTATTGCAGCTTCTTCAGGGTCTTCGCACGTGTCCGTACGCCGACGACTGATTACATTCACTTCGCCGTACTCCTTAAATACCACCGACGATAATTTGCATATTATGCAGTGCTGTGGCGTAAGCGCTCACCGGTTGGTCCCGAAATTAACATCACACCTACGTAAACTCGACCCAATTAACATATGTAAATTTCATGATCGTCCGCCAATTCCTTGTTTTTTTTCACTTTCTGGCAGTGTATGTACATTTTTGATGAACCTTCAATCACACTGATTATTTTACATCCAAATACCATGAAAGTAAAAGAAATGACTACTCCGTTTTTACCATTAACCTGTGACAGCTTTCAAAGCAGTGTTACCATATACAGTAGAACCTCAGGGGTGGTTTTAAGTTGTTTTTTTTTTTGGGGGGGGGGGGCAGCCATAAAAAAACCCCACAAAAATTATGAAAATCTAAATGTTGAATATCATTGTAAAATGAATGCTTTGAATTAGTACCAGATATTCCTTAATGATTTATTTAAGGTCGAAGGCCAACAAAAAAAAAAAAAAAAATTGCAAAATAACATTCTATTGCATTGCGAAAATTAAAGCCTATGACAAATCAAACTTCTCTTTCAACAGCTCTATTTGTAGAAAAATCTTTATTCTTGATCAAGTGAAATCCTCATGATGTTGAATCTCAGACCAGTGATTAAACTATGTTTTCTGCAGATTTTGGGGGCAACCATTTGAAACCAGAATGTTGCATATTGACGCTACACCTAGGATTCTTTTCTACTACACGACAAAATTACACCTCCGAGATTTATCAATTTTTAAACAGTGCATATGTGAATGAATTGTGAAATGCAAAACTAATTTTTCATCCAAACAGAAATTAAATATACCCTTCTGTGATAGGATTAAGGTTCAACTTTGGGTGCATCTTGTTTGTAGAACACAAACGCTGCCTCGATTCTCTCAAAGTTGTATATCAGGTTATGTATAAAATAATCAAAGAACAGTATGTTTGATAATCTAAAATTAAAATTTTAATACATAATTGCAAAAGTGAATAAATGAATTATGTATAACCAAATTGAAGAAGTTAAACTACAGTAATATGCAGTGCAATCAAACCGTTCAGAGACTAGGTACATAGCGCGCCAACTGATGGCAGTATGCAGATGCACTAGCAGCGGTCGTGGGCAGTGACCTTCACGAGTCATTGTGCCGAGTGGCATCGTTCCGTGAACATTGGGAGCTGTGCTACCCACTGGCTCTAGGGATGGGTTGATTAAGTTCAGCAGTTTAAAAAGTCTTGTGAGACACTATGGTTACCCCCTCCCCTTCTCCAGTAATTTCTACAACTTACTACACTACATAAAAGATTCTGAAATAAAAGTATGCCCCAATAATAAAAAAAACAAGACCTGCTGCATCCTCTGCACAGCAAGACTTTCAAACATGCCTGCAACATCATTCCGTCCACAGAACTAAGCATTTGTATGGTTCAGAGAAATTATCAGATCTAATTCTTTTCTTAAATTAAAATCAAAATTACCTTTAAAAAACCCAGAAAAGTTGGCAATAATAGTTGCACAGCTTTTATTACCTTAATGTCTACACTTTCTATCGAAAGCAGCTGTTGTAAATCAACCAAGGCATCATCAGTCTGACCCTGTAATAATTTAAATGTCCCTCGCACAAGAAGAGCTTCAGCCATGTCTGGACCATCTCTCTCAATTTCAACAGTGCAGTTTGGTATCACTTCATCAAATTTCTCTTCGGCAAGGCAACGAATCACTTGTCGGAAACCACTGAAATTATTAAACAGCAAAAATTAAAAGAGGAGAAAACTATGGCCAGTGAAGGACAACCAAATTTAAAATGCAAATGGTAACTCATTTTCACATAGCACTAGATTCATTACTCTTTTTTAAACCTTCCATTCAGTATTTTAAATAACTAAACTCCTTATTTCTTTTCAGACCAACTACCAACAGATACTATCAACGTTAAACTCTTCACACATAAAGAATTAGGATATGCCGAACTAGCTGGATTGCCTGGCATTGATTGGGAGAATTTGGTGATAATTCACCATCTAAATTCTGAATCAATCAAATTAGAACAATTTTTACAGCATGAACTGTACCCAATACTGTATTTCATTTCTTCATTGAATTTTATTTTCTGTAGTCTTTAGGCACACAGTATTAGTTTTTCCATTTGATTTTTGTTGTTTACTTACCTTACGTTCCGATGCTGAATTGTGTCGCAGTTCAATGGAAAAAACTCCCCCCCCCAAATATTCTTGCACTTATTGCAACAAAAAGTAACATTTTGTATGGGGGGGGCCCTTAACACCAGCCACTTCCAAAAACAGTCTACAGTATAAGTTAGAGTACCATGAGATAGTACAGCAAATTTGGTGGTTCCGAATGCAAAACTGTAGAACAAAAAATAAATTTGAATTCAAAATAAAATATGGAACTTTTTACGAAAATTTTGAATGAAAGTCCCTTGACCTTGGCTCTGACTCCTTCCAAAAGCCATCTATAGCCAGTCTAAGAGTACTGTGAGATACTATACCAATTCAAAATTTTAAAAAAGTAAAAAAACTTTACGAAAATTTTGTATGGGAGCCCCTTAACACCAGGCTCAGGCCCCTTCCAAAAACTGCCTACGGTCTAAGAGTATCATGAGATATATCAAATTTGGTGGTTCCAAATTGAAAACTGCAGATTTGCATAGCAGACGAACATTCAACTTTATATATTAGATTGTACAGCAATTTTAATAAAACATTTCAGAAGATTTACACACAATAACTCAAGTGATTTACAAAAGAATTTCAAAATTTTAGAGTTGCTGTTTGGTGATACTGTAATGTTGAAAACGTGTGAGCTGCCTTATTTGGGAGTAACTATAACCAGGGGTCAATCTAGGCAGCATCTGATACCATTGGACAGTAGATTCACAAAAATACTTTTAGCTCAAATGGCATTTTCACAAAATTATTAACTTATCCTCACAAAATATTCAGTAAAATCTCATTTTACAAAAATATTTTAGCATAAGTGACATGAATTGAATTTTGCCATGTTTAACTAATGTGTTTGGGGGGGGGGGGGGCATTCAGACTATTTTACTGTGAAAGCAAATTTGGTGCAGAAAACTTTATTACATACCTGACCAGTTAACTGGATTCCTTATTTACATGCCCAGACAAATCATTTGGATGACCACTGAATCTGGGCAATTGCATTTTGCAATACCTGAACTAATAATGTTATATGTATGAATTCATGCCACTTTAAACCTTTGATAATATATACAAGAGTTTTTTAAAAACATTTGACAAGATTGCTGCAAACATAAAAATGCACTAATCCCACAAAAAAAAAAAAAGAATTTCATAGAAACAGAATTTTGCAAAAATGGGTATCACCTTTAAAAACCCGGATCAGCCAATGATAACCATTATACACCCAAAAGCCAAAACATTATGACCACCTAGCTAATATGATGTTGGTGGTCCTCCATGTGCAGCCAAAGCAGCTCTTACCCAGAAGCATGGACACAAGATTTTTAAATCTTGTATCTGGCATCAACACATTACCAGTAGAACCTTTAACTCTCTTAAGTTACATGGCTTAGTAGACACAGATCAGGTTAGCTGTTCCAACACAAACCACATATGCTCAATTGGATTGATGTCCAAGGAATTTAGAGACCAGGGCAATACCTTGGAGACTTTCTCATGTTTTTGTAACCATTCTTGAACAATCTGGGCAGTGCAGCATAGCACATTATGCTGCTGAAAGAAGGCACTATTAGAGTGGAATACCACTGCCATGAAAAGATGTACCTGGTCTGCAATGATGTTCAGGTGGGTGGTAGATGTCATAGTTTCCTGCACATGAATGACTGTACCCACGATTTACCAGCAGAACATTGTCCAAAATATTACAGTTCCTCCAGCTTGTTTTCATCCCATGGTACTTCTTGTTGCCAACACTTCCCCAGGTAAATGATGCTCACATACCAAACTGCCTACATGGTGAAACAGTAAACTAGATTCATCAGACCAGACAACCTTCTTCCAATCAGTCCAGGTTTAGTTCTGATGCTTGCATGCCCATACCAGAAGTAGATGTCACTTAAGTGTCAAGTTTTATTTATTGCAAAGGAAAACCCAGAGAAGATACCTATGGAATTTACACTTAGAAAGTTAACCTTACCAAACAACAAAAGGAGAGTCCCTCCCACCCACATCTATTGTGTTTGCATATGTTACAATCAGATTACAGTTCTCAAATTACCTGAAGAGCTAGAAGGCAGTTTCTCCTAGTCAGATGTATGCATGCAAAGAGGGTCGGGCAGTCTGGTGAGCACGAACGCTAATATTTTTTTCAGTGATTTTGGCCACTTACCCAGGGTACATAACACTTAGCACCTGAAAATTCACTAGGCCTCGGGAACAAAACGGGTTAAGAGAAAATGAAGGGTAAAATAACAAAAAGGGAAAATTTTGCAAGTTTGGGCAAATTGAACCCCTAGGAATTCTTAGAATTTAAAGCAAATAGTCCGTTATATTGTACTTTAAGTGTGTATGCGTTCGTTATGTAGAATGTCCGCTATTAAGAAGTGAATGCCCCATAAGTAGACTTGCATTTCCGTAGGGGGAAATTGTCCGTTATAGAGAGATGTCCGCTATTAAGAAGTGTCAGTTAATGAAAGTTTCACTGTATATACACTGGCGTGCAAAAATTAAGGAAGAGACTGTTTTTCTAATGTAACTTCGTGCAGAAGTGCTCCACATTGACTGTGGAGCACTTCTGATGTAAGAATATGGGACAAGTAAGCAAAACCGTCCAAACAAGGAATCCAAAGGATACAAAAGCACTTTATTGAAAAGGTAACTTCGAGCACAACTGGACAGAAGACAAACTTCCATGTGACAGGCTGCTGCCAAGAAAAATCCAGTCTTTAGTAAGGGATATGGATCACACCCCTGACTGTGTTGCAGGATTTAAGTCTGTCCATGCTGAGGACGAGGTTGTCAAGAAGCTGGTGAGGCATCGCAGCCCATTCCTCTTGTAGTGCCAATCACAGCTGTGGAATCGTTGCTGCCCCACCGCCTCACGTCATGCTGCATATATGCGCATGTCCTACCGTACCGGGCCCTAGTCTATCTCCTGAGTGGTCTTTCGGTCCGTTCTGCCTGCTTGTTCTGCTAATTTCTCCTCTTAGTCCTTAATTTTTGCACACCAGTGTATATATCCCTATCCAAGGCAGCAGTATATGCATGCACACACAGTGAGTATATATTTAAGAGTGCTCTTTTTTTTTTATTATGTAAGAAGTGTCCCTCCCCTCCTGTTAGTAACAAAAAACTAACTCATCATACTTTGTGCCTAAAAGTAAGCTGAAATGCTCACCATTGTGCTACACAATTTCATTACACACCTTTGACTTTTACACCTAAAAAATGCCATGACTTCATAAGCAGAATTTAAATTGCTAAACTGATAAAAAATGTGTACATATATTTCTATGCTGACCTTTTTTTGCTTAAAGTTTTCTTTGTGAGAGTGCACAATCATTTTTTTTTTTTTTTTAAACTTGGATTACACAGAAATTACATTCATGTCTTATATGGTTGGTGTGCATGAAGAATTACTTAAGATTGTCACAAGAAAATGAATTAAAAATAAAACCAAATTATGAACCCAAAGCAAAATTCTTTTCATGACCCTTCTCTGAATTAATGATCTTTTCACAACCAGTAGACATCCTGATAACAGTGTGCAGGCCAGAGGTTAAGCTATGGTTGCTATTTTCATGAAATGTGATGAGGTAATCTAAAATGCGAAAGAAAAATTAATGTCAGTCGCAAAATGGCACCAGCCGTTTAAATATCAACCCATCCAGATTCTGCTCTAGCTAAACTGCTACTGAATCTATACCTTCTGAGCAACTGCTGCAAAAAATGGTGCAAGTCAACTGGATGGATAAAATGCCATATTTGAACTGCAAATTGTTTGTTGAAGCAAGAAAAAGCAGTGTCCTGGCAAGTTATAAAGATTTGGATTTTAAGCTTATTTAATCATGATTTTAGAAATAAGTCCTTATCCATTACTTACCTGTTAGCTGTATATTCACTCATTCTGCTCAACAGTTTTCTAAATGTGTTCTAGTAGCTTTCAAAATAATTAGTTTTCCATTGATGTCCAAAGTGTTAAGATTTACCAAGCAACAGAAGCAGCTAACTTTCTTTAGCATTTTGATACAGCTACCCCCCCCCTTCCCATTTTAGCATTTATTTTTTTTTTTTTTTTTATTATAGTCAGCTGAAACTCTTGTGCAGGCTATAATGAAATCCAAATACACACAGTTGGTTGTTTCACTATCAATTATAACTTAGAATTAGCAATGCTTAACATATCCCCCTCCTAAAAAAAAATCCATACATGCCATAGCTGGTAAGTACTCCTCCAAAACAAATAATTCACATTTCTATTGCTTCTCAGAAAAACAGCAGAGAGAACTGGAAAGAGCTGATTTATTTAGAAACCCATCTGGTAAAAATTGGTGATCTCCAGAGCATCAGAAAGTTGGTGTCCAGCCAATGCACAGCCTTAGAAGTCTCTGGCAGAAAAAAAAAAGGAACTATTCTACCCAGTCTTAGCATGAATACTGTTACAAACATTCGACAGATGGCATGCAACCAGTGTGCAACATCACCAACCAGTCAGGAGGCATGAAACAGCCAGTGAATCATTGCACGTTCAGTCACACAGGAGATAACTTGTTTTGTGAACTACCTGTTGTGGCGTGGGGCGATTATGAGAGTTGTGTTGCTGCAATAGTGCTGCACAAAGTTAGAAAATCAGCTTCAGAGGTTTTCAACATGCTGAAAATCAGCCGAATTTTTGTCTACCAGACTATAAAAAGGTTCCTTGAGACTCGCTGACAGCTCCAGAAAGAATTGGCATACCATGAGGACTGCTCACCTAGTAAACGCAGTGGCAGCCCGTATTAAATGAAATCCTGTCAGAAAACAATCGGTGATGGCTCATGAGCTGAAAATTTTAAGAATGTCAATGTCATGCATGCTGCAGAGTGACCTAAGGGTGAGAGCTTACCAGCAGCATACTGGGCACTTCAGCTGAAGCAAAAGGCTCTAAGCGAAATGTTTGCTGTAGCGTTACGAAGACAATCTCCCCAGTCAGCTCCTTTTCTGTGACGAAAATTTTTTCGCTATTGAAGAGGCTTTCAATCACAAAAATGACAGGGTGTATGTGTCAACCTCACAAGAAGCTCAGGAGAAAGCTTTAAGAATAATAAGGGGCCACCATCCTGCTTCTGTCATGGTTTGGTGGGGAGTCTCCTATAAGGGTACCACAGAACTCCATTTCTGTGCAAAAGGAGGAAAAAGTCTACAAGGACAGGGGTTTTGGAGCCAGTGATAAAAAATGTGAGTCGCACCCTCTTCCAAAACCAACAGTGGAGCTTTCAAGCAGGATTCTGCACTTGCCCACAATGCCAAGTCAACCCAGAAGTGGCTTTAGGCAAATTAACCAGACTTCATTTCTCCAGCTGATTGGCCTTCAAGCAGCCCAGACCTCAACCCATTGGACTACAAGTTGTGGGCCACACTGGAGGATGGCCTGCAGAAAAACACCCCAGTATTGACAGTCTCAAATGCTCTTTAATGCAGGTAGTAGCAGCTTTCCCGGTGGAGACCCTGCGTAAAGCTATTGATGAGTGGCCACAGAGACTGAAGGACTGTGTGGAGACAAAAGAAAATAATTTTGAAGTGATTGGTGCCATATATTCACAAGTGTATTACTTACATCATATCACAGGATATTAAAGTCTTTAAATTTCTTTTGCATTGAATACTTTGTAACAGTATTTATGGTAAGACTAGGTACAGCTTTGCATCTTCAGGAAGTTGCTCACAGGTGGAATACTGCCAAAGGACTAAAAATCAATTAAATTCAATACTATTTTTAATGGACTTTTTTTGTTAGTATCTGATATGTCTGAAGTATTCCAAAGTTTGTTTGTTTTTTTGCTCATAAATAAAATCACTCAGCATATAACTAAAAACCTTGAAGGTCATCAGTGGCAGTACAAAAAGTTGCTGGAGGGTGCAGGTGATTGTCAGGCCTAGTACAAATACACACCAAATTCAAGAACAGAATGCAAAGATTCTACAAACAAGAAAGTTTAATTGATAATGCAGTGAAAATCTTAGACGAGCTGTTTAAAACTTCCTGTAACGCCCACTACATTATTCATTGTATTTTATTTTACTGAATAGCTGGAACAAATTGAAGTCATTTGCATCTGGGAATAAAAGATACTGAATCTTCTTGTAAACAAAATATTACAGGAGGAAATTTTTTTTAAGAGTGGCCAAAGCTCAAAATTAAACTGCACAACATAGAAACCAACAGGAAAGATCTCTGATGCATGTGAATCAAGAATTACTGGCTACAGTAAATTCAGACTTTTCAAGCATGTTTACAGTTTTAGATAACTGATGTTAACCTTTTTTGAAGTAATGCAGCTGAAAAAGGGATTTCATGCCACAGACTTACAAAAACTTGTTGACAGTCAAGCATAAAAAAGAAGTTGTTGGAAGCTGTCATGCAGATACATGTGCATGGAAAGTTAGACAAATTTGATCCAATACTGGCTTACCACAGGACTTTGAAATTGCCACATTAATGGGACAATTAAAAATACCACAATAAAACAAGTTTATTCCCCACAATTGCATGTACTGCCTTGCTTATTTTTAGGGTAACTTATATTGATGCATTTTATTAGTTCTGTTAATTTGTCCAGGATATGTGCCTGAAATGAGGGGCAAATGAAACTTGGACAGGTTATCTGAACAGAGGTCTTCCCAGATGGGTAAGAATTTGATTTCCTGAGCCCTGCTGTGACTTGAATACTTCTTGCCAGAAATCCACTGTATTACATTTCTCTAGTAAACAAATGCCTCCTGTTTTTCATGTATTACCCAGATTTCACTAACACCCTGCCAAACAGGCATAATTATACTTTTATTCTGAATCATTTTAACCATTACTCCCCAAGCTTAAGAAAAAAGATAGGAGTAAATAGCAAAAATTTTCAGTATTGTACCTCAGCTGTGCCAATTTTTTTCTTCCTGCTCTTTCTTGTATTCTTCTGCAGACTTCATAATAGGATCTTCACTAAAAGAAATGAAGTAGTGGCGTATAAAGTGCTTTGATGGTAGACAAGGCACACGAGTCTGAAACATAAGAGAAAAAAAAAACCACCCAAGAATGAAATGTGTAGAAAGATAAAACTAATCAGTGATAAGAACAGTAAAACATTAAATAGTTCTGATGAACAAATATTCATAGCATTAATTCCACATTAGAGAACACTTCCAGATATGGCTTATAACTCATTCTCAGTATTTCTATGCACAGTATGATAGGTTATTCAAAATAACAAAATCATGCACCCATGTCCAAAAACACCCCATTGCATAAACAGAACAAAACTGGGATCACTGGTGATTACAGGATACTGGAAGAGACACTTTTAAAGTATTTCCACTATGTTGTGGGAATAAAAATTTCAATAATTACTGAGATGAAACTTTATGACAAAATGATTCTTGATATCTAGTACATAAGCATATATGAATGGCATTTTCAGCACAAAAGTGCTGTGCTTTTACTGTTCACCTTTCCATCATCTCATAGAAAACTTAAACTGCATCCAAAACTTTGAAGTTGTTCAGATTTCTAAGTTGTTGCTTGGAGATTCATGGTCCTGAGTGATATAATATAATGGCAGCATTCTTAGAAGGAAATGGATACTGGAAGATTAGGATTAACTTCCAATGCAAGGCATTCGAGTTTTCTGAAGACATGGATACACGAGTGGCACTGCTGTGACAAAAATGACATCCGATAGAATGTCATTTCCTTTTTCCAATAGAATGCCCTTTTCATACTTTCCTACTGAACAAAATGATTAAGGGAAATAAACTGAACAAACGTGGATTAAGGGGAAAAATAAGTTTTCAAATGTTTTCATTACAAAGCATTGTAATTAAAATGAAAGCTATGTAATGTCAGAAATATTGATGGAAGAGCATGCAAATTCTCCATTCAGCAAAAACTGAAATAGTATTAATGACCTGGCAAATTGACATTTTGCACATAAAAACAAACATTAAATCAATAACTGAAAATAGCATGAACTGTTATTCAAAGTGATTTGCTGAGTCACTTTAAACAAGACTTAATTCACCTTGACACTTTATAGTTGAACTCATGAATGCTATTGTTTATCTACAACAGATCTAAAAAAAAAAAAGACCCAAAAAGTTTAATGCAAGACCTGAACCATATGTTAACTATAAGACAAAAAGAAATTCCTCTAACATTACACCAGAAAAAAAGTCTTACCTAAACAAGAAGTTATTTACAACATAATTAGTAGGCTTCCTTGAATAGGACTGGTACCAACTGAAAACCCAAGTGGCTGAACACAAATCAATTAAAAATGTGTCTAATAAATGTATAAAAATGGGGGAAAAGAGCAATGGCTTGTCAGACTCCACGATCCTGTAATAATTTCTACACAGGACAAACAGCTTGCAGATTGGACCAAAGAATAAACATAGCAACTTTGAGTAGAAGTGACAACAGTTATTAGCACAAAACCTCCACATGAAAACTTCCCAAAAAATATTGTGCTTTGAATCACATAACAGACTAAGTTTTTCCATTAAAAACTCTGAAATCAATGAACCTTTTAAATTAGCAATATTTTTAATTCCACTTAAAAAAAGCTTAAGTATTTTTATTAATAAATTTAATTTTAAGTTGTAATACAGTCAATATCTAGCAGCACTTTCAATATATTCTTGACTATTATTCTTATAACTTCTATAATATATACACACACAAACTTGTTTGCCTTTGATGGGCCGTGGATGGCCTTGTGGTCACTGTTCAGGACTGCTATGGAAAAGCCTTGGGATCAATCCCGGGCAGGTACAAACGCTCGAAACACTACAATCAGTTGCCGAAGTTTAAGACCACCTGTCAATTTATTGAAAATTAAGATTTTTCAAAGAAACAACTAATTACTAGTCAGAGGTATTTGAAAAAATTGACACCACACATGAATACTTACATTCTTTAGAACACAAAAAGAATGAAATCAGTACTTTGTGTGGCCACCTTTGTTTTTTTTATAATGGACAGAATATGATGTGGCATACTCTCAATGAGGGATTTCTTAGTAGTCACTTGAAATGTCTTTGCACCACACGTACTTTATCAAATCAATCAAAGCTTGGGAATTTGATGGTAGTTTTTTGCTACCTTGCCTTTTAAAATGGTCAACAAATTTTTGATGGGGTTAAGGTTGGAACTATTATTGGGCCAGTCAAGCACAGTTATGTTTTTCCTCTGCAGGTAGTCCTTTGCTGTCGTTGATCTGTGGCATGGAGCACCATCACACATAAAGATTGTGCATTTGCGCACTTGCATATGAATTAACAGCTTCTAATGTAACATTTCCACATAAAAAGAACTAGTCAGGATAGTGCCTGTTGGCAAAAAGGATAATGAAGCAGTACCGGATGCTGACATAGCACCGCATATCATCTGACTAGGTGGACGTCGCACAGTGCTAATAGTGTATTTTTCATCAAATCTTTTGCCCTTTGGTAGTCGAACACATGCTTCACGTGGTTCAAATTGACGCACAGTTGATTCATCGGAAAAAAGAACTTGGCTCCCATTTTCAGCAGTCCACGATTGATTACATTTTGCAAATTTGATTCTTTTTCACGATAGGTTCATCTATTTATATGCAGGTTTATAAGACTAATTCAAAATCTTTGCTAAGACGTCGGGAAACTGTGCTGATACTAATACCAGGCCCTTTTGAATGTAGAAAGGCCTTGATTTTCTTGCACGAACACCTCTGAGAATGCATAACTATTCACCTTTTGGTATTGTCACCACCTGGGGTAATTTTCCTTGGAAGTCCACTTTTCTATTTCAGTCACTAAATTCACCTGTATCTCTATATTTCATGATCATATTATGGATAGCAGTCTTCCTCACATTCACCTTTCTGCTTATGTCACATTTGGAGTATCCTTCATGATATAAAGTAACTATTTGTTCCCTCCATGTAACACTTCAGGACATTTTTACCCATTTTCCGCTACATATGAAATACATACAAAACCTCTCGGCATGAAAACCAGAAGAAAACTGACTCTTGCATGCTTCCCCCAACTATCAACAACAGCTGCCGCTGTAGGATGATGCAACACCGACAGGAAGTTTAGTAATACAGACAGTAGCCGACTCAATTGGCAGAAATCTAATACCAACAGGTGGTCTTAAAACTTTTGCAAATGGCTGTAAATATCTGCCATGCATCACATGGGCACATTAAGCCATTGAACCAGAGGTACTGCTCCCCCCCCCACCACCACCAGTTATAAATAGTAGGGTTACCATACGTCCATATTTTAAAGGCTCTGTCCGTGTGAGGTAAATATGCTAAATGTCCATACTTTTGGAACTGTCGCGCAGTTGGCAGTATTGTTAGGAGAATGTAATGGCGGCTTGCTGAACAGAATGCATGGAAGCATTGTTAGGCAAATGTAATGGCTTTGCTGCTTAGCAAAAACGTGTAGTGTTTGTTCACAGTGCATTTTGTGTTCATAGCCTTGCATAGTTTGGTGGTGTTCAATGGTAAAAAGACTGCTTTACTATTGTTATATTTAAAGGCCAATACTTTGTTTTTTGAACATGCCTGTAAAAAAAACCTCAAAGTGAAAAAAAAAAGGTGTCATTTCAATGTGGAACTACAGAGTGAATTTAAATTCCTAAAAGCAGAAGGGAGTGAAGAGTGATGCTGTGTGTTGTTCCTTGTGTAACAGCAAGTTCTCTTGAATTTGGTGGACAAAGACATTATGAAACATGTAAACACTTCGAAACATCAAAAGGCTGTAAAAGCAGGTACTTACTTTAAAGATGCTCAATGCATTTTTCAAAAACAAACAGCCCAAGTCTGAAGACTTTGATCGGGCAGCTAAGGAAGCTTCATTTTCTTTTCACAGTCTTACACGATCAAAGTTTCAAATCATGTGACTGCCAATCAAAACTTTCTTTCCAAACTTTATGTAAAATATTACAAATGCCAGAACAAAATCAGAAGCCATAGCTAATAATGTGATTGCAACTTATGTGATGGATAAAGTACAAAATGAATGAAATAGTGCTGATTTTGTAACTCTCTGTAGATGCCTCAAACATTAGATTTGAAGCTTGTACCTGTATTAGCTAGAATATTCATTCCACAGTTTGGTGTTAAAGTGAGACTAATAAAATTTGATGATTTAACAGGAGAGACAGATGTTTTAACCCAGAATGTGATCAAAACAATAAGAAAGTTTGGTTTAGAAAAAAAAAAAATAGTATACTGTACAGATAATACAAATACAAATTTTGGGGGAGTGAAAAGGCAGGACAAAACCAACATCCATAAAAAGTTACAAGTTATGGGCAGAAAACTTCATAGGCATTGGATGATGTGCTCACATTGTTCACAACTGTGTACAGAGTGGTGCTGTTCAACTGCCTTTTGATATAAAAATGGTTGTAATCAAAATATACAGGCACTTTCACATTTCTACTGTAAGAGTAGATAAACTGAAAGGATTTTGCGAATTTGCTGACACTGAGTATAAGAAAGTTTTATCACACAGTACAAACAGATTTTTAAGTCTACTACCAGCTATACAAAGGATTCTTTTGATTGGGGTTGGACTGAAATATTACTTTCTTTCACAGTGTGAAAACTCTTGGCCTAAAATAATAAGAGACTTTTTGAAAACCCACTCAATGAGTTACTAGTTTTATTTGTTCATGGCGGTCTTCAGATTTCCAAAGAAACTTGCGTTTTGAAAGAAATGAAATTTCAGCTACAGAGGTAGCATTGAAGCACAAAGAACTGAAAGTGAAATTAAAAGCTAGAAGAGAAGTTCATACCTCAACTTTGCAAGCAAAAACCTGCTCTTTATGTCAATGACGAAGATGTGAACAAAAATGATTTAGAAAGGCATATTTTGAACGTACTGTCTGCAGTTTTATGAATCAAAGATGACAGGCTTTTAAAAGAAAATTCATTCGTCTGAAAAATATGAATGGTATTTAGTAAATGAAGTGTGTGAAGTTAAATAGTAATTTATTAAACAAACCCTAAGAGGAGAGGCAAGGTATGGGGTAAAAATTGAAATTTGCACTCTGAGACCCCAAAAAAAGGGGAGTGATAAATTCAAGCTATTTTAGACGTTAGTATGTTAATCTAGTAAATGTGGACAAGTCTTAAAATCTGTGCCTGTACAGATTTTAAGACTTGTTCCTTTGTTTTGCTACTCAGAGAGGGTGCCTCACTATCCCACTACTTGAAACACAAATTTGTCTGTATTTAGCCTTCAAGTATTATTGTAACCCTACAAATAAAGGAATCTGCCTGCCCCTTTCTACCTTGCTTTTATGTCTGGTACTCTAAATTGGTTCTCCTAGCTTCCTACTTCTAACAGTAGAGACCTGGGGTCAGACACTAAAATCCTCTATGTAAAATCTGATTGCCTTTGAAAACTGGCCTTTGTGACCAGAATGTCATCAATGTCAGAACAGTTGCAAACAGTATATTCAGTGTTCCTGTCACAAAGATTTGTTTTATGTTCACAGTTGGTTGCTTTTTCTTTTTATGTCTTTAGTAAAGCCAAGTGAGTTATTTCTGTTCATAAAATTGTAATGTTTTCCCCACAGCCTTTTGGGCAAATGGGTCACCCAGCTGTTCAGATCACAAATATTATAGTTTTGCTTTTTATTTACATACAGTAATGGCTAAAATTGTGGAAACCTTTTGGAAATAGTGTATTTTTGAGGTTTGATGGCTCATACCACTTTTTTTTTTTGGAGTAATATAAAATTATATCAATGGAAAGATAATTTCATCAACAATGTAATGCAATAACTTTTATGAAGGATTTTGTATTAGAACAGAAGTTAAAGAAAAGTGAAACACATAGAAAAAATGAGATAATAGAAAAAATGAGATGCACAAAAATTCTCACCATGTCAGTTAATACTTAGTTGGGTAACCTTTAGCATTAATTACAGCCTTACAATGCCTTTCCATGGAGTGAACCAAGTTTTTTAGTTCTGCAGCCGTTATAATGTGAAACCAAGATTGAATTATTGCTTCTATTAATTGGGTTTTATTGCTGGGTTGCTTCTGACTAACAAGTTTCTTTAGTCTGGCTCCATAGGTTTTTGACGGGGTTAAGGTCTGGGCTATTCCACCAGTGGTATATGATTATCTTGAAACCACTTTTTGCACACAGCAGCAACATGACATGGAGCTGAATTCTGTAGAAATACATGGAGCTGAATTCTGTAGAAATGTAAGTGCTACATTATCTTGAAAAAAATCACGTGTGAAAGGCTTCAGTTTGGGCTCAAGTATTTCATTAATGTATTTTCAGCCATTTATATTTCCCAGTAATCGTGCAAATTCTGCCTACACCTTTTGATGGCATACAACTCCAGATCATAACACTAACTGGATGTTTCACTGTACATGTAATGCATCAGGATGCAAATCTATTCTTCTCCTTACGTATTTTATGCCATCACTACCAAACTGAGATTTTGGTCTCTTCACTCCAAATAACACTGTCCCATTTTTCCACTGTCCAGTTAACATGGATTTTAGCCCAGCTTAATCTTTTCAACCTTTGAGAGATAAAAATGGCTTTTTTTCATGGAATTCTAGCTTTTAGACTAAATTCCTTGCACTCAACTTCACATTGCGTTGCACCATTTCATCTTTTATACACCCAGATGATTTTCTTCTGTCACTTAGGCGCAGTGCTTAATTCATCTATCATCACTTGCTGTTGTGCACCTTTTCCTACCTTTACCAGTCTCGTTTTGTAGTGACCGAGTCTCCATATAACCTCTTCAAAAATTTAGAAATGCCACCTTAGGTTAAGTTTCCACCAACTTTAATTTCTTCATAACTGAAGCCTTGTTCACTTAATAGTACTATTTTACATTGCTTTCTGGGTGACCAGTCAACTCTTTGCACGATTTCTTTAATTTTATTACATTTTACAAGCTCACTAAATGAAACACACACACACCACAACAAACTTGATAGCAATAACATAACACTGACAAATGTCCTCTCGGCTCCAATACATGACATCAATAGAATAGCTGAATCCTACTGTAACCTGACTGGCTCATTGCCAAAACAAGATGACACCTGATTGGCTCTCTAAACACTCATGCTCACTGGCTACATTCAAATGAAGAAAAGCTACTTCATATCAACCTAAGCAAGTTGTGCTTTCGTTTTCTGGTTATAACGTTTTACAGAATACAGATAATTGAACAAACTTTGTTGCATCACATTCTTGGGGAAATTATCTTTACATTGATATATAATTTTATGGTATTACTAAAAAAAACGTTATGAGCCAAACCTCAAAAATACACTTTTTCTAAAAGATTTCCACAATTTTGGCCACTACTGTACATAC
Organism: Macrothele yani; assembly: GCA_039090855.1. Lineage (NCBI taxonomy): Eukaryota > Metazoa > Arthropoda > Arachnida > Araneae > Macrothelidae > Macrothele > Macrothele yani. The sequence goes on from CM077002.1 coordinate 164,647,742, forward strand.
ATATTCTGTTCCCAGATTCAGAGGTTAGCTCCTCAAAGAAAGTCCATCTCCCAGATTGTTTACCTGATGGAAATAGATTCTGCATACTGCACATAAGTGAAAAGGTGAATGGGTTCAGTACTGCATGGCTTAATATTAATAGATATTAAGAAAGCACCTTTAACTGTAATAGAACTTCACCCAAAATGATTTCTAAAAAAAATATAATATAAACAAATTGTGCAAGGAAGGCTTATGAAAAATCTAAAAACTTGCATGTTCAAAAACAAAATCAATGACATGATTGCAAAAACAAATGCTTGGATGATAGCCACACTCTTCAAAATTAAGCAAAAAAACATGACATAAAAACCTGGTACATCACAACCACCACTTGTTCATTATGGTTTGCCATCAGGCATTAATGTGGTCATGGCAGAAAAAGGCTGAACTTTTCCCACATAAGAATATGCAAAAATAATTAACCTTTCAGCATTTATTAACTACCCTAAGCACCATATTATACATATATAGCCATAAAATTGTCTACCATTTCTTTAGGAACAAATCGGAATTTTATTTTTGTCAATGTATTTACATCAAACCAATAATGTCAATCCCATATTTATACTGATATAATTTGTTTTACTGCAATTATTGCATTCATCTCAGGAACTCCCCACGATTACATCCAAAAAGGCGGAACTTTCATTCCTGTGCCATACTTAACAGTGCAAAATCTATCAAACTTTTTTTCCTTGCAAACTGCACATAAGTGTTCCAACAAGCCCATAGACCAGGAGCTGACTTCAAGTTCATAGTTATGTGCTATTATTAGAAATGACAGTATACTAAAAAGGGAATAGGAATGTGATTACTCTTTTGAAAGAAATTGGATAAAACTGACAAAGCCAAAAGTTGCTCAACCTGGTTACACTGATGAACAAACTTATCAAAGCAAGATAAAAATAATTAATGCAAGTGGCTGAGCAGCAAAATAATTTATGCACGGTCAAGTCACATTATTGTAACCACAAGCTAATATCCAGAGTAACTGCCATGTCCAGTGCAAACAGAGCTAGACAGGCTGGGAGTGACTCAATAAGGTGCTGGAAGGTGTTCCCAGGTGTGTGGAGCCATGTTGACTGCAGTGCATCCAACAGCTGCTGGAGGATGTGTGATTCAGGATCCATAAAACAAAGATGATTGAGGTGGTCCCACAGATGCTCAATTGGATTTAAGTCTGGGAAATTGGGGAGCCGGGGAAGTACTCTGAAGTCTTCATTGTGCTCTTCCAACCAATCTGACATTTCTAGCTGTGTGGCATCACATTGTCGTGCTGGAAGATCCCACCTACCACAGGGAAGACAATCAGCCTGTATGGGTGTACTTGGTCTGCAAGGATGGATTCATAACGAATTCCAGTCCAAACTGCCTTCCACAGGTATGAGCAAACTCAGGGAATACCACAAAAACATTCCCCAGACCATAACGCTGCTCCCACCAGCTTGTGTTCTTCCAGCAATGGTTGAAGTTTGTTCTCCAATGTTTCGCCTTATACGCCAACGTCCAACTGCTTGATGAAGCAGAAAGCGTGATTCTTGGGAGAAGGCAATCCTACGCAAATCAGCGGAGGTCCAATTCCGATACTGCCGATGCACCTTCGTTACCATTGGTGCAGTGGCAATCCATCTGCATCGGAGCCCCACATGCAGCAGGGTTCACTGAACTGTTGTTTCAGACACTTCAGATTGCCCCTGGTTCATTCGGCCAGTGAGTTGCTCCACTGTAGAGTGGAGATCGGCCCTCATGCACCTTCGCAGCAGACATTCACCTCTCACATCAATGGCACGTGATGCTCCACAGTTTCCACATCGCTTATTTGCAATGGTGCCATTTTTCCAATCACAATACACTTTAAAGACAGCAGCACACCAACAGTTCACAAACTGTGCTGTTTCAGAAATATTGCCACCCTTGGCCCGAAAGCCGATAATCATCCCTTTTTGCAAATCTGATAAATCGCTCCTTTTATCCACGACAGCAATGAGTGATGTTTTCAGAATGCCTACAAGCACACCTCCAAGCCAGCTCACTACATGTTCCTTCTTTCAATGGCTACACGCTGTTCACGTCCAAAAAAAAAGGAGGTGGTCACAATGTGACTTGACTGTATGAATATACAGGTGTGGATGAAGACATTGCCCCCAAAGTTTTAACAGAACATGGCACTGAATTAAGAAATACCAATAAAAGAAAAATATGGATGACAAATATAACAAAAGAAAATACTCTTCCTTCCATTAATGCCCTATAAAAGCTGTAGGGGCTTTATTGCACAACACTAAAAGCTTAAGGTGATGTAGATACACTATAGTAATGCTAGAAGTGGGAGGTCAGAAAAACCTTGCAGGAAAAAGTTTGTTACAGCTGAAGGAATTGTGCAGCTGCCTCAAGGAGGAAAAACTGGAATGGTGGGTATGCTGAGAGGGTGCTCAAAGAGTACTAGCGATGATGTCAGGAAGCACACCTCATAATAAGTACACAAGGGGTGGATATCTGCAGCGGCCAAGGAGCTGGAATCTATGAAGATTGGAGTTGTATGTAATTTATGAATAATGTTAATGTGGAAGTCATGAAATGAGTACGAAAATTTCAGCAGACTTACTGGTCTCCTGGTACAACACAATAAGTTTAAGGGAAAGCATGGATAGGGGACCAGGAGAAATCAAATCTCCTACAAAAGTCATACAGTAGTGGCCAAAATTGTGGAAACCTTTTGGAAAAAGTATTTTTGAGGTTTGATGGCTTATAACACCGCTTTTTATTTTTTTGGAGTAATACCATATTATATATCAATGGAAAGATCATTTCATCAAGAATGTAATGCAATAAAGTTTGTTAAATTATCTGTATCCTTTGAAAAGTTATAAGCCAAATAACCAGAAAAAGGAAGTGCAACTTGCATAGGTTGATATGAAGTAGCTTTCCTTCATTTGAATGTAACCAATGAGCATGTGTGTTTAGAGAGCCAATCAGGTGTCGTCTTTTTTGGCAATGAGCCAATCAGGTCACAGTAGGATTCAGCTATTGATGTTATGTATTGGAGCTGAGAGGACTTTGTCAGTGTGTTATGTGATTGCTATCAAGTTGGTTGCTTTATTTTTGTGTGTTCTTTCATTTAAGTGAGATTGTAAAACATAATTAAATTAAAGAAATGGCGCAAATAGTTGGTCACCCATAAAGTGATATAAAATAGTACTATTAAGTGAACAAGGCTTCAGTTATGAAGAAAAATTGGTGGAAACTTAACCAAAGGTAGCATTTCTAAATGTTTTAAGAGATATAAGGAGACTCAGTCACTACAAAACCAGACTGGTAAAAGCAAGAAAAGGTGCACAACAGCAAGTGATGATAGAAGAATTAAGAGACTGCGCTTAGGTGACAGAAGAAAATCATCTGGGTGTATACGAGAGGAAATGGCACAATGCAATGTGAAGTTGAGTGCAAGGACTGTTCGGCGCAGACTACAGGAATTTGGTCTGAAAGCTAGAATTCCACGGAAAAAGCGATTTTTATCTCAAACAAATGTTGAAAAGACTAAACTAGGCTAAAACCCACGTTAACTGGACAGCGGAATAATGGTACAGTTATTTGGAATGATGAGACTGAAATCTCCCTGTTTGGTAGTGATGGCATAAAATACGTAAGGAGAAGAATCTTAGAAGATTTGCATCCTGATTGCATTACATGTACCATTAAACATCTGGTTAGTGTTATGATCTGGGGTTGTATGACATCAAAAGGTGTGGGCAGAATTTGCTTGATTAATGGGAATATAAATGGCTGAAATTACATTAATGAAACACTTGAGCCCAAACTGAAGCCTTCCGCACGCGATCTTTCCCAAGATAACGAAGCATTTATATTTCAACAGGATTCAGCTTCATGTCATGTTGCTGCTGCGTGCAAAACATGGTTACAAGATAATCATATTCCACTGCTGAAATGGCCTGGGAATAGCCCAGATCTTAACCCCATCAAAAACCTATGGAGAAGACTAAAGAAACTTGTTAGTCAGAAGCAACCCAGCAATAAAACCCAATTAATAGAAGCAATAATTCAATCTTCGTTTTCACATTATAACAGCTGCAGAACTAAAAAACTTTGTTCACTCCATGGGAAGGCATAGTAAGGCCAGAATTAACGCTACCTACAGATGTGTAAGTGCGTTTGACTGTTGGGCAAACTTCTATGTCACATTTTATACTCCAGACCAGTTACGGTCACATGAAAATAATGCAGGGGAATGTTTGATATGTAAATTAGCTGTATACATCCCACAAAAAATGCTTTTAAACTTATTTGTACACCTAACTCATCTTAACCAATATCAGAAGTCCAGCACTAAAATGGCACTCATTCGCAATAACAAATTTCAAAATCTCTTAGGTTTAAGTATTTACAATGGTGTTTTTATATCACCAAGGAAACCAACTTATGCTAGCAACAAATGAGAATTAATGTTAATATTTGCCAAATTAAAATCACAAAGGTGGAGTAAAGTGAAATACTGATAGTCACCTAACTGCCAGAAACATCCACAAGAAAATAAGACAGGAGAAAAATTTCTTTTGACTAAAGAAAACTTAAAATCACAAATGACAATATACCTTGAATATTTCTTTTGCTTTTATTTTACTCAGCTTCTTTAAGACACGATCAGTAAGTAACAACGATGATTGGTTCCTGAAGCCCTCCATCATGCATACAGCAGTAATATCTAAAAAAGAAATAAATTGTGCAGACATTGATAAATCTAAAATTGTCTTTGGCACACAAACAAGAACAATGTTATGTGGACAGGTGAAAATCCATAACAAAATTAGGATGAAGCACTAGAAGTGCCCTAGCTTCTGTTAAATTGTTTTACTTATCAGGCTCCACCAAAAAAACACCTGATACTTACTGAGTGTTTGAGCCCTGAATTTGGAAACGCAACAAGGTCCCTAAATTAACTGGTAAGCTAAAATTAAGACTAAAAGCACTGTCAACTCTTTCATACATATGGGTTCCATTTCAACTCTGGCAGGGTCGTACATCATGGTCTCAGATTTCTCTAAACAAAATTAAGGGGTGTTCCTTGACTAAAATAAGGAGACTTTCTCTTCCCAGCTAGAAAATTTTTTTCCCTTTGAGATAGAGGGTTTCAAATCTTGCACCATCAAACAAGCTCACTAGAAAACTTATTTTTCTTAACTTCAGCAAGTCATTGCAGCAGAATTAAAAAGATATCTTGTTCTGGTATTTTTGTTTTTATATATTGTGTGTATAATGTATATTTTTTACACTTCTTATGATTAAAATTTTGAAGATTTTTTAACAGGTTCAGATGGAATTTTTTCTATACTCTTTTTTCTTTTTTTTTTTTTTTGTTAAAGACATACAATTGTGAACTTTATTTGCAATTTATTTTATATGGCTGTGAAACTGTTAGTTTCCATGTTTCGAAGCATTAAAAACAGCAGATTTTGAAAAATCGAACTTTGCCAACGATTTTCTCAAAAACCCCATTTTTTAAAATTCTGAAAAGTAAATCACTGTTTTATTGTCAACAGGAGAATCTAAATTTTTAGGTACCTGAAAACGCCTGTTTCTAAGTTAGACTCGTTTGAATTCAGTTTGAAAGCCTACGATTTCCTCGTGTTCTAAAGGTGCCATTTTGGAAAAATCTCGGGTGTAAAGTATTCCCTTCCCCAAATGAGAACACTGGATCAGCTGGCACAGGTTCGATTCGTCCACCTCGCCCTTCCCCAAGCGCTAACATGCCTAACAAATGGTCGGGGGGGGGGTTTCTTGCTGCTCCACTAACAAAGTTGAGTTGTGAAAAACAGTTATTTGTTTACATATAGTAAGAAACTATAAAAAAATAGAAAACTATTGTGAAATTTCAAGAAAAAAATATGCGGACACACATACTGTAAGTAATTTGAGGGCTAAACACCAGAGTTTTCTGGGAGCTGCTTACTGTAGCTGTCAGGAGAGCAGTCGCTGTTATGTTACAGTTGCTAAAATTAACTTCAGTTTTTCATAATAGTAAAAGATTCGCTCAAGAAAGTTTTCCTTTACAGATGGGGGAAGTGGTGACCTCTCTGCAGGGCTCAGACCCCTTCCAAAAACAGTCTATGGTCTAAGTTAGGATACCATGAGATAGTATACCAAATTTGGTGGTTCTAAAATTAAAACTGTAGATTTTACGGAAATTTTGTGTGGGGGTCCCTTGACCCCAGGCCCCTTCCAAAAAGCTTCTACAGTCTAACTTAGAGTACCATTTGGTGGTTCTAAATTGAAAACTGTAGATTTGTATAGCGGACATACAAACATTCAATTTTACACATAGATTTGTCCCCCCCCCCGAAGACTTTAGCACGTCTTTTGTAAAAAAAGATCCTGCTTATGTTATTGGTTTGTCCGTCTGTCTGTACCCATGATATCTCTGCAACTATTAGTCCGATTTGAAAAATTATTTTTGCATTGAAAAGCTTGAAATATGCAAATGATGATCATTTCAGTTTGTTTTATTTTACAATGTACAATTTTGCTGCTAGAGGGTGTAAATGCAGATGTCTAATTCAAAAATACATTCCACTTATTTGCTTCTGAACATCCGATTGAAAAAATGCTTTTATCTTTCGATTCCATTTATGTCGAAGAGTATTTTAGATAGTTACTTTTTCAAATTACGCATAGGTTTTCCTCTAGGGGGCGTAAAAGTAAATTACATTTTCCCCGATAACTCTTCTAAAACTTCGATTTGAAAATTTTTTTCTTCAGCAGATACACCTGATGAAAAATCTTTTGCATATAATTTTTGGTAATAAATACTTTGGCCACCAGGTGGCGTAAGTTAATTTTTGCTTCTGATGTATTTGCCATAAAATCTGAGCTAAAATATAGATTGAAAAAATTCTTTCGTGGACTGATGCCACTCACATCGATAAACCTTTTCGGAATATTTTCTTAAAATATTCCAGTTTCTCCGCCAGGGAGCGTGAATGTATATCTTATTTTTGTCAATATCTCTTCTTTGTGGAGTCAGATTTGAAAAATTTCTTTGTTGGATAGCGTTTTTAGTGTGACATGTTTTTCATATAATTTCAAAATTTAAGTAATTCGTAGACTTTCCACTAGGGGGCGTAGAGTTAAATTGAGTTTTCCCCTATATCCTCTGCTTCTAAATTTCAGATTTGAAAAATCTTTCTGCACGAATACAGCTTCTGACGAGAAATCCTTTCCACATAATTTCTAATTTTTGTAAAAAATGGTTTGGCCACCAGGTGACTTAAGTTTCAATTTCCGCTTCCGATGTATTTGCAGCAAAATATGAGCTAAAATCTAGATTGAAAAAAAGTTTGTTGCCCAATACTACTCATGTCAACAAACCTTTTAGAAACATTTTCTTCTTGAAATAATGCATGGTTTCTACGCCACGGGGAGTAGATGTATATCTTATTTTTGTCAATATCTCTTCTTCTAGGAGTCAGATTTGAAAAATTCCTTCTTTGTTGCATTGTTTTTCCGATGAGATGTTTTTTCTATAAATTCAAAATTTTCAAGCAAATCAGACTTTCCGCCAGGGGGCACAAAGGTAACTTGCGTTTTCTGCGTTATTTCTGCTCCTAAAATTCAGATTTAAAATTTTTTTTCCTGTACTGCATACAAGACCTGATGGAAAATATTTTTCACATAATTTCTAATGTTTGGTAAAGAATGGTTTGGCCACCAGGGGGCATAAGTGTTAATATCTGCTTCTGATGTATTTGTAGCAAAATCTGGGCTCCTGAAAACTAGACTACATTTTTTTTTTTTTTTTTTTGGACTAATACCACTCACATGGATAAACCTTTTGAGAATACTTTCTTCCTAAAATAATGCATGGTTTTCCCACCAGGGGACATAACGTCATCTTATTTTTGTCGATCTGTTTCTAAGAGTCTGATTTGAAAAATTCTGTGTTTGAGAGTTTCCGGTGCGAAATGTTTCTCAATAAATTCATGTTTTTCTTAACGCACAAGTCTGCAACCAGAGGGCGCAAGCTCATGATTCCGTTTACAGCAATATCTGAGGGATTAAAAACCTGATTGAAAAACTTTCTTCAGTCAGATTCTATTGTTTTCCATGCCGGTTCCATTGATTTTGAATAGCTTTGATAAATTTAATTTGCATCAGAATGGATTCAAGACATGCTAATTACACCCGAAAACTCAGTGTCATCTTTCTTATTTAGGCATGTTATCGCTCTGGGAAGGGGGAGGTGGATGAATACAACCAGTGCCAGCTGATCCAACACTCATTCGGGAAAGGGAAAACTTTGCTCCAGAGATTTTTCAAAAATAGCACCTTTAGAACAGGAAATCTTAGGCTTTCAAACCAAATTCAAAAGCATCTAACTCGGCAATGGGTGCTTTTAGGTGCATGAAAATTTACAGATATTCTCCTGTCGACAATAAAACTGATTTACTTTTATTTAAAAAAAAAAAAAAAAATTGGGGTTTTTGAAAAAATCGTTGGCAAGATTAGAGATTTTTCAAAATCGGCTGTTTTTAACGCTGCCGAAAAGCGAAAACTAGCAGTTTCATAGCCACATAAAAAATTGCAAATTAAGAGCACATTTGTATGTTTTTAACAAAAAATGAGTACAAAAAAATTCCATCCAAACCTGTTAACAAAAATCTTAAAAAATTCAATTTTTTAAAAAAGCACGAAGTTTGCGATTTTTTAAAAATTGAATCATACGACGTGCAAAAAATATATATTATACATTATACACACAAAGTAAGAAAAAATACCAGAACAAGATACCTTTTTTTAATTCTGCTGCAATGACTCAAAGTTAGGAAAAATAACAGTTTTCTAGAGAGCTTGTTTGACTGTGCAAGATTTGAAACCCTTTATCTTGAAAGAAAAAATTCTTTTTCTTGCCAAAAGAAAAAATATATGTCTACTAATTTTAGTCAAGGAACACCCCTTAAAAAAAAAAAAAAAAAAAATTAAGAGAAATCCGAGACCATGATCGTATGACCCTTCCAGAGTTGAAATGAAACAGATCTATACAAAAAAAAAAAAAGGCCCCAGACATTCAACAGGTGCCTTTCCCTGTAAATCTCTCATCTCACTTCCTGTCACTCTTGTCAGTAGTTAACTGTATTCAGGATCCCCAGAGTAAGCAGTTCTAAGTTTCTCATTTTGAGGTAGCAGTAGATTGTGAGGATCCTAAAATGACAAAAGCTCCGCACTATCCAGTACAAGATAAGGATGGGATGAAAAGTCAGATTCTAAAGTTAATAATCATTCCACTTCATGGAAATTAGTAAATGAATAAACTGTTTCCCTAAGAAATTTGACTGTCGTGAAATTGCATTACATAGACAATCATTACCACCACCGACACCTTCAACACCAGAAGGTGAATAATAATGTCACACAATTTTAAGTTGGAGTATTTAGACAAAAATCACCTGTTAATTAAAACATTACATGCAATGTAATTTTGTCACTCTTACTGGTTCTCACAAAATTGGAAATTTTAAAGTAGACATTAGAAACTTTTTTTTGTCAGAAACTGAAAATTACTTTATTTGGTACCCGTGCAAAAAAAAAAAATTACTGTGTGCTGGAAATGAAATTTCTTGTACCTCAATTTTATAATTTAACCATAGATTTTTACCAGAAGCATCTTAACTCCTCAATAAAAAAAAGTTTCAATAATTATTGCTAATTCAATATATATATTTCCAATATGTTTTACATACAGTCATTCGAAAAGTAACGAGACTGATTTTACATGAGGCAGAAGTGTAATGCAGTAAACATACTTTCAAAGTATTCTCCCTCTACCTCTAGGTAGGTACTCTTCCAAGCAAAATAAATTCAAGCACTTTTCAAGGACTTTTTAAACCTGAATTATTATGTGTGTGTACTGTCAGTTTGTCAATAGGTAGGTATTTTACTAACTTCACACCATTAATTTTAGCTGGGGCAGGCACACCTTCAGTGATCAGCCTGTTACCCCTTCCGCTCCCAGTTGGTTTATTTTATTAACTGTGAGTCACTCCTCTGAGGTTTTTCGAAAGTATTTTATTTTGTGGAATATTTCGAAAGGGTACAGTATTTTCATATTCATCTGCTGGTATGACACTTATTGCTTGCTTTAACTTTTTATTTTTGATGCATGACTTTGATTCATTTTTTTGACGCAGTCAGGAGATAAAGGGTCCATGCATGAAGCACAAGCAATTCCTGGAAGTTCCATCCTCTGGCAAGGACATGTCCCTAACCCCAGTAAATAGAAGCCCATCACAATTTGTGAATACATTTTTTACTCACATGGCTGATGCTTTACTCTGTAGTGATATCATAGCCAAGCTCCTCTGGGTTGAATGCAAGTTCTGCACTATTTAATTAGCCTGGTGTTTTTATCAGAATTACACAGAAATCTCCTATACATGTTTTTAGCACAATCATTTAACACATGCTCTTTCATATCATTACTTTAAAAAAAATTCAAGTACTATTTACCCAGCCTTAAACTTTTTCAAGTACTTTCAATGACTTTAAAATGAACTTTTTTTTTTTAATTCAAGGACTTTCCAAGGAGCGTACAAACCATGTACCTGAATGTACCGGTATCACTGTCGGAAGGAGTGTTTGAAACCCTCCCTCGACATGTGGTTTGGAGTACCCGTCACAGGATTGTTTAGTTTAGTATTTGATGCAAACCAACACCCACAAAGTTGTTTTTTCACTTCAGGGAATAGGAAGTTACAGCACTATGTCAACTGAATACTGAGGGTGCACCATTTTGATATCTAGATTTTGGATAACCTGCTGGGTAAGCAAAACATAATGTGCATTATTTTCATGCAAAATCCAACCAGTCTGCATTTTCTAGGCATTTGGAGGAAATCCTTTTCTTTACTGGACCTTTGAGAACTTCAGAATAATATGCATTGGTAACAGTTTTCCCTTGGGGAACAACAACATGATCATACACAATTCCCTTTTTATCACAGAAAACCAGGTGAATGACCTTCCCTACACTTGCTTGAACACCTTTGCTTTCTTGGATCAGACTCTTGGCATTTCCATTGGGTAGTTTTGTTTATGGATCGAAATGGCGAAAAAAATCTCGTTACACGTGACAACTCTATCCAAACAGTGTGGCTCACGTCGTAGCTGGCACTTCCATTGGCAACAAGTGATAAGATTTGCCTTGTGTTCATCCGCGAGCTAGTGGGGAATCCACTTTGCGACTTTTCAGCACCCAGCCGATTTCTCAATGCCATCAGTGGAACCAGTGAAAATGCTAACTGTGAAGTGCATTACACAGAAATCTCCTATACATGTTAGCATTACACAGAAATGGTCATTCAACAGTCTTCACACGGCAGTGCCTCTATGATACCGTCATTAACCTCAGCAGGCAGTGTCCAAGTCCTACCAGAGCGTGACACATCTTCCAGACACTTCACCAATCACAAATTTCTTACACGAGTCAAATCATCTTCCTTATAGGCTGTTTTAACAATTTCTTGCATTTCTGTGGCAATTTTATTGAAGTGCACACAAAATTTCATGGCTTCCCTTTGCTCCAGTTTTAAATCCATAGTGGATTACTAAAACATGTCTGAACTCTACACTGTCTAGTGCAACAATGAACTTGCTGAGAGCTATAACCAGAGTTCAAAAATGCGGTCGCCTGGTCGCCCAAATAATTTGTCCAAGCCACCATGGAAACGTCACTAAAAAAACCATGTACCGTAATTTTCGTTGTACACTATCTACCAACAAGTAATTGAACACCCCTGCAATAGATGATATCTGTGATCCTGTTACACGTCACGCCCACCACCGTTAAATATCGTGTAGGAAACAACGCAACCAGTCTCATGCAATATGCCACGCAGTTCGGAGTTCTCCGATTTCGAGAAAGGTGTAATCGTCTGGTATTACAGAAATGGACGATCCATACGCGACATATCCAGCGAGTTGAAGTACCCAAAATCGACAGTGGCCTACGTGATTGGCAAATGGAAGATGAGACGCGACTGTCGGAATGTGCCCCGACCCGGCAGACCCACAAAACTGGGAGTTTGAGACAGACGGGTGCTGGCCACTGCACCAAATCGACGGGCCACATCCACGAGGAGTTTCAACAGGCATCCGGGAGTGTTCTTTCGATGAATACCATTCGTAAGGAAGCCCATTTGCTCGGTTATCATGGACGTGCTGCCGCCCATAAGCCTTTGATCACCAAGTCCAATAGCGCTGCTCAGCTAACGTGGTGCAAAGAACGTCGACAGTGGACCGTTGAAAAGTGGAAACAGGTTCTATGGAGCGACTAATCAAGGTTCACCCCCTACCGTTCGGATGGTAGGGTCTGGGTTTGGCGTCTGCCTGGAGAACGCCTCCTGCCGGAATGTATTGTGCTAACTGTGAAGTTCGGCGGCGGTGGAATTATGCTATGGGGGTGTTTCTCCTGGTATGGCACGGGACCCTTGGTCGTAATTCCCGGTAGACTCAACGCAGAGACCTACTGCACCTTTTTGGATGACCATGCGCTTCCTATGTTGTGGCAGTTTTACGGGGTGGAACCATGTTACTTTCAGGATGACAATGCCACCTGTCATGTTGCGAGGTCCACCATGGCTTGGTATGGTGACAATGGGGTTAATCGAATGGACTGGCCTGCGCAGAGCCCGGACCTTAACCCTATCGAGCACCTCTGGGACGAGTTGGAGCGTCGACTTAAGGGGTGCCCCCCACAGTCCGAAATCGGTGAAGGAACTGACCTGTCTTCTCTAAGAAGAGTGGAAGAAAATACCGCTAGCCGTCGTACAACGCCTGGTTGAGAGTATGCCCCAGAGGGTCGCAGCTGTAATTGTCGCCCGTGGAGGCTCAACCAACTACTGAAGGTGAATAAACTTAGTTTTCCTTTGCTATCACAGGTGTCGAATTACTTGTTGGTAGATAGTGTATAATCAGCAGATCAACGCCGATTTCAAACAAAAAAAAACGTTTTTGCGGCAGTTTGATTTACAAAAAATCTGCAGGGTGATTGTGCAGGAGGGAGAAATAATTGGAAAAGGAACTTTCAGAAAAAAAACTTATCACTCCAGGAGTTGGTAAAAAGCAAAGATGAGAGGGAAGGTAATGTCATAATGAAAGACCGGGAACGTTGTAGGGAGGAACGGTGGGAGTTATTGTCTTTGTATTGTTGGGAAAGACAACACCGACTGTGCTTGTGCCCTCTTCGTCAATCTGCCAATAAAAATGTACGCACAGCACTTGCTGCACAAACCTAATCATGCATGCCAAATTTCATTGTTCCATGTTCTATAGCTAGTGTGTTCTGTGCCTTGTTTTAGTTTGTCCTTTGCCATTTCGACCAAAGTCTTTGCTGCTGATATTTTTATTAATTGCTATTTATGAGATCTTCAAAAAGAAAACATTTCAGTTACACTGCCGACTTTAAACTTAAACAGGGGGCACAGCTAAGGATAGGATAGTGCCACTACAAATAGTTTTCAAAAGGTCAGAAAACTAGCGCACAGTGACACGCGAAAAGCCACGGTCTAAAACATAAGCAAACCAGTCAGTAAACTCCGTGGGAGAATTTGCAAAGTCCAGCCCTCTTTTTTTTTTTTTTTTTTTTTTTAACCTGTGTGTAAGCAGACCTACTTTGAAAGCAGGATTTCTTCCAAAAACTTTCAACTTACACGCAAGTACATACGGTATTTCCATGAATTGTTCTGTATCAGCGTTTCATCATTGGCAATGTGTAACGCAATTAGAGCTGCTGCATCAGCGTGATTAAATTTTGTGCTCTATGGATGCCATATCACTAAGCTGCTTTAGTGTCCGAAGATAAAAATATATTGAAAAAAGTTTACTTTAAAAATAAATTTCTTTCTTTAATAAGATTATCAAAAAGAGAAGTGATTGGCTCTTTCTTCTGCAAAAAAAAACAAATGGCGACATTTACTTGGATATGTTACAAAATTTTGCTATACCCCAGATCAAAAAGATATGACAACATTTTCCAACAAGACTCATTGCATTGGTCAACGTGTGTACGTAAGTGCCTAAATGAGCATTTCCCCAACAGATGAATTGGGCATGGTGGTTCCATTCCGTTGCCTCTTTGCTCTCCAGATCTAACTCCATTGGTTTATTTCATGTGGGGTTATGTGAAGGATAGTGTTTATCAGACGCTGTGTACAGATTTGCAAGAACTGAAGCAGCGTATCACAGCTGCTATTTATTCCATAACTCCTCAGATGCTTGCCATGAAACAGAGTATCGCTTGGACGTACTACGAGCAACCAAGGGATCTCACATCAAAATTTATTAACTTGTGTAGTTACATTGTAAGTTAGTATAGTCAGTTTCTTTCTATTTGTTTAATGTTTTGTTTTATATAAATTTTGTGATGTGTCCAATAATTCTCAGACACCCTGTATAATCAAAATGTTTGTATACCTGCTATACAAATCTACAGTTTTCAATTTAGAACCACCAAATTTGGTATACTATCCAGTGTTCGAATTACCCAATGGTTCGCTGGCTATTGGCCAGTAAAACTTCAGCAGGACCACTGAACTATTGATTTGGGAAAGTATGAGAGATGAGCAGTAAGACTAAAATAAGGAAAAAGAAGCTAAGCCCTAAGCAATAAATCATAAAAAGGTTGCTCATGTAATATATGAATTTTTGTGCCCTTGAAGTTTCCTCATTCACTTTCTTACTTAAAAACTTTAATGAGAGTATAATCTCATTAAAGTAATTGTAGGCATGTAAACTTTTGAATGGTTATAGTAATACTGTGACTTTTCAAACAAGAAATTGCTTAAAAACATATTGGGAATGCACTGTTACTCTGCATTATCACCAATCTATTGGAATTTTATTCTGGAAATATTCATTGTTCTGTTAGTTGCACCTTCAAATTAGATGTTTTAAAAACAAATACTGGAGATAATTTTATTGAAATAATACATTACTTTCTGAATATACTGTACAAAACGTCGTAAGATATATATTTTTTTTAAGGACCAGTAGGCATTTTTGTGAACCAGCGGTTTGCAAATTCTGGTAGTCCGCTGGGCCAGTAAAAGATTTCTAATTCTAACACTCATATCTCATGGTACCCTAACTTAGACAGTCGAAGATTTTTGGAAGGGGTGGGAGCCTTTGATTGGTTGGAGCCGGGGGTCAACCAATCCAAGGCTCCCACAAAAAAAAAAAAAAGAATTTTTTTTTCAAATCAGACTCCTAGAAGTAGAGATATTGACAAAAATAAGATGTACGTTTATGCCCCTAGCATAGAAACCATGCATTATTTCAAGAAAATGTTCCTAAAAGGTTTGTCGACATGAGTAGTATCAGTCAACAAACTACTTTTTTTGCAAATAGAGATTTTAGAAGCTCATTTGGCTGCAAATACATCAGAAGCGGAAATTAAGGCTTACACCACCTGGTGGCCAAACCATTTTTTACAAAAATTAGAAATTACGTGAAAAGGATTTCCCATCGGGAGCTTATCTGGTGGAGAAATAATTTTTCAAATCTGATATTTAGAAGCAGAAATATAGGGGGAAAGCAATTTACCTTAACGCCCCTAGCGGAAAGTCTACGAATTACTGGAAAATTTTGAAATTATACGAAAAACATGTCACACTGAAAACACTATCCAACGAAGAAGAAAGTTTTTAAGATCGGACTCCTAGAAGTAGATATATTGACAAAAATAAGATACATCTACACCCCCTGGCAGAGAAACTAAAATATTTTAAGAAAATATTCCGAAAAGGTTTATCGATGTGAATGGATTCAGTCCACGAAAGAAGTTTTTCCAATCTATATTTTAGAAGCTCATATTTTATGGCAAATACATCAGAAGCAAAAATTAACACTTACGCCTCCTGGTGGCCAAAGTTATTTACCAAAAATTAGAAATTATAAGAAAAAGATTTTCCATCGGGAGGTATATCTACTGAAGAAAAAAAAATTTTCAAATCTGAGTTTTAGAAGGAGTTATGGGGGGAAATGTAGTTTATTTTTACGTCCCCTAGTGGAAAATCTATGCGTGATTTGAAAGAGTAACTATATCTAAAATACTCTTCAACATAAACGGAATCTAAAGATAAAAGAATATTTTCAATCTGATGTTCAGAAGCAAATATGTGGAATAAAACGTATTTTTGAATTAGGCATCTGCATTTACACCCTCTAGCGGTGAAATTGTACATCGTAAAAAAAAACTAAATGAAGGATCATTTGCATATTTTAAGCTTCCCAATGCAAAAATAATGTTTCAAATCAGACTAATAGTTGCAGAGATATCGTGGGTACAGATGGACTGACAGACCGGTAACATAAGCACAATCTTTTTTTACAAATGACGTGCTAAAAATAAGAAAACCACAAAACAGTTTTTTTTTTTGTAGAAAAATCGGATTTCTGGAAAATATTTTTGAAATCTGATGGAATCCAGGTAAACCAGGACACTTGGTAGCTCTATACCTGACCATCTCATATCAGTTTAGTGTTTTTTTATTTTATGTTTATCATAATTAAACGAACACATTGCTGCTCTGTTTCTCTAATATACCAACCACTTTTATCTTTCTGGAGCAGTTTATAATCTAGACTGCCTACATATCCAGAAGCTACATCACACTTAGTAAGATCTTGGGTTTTGCAGAAAATGAATGAAATAGAGCTCAATATTTTATAAAATGGCAATGCAGTCAGCTACCCAGTGGACTCTGGCACTGGATTCTGAATATCCTTCTGAGCAGAGTCCAGGTTCAAGTCCCAGATGACTCATCTGGGACGTGAACCATCTGAGATAAGGCTTAGAAAGGTGTCCTTGTCTTACTATAGTGGATCTCACCCTATCCTGGAACTAGTGGCCCTAAGTTAGGGATGGGCAACTACTTATAAGCCCACTGAGTTGATCATGGATGTTAAATCCCAATAATAAAAGAAGAGTGGGTCACTTATTTACAAAATCCATCCTTAGAAAAATTACACTAATAAGACAATGTTGCAAAAATGATACACTGATTATATATCTGAAAAACATGCATTTTTTTTTCTTACCTTCTAAACATTTTTCCAAATCACCAATGTTTTCATATGATCGAGCTCTCCTCTGAAGAGCTTTCATGTAGTCTTTATTATGCTCCAATGCCTTTGTACAATCATTGATTGTTTCTGTGTAGTTTTTCTACAAAAAAAACAGATACATGAAATGACAGAATACCATAATTAAATGCAAATGAAAGCAATCACTGCCATAAAAAAAAAATCAAGTAATGATAGGAAATACTTTTAATATGCTAAAATTCCTATTCAGTTGGATCAGATTGCAGGTTATGGCTTTGGACATTTTCCCCTCAGCCATTTTTTTTTTTTTTTTTTTTTTTTTTAATACCAGCTTTTGGCACTGATTTCACATGAACAACTTTTCACAAGTGATCACTATTCATTAATTAATAAACAGCACCTCAATTAAGAAGCAGAACATAACTGGACATCCATTACTGCATATGCAGAAGTTGCTCTGGTTTTTAAAAAGTTTTTGCCAACCTATTAGCCAAATTCAATTTCTTTTTTTCTTGCCAAATATAATCAGAGGTACAGTCAATATTTCGCCAAAATTTTCCATTTATTGCCAAACTGATTTTTTTTTTCAAATCACAAAAATGGGATTGGCAGTGCCACCCCTGCATCATACAAGTTTTCTTAGGTGAAATGCATATTTTACCATTTCTTTAGTCTTTTTCCTAGACCAATCAAAGGAGCATGCATTTTTCATTTGTGTTTGAGAGAAATAGAAGTTCAAAATCAATACAATGTAGAGCCGAGATGGGCTGAGCCAGAGCCTGAAAGCCAGAAACTGGCTCGGGCTGTGGAGTATTTACTGTGGTTATGGGCTCGGGCTCTCGGAGAGGAAGGGAGGGAGGGAGAGTGAATTTTTTTTTTAATGTATAAATGGAATTTTATATGATTTAGCAAATGAGGCACTATAGTTGGTAAAGGGAATTCTTCGGCAACTGGTTCTGATTGGGGAGCACGCATTCGAGATGGCTATTTATTCCGGGATTTGGTAGAAAATGACATAGGCTGTGTATTAGTGTGTTTCTGCAGAGAAGAAGCTTTTTCAAGAACTATAGATATTGGATAGTTGATAGGGGGTAAATTATCGTCGGCAAGCTATCTCCACACAGTAGCTCCCTGCTAATTCTATTTAGCAATGTACATGTTTCAGCGCATTATAGTGCAATATTAGCATTATTTGAGCAACATACAATTATTGCAGCACCGCATAATCATTTTGGATGGCCGGCCGCCTGAAGCACTCGGATGAAAATGAACTGTCAAAGAAAATCTTACAATTTTTATTTGAGAAATACATTGGTTAATTGCAGGAGGAGGGAATGCAAGTGTAGAAAAGATTTTTTTTTATTTATTTATTAATGGTTGAACAGGTTACAGTTTTCGGGCCCGGGCTCTATCTTTCAATATGAAATTCGGGCTCGGGTGGACTCTGGCTGATATACCACGGGCTCGGACTGCAAAAATTGAGCCCGAGAACTCAGCTCTAGTACAATGTCCGTACTAGATCTTGGGCCATCTTTGCTGCCATAAGAATTTCAGAAAACAGTGGGCAAAGGAAGTGCCAATTTTTGAGCTTTAATTTCACTTAGAACGCTTACTTTTCCTCCTCCTCCTCGCAGTAACAATCAACAGAGCAAGCACTTTGAGGGGGGGGGGGGGGATATAAATTCCAAAATTCTCTGTTCCACTAAAGCAGATTTACAACCAGAAAAGTTTCAACACCCACAGAGCAAGCAGTGGCCGACCACAGGCTATTGATAGCTGGGGTCGACAGACTGCTTGGCAACATTGGCACAAATCAGAACCAGGTTAAATGTCGGAGGCCCAAGCAGCATCAGCGAATGAATGATACAGAGCACGATGCACATACTGGGTTATGGGAGCTGTTGCTCCACTTGTGTGGCACTGTTTACTGCTTGTCTGAAATTACGCCTGGTCTGGCAACAGGAACATCAAAACTGAACCTCTGCAGAGACTGGACGCTACATCGTGTGTTCGGATGAATCCCATTTTTGGCTGTACAGAACTGAAGGGAGGGTGCAGCAATGACAGCACGAGGCCATGCGTCCTGTCGTGCCAGATCGGCTCTGTTTAAGGCAGTGGCAGAGTTGTATAAAAATAAAATGTATCAGTGTACACAACCATTGAAACAGAAAACTTGCTGCAAACCCGCGAATCACACGCACGATAACAGTAGAATAAAATAATTTAAAAGAAAAATTAATAAAACTATTAGAACATTACAGATTTCAGTGACAACAAAATAAGTACATTACAACTGAATGTGCAGCAATGTGTGCAAAATAGACCTTTAGGGCAAAATATTGATCTATGAACCTCATAAAAACAAGACTAATTTAAAAAAAAGTTTTTATGTCTAGAAAAACAGTTCCATTAATGAACCTTAAAAAATTATAAATAGCATTTTCAACAATTTAATTCAAAAATAGTAGACTTACAAAATACATAAATTATTTTAATTGAATAACTGGCAACTTGCAAGTACCTGGTAATAAAATTTTAATTCTTTCTGTGTAAATGAAACTTTTGATACAGTTCCTATATGTTGATAACAGGCCTTGATAAAATCTGAAGGCCAGAAAATTATGTAAAAACAAAAGAACTCAGAAGATGTGAAAAATAAGTGAAAGTTCTTCACATTAAAATAGAATTAAATATATTAAATCGGAGTGAAGCATCAAGTAAGTGTTTTAATTGCTGTAAATAACATTTTTATTTTTTTTAATCTACAAGCAAAAACTATCAGCAAAATCTGCTAATAATTTGGAAACTATCCGCGTACGTCTACATTCTGCTACTCTGGGCACTGGTGGCTCTGCGATGGCGTGGGGACCATGCTCATGAGACACATTAGACCCTTTAGTGTGTCCGAAAAGGTCCTTAACCGCTTTGCACAACCAGCATGTTCTGGCACATTGCCTACACAGAGTTCGCCAAAATGCGTAATTACGCATCTAGTACACATCGAAAAGTGTGTTTAGGCATTGAAATTTTGCCAACGCGTAAAAATAAGAGAATTTTAAGCTGAAATGTTTATTTTCAACTTTTTATTCGAATTTTGTATTTCAAACATATGATCAGCGGTATCCTTTGTCACCTCAGGCCAGATCGCGCGTCGTACGCGATCCATACCTAGCCAAGGTTTGCTTAATGCGACCGGAGCTATGCGATGGCTCCGAGCTATGGTGGCGTGTCCCACCAGCCAGTCAGGGCGTGACGTCAGGGAGACATTGTTCCTTACCTTGACGTCATCGGCTCATCAGAAGCGCAATCACATGGGCTACAGCCTCGCAAATCTGTCATTGCTGCTACAGCCTCACAAATCTACTGTCATTGCTGCTACAGCTCATGCTCGATCAGATGAGTGAAGTATGCTTTCGCAATTCCGGAGCGCCTCGTGGTCGTGATTTGTACTTAGTCATGGCGGTGGTACGTGGTCGTGATTTGTACTTAGTCATGACGATGGTACGTGGTCGTGATTTGTAGAGATTGAAACAACTTTATCAGACACTGTAGTATCAAATGATGTGTTGAAACAGCGTATTTTAAAGTCTTTTTTTTCCGGCTAGACTCAATCCAATGGTGTAGAAAAGAAACAATGAAAGCTGCAAAAAACTAGCGGTGGAAACACGAAAGCAGCCTGCCAATGAACATGAACACTTCATTAGAAAATAAATAATGCATTGATAAAGACTGTTTCCTGTGTTACATTGACATCAAAGTTGGAAATTCATTCTTGTTTTTTACCAAAATGGTACAAAGAATTTCCAGGGATTACTTTCCATGCACTTGCAGTGTTTACGTTATGTATTATATATATATATATATATTTTTAAACTAAAAAAGAAACAAAACGTCCAAATACATTTAGTAGTGAAATATTTATGAAAAAATATATATATATATAATTTCCAGTGTTTTCGCAACTTTATTTTTTTATCTCACTTGTTAATTTTTTTAAAACACTCACTTTTAAAAATTACTCATTAAATTTTTCCAAAGGAGTAAAAATACTCCTTCAAATTGTTTTTTCTGCGAACTCTGCCTACACACTTTCATGGCCTTCAATGCATCCTGCGGCCAATACGCCACCCCATCTGGTCGCAACCACACAGGCATGGCTCGAACATTCATCTGAGTTCATAAGCATCCACCATGGCCCCCAAAATAATCACACTTAAACCTTGTGGAAGCTCTCTGGGATGGCATGGAGCAGAACAACAGATGCATCGATCCTGAATCAACATCTTGGGCAGAGTTGTGGATAATAGTGTAACAAGCACAGCTGGCATTGTGTTCAGAAACTAGTCAGCGTGTACAGGCTGTTAGTCTCTCTAGGAGGACCAACCCACTATTAGGTAGTTATCTGTTTTGTCCATTGAGTGTATACACATCTTTGTACTTAATTAGGTTTTACTCCACCGAAATTATATTCCAATACAGACAAGAAAAACAAACCAACAAGAATTTCAATTTTTTTTCAGGATTCCCAACTATGAACCACATGAGTCAGTGTTTGTATGTACTCCCATCTGGGAAAAGGCTAAAAATTATGAATCTATACATAACCTATATTTAGGCTATTACAGACTCCTTGAAGTCACCCAAAATGTTAGGTACCAACGTGAGGATTATCAACAGCATTTACATGACATTTGTGATGGTAATGACCATGTTCTTTTAATCCTTTCTGACGTAAAAAAATTTAAACTCAGTAGAACCGGTCAGAAAAAAAAATGGATTTCTATAACCTATAAAACATCCAGGAAGAGAAACAGCTACTTTACTTTCACCAAGCAGCTAAAAAGTATGTTACAAAAATTAACAAATTGTGCACAACAAGATTTCTCGTAGCAGAAAGAACTTGTCAGATTTTTTTTTTTTTTTTTATTGGAGGTTTAACAACCACCGTGAGCAACTCAATGGGCTAAAGCGGTCGCCCGTCCCTAATTTTGGGTCACTGGTTCCAGGGAAGGGAGAGAGCCAGTGCCATAACACAAACATCCATGCCTGACTGGGATTTGAACCCGGACCCCTTTCGGTCGAATGATCAAGAGGCCATCACTTAGATCACTGCACCACTGGGGCGGCTATCAGATTTTAAACTGAACAGTTAAAAGAAATATAGGAAGAAGCACGATATAACAACTCCACCTAGCAGAGTTTTACATAATGGAAAATTTGAAAATATGCAAAAAAATATTCACAGCAAAAGCTACACTAAGAAAAAGACATTTCAAATACATCTTCAGTAAACAGATAGTGAGAAAAAGATTGACCTTTGAGCCCCTAGTTGGAAAGTTGTACACTGTTTAAAGAGAATAATACTCTCCATCTTTACTGTAACAAATGGCATACAGTATAAAGAAATTTTTCAGTTGGGATTTTAGAAGCAGAGATACAGCTGCAAACACAACTACACAAACACCAACTAGCAACAGAACTGTTAACTACAATAAACTGATCCACAAAGTAAATGGTATCTGGTGTTAAAGCTGTCTTTGAATGAGTAAGAGAAATTCTGTACTACATCTGCAGTGTAAATTCTTTTGTACACATTTTCTCAAAGGCTATTACTTTGCAGTGTTCGAAATTTTGAGCACAAAATAAAAGCGACCCATAGCTAACATATGCCACAGTTAATCCGAAATCGTTTTTATTTTATTTTTTAATTCAATTTCTCTGACTAAAGTATTCAAATTTGGCACTAGATGGCGCAATAAGTTAGCCTAGCAGTGTTTCTGTATGGAAGAAATGAAATCTTTCATTTGTCTGATTTTTTTTTTTAATTATCTAGGCCAAATAGAAATCTATTGAATGGGGCTAAAAGTGAGATTGGAATCTTGTCTTCCATAAATCTTAAATCCTACTGTACGTTCATTTTCTGAAAAGAAAATGTACATTAGCAGAGAAACCCTGAATTTGAGCTATAGAAACTTCGCCTACTTACTTGAGCTCCACCCCCAAATAATGTCGTTGGTTAAAACATAACAGCGGGTATTTTGTCTTTCCATTGTGGAGCCAACGAGAGACCACTTCCATTCTGAATATGATGAGGTCTGCAGTGATTCGTTGACGCCAACTTCAGGAACAGTCCTTCAAAACAAAAAGTCACACCCAAGGAGCGATTTTTTTACCATCTATCGCAGATGAACCCTAACGGTCATTCAAAGACAGCCTTGAGAATTTAAATGACATTTAGAAGCAGATCGAGAAAAACAGATTAAGCATTTGAACCCCACAGTGGGGGAAATCGTACCATTATTTTGGGAATGAAATACACACAAAATGTTCTTATAGTTAGTAGTATGACCAAAAACTAATTTTTTGATTCAGATTTTAATCCTACAGATATTGCTGCAAACATGCTGCAAGGGTCATTCCGTGTCAAATTAACTAACAAAACAGTCATTTTCAATTACTCCTTTTGATTTCCTTGAAATTTGGTGTGATTCTTAGGCATGTAGACTTATGCATAAATCTTTAATTTTAGCTCTGTCCACTAACCAAATTTCAAAGTACATGACCTTGAAAATTAGAAAATAGTGACCATCTATCTTCAAGTACTTGTATTTCCATATCTAATCGGGATAGAAGACTGTATACAATGAAAGACAAATGTGCATCTTCATATAGCATTTTAATATGAGCTTTTAAATTATGTGCTGAAAAATTAAGTTCATCTTTTGAAGGTCACAAATAACCTTCAACCTCGAACATTTCAAAAATATAATTTTAAAATTTTGAAAAATTTATATTGCATTGTTAAAAGTTTTTTTTTTACTAATATGCCAACTTTCAAGTTGGGACCACAATGGGATCCCAACTTGAAAGTTGGGATCCCATTGTGGATCACTATAGAACATTTAACTGAAATGAATCTTAACCAAAAATACTCCAAAAGTGGCAGAAATTACATTCTGCAAGTGTTTGACAATTAACAAGTTTACCCTGATATATTTATGAAATGCAAAATGTGTCCACCTTATGACACAAATGCATCTTTCCCTTGCAGGTGTTGTGCATGTGTGGAGGGTGAGACTGCTGGGAGTAAAAATGAAAGCCACGCTAAGACTAGGAACTTAAAATGTGAAAATGAGTGTGCAGCAACTTGTTCCTTAGTAGCACAGGAATACAAGATCCCCTATCTCCCCCCCCTAGGTTTTGAACAAAAACTAATTTCTCTTTGAGGTTTCACTGACTTTTTTTTTTTTGCACAAACTTTATTTACCCTACTGCTTTGGGGGGGGGGTACCAATCCTGCTATCCCTTCTAAACCAGAACACCTTGAAATTTTACCAATAGCAGGTTTAGTTTTCAGTTCACTTTTGACTTCCATTACTTTAATTGTAGCTTTGTTTACCTTCATTAGTCAAATACAATAGTCAGTCATCTCACTTTTGGTTACTTGTTACAGGGTCTTAATATGTTATGCTCTAAACTGTTATACTCTTTTTATCCTTTTGTTGACTCTTTTGGTCTCAAAAATATATTACACCAAAGATATTGCATGTAAATAAGTATTGAAAAAAAAAATAGTGCTAGACATTTTTCTGCAGAAACTTGCTGAATTCCCGCTCTTTAACAAAGTTAAAATGTCAGACTTAAGACCTTTGTTTTAATTCTTTTCAAGAATTAATGTGGAAAATGTATATATACGAGGGTTGTACCGAAAATAATGCAAAAGTGGGCATAACTTTATTAACAGACAGAGGTCGTTCAAACTGATCATGTTGGTAGAGTTAACTCTTCCTCTACAGTAACCCTTCTTCACTGCAGATTTGAAAGAGAAGAGTGGAAGTCTTCCCTGGTCTACTGAAAGCATTTGAAGTTAATGAAGGCACCTTTTTTTTTTTTGATCCGGTGACAGGGATGAAACATGGGCATACCTTTACGATCCGGAAACAAAGAATCAATCCATGGAATGGCATCGCAACTCTTCACCAAGGTCTAAGGAGTACAAGGGTCAGCAATCGGAACAGAAAGTCATGGTGACTTTTTTTGGGGATGACAGGGGTATCATTCTTCTTGATTTCCTGGAACGTGACAGTACCGTGACCAGCGAGAGGTCCCTTAAGACACTAAAGAAGCTTAGAGAAGCCATAAGAAAGAAGAGACCGAGCAAGAACCTGAAAAGGATCCACATTCACCCTGATAATGCGAGACCAAACACATAGTTGATGACAAATCGGGTAATCAGCAAATTAGGCTGGTTGGTGGTTCCCATCCACCGTTCAGACTTCCACTTGTTTGGACCAATGAAGGACAGTCTTTGGGAACAACGATTTGATGACACAGAAGAGGTGAAAGTGTCTGAAGAAGTGGGTACAACAGTCCACACCTGAATTTTTTCAAAAAGGATTTGAGAGTTGGGTTCAACGATGGCAAAAATGCATCCCTTGTGATGGAGACTATGTTGAGTAGCACCTTTATATAGAGAAAGTTACTCTACCAGCATGTGCAATTTCAACAACATCTGTCAGTTAAAAAAAGCTATGCCCACTTTTGCATTAATTTCGGTACAACTCTCGCACATCCTGTTTCTTAGAGTGAATGGTTCAACTTCCTATTCATAAAAAAAGACCATACATACATATCACTAAGCTGTTCTCTGAGATTCAGAGGTTAGCTCCAAAAAGAAATACAAACTTCCAGATATTTTTACTTATTGTTGTCGTATCAAACTTCGCCATTTACAGCGATCTTGACATACAACTAGTGCTTCACTGATATCCATTACACGCCGTACACAAGATCTTTTATACTTCATACTCAATCTTTTTCTTATGCAGACACTCCTGAATCTGATCCACCCATGTCTTCCTTGGCCTTCCTCTGCCTTTCCTTCCTGCCACTTGGGCTGAAAAGATTTTCTTAGTAAGCATTTCATCACTCATTCTTTCAACATGGCCAAACCACCGAAGCATATTGGTCTCCACCTTGCTAACAACATTTTGCTTTACATCACACAACTGCAATACATCTTCATTCCTCACAATCAGATCGTGTCTTGCCACAAACCCCACGTAAGTAACGCATTTCTCCAGCACACAAACGACTCCTACGTTTCTTCTGCAGTACCCAGGTTTCACTGCCACACATCAGAGTAGGAACAATTACTGTTTCATACACAGCCATGCAGGACTCTAGAGAACCCATCATTTCTGTGAAAACCTCCCACAGCAGCTATGACTTTCAAAGAAGAATTCACTCGCCTACTGATTTCACCATCCAACTTGTTCTCTGTCAACCATGCTTCCTAAATACACAAACTCACTCACCTGGTCAATCACAGTGCCATTTATACTTACATTACATTCAGTGCTACCCATTCCTCTCTCAAACACCATAATTTTGGTTTTTCCCTTATTTATACTCAGTTTGAATTTCGTGCAAACTTCGTGCATCCAAGTCAACATACTCTGCAACTCACTTTTGCTCTCTGCCAACAGGACAGTGTCATCAGCATACAGCAATCTGCACACACTGATATCACCAAGACATAAACCACTTATCTATTTTGGCCTCACGCATGCATGCGTCCATAAATATATTAAACAGCCATGGTGACATTACACAACCTTGTCTAACTCCTGCACCAATGGAAAACCATTTTGATAAAACACCATTCACTTGTACACAAGCTCTACTACCAGCATACATGGCTTTTACACTATTAAGTAGATTCCCAGTAACACCATATTCATTCAATACCTTCCACAAAAGTGTCCTATTCACTCAGTCTTAAGCTTTATCTAAATCTATGAAGGCAGTAAAAACTTTCTTCCCAACAGCCAGATACTTTTCAATCGTCATGCGTAATGCAAAAATCTGGTTAGTGCAGCCTTTACCAGGCATAAAACCACTCTGAACATCCCACACTTTCAATGATGTAAGACCCCGTACTTTTTCAATAGCAACCTTACCAAACACTTTCCCTGGCACACTCAGTAGGCTAATACCACGATAGTTCTTGCATTCAGTCTGATCACCTTTTCCCTTATACAAAGGAACAATAGCATCCTTCCAATCCCGAGGGACCATTCCTAACTCCCAGCACAACTGGCAAAATTCAGTTAACCAGTCAATTATAGAGTCACCACCATACTTCAACATCTCTGCAGTTATGCCATCAACTCCTGGAGCCTTACCATTCTGAAGATATTTTAGAGCTTTACACACTTCTCTTGAGATCCTTCCTGTGCTTTCATCCCTCATTGTGACATCTGCATCTGTCTCAAAATCATTTTTGCTCTCCTGATCTAATAACTCACAGAAGCATTCACCCCATCTTTCACTTAACTCATTGGGCTCCCATATCATTTCCCTGATCTCATTCTTCACACAACTTACAACTTTGTTTCCCCTATTTTTCCTGAGTCTCATGTACTTCCAGAAGGACTTTCTATCTTTCCAAAAAGCCAGTTCATGCCTTTCCACTTTCTTCTTCCTATCTTTTGCCTTACTGTGGCAAACCAGCTTAGCAGCTTCTTACAGCGATATTCATCCACAGAGACTACCTTGCAACATCCCCAAATAGGCTTCCTTTTTCTTTACTGCCTCATCAATCTCACTATTCCACCAAGCATCACCTCTATTGTTACCCACTATTGTGGTGCCACAGACCTCTTTAGCAGCAGTGACAACACAGTTCTTAAAACATTCCCACTTCTTTTCTACATCCCTCTCACAAGATTTCAGATCCTTCAGTCGTTCTCTGAGTAAGTCAGAGTACCGCTGATGATCTTCAAGGAGCCTATCAACCTTTATTCTTTCTATCCTGGGTCTCTTCCTATTCCTTTTACTCCAACCAACATTAAGTTTCACTCGTGACACTACCAAGTAATTATCAGAACCAACATCCGCACCTCTCATCACACGGGTGTCAACAACTAAGTGTTTCAAACGCTGATCGTAAACAACAAAATCTATCACACTCTTTTGACCAAGAGTACGATTTTCCCAAGTATATGTGTGTATATACTTGTGGTTCAAAATGTATTAGATACACACAAACCATTCTCAATGCAGAGTTCAATTAATCTTTCACCATTATCATTCACACAAGGATCATTAAACTTACCCAGAACATTGTCAGAAATTGCATTCTGCACACCTACTCTAGCATTGGAATCCCCTGCTATTATAACTTTTTCTTTAGCACCAAACTGGCTCAAAACAGCTTTTAGCTCATTCCAGAAATCTTTCTTATCGGAAGGTTCAGAGTCACAAGGAGCATACACTACAACAATTACAATTCTCTGAAGTTTCACTTTCAAACAAATCCAGAGAATTCTCTCACTTATGCAACTATAATGAATCAAGTTGTTCATCTTTTTACTTAAAATCACACCTACACCAGCCTGTCCTCTCATATTATCCAATACTCCAGACCACACACTCACCGTGCCATTCACTTCAACCCCAATTTCCTTCTTTTGGTTTC
Source organism: Macrothele yani (assembly GCA_039090855.1). Lineage (NCBI taxonomy): Eukaryota > Metazoa > Arthropoda > Arachnida > Araneae > Macrothelidae > Macrothele > Macrothele yani. The sequence goes on from CM077002.1 coordinate 164,676,375, forward strand.
ACTTACACACAGCACATCCAGTCTATACTTATTCATCTCCTCAATCACCTCACTCATCTTGCCATTTATACCTCTAGTATTCCATACACCAATCTTACATTCACTCAGCAGAGATCTCTTTCTCATACGCCGTTTAGAAAGTTCAGGTCGATTCAGTGGTGGACCGTCCTTCTCAAGTGTGGTAGGTCCACATTATCCCACACTTGAGTCATTCTTAATATTTCTTTGTCTTTTTAATCAGGTAAGTACATCAGTGTGGGGGATTAGCCCACAGCTGAGGGTTCCAGTTGGTCATTCAACCTAAGGATTCTGGAACAAAACCCAGTGAGTTGGGGTCTTTTTGCCAATGTCACACAGAACTAGCTTGCACCTCTCCAAGATTCACAGAGACCTAGTTGCTGTTGTGTGTGCCATTGTTACCACGGAGCGCCCCGAGGAGGCAAACCCATCGCTCACTATGACCGCCCGCAGTTATGAAAAAATATTTCAAAGGCTAAATATGCCTTATGAACTTTCAACTGATGACAGCCAGTCTCATGCTCACACTTGATGCAGCTGATACTTAACCCACCATAAGCCAGAGCAGTAGTGAAGGTGAACTAAACAAGGAAACTCCTGAAAGTGCAATCAAAAATTTTGAATGTATCTTCGCGGTTAGTTGGTTAAACCCCTGTTGGAAAAAAAAAAGAAACTGAACACAAACATTTAACCAACTGAAAAAAAAATGCATGCTTTTCACAGAAGAAAGTTAGGTTAATATTTTTCTGATGCTGAACTCCCAACATCTGACCTGAAAACAGAAATTATTGCTAAGCTTAAAGAAATGTTAAATGATAGAAAACTAGCTTAAAAAGCTGCAAATTCTTACTGTACTACCAAAAAGTTGGTTTTTGAAAGTTGCAGGATAACTTCAGTACTTCAACTTACTCACAAGACAAGATGAAAAAAACTTTTAAAGAGAGAAAGTTCAGATGAAATGGGAATTCAGGGTTCTCACTCAAAAGTAAAAAAAAAAAAAAATTCCCTGACAGTTCCAGGTGGTTCTTAGTTTTTCCAGAGTGGTGAACCAAATCATGTTGCAACAAATTGTTAAATTTAGTTAGTTACATTCTTGCATTTCTCACCAAAGCACACATCTTATTTTTTAAATAACTTATTTACACAATTACCCATATTTTTATTAAAACTAAACGCAGGGGTCGCCCTGCTGATTGCATTCTTCGCAATTTGTGAAAAAAAAACCCATTTTGGTGATGTCAAAAAATGTTTTGATTCATTTTTTGTATGGCTATAACACTTTCGTGAAAAGAAAAAAAAATTTGTGAATAAGCTGGCAAAAACTTAAAAAACCAGAGCAACCCCTTGTAAGTATATGAGGCACATTTTTAGTACCATAATTCCAGTTGTTTTTTTTTTAATGCCCGAGTAGTATACTGCCCACATACAATTTTGTAATACAGTTCCACAGAAACTATTCTTATGTAAGAAAAAATTTGTGCTAAAAAGCTTCCTTAGCAGAATACAGCTAAGCTTAATAACCAAATGAGCACCTGCTCAAAAAAACATTGCAAAAGGGCTTTGATCCATTGTTCAGTTGGTTCTCTTATGTGTTTTTTTTTAAGCAGAAGTGCACCAGGCCATTGTGCCTACCTGTTCCAAGTTACAAAACATGAAACTTTCTGCAGAAACTGAATAAAAACAATGTCAAGAGACAATTCATTAAGTTCTGATAACCTCTAGGGAATTATGAATAATGTAACATTGAAAGTAAGATTTCTCAAATCCTAGGCCGGCAGCAATTGCAAATAATTAGTAATCTGAAATTAATACTGATAATTTTATTAACACTTACATGTGTTTATCAATTCACAAGGTTTATCATGCAAATGCAAACATTTCTGCTAGTGAAAAGAAGTTTATCTGCCTTCAAAAAAATATTTAAACATGCACGAGACCAACTAAGTAATAAAAAAAGCTGAACTGTTTAACCGGGTGAAAAATCTGAACATGCAACAAAAAGTGAATAACGTGAGTAAGATGAAATTGTTCACTGATCTTGGTGGGAGGTGGGTTTGCCTCCACGGGGAGCTACACTGGGTAACTATGGCACACACAACAGCAACAACGGCCTCTGCAATTCTTGAAAACTGACAATTTTAAGCTTCAGTATAAATTAGTGTTGAGGTACCAGCTAATTCTGTGTGACATCAGCCAAAAGATCAACTCACTGGGTTTTGTTCCAGAATCCTTAGGTGGAATAACCAACTGGAACCACCAGCTGTGGCTAATCCCCCAAACTGGTGTACTATCCTGATTAAAAAGACAAGGAAATAGTCTTACAGACTCTAGTATGGGATATGGTGGAACTACTACACTTGAGGACAGTCCACCATAGAAACTATACGGAAATGGCAAATTGCACACGAGAAAGATTTCAGCTGAGTGAGTAAGACTGGTGTATGGAATACTAAAGGAATAAATGGAGATGAATGAGGTTATTAAAGAAATGAAGTATAGACTGGATGTGCTGCGTGCAAGTGAAATTAAAAAGAAGGAAATTGGGATAGAAGTGATTGGAATAGTGAGTGTGTGGTCTGGAGTGTTGGATAATGTGAGAAGGCAGACTGGTGCAGGTATGATTTTAAGTGAAAAGATTAATAACTTTATTCACTATAGCTGCATAAGTGAGAATTCTTTGGATTTTTTTGAAAGTGAAACTTCAGTTATAGTGTATGCTCCTTGTGACTCTGGTCCTTCTGGTAGAAAGGAAGATTTCTGGAATGAGCTAAAAGCTTTATTGAGCCAGTTTGGTGCTAAAGAGAAAGTTATAATAGCAGGGGATCCCAATGCTAGAGTAGGTGTTCAGAATGGAGTTTCTGATAATGTTCTGGGTAAGCTTAATGATCCTTGTGTGAATGATAATGGTGAAAGACTATAATTGAACTCTGCATTGAGAATGGTTTATGTGTGATATGTTGCTGAAAATCTGTGGACACCTGATCAATGTTTTCAGATTTTCATCAACATTATCCACGTTTTTCTTGAAAGAAAAAAATAAATAAATCAAAGGGATAATAGTGGTCAGTTCAGGAAAGGGTTTCTATTCTTCCCTGGAGTGATTTGCTGTTAAACTTTTCGTAAATTTAGATTTCACCTCCCCTGGGTTCAATTTTTGGATCCAGAGAGAAAGTCAAGAAAAAGTTACAGAAAATTCTATTTTCTCATTGTTTTGGTTTTTTTTTTTTCTTCTCTGCTTAATGTACAAAATGAGTGTTTTTACTTTGTTAAGGGATAGGACAGTAGCAAAGGGCTACCCTCCCTCCGATTCAGTATTTATCTTCGCTCTGGGGCTAGCCTATGGATTTTTGGTTAAGTTCCAAGGTTAAGCATATAAATTGTGAAATAAGAGTTAGCGATTGCTTTCAAAATTACTCAGCCCAGCAGGAGGGAAATGGCAGTGCACATAAGAAAAAAAGGAAGGGTTGTAATAATTTGAGTGAAGAGTAGTGTAAATATTTTTTTTTCCCTCTTTCTTTTACCTTTGTTGTGTGAACAAAAATGTAGCATTGGTATTATTCATTATCTAATCTACAAGTAGGACAATTCAGAAGTTAGTAGGATGTATTATAATTTTAACTTTGAAATTATGAAGTTGGTGAGGTAAGGCTGGAATGGACTTTATAAGTGGGCCTACAAAACAAGAATAAATATAATCCAAATAAAAAAAAAAAAGGAAAAGAATAATCTTTCGCCGGGGCAAGTAATTTCATAAGTGATTGTTTTCTTGGGTTTTTTTTTTTTTTGTTGAGTATTAAAAAGGAATGCAAGAAAAAGAAATCTGGTCTATGCTCAAAATAGGTAATGAAAAAAAAAATGTAGTTCTTTTTATGGTATATGATGTATGTATATTTTCTGCAAGTCAAATGCAGTTCCTTTCTTCGTCCAACGGTCACTTTTTTTCCCCAAGCTCATTCCAAGAAAAGGGGAGTGCTGTTTGAAATTGTTAGGATGTCGCCCACCCAAGAGTGAGCAGTTATTTACACAAAGGCATTTTTCCCTCTCGCCAACGCTGTGGTGAAATTCTCCGAACAGAAACACTACACCAAGAATTCCCCAGCTGGGTTCCGTGGGCTGGCAAAGAGAGTTTAACCCTGAAGAGTTATAGTACTTGCTTGTCAAGCTCTGAACAGCAGGAAAGCAGGCGTGCATAAAAATTTATGTGTTTTCCTCCAAAAAGGCAAGAACGGGTCATATCAGATTACACATGTGCCTGGTAGCTGAGAGTTCCCGCGCTTTTGCTTTCCCCCCCCTACCTTTCTCTTGTTGTAAGAGGAACATCATGTGGGCAAGCACGAAACCATTGCGTGGTTTTGACCGGCTGACCAATGGTAGCAAAGCATCCCTCGTGGATGGCGCTGATTGGCTCTGTGTTCTTCTGCAAGAGAGAGTCGTTTTGAGTCTGGGGAAGAGAGGCTCTTGGAAAAAAAAAAAATTGGCACGTGAGGAGAAGGAAGGGAGAAAGAATGCAGGGCAATTGGAAGATAGTCCTTGTCCTCAGTGGTTATCCACCACCAGCCAGGAAAAAAGAATAAGACCTCAACAAGAAAAAAAAAACTAAGCAAACAGCAGCTCTAGAACAGCCTCCAGAGAATGCAGCAGCCCGGGTCGAGGTGTGCCATCACCAACAGGCAGTTAGGCCTAAGAGAAGGGACCCCACCTCCAGAAATGTCTTGCCGGCCTTCTGCAAATTTAAGATTAGTCAACCCTGAGCATAAAAAGTTTTTCATAGAATCATGGTGGGACCTTGCTGCATCTTCAGCAGACCTGCCTGGAATTCCCGGCTCTTAGTAATCAGCAGTGAAGGACCTTCATCACATCCAAGCGGCCAGTACATAGTGGATCAAGGCGGCACCACACTTCATGATAGCCAATGGGAACCTAAGTCTTCTGACACCGAACTATTGCCCAAACAGAGGAGGGAAAATATCAAACATGAACCGGACTGAAACTCCTATGTGATACTAACCCGTGACTAGATTGGCCAGAATATCTTGAAAGACACTGAGAAAAGAAAAAAAAAAAAACTGTCTCCCACCCAGGAGCTATCCATGAGTAAGTCATTAATTCTATTCAATCTCTGGGACAGAGAGAAACACTGTCAGCATGCTTCTAATAAGAGCAGAAAAAAGACAATACCCACAGTAGTTTCCAAACACCCCGAGTTTAAGTTCTTTTTCATTTGAAGTTTTTTTTTCTTGCTCGCACATTGGTGCCCCACTGTTGGAATTAGGAGAAGGAAATTGTTGAAGACAATAAAACAAATGAATTAAATGATGGTGTAATTTGTAAGGTAGAATGCACATTAATTAATATTAATTTTGCTCATGTCAGTTACTCGCCTCTCAAAAGGAGGCCATGGCCCTGTTACAATGTCTAAATTTTAATTTAAAGGCACTTACGAGCCTTGAGAAAATCTGAGTTTTGCCCGGAATGTTGCTTATATTCATATAATCATAAGTTGCATCTACATATAGGTGTGTATACTCTCTACCCTAGCTATAAGTTCTGTTAATTGAAGTGTAGATCTCTACACATGTGTGGGCCAGTGAAGGCGTAGCAAAGTGTTAAATTATAATAGTATTAAATCTCTCATAGCAATATTAATATCTTCCCTATTTATGCATGTTATTGTTGTAAAAATAAATACAGGCATTAGCCTTTCAAAAACCAAATTTTGGCATAAGTTGGCATTCGATTTCTAGGTGTGTCTCATAGTTTCTGAGCCATTGCATTCATTCATCAACCTACGCTTAGACGTTGGCCTAGGACGAGAATCAGGGTTTGTGACAATATATACCAATGTCTATTTAGTAAAATGAAGTGATGATTACACGACCATTTCTTTTGATGCTTATATACACGAGTTCCAAAAATTACTGATTTTTCCAGAGTTGACACATTTATACATGTAACATGAATACAGTGTGATGTCATAACATAGAAATAGTACAGGTGGTGAAAACAAAATTGTATCTGTGTACACACAAGCTCACCAACAAGTGAAAACCTCATACACAATTGTCATTTCAAAGTAACAAGAATATAGCCACCATAAAAAACACTTTGGGTTCCGAAATGCATCTACCCATCTCCCAAAGTTAAATTTTAGTCTAAATTCAAAATTTTCCCTCAGGTTTACTTTTGGCTATCTATTATAATCACCTTACATAACATGGCTGAGATTTCCGCCACAACATGTGCATACGAACAACATGTGCATCTAATACATTTTTTCAACCACAAGTATATCCACAAATATACTTGGGAATCTTACTCTGGGTCAAAATAGTAGATTTTGTTATTTATGATCAGTATCTGAAACACTTAATTGTTGCCACTCTTGAGACTGGAGGCGCAGATGTTGGCTCTGATAACTACTTGTTAGTGTCGCAAGTGAAACTGAATGTTGGTTGGAGGAAAAGGCCTAGAATGGAAAGAATAAAGGTAGACAGGCTGTCTGAAGAATATCAGAATTACTCAAACATACTCAGAGAATGACTGAATGAGCTGAAGTCATGTGAGATGGATGTAGAAAAGAAGTGGGAACATTTAAAGAACTGTTGTCACTGTTGCTGAAGAGGTCTGTGGCACCACAATAGTGGGTAAACAATGGAGGTGATGCTTGGTGGAACAATGAGATTAAAGAAGCAGTAAAGAAAAAGAAGGAAGCATATTTGGAGTTGTTGCAAGCTAGAGTTGCTGTGAATAAATACTGCTGTAAGAAGCATGAGGCAGCTAAGCCAGTTTGCCAGAGTAAGGCAAAAGATAGAAAGGAGAAGAGGGAAAGGCATGAATTGGCTTTTGGAGAGATAGGAAGACTAAGGTACACGAGACTCAAGAAAAATAGGGTAAACAAAGTTGTAAGTTGTGTGAATAGGATCGGGGAAATAATATGGGAGCCCAATGAAAGATGGGGTGAATACTTCTGTAACTTATTAGATCATGAAACATGTAATTCTGAGGCAGAAATAGATGTTATAGTGAGAGATGGAAGCACTGATTGGATCTCAAGAGGAGGTGTGCAAAGCTCTAAAATCTCTTAAGAATGGTAAGGCTTACCAAAAATCAGAAATTATATGCAAAAGATTTCCCATCAGGAGCTTATCCAGTGCAGGAAGAAATTTTCAAATCAGAGTTTCAGAAACATATCAGGGGAAACACAATTTACCTTTACGCCCCTAGTGGAAGACCTATGAATTATATTTTGAAATTATATGAAAAACTTGTCACACCGGAAACTATCCAAAAAAAGAAGAATTTTTTTCAAATCTGGCCATTACAAGCAGAGATGTTGACAAAAATAAGACATACGTCTATGACCCATGGTGGAAAAACTATGCAATATTTTAAGAAAAAAATCTTCTGAAAAGGTTTATCAATGTGAGTGGCATCTGTGTGCAAATGAATTTTTCAATCAAGATTTTAGAAGCTCAGATTTTTATGGCAAACACATCAGAAGCAGAAATGAACACTTGTGCACCCCCTGGTGGTCAAACCATTCTTTACCAAAAATTAGAAATTGCATGCGAAAGATTTTCCATCAGGAGTTGTATCCGCTGAAGAAAAAAAAAATTCATGTCGTAGTTTTAGAAGTAGAGATATCGGGGAAAATGCACTTTACTTTTACACTCCCTAGCGGAAAATCTGTGCTTAACTTGAAGTGACTAAACCTAAAATACTCTGACAAAAATGGAATCTAAAAGATAATTTTTTTTTAAATTGCATGCTTAGAAGCAAATATGTGGAATAAAATTTAATTTGAATTATATATCTGTATCTATGCCTTCTAGCAGCGAAATTGTACATCGTAAAAAAAAAAAACTAAATGAAGGATTATCATTCACATATTTCAAGCTTCCCAATGCAAAAATAATTTTTCAAATCTGACTAATAGTTGGAAAGATATGGTGCCCACAGACAATCTGATAAGCATTTTTAGCAAGTCTTTTTTACAAAAGATAACATTTTAGCAGGTCTTTTGTAAAAAGACCTGCTGAAAATGCAGCTCCAAAGACACCCTGTTTTGTGTTTTCACGTACTGTTCGCTCTAGTAGCTCAATTGCAGGTGTCAAATCTGAGGGGAGCTTTTTTTTTCCTTTAAGGGATTGCGCCTCTGCTATGGCCTCCAGCTGGCCTGCCTCTCTTGGTGGGATTAATCTCCCCACACACACCCATGCTGGTCGAAGTTCATTTGAGTGAGTAAGTTCCCTTCACAGAATAGGCAGATAAACAAGCCTGCAGAGTGATCTTGAGAGCTTCCAAACAAGTAATACAAGCACCGAGAACCTGACAGATTATGGAAGAAAAAAATGCTTCAAAGGGATTATCCATGTGGAAATTTCAGAGAAAAAAAAATCCAGAAAAAATTCAGCACATCAGCAGCACCACATATTTGCAAAAAACATAACAGCTGTGGCAGTGAACAAAGAAATTATGGTAGTTCAATGAGAAGTTTTATTCGCCAACAGCGAGCTGGCGACCAGAAATTTTGTGCCTTGTAATACAGTATATATAGAATAAAAAACATTTAGAAGTGCAACCAACTTACAAGATTTTCATATGCAGCAGCTCTATTTTGGTAGAAAGTTGCTAAATCACTTTTTTCTTCTGGCGGACATATTTTAATGGCATTTGTGTAACACTCCACGGCTTTATCAAACAGGCCCTCCTTAAATAGCTTGTTTCCATTATTTTTGAATGTTTTTGCTTTCTCATGAGGACTCTGAAAATTTTAAACATTTCAATTAAGTAAAATTAAAAATAAACAGCATACATATGAATATATTACAATGACAAAATTTAACCAACTAGAAACTAGGTACATACAAATGCATCACTAAACTGTTCTATGAGATTCAGAGGTTAGCTCCTCAAAGAAAGCTCATCTGCCAGATTACAATGCAAAACTAATGGTGCAACATTTTACTTACTGTTGGTGTGCCAGATGTCTTACAGCAATCTACGCACACAACTGGAGGTTTGGTGATGTTATATCTGCAACTACCACAAAGCATGTTTCCCAACAATACAGGCAAACACAAATGAGGCCACAAGCACGTCAAGGGGCATTTTTTGTTTTTATCGGCTAGCAAGGAGACAAGTGCAGCAGATTGGGCATTACATTACCACATTTTTACAGAAAACGAATGTAACTCCATTCAAATGACTATCTGTGGCCTTCGTTACGGAGGTAGTTATGTTGAATAAGCTTCATTTGCATATGTCAAGGTGTTCGTGGCTTCATTTGTGTTTGCCCATCTTGTTGTAACGCTCGTTTTAGGATAGTTACAGATACAATGTCACCAAACTTTAGGGGCTAATATCTCAGGAAATAAGCCCTAAATGTCCCTGAACATTTTCTGCTTTTATTTCCCCAAGGAATCTCCCCCTGTGGTTATGCACCATTTATGTAACACCCTGTATATATGTTATAATTAATATGCAATATTAATTTATTTAATATACCAGTGTTAGAAGTAGAAATAAATATTTTACTGACCCAGCATACCGCTAGGAGTTGCAAGCCACTGGTCCACCATAATGCCCACTAGTCCGAAAAAAAAAAACCTTACATTATTTTCTGCATATATAGTAGATGTTTACCACTTAACACATGCCAAGTGCTCCGCTTTGAGCGAAGTTTCTCCATTTTTGACAGCTAAATCTGCGTGCGCCGCTCAAGGCTTAAAAACTCGAGTCGTTAAAAGTTTTTATTTTGGTCTTTAGAATTTTTTTTTTTGTTATCTTTATTTCGGTGTTTTTTAAAAGCTTAAATTGAAAATTCTTCCAAGTGTATTAAAGTATGCTTTTCCCCTTTTTTTTTTCTCTTTCTGTAAATGCCATTTTTCTGTGTGTGTGTGTGTGTGTGTGTGTGTGACTACGGAAGAATAGGTTGTTTTGCTCTTCTTGGCACTTACCCTGTTATCAAGGCCAAGTATTCGAGCTAGTTGTTCATGGCCAATGGCATTGGAGGACAACAGAGAGCTGAACAGGTCTTGGGAGAGAGTTGAGTGGGGTGGGAGGGGGGCATTACTCCGAAACGACTTTGTGCGTGGCAGGAGGAGTTATGTGAGTGACATCATAGCGGAGTCTTTCTCGTAGGCTGCGGGAGCGTTGGCTGCTGAAGAACGCGGTGCAGGGCGAGAAGCAAAGCTGATGACGGAAGTTTCTGCAGTGGAGTGTTGGAGCTTGCATCGTAGCTGGACATAGTTTGCAGTTTTCATTGTAGTTGTTTAGAACAAGGTGAATTTCTTTAACCTTATTGTGAGATGTTGAAACGACCGCATAGTCAATGCTTTTCAGATGCTCACTAGAAACAATGGCCCGTTTTAAAGCATTCCAAAAAATCCAAAGCACACGCTTACTGTTCCGTTTGAGACATTGATTTCACTATCGCACATGGTGGTATAAGCGACTGCAAATGCCATGTCACATGCCACCAACATTTAGACAATGCAAAAGTAAAGGCATCTAATCAAACCCTTACATCTTAGTTTGTTTCCATTTCGGAAGATGTCCGTGTAATACGTGAGGAAACATTGTTCACAGCTTTTATTACAGAGCATAATTTACCCATCTCTGTAGCAGACCATGCCAGGCCTTTATTAAGATGTTCCCGGATTCGGACATAGACAAAAAATATGGATGTGTGCGGATGAAAACAACAGCTATTATTAACAGTATGGCTGATTGTACTGCCCATGAAATGATAGAAATTTTAGAAACTTCAAAATTTAGTTTAGCAACCGATGCTAGCAACACTAATTCTGCAGAGGAAATATTTCCCGTTGTTTCATATTTAGATACAACAGTGGGGAAATTATTCCCAGCTTATTAAGCTTACCAAAGTTAAATGGTGATGCAGCAGGAGAAAATATGTTTAAGTTACTGGATACTGAACTGGGGAAAAAATCAATACCGTGGCACAATTGTACTGCATTCTCATCAGATAATGCATCTTCTATGGTAGGAAAATATAAAGGTGTCACAACGTTTCTCCAGGAAAAAATCCAAATATGGTAATTCATGGTTGCACCTGCCATCTATTGCATTTAGCTGCCAAAAAGGGAGCTAAGGAGCTGAAAATTGATGTTGAAGATTTTGTGGTTGACATATACTATTTTTTGCATAAAAGCACCAAGCGTATTGAAGCATTTAAAATGTGCCAAAAAGTTTGTAATCTTGAAAAGTCAAATTATTAAATATGTGTGTACCAGATGGCTTTCACAAGTTTTCCAGCTTAGGTCAGAATAACTATATTTCCTACGAATTTCAGCACTTAGTCTCTTGTCTTCGGCGTTGGAAACTACCAATTGGTCCCTATGTGAGATAATATAACACATTATCTCAAATAGGGACCAATTGGTAGTTTCCAACGTCATTAATATCTACCAGATATCCCACTAAATATGTAGGGAAACTGCACTACCTTCCTCCTCTGGTCAATACATTGAAAGGGATATGCCATAAACACTCTCTCATTTGGCATAAACACTCGTAATGTCTTTCTCCTTGGTTCGCCACGACCGAGATACCGTCAACGTCAGAAATAAGCCTGGAGTGTATTCCATACCTCTTCTCCACCAGGATCCTGCTTGCGAACATAAGGTCTACATTGGCTTGACCCTGAGGACTTTGAAGATCCGTCTTAAAGAACATCAGTATGCACTGCGATCCGGGAACATCTCCACGGCTTTAACCGATGCAGTTATTAATGACGGCTTCGCACCAGATTGGACCAATGCAAAAATCTAACTCCTCAATAAACAAATATAACATTTTTGGAGTAAAGTCTCTACATCCAAAAATTTTGGTACACCTGCTGCAATACGGATTTCCCAGCCTTCATTCCAACTCCTTAGAGGCGACTCATGGGTCCCGCTCTGGATCAACAAGAAGCTGAGACCACTTGACCATCTTTAATCAATTTTGTGTTTTGTCTTGCTGCTACCTGGATATTGGACTTTAATTTTCATATTGGCAATCTATGTATAAACTTGTGACGTGTAATTGAGATAACAAACCTATGTCTATATATTCTTGCTGCTTCCGAGTAATTCGGGGCTTTATTCAGTGGCTTGAAAATGAGGTCTTGAGACCTCTAAAGCACTTGGTGTAAACGTAAATGGGCTTTTGGAATTTTTAATAAATGCGATTTTATTGAGTGTTTCAGGGAGCCTATTGTGGTTTTATCGTGCTTTAAGACAGCAAGTTTATATCAGTATATACGACTGTCGTACATGCCAATTATTACGGAATGTCTGTAGTTTCTACGGATTTCGTTGTCTGACTACGGAACTCACGCTCGAAACTATGGATTCTATGAATTTTCATCGTTTTAAAAAAAAAATATTTTTGGTGGGGGTGCAGGATCTTTTTCAGTCTGGGGACTTTTGTTTCAAAGCTTTCGAAAACAGTTAAATGGAACAAAAAGAATTTGCCCTAATCGTAATTTTTTCTCCCGATGTGTTTGTGTTTAGTATTCTTGTTATTTTATGGCATATATGTTTGTATTTCAGCTTGAAACTGTAGCCTAGGCAAGATTTTGTGGAAACTGAAGTTAGACGTCACAAAAATTTCCTCCTAATTTTGAGGCACGAGATTCTTTTGCAAGTTCGAGAAATTCCGCCTTTTCGTTATTTTTGCCTCTTAGGAGATCCATGCACAAGCAAACAGAATTTGAAGGGGGTCAGGGGTCGTAGGAGGACTGAATTTTATCTTTACGAAACTTTCGAAAACGGAAAACCGACGGAGTTCAGATTTTTTCCGTAGTCATAATTTATTTTTTCTCATGATGTTACTTCTGTTCCGTATTTTTAGCTATCATTTTACTGCATAATTTTTTGTATTTCAGCTTGAAAATGAGAAGAATTTTAAAACCAGAAGTCGGACGGATTTTCCCGTAATCGCTATCCCCCCTTAAGTTTTTGCATTTAATCTTGATAAAGGACGAAGGAAATTCCCGAAAACGCAAGAGATGAAAATTTTTTTAAATTAATGCATGGTGTTCAAAAGTATTAATATTCCCAAAGTTACACCATTTATCTAAAATAGTTGAAGCTTTGATGTCATGCACTCATGGTCCTCAGACTGATGGCTTTTATCAGAGGGCATAAAAAAACAAGAAAAGAAAATTACAATGAAGTAGTCTGGAGAGAATGATATCAGCAGAAAGAAAAATTAAGCAGTGGTGCTGTGAAGTTGCAGAGTCAATAAAAGACAAACTGCCAGTAGTACACATTCTTGCCGTCTGTTTAGATTTTTCACCAGTTAAAATATTCAGCTTCCTCCCCCTTCTTTGGTCTGATCTTAAACTGCAATTTTAAGGGCAGCATGATCATGTGGTAAGTGGAGGTTCGTCGTGCACTGCACGTTCACTTGCTTGGATTTCCTGTCTGTCAAGCATCATGGAATTCTGAACACATCTTACCAATTTTTACTGGTGGAAGTTTCGAACCTCAATGAGAATCAACTTTGTGTTTTGCACGTGTTAAGTTTGCTTCATTAGAGTCCTTGTTTCTTGTAACATTTGTTGAGGCGCATATTTGTTTTTATACAAAGAGATGGATCATTTTGTAAAATAGTCCATGTATGCCACACAATACTAGTTATTAGTAACAAGGCTGTTGCCAATGTTGGCAGGTATGGATGTTTTTTTTTTTTTAAATATCATGGTCCGAGACATGCTGCCATGCAGATTATGCGAAGGAAAACTTGTTTTTCTCAGAATTTCACGATCTTCAGATCATATGCCGCAGCGGATTATATACACCCTTGTGGATCTCACGAACAAAAAATTTTTCTGAATTTTATGGTTTACAGATTATACGAAGAAAAAAATATGGTACTTTGAAATAACATGTACAAAATATGACTTCTGCAAATAGTATTTTAATAAAATCAATCTGAAATTTTAATTTTTGAGATAGTCTACTGAAAGGGAAAAAGAAAATTATGAAGCAAATTGGAACTTTATTTTGCAATAAGTGGTTTGGGTAAAAATAAAAAAATATGGTTTACCACTTTTTGTTCCAGCATCATAACCAAACATGTTTTTGTTCATGCGTTATTGACTTCATTTCACCTGGCGCCTAAATTTTGGAGCTGGCTCCTAGATCTAGAACATATTTGTCGAGCCCTGATAATGGTGTTATATCGAAATCAAGAACAGAAATTTGTTTCCTAAAACTAAGCATCAGTGAGTGCTCAGTGATAGCGCATCAAAGTATCAAAAAACCTATAGATTAAGAATATGAAAATATAATACAGTGGTATGTTCATATTATGAACAATATAATATGAACATACCACTGTATAATATGAACATACCAGGTATGTTCATATTATGAACATACCATTATATTCTTCATTTGCAACTTTTTTGGAAAATTTCGAGCTCCTACTCTTCTGTGTTACGTACTACTTAATTTTAACCTCCAATCTACAAAAAAAAAAAAAAGCACACAAAGAAATAAAATAAATAAACTTTGCCACCAATTTGGGGGCCCTGGGTGTGAAACTGTATTCTGGGAAGGTAAAACTCCCGATGGATTAAATAAGTTTAGTTATTTGAGTTTTGACTTGTTGCAACCACCAGTAGACGTCGCCGCACGAGATAATCTTAACATCTTTCACAACTGTGACAAGATTTAACATGAAATAACGTCATTCTTAACATTGAAGTGGTTAGTAATTACTGTATAATAAAAATATGTAATAACACAGTAAAAATTAATTTGCGATGTTTAGCTTTGCTTCTTTACTTAAAACATTTCCAAAAACATCTGCTGCAACGGATACGGTACGAATACCCAGTGGATTCAAGCCTTTCAGCAATTTTCTGCGCTCTTCCTCCAATTCTAAATAACCAGAAATGAAACCATCTTTATCACTATTGTATTCCCTCAAAAATTTCTGGAAAACTTCATTTAAAGAAACCTCCATAACCTTCAGAGAAACTTCGAAATCGCTAATGTGAGTCCCGTTCCACCATCGGATGAAGACCTTATCGAATGGTTGTATATTGTTTTTGATATATTTTATTGCACAGGCGCAACTGACTAAATCTGTGATGTCCGCATGGTATCCAAGCCTTGTGAACTTAGCATCTCCAGTGCATCTTATTCTAGAGTCTAGAAGTAGAGATTAGCCATGCATGGCTCTTTGAATAGGGATTGGTCTCTTGTTCAGCTTCAGGGCAAAAGGGGAACTGCAATGAAAGTTGTAGGGGTAGAAGGAACAGACTAGCGTCTCTAGACAGGAATGATTCCCTACGGAACTCTTAAAAGCATGCTCACGGACATACATTTTTATAATCTTGGGGACTTCAGTTTCGGGGGTCGTACACATATTGCATTAGTGAAGGCGGCAGCCCGACTTATTTTCTTGAACGCAAGTGTTATTTAAGTTTTGTCAGCGGAGCGTCCGACTTCTACTCTGCAAATGATAAGTGACAACAATTTCAGTAGCATTCACTTGCTAAACACTAGCAACAATGCTGGAAGGACAAGTTTTGTGGCTCCCAGTACATTTTAAAGGACATTTTCTTTCTCCTTGCACTTTACATTCATACATGCCAGTCGACAAGAGGAAAAATACATTGCTGTGCCACTATCCGCCAATTTTTTTTTTTATTATTATTTCCCAGTTTGTTTTACCAAATAGCTCCGAGTCTCTCGTTTCAACTTCTTTCAAAGTTCAATATCTTCCATAGAATGAAATGTAATTTGTTCATATTACAATTTTTTTTTTTTTTAATTAGAGGTTTAAACTACCACCGTGAGCAACTCAGTGGGCTATAAGCAGTTGCTCATCCCAAATTTAGGGCCACTGGTTCCAGGGTAGGGAAAGAGCCAGCATCGTAAGACAAACACAACAGCCATGCCTCTCCGGGATTCTAACCTGGACCCATCTCGGACAAATGACCAGAAGCCATCGCTGATACCACTGCACCACCGGGGCGGCCATATTGTAATTCAATGTCCATATACAATTTTAATGTGCTGTTGCAAATAGACCAAATGACTGATACTCTGATTGCAAAGACCACAGTGGATATTGGCTAAAGTTCCAGGTATTTCTGTAGGATGACGAAACTTTTTCACGTGCCTCGATAAATTACTTTTCCCAGAAAACTCACGCTTACAATAAGCACAAGAAACAGTTGTGGCGTTCGACATACAAGTTTTTTCGAACTACGTATCTTCTGCACACGAGAGTAGATGCCTACCGAACTGAAAGCAACATAAACACCTGCCTTCGAGAGTAGAAGACTGGCTGCCGCCTTCATTAATGCAATATGTGTACGACCCCCGAAACTGAAGTTCCCGAGATCATCAAGCGTCCATGAGCAGTAAGACTCCCATAGGGAATCATTCCTGTCTAGAGATGCTAGTGAAGAAACAGTGCCTTTAGTTTGGGGACAGGTTTTTATCTTCTGCTCAATGACCTGTCAGTTAACAAGTTTGTTGTTCTAGACTAGTACAAGGGCCTGTTACTGTTCATTGTTTGCCTTTGTTCCTCTGTACTCAGCTTTATACAGAGTACACTATTTGTATTTTCTACTTAATAATAGCCAGTGCCTTGTATGTTCTCAGATACTTTACAAATGTCTGCTGGGAGGGAGAAAGAAAGATCCAATTTGGTGCTATTTTACTGAAAAGATTGAGCTTGGAAAGGAAGGATGTAGGGCACACATTGGACTGGTGGAGGTCATTAGCTTTGCTAAAGTACTGTTTCTGAAAAAGGACTTAAGCTATTGAAGCACTTCACACATGCAAAGCTACATCTGCTGGAGTAGAGAGAATGTTCTCTACTTTTAGACTCTTGCACAGTAAACTCAGGAATCAGTTGGGGATAGAAAAGGCTGCTAAACTTGTGTTTTTATTTATATAAAGATCTAAATATGGAAAAAGTGCTTAAAAATTAACTGATTACCTATACCTACACAGTGCCATGTTTGCAGTAGAAATGTTACTGCAACTGGAAAAATGCACGAATTTTAAATTATTTTTGTTATTAATTTCCAGTTGACTAAATTTTTTGCAATTAATTGCTTGTGTTTTGTTGCTAATGGATAGGATGAAGCTTAAAAATCAATTTAAATAAAAAATCTGATTTAAATTAAAAAATTTGATTTGATTTTTTTTTTAAAGTCATGATTTTTATACCCCCTGATTTTAACTAGATACATAACAATTAACCATTAGTGCCTGTGCAGTGTAACTTTGCACTTTTATTGTACCAATTTTTTTTTTTTTTCAGTACGTTAGAAATCTTTCGAAAAATTGCATTTTCGAAATTCATCTGCAATGTTAGAGATCTCTCAAAAATTGAAGTTTTACTTCAAAAATTAAATTTTTAAAGTCAAATTTTGCACTTTAGAACATTTGGGCAAACTATGGAGATCAATTATTATATTTGCACTTTTAAGGTATTAAACCCCTGCAAAGTGCGTATAGTTTACTTGCAATTCATAAATGATATACTATTAAAAAGCATCAATCACTTACCCTAAAGATCATGGCAATTTCCATCCACAACACACTTCCAGCAAGTCAATTATCGTAATGTTGTTGGCCTTCAAAGGTTTACAGACATCTTGCTTAAGATTCCTTCTTCCGGGGATGAAACATCGTAATTTTTTTTTTTTTTAATTTGCTAGACGAACTACGCTGGTTTTTTTAGCCATACGAGATGTAACTATAGCTCGTAAATTCCATAAAAAACACAAGCATACTACTCATTCATACATTCAATTAAAAAACTATGTACATATTTACACATTACATTCCTAGGTGGTTAAACCTTTGTCAACTGTGAGAAACAAAATGCTCCATCTGTTTCAAAACAACCGCTGCCACTCCCACTGCAAGTGTCACTCATTCAGCCCTTCACACACAATCTTCTAGCGCTTTCAACAGACTACTGTCGTCCTCAGGAGGCAGGTGTGTCTCACCCGCCTACCACAGCTCAAGTGAGCAAAGCCATTGAGGCACGGGCTCCAGTCGCAATCTCTGAATCTTTGTGTCTCTGGCGCCATCTATTGTCATTGCTGCTCTTTTTTTTTTTTTTCTTCTAAGCTGTTGTTCAATTAAAAAAAAATTGAAGGCCTTAATAAAAATTGAACAGCTTAGAAGGAAAAAAGAAAAGAGCAGCAATGACAATAGATGGCGCCAGAGACAAAGATTCAGAGACTGCGACTGGAGCCCGTGCCTCAATGGCTCTGCTCACTTGAGCTGTGGTGGGCGGGTGAGAGACCTGCCTCCTGAGGAAGACAGTAGTCTGTTGAAAGTGCTAGAGGATTGTGTGTGAAGGGCTGAATGAGTGACACTTGCAGTGGGAGTGGCAGCGGTTTTGAAACAGATTGAGCATTTTGTTACTCACAGTTGACAAAGGTTTAACCACCTAGGAATGTAATGTGTAAATATGTACATAGTTTTTTAATTGAATGTATGAATGAGTAGTATGCTTGTGTGTTTTTTATGGAATTGACGAGCTATAGTTACATTTTGTATGGCTAAAAAAACCCAGCGTAGTTTGTCTAGCAAATAAAAAAAAATTAAGATGTTTCATCCCCGGAAGAAGGAATCTTAAGCAAGATGTCTGTAAACCTTTAAAGGCCAACAACATTACGGTAATTGACGTGCTGGAAGTGTGTTGTGGATGGAAATTACCATGATCTTTAGGGTAAGTGATTGGTGCTTTTAATAGTACACTGCTGGACAATTGCTAAGGACTGATCATAAACGGCTATATAGCGAATAAAAAGTAAGTGTGGTTGGATGCCAAGTGAAATAAAGTAATGTCAGAATGTCATGTTACAAGAAAGAATTTATTGTGCTCTGAAATCCAGAAGGCTTTGGAATGTGTTCAAGGGACAAACAGGCCATTTTGTGCAGAATACGTAAACGTGAAAAAAATGCAATTACCGTAAGCAGGCGTTCCGGCGTAAGATGTCAATACGGGATATGGCCACCATGGAGGGCGATGCAAGATTCCACACGTCGTGTCATGCTTTGCACAACATTATCAAGCAGCTGTTGTGGTAATTTATCCCATTCCTCAGTCAGTGCACGGATGAGGGTGTCCTTGTTTATTGGAGGGCATTGGCGACCAGCAAGACTCCTCCCCAAAGCATCCCACACATTTTCAATAGGATTCAGATCTGGAGAACGTGCTGGTCATACGAGGCGTTGAATATCCTTGCTCTCAAGACACTCCTGAACAGCGACTGTTCGATGACATGTTGCGTTGTCGTCCATGAAAATGAATCTATCACCGACAGCACCACGAAACATGCGAACATGATGTAGCAGAACATCATTAATGTATCGTTGGCCAGTCATAGCCCCCGTTGGAAGCACATAGAGGGACGTACGGCCATTGATCATGATGCCAGCACATACCATGACACATGTCGGATATCGGTCCCTTTCCTGTATGTTTGCTGGACAATATGCAGTACCACTATCACGCCAGATCAGTTGTCGACAATCAGACTATAGACTGTATCTACTCTCATCTGAGAAGAGGACAGCAGACCAGTCGTTATCAGTCCAATTGCGATGTTGATGGCACCATTGCAAACGGGCGGTACGGTGACGTCTGGACAATGGGATGCACACAACAGGACGGCGGGCGTATAGTCCTTCATGCAAACGTCTGGAGACAGTTTTCGGGATATCCGCTTGCCAGTAGCAGCCATAAACTGATTTGCTACCTCACTAGCTGTGCTGCGCCGGTGTCTTTTTGTTGATAGCACTATGTACCGATCTTCTGCAAGTGTCGTACTGCGAACACGACCTCCCCCGTGACGTTTGCTACACTCTCCATTTGTTTGAAATGATTTCCAAAGCCTTGAAACAACACTGTGGCTGACGTCGAACTCCCTGGCAACATCTGTTATTTTTCGCCCTTCTTCAATCTTGCCATTAATACGGCCACGCGTAAAATCATCTAGGTGATGTCGGGAAGACATACTAAAAATTGCTAGTTCGTCAATTGATTCTTTCCCTTTCAACTTTGCGTTTGAACAACAATGGTCAATACGCGTCAAATCCTTTATATCTCTTATCAACGCTATGACGTCACGAACAAGTTCGGCAATCCAAAATTTGTATACGCACAACACTTCTTACTGTATCCCGCACTTATGCTAATTTCCACATTTTCCTGCCTTCCATTTTATGGTTGCTATCGTTGCTATTGTCATCCGTCCTTAGCAATTGTCCGGCAGTGTATATCATCTATGTAGATCAGTTCAGCTCTGTATGTTTGACTCTGCTGCCATAACATCATATACAAGTAGTAACTTGTCAATTCTGCAATTAGCTCAATAGGTTCACTGAATCTTATGTTATGAAATTATTTGATATAAATACAGCTGTCAAAATGATAAAAGTAGCCTTCCCTTCAGCATACACTGTTTTGAATCTGGAAAGGCATTTTTAATTAATTTTCACATCATGGCATTTTTAGAGAACACGTTACTGAGGATTCCCAAATTCCTACATAAAACCAGAAAACCCGGATTTCAGAGTTTAGAATATTGCAAAAATCCAAAATTCTGGGCTACACCCGAATGACAAACAGGCCCGGTTTTTTCCTATTTTAATCGGAAAATTGATCTACATTTTTTTTATTCTGTCAAAAAGAGCACGAGATGTCTTTATACATGTGTTGCAGTTATCAGAAACAGAAGCATAAGAATTAAATGTAGAAGACCTGGTTTGAAATTGGAAAAGTAGAAACCACAGCTTTTTGAGTAAGAGCATCATTGGAACTTATGGCTTTTTCAAAAATTAATTTCATGTCGATTAAGGAATAGAAAAGGTGAGAATACTTGATAATTGTCAGTATTAAACCAAGGAAGGAGAAAGTGATAAGTATACAATAGAAATTTCTTTTAACACTATTAAATAAAAAAAAGATAGTATGATATTCTTGAATTTATTTTTCAGCTTAAATATTAATTCTTTTGGTTTTGGGCTGAGAAAGAACTTTATTACCCTACCCCAAATGCAAATAATTAACAGCAAACTCTCCCAATCATCAGGATAGTATCTACAAGCACTCCTCATTGCAACTTAAGGGGAATGTGGAAAGGTTCCAACACAGATGTTTTCCTTTGGCTGGAAGCAGCACGAAAGCAACTTTCATAACAGCAGGCCAGTTAAGCACGTATTCGCCTTAAACAACGAAAAGTGTGAATTCTTCCTTCACCTACCAATAAATGGAAGTCAATTATTTTAACTGTTACTTTCAAAACAAGTACCATATTTTTCCGTGTATAAAGAGATTTTTTTCCAAAATTTTAAGACCAAAAATTAGGGGTCATCTAATACACAGGGGGTTGAGAGAACCCTACGGTTACTGCAGCGAAACTGCCAGTTCCTCTTGTCCCCACTACGACTTGCAAATCTACTGAGTTAAAACTATTTTTGTTAAGCTTCCTGCAATCACTAGCTTTTGGTAATTCGGTTTATTGAAGTCGTTAACGGCCGATTTTGAATAAACCACCGATTGGTTTGTTCTCTGCAACTCCATTGGCGGGAGTAGCGTTTTGGAGTCATTGCACTGATTCAGTCAGTACTCCCTGAACAGTGCACATGTAGATGTAAAATTTAATGCATTAGCTCCGTAAAAATGTCCGAAAATAAAAAATGACTCATTCTGCAAAATTCAAGCTGAAAGTCAGTTACGCAAAGGATTGTGGAAATAAAGCTGCAGAAAGACAGTTTGGACCTCCTACTGAGTATGATCAG
Organism: Macrothele yani; assembly: GCA_039090855.1. Classification (NCBI taxonomy): domain Eukaryota; kingdom Metazoa; phylum Arthropoda; class Arachnida; order Araneae; family Macrothelidae; genus Macrothele; species Macrothele yani. Next base: position 164,698,199 of record CM077002.1, read on the forward strand.
ACAGTGGAGAAAACAGGACGAACAACAAGATGCCAAATAGAAAGATTGCCTTAAGAGGAAAACCAGCAAAATGGCCAAACTTGGAGCAGAGGCTAAAGACTTTGATTATGGAGCAGTGCCAGAGTGGGATATATGTGTCAACCAAGCTTATTCAACGAGACAAAAAGTTTTGCAAGGGAAATTAACATTGATTTCACAGGAAACAGGGCCGTAGCCAGGGGAGGGCCAGGCCGTGCTGAGCCCGACCTAGGTTTCCTTTTGCCCTTCCTAGCGACGCGCACAACAGTATAGTGCCAGACCTCTTTTACATCTTTTGCCAGACCACTTTACATCTTTTGCCCAACCACTTTACATCTTTTGCCCAACCACTTTATATCCTTCGCCCGATCTCAATCATCAGCCGCCCCTCACAGTTTGCTTGTCTGGCTACTGGCCAGACAGGAAAGCCAAAATGTTGAGGAGAGAAGGATTGGCCACTAGAACACTGACCAAGTTAGCAAAAAAAAAATGCCACCAACATACAAGGATAAAATTTTAGTTTCACTCCTATGTCACAAAACTTTGGAAAAAATATTTTGAACAGAGTCAGATTGCAAACATGGATGAGGTGCCTCTCAATTTTGATGTGCCATTAGAACTGTTGATATGAAAAGAGTCAAAACAGTGGCAATCAAAACTTCCCATGAAATGACACTACTGCTGTCCTTGCATGCTGTGCAGATAGTACCAAGCTGCCTCCTATGCTCATATTTAAGAGGAAAGTTTATTCTAAAGAGACCGTACCAATATATATATATATATATGTAGTTCAAGTTAATGAGAAGGGCTCGATGAATGAAGAGATTATGGCTATTTGGTTTGCTAAGATTTGGTTCACAAGACCTGGAGGGCTCTTAAAAACGCCAGCTCTGCTCATGTTTCGTCAGTTCCGAGCACTTTAACAGAAAAGATAAAGGATTGCAGCAGATTTGCGAACACAGCTAGCAGTTATTCCTGATGGACTTACAAGGTCAGCTACACCCTCTAGATGTTTCCATCAACAAGCCCTTCAAATCCCTGATGAAAGAAGAATGGAATAAACGGATGCAAAAAGTGGGTAATAACTTGACACAGACAGGAAGAGTGAAAAAAAACAAAAAAAAAACCATTACCGAGGTCTGCAACTGGGTCCGAAACTCATGGAATGGAGTCAAGCAAGAGGTGGTTGTGAAGTCCTTCAAGAAATGTGGAATCAGCAATGCCATGAATGGAACTGAAGATGATCCAATATATATATATATATACACTGCCGGACAATTGCTAAGGACGGATGACAATAGCAACGATAGCAACCATGAAATGGAAGGTAGGAAAATGTGGAAATTAGCATAAGTGCGGGATACAGTAAGACGAGTTGTGCGTATGCAAATTTTGGATTGCCGAACTTGTTCGTGACGTCATAGCGCTGATAAGAGATATAAAGGATTTGACGCCTATTGACCGTTGTTGTTCAAACGCAAAGTTGAAAGGGAAAGAATCAATTGACGAACTTGCAATTTTCAGTATGTCTTCCCGACATCACCTAGATGATTTTACGCGTGGCCGTATTATTGGCAAGATTGAAGAAGGGCGAAAAATAACAGATGTTGCCAGGAGTTCGACGTCAGCCACAGTGTTGTTTCAAGGCTTTGGAAATCATTTCAAACAAATGGAGAGTGTAGCAAACGTCACGAGGGAGGTGGTGTTCGCAGTACGACACCTGCAGAAGATCGGTACATAGTGCTATCAACAAAAAGACACCGGCGCAGCACAGCTAGAGAGGTAGCAAATCAGTTTATGACTGCTACTGACAAGCGGATCTCCCGAAAAACTGTCGCCAGACGTTTGCATGAAGGAGGACTATACACCCGCCGTCCTGTTGTGTGCATCCCATTGTCCAGACGTCACCGTACCGCCCGTTTGCAATGGTGCCATCAACATCGCAATTGGACTGATAACGACTGGTCTGCTGTCCTCTTCTCAGATGAGAGTAGATACAGTCTATCGTCTGACTGTCGACGACAACTGATCTGGCGTGATAGTGGTACTGCATATTGTCCAGCAAACATACAGGAAAGGGACCGATATCCGACTGTAGTGTCATGGTATGGGCTGGCATCATGATTAATGGCCGTACGTACCTCTATGTGCTTCCAACTGGGACTATGACTGACCAACGATACATTAATGATGTTCTGCTACCTAATGTTCACATGTTCCGTGGTGCTGTTGGTGATAGATTCATTTTCATGGACGACAACGCAACATGTCATCGAACAGTCGCTGTCCTGGAGAGTCTTGAGAGCGAGGATATTCAACGCCTCGTATGGCCAGCACGTTCTCCAGATCTAAATCCCATTGAAAATGGGTGGGATGCTTTGGGGAGGAGTCTTGCTGGTCGCCAATGCCCTCCAATAAACAAGGGCACCCTCATCCGTGCACTGACAGAGGAATGGGATAAATTACCCCAACAGCTGCTTTATAATGTTGTGCAAAGCATGACACGACGTGTGGAATCTTGCATCGCCCTCCATGGTGGCCATATTCCGTATTGACATCTTACGCCGGAACGCCTGCGGACGGTAATTGCATTTTTTTCACGTTTACGTATTCTGCACAAAATGGTCTGTTTGTCCCTTGAACACGTTCCAAAGCCTTCTGGATTTCAGAGCACAATAAATTGTCTTTCTTGTAATGTCCTGGCATTCTGACATTATGTTATTTCACTTGGCATTCAACCACAGTTACTTTTTTATACGCTATATAGCCGTTTATGATCCGTCCTTAGCAATTGTCCAGCAGTGTATATATATATATATATATATATATATATATATATAGACGGTGACTCAGACAGCAATGATGCAGTTGAGGTTGAAAAAAGCGATGTCTGAAACTAATAGTGCTGAAGAAAGTGATGCATAATTTCAGTTTGTATCTTTAAAATATTACCTAATTTCTAAGAAATATAAATTTCTAATTTTTTTTTTATATATTACCAAGACTTTGTGATATTACCTAATTTCTAAATTTACTTCAATGATATTAGCTAATTTCTAAAAAATTAGAAATATGCCCTTTTCTGTAATAAAAATATAGATTTAATTTTCGGTTCGGAAAAGTAGGGATCTTATACACGGAAAAATATGGTGCATCGATAAGAATTAACATTTGGAGTGTCAACAAAGCAAGAAAAATATATGTTATTAATATGAGAAAGTAAGATATCAATTGACAATGCAAACACAGTGGTAGCTTTAAGGATTGATATGTCTCTGCCCACCAAAACAAAACTGGAAATCCAGTTATACTATTTTGGGGCTCCTTAAGCTCTGGGGGCCCTAGGCGCGTGCCTATTGCGCCTAGTCTGAAATCTGCCCCTGGTCGTAGGTGCTGGATGGAGCATGTGGATCCCTTTTCTGAAATAATCAAACTGCAGGCCACATGAGTATGAGAACATGATTTTTATATATAACATAGAAAGAACTTTGCTGCTTCACCATACCATATACATAAAGATATACACTGATAGACCCACTTCAATACTGTGCAATGCCGCACACACTAGAAGATATATATATGCAATAAATATTTAAATAAACCTCAACTACCGAACAATAGCTGAAAATCCAAATTCAGAAATGCACATACTCAACTAAATTTTTAAAGAGCTGCTTCAAATAAATCCTATACAACTTTAAAACCTAGAAAAAGAAAAAAGAAAATTAAATCTCTCAAGCACCCCAAACCAATCTTCAGGAAAAAGCATCTGGGGGAGCTGAGAGTATAGGAAAGTTTAGGTTTCACAAGTGTCAACTTTACTGTTTTTATATGCCAAACTAAACTTCCAATAGGAAATACTGAAACTAAATTCTGACACTGCTTTCCTTACCTAAACTTAAATCATATAAACACCTTAATTCCAATGAAATGCAACTGCAATTGAAACTTAAAATTAAAACAGAACCCCAAAGCGAAATGTCAACATACACGAAACACTTAAGAGACATTGACTATATATGTTTGTAAAGTACAAAAAATGTTTTAGTTTTCAAGTTTCAATTGCATTTCATTGGAATTAAGGTGTTTATATGATGCTTTATTAAGTTCAAGTAGGGAAAGCAGTGTGTCAAAATTGAGTTTCAGTATTTCCTATTGGAAGTTCTGTTTGGCATATAAAAACAGTAAAGTTAATGCACTCATAAAACAAACTTTCCTACACTCTGGTCTCCCAGATGCTTCTCCCTGAAGATTGGTTTCGGGTGCTTGAGAGATTTAGTAATTTCATTTTCTTTAGGTTTTTAAGTTGTAAAGGATTTAATTGAAGCAGCTTTTTAGAAATTTAGTTAAGTGTATGTACATTTCTGAATTCGAATTTTCAGCTATTGTTGGGGAGTTGAGGTTTGAGGTTTACTTAAATATTTATTGAATATGGAGGTTTCTTTAAAATATTTTTTAACTATTCTATTGTTGGAAAATTGAGGTTTGAAGTTTATTTAAATATTTACGTATTTTTATCAGTTCTTTCCAAAGCTACATATACATTGTTTCATATGCACACTTCAGGTGATCATTTTCAGCACACTTTTTTCTGTATCCTATTTTCAAAACAATTATGCCATTTCACATGCATTTTTTTAAACCAGAAATAGTTTGGCATTTTTCTAGTATTCTATTTAATTCCCATGTAATTTGTGTTATTGGCAGTTTTCCCTAGGTAGGGTTGCACCAGGAGTTACGCATCAAGCAAACAGATACATAATGGCACAAGGCCCTTCCACAAGGCCCTTCCACAAGGCCCTTTCACTACTTGATGGTCTGCCATCAAGTAATAACAAAGGTCTCAAAGTGGAGGCTGTGGCAAAAAGCAGTACTCTTTTCTTGCACAAAATTGTGTGGGCTTTGAACAGGGTCCAATTGTGATGGATGTCAGGGCTACTTTCTGACATAATGTAAGTTAACATAACTGAATGTACAAAAAGAATACCCACTTCTTGAAAATAGGAAAAAAAAACCCCCCACATTTTGAAAATAAGCGAGTTGTTGACTTTAGTTTTCTTACATCTGTTGGAAACATTAAATCTTAATCTCGTGAAGAAATGTCAACTACACAATCGACAAAACTGTTCAGAACATTTCCTCTGTACAGCCACACAGTTACCTAGTATTACAAGGACATCATAGTTTGTTCCCAAAATGGCAGAAGAGGCTCTTGTTCAAAGATTTACATGTATGGCTCATTTGCCAACAATGACTATCCCCAAGGCAATTTTTAGTGAGTGGCACATGACAAAGAAAGCAACTTGAACTAAGCTTTCCAATTGAATTTTAGACATGTAAAATAAAAAGAACTCCCACCTGATAAAGCAAAGCATCACACACATTAGTACAGGGGTTAAGGAATACCAGAGTAATACATCTGCACCTAGAAATAAATGTCAATTCATAAACCCACAACTTTGTGTCCCAAAAGGGGAAATAAGTTACTGGTTCTTGATATTTTATTCCATATTTGCACATATTAAGAGCTGTTTCCTAAAACAGTGAGATTCTTCTGCCATTTTATGAACATACTATACAATGTCCTTGTAATTCAAGGTAACATGGGACTGAACAGGGAAAATGTTCAGACTAGTTTTGTCTATTGCTCAATTGAAACTAAGGTTTTTCCTTTATGAAATTAAAAAAGGACCAAGTTTAACAGACATAAGAAAACATCAGTCAACAGCTGACATTTTTCTATTTTCAAGATGTAGGCATTTTTTCCTACTTTCAAGAAGTGGACATTTTTGCTCATACCACAATGACTATGGTTCCACTGTGGTGGTTTCCTATCAGGGTCAGGTCTACTAACACAAAATTCCTTTAGGAAAAAAAAAAAGTATCACCTCATCCTCATACCACAAAAACAAACTATGGTTCTATAGGGTCAGGCATACTACCACAAAATTCCTTGAGAAAAAAGAAGCATCACCTCAACAGGGAACTATAACAACAAATTTCTAACACTGTCAAATAATTGTTTTACTTGAATATTCTTAGCAAGACATTTTTCACTGAAAAAGAAATTTTAATAAGAAAGTTATCCACACAATCAAATACAAACACAATGCCATTTGGATTTTCCAGTCATGGGTATCTATTGCTTCACTGCAATAATCACTCTTCTAGTTACAAAATGCCATACTAACCCAGTATTTACATCAAATAATCACCATATGCAATGACTGCCACTTACCATACCATAACAAAAAAATATTTTTCCAAGCTCTGGTTATAAATTCATTTCCAGATATTATGGAACCACCTTTTCACATTCTGAACATTCCTACAACACAAAAAATAGAAAAATTAGGTCTAAAATAAACCGAAACAATGTACTCATTCTACAAATTCGTTCACTTAAGCAACTTCAACCCCTCCTGTGAAATGACCTAACAATAACATTAGTAATAACAGAATTGCACTCCTCACATGTAGAGTTTGTAATATTTCTCTAATAAAGATGGTGTAGAACAAAAAAAGCTAGTAGATGAAATGTTTTACGGGGTAATTTCGTTGTTCGAAATTTCAGACGTCCTATAGCAGCATATTTCTAAAATTACGCTCCAATTGACACTGATATATGCATTCATATATATACGCACGTTTCAGAATAGGCAGCAGAACTACAATATCGTTGTTTTACTGAAGCAGTTACCACAATATTGTTATTATATTTAGGATTATTAGGCAGCAAACCTCAGAAATAAAGAGCTGTCCGTTTTCCTTAGCTTCTGCAGTTTCTCCACTGTTGAAATTTTCTGACAGTCTAGCTTTAGGAGTAGTCTCATCATTAGAGGACTTTTGAATTTTTTTGTCTTTCCTATTTTTCATGTACCAATAAGCAAGTCCTAAAGCTACAGGAGTTCCAATACCTAATGCAATGGCAAGGTGCCATTTAGATAACTGTGGTCCATTACCCTTACTAGTATCCATTTCGTAATTTCTACCACTCTCAGTTACTCATGAGAACAAAAAAGAGGCCGATATTTGCCACATCTAACCAAGGAATGTCGAAGTTCTGAAAAACAGAAACGGGATAATGCAACTGGCGAGAAAGCGGCTACCAGTCTATATACATTTAAAAGTCATGAGGACACCAAATGTACTGCCATGTTAGTAACAACAATATCACCGCTTCCAGCTGGATTCTTTATTATACAAAATGTTTATGTTACACCATAAAAAAAACCATTCCTAGTGGGTGGAGCACTTTGAAGTAATCGGATCACTTGGATGATGAACTTTGCCCAGTGTGAGTAAGCCGCTCCGATAGCGCAGCGGTCTAAGCGATGACCTCTGATCATTCATCTGAGACGGTTCCGCGTTCAAATCTGCGTAAGGCATTAATGCTGTGTTTGTATTACGGCACTACCTCACTCCCTTCCCTGGAACCAGTGGTCCTAAATTAGGGACAGGATACTGCTTGTAGCCCAAATTTGTGGACGCTACAAAAAATCCACAATGCAGCAAATAAAGGGAAATGATTCTTAATGCAAGTCATATAATTTCATGTGGAATCAGGAAGGGAGATAGAAAAGAAGTCCACATAGTTTCGCATTGCATTCAATCCACCACAATAAACGCCGTCGCCCCGCCCCGGTGGCGCAGTGGTCTAAGGCGCTGGCCTCTGATCATTCGTCCGTAAGGGGTCCGGGTTCGAATCCCGGTCAGGCATGGATGTTGTGTTTGTCTTATGGCACTGGCTCTCTCCCTTCCCTAGAACCAGTGACCCTAAATTAGGGACGGGCGACTGCTTATAGCCCATTGAGTTGCTCACGGTGGTCGTTAAACCTCCAATCAAAAAAAAAAAAAAAAAAAATTCGATCAACGGGTTTTTTAGTGGTGTTTAGGCAGAAATCACTGTGAAATTTCTGTAGTCTTTTAAGTGCTCATGTAAAGCAGGAAAAAGTGGAACGTGTAATCACTGTGTAGCAGTAATGCTTTACCGTAACAGGTAATTTTTATTTTTACATTTTCAGACAAATAATACCAACAAAGTTGTAGCAAGAATTAGTGGGCCCCTGAGAAAGTCACATTGTTGTGCCCCGCGTTAACCCACCACACCACTAGTAGGTATACTCGCAGATTAGATTTTTGTTGTTTCGGTCTTTTGTTTCTTAATGAAGTTTAAATTTATATGGATAACAGCAATTACTTGTTTTCAAGAGTATGTAGAAATACGGAATTTTAAATTATTACTATGCAATAAAAACATGTTGCCTTGTTTATTATTCATTCAAACGCTTTACTAGGTTAGTAGCATTTCACTGGAAAGATTTCGAATGCAAGACACAAACGTTTATACTAACTTGTGAAAAACATAACTGGAACCTTGGGAACGACACTGCTTGGTTTTGTTTGTTTGATTGAGGGTTTTAACGACCACCGTGAGCAACTCACTGGGCTATAAAAAGTCGCTCGTCCCTAATTTAGGGCCACTGGTTCCAGGGAAGGGAGAGAGCCAGCGCCGTAAAGGAGACACAACATCCATGCCTCGGACGAATAGTCAGAAACCATCGCTTAGACCACTGCGCCACCGGGGCGGCGCGGGTACAACACTGCGGGACGCAACATTATGAATTGTTCTTTTGCACGGAATTCTCCATTATACTACTCTCTAATTCCAGAATGTATGGCCGCCCCGGTGGCGCAGTGGTCTAAGCGACGGCCTCTAATCATTCCTCCGAAAGGGGTCCGAGTTTGAATCCCGGTGAGATAAAGAAATAAATAAAATGCATGCAAAAATACCTCAAAAGAAGTCAACCGAAGCTAAGCAACGACTCTAAAAATGTTAGCAGCACCATAGCTAGTATCGATTAATTGCAGAAAGCCATGACAGCACTATAGTAGTTCTTCCTTTAGCCGCTAGAGAAAGAGCGGGCCGCTTCTTGTGTAAATGAGTGGTAGCACCTGGCGACATTTTGATCGCAGAGCTTGTACGGCAAAAACGGCATGTGTCATGTGAGCAACGTTAATTAAGCTCTTTTACTTGCGCGAAAGAAGAAATTTTACGTTGTTTTAATATTGCGTATAAATTTTTTCCAATGGGGTATAAATTAGACATTGCGCCTTTTAACTAACGATTAAAGAAAACATGATTGCCGCCCTGGTGGTGCAGTGGTCTAATCAATGGCCTCTGATCATTCGTCCGAAAGGGGTCCGGGTTCGAATCCCGGTCAGGCATGGATGTTGTGTTTGTCTTACGGCACTGGCTCTCTCCCTTCCCTGGAACCAGTGACCCTAAATTAGGGACGGGCGACTGCTTATAGCCCATTGAGTTGCTCACGGTGGTCGTTAAACCTCCAATCAAAAAAAAAAAAAGAAAACATGATTACCGTAATTTTGGAGGATATGAAATAACTGAAAGGAAACGTCGCTTGTCCTACGTGTAAAATGTATTTCGGCTTCAGTTGCTTGCAAACTGATCTAGACTAGTTATCTAGTTGCATAAAATTCGTATTTCACACTCTAAGTAATGTCAAAAATCATTTTAATGTGGCCATTTGTTTATTCTTAAGAGAAATTGCCAAGAGCAAAAATTTTAATTTTGAAAGTTTTTCCCGCAGTGTTATGAGTTCGTAATAGCTACTCAACGGTAGAAAAAAGAAAAGAAAATTAAATATGATTGAAAGAAATGACTTCTTCATGTAATTTAGAGTTTAGACAATTACAAATCTCGAGAATGAAAAGTCTGGGAAAAGAAACACGAGTTAACAAACCATGTGTAGGTTAAACCAGAAACCTTCCCTTTAGAGCAATACAGTCTGGTGAATGGCACAAGGGTCTAGTAAAAACTAAGTCCCTCAATTTAATATTTAGAGATCAGATAAATGAAAAAGTTTACTAGCTTACTATCTTGCACTTAAAATACTAAAACACCTCTATTATTACAAGGGAAAGATTACGAAAGCAAGTGAGAAGCCAAGATTGAAACTGCAAGGCACGGTAAATGAGACAAGGTTCTAGTAAAAACTGAATCCCTCAACTTATTTAGAGATAAAGTAAGTGCAAAAGGTTATTAGCTAACTAACTTGCACTTAAAATACTAAAACGCTTCTATTATTTTCAGAGAAAGATTAAAAAAGGAGATGATAAGCCTAGGTTGAAACTGCAAGTCACGGCAACATTGCTGTGACTAGCGCTTAAATCTGGATGAAAATATGAGTATGTTTCCTTTTTTTTTTCTTGGGGACAACTTGATCGTCGCACTTCTCTTTTTTTTTTTTTTTTTTTTTTTTTTTTGATTGGAGGTTTAACGACCACCGTGAGTAACTCAATGGGCTATAAGCAGTCGCCCGTCCCTAATTCAGGGTCACTGGTTCCAGGGAAGGGAGAGAACCAGTGCCGTAAGACAAACACAACATCCATGCCTCACCGGGATTCGAACCCGGACCCCTTTCGGACGAATGATCAGAGGCCATCGCCTAGACCACTGCGCCACCGGGGCGGCACTTCTCTTTTCTATTTCCAGACAAGGGATAACGGTATAGTGAGACCACAAAGGTGTGTGATACCTCTTGTTAAATGGCAATAATCAGATTTTGGCTTGGGTTAGCTTCTGTTTCCAGGTAGCACGTTTTAGAGCAATTACCCACTTCCCCAAAGTATCACAATTATTATAAGGAAACCTACGAAATGAAAGTGTGTGCTGGCCAGTTGTTTGTTTATTGGTACATCCGTACGCTACGCAAGTTATAACCTTTGAAAATCTTTTTTTTTCTTTTGATTGGAGGTTTAACGACCACCGTGAGCAACTCAATGGGCTATAAGCAGTCGCCCGTCCCTAATTTAGGGTCACTGGTTCTAGGGAAGGGAGAGAGCCAGTGCCGTAAGACAAACACAACATCCATGCCTCACCGGGATTCGAACCCGGACCCCGTTCGGACGAATGATCAGAGGCCATCGCTTAGACCACTGCGCCACCGGGGCGGCAAAAAAAAATCTGTTTAGCTCATTAAATTTGGCTATATTATTTTCTGAAATACTTTACAATATATACACACTATTTATAAAAACAAAAAAATAAATCTTACTGGTTATACATAAAAAAAATGGATGTAATTGATGCAAAAACACGAACGCCTATAGTAAAAAACGAGATGTGACAGATTCTTTCCGTACAGTGCTAAATTTCAAATGGCCGCCCTGGTGGCGCAGTGGTTTAAGCGATGGCCTCTGATCATTCGTCCAAAAGGGGTCTGGGTTCGAATCCCGGTGAGGCATGGATGTTGTGTTTGTTTTACGGCACTGGTTCTCTCCCTTCCCTGGAACCAGTGACCCTAAATTAGGGACGGGCGACTGCTTATAGCCCATTGAGTTGCTCACGGTGGTCGTTAAACCTCCAATCAAAAAAAAAAAACTTCAAATGTCGCCCGGTTAACTTACGGGTTTTATTTTGTTTTTTTATTGGAGGTTTAACGACCATACGCAGTCGCCCGTCCCTAATTTAAGGTCACTGGCTCCAGGGAAGAGAGAGCCAGTGCCGTAAGACAAACACAACAACCATGCTTCACGGGATTCGAACCCGGACCCCTTTCGGACGAATGATCACAGGCCATCGCTTAGACCACTGCGCCACCGGGGCGCGTATTTCACTAGTGAACGTACGGAATTGCGATTAAAGCTATTTCCGCCACGCGATTGGTTCAGAACTACTTTGGAGATTGCGAATAGGCGGGTCCTATGAGGAGAGTCATGTGACTGAGACATGTAAGCTTTGCTGCACACGCCATAAGCCATTTTAATTTTGGGGTGTTTTCATTGTGACAATGGTTACCTTCAGTTGTTTTACCCATACAGCCGAAATGCGACAGGAGGTAAATAGAGAGTGTACTTTATTGGTAGGGGAACTTTTGTGTTTTTATATCAACGTGACTTCATGGACTTGTTACTTATCATCCGAAGTACTTTCAATCTATGTAGTTCTCACAGAGCCGACAGATGTCAGCACGTCAACGCTCACTGCTCTATCACAAGATAAGTACTGATGTGTTTTGTATGGACACCCATGAGCTGTTTAACATTTCTTTTTCTGGAAGGAGGAGGTTGAAATAAGGAATTGAAGGCATTTTTGATGAAGTTTGGAGGGACATAAATATGAGGAAAACCCAAATTATTGCAAATATATATATATGACAGAACTCTTACTATTTTATCAGACACAATATATGGCAAAAAACATTCTGGAGTATTTATTCCAACGGAAGTGTCTTATTTCAACAGGACACTGTTTTGAGGTCTTACTTCGTGTCATTAGGTAGTTCTTTGCTAATACGAAATAACTCTATTTTATTTTTTTCCCTAGCTAGACCTCTTCACATTCATGAGGACAAAAACTTGATCATCAGAATAAATATTTCAGTGTGGAGACATACTTTTCATTGTTAAAGGTCCTTTTAGGGGTAATAGAAAGAACCTTTATAAACGCACTTACACAACAGCACGAATCGTGGGTACTAGGTGGATGTGCTGCTATTTATTGGCCGATACGGAGTATGGTATTCAACTTGCTATTGATTTAAGTCGTCCTCAATTTTAATATTAAGACATATTTTTTTATTGGAGGTTTAGCGACCACCGTGAGCAACTCAATGGGCTATAAGCCGTCGCCCGTCCCTAATTTAGGGTCACTGGTTCCAGGGAAAGGAGAGAGCCAGTGCCGTAAGACAAACACAACATCCATGCCTGACCGGGATTCGAACCCGGACCCCGTTCGGACGAATGATCAGAGGCCATCGCTTAGACCACTGCGCCACGGGGGTGGCAGACATATTTCGACTTGTATTCATCTGAGAAACTGCAGATATTCTTTATGATATCGTGCACAAAATTACTTCACCGTATTATTCAATATGATCATTTGTCACATATGCTAAATAACCTCACAATGAATTTCTTAGGAAGCAGAACTTCCCACGATATAATTCAATACGATCATTTGTCACATATTTTAAGTGACCTCACAATGAATTTTTTTCGCAAAAAAAAAACTTCCCTCTATAAAAAAAGAGTGTTCCTGTCATATGACTCTCCTCATAGGCCCCGCCTACTCGCAATCTCCAAATTAGCTGTGAACCAATGGCGTGGCGGAAATGGCCTTAATCGCAATTTCATACATTCACTTGTGAAATATGCCACCGGGGCGGCACGGTTTTCCAATCTATGTATCTTAAAGGTGTTTGAGACGTCCTCAGCATCTCGTTCAGCTCTATAACCTTATTTCCTGTATATCCTCTACCCACCCACCTGTGGACTCGATGGACTGCAATGGACAGGGAGCTGAGAAGTGAAAACGGTTGATAGAATTTTTTTTTTATTGGAGGTTTAACGACCACTGTCGGAAGAGGAACAGCTCCCGAAGAGAAAATATAAATAAAATCCGAGCAGCTGTCAAAACTGTTTCTGATAGAGGGCGCTGTAGCCTCGTGAAAAAAGAAAACTCGAGTGTTTTGAACAATGGAACTAACGATGAAGAAAACGCCGGTTTTTTTATGTTATGTATCTTTAGTATGTGTGCGGTCGACCATCTGTGTCATGTATTAAATGTAAGTTTGATGTTTATTACTGCCTCTTGAGTGATTCGTGTCAACTTCGGAGGAATGTGGATTAATTTGCTCTGTTAATTGATTTAACGATCTCAACACACGGCACCCTAGAACCGTCGTTCGAAAATTGAATATAAGGTAAGAAGTACTTTTTCTTCAATACTGTGCATTCCTGATTGATTCGAACGGCAACACGTTATATAAATGGCATCCCTACAGGGACTTTGAGTTGAGGTATTTTGAACATAGCACAGAATTCGTAGCCGAGAGAATTCTTCCGTTTGTTGACATTCTGATATATTGTTTCGAACGAAAAGATGGCCGAAGAAATTAGAGCTAGATTGAGACAGAAACGCGGCGTTTTGAGAACTTCCGTTACCAAAATTATTAAGCGATTGGAAGCGGAACTTAAACTAACTGATGTGGATATAGGTAATCTTGAAGAACTTTTAGAACATCTTAATGAAAAATCAACAGAACTAAAATTAATTGATTCCGAGATGGAAAATGTTTTAGACCCAAGGGACTTGCAGTCTGTGTTAGAGAGTGCTGAAGAATAGCGTAAAAAATAACTACATGGAGATATAGAGCGTCCAAACGAGTTCATATATTAAAGCAAAATGTTGTGAATAATGGCGTGTCTCTTGGTCAGAGCCCCGAGCTACATGAATCGAAAGAAGAACGAGTGAGGGACTCTGTGACTATAAAATTGCCGAAGCAATCTATTTCCAAGTTTTACGGGGATGTGAGTCAATGGCTTACATTTCGGAATTCTTTCGAATCGGCAATTCATAAGAATGATCCTTTGAACAAAGTAGATAAATTTAATTATCTTAAAGCTCACTTAGGAGGTACCGCTATAAACGCTGTACAAGGATTTGCTATCACAGCGGAAAATTACGACATTGCTATAAACATGTTAGAAGAGCGATTTGGGAGAAAGGATTTGTTAATAAATGCACATATGAGTAACTTGCTTGATCTTTCTCCTCTCAAGAATTCCAGTGATATCGGAACATTTCGAAAGTTGTTTGATAATGTTCAAACGCAAATAAGAAGTTTGGAGTCGCTGGGAGTTTTGTCAGACACGTATGGAAATCTTATGTGTCCGATGCTGTTGAAAGTGCTCCCCGCTGATCTGATCTTAGAATTCAATAAACAAAGTACCAATGCCAGTTATGACATCAAATATTTGATTGAATTTTTGAGGAAGAAATTGACCTCCAGGGAGCGTACTGCTGCTAGTGTTTCGGTCACCAGAGACTGGCATAACAGTTTTCCATCCACCTTTGCTCCTCGGTCAGGTGACTGTGGCCGGAAGTTCTCACGTGACTCGAGAGAAAAAGGAAAGACACCGACAGCAGCTGAGCTATTTAGTACTGAACTGAAAGAAAAGAAAAATCTCGTTTGTGTTTTTTGTGACAAGCCTCACGCAAGCTCTGAGTGCAAAGAAACTCGAAATCTGTCTCTGGAGGAAAGAAAATCTATTCTGTTAAAAAGGGGATGCTGTTTTAGGTGTCTTAAACCAGGACACGTTTCACGTTCTTGTAAAGTAAAAATTACGTGCTCACACTGTGGTAATAGACATCTATCTATTATGTGTTTTCATAAACACGAAGAGAAAGATAAGAAACCAGAAAATAATAAAGAAAATGATAGAGCTCTGGAAGCCAGTGTTTTGACTAACAATTCCTGTTCCAAGGAGGTGTATTTACAGACTTTAATTGTTTGTATTAAGGAAAATGAAATCAGTCGTTATGTACGAGGGATTATTGATACAGGTAGCTCGAGATCATATGTAAGTGAATTTGTCGCTAAAGCACTGAAGTTGAAATGCAAAGGGGAAGAAAAAGTCGTTCATGGACTTTTTGGAGGAATAGAAAAAGGTGAAAAGCACAAAAGATATTCGATTCAATTAAGCAATATTGACGGCGATTATATTTGGGAATTAGAGGTGATGGATCAAAAAAGAATCTGTGCTTTCATTCCGAAGTTAGAGGACTCTAAATGCATAAAAGAACTGACAAATCGTGGAGTTTTCCTTAGCGATATTTCCATAAAAGAACATGACTGTCTGTATGAGAAAGATCCGAAGGAAATTCATTTTCTGATAGGAGCTGACTTCGCAGACAAGTTACTTACAGGTGAAATTGAGCACCTTTCCAATGGATTGGTGGCAGTAAAAACACGTCTGGGATGGACGTTTATGGGAAAAACAGAAGAAAAAGAAGCCAGTAAATCTAATGTCCTTATCTCTCTCCACGTTGGCGAATTAAACCTTTCTGATTTGTGGAGACTTGATACTTTGGGGATTCTCGATCCAGGCGAAAAGATGGCGAGAAAGGAGCTCGAAGACGCTGCTAAAGACCATTTTATTCGTAATGTTTCAAGAGTCGAGGAAGGAAGATATATGGTTTGTTTGCCATGGATTCAAGACCACCCTCCTCTGTCGAACTGCAGGGAGATAGCAGTTAAAAGATTGAAGGGCTGTGTTAAATCCTTAGAACGGGCTGAGAAGTTAGATGTTTATGAAGATGTTTTCCGAGAGTGGCTGAAGGAGGGCATTATAGAAGAAGTTAAATCTCCTGAGGAGAATGTGAAAACTGAGCATTTTTACCACATCATCCTGTTTTCAAGGAGAACTCAACGACCAAAGTGAGACCTGTCTTTGATGGCTCTGCGAGAAGGAAGAATTCTCCCTCCATTAACGATTGTCTGGAAAAGGGACCGAATGTTGTAGAACTTATACCCTCAATTATAAACAGATAAAGCTTTCTTACAGATTGGACTTCAGGAGCATGATAGACCATTTTTGAGGTTCCTGTGGTGGGAGAACGGTAAGGAAGAAAATCTTAAAACCTTCCAGCACCGAAGAGTTGTTTTCGGAATTACTTCGAGCCCTTTCCTGCTGGGAGCAACAATGGAATTTCACCTGAAGAACGCGCCGCATCATCTGCAAGAAACGGCGAAAAAGCTCCTGAGGTCGTTTTATGTTGACAATTGTGTTTCTAGTGTGAATAACCGAGAGGAGCTTGAAAAGTTCATTTTTGAGTCAAGAAGTATCCTCAGTGCAGCCAAGTTCGATTTGCTAGGGTGGGAGCATGGTATTGCGTCGTCAGAAGTGGAGGATGAAGATGGAGATGCAAGGAAGTTCCCAGTGCTGGGATTAAGTTGGACACTGAGTTCAGATGAACTGTCTATTGACATGAAGGGGCTCTCTAGCGATGAAAAGTCCCTATTGACAAAACGAGAGATCCTCTCAGTCGTCCATCGAGTATTCGACCCCATTGGATTCACGTGCCCAGTTACACTGGGGCCAAAGGTTTTGCTGCAAGAATGTTGGAAAAACGGGATCACTTGGGACTCTAAGCTACCTCCGACTATATCTAGAAAATTTGAACGTTGGAAGACGCAATTGGAAGGCTTAAGTGCTGTGCTGATTCCACGATGCATACTAAAGGATGCTTCAGCCAATTCGGAGGTATCTCTACATGTGTTCTGTGATGCAAGCAAGATAGCATTTGCTACTTGTATTTTTGTCCGATGTCAAAATGATCGGTCCACGACGTGTCAGCTAATACAAGCACGGTGGAGAGTCGCCCCCTTGAAATTACCTTCCATACCCAGGATGGAACTCTTGGCCTGCACTATTGGAGCTCGGTTAGCAGAAACAACGAAATTAGACTTGGGGCTGGAGAACGTGCCTACGTACTATTGGTCTGATTCTGTGAATGTGTTATACTGGATAAAAAGAAATGAAAATTGGGCAACCTTTGTTTACAATTGTGTTCAGGAAATTCGGCGGCTAACAGACCCAGAAGACTGGAGGCACATTGCCGGGTCTATGAATCCTGCGGATCTCCCTTCGAGAGGATGTACAGCGAAAGAGTTAAAAAATTCTCGTTGATGGGAAGGCCCGGAGTGGCTAAGATTACCATGTGATGAATGGCCAGCCTCAGAAACCCTTCCAAATTTGGAAGTTGTGAATTCAGAAAGGCGGAAAGCTATTGTGTCTGCTACTAACACAGAAATTGAGAAGGTGTTTGAATATTCTACGAAGATCTCCTCGTATAGCAGAATAATCAGAGTCATGGCGTGGATTTTTCGTTTTTACAGGAATGCAAAGGCAAAACGAACTGAAAGATGTTTCGGTGAGTTAAGTGTACAGCAAGTCGAAAAGGCCGAAATGGTAGTATTGAAAGAAGTCCAAAGACAGAGTTTTGGCGAAAATAGAGAAACTTCTCTGAAAACCTTTATCGACGTAGAAGGGCTGCTTCGAGTCAATACGAGAATCACCATGAGAAAGGACTCGGACGCATTTCGTCATCCAGTAGTACTGCCTTCTAAACATCACATAGTGAAAAAATTAATTTGGAAAAAACATGTTGAACTAGGCCATGCTGGTCTGCAGGTCATAATCTCGACTCTGCGTGAACGTTATTGGATAATAAAGAGCAGAAAGACGATACGGCAAGTTATTAAAGAATGTGTCAGATGCAAAAGGTATACTGCTCTTCCTTTGGAACCACTTAGTTCGCCTCTTCCTGAAGATAGAGTTAGAGATGCCCTTGTCTTCGAAGTGGTTGGCATCGATTTATGTGGACCGTTGTTTTTGAAAAATAATGAAAAGAGTTGGATAGTACTGTTCACTTGTTCAGTTTACCGAGCGGTTCATCTAGAGCTAGTAACTTCTCTGTCGACCGACGGATTTCTTCTGGCACTTAGAAGATTTATTGCACGCAGAGGACGTCCAAAAACCATTTATTCCGACAATGGAACAAACTTAGTGGGAGCAGCTAAGAACTTGAAATCATTCATTGGGATAGAGTACAAAGGATTGCTACGGCGGAAAAATTCAATGGAAGTTCAATTCACCCTCTGCCCCTTGGTGGGGAGGATTCTGGGAAAAATGATAGGCATGGTGAAGACTGCGCTCAGAAAGGTACTAGGTAAAGCCAGTCTACAGTACGAAGAACTGTACACGATTCTCTGCAATGCGGAAGGTGTGATTAATTCGAGACCGCTAACATACCTTTCTGAGGACAGTGATGACTTTGTTGCCCTCACACCGGCTATGTTTTTTCAAGAGATCAAAGAGATAGGAGTCCCCGATCTGGATTTGATTGACACCGAAAGACTGGACAAGCGATTTAGCTTTAGGCAGAGGATTCGGCAGGATCTCAGAAAACGCTTCAGAGTCGAATATCTGGGGCATCTCAGAGAATTTTCAAAGGCTAAAAGGAGATCCAACATTGCGGAAGGGGATGTGGTCTTAGTGGGTGACGACAAGACTAAGAGACTGAATTGGCTTTTGGCCAAGGTGCAAAAACTTATTCCGGGCAAGGACGGTGAAGTCCGTGTTGCGGAAGATAAGACAAAAACAGGATCCTTATTGCGACTTTTCCTCTTGAGATTCGAGAGAGCGAGCGCTCGTCCCTTCAAGTCCCTGAGCCTTCTGCAGTATCGAGAGACGTCGAAAGGGGACCTACTTCCAGAGACATTTTATATGACCAAGTGTTGTCAGAAAAGCAAGAAGAAGCAACGGGTAGTGGAGACGTGCGATCCCGTTATGGACGGATCTTAAAGCCAGTGCGGCGAATGAACTTATAACGATTTATGTGTTTGAGTTTCGTGACTGATCCCGAAGCTCAAAGGTGGGAGGATGTCGGAAGAGGAACAGCTCCCGAAGAGAAAATATAAATAAAATCCGAGCAGCTGTCAAAACTGTTTCTGATAGAGGGCGCTGTCGCCCCGTGAAAAAATAAAACTCGAGTGTTTTGAACAATGGAACTGACGATGAAGAAAACGCCGGTTTTTTTTATGTTATGTATCTTTAGTATGTGTGCGGTCGACCATCTGTGTCATGTATTAAATGTAGGTTTGATGTTTATTACTGCCTCTTGAGTGATTCGTGTCAACTTCGGAGGAATGTGGATTAATTTGCTATGTTAATTGATTTAACGACCTCAACACACGGCACCCCAGAACCGTCGTTCGAAAATTGAATGTAAGGTAAGAAGTACTTTTTCTTCAATACTGTGCATTCCTGATTGATTCGAACGGCAACACGTTACAACCACCGTGAGCAACTCAATGGGCTATAAGCAGTCGTCCGTCCCTAATTTAGGGTCACTTGTTCCAGGGAAGGGAGAGAGCTAGTGCCGTAAGACAAGCACAACATCCATGCCTCACCGGGATTCGAACCCGTACCCCGTTCGGACGAATGATCAGAGGCTATCGCTTAGATCACTGCGCCACCAGGGCGGCTGATAGAAATTCTCAATCTCAGTTTATAGCTTTCACCCACGACCATGATGTGCTACTTTTTACACACGTAAGCGGCTGGAGGATGATCCCCACGTCTTACATGGAGGAGTCGCTTCTGCTAGATTCTATTATTCTTTCTAAACTGGGTGTTCTGTTGCTCTACGAAATTCTTTTTCGTCAAATATAAGAATTTCTTTAAGACGAAAGTTGCTCCTCTAAACCTGTCCCGTTGAAAATTAAAAAAGAAAAAGAAAGAGGAATGGAGTTTAGCTCTAGAACCATTCCTCAGAGATGGATCCTAGTTCAAATTACTGGTGAGGCGCGAACGGTGTGTTATTAATTATATTTGCTGTTAGTATTGTTTAATTTTTGATTTAGAAAGTAATGAAAACAAATTTTCTTTATTATTCTATTCAGAAAAAAACCAAAACATTTAACCTTTATCAAATTACATAAGTTTCCGCATTGGCTGCTTGAAAGACAAAAGCAGAGGAAAGTGTCCAATCAGAATGCAGTTAAAGGTACCAGACTTTTCGTTTTGACGAAGAGTGCTGTGTGGGGTCTATTGAAAAATCGGCATCATTTTCGGTAAACAGAACTCGGGTGTTAAGGGTACTGATCGAAGTTTTCTCGTGGTGGTTGGCGTGTGTTACAGTGGATGTTTCACTAATTTTTTTATACTTCTGCTTGTGAAGTGTGGCCAAGTTGTAGCTGGTTACTCTGATCTCGCCTAAAAATGGGATGTGAGGAGGAAGTGTTTAAAATTGCTAAAAAGCTGGACAAAATGGTCGCAAATGGCGCCCAGGTAAGTGTGTGATCTTTTCTATTTATTTACTTAGTGAAACTCCCGTGGTTAGTCATCAGACGAACGGTTATCGTGTTTTTTTTTTTTTTTTTTTTTTTAATATTTTCTGTCTGTTAGCCAACATGTGTTGAGTAGGCATCCGTGCGTAGTAAATAAACAAAAGTGTTTTCACTGATTTTTAGGTTCTAGAACGTGCGTTTGATGCTGTTCGATAAGTCCGTTTGTTTACAGATGTTTAGTGTGCAGCTTCATTTGCTGAGGAAAGTTCACGTGCGGGGAAGGGCATTTTTTTTTCAACACTGTGATTAGTTTCAAAACGGTGCTACTACACTTTGCAGGTGTTTTCTAAGTTCTTTGCTAAATGAAATGCTTCTTGTTGAAAGATCAGTATTGAAATTCTAGAGTTTTGTGATTAGATTTTATTAGTTTTAATGGAGGTATGCATCCAAATTATTTGAACTGTTTGGCATTTTAAACTTCCACTTGCTATTGTGAGAAGAAGTTGCATTGTTACTGATGTGTGACATATGACAAAGAGTAAAATTTTGGTATTCATAGGAACACGAGAAAATTAGATTTTGGATAATGATTCATTTTAAGCGTTATTAGTATATAAATGAATAATCTCTTACTTCCGAAATAAAGTTTCTCTAAGAACAAATTCTTTTATTTCTTTTTTTTTTTTAATGTAAACTCGTGACAGCTAGAAATATTTTCCCTTGAATGTTTAAAGTGCACTCCCACTTGATTACCACTGCCACAGTTTAGCTGCACAAAACGTTAAATAAAACATTGAATTGGATGTTAAGTATAGACAGCAACTAGTATTATTAGGTGTGCAACTTAATTCTCGGCCACAGGCACGACACGTTGACAGCAAATTATAGCAAATTGAAAACGTACCTAATCAGGTAAATAATCCCCGTCGTGTTGGATACATTTGAGCCATCAGTCAGCGAGCTGCCGAATGCCACTGTAGAAAAAAGAGGGCTGTTTCCAGTTGATAAAGTCGTCAATACTTGTGTGGACCTCCTCGACAGAAGTGAAGTGCGTTGCAGAGAGCGAAAGAGGTGAAAACCTGACGGGGCGAAGTCCAGAGAATACGCTGGGTGGAACAAAATCTCCCATCCCAGGTCAGTGCTCGTGTTTAAAGTCGTTTTTGTGATTTGAGGACGCGCGTTATCTTGAAGGAACAGGACCGACCTTCTGCCCTTGCCAGCGTATGGCCTTTTCACCTCCATTGCGTCACTCACACGAATGAGTTGCTGACAACAATGCTCAGCATTGACCGTTTCACCAGGTTTGAGCAACTCATAGTGTACGACACCGCGCTGAGCCTATATAAGGGGGAAAGCAGGGGCATTTGCCCTCCCCTGAAAACCGGCACATGCTCTTTCTGTCTTTGAAAGGTGCTATAGATATTCTCACTGTAACAATAATTCTCATTGCAAATTTTTCGTAGAACTTCTGGATATGCGCTTATGTAGAAATAAGAAAAACGTTGGAAATTCCCAGTGTAAAAGCAGAAATTTACAATACAGTAGAATAAGAAAGTAATAGTGAAATTTCTCATTGCATGTTGGGGAACAGCGTACATAACGTACATTCAGTAGGGAAAATTATGAAAGGCGAAGAAATAATTTTTTTTTTTATCCTTATCTGTATCAGCTATTCCCTGCTGGACAAAGATCTCGTAAAATTTTCCTCAGAAATTTTTCTTCAGGGTATTTGTTCTTTCTTGATGACCAACTGAATGATCTGTGGGATTACTACATGACGCATGTAATACAAGTGGCCCGAAGGATCAAAAGAATGTCAAAGAAATTCCGCTATTGTTCGAACATGCTGTAGAATTTCATTTATCAATATCTTTTATGTAGTTTTGGAGTCTTCTGATTTCCAAGTTTATGTGTTGAAAGTGCGGAAAAAACGGTTAGATAACAAAAAGGCACGGGAAAATTCGCGTATTGTGTTTGTGCATCTTATTTATAGTTACAATGACTGGTTGCCCCCTCCTGAAAATTAAGCTATGGGCGACCATGGCACTGATCCCACCATATACACAGCAACAACTTCCTGGCATGGATATTCGGTTTGGCGGTACAGGTGGTATGCTGTCCTGGATAAACCCATGATTTGCGCCGCTTAAGATTATCGTAGAGGATCCACTTCTCATCACAGGTCAAAATCTTGTGGAGGAAATCCTTCTCGAATCTGGAGAGCAAGGACGCAGCAAAATCTTAGCGCCTAGATTTGTTCGCAGCTGTGAGTTGGTGGGGCATCCAACGGCCCTCCTTGTGAATCCATCCAAGCTTGTGTAGGCGTTTTGCAATTGCTTGCCGTGTTACTCAGAGTTCCTGGGCAAGCTCTGACTGTGTGCGACAGGGATCCACGTCCAACAGTTGTTCCAGTTCCTCATAGATTTGTTCGCAGCTGTGAGTTAGTGGGGCATCCAACGGCCCTCCTTGTGAATCCATCCAAGCTTGTGTAGGCGTTTTGCAATTGCTTGCCGTGTTACTCAGAGTTCCTGGGCAAGCTCTGACTGTGTGCGACAGGGATCCACGTCCAACAGTTGTTCCAGTTCCTCATCATCAACTTTCTGTGGCTATCCCGTACGTTCTGCATCACGAAGATCGAAATTTCCCTGCTTAAACCGCTAGAACCACTTCTTACATGTACTGTTGGACACAACTGCCTCACCCAAAGCAGCACAGGTCATTTGCTGGGCTTCCACGGCATATTTTTTTTCCAGTTAAAACTCGAACAGGAGGCAGTGCCTCAAATATTTCTATATTGCCTCAAATATTTCTATATATATATAATATTTCTTCTCGAACGACATTGCTTTCACCGTCAACTTTCCTTCTGTCACTACAGCTGTGAGCGGTTACGGTTGCCTGGAAAGCTCTTGGAGCCGCACCGGTGGCGCAGTGGTCTAAGGCGCTGGCCTCTGATCATTCGTCCGTAAGGAGTCCGGGTTCGAATCCCGGTCAGGCATGGATGTTGTGTTTGTCTTACGGCACTGTCTCTCTTCCTTTCCTGGAACCAGTGACCGTAAATTAGAGACGGGCGACTGCTTATAGCTTATTAAGTTGCTCACGGTGGTCGTTAAACCTCCAATCAAAAAAAAAAAAAAAAAAAAAAAAAAGCTTTTGGATGGTGCTGCAATGAGTCATTATCGCACCCAGCTATTTGCATTTGTCGATGTTCTATGATTGCTTGTGGTTAGGGGCCGAGAATTAAGTTTCACACTTGATATAACATTGTGAAACCGATTCACTGGAAAGATATCTTTTTCTTTTCATCTCTGCACACTCTTCTTCCCTAACTTAAGGGTGATGGAAGAAAAGACAAATGGAAATTTCTGCTGATGCTACCATCACAGAATGCCCCTCAATCTTGCCAGCCACCTAACAGATGATTTCCTTTTCATTTTGAAAACATAACTGAGTGGATAACGTAATCACTTTTGTTAACCCTTCCGTGTGAGAATTAAAAATGCAATTACTGTGTATGATGTGGGAGGAGCAAATTAAACAAGAACTTTTAAACATGTGTTTTATTGTTTTTTATTCATGTAATTAATATTTTGTATTAAACAAAAATGTGTTTTATTAATAATTTTCTTTTGTGTGATAAATTTTGAAACATGATTCTAAACTCAGTCTAGCTTCACAATCGGGGGACCAATAAATTGTTTCCTTCCCGCGTCCATGTTTGTAGCAAACCACACAACTTCTTTGGGGCTTTGCATTATGCCCAGTTGGAGGAGTTTTTTCTAAGAAATGACGACCAGTAAGTCGAGATACATTCCTATCTTAGGAATGTCTTCCTGGAACCTTTCTTTGGACATCATTTGCATATTTAAAAAAAATTGTTCTACAAGTTGAACTCTAAATTTTACTATATTTGCACTTTTAAGGTATTAACCTCTTGCAAAGTGCGCATAGTTTACGTGCAATTCATAAATGAAAAAACCATTAGGAAGAACCACTCACTCACCATAAAGATCATGGTAACCTCCAATGACCACACACTTCCAACACGTCATTCATCGTGATGTAACTGGGCTTCTACAGGTTTACAGACTTCTTGCTTACGCTTCTTATTTTCGGGTGTGAAACATTGTTTTTTTTTTTTTCTTTTTTTCTTTTGCCTTATAAGATATTACTATAATGCTTGTCAATTCGATAAAAATCACACATACAACTCATTCATACAATTCAAGTAAAAACTATGTACATAACCTTACATTCACAGGTGATTAAACCTTGGTCAACTCTAATTATCAAACTCCTCCTTCTGTTTCACAACCTCTGCTACTCCCACTGCAAGTGTCACACCCATTCAGCCCCGCACATCCAATCCTCTAGTACTTTCGACAGGCTCCTGTCATCTTCAGGAGGCAGGTGTATCTCACCCGCCCACCACAGCTCAAGTGAGCAGAGCCATCGAGGCCTGGGCTCCAGTCGCTATCTCTGAATCGTTGTGTCTCTGGCGCCATCTATTGTCCCTGCTGCTCTTTTTTCCCTCTTTCTTTTTATGCTGCTGTTCAATTTTTATTAGGGCTTTCCATTGTTCGTTTAGGTTACTTGGCTCATTAATGTTGCATAATCTTGATCTGTTTTTTTCAATTAACACTGATTCTGCAATTCTTAACTGCTTTTCGTTTTTACAGCTCTTAATAATTTTAATATCTTCAAACCTTGGACATTTTTGATTTTCCATACAGTATTGGGTCAATGCTGTCTTAGCCTCTTTTTTTTTTATTCCAATTATTAATATGCTGGTTCAATCTATACTTTAATTTATTCTTGGTGCTGCCTATATATGACACAGGTGGTTGCTGGTTTATTGGGATTTCATAAATTCCTGCTCTATCTAATTGGCTAATTTTTTCATTTTTAATCACTAAATTTTTTACAGTAAGTACCTGATTTCCTACCTGTATGCCATACTTGCCACAAACTTTATTAATTTCTGCTGAAACATTTTCTATATATGGTATTGCTCCCACATATTTTACAAGTTTTTTATCAGTCTTGACCTTATTGTAACCTTGAGTTACTTCATAAATCCATTTTTTTAATACCTGTTTAGGGTATCCAAAAGCATATGCAATTTTTTCAATATATTCAATTTCTTCCTTTCTATACTGTTCAATTGATGAATGTGTTAAACTTCTTTTAATTAGTGTTTTAACACTATTTCTTTTATGTGTTAATGGATGTGATGACTGAAATGGTATAAGTACTGGGATATATGAAGATTTTCTATGCACTCTGAATTGTATATTCTCCTCTGCTTTAACAATCAAAACGTCCAAAAATGCCAAAGTATTGTCATGTTCTTGTTCAACTGTCAGTTCAATAGATGGATAAATTTCACTATACTTTTTTGTCAAGTCCTCAAGTTCATCATTTTTTAGCCTGGATAACAGAAAAATGTCATCAACATATCTGCAGTATATCAGTGGTGGATCCTCGAGTTTACTTATTATTTTTTCCTCAATGTCACTCATTATAATTTCAGCAAATAAAGTCACACCCGAAAATAGGAAGCGTAAGCAAGAAGTCTGTAAACCTGTAGAAGCCCAGTTACATCACGATGAATGACGTGTTGGAAGTGTGTGGTCATTGGAGGTTACCATGATCTTTATGGTGAGTGAGTGGTTCTTCCTAATGGCTTTTTCATTTATGAATTGCACGTAAACTATGCGCACTTTGCAAGAGGTTAATACCTTAAAAGTGCAAATATAATAATTGAGAATTACACGCAAAATCCTGAGCTGGGATAGTTGAGGTGTGGGGTTTGCAGTTGCTATCATACTCTGGGATTATGCGCTGTAGGAATCAATTTCACAACTTCGAGATGAGAGATATTAAGGCGTTTAAGAAGGCTAAAATTAAATTAGTAAAGTCAGAAAATCAAGAAGAATTTTTGGTGACGTGCCGTGACCTAGAAATAACACCAAAGTATTTAAAAATACGGAATTGCCCAGTCACTGCTAAAGATAATAGAATAATCCAGGAGTGCCAAAAAAAAAAAAAGAGATTAAGAGCTGAAATTGTCAATAAAAGGAAACTGATTTTTAACTTGAATATGAAATGTTTATATTTAATCGATTTGATATGTTATAAAAAGTATAGAAAGTTCGACGGTAATTGGAAAGATGAGATTTTGGATGTAACCTTCAGAGAAATTTTTGACATCGTGGAATACGAAAAAAATGCTCAAGAGCAGTCATGGAAAAAAAGTTGCACGTGATGATTGACAGACAACGTGTACAAGAACAACGGGAGAATATGTATGAGGTATATCAGAATAACTCCAACTTGACCTTGAGCTTCACGCAAAGAGCTATTTTGCAGAGAGGTAAAAAATTTGCGTTTCCACGGAGTCTGCCGAGGACAGAGGAATTAATACCAAACTTAGAAGAAATGGCACGCAGTGTACCAGCAGAAGAACGTGAAAATTTTCGAAGTAAACTGTATAGAATTGTTTTGAAAGAATTTAATAAAAAAAGTAAGAAAAAGAAATATCATATAGATAAAATTCAGTATGAGAAAGAACAACTGATTAAATTAAGAGATGACCCAACAATTAAATTCTGTGAAGCTGATAAAACAAGGCAAATTGTAATATTAAACACAACTGAATATGATCTAAAAATGAATAGAGCTATAGAAGAACTAAATTGCAGCATTCTAACAAAAGACCCAACCGAATCTCAAGTAAGGTACTTAGCTAGAATAAGAAATCACAGCACCTTGCCTGATGAAATAAAGAAAGCATACCCACCAATGGGTACTGGAATACCAAAAATGTTTGCAAAAATAAAAACTCATAAGCCTGATACACCTATGAGAGTGATTGTATCAAAAAGTAATTCCCCACTAATAAAACTGGAAAAGAATATCTACAAATTTTTGGCACCTATGTTCATGAAGACAAGGTTCACTGTGAAGAATACATACGAATTTATTGAGAAAATTAAAGTAATTAAACAAGATTTAAGTGAATATCATATGGCTAGTATGGATGTGAGAGCTCTTTTCCTAGCACACCAGTACCTCAGGCAATAGAAATAATTATTGAAAAATTATATGTGCTACAGACAATGAATGCAATACAAATAGAGGAGTTAAGAAAAATTTTATTGTACATATATGAAAATAACATTTTTAAGTTTAACAACAAGATGTACAAACAAAATCATGGTGGACCTATGGGGTCACCACTGTCAACTTTATTTGCTGAAATTATAATGAGTGACATTGAGGAAAAAATAATAAGTAAACTCAAGGATCCACCACTGATATACTGCAGATATGTTGATGACATTTTTCTGTTATCCAGGCTAAAAAATGATGAACTTGAGGACTTGACAAAAAAGTATAGTGAAATTTATCCATCTATTGAACTGACAGTTGAACAAGAACATGACAATACTTTGGCATTTTTGGACGTTTTGATTGTTAAAACAGAGGAGAATATACAATTCAGAGTGCATAGAAAATCTTCATATATCCCAGTACTTATACCATTTCAGTCATCACATCCATTAACACATAAAAGAAATAGTGTTAAAACACTAATTAAAAGAAGTTTAACACATTCATCAATTGAACAGTATAGAAAGGAAGAAATTGAATATATTGAAAAAATTGCATATGCTTTTGGATACCCTAAACAGGTATTAAAAAAATGGATTTATGAAGTAACTCAAGGTTACAATAAGGTCAAGACTGATAAAAAACTTGTAAAATATGTGGGAGCAATACCATATATAGAAAATGTTTCAGCAGAAATTAATAAAGTTTGTGGCAAGTATGGCATACAGGTAGGAAATCAGGTACTTACTGTAAAAAATTTAGTGATTAAAAATGAAAAAATTAGCCAATTAGATAGAGCAGGAATTTATGAAATCCCAATAAACCAGCAACCACCTGTGTCATATATAGGCAGCACCAAGAATAAATTAAAGTATAGATTGAACCAGCATATTAATAATTGGAATAAAAAAAAAAAAAAGAGGCTAAGACAGCATTGACCCAATACTGTATGGAAAATCAAAAATGTCCAAGGTTTGAAGATATTAAAATTATTAAGAGCTGTAAAAACGAAAAGCAGTTAAGAATTGCAGAATCAGTGTTAATTGAAAAAAAAAACAGATCAAGATTATGCAACATTAATGAGCCAAGTAACCTAAACGAACAATGGAAAGCCCTAATAAAAATTGAACAGCAGCATAAAAAGAAAGAGGGGAAAAAAGAGCAGCAGGGACAATAGATGGCGCCAGAGACACAACGATTCAGAGATAGCGACTGGAGCCCAGGCCTCGATGGCTCTGCTCACTTGAGCTGTGGTGGGCGGGTGAGACACACCTGCCTCCTGAAGATGACAGGGGCCTGTCGAAAGTACTAGAGGATTGGATGTGCGGGGCTGAATGGGTGTGACACTTGCAGTGGGAGTAGCAGAGGTTGTGAAACAGAAGGAGTTTGATAATTAGAGTTGACCAAGGTTTAATCACCTGTGAATGTAAGGTTATGTACATAGTTTTTACTTGAATTGTATGAATGAGTTGTATGTGTGATTTTTATCGAATTGACAAGCATTATAGTAATATCTTATAAGGCAAAAGAAAAAAAAAAAAACGATGTTTCACACCCGAAAATAAGAAGCGTAAGCAAGAAGTCTGTAAACCTGTAGAAGCCCAGTTACATCACGATGAATGACGTGTTGGAAGTGTGTGGTCATTGGAGGTTACCATGATCTTTATGGTGAGTGACTGGTTCTTCCTAATGGTTTTTTCATCTAAATTTTACGTGGTCGACTTTTTGTTGTTTGTTGCTTTTGTAAATAATGAAACTATTCACGGTACTATCATTCAGTAACCTTCTAAATAGTTTGATGTATCATTTGTGCATTTTCTTCCTTTCGAGTAAGTAGGCTTCCAACATTTGATCCTTTAAATCCACTCCACCCATACATTTGTTGAAATCAATAACACTGACAGGTTTTGTTACTTCTCTATTCCTCTTTATAATGGCATTGGTTTCTTGTCTGTGAAATGTCGAAATTATAGTTACTGGTTTTTTCTCCATCAATTTCAATATTGATATGGCTTTGCAATGTTGGGCTACAATTTCTTCTTTTCTGAATCTGGTTTTTTATTATAGCCTAGGAAGTATATTTTCCTATTTAAGCATAGCGTTCTCACACAAATCCTTCACATAATTCCCACGTCTTCAAATTCTTCGCCATTTATACAGAATTATAAAAATTGTATATCCATAACGTGTGACCTCTATGTAACAAGGGCTCTACTGGTTTAGTCATCTGATGATGGGTTTTATGGAAACCCAAAAGTTTTATGGTTCTATCTACTTTTTTAACCTTATACAATAAATGTTTAAATTCTGCCGGTGGGTTTGAATTTTTTTTAATATGAAGGTTTTTTAAATGATCATGCATCAAAGGCAAACTACCTTGATTTTTGTATGACTTTGTTCTTCATGAATTTGGATACCTTCAGGGCTCTACAAGTTGTAGAACAATTTTGTGGGTATTTATCATATCCGGTATAATGAGATGTGATGTAAATTCACAATCTTTTCCGGTAGACTGTGAAACTCCATAAATAGGCATTGTTGAATCGCAAAGCTCATATGTTTTCAGTTCAAATTCGGAAGATTTAAATGGAATATATTGTTTGAAAGACAATCTTCCTTTCCACAATGTGAGGAATTCATTCACTGGAATGTTACGTCCAGGTAAACAATATATTCCATTGAAATCTTCTGAATATCGTGTAATAAACATTATTCAAATGTTTTATCACAGGATATATTTTGAGTAATTTTTCGGGCCTTTCAAAAACATTGATGGTGTTATTGTCAGCTTAGTGGAGAAAATTTGTAATGGCTTCAAATTTATCCAAACTAATAATTTTATAGAACATGGGAGTAGCCGTTATGTTCTTTTTGCAAAATAAGATCGTATTGTTAGTTGTTGAATTATCCCCATCACATATATGTACATTTCTGCTGCTGTAACAGGTGTACATTCATTCTCGATCTGTGAAGAAAAACCATGCCTAGTGACACTCACTTCTGTTGTGCGTATTGATTTGTTTGTTCAACTATAGTTTTGACATTCAATTTGGAAAAATAGCTCAAAAATGTCTGTAGACTGAATTTCCTCTTTTGCCTCATTTTGTGGACCGCTGTCTTAATCAAATACTTCCCAGTGACCATTACATGTGTCCATATCATGCGAAGAAATTCTCATTTTCTACAAGAAATTCTTTGATTTCCTCGTCTAAATCGCTAAATTCCACATCATTGGTGCAAATTGATGAAACATCACTAGCTTTGTTATCCAATAACTCGTCAGACAGATATTCTGTTTCAGAATCTGATTCTCGCCTCGTAGCCATAACAGTAGCAAAATCCTAATACATAAAATATAATAAGTATTTTGTACAAAAAATATATGGTACTTATGCATTAGCCGTGTGCCAGTAGAAATGTATCAGTAAATGTCGCAATTGTCGATTAGATGGGGTCACATGAATGGTTATTTCTTTTTAGAATTTAGCTGTAATGAACGACGTGATGAGTTTATTTTTGGTAAACACAATTTATGAAGGAAATATATCGCAACATATTAGGTGTACAAAAAAGTTTTAAAGCATTTTTTGTGTGACTTATACCGCTAATTTACATATCCGACATTCTACCGCATTGTCATACGACCGTAACTGGTCCAGAGTATAAAATGTGATACAGAAGTTTGCCCAACAGTCAAACGCACTTGCGCATTGGTAAGTGAAAGATGTAAGCGATACTTCATTTATTCGACACTGCATTCATTACAAATTTCATCAAGGAAAAAGTGCTGCAAAAGTATGTGCATCGGTCTGTTCTGCTCTGGGGGAGAATATTGTGTCAAAAAGCATGTGTGAGTTTTGATTTAGACGGTTTAAAGCAGGTAATTTTGATTGTTAGCGATTGAGAACGTAGCAGCACCCTGCAGAAGGTTGCACATGAGGAACTGCAAGCATTGCTGGATGAAAATTCATCTCAAACGCAAAAAGAACTAGCTGAACAACTCGGGGTAAATCAACAAACCATTTCCAATTGTTTATGTGCAGTGGGAAATATTCAGAAGGAAGGAAAATGGGTGCCACATGACCTGAGCCAGAGGAAAAAGGATGAGCGTGTCATGAAGTGTTTGAATGTGTTGAATAAACCACAGAAAGTCTTTCCTGTGGAAAATTGTTGCAGGTAATAAAAAGTGGATATGGTATGACAATCCCAAACGCAAAAAACACTGGGTAGACCCTGGTGAAGCAACGACTTCGACACCAAAACACAATATTCACTCCAAGAAAGTTCTGGTGGGATATGAAGGATGTGCTCTATTTTGAACTATTGGACCAGGATCAGACTGTTACTGCTAATTGCTACAAGCAACAATTGCTGCGATTGAACCAGGAAATCTGTCTGAAACATCCATTCAAAGGCAAAGGATTGCTTCCTGTGAAATTACTGCATGATTCTAGGCCGCATTTTGCGAAATCGGTCAAGGAAACGTTATTGACGCTTGGCTGCAAAATTTTGGAGCACTCGATGTATAGTCCCAACATGGCCCCTTCAGACTATCATTTGTTCCGATTGATGCAACATGGTTTGTCTGCTGTATAGTTCCGGACATGTGACGAAGTGCAAAGATGGGTTGACGACTTCATCACGTAACACGATGAAGTATTCTTCATGGCTGGAATCCGTCAGCTGCCTGACTGTTGGCGGAAGGTGATAGGTAATGACGGCGCATATTTTGAAAAGGTATTGTTGTTTTCTCTCAAATTACATGTTGCATTGTCTTAAAACGCTTTAAAACTTATTTGTACACCTAATACAAGCATTATTAGGGGCCTGAAACGGTGAAACCTACACATTAATTTTTGGGGGCCAAAAAGTTTTAATACAATTTAAAATGGAATCAAATGGGTCTGATGAAGCTAAATGATGTCTCCACATGAACTCAGCTAAGTATGAATTGATATGCTGTCTAGCAGTTCTGGGATGTCATTTGTTTCTCCATTTAGCTGATACCCACAATCTATTGTTTGAGTATGGGCTCCACTCTCCAGGTCGACAAAGTTGTGCTTATGATTCACTTTGAAATGTTCAAAACCTGCCTCTTCTAGCTCCTCAGTCTTAATATGCCTTCCATGAATTCGAATAAATTGTAGAATGCTTCGCAACATGATTCTTAATTTCCTTCAACAGGGTTTTCGCATTTCTGTCTGGCACTTTTACTAAAAAACTGTCATTAGTAGAATGGCAAATTCCTCCGAAAATCCACTGCTCTGGAAGCACAAGACCTACCTGTATTGGACTTTCTTTTTGGAAATAATGTTTCTTCTATCTCCACAATTAATCCTGGGCCACCAATTTTTTTGTCTGACTGATATTTTAGAACATCTGCGCAAATTTCTCGCAAATAGTTATTCCAATCAACAGTTGTGTGACTTGCCATATCCAACTGTTGTTCACATCATTTAA
Organism: Macrothele yani; assembly: GCA_039090855.1. NCBI lineage: Eukaryota > Metazoa > Arthropoda > Arachnida > Araneae > Macrothelidae > Macrothele > Macrothele yani. The sequence continues at coordinate 164,731,453 of CM077002.1, forward strand.
TAGAAGTTAAATTCTCACTCCAGCTATAAATAAATCGAACAGCAGTTATAAAAGGAAGCTGACTACTCTGAAACCAATTTCCAATGTGTAAGCCTACCTTAGATCTGCATGTTCAAATGTTGCACCACCATTGAATACTTTCACTTCCAAAGTATAGCTTCATACTTGTATTATTGCCAAATTTACAGATTCTTTCACTCTGCAGAATTCCTTTACTTTGAAGAAATGACACCACACTTCTTTTATCTCGAGGTAAATCCCAAACTTTCATATTGTTCAACACCACAGAAACAGATAACCTAGTGACATGAAAATCACGTCAATAATCCAAATAACGAGAAGTTATCTGCGGTAGCCATGTACAGCTTCGCATGCAAATACGCTTCCTCCAGATAAAAAAAAAAAAAAAAATTGCAATATTACTTCCATTTTTGCAATATATTTCCTTCATAAATTGTATTTACCAAAAATAAACTCATGCTGTTCATTACAGCTCAATTTAAAAAGAGAATAGACCATTCATGTGACGCCATCTATTGAAAGTTGTGACATTTACTTATACATTTCTACTGGCGCCCGGCTAATGCATAAGTTACCAAATATATTTTTGCTGACCATTTCCAATAGGAACAAATCCAATAAGCAAATATTCTCCACAGAATAAACAACTTATAAGACACATCCACTACACATAAAAACACTGAACACTTCAATAAATGAATACAAAATGAATAGGAAACACGGAAATATGCAAATTTATACAGTCATAAATAACAACAAATGGTCCAAATACCAGCGCACAATGTTGTGCGAAACACTTTTGACAAATATCATGTAAAACAGTTCATGGTCTCTTGTCACATTTTGTCATGATGTACTGTGCACGGCACTCCGCAGTAAATTTGATTTTATGCATGACGAACTGTGTGCGGCACTCCACAGTATATTTGATTTTATGCACGATGTGTGTGTGTGTGTGTGTGTATATATATATATATCACTTGGGATGTAAGGTCAGGTGATGCGTAACATCACAGCCTCTCCTTGACAAATGTCAACCCCGTCTTCTCGTGGTACATCCTGTTCCCACTAAAGGGGCTCTGACGACCGCCAATAGCGGTATAACTATACCATCGGGATTAGAGGAAATGCTATCCCACACTCACCAACCCGCTTGGCCAGCGTGGTGAGTTATGGCCAAACCCCTCCAAAATGACTCCACAACTTAAATCTTGGCCCTCAGTCTCCGGCAGCTGGAATGTACCTGGCCAAGGCAGCGGCCAGTGCGACATGAAGGCAGAGGGTGCTAAGAATCCCTGGAGGACCGGACTAGGCTGCCATCTGATGCTGACCTTGGCTACGTACAACGGACGCTCCCTATCTTCTGATTCAAGGCTTCTTGAATTGGAAGAGGAACTACAAAGGATCAAGTGGGACATCGTCGGGCTAAGTGAGGTAAGGAGAAAAGGAGAAGATCTCATTGAACTGAAAAGTGGACATCTCTTCTACTATCGTGGGACAGATACTGGCAGAACTAGTGGTGTTGGATTTATAATAAACAAGAAACTGAAGGATAAAGTGGTAGAAGTTGAAAGTTCCTCTGACAGACCTGCACGACTCGTTATCCAACTCTCGAGAAGATACCAGGCTCAGATTATTCAAACTTATGCACTCACCACAAGTCATGCTGAAGAAGAAATTGAAGAATTTTATGAGGAAATTCGTGATCTAAATAACAAAGGTAAGCAGCACTTGAAGATAATTATGGGAGATTTCAATGCAAAAATAGGGCAACGGCAACAGAATGAAACTTCAGTAGGTAAATTCGGTCACGGCAACAGAAACCAGCGTGGAAATACTCTCGTAGAGTTTGCAGAGGCAGAAGGGTTTTTCATCTTGAACTCCTTTTTCAAGAAAAAGCCACACAGGAAATGGACATGGAGACATCCAAATGGGACGACAAGTGGAATTGATTTTATTATGTGTAACAAAAAATTCGTCATAGAAGACTGCAGTGTGCTAAACAAGTTCAACACAGGCAGTGACCATAGATTGGTGAGATGTAAGATGCACCTCAACACTAAACTCGAACGTAGCAAGCTCATAAGACAAACAAAATGTATTGGCATAACCAACCTTAAAAAACACCATAATACCTTCAAATTGGCCCCACACGGGGATAACTGGTTTTCCAGTTATTTGGGGAAGCGCGCCCCCACGGCCCGAGCTGACCTTGTGACGGGTCATCATCTGATGTCATGCCACCGCTTGATTTTTATTTTGGTGCTATTGGTGTTTGCAGGGACGGCTGTTCATCCAGCTGTTGGGGAGTCGCGGCCCCACGATCCCGAGCTGGTCTTGTGTCTCGCTTTTCGTTTTTATTTATTTTCTCCACTGGCTAGTTGCCCGTGTTGTATACTTTACCTAATCGCTACCACGTTATGCACTAACACCCCGGTCTTGTGGTTTTGTTACCCTCCACCACTAACTGTATTATATTAACCGCTCAGTTCGTAGGTTGCTGAGATTCCGTTTAGGTTCCCTTCCAGGATTTGTCTTCTTTGGATTTCTTTTTTCCTTTTAGCTGGTTTGGGTGCTAGACCTACCTGCATGTTTGCCGCGTGCGGAGACCCGTGAGGCGGAAATGGGATGTCTGGCGGCTGAGGTCGCAGGAGACCGGATAAGTGCCTCCTGTGTACCAACACTCCTCTTCGACCCCGGCTTCGCTGTAAACGGGAGGCTAGAGACTAACCCACCTCTAGTCAGAAGTCTTGTACCAAGTTGTGTACACGGCTTTAGCGGCTTTTGTCGTATAGCACGGCAGGGTGAGCCCGGGGGCTGTGGGATCATGCCAAAGGCGTTGGCATGACGGTACCCGGAGGCCGAAGTGTCCGCCGAGTGCGTGTGATCACAGCCAACGGACTATATCTGCAACGTATAAGCTCCAGAACTGTGTCCAGCGTCATTTTCTTGGCTTGCAGACCTCCAGTTCTCCCTTGTAGGGCTCGGTGGTGGGTGGAGTAGTCTGCAGACGAATCTTCCTCCTTTTTTTCCATGGGTAAAAAGAACAAAAACTCCAAATTTAAGTCAAATGACAAAATGATAGTTGACAACGACTGTCCTTCGTCTTCTCAACCTACCAAGTCTCATACCCTTAAACGGTCTTTAGACCTTGACCTGGACCAAGAATGTGGAACCTCTTCTTCGGCGGCTGTACCAGTCGCTCCGAGAGCGTCGTCTCCCTCAATTGCTGTGACTACGCATGCTACTCACTTGCTTGTAGAATCCATCGATCCGCATGAGAGACTGTCCACCAGATCTCCCTTTTTCATTTCTAAAGCTTTGGACGCTGCGGTTGGCCCCTTGAAGTCTGTGAGGAAGCTTCGCTCTGGGGACCTGCTTGTCCAAACTTGCAGTGTTTCTCAGAGTAACACTTTTCTGAACCTCACTAGTCTTCAAGGCATTCCTGTAAAAGTGACACCTCACCCGTTTCTTAACACCTCTCGGGGTGTTATTTCGGAGTTTGATCTCTTGCCATGCAGTGAAGACGAATTCGTCACTGAACTTGCTGATCAAGGTGTTATTGCTGCACGTCGTATGATGTTCCGGCGTGATGGTTCCATGATTAAGTCAAAAAATGTCATCTTGACTTTTAACTCCCCGAAAGTTCCGACCGAAATCAAGGCTGGCTACTTGGTCTGTGGAGTTCGCCCGTACATTCCCAGTCCTCTGCGCTGTTTCAGGTGCCAGAGGTACGGGCATTCACAACGTTTCTGTAAGAGTTCCGCTCGTTGCGCAAATTGTGGCTCCAGTGAACATGACGGGGAAGGTTGCACTTCTGCGGCCTGCTGTGTTAACTGCGGTGAGGCCCATGCAGCTTACTCCGCAACTGTATGAAATGGAAGGACGAGATGGCGATCCAGCGCCTCAAGACCCTGGAAGGCCTCTCGTACCCTGCTGCCAAGGCCAAGTTGGGTATTCCCAACACCCGCCAGCGTACTTTTGCCGCAGTTGTTCAGTCTCAGCCACAACCCGTGCAGCCCTTTGTTCCGCGCCCTGTAGCTCTCGCAGCGCTTGCCAAGCGATCTACAGCTGACCAAGCGACACAGGTGTTTTTCCCCGAGCTCGCGATTTTTCGACTACCTGATTCTGGGCCTTCTCTTTTGCAGCCGACCCTCTCTTCCAGTTTAAAGCAGAAAGCCTGCACGTGCGGACGACCCGGCCCTCAATCCGCAAAGGTGTGCAGTGTCCATCCAACTGTCTCGGCCTCAGCGAGGTCCCCACCCTCAACCAACATTATAGAGGAACATAGGGGGAGGAGAGTGACAGTTCGTCCCCAGCCTCAAACAACATTGCAGAGGAACATGGGGGGGGGGGGAGAGAGTGACAGTTCGTCCCCGCCCTCTGCCAGCATTGCAGAGGAGTGTGGGGGGAGGAGAGTGACTCATCCTTTGTGTAGTTGTGTTTAAAAAAAAAAAAAATATAATTATAATAGTAAATTAATAAATTTTTATATAAACCTAATTAACTACCTTGTCTTCACAGCTTTCATCATACTCTTTTTCAACTTTTACCAAGCCTGTCTGCTCTTAATCATTTTCCACGTTTTTAAAAATCTGTGGCTGATAGTTCTTTGTCTGGCGCTCTTTGGCCAAACCTGGCCCTTGCGCCAATAAAATCCAACAACCAACCAACCAACCTTCAAATTGGAACTGAAGAACAGATTCTCTGCTTTAGAAGGCCTAACATCGGAAGAAGTGGATATTTCTGAAGTTAACAGAAAAGTAACCAAAGCTCTTATGGAAACAGCAACAAAATTAGCTGGGTCTAAGAACAAATTGCATGTGAACAAATTATCAGAAAAAACCAAAATGTTGATGCAAAAAGAAGAGAGATGAGGACAACTAAAGAAGATGTGACTTCCAAAGTGGAATATATAGAGCTATGCAAGACAGTACGAAAAAGTATCACTGAAGACGTAAGGAAATTCAACTGTGAACTAGTAAGGAAAGCAATTGAAAACAGCCAAAGCCTAAAGATAGCAAAGGGACATCTCAGTAAGGGGAAAAAACAGATTATGGCACTGAGAAAAGAAGATGGTTCTGTAACAAGAAATAGAGGCGAAATTTTGACAAGAGTGAAAGATTTCTACTTCAAATTATATGAAAGGGATGATACATGTACTCCAGACATCATGAAAGGTACCAGTACCAGAGTTCTTCCAGTCCTTCCAGCAGAAGTTGCACATGCAATCAAGAACATGAAGCGGGGAAAAGCTCCAGGAGAAGATGGAATTACTATAGACATCATACAAGAAGCAAGTGGAGAAATCGAAACAGTACTCGCCCAAATTTTCACTCGATGCCTTAATGAAGGGAAAATTCCTGAGGATTGGAACAACGCTACAATGATCTTGCTACATAAAAAGGTGACATTGAGGATCTCAGGAACTACAGACCTATCAGCCTCCTATCAGTGGTTTATAAAATCTTCACTAAAGTTCTTTCACACCGCTTGAAGGCGACACTGGACATGGCTCAACCGAGAGAACAAGCTGGATTCAGGAGTGGCTACAGCACAATAGATCATATCCACGTACTCGAGAGAACTAATTGAAAGAGCGAGGGAATATGAGCTTCCATTGTGCATGGCTTTTATCGATTATGAAAAAGCCTTTGATTCGGTGAAACCATCAGCAGTTGCAATGGCTCTGAAATCCTGCGGTATTGAAGATGCATACATTAATATTATTAATAACATCTATGAAAATGCAAGTGCAAAGATTCGGCTGTTTGAAAATACAACACACATAAAAATTGGAAAGGGAGTGAGACAAGGTGACACCATATCTCCGAAGCTCTTTAATGCCACATTGGAAAATGTCTTTCAATCACTGCACTGGGAAAACAAAGGGATAAAGATTAATGGAGATTATCTAACCCACCTTCGTTTTGCTGATGACATAGTCATTTTTGCAATTACCCCATCAGAGCTACAGAGTATGATCCAGGAACTTGCTGACAAGAGTAAAGAAGTGGGATTAAAAATGAACTTTCAGAAGACAAAAGTGATGTACAATGCTTTTACAAGAAATGAAGATTTATCGATTGATGGAGAAAAGCTGGAGATAACAGACACGTACGTTTATCTTGGACAGCAGATATCAAGTGAGGGTCACATTGGTGAAAAAATTAATCGGCGTACAAAACTTGCCTGGAGAGCTTTTGGAAGAAACAGCATAATTTTCAAGAGCAATATGCCATTATGTCTTAAAAGAAAAGTGTTTGATCAATGCATCCTTCCAGTGCTTACGTATGGTGCAGAGACGTGGACCTTAGCTAAAAGAGACATACAAAGGCTGCAGACAACTCAAAGTAGCATGGAGAGGTGCATGCTTGGTGTAACCAGGAGAGATAAGAAGAGGAACACGTGGATCCGAAAAATGACAAGAGTGGAAGACATCATGATCCGAGTTAAATCCCTGAAATGGCAATGGGCTGGACATACTGCCAGAAGAACAGACCATCGATGGACAGCCGAAATTTTAGATTGGATTCCAAGGGACAGGAAAAGACCCAGAAGAAGATCACATGGAAGATGGGTGGATGAAATTCGAAAGTATGCGGGAGTGACATGGAGGAGACTGGCACAAGACAGACCGTTGTGGAGGAAACTTGGGGAGACCTTCGTCCAGCAGTGGATTGATAATGGTTGACAATGATGATGATGATGATATATATCATTATCATTGTCAACCATTATCAATCCACTGCTGGACAAACGTCTCCCAAGTTTCCTCCACAACGGTCTGTCTTGTGCCAGTCTCCTCCATGTCATATATATATGGATAAAGTTGTAGAAGTTGAAAGTTCCTCTGACAGAGCTGCACGACTCGTTATCCAACTCTCAAGAAGATACCAGGCTCAGATTATTCAAACTTATGCACTCACCACAAGTCATCCTGAAGAAGAAATTGAAGAATTTTATGAGGAAATTCGTCATTTAAATAATAAAGGTAAGCAGCACTTGAAGATAATTATGGGAGATTTCAATGCAAAAATAAGGCAACAGCAACAGAATGAAACTTCAGTAGGTAAATTTGGTCACGGCAATAGAAACAAGCGTGGAAATACGCTCGTAGAGTTTGCAGACGCAGAAGGGTTTTTCATCATGAACTCCTTTTTCAAGAAAAAGCCACACAGGAAATGGACATGGAGAAATCCAAATAGGACGACAAGTGAATTTGATTTTATTATGTGTAACAAAAAATTCGTCACAGAAGAGACTGCAGTGTGCTAAACAAGTTCAACACAGGTAGTGACCATAGATTGGTGAGATGTAAGATGCACCTCAACACTAAACTTGAACGTGGCAAGCTCATAAGACAAACAAAATGTATTGACATAACCAACCTTAAAAAACACCATAACACCTTCAAGTTGGAACTGAAAAACAGATTCTCTGCTTTAGAAGGCCTAACATCGGAAGAAGTGGATATTTCTGAAGTTAACAGAAAAGTAACCAAAACTCTTTTGGAAACAGCAACAAAATTAGCTAAGAACAAGTTGCATGTGAACAAATTATCAGGAAAAACCAAAATGTTGATGCAAAAAAGAAGAGAGATGAGGACAACTAAAGAAGATGTGACTTCCAAAGTGGAATATATAGAGCTATGCAAGACAGTACGAAAAAGTATCACTGAAGACGTAAGGAAATTCAACTGTGAACTAGTAAGGAAAGCAATTGAAAACAACCAAAGCCTAAAGATAGCAAAGGGACATCTCAGTAAGGGAAGAAAACAGATTATGGCACTGAGAAAAGAAGATGGTTCTGTAACAAGAAATAGAGGCGAAATTTTGACAAGAGTGAAAGATTTCTACTCCAAATTATATGAAAGGGATGATGCATGTACTCCAGACATCGTGAAAGGTACCAATACCAGAGTTCTTCCGGTCCTTCCAGCAGAAGTTGCACATGCAATCAAGAACATGAAGCGCGGAAAAGCTCCAGGAGAAGATGGAATTACTGTAGACATCATACAAGAAGCAAGTGGAGAAATCGAAACAGTACTCGCCCAAATTTTCACTCGATGCCTTAATGAAGGGAAGATTCCTGAGGATTGGAACAATGCTACAATGATCCTGCTACATAAAAAGGTGACATTGAGGATCTCAGGAACTACAGACCTATCAGCCTCCTATCAGTGGTTTATAAAATCTTCACTAAAGTTCTTTCACACCGCTTGAAGGTAACACTGGACATGGCTCTACCGAGAGAACAAGCTGGATTCAGGAGTGGCTACAGCACTATAAATCATATCCACATACTGAGAGAACTAATTGAAAGAGCAAGGGAATATGAACTTCCATTGTGCATGGCTTTTATCGATTATCAAAAAGCCTTTGATTCGGTGAAACCATCAGCAGTTACAATGGCTCTGAAATCCTGCAGTATTGAAGATGCATACATTAATATTATTAATAACATCTATGAAAATGCAAGTGCAAAGATTCGACTGTTTGAAAATACAACACACATAAAAATTGGAAAGAGAGTGAGACAAGGTGACACCATATCTCCGAAGCTCTTTAATGCCACATTGGAAAATGTCTTTCAATCACTGAACTGGGAAAACAAAGGGATAAAGATTAATGGAGATTATCTAACCAACCTTCGTTTTGCTGATGACATAGTCATTTTTGCAACTACCCCATCAGAGCTGCAGAGTATGATCCAGGAACTTGCTGACAAGAGTAAAGAAGTGGGATTAAAAATGAACTTTCAGGAAGACAAAAGTGATGTTCAATGCTTTTACAAGAAATGAAGATTTATCAATTGATGGAGAAAAGCTGAAGATGACAGACACGTACGTTTATCTTGGACAGCAGATATCAAGTGAGGGTCACATTGATGAAGAAATTAATCGGCATACAAAACTTGCCTGGAGAGCTTTTGGAAGAAACAGCATAATTTTCAAGAGCAATATGCCATTATGTCTTAAACAAAAAGTGTTTGATCAATGCATCCTTGCAGTGCTTACGTATGGTGCAGAGACGTGGACCTTAACTAAAAGAGACATACAAAGGCTGCAGACAACTCAAAGTAGCATGGAGAGGTGCATGCTTGGTGTAACCAGAAGAGATAAGAAGAGGAACACGTGGATCCGAAAAATGACAAGAGTGGAAGACATCATGATCCGAGTTAAATCCCTGAAATGGCAAAGGGCTGGACATACTGCCAGAAGAACAGACCATCGATGGACAGCCGAAATTTTAGATTTTATTCCAAGGGACAGGAAAAGACCCAGAAGAAGATTACATGGAAGATGGGTGGATGAAGTTCGAAAGTATGCGGTAGTGACATGGAGGAGAATGGCACAAGACAGACCGTTGTGGAGGAAACTTGGGGAGACCTTCGTCCAGCAGTGGATTGATAATGGTTGACAATGATGATGATGATGAAATTGCACATTAAACAAGTAGACAGTGTGCATTTTTTTTTTTTCAGAAATACATTAATCTGCAGTATGTTTCTTGATGTACAGGTGTACTAGGACAATAGCATGTTAACACCGGGAGAAATGATATTTTAATGATTATTTAGTTAAAAATAGTTTTTGAATGAATGAAATATAAAATCCACTGTGCAAATGTTGTATAAGGCAATTCCTCAGGAGTTCCCAAATGGTTTTTAAGAGCATTACCATTACAGCGATATGAAAATTTCTGAATTTAGGACTATTTCATAATTACTTTCAGGGCTGGCTGGACCATCGGAGTGGCCAGTGACCCACACCGGCACACTTGGGAAATAAAAATCATTTTCAGTAAAATTTTTGTTATTATTTATTAAGTTTTGGGGCACAATACCCTTAAAAAAATCTGTATATTATTATTATTATTATTATTTTTTTTTTAGTTTCCAGTTCCCATTTTCAAGTAGGTTATCGCCCTTTGTTGTACAGATACAAAGATTTTCAGATTTCAAATTATTATTATGAGCACCTTAATGATTTCCACATTCATGAAATAGCAAATTAAATTTCCTTATTTTGTAGCTTCCTACATATATATTTTACAATTTGTGTGTAAACCAGGTACTTAATACTTGATCACCTAAGCAGATCTTTTTAAAGGCTATCCAGCTTTATGCGGCTGAAATACAACTGGGTGACCGACAGATGCCATTGAAAAACACAGTCTCCAAGACAGAATAAGTATTTTAAAACAGCAACCAGGAAGAAAGGAGAAAGCTTAGTGACTGCCTGCCAAGCCATTAAATTAACTCTCCACTTACCCTCTGATAATTCTTAAAAAAATTTCTCCTCTCCATTCCCACTCGCAGTAAGTATCCTCCGTGTATTGCTTCTCAAGAGCACAATGAAAGTGACAAAGATGATGCCAAAATGCGAATATATGTATTTTTAGAAATGCAACCAAAACTGAGATCTTTATTTTTTAAATGTATGTGCACACATTTAGAACATCTATATACTTTTTAGGTCTCAGTTCAAATTCAAACACGAGCTTTTAGACTGGAACTATATTATGCAGTGGAAGTACAAACTTTGCAGCCCTAACTTCTTAGTCAGGTTAACCTTGCCATGAGTATATGGTTCCTGGTGTCTCTGGCAAAGTGACAACTTGGCACCCCGGCCCCTGCAATCTCACTAAATTATTTTTGTCATGAAATTCATGTGCAGGGAAAAGACTGTTATTTAAGAAAAAGTTAAACGGTATAACTTTGGCATATATTATTGTTTGGTATAAAAGTGTGCGGTAGTTACACTTAAAAAAAAATATAGAGAGGTTTTACTATACTCCTGGTAGACTTCACCCCCCCAGTAATGAAACTGCAGAATGATACCAGTTAGAAGTCTACCCTCTTTAGTATATCTCCAACACTGATGATGGTTTTCACAGTTATCAGCCAAACTATTATTAAAAATAAGAATCTTAAGGTAAGGAAGCTTTCAACTGATAACTTCAGTCATTTTTTAACCTAGGAATGGATGATTGGCCTCTCCAATGGCACAGTGGTCTAAGCGCTGGCTACAGACCATTCATCCAAGATGGGTCCAGGTTCGGATCCTAGTGAAGCATGGATGTTGTGTTTGTCTTGCACTTTTTCTGGAACCAGTGGCCCCAAATTAGGAATGGGCAAATGCTTATAGCCCACTGAGTTGCTCACTGTGGTCGTTACCCCCCCCCCCCCCACAAAGACAATGGTAAGTGTTTGCCAGATTCGTAAGTCATACTTGTCATTTTTCTTTTAAAATTTCTTTCAATATTTATAAAATAGCAAAAGCAGAATAAGAATCACAGTTTTTGTAGCTGAAAACAAGCTTCCTTACCTTAAAATTCATAGGTAACTTAAGCATGTTCTTGAAATTTTAATACTTATTATTTATGATTATGTCCAAATTTACCATGTCAGTAAACTTTTCTAGCGAGACCAGCTCTTGTCTGTTTTCGAAAACCAAGAGTGACAGTACAAAATCGCTGAGACATTTTTGTACAGTTATGCACTGTTTTTGAAATAGAAACCTTTTTTGTGGTGATAGAATTTGTTTTCATTTTAGGGATGGACTTCCAAATCAGAATGCTTTTCAAGTAGTTCTTGACTTTGCATATATCTTTTCAAGTCCTTTGTTTATATAGAACCTGATCACACTCAACATGAAATGGCATGATACGGACAATTCTTGCTTTTGTCAGTGCTTTTATACTAATTATTCAAAACAGGAAATAATAGTGCATATTTATTTCATACTCACAATTTATACATAAGTTGATACAGGATCTTAATGAAAGTTTTTCCAAGCATCGGATTGCATCCTTGCATGAAATGGCAAAGGAAGTAGTTCATGATATGTACAATTCTTGCTTTTGTCTCTGCTTTTATACTAATAAATGAAGATGTAACAATACATATTTATTTCATGTACAAGATTTATGCATCATAATTCGATGCAAAACCGTCATGAAACACGTCAGCTGGTTGTACTTTGCAAATAGCAGAAAATTATTTTTGACAGCCATTTTTTCAAAAAAATAAAACAAAAGATTTGAAGCGTTATAGTAGTAGCTATATTTCCGCACACACATAAATGGTATTTGCTTTGGACAAAGAGAAAAAAAAAATCCATTGTACTAAAACTACTATTATTCGATAAATTTCCTTCATAAAATGCATTTACACAAAATAAGTCCATTAGAATGTCTATTATAGTGAGATTCTAAAAAAAAAAAAATGCATTATAGAATTAACATGAACTACTTCCTTTGCCATTTCATGTTGAGTGTGAGCATGTTCTATTTAAACCAAGTGGAACTATGCACGTTAAGTTAAGAACTACTTGAAAAACATTCTGATTTGAAAGTCCATCTCATTTTAGCATACACAAAGAATAGTTGTATTGCAGAGATAAAGGAAAAATGCTTCCACAAATACATGAAAATTGCATATGTATATTATTAGTTCACTGTTCAGCATAAAACATACTGCAAAATATTTTAAAAAGTTACGTTGCTCTGCATCTGCTAATTTCCATTTGAGCACACGTCTCCCGATTTCTGTTTGAGCATGTTTCCCACTCATGGGTGATATGATTTTTAAGTTTTCTGAAGAATGTTAGATGTTGAACAGTGAACTAATAATATGTTCAAGTTGTATTCCTGCTCATTTGCTGCATTGTAAGTATGGATAGTCAGGTGATATAACAGATTGGTTAGCATTGCATATATCTTCAGTTTCTCAGAAGGTGATAGTCAGAATATTAGGCCTTTTCTATGTAATCTGTTGTAAAACCCTACTTTTTTTAAAAGTGATGCTGTAATTACTTCTTAGTTTTAATAACCTTTCTTTGTGAATATAAACACACACATGAATGCACATGCAAATCAGGGAAGTTAGTGCATGTTAGTCATAGTACACAATAGGAGCAAAACACGACCCCCCTCATATGTGGTGTTTGGATAATATCTGGTGGAGCAGTGCACACACTTGTAAAGGTCAAGGGCATGTGTAGTATCAGTTAGAATTGAAACATATATATGTTGTACCATATTTTCCAAGAATGATGCTGAATCAAATATAATGCCACAGTTTCCTTTATCTCATTGGTTTGTTATTGGAAATAATGCAGCACCTTGTTTAAAGCCACAAGCAAACATACCACAAAATAAATTTTATTTGATGATCATTCCGATCCCCTTCCCTCTCTGTGTACATGTTAATAGAGTGCATTGTATGTCTTTTGTCAAAAAGGAATGACACAGTGAAGGGCGGTGTTAGGAAAACTATTTATTTTTAATACATTTCAAATTACCTGCACAACTCACACTATAAAAAGCATCAGCACTGTAGACGCACAGAAAGTTATACACTAAATGTCAGATGTAACCCCTGCTTGATTGCCATACTTGTTTAACTCTTGCTCCTAATGGATAAAAGAAACGTTCCATTTACAAGAAAGAGAGAGGTGTGTTTACCCTCCCTAGTGCGAGGTAAGAAAAAAATCTGTCTAAGAGAAAGGAAACACTGAAGCATAATTCATTAATCTTAAATAAAAATTTTCAAACAGTAAATCATAAACCGCCTGTGCACAAAATGAAAGGCCAGATTAAATCCTTGTCATTCTTGAATTACCTACTCACATATAATCAGATAGGTTTTGAGGCTTCATCTATGTGACCCACTAGGCTCCCATGCTAATAATTAATCAATGAAAAGTAGGCACTCCAGTATGGCATTCCATTTATGTTTTTACTTGTTTCCATTGGTTATTTTACCTGTAGGAGAATAGCTTTAACAGAAATAACAATGTAATTTTTTTTTCTTTAATTTTTCACTTGAAGTTGCCATGATAGTGAAATTGCCTGTCTATGTAAAATAGCTAATGAAAACAAAAGAATATAAAGGTATGGGAAAAATGAAATGCCATTTATAAGATTTCATTTACATGTAGAAATCAGGATATTGATGAAGACTGGATTTTGAATTTTAGAATTAGGCAGCATTTTATTGAAAAGAGAGACCCTAGAGCAATAGTCCAAATCTAAGATAAATGATTGTGCAGTCCCATCTGGAATTAAAGGATTAGGAACCTTTCCTTTACAAGCAATTTTTATCAGAAAATAAGGTTCTATTAATGATTTTTCAAATTCTCTTTAGCTCTATTTTCACTGGGCTGTTGAGTTGATAATGATTTTGGAAGTGAAGTTTTTTCACAACTCGCAAAAGAGCTTGTTTTTTAAGTCTGAGAATCTGGGAGCAAATTTTATTTTCTTTCTCTCCATTTTTAAACTGGTTTTATGAAGTACTGAAGGATTCAAACGTTCATTTTAGTGAAAGAGCTCATTGCTGGTTCAACTTTTTCTTATCTTTTAATTTTGTGTTTGCAACATTTTTGTAAAAATAAGGTTGCAGAAAGTAATTTGTTCTGTGATTAACTTTTGGCTCAATTTGGTATTTATCCTGGCTTATTTCAAGGTCATTTACATCACATAAAACAAAGTGATTTTTATTTGAGCAATGAATAAATCTTGCGTGGACTGGTGTTTTTCTCATGACAGAATTTGTCCTAAAATGTTTTTTTATTTGTCATGCCATTTAGCTGTTATAATGTCCAGTATATACTGATCTTTTCCAGCAGTTTATTTAGCAATTGACTGATACCTGTTCATAAAAGCATTTTCTTTTTATCTTTTTCAACAAGGATCAAGCTTTAGACATGCTGAAAACCCTTCGTGATCTACCCATTACATTAGATGTGTTACAGGTAAGATTTTTTTTCACCCCATTGTGCTATAAGCATTTTTGTTTTTAAACTTTTATTCCATTTTTTTCTGTACTGAAACATTTATAGCTTAAACAAATTCTTTGTATGCTAGCAATTAGTGCACATGCAATCTGATAAAGTGTTGGATGTAAGCATGTAATCAAAAAACAAGTATTAAAACTTGGAAAACATGCTTAAGTTGCATGGATAGAGATTCCTCTCATGACATTTTTTATGTAAGAAGCTGTTTTAAAGTTTAAATGCTTGATCTATGCAGCACCGATACATGGTAACTTTTTTTGTTACTGTATTGTAAACACTGTTACTTAGTTCTGAGTGTAATACATTCTAATTTTTTTTAACGTCAAAAATTTGAAAAGTGCATTTATCTGATTTAGGCATATTTTAAACAACGAGTTCACATAAAAAATCTTAAGTTTGTGTGCATTTTATGATAGTTCTACTGTGAAGTTCTTATTATAAATGCTTCCATTAGTTTTTTGTTTTTTTCCCAAGTTTATCACATTTGATGGCTTTATAGGTTTGAGTTACTCTCTTAACACATTGCATGCCACGTCATTCATATATGAACAAACGTTTTCGCTTACCTACTACACAGTGACTGATGTGAACAGGCCGCGTCATTCATATAGGAATGATCGACTAGGAACGGTTTACAGCCGTGTCGGTCATATATGAATGAACTGGCAATGTAATTTACATTGGGATCTGAAAACTTAGTCTCCCGAAAACATTTTGGTATACGTGGTTCGAGAAAAACCGTAAAAATAAAAATCTGAAGCGACAAAATGCAAAAATCATATTTATTCTTTAGTAGGTAAATTAAAACGTTTGTTTAAGTAAATTAAAACGTTTGTTTAAGTAAATTAAAACGTTTGTTTCTTAGAAAATTAAGGTTTTAAGGAAATACAACTTATTTATGTTTAATATTAAAACATTCCAAGCAGATTTGTGGGTGTCCGGGACACATCACAAAAGGTATACACCATTTTCGCTGAATTTCTGGCTTCTTTGCGACCAGCTTCTCCTTGAAGTTTGAGTAACATAAACTACATTTCTTTCGAATCTTTTTGCCATTAGCAGATGGGGATAGAAAGCTACGGAAGTTCTTGGTCTTTCATGTTGTACTCGTCCTGGTGTATTCAACAAATATGTCGCCAAATTTTCTCGGAATTCACGTATTTGAATTTTCTTCTTGGTTGCATGTTTGCATGGGACCCAAGCATTGACAACTGCTGTTCTTCAAAGGAGTTCAATGCTGAGTTTCCTGAACCATTTTACTCCTTTACATAGGGGGTTGTAGCGTAAGAAGCCATTTGATCCAACAGGTCTATCCCTGAATTCTTTGCAAGATATCATAGAAATCCCGTCATTCCTCTGTTCCTCACGTTTTTAAAAAAGGTTCGTTAAAAATCACGATGTCCGGACTCGATAGCTTCCTATTTGGAATGACAGGATTTCTATGATATCTTGCAAAGAATTCATTATAATAAGCCACGTAGTGACGTTCAAGGGTTAGAAATAACAATTTGAACCGATATTAGGTCTATCCCTGCCTTACCCTTATTGTAAGCTTAGATGGCCAAGGGTTTCTCTGCAGCCTTTCGAGGTTTACATTTTCTAGGTGTCGCTGCTGGCTCATTGTGGCTAGTTGAAGGTTGTGAGGTTTTGCAGTAACTGTATTTTGGATTATGATGTGTGGTACCAGTATGGGCGCATGTTGTGTTGACAGTAGTCTAACACCTCGCGTGTCTTTCCATTTCATAATTACAATACCATTTTGATCTTCCCGGGATATAATTTCTCCCTTTAAGTTTTACTAGGAGGACCTCTTTCAGGGTTCGCCAGAGCGGGCCCAGTTCGAAAAAACCCGCCAAAAAAACCCACCTATGTTTTTTCAAAATAAGATTTTATTTTTCTTCTACAATATTCCAAATTTAATCAGCACCCAATAAAATATTTTCTTTTACAATTAATAACAATAGGAATTATGACTAGATTCTCTTTCTTTGCCTTCTCAAAGGTGATGGTTGACCGATTTTATTATTTTGCAACATAAAACACAATCCTTTCAGATCAGCTGACAAAACAACTGATCCGAAATAAGAAAATTAAACAATAATCCTGAAAATAATAAATGGTTGCATATAAATAGCTTTCCACCTATAAAGAATAACTATAGAATAGATCAATATTATCTATTCATACTATAGAAAAATAATAATAATAGAGAAACAGAATATAACATATTTAGCTTCTCACTAAAATATTATCTTTAAATAAAATTTGCCTGAGATATTATTTGTGTGTAACATGTAAACTGCAATAGTTTTTGACTAATAATAAACAAAGACTTCGCTCTTTCCACGTAAACTTAGCAACGCACAGCAACCGAATAAACAATTTTTCGGTTGCTGTGCTTTGCTAAACGTGGAAAGAGCGAAGTCTTTGTTTATTCACTGACGTATTTAGAGGATTTACAGTTTTTGACTATTTACAAAGATCGCCTAAAAATTAAACAACGGCTAGAACCTCAAAAGCAGTCTGAAATTATCATAACTTCGTGACCCACACAATTTTCAAATATTTTCAAACTTTCTGTTAATGTAATCTCAGGGGTTTTAGTCAGAAAAAAAAACAAAAAAAAAACTACTCATCTACAGGAAATTTTGATCCAAAAAGGTATAAACTGAACAAGTTTTGTGGCTTTCTCTATCTCAAGCCTATTTTGTAACTTATTCCAAACTAGTTGAAACATAGAGAAAATTCTCTCAATGGAGGCAGGCAGATGAAGTTGGTGCTGAATGTGGCATACAAAGTTAGGAAATCCTGCTGGCAATTTCGAATTTGAACCCTTCTCAGACTTTTTGCCGTAACTTGCCATCCTTTTATGGAAGAAAACTGGCTGGTGACGCTTTCTTTCATCATTGATGTTAGGCAACAGTCTGCATCATTAATTTTGAAAGCCATTACACCAGGCAAATACACGGTCATATCAGAATAATATGACGACCGACCTAATAATGGGATGATAGTGGCGAGATGTCGTGGTATGGACTCACTGAGGCCCTGGAAGGTTGCACGCCACACATGTGCTCATTCGGACTGCAGCAGTGCATGGAGGTCCTGTAGATGACGTGGTTGTGGGTCAGCATGCCGAACTTGTCGATCTAAATAGTCCCACAAGTGTTTTAGGGGATTGAGGTCGGGCAATTTCGCCGACCAAGGGAAAATGGAGACATCGCTGCCATGTTCCTGGAACCAGTCGTGCACAACCTTAGCGACGTGACAGGGTGCCGGTGCATTGTCGTTTAGATACCATCACCACCAGGGTAAACATCCAGTGTGAAGGGATGCATGTGGTCTGCAAGAAAGGACAGGTAGCCATGCATTCAAGGACCCATCCAGTGGCACCAGCGGTCCCACGGCATACAAGAAAAACATCCCCCAGACATGCACACTGCCTCAGCTGGCCTGTACTTGACCAACAAGCGTATCCGGGTGTTGGTTCTTGTGTGTCTGATGCTGTGTCCACCACTTCCCATCACTTCTGTGAAGTAGAAACCTCGATTCGTCGGAGAAGGCAACCTTTTTTCCACTGTCCAATGACGTTAGTCCCATGCGAACTGCAGACATCATTGGCGATGGCCCTGGGTTAATATGGGTGCTTTGATGCAGTGTCTGCTCCGGAGTCCCATGCATAACAGGGTTCGCTCTACTGTTATCTGAGACACGTGTTTGGGTACCCCAGCATTCATTTGCATGGTCAATTGCTGCACTGTTGCTTGTAGCCCTTTACAAGTTGACGGAGGTGACATTCTCCTCTGGGGTTGATGGCCTTTGGGGCTCCGCAGTTATGATGTCGGGAGGTACTTGGTGTGCTGGCAATCCAATCTTCATACACCCTTAGCTGCCCCGGTGGCGCAGTGGTCTAAGGCGCTGGCCTCTGATCATTTGTCCGTAAGGGGTCCGGGTTCGAATCCCGGTCAGGCATGGATGTTGTGTTTGTCTTACGGCACTGGCTCTCTCCCTTCCCTGGAACCAGTGACCCTAAATTAGGGACGGGCGACTGCTTATAGCCCATTGAGTTGCTCACGGTGGTCGTTAAACCTCCAATCAAAAAAAAAAAAAAAAAATCATACACCCTTACTACAGCACCTCGCGAACAGCCCCCAAAGTCTGCTGTTTCTGAGATGCTTCCACTCTTAGTGCCGTAAACAATGATAATTATTTTTTTAACATCCATCAAATCATTACGTCTGCCCATTGTGCTCATGTTACGCACTATGGCTCATCTGTCCTGGTCAGCTGCTTATATCTCCGTGTGGTTGACCTTGTCACATGCACTTTGTGACACTCCTGGGTGAGTACACAGTGATTCTATGGGTGGTCATATTATTCGACTGGAATCGGAGGGAAATTTGGATATCCACTCTTCTGCAATACTCTCCTGTTCTTGGTTAAGTTTCTGACCTCTGTATTTCGGATCCACGAGGTTTGCTAGAAAATGTGGTGCAAGAATTGCTTGTTCAAACCTTTTTTAAAATCTAGATGGTAGGGCTGCAGGATTTCTTCTTGTAGTAAATCCGGCTATATTTCAACAGCAACTGAAACAGACGTTGTGCTACTCTCTCTCTGAAGTGTGTCCAGTGTGCTAGCAACAACGGATAACTGCTTTTCCAGATTCATAGCTTCACAGTAAATGCCCATTTTATCCAAGAATTTTTAAATAGATTGATCAAATTCCTTAATTTACTCTTAAGATATTTCTATGTATTTGTGATAATTGGTCACAAATGTTTTAACACAATCAGGATGAAAGTTACACCTTGTTGCGTTAAGTAGTGGTAGCATTAAGCCAGGCTTTTCTTTGAACCATCCATGTGGTTGATGTAGGCCTACTTTACAAAAATATTTTTGCACCGCCACAATCTGCTTTAAAACAGTCTTTGGGGAACACATCTTTTTCTAACTAATTCAACAGATGTGCTGAACATCCATATGTTATGAGAGTTGGATATCTTTCATTTAAAATTTTCCATGTTTTTATCATTTGTTTTTGCTTTCAGTTACAACAGCAAAAACGGGTTTTCCAAATTTTTCTTCACTCTCCTTTATGGCCGCCTCTAATTTAGAAGCACAATGTTTTGCTGTTTTTTTTTCTGATCCAATAATCATCAGCATACAGCAAAAAACTTTCTGTTCTGGTATGGACACTAATAGCTTGAACTAGCTCATTCTTCACACTGCACCAACCATCTATGGTGAGAGTCAAACTGCCTAATTTTATTTTTCTGAAAGCTCAGATTCAGTTCTGCTACAGTATCAAACAGTTTTCCACCAATGGCTTTTGCTGAGGGTGGTTGATGTCCAGGTCTCAGTGTTTCAATCATAATTTTAAACTGATCCAATTCTCCCGCATTGAATGGTATGTTAGCAGCATAAAAAAAAAAAAAAAAAGCCAATGCTATATCGTTGTGCAGTGATTGTTTCGCCCGGTTTCAACAGTTTGAAGTACAGCACTCCGTGCATATCCCATTACACACACAACAGTACCTTTCCCCCATGGATATCCTGTTTTGCAGTGGGTGTTGATACCTAGCCTGAGTTGACCCAGGATCGCTTGCGTATGGGGTAGTCGCAATAGACCCATTTTTTATCCCCGGTGACAACCTTCCACAAGAAATTCTTCCCTTGAAGCTTCTTCAGCAACGACATGCAGATGCCCTGTCATTGAACAATATTACGCTCCGTTAAAGTATGCGGTACCCACTTACCAATCTTCTGGATCTTCCCCAAGTTCTTTAGACGCTGTATTACCATCGATGGAGCCACTTTCAAACGTTTCACCAGTTGCTTGGTCGATTGTGTGGCATCCTCTTGTAACAGCAATTCCAGCTCCTCTTCTGCGAGTTCCTGCGGTCTGCCTGCACGTGGCTTGTCTTCCAAGCTTAGATCAATTTTCTGAAACCTGGCAAATGACACATCCGCTCACCCATAACTATTTCGCCATATGCCTGACATATTGAACCGTATGCTTCACTCGCACTTTTCCCTAAATTAAACATGAATAACAAACAGTGCTGCAGATGAACTTTATCGACTGCCGTTCTTGGCTTCATGTATGAACTGACTGCACGGGTCTCTGGCTGGTTAGACCCCTACAGCACCTGCTAGCAGAGGCGGCGGAAACTTTTGCATACCCCTAATAGAAGAGGATTGAAACTTTTGCATACCCCTAATAGAAGAGGATAAGCAGAACTAATAGAAGAGGATTTGAATTCCAGCAATAGAGTGGTATTCATTGCATCTGAAAAATCTTGGTTCCGTTTTCTAATCCTGAATACTGAAAGCAATTTCTTATCACTGCAGAAGGCATTAAAATCTGCCTGCCCTCAACAAGGATGACCTGTTGACTTTGCTAAAGTACTTTCAGTTCTGCTTTCATCAGAGAACACTCCTTCCTGTTCCATTTGCATTCCTCTTACCGTGGAGAAAACAAATCTGAAAAAACTTCTGGCGATGTGTTGCATTCTCCATACAAACTGATGCTTTGTATTCACTCATTCTTGATAAACATTGTTTATATAACTAATCTATAGAATAAAAATCAGAGAAACACAGATGTCAATCTTAACTGCAAGTTTTTCTTACGTGATGCTGTATTTATAAGAGGTTTACGTGAGTGAGAGAATTATTTGCAAGATTATTAAGAACTAAAAGTACATAAAATGCTCCTAGGCATTCATGTAAATACTTATTAGTATTTTATGCAAAGCATTACTAAAAAAAGTTTAGCATATTTCACTATACTTTTTTTATGTCTAGTTTTATATTTCTATATGTAAATTGCTTGATAAATATGTAAGTGTTGCATAAAAATGTTAATTTTGATTTATAATTTTTATGCAAAACAGAACAAAAATATTTTTAAAAGGGAGCAATTTTAACATTGCTGTACTTTTTAATTATTTTCAATATGTCTATTTGGATCCCGTGCTGAAATTTTGTTGTGAAATACGTCAGTACAAATATGGAAATATTTTGAGGAAAAATTCCAATTTTTTTTATTTACTTATTTTGTAATTCAAGATCATAGTTTTTGGAAACGCTATCTAGAAACCTTTTTTCATTATGTAGTTTTAGAGCTTCCAGTTCATTCCCTAATTTATAATCGAACTGAGAATAAAAAGTACTGCTGGTCAGCCATCCAGATTTTTTTTTTTTTTGAAAATTCACTACTCAAAAATTGCTTGTCCAAAAACTTCAGGTTTTTGCATCTCACTCTGAGTACTGTAAATCTGCCAAATTTTATCCAAATTTGTGAGATGGTTGATTTTGTTTTATTTGATTTGACATATACCTGTAGAATCATAAATTTCATCAACTGTTAGTTGTAAGATTTCATATGCAGATACATGTTTGATAATTGCTATGTCTAACAACATCACAGTTCATTTTTAATCAAAAGATGTCTTCAGTATTCCTGTAAATTCAGTGGAAACTGCTATTTGCCGCCCGGTGGTGCAGTGGTCTAAGCGATGGCCTGTGATCATTCGTCCGAACGGGTTCCGGGTTCGAATCCCGATGAGGCATGGATGTTGTGTTTGTCTTACGGCACTGGCTCTCTCTCTTCCCTGAAACCAGTGACCCTAAATTAGGGACGGGCGACTGCTTATAGCTCATTGAGTTGCTCACAGTGGTCGTTAACCCTCCAATAAAAAAAAAAAAGCAAAAAAAACCTGCTATTTATTGTTCGTTATGTGAGGATGCTGAAAAGTTCTCGGTCTATCACACTTCCTGTAATAATGTAATTGTAGCATTATTTTGTCAGTGCAGCTCGAAAGAGTGTTCTTTTGTATTGTAGCTCTTTTTTTTTCTTTTTTTTTTTTGCTGATGTTTGACGTCCTGAACTGAATCATGTCAATGTAAAGTGTTGAATTTTTGAATGTGGAACTCCAGGTTGTCATAAAATTTCTGTTCCTGTAGAAAAAAACTGCAAAGAAAATCTGAATGTATGACACAAACATTAAGTTAGAAGTGCCCTTCATATTCCACTGTGAAGAAATGGCGTACCAACTTTCAGCGTGGAGACTTTTGAGATCGAAGATGCAGTAAGATCTGGGAGGTCTTCATCAGTGACAATACCCAAAATTGTTGATCGTGTTCATAACTTGATTTTGTCAGATTGGCGAATCTCTGCTAAAACAATAGCTGGGACACTGGAGGTATCCAGGGAACATGTTGGGTTCATAATTCATGAGCACTTGGATATGCAGAAGATGTTAGCGAAGTGGATGCCCAAATATTTGAATGCCGATGAGAAACGAAAATGGGTGGACACTTCCAAATCGGTTTGGCAGCATTTTGAGCGGTCTGGTGATAATTTTTTGCAGCGACTTGTCGCTGTTGATGAAACGTGGTTACATCACTATGATCCAGACATGAAACAAAAAGTTTGTGCAGTGGCAGCACTCTGGTTCTCCACGGCCAAAGAAATTCAAGAATCAAAGGTCTGCAGGAAAGGTCATTGCAACGTTTTTTTTTTTTTTTTTTTTTGGGATTCAGAAGGCGTTTTACTGACTATCTCCCAAAGGGCCAAACAATAAATGCTGAATACTATTCCAACTTGTTATGCCAATTAAAGGAGACGTTGAAGCAAAAAAGGCTACAAAAACTGCAGAAAGGTGTTCTCTTTTTGCAGGACAATGTGCTGGCTCACAAGGCTGGCAAGACAGTTGATGTTTTGAGGGATCTGGGGTTTAAGTGCATAGACCATCCACCTTACTCACCAGACCTTGCTCTATTGGACTATTTCCTGTTCCCAAACCTTAAAAAAGTTTGGAAGGGAAGCATTTTTGAATGATTCAGAGGTGATATCAGTAGCAGAGCAGTATTTGAGTGATCAGACTTCAGAATTTTTTTTTGGAAGGGTTAAAGAAACTCCTGAAATGTTGTGCCAAGTGTGTTGAACTTTGGTGTGAACATGTGGAATAATAGTCTGCAAGTTTCATGACTTTGGCACATTTTCTTCTTGGTGAGGCCGAGAACTTATCAGCATCGCCTCGTATATACCTTCTATTTTTTTTTTTTTTTTGTGCATTACTGCCAAAAAATTAAATTGTTTTGGCCATTGGATGGCCAAAAAATCTGTACTTCTGAATATGTATGTACTTGTCATTTTTTTTAAAGTAAATGTTATAAAAAATTTTTAAGTAAATTTTTGTTTTAACTTTAAACATATATGTTCTTAGTTTTATTTACTGTCTGTTTTTGAAGTGAACAGTTAAAATGTTGCCATCACTGATTTGATAAATCACATATTTTCAGAAAACACGAATTGGCATGACTGTTAACTCCCTCAGAAAGTCAACTAGCGATGATGAAATCATCTCTCTTTCTAAAAGCCTTATAAAATCATGGAAAAAGCTTCTTCCTGGTATGATCTAATTTACAATTTTGAGAATTTCATATATTTATATGATGAAATTGTTGAAAAAGGTCACTGTTGATCTCACTACTAGCTTTAATTCCTGTGCTATGCATAACATTAATGAAATACAACTAAAAATTATTTCTTTGGTGCCACTCCATTTAAGTGTTGAGGAATTTTTTTTTGCTTCTGTTTTATTAAATTAATTCTCTAAGTAAAGTGAAACATGTGTAGCGTTAATGGTTTTATTTAAGTTTGGTCTAATGAGAATCGGGTTCTCAGAAGAACCCCTGGCTTGTTAGCCATGAAATTTTTCTGATGAGAAAAGTAATCCTGCTTTTCTGAATGTCTTGTGTATATGGAAAGTCCTTGGTTTTCCATATTTTTGTGAAAGATCTTGCAATAGTCCTGAATTCTTTATGGCAAAGAGGGGGGGGGGGCTGGTCAAAATGTTTGGATTGGTTATGTTACTTTGTTCTAGCTCTCTGTAGTGTCTGCTCATGATGAAATCACTTCTGTCCATGGAATGTAAAGATGTGATGTCATGCCTTTGATCTCATGTGACACTGGAGTGCAAAATGCCACCTTTCACAACAGCATATGGAATAGGGTGGAGTGAAACACCTTTTTTAAAATTTGAAACACCACCATGTGCAATAGTTGTGATTTTATTACAGAAATGACCCCCCGAAATATGGATGACATTATTCGATATCCTAGGCTTCCCCAAGAACCTCAAACTTTGAAAGTTATAGGGGGAAATGCTTTAAAAACACTTGCTTTCTCCATTTTGTAAAGATAACAAAATACTGTGTCCCCACGTTATTTAATATCACCTTTGAGTGTATAAAAACGGGTAAAAATTCAGCAGACGTGAGTTAATTTCTTTGGCTTCTCCAGATCGCTTAAAGTATGTAATTTTTTGCCAAAAATGGCATAAGTTGCGTAGGCATGAAGCTCGACAGCAGCCTTACAGTTACCAATTTGAGCTTAACATTACCCCCCACCCCCACCCCCTCATACATTCTGGAAACCTCGTGTTGATTTTCAGAAACATAGCTTGCGGTCTGTGCTCTCTTTTGTTTTTGTTACTTTCTTCACCTCACCCCATCCCCTCTCTCACAGTGCAGCTGTCTTTGTGAACTCACTGAGTTATCTCAACACAGACCCTTTTGAGAGAAAGTGTTGCTGGGTGCTGTGTCATAATGATGCAACAGTTTCTTTCTCTCCTAGTGACGTTGATTGGAGCGTACCGGCATTTTCGTTTTATTGTTCAACTATGAGAATGGCTGAAACAAGAAATAAAATTGATTGCCCTATCCTCGGGAGTTATAAGAAGATGCATGAAAATGTGTAGCCTACGTACGAAGATGTAATGGGCCGTTACTACCTTGTGAGGAATACTCTTTGCCAGGAAGGTGCAAATTATGAGCCTACCGCAGCAGAAATGGCAAGTATTGTCGTGGACAAAATGCTGAGTATATGAAAGAAAGTATCTCTTCTAACATCGCACCACAAATCAATTGTAAAGCGCATTACAGCATACCACACTAAAATCCAAAAAATGAAAAAACACGCTCCAAGAATGGATGAAACTTACCGGAAGAAGGTTGAACAATTTCCTGCAGATTCACAACATATCTTTGACATATGCTCATGTAAGTGCAAAATGTTTTAGAACCTGCAAATAAAAAAAGGTACCCGTGAAAGTGCGAGGCTTTCTAATTGATCAGAGAGCAAACAGAAGAATGGTAGTAGGTGGGCTTGACGCAAAAACCACCAGTGTACTGAAGAAAAGATCAGCTCGAAAGAGCGACAGGGAAGAGCATGTCCGCAGGAAATTACAGAAAACTGCATCACTGAAATCGGCTCTGCGAGTTGAGGATGATCTTTAGAAGAGAATACGAATTTTGTGGCAAAACCAGATGAGCAGGGTCCTAGTCATTTGTCGTCCTCAGAGAAAGATTATGATTTCACTCCATGTCACTCTTCAAAACCTAGGCGTCAAATGATACTGTCTGCATTTTCTAGAAAGTGCGATAGGCGAGGCATGAGCGATCGAGCGGCAGCTGATCTTGCGTCGGCGTTGCTTCATGATGTAAGTGAACAGGTTCAGTCGAAAGAATGTAATGCACCCGTTATTTGACCGGCATAAAGTACGACAAAAAGAAAGACTTGTCAAACAATTCAAGATGAGGTAAACTTGACTGGTCGCAAGATTGTAGCTCTATTTTTGGACAGAAGAAGGTATGAAAGTCTCATTATCTGTCTCGCCATCATCTGTCTGTGTTATGAATATACAGACAGATGATGGCAAGTGGTACAAGCGAAAAGAATGGGAGTAGCATATTACACTTGTTAAAGAAATGGGTTCAGTCTATTTGGGGTATTTTGCACCGAAGAGCAAGAGTGCAAAGGACATTTCCAACAGTTTCTTCAGCTTACTGGACCACAAGGCCTTTGACTTGTCGGGGTTAGTCTTCATTGGAAGTGACTAATACCGGCACAAATGCAGGTATAATTAGGCGCCTTGAAGAGAAGCTCAATTCTCTCGTGCAGTAGATTATATGTCAGTTTCATTTTAATGAACTGCCTTTACGCCACCTCACATAAACACTCGACAGGAAAACATCAGGTCCAAGAGGATTTAGTTGATTGATTGAAAAGTGCTTGAAGGCGTGCGCAAATCTTTTTATCGTTAATTTCCAGAAAACTGAATTTTCGTTTCACTCCAACATTAACTTTGGAGATCTTAGCTCGGATCAACTTTATCTGTTGGAAATTTGTAAGGCAGTCTCTGCAGGTGATTGCCCACAAGATCTGCCAAATCGGGATCCTGGAACACTTGCACATTCCTGTTGGCTGTCCCTCGCAAATCACATTCTGTGTTTGTATGTTGGAACTAGTTATCCAACACCATGACTTGTCTCATCAGCCACCTTCGTAATGAAAGTATATGCACTATCGTGGTTCACGATCAAATGTAACTGTACCTGTAAAGATGGTCCAAGAAATTCGCAGCTTTTTATATCTCGGTTTCAGTATCTTCCAGATAATTTAAAGGATATTATAAAAAGAATCATCCAGGGCAACGCGTATTTTGCCCACGCAGAAAACTTGCTCGCTGCGATGTTGTTTGACGACAGAAGGTATGTCCGCGAGCTTGCTGTTTGACGCATCATGAAGGCGAGGAAATCTTCCTAATAAACAACTAACATTAGAAAGCTTCGGATTCCTAAGCTGAATTTCCAGAGCAATGATTACATCGACCTAATCGACTGGCAAGAGGGTATTGTAAATGAGCCTCCCATCACAGGGAAATGGAAAGACTATGAATTACTGGAATTACTACAGTTGGATAAATATCCAAGTTCTTGCCACGAATTTACAAAAATACCCTGTCATTCTCAGGCAGTAGAGAGGATGGTTAAGATTGTAAAAGATTCTTCCGCTCATGTGTGCAGCCTTCGTGCAAAAGATGGATTCGTCAGAGCAAAAATTTTGGATAGGAAGCTGCTGCCAAGTTTTGAAAAAAGTCTGATTTCCAAGTGAAATAAGCTCACTCCTTAAGTTATGCTATTAGGTAAGGTGGGTGTCTATCATATTTACATAACGTTTCATGCAATTTTCAGAGAAATATGACAAACTTTGAGCTCTTTAGGGAAGCCTAAGAAATTAACTCGCATCTGCTTAATTTTTACCCGTGTTTATACACTCAGAGGTGATATTAAATAACATGGTGACACAGTATTTTTAATATTTACAAAATGGAGAAAGCAGGTGTTTTTAAAGCCTTTTTTCCTTTATAACTTTCAAACTTCGAGGTTCTTGGGGAAGCCTAGGATATCGAATAATGTCATCCCTATTTCAGGGAGGGGGGGGGTCATTTCTGTAATAAAATCGCAACTATTGCACATGGTGACATTTCAAAAAAAAAAAAAAAAAGTGTTTTTTGCTCCACCCATGTGGAAAACCTTCCAGCGAGTCCAAGATGGCCATTCCTTCTAGCACATGCTTTACTCACTGAATTGATAGCTGGTTTCCCTGCTGTGAATAGGAAATCTTCAGTGCTATTGCAAAATTGTTTGCATTGTTACCATTATGCTAAGTTCCAGGTTGCTTCATATAAGTTTTACACAGAGCAATTTTTATATGGGGAAATTTTACCACTTCGTTGAAGATGTAACACACGCTGAAGATTACTCTGCAACAGCGAAACTCATACAGTGGTGGAAGAGTTGCGCTGAAGTGCGCAAATTCAATTTCTGCGCCATGCTGCTCTGAAATGCATAATTTTCATCGAATTGCGGCAAAATATAGTACGTTTAAAAAAAAATTCTGTTTTGATATCGATATAAATTGCCTAACATCCTGAAATCTTAAAAAGCTCTCAAATCAATTTAAAAATGGCTGTGATTAAATGATTATACATTTGGCGATTTTTTCCCCCAGTGGAATCTCCCTGCATCTGCTCTGTTCTGTATAAAACTGTCACCTACTTACATTCTCACAGTCTATTTTTAGCCTCTCCAGTGGGGCCCCAGAATGCATTGTGATTGCCTTACGCTTCTGCCCAGTAGCAGAAATGGCGGGCGCCACAGATTACTTTGATTGCTTTTAAAAAGTTTCAAAAGTTTATATTATTTATTTCATATATTAAAAAAAGAAATCTTTATTATTTGCTGAACTCACCATGGCAGCAGAAACAGCACACCGTGACATCTGCCTCAGATTTTCGGAAAGGTGGGCGCATTTTTTTTTTTTTACTATTTCTTCGACATTCATTGTTTCTAGTCTTCCTTTCAATTTTAAAGCAAAGGAATGGAAATTTTGGTGCGATTTTAACATTGTATCCCCCTTCCAAACGTGAAGTTATATCGACAGGTCACGTTGACAATTATTGTATTTCATTTTATTTTAATTTTCTTTCTTCCTTATTTTACAAACTGATAACTACAAGTTGACGAGACATGTTCAGGGTTCCCACTCAACCTGGAAAACAGGGAAAACCTGGAATTCTCAGGGAATTTGAAAATGGTTCCAAAAATCAGGGAAAACTCAAGAAAGATTACCCTTTTTTGTAAAAATCAGGAAATACTCAGGAAATCCCCCCTCTTTTTTTGCCCCCCCAAAAAAAAAACTCTTTTCAAGATTTCAAACTTTTGCTTGCAATTACTGCCTGCCTAGAATTTGGTAGATCTTACTTTCAGTTATATTAAGTATTTCCTTTATTCTCTAAAAAAAGATGCAAAATTGAATTTTTAAAATTGCCAGTTATTAAGCTTTTGTTCAATTTCTGCAGGCAGTTGTTATAACATGGAACAATTAGGCACAATGGCTGCTGCTTGAAGAAACGCTTCACAAGAGAACCAACCGAATGATGGATCAAAGTCCTTTGTCTGTTGGCTCTCTTGAAACATGTTTCTTTGAACAGAGCCATTCCATCATTAAGCTTAGCTGCATTGTGTTATAGAAAAACTGAAACTATTCAACTGACAGATTTTTTCTTACATATGACCTGTTTCTATGGGAATGTATTTACGAATTCCATGTGGGTAGTATTAATAAAAGTTCACGGAACTTTGGTACAGAAAATAACGTGCACAGTTAGTTGTTATTAATGAAAAGCAGGTAATTTTATAAAGACAAATTACTTAAAGAATTTACAAGTGTGTGCTTTGGTGAGAAAAATGAATGGAATGGAATGAAATGTAACAATTCTTTGTAACGTGCCACTCTGAAAAACCAGGAAAAGTCAGGGAATTTTTTTATTACTTTTGAGTGGTAACCCTGATGTTGCTTTCATTCAATAATAGAGCTAGGAAGCGACGCTTTTTCGCACTTTTAACGGCTTTTCCGTTTCCACAATGTCCATCTTACGCGGCATTCCTGGAGCTGATGGCCACAATTTTCCTTTTTTGGGGCGGTCTGTATTATCTCATTTGTTAGATTTGTTATTTTTTTATTATTTTTTTTTACAAGACCAATATTTAAAAAGCATTTTCAACGTTCTCTTCTCCGTTTTCGCGGCCGTCGATGTTCCGGAACTAGCCATCCAAATTTTTTTTCTTCTTTTTTTTTCTTTTCTTCCAGATGGCTTCATCTTCGTTAAATTTATGAAGCTGCTTCTTCTTCCTTTTTTTTTTTTAAAAGATCATATTTTTACGCATTTGTTATCGTCACTCCTACGTTTTCGCTTTGTTTTAGTTAGATTAAAGAAGTGTGTGTGCGTTTTTTTGAAGAGCCATATTTTTATAGTGTTTGCAACATTTCATTCTCTGTTTCCGTGGCATTCTGAAAATTGACAGTTTCACGTTTTTTTAACTTTTTTTATTCTTCGAGATAGCTTTATCTTAGGTAGATCGAGGTAAAAGCTTTGTGTGTTCGTGTGTGTGTGTGTTTTTTACTAAAATCGTATTTCTACCTTTTAAAATCGTATATTTAATGTCTCTTGTTGCATTTCCACGGTCGTATTACGCAGCATTCCAATAGCTGACAATCACAATTTTTTCTTTTTTATTTACTTTCAGATTGATGAGGGGAAGTTTTTTCTTTACAAGAACTCTTGCCTTTTTTCTCACTTTAATTTTATTATTTTTAGGGTTTAATTATATCAGTGAAAATGCTCCCACCACATTTTAACAAATTCACTGAATTTTTCTCAAAAACTGCAGTCAGTTCACAAAAGAGATTTCAAACAACATATATGATTGCTATCATTTCCACACTTGACATGATCATT
Source organism: Macrothele yani (assembly GCA_039090855.1). Classification (NCBI taxonomy): domain Eukaryota; kingdom Metazoa; phylum Arthropoda; class Arachnida; order Araneae; family Macrothelidae; genus Macrothele; species Macrothele yani. The sequence goes on from CM077002.1 coordinate 164,762,431, forward strand.
ACGCTTACACAGCTGTCTGAATCATCAGCTGATGAGGCCTCCAATACAACAGAATTGCTGCAGGAAATAATAAGAGCATAATTGTATCAGGTAGAACATCCTTTAAAGGATGGAGTTGAAAGTTTAATCAATTAACTAAATGCAAAAAAAAAAAAAAAATTCATTTTACAAATTTCGAATTATTTACTATTCTTTATACTTCCTGATTATTTCAAAAAAAAAATTATAAAGCATTTAAGGAATTTTATGTTTAAATTCTGAATAAAATAAAATCTTTCTTTTTTCTTATCAGGGAAAAGCTAGTTTGATTTTCGCGACTAAATACTAATTTGTACAGTTATCAAAATCACAAATTTGCCAGTTTTCTAAAATTTTGCTTTGTTGCGGTGCAGAATGATAAATTTTCTAGAAAAAATATTTAGGCTTCTCTTTATTTTGCAGACAGTTTTTAGCTTTTCCTTTCTACGTTGCAGACTCCTGAAAAAGATTCTGCTTCAGGGATAGAATATATATCCCTGTTTAAATAATGAGTTCAGTTCTCCTATACACCAACCTTCATCATATATATGACTTTGACATGAAGATTTACTAGCATAAAATTGACAATTTTAAATCACATTTAGTATCACAGTGATGTAGGATTATAAATTATGAATCTCATTCAATGGAAAATGAAACAGCAAAGCTGTAAATAACTGGTAAGCATTTAGTTATTAAATAGTTTTAATTTGTGAAAAAGGTTTAGAATGTATAATAAATTTTTTATCTTAACATTTTCGTTATATGCTAATTATTTCCGAAATTAATTAGTTTACCAATGTGCTCATGAAAATATTGTGACAGTTCAGATTTTTCACTTTTAAAAGCTAGTGATTTTACATAATGTGAAATTAGAACTACCATTATTGTGTGATTGTGAGTAATCATGCTTGGAAATTTTGCTGTCTTTCCAAGTATTAACTGGTGCTGAAAAATATAGATTTCCCTCTCCAAACGACGCTCAGGGTATCATTTTATTAGCTGCTCCCAACTGCTCAGAAATGTAGATTTTCCTGCTCCATAGGATGCTCCAAAATGGGTAGTCTGCGCTTCCACCACTACCCATAGGACTTCATAAAAATTCCAAATGCATAGTAAATATTGCCCCAATTTCCAAAATGTGAAACAAAGTTCTATGATTACAGGAAAAATTTAAGTCCCTGGAATTTTTGATGAACTCCATACAAAGGTTGATGCAGGCAGCATTTGATACCGTTGGGCATTATTTTCACAAAAATATTTTAAACTGTGATAATATCTCTACTTTCAGTAAAATTTTATCTTAAAAAGAGCATTTTATTGTAAGAGGCATCTTCAATATCGTTGGCTTTAACAAATGTGCTTTTCTTTTGTCGTTATGAAATGTTATCAGTAAAATGGTCTCTGATGGATGCTTATCAATTACTGCGTTATCACTACTGGTTGCGCTGGCAACTAAGCTGATGCTCACTGAAAGGAACCCTGAAGCATTATGGAACATTTTTTCCTACTGGCAGCCATACTCTGCATGCATTTTCCGGGACTAACTTAGAAGTAGGGATGGGAATATTAGTGAGAAACATCAATGTTGGACATCCATGAATACTCATTCCCCAACATCCATCCATCGGTAGTATCAGTGGAAAGTTTTGATGTAACGGTGGAAACCTCCATGTTTCACAAAAAAGTCTAAGAACTAGCATCTTTTCCATCTGCAGCCGTAAACGGGCACATGGATGGGTAAAATCACTGTTCAGTATATTGGTGATTACTCGTCAATTCAACATCGAACAACCAATATTTGTTAAAATGCTTGATGTTTGGTAGAAATCTCTATTTCTTCAGTAGTATCAATGGTCTCCTGTAACATTGAAGATAACAGCCGAGCACGATTTTCGGTGACGAAACTTAAAACAAAGCAGTAAAAAAAATCATTAAATTCGCGTCATAGTAATATCATATTCCCTTCTTTAAAAGAAGGCAACAAAAAGAAATTCAATATATAGATTGTGGGACGCTAACACCAGAAAACTAATTATAAATATAATGATCCGATTTATTGGTGTCAAAGTAAGAAATCACATGAATTTCAATCCGCAAGCTTTCTCCAACAACGGACGGCTTCTTCAGGCGGTTACATAGAGAACACAGAATTAAAATTGTAAACAGAACATTAATTCTAATATGACAAATGAAAACATGTGTGAAGACCGCGCGCATAAATGACCACGGAACGTGGTGAATACAATATCTTAAAGTTAATGCAAAAGCAAAAAAATGTAAACTTTAGGAAGAAACTAGAATCATGAAGTCCATCTTGCGATGCCTAGCAATTGGTTCCAGGCTACCGGTAGTTTGAAAGAAACATCAATGTTGCATACATCCTGCCGCGTTAATATTTCAACTGTTTCCCTTATGGCAGCTGTTCTTGCGTCTCCATATGGTGCGATCTTCAAGATATTCTGCCATTGGGGTTGAGCCTGATGGTTAGCTACTTCTTTGGCAAGGGATGTAGAAAGCTTCTTTTATGCAACGTCCCTCTTGTGCTCATTCATTCTCTTTTAAAATGACCTTTTTGTGAGACCTACGTAAAATTTAGTAGGAGTCTGGGTATAACAATGGGAGGCAATAGATGCCTGCATCTGTGAGCTTCAAGGTACCATCACCTCTTGCTGTACTGAGGACGGTTGCCATGGTCTTAGAAGCTTTTAGGCCGACATCCAGTCCTTTATTCTGGAAGTGATTTTTAATAAAATAAGATATTTTGGGGATGTATGGGATCGAACCAACAAATTTTAAAGGTGCTCTTCTGTTCAATGTAGCAAGTGGGTTGGCTTCAACTTTCGCTACTGTGTCCTCTACACGGGAGATGTCAAACCCTTCTGCAACTGCAAGATTTTTCAAAGACTTCATTTCGGCATCATAGTCTGATTTCAAGGTGCAAAGATATTTGGCTCTTTTAGCTCGGTATTTGAATAGAGCATACTTGTGTGTTGTTGGGTTGGCTGATCCTGGTGGAATAGGATTAGTTACGTGTATGGGTTTATAGTAGACTTTGGTAGAGAGTGTACCTGAAGTCGATTTAGTCACAAGTACATCTAAATAAGGTAATTCTCCTTGATTTTCTATTTCTATCACAAATTTAATGTCTTCGTGTATGTTGTTTATTTCTACTATAAAGTCTTGCAGGTAGACTTCTCCGTGCTCCCTGACAAAAAAGATATGATATTGATTCATGACTCCGTGCTCCCAGACAAAAGATATATGTTTGATTCATGACTTTGTGGTCTCCATATCATCAGAATTTTGCCCCTGGATAAAGTTTGATTGGGCAAAACAATAAAAGAAGTCTGGTGGTGGCAAATATTGGATGTGTGGTGTAGTTTGCGGCACAGACGAGCTTATCTGTGGTTTGCATCAGAAGACGTGAAAGTGGATGGTGTAGCTGGATAGGGGAGATCTGTTTTTACATCATCTTATTTCAGAGGCTCTCAGAACAATTTTGTCACAAGATAGTGGATGCATGGATATTCTTCAGGATGATCCTTGTAATCCCAGAATGCTGTCACTGTAACCTATTGTGCTGATCATTGAGTTTCAGTTACATAGTGCTATGAATTAGGCTGCATTATTTTCAGGTCTAATGGGTGTGGCCAATCAAGCCGATTACTTAATTTTTAATTAATTTATGGGTTCTGATTGCATTTTCAGAACAAGAAGAGTTTTCCCCATATGGAGGGGGGGGATACCTCCCAGAAAAGGCTTTGTGCATTGTGTGTGATTGGGAGGCAGAATCTTAGATTAGCGGGTTGTGACAGGCGGTAGACTAAACAGAGCTTTTGAGTTGGGCCAGGGGCAGACAGATTTATAGGAGGGAATGCAGTTTGGGCCAAAAGGGGGTCATGAATCTTAATACTAAGTGGATACTAATGCATTCTCATGAACTTCTTGTTCTCTGGGGTGTATGTGGGAGGAGACTTGCATATGGACAGGATTCTGTAAAAAGGAAGGAATAAGTTGCTTTACTGACGCCCAATACAAAGAGTCTAATTGCATGCTGAGCCCCGATGAGGAACGAAGGCACTGAATAGTTCTGTCAGAATCAGCAGCAAAGTAAGGTTTTGGATGGTTAAGAACAGGGTTCGACAAATTCCGGGGGCCAGGTTCCTAGAAATCTGGCCCTGGCGGCAATTTTTTTAACTTCAGATTTTGAAATTTGCAGTAAATACCGCAATTTCTTTTGTATGACCTGCAAATTTTCTGTTAAAAATTTAGGTTCTGTGGATAATACACTAGAAAAAACAACAACCCCGTTTCTGCGGGTTTTGATAAATCCACGTGGTAATGGTCAGGATAAGTGGTGTGTTATTGGAAAGGTGCATAAAATGCGGTAATAGAAATATTGTGACATAATACAGAGATAGAGGACCACAAACAGATTGAAAGAATGTTTTTTTTTTTACCTACGAACATTTTGACAGAAAATATGGCACAATGAAAGTGGTACTATTTGTGCTCGTGAAAGCCTACGTGTTCTGAGAAGCCCGCTGAGCTATTCCTTGGTACTTAATCACTTGCGAATTGCATTCGTTTCGTTTAACTGCGCTAATCGTATTGTGATAGCTATGGATTTTGTTCACTATTCAGTTGGAACATGTTCAGAAAAGAGAGAAATACTACTGATTGTTCGCAATTTCTATGGACTTTTTTTATCTGCGGCCACTCTGCCGAGGACTATACCATGGGTAATCCTCAGCAGAATTTCCATTATAGGATGGATAAACCTGCGCTTGGTATTTAACTTTTTACGAATTATTCACCGCCGAGGATTATATGAAAAAAAACAAAAAAACTGTTTTGCTTTTGTTAGGATTTCACGATCCATGAATTATACACTGCCGCAGATCATGCGTTGGATTTTTTCTTTTTTCATGGTTTGTGGGTTTTACGTCGCCACCGTGGACCTTAGGAAGGATTTTTTTTTTTTTTTTGAGTTTTGTGGTCTGCTGATTATATGAAGTAAAATATGGTACTTTGAATTAATATGTAAAAAATTTATTTTCCACAAATTGTGTTTGAATAAAATCGAAATCTGAAATTTAATTTTTTTGAGGGCTGCAACTGGAAGAATGGGAAAAGAAAATTATGGAGCAAACTGGATCTTTATGTTGGCAGTAAGTGGTTTGGATAATAAAAAGAAAATAATTTTAACAAATATACTTTATCACTTTTCGTTCCACCATTATCACCTCACATAACATTCACACATTATTCTTCTCCTGGTTCCTAAATTTTGAAATGGCATCTAGATATGGAACTTATTTGTCAAGCCCTGGTTAAGAATGACCGTCTGTAGTGAGCGTTGGAATTCTTGTGTAAAAAATGCTGAACACCCATGGAACCCGGAGCAGAGCTAAGTGACCAGGGAGGCCATTTCCCCTTGTATCTGAAGTATTGCTGATGGCCAAAGAGCAGGAGTTGATCTGCTCCTTTTGTTCCCCCCATTGCGGCAAAGAAAGGACCAGGAAAAGTGTGTGAGTACGGCTTCCTTCTCCTGGAAAATTTACATAGTGTTGCCATGAAGTGTCTCTTATCGAAAGGAAATGCCCAGGTGCACCACACTAAGTGTTAGTAAACAGTGCACAATTGGATAACCATGCAAATGTGCCCCCCCTCCTCACAAAAAACAAACAAACAAGTACACATCAGTTTATTTATTTTGAATGAAGGTCTCCCCAAGTTACTGTACTTCTTCAGCTTTCTGTCTTGAGCCAGTCTCCTCCATGTTGCTCCGTCAGTGTTTGGATTTCTTCTACCCATCTCCCATGTATTCTTTTGGGTCTTTTTCTGTCCTTTGCAGTCCAGTCTTGTATTTCAGTTGAGGGAAGGATGTTTAAACAAATTACTGGGAAAAGTAGAAACATGGAATTTTAATAAAACTTTTTTGTTATTGAGTTCTGCTGAATTAAAGTGTGGGAAATGTTCTTAAGAGTTGAATTTAATTGCAAACAATATTTCATGTTAATAATATTTTCATGAACCTTGTACCATTTATGTTTTGTTTTCTGAAGTTTTAAACTGCTTAGTTATGAACAGGTTTCTGTCAATGCAAGCTTTTTAACTGGGTTGTATATTTTTCATTCTTAATTTGAAATATGTGACTTAGCTTGTTTTTTTTTTTACTGATGTCAACTGTTCTGTGTTCATTATGAGCAATTTTTTTATTACATGTGTTTTTAAGACAATGGAGTAATATTTTGTAGATACCCCAAGTGGTAAAGGCGATGGCAATGGGAGCAGTGGCAGTGGGAAAGAGAAAGCAGACTCTTCCAATGGCAACAGCAACTCATCTAGCCAGCCAGCTAAGAATGATTCATCATCAAAAGAACAAACTTCAAAAACCAGTTCTGCATCTAAAAAACAGCCTCCTGTCCCTCTGCCAACACCAAAACAAACAACATTTCCAGCTGATACATCAAATGCTGTTCGATTGAAATGTCGTGAAATCTTATCTGGTGCTTTGAAAGTAGATGGTAAGTGTTGTAGGGGTATGCAATATTTCTTTCAATTGCAGTGCTACTGTAACAAATGTTTTTGCCACAGTAGATCATTTAAAAGTACCATGACTGGAACATGTACCTTTCTGGATTTTTATAAAAATAGCATATTTCATTTATTCAGTGTGGATGAAGTTTTTCCAACAATGATAACAATTGCATTCTCAAATGATAGAAAAGTAATGGGGGGGGGGGAGAGGATTCATAAAGGATGAAAAATGAGTTTAGAAAATATATGTATTTGTGTCTCTCGGACACAAATACATATCAGAGCCCGCCCGCCCATGACTGTTGGGAAGAGAAGGCCACGGCATCAATTTGTAACATCACCCTTTCTGTTGATGGTGCGTCCGCGAAATGCTGAAGTTGTACATAAAATTCCCATGGTGGAGCTTTAAAAAGTGGTTTTAATTTCTTCATTTACTGTTATTTATTTATTTTATTTTTCTGAACTTTTAAAATGAAAAAGAATAATCCATGAAGATAAACGTTTACGCATATGTACTCCAGGAATAATTCGAAAGCATGCTGGTATAACATTGAGGAGACAGACAGTTGTGGGAGAAACTTAGAGAGACCTTCATCCAGCAGTGGATTGATAATGGTAGGCAGTGATGGTAATGACGATGATGACTGGGAATAAGCATGCATTGTTTGTAAGCTTGACTTTTAAAATAAAAACATTTTAGTGAAGCAGGTGATTAAAAGTTCTAATATAACTTGAAAATTGGTTGCTCATTTTGTAGCACTTATATAAACACGATTTAAAAGTTTCCGATTAAACTTACTGTATTGGATTTGTAATGCACACTTAACAAATCATCCTACCAGTTCCTTTGTCGAATGAACTACATTCCATTTAGGATGATATGCCTTTGACAAACATACCCTGTCTTTATGTATAACATATTGAAGAATTAAGTACATAATTTCTGACATGTATTATTAATCAAGCACATATCACAGGTCTAAAAAAATTCAGCACCTATGCAAACATGACCTGTGAAACCTGTAGTTGAATTATACTCAAACTTCATGCTCACAGGATTATTCAACCATTGCCTAGAGGCAATGGTTGAATAATGGAATGGAATTGTTGATTAATTTAAATGGAATGTGGTTCTTAGTTCTACAAAGCTGTAGAATTAAGAATTGCATTCCATTTAAATTGGAATGAATACCTTTGAAAAATAAACACATTGTGTAGGTAATACATTTGAGTATATACATTCTAGGGATGTAAGGTCAGGTGATGCGTAACATCACAGCCTCTCCTTGACAAATGTCAACCCCGCCTTCTCGTGGTACATCCTGTTCCCACTAAAGGGGCTCTGACGACCGCCAATAGCGGTATAACTATACCATCGGGATTAGAGGAAATGCTATCCCACACTCACCAACCCGCTTGGCCAGCGTGGTGAGTTATGGCCAAACCGCTCCAAAATGACTCCACAACTTAAATCTTGGCCCTCAGTCTCCGGCAGCTGGAATGTACCTGGCCAAGGCAGCGGCCAGTGCGACATGAAGGCAGAGGGTGCTAAGAATCCCCGGAGGACCGGACTAGGCTGCCATCTGATGCTGACCTTGGCTACGTATAACGGACGCTCCCTATCTTCTGATTCAAGGCTTCTTGAATTGGAAGAGGAACTACAAAGGATCAAGTGGGACATCATCGGGCTAAGTGAGGTAAGGAGAAAAGGAGAAGATCTCATTGAACTGAAAAGTGGACATCTCTTCTACTATCGTGGGACAGATACTGGCAGAACTAGTGGTGTTGGATTTATAATAAACAAGAAACTGAAGGATAAAGTTCTAGAAGTTGAAAGTTCCTCTGACAGAGCTGCACGACTCGTTATCCAACTCTCGAGAAGATACCAGGCTCAGATAATTCAAACTTATGCACCCACCACAAGTCATGCTGAAGAAGAAATTGAAGAATTTTATGAGGAAATTCGTGATCTAAATAATAAAGGTAAGCAGCACTTGAAGATAATTATGGGAGATTTCAATGCAAAAATAGGGCAACGGCAACAGAATGAAACTTCAGTAGGCAAATTCGGTCACGGCAACAGAAACCAGCGTGGAAATACTCTCATAGAGTTTGCAGAGGCAGAAGGGTTTTTCATCTTGAACTCCTTTTTCAAGAAAAAGCCACACAGGAAATGGACATGGAGACATCCAAATGGGACGACAAGTGAAATTGATTTTATTATGTGTAACAAAAAATTTCGTCATAGAAGACTGCAGTGTGCTAAACAAGTTCAACACAGGCAGTGACCATAGATTGGTGAGATGTAAGATGCACCTCAACACTAAACTCGAACGTAGCAAGCTCATAAGACAAACAAAATGTATTGACATAACCAACCTTAAAAAACACCATAATACCTTCAAATTGGAACTGAAGAACAGATTCTCTGCTTTAGAAGGCCTAACATCGGAAGAAGTGGACATTTCTGAAGTTAACAGAAAAGTAACCAAAGCTCTTATGGAAACAGCAACAAAATTAGCTGGGTCTAAGAACAAATTGCATGTGAACAAATTATCAGGAAAAACCAAAATGTTGATGCAAAAAAGAAGAGAGATGAGGACAACTAAAGAAGATGTGACTTCCAAAGTGGAATATATAGAGCTATGCAAGACAGTACGAAAAAGTATCACTGAAGACATAAGGAAATTTAACTGTGAACTAGTAAAGAAAGCAATTGAAAACAGCCAAAGCCTAAAGATAGCAAAGGGACATCTCAGTAAGGGGAAAAAACAGATTATGGCACTGAGAAAAGAAGACGGTTCTGTAACAAGAAATAGAAGCGAAATTTTGACAAGAGTGAAAGATTTCTACTCCAAATTATATGAAAGGGATGATACATGTACTCCAGGCATCATGAAAGATACCAGAGTTCTTCCAGTCCTTCCAGCAGAAGTTGCTCATGCAATCAAGAACATGAAGCGGGGAAAAGCTCCAGGAGAAGATGGAATTACTGTAGACATCATACAAGAAGCAAGTGGAGAAATCGAAACAGTACTCGCCCAAATTTTCACTCGATGCCTTAATGAAGGGAAAATTCCTGAGGATTGGAACAACGCTACAATGATCTTGCTACATAAAAAAGGTGACATTGAGGATCTCAGGAACTACAGACCTATCAGCCTCCTATCAGTGGTTTATAAAATCTTCACTAAAGTTCTTTCACACCGCTTGAAGGTGACATTGGACATGGCTCAACCGAGAGAACAAGCTGGATTCAGGAGTGGCTACAGCACAATAGATCATATCCACGTACTGAGAGAACTAATTGAAAGAGCGAGGGAATATGAACTTCCATTGTGCATGGCTTTTATTGATTATGAAAAAGCCTTTGATTCGGTGAAACCATCAGCAGTTGCAATGGCTCTGAAATCCTGCGGTATTGAAGATGCATACATTAATATTATTAATAACATCTATGAAAATGCAAGTGCAAAGATTCGGCTGTTTGAAAATACAACACACATAAAAATTGGAAAGGGAGTGAGACAAGGTGACACCATATCTCCGAAGCTCTTTAATGCCACATTGGAAAATGTCTTTCAATCACTGAACTGGGAAAACAAAGGGATAAAGATTAATGGAGATTATCTAACCCACCTTCGTTTTGCTGATGACATAGTCATTTTTGCAACTACCCCATCAGAGCTACAGAGTATGATCCAGGAACTTGCTGACAAGAGTAAAGAAGTGGGATTAAAAATGAACTTTCAGAAGACAAAAGTGATGTACAATGCTTTTACAAGAAATGAAGATTTATCGATTGATGGAGAAAAGCTGGAGATAACAGACACGTACGTTTATCTTGGACAGCAGATATCAAGTGAGGGTCACATTGGTGAAGAAATTAATCGGCGTACAAAACTTGCCTGGAGAGCTTTTGGAAGAAACAGCATAATTTTCAAGAGCAATATGCCATTATGTCTTAAAAGAAAAGTGTTTGATCAATGCATCCTTCCAGTGCTTACGTATGGTGCAGAGACGTGGACCTTAGCTAAAAGAGACATACAAAGGCTGCAGACAACTCAAAGTAGCATGGAGAGGTGCATGCTTGGTGTAACCAGGAGAGATAAGAAGAGGAACACGTGGATCCGAAAAATGACAAGAGTGGAAGACATCATGATCCGAGTTAAATCCCTGAAATGGCAATGGGCTGGACATACTGCCAGAAGAACAGACCATCGATGGACAGCCGAAATTTTAGATTGGATTCCAAGGGACAGGAAAAGACCCAGAAGAAGATCACATGGAAGATGGGTGGATGAAATTCGAAAGTATGCGGGAGTGACATGGAGGAGACTGGCACAAGACAGACCGTTGTGGAGGAAACTTGGGGAGACCTTCGTCCAGCAGTGGATTGATAATGGTTGACAATGATGATGATGATGATGATATACATTCTAAAAAACACTTTTTTTTATATACATTCTAAAAAACATTTTTTTTTTATAATTTCTTTTATTCTTGTACTTATCATAAGTCCGAAAATAAAATATAGCACGTATATAATTGTGGTGTGTAGACTTTTGCTTGAATTGTACTGGATTTAATTTGTCATAGCCATTTAACACTCACAAGATGATTCCAATTTAAGAATTGCATTTTCTTAAGGGTGGAATGCCTTTGAAGAGCATTACATAAACATGCCATGTCTTTATGCATAACATATTCTAGTATATATTCATGAAAAAAAAATCATTCATGCAAAGTATAAAAGTCGGGAGGAGGGGGACAATTCTAATTAAAAGTTAAAAATTTGCGATAATATGGAATAGACCAATTCGAATTTTTACGCAGTAGATGCATGCTTTATATTATTCACTTGCTGACTGAACATTCCTTTTAAAATATGAGGAAGTAAAAAGTGAAAAAATATTCATCAGTTGGAGCATAAAATCATAAACTAATAATATCTTACTGAACTGAAATTACTCATAAGATACAGAAAAAAACTAGGTTTTTAAGCATTCCTTTCTTATTTATTACATGACAACATTCATTAAAAATGAATCCTTTTCTTTTTAAATTTTTTTCATGTGGTGCTGATTCTTTTTTTCATACATACATACATACATACATATCATTAAGCTGTTTTCTGAGATTCACAGGTTATCTCCTCAAAGAAAGACTATGTGCCAAGTACACATTTAACAGATAGAACTAGAATTCACTTACTGTTGGTGTATCAAATGTCTCCATTTACACCGATCTTGGCACACAGCTTGAGCTTCATTAACATCCATCGCACGCCACACACACAACCTTTTGTACTTCAGTACTCATAATCTTTTTCTCAAGCAGACATTCCTGAATCTGGTCTCCTCCCATGATTTCCTTAGCCTTTCTCTACCTTTCTTTCCTGCCCTTGGGCTGAAAAAATTCTTTTATTCAGCACCTCATCACTCATTCTTTCAACATGGCCAAACCACCTTAAGAATATTAGTTTCCACCTCACTAACATTTTGCTTCACATTACACATGTGTGACACATCTTCATTCCTCACACAATTTTTCAGACCACGTTTTTTTTTTTTTTTAACACAGATACTTCCACGGATTTAACACTTAGCACAAAAACAAAAGATACTGTATATACTCGTGTATAGGTCGACCCCCCCCCCCGATTTTTATGTGAATATCTGCAGTTTTTGTATACCTACCCATCTAGTGTATAAATATATATATTTTTTTCTTTTCCGTGGGTGCGCTCGCATGCGGAAATGTGAACCTACTATTTATTGTTGTAGCTGGCTTTCACAATGCTGCTTGTGGCAGTTTCCCCGCAAAATGCGGGTGGAATTGAGGCACAATTCTGGGAAGATGATAGGGCTCACCACCCTGATTAGAGAGTTTTCAGGGGAAGGTTACACACTTTAACAATATATGAACCCACTTTTGCACTTTGTCTCCCCCACCCCCTTCTCCCACTTTTTGCGAGCCAGTTTTCTGCAGTTACTTCATTCATGGAGAGTAAAAGCATTTGCTCCCGCAGCAAACGGATCGTGATGCATTTACCAAACATCGTAAGGCACATCGTTATTTAAAAAGAAAAAAACACTTCCTGAAACATATTTGGAAAGCGTAAATAGGTCTTGATGTCAACCTGATAGTTTTTCTATCTCATAAAGAATATGCATGCCGTAAAAAATAAATGTGTAACTTTTTAAGCTTTCAATGGATTTCTTCAAAATTTAAAATGAATTTTTATTTTGATGTATTGTGGACACTGTAAAATTTGCACACAACTATTCAAAAAATTGAAGAAAATTTGTTTTATAAAATTTTCTCCCACTACCCTGTGCAGCATAGCTGCTGTCGGTCAACTGCTGAGCTGGACGAGTGTGTGATTGACAGAGCGGTCGTTTATCTACTCCCGAGTTTCACCCCCACCCCCACCCCTCCACCGTGTTTGTGACAAACAATCGGCTTTAGTGACAAAACCAAACATCGCCCCATTCAGTAAAGATGCAATCCTTTTTGCTCGCTCTTAGTCATCAGAAAAGGTTACTGTTTGTTTAATTTTTAGAGCTGGAGCACACTCAATTTAATAACAAACGTAAGTAGGCTGTTAAATTAATGCACTTTTTTACTTTCAGTGGCAATGATATTCTGAGCGATCGGCCAAGTTTAAACACTTGTTTTCGGGATGCATTGATAAAGTTACCGCTGTTCTGTAGATTGACACGCCTATCTTCTCCACTGTTGCTAAGCAGGGGCAGCAGTCTCCTTTTGCAATAGTCTGTTCTTTTCCTTCTTCATACTCCCCATCGAGAATTGAACACGGTCGTGACCTTTGGCACATGCAACTTATAAACTACAGGCTGACGCGTTTACCTCTTTCCTCTGGGTGATTTACCAGCGGGGAAGTCAAGGTCATATCGACAGATCTAAACGGACTTTGAGACATCCTTGCGAAATGAGTTTTTCTATTTGTGAATAAAAAAAACTTGTACATTTAAAATCAAGAAAATTTTTAGCAATAATTTTCTTCTGTACCAGTAACACCCGGAAAATGACTAAATATACAACTGCAAATGAACTGATGGCACAAAGGACTAAGTATGTGCATTTTCATATGGCATCAAAATTTTGGTTTTCAACCTATCAAAATTATTTTCCGTGTATAGTTCGACACTCTAATTTCGACCTAAATATTTCATTAAAAAAAGTCGACCTGTGCACGAGTATACACACACACACACACACACACACACACACACACACACACACACACACACACACACACACACTGAGTGGCCACTTTATTATGACCACATGACAGTTTTAAGCAAATGAGCTATGGCTGCACGCTGTTGCCGCCAGAGGGCGAGGTTAGTATAAAAAGGGAAAGCTTAATGCTTGCGACAGTAGTAGAAGTGATTTTTGGGTGACGAGATGGTAAAAAATGTGATTTGACGGACTTTCAACGTGGGATGATTGTAGGAGCTCGGAGCCATGGAGCAAGTATCACCGAAACCGCCGCATTCGTGAAATGTTCCAGAGCGGCTGTTGTTAAAGTGTTTAAAAAGACTGGACTGTCAGCCAAAAAACTTGGTCTCTACGTGCAACGTGTGGTCGTCATCGACTAGTGACTGCTCTGGCAGAACGGAGAGTGTCCAGACTGGTAACAGACAACAGAAGGGCAACAGTGCAGCAAATTACAGACCATTTTATTCAAGAATCCCCTCAAATAATCTCTGCACGCACTGTTCGTTGTACACTGCTTCGGATGGAATATGGCAGCCGAAGGCCTGTTCGAACACTTTTTGTGTCTGCAGTTAACAAGAGAAAACGTCTCCAGTTCGCACAGGAGCACAAGGATTGGACAGTCGATAATTGGAAACAAATTATTTGGTCCAATGAATCACGTTTTCAGTTGCACCATGCCGATGGCTGAGTGAGAATTTGGCGGAAACAGCACGAAAGCATGGACCCCAAATGCATTGGTACAACCCTTCAAGCTGGTGGAGGCAATGTTATGGTGTGGGGAATGTTTTCCTGGCATGCTTTGGGCCCTTTAATTTGTGTTGCTCAACGTCTGACTGACATGTCATATCTAAACATCGTTGCGGGCCAAGTGCATCCTGTCATGTGGATGGTTTATCCCAATGGCGATGGCTGCTTTCAACAAGATAATGCGTCCTGCCATAGTGCTCGTATTGTACAGGATTAGTTTCAGGAACATGATGGTAAGTTTACTTTGCTTAGGTGGCCCCCACAATCTCCAGATCTCAACCCCCATTGAGAATTTGTGGGATGAAGTTAAACGAGCCATCAGACAGCTGGATCCGCAACTCTGCAATCTCACACTCCTGGAAAGTGCTATTCATCAGGCATGGTCTGATTCCACAAACCACCTATCAACATCTCGTGGAGTCCATGCCACAAAGGATTAATGCAGTACTAAAGGCAAAAGGGGGTCCAACGAAGTACTGAGGGGTGGTCATAATAAAGTGGCCACTCAGTGTATATACACGTACATGCTAAACAGTATATGTATTTTTAGTTCGTGTAATTGTGATAAGCACACAGAAAAAGAAGCATGGTTTTGTGTGCCAAGGAACACACAGCTTTTAAAACACAAAAATTGTTTACAGGTACCGTACCTGCTGGTGGTTCTTTGAACCATATTTATCATATTGAAAAAGCATTTATGTATACACCATCACAGTTGGAACTTAAATCTAACAGTAAATGTTCAATATCATTCATTGTACATACTAAATGCTATGTCAGAAGAAGAAAAAAATAAGCAATGCCAACTCAGTTCACGTAATAATTGCAATGTCTTTGCACAGTAATCTGTGCATGGTGACACTGCATTTTCTATCAAAATTGAAGTTATATGTGTATGAGATATTACAGGTATCTACAAATTCAGCTGCATAACCATCAGCAGAAGCATTTGATACATTAGAAATTAAAACAATTTAAAAACACTTTGCAAAACTACTATTAGGCTTAAGCAAAAAGATTATATATATATTTTTTTAATTATTATTTTACACTCAGTAGACAAAACATTAAAGATAGGGGTGATAGGCACTTAACATGGGCATCTCCTGCACAGAGTAAAACAGACACAAACCGAAAGCAGGCGATAATTAGGTGGACAGCAAGGCTTCCCAACAATGTATCGCAGTCTATGAATTTGGGTAAAAGTGGTGATCCAAGTGACTTTCATCGTGGACGCATTGTCGGCACAAGACAAATTAGTCATTCTATTGGCCAAGTGGAAAGAACCTGAAGTAACCATATAAAGGGTGTATCAGGAGAGCATACTGTCGATGGGTATACCAGTGCCCAGAGAGCAAGCAGTGACTGACCCCATGCCATTGATGACCGAGGTCAACATATTGGGTTGTCGGAAAATTCATGACGTATTTTGGCACCCGATGGCGATTGGGCGGTTTTGGAAGTACTAGAGGCATGCGCAGCTCTGTTATCGCTATGGCATTCGACAGGTGCCAGTTCTAGCTACAGTCTAAAAAGAATAGTGAGAGATTTGGTTGATTTGCGGAGATTTGACATCAAGTTGAAGATGGAAGACCAAACTGTGCATTTTCGCCATAATTTACTATTCTACTTCCGTAAAGGGAAGAACGCGCGTCAAGCTTGTGAAAAGTTGCGTAAAGTGTACGGTGATAATGCTCTACAAGAACGTCAGTGCCAGCGGTGGTTCGCAAAATTCCATGCTGGTGATTTGACCTCAACGCTGCTCCTCGATCCGGGAGGCCAACCGAGGTTGATGACGACCAAATCAAAGCATTGATCGAGTCAAACCCACTTTACATGACACAAGAGATTGCAGACACATTGCACATCCATCATTCAAATGTTCACGCCACCTGAAGAAGCTGGGATACGTAAGCAAGCTTGATGTGTGGGTTCCTGTTGAACTCAAAGAAGCTCAATTGATGGCGCGTATAAACATCTGCGATATGCTCATTAAACGTGAGGAAAACGATCCTTTTTTGAAGTGACTGATAACTGGTGACGAAAGGTGGATTGTGTACAATAATGTGCAGCGCAAACGGTCTTGGTCCTGACGTGCTGCTTCGCCTAAAACGACCTTCATCAGCAGAAGGTTCTGGTCTCAGCGTGGTGGGATTTTAAAGGTGGTGTGTTTTTCGAGCTCCTACCATGGAACCAAACAATCAATTCGAATGTGTACTGTTGGCAATTGGACAGTTTGAACGAATCCATCATCCAGAAACGTCCAGAGCTTGTTCATCGTAAAGGTGTTGTGCTCCATCACGACAACGCGAGACCACACACAAGTTTGATCACCCGCCAAAAATTATTGGAGCTTGGGTGGGATGTGTTGCCACACCCAGCATACTCGCCTGACCTTGCGCAGTCAGACTTCCACTTCTTTTGTTCCCTTCAACAGTCCTTGCGTGGTATAACGTTCAATTCAGATGAGGCTGTAAATCAGCACCTTGTACAGTTTTTCGCCACAAATAACAGGTTCTTCTATGAACGAGGCATTCTGCAGCTCACTGAAAGATGGCAAAAGGTTATCGAACAAAACGGGCATTGTATCATTGATTGATATTTGTTCTTCCTATCAATAAATGACCTTTGCAAAACATGGCTAAAATATGTCATGACTTTTCCGACAACCCAATATTGTCAAATAACACAGCCAACTGCAGAGTTGATGATATGGCAGAAAATGCGAAAAAAAATCTTATTCATTGAGTTACAAGAACTTGTTTTGCCTTACAGCTCAATGAAAGCACCAATCTAACTGCTTCTGCCAATCTTCTTGCGTCTAGTAGGTATACATGGCAAGTGTCATTTGAAGAAATTTACATTTCTGTGCATCTCTACCAACACAGACAAGTTTCATATCATAAAATTTCATTGAAGGAGTTTCTAGTTTCATAGAAGGAGTAGCCATGACTTCTTATTTCAAGAAGTTTTCCATGATTTTGATTAGCAGACTAAAGTTGCCTATCTGGCTGATATTTTCAGTTCACTAAACGATCTGTGTTTAAGACTACAAGGGTAGGACACTGACTCATTTACGTAGGTTATTTCAAAAGTTTTGCACACTGTGCAGATGCTGCCCGTAGGATGATGCAATCGCTCTAATTGTTACGCCAGTTGTGAGTGAGACTTCAGTATACAAAGTTGTGTCTATGTTTGCTGATCTAATTTGTCCCTGTTCCAAAAAATTCTGCCTAGAAATGGAGGAAGAAAGTGAGTCAGGTCAAGTCTCGCGTAGCGACCAGCGATCCTACGTTAAAATTGAAACTTCGCAACGAAAATCCCCTGCCAAAATTCATGAAGTTTGTCTGGTTAGTGTATATAGTGGATTGTAGCACGGTGGGCTTCTCGTTTCCGCCAAGGTCGGCAAAGCATCGAAGACGACCCAAAAAGTGGCTGGCCATCAGATGCAACAGATGACACTTCTGTGGTTATTGTCCTCAGCATTTTGGAAGCAGAGTGCCCAAGGGAACCTCTAACAGTGGAATACTACAGTAGGTTTCTGCAAAATGTTTTGCACCCAAAGATTCTCCAAAGAAGGCCTGACATGCTCGAAGCTGGTGTCATAATTTTTCACAACAACGCCGGGCCGCATGTTGTCCGTGCATTAAGAGACATTGTGGAAAAGTATGGATGGGAAATGCTTCCTCATGCACCATACAGTCCTGATATCAGCACACCAGACTAAGACTTGATCTCAAAACTGAAGAAGCCGCTCCGTGGGAAACGATTCAGGATGTTTCTAATGAGGTGACCCGAGTAATCCAATGCCTCAACAATGGAGGTGTTCTGACTGGACTAAGTCTCCTTGCCCAAACGTTGGGCCACTGTCATAAAGAAACTTGGGGATTACTTCGAAGGCCTGTAAAGGTATGTTGTGAAATAAATTCGTTTTTTTTTTTTTTTTTAAAGAGATAACCCACAGTGTGCAAAACCTTTTAAATGAGCCTCGTACTATATGGGACAAATTTTCTGCAACAATTAAGCAACTAGGAAAGGGGTCAAAATGAGCCAGTAAAGGAAACTTTGAATCTCTCCCATTATTAAGTGACTTATTGAAGCAATAAATAATGAATCTCTCCCATTATTAAGCGAATTATTGAAGCAATAAATAAATTCATTTTTTAAGAGATAACCCACAGTGCGCAAAACTTTTGAAATGGCCCTCGTACAAATTTTCTGCAACAATTTAGAAACTAGGAAAGGGGTCAAAATGAGCTAGTAAAGGAAACTTTGAATCTCTCCCATTATTAAATGACTATTGAAGCAATACACCCAGAACTGTCATTAGTCAACTCTTGTTATTGGGTTGTGACCTAAGAGGTTGCAGAAAAGCAAAAACCAAGTGAAACTGTCCTGTAGTAAGAGTTGGTGTGCACACCACAGTTGTTCCTCTTTCCTATGCAGGGTGACTTCAAGAAGTGTTGGTCAGTTGCGATTTGGGATAAAAAATAACGAAAATTTATTTTTACAAAAAAGTCACAAAACTAGTCGAAATTTTAATGAACTTCATAAATCTGTAATAGGAATGGATCCCCTAAGTTTTGTGTGAATTGAATAAAAAAATAATGTTTAAACTAGCCATGAAATTTTTTAATATTTTTACGCTATTCTGCTGGTGCCAACCATATCTTGGAAAGGCGCACAAAGCTGAAACAATGCAATAACTTCCTTGAAAATAAAAATAAAAAAGGAATTCTTATATGCTCTGCGTATCAACCAACTTAAGAACAGCATAATAAAAACAGTTTTGCTGTAAAATAATCTATGTACTTTTATTTGCTTTATTGTGTGGCCATTTATTTAGGGATGTTTACAAGCAATGAACCATGGTTCAGATAAGTTTAATTGTCAAGCGATATTTCTTTTTCATTAATCTGGCATCCCCCCCATGATAAATATGAAACTAGTTGCTTCATTTGCTGTCATATTAGGCTAAAAATTGCATTAATTTTGCAAAGTCAGGAACATCAACTGAAACACTGTAACCAAGAAGTGCATTCCCATAAATTTGTTATTTCATAAAGAATGTAAATTTCTTTTCCTGTCACTTTGTTATTTCTACTATTGAATGATTTAGCTGTATCTAAGCATACTTGCTGTGCCACGTGTCACATGATTTGCACCCAAAAACCAGCAATGCGCTGATCCGGAACTTCCTGGTTAAAAGGTTACTAAACTATGAAATTAGACATAGAAATAAGCCTGTGTTCCAGACTTTGTGCATAGTAACTTGTGCAAGAAGTGTTAAATTTTACCAAAATTGTTATATGTATTTGTGGACAAACCAATTAATAAGGGTGTGGGGGAGACAATTACTTCTAAGGTCAGAATATTGAAGAAGGTTCATTCATTTTGCTGTGCATCCGTGTTGAGTATAACCAAGGCTGAAATGGATGAAGAACAGGCTATAACATTAACGCTGAAGACAATATAGACTTTTGGTGATTTTGCGCTGCGTCCCAAGGTATAAACAACTCAGTTTACGCATTGCTTGAATTGCTAGATTGTGTATGCTCTTTGTTTTTTTCTTGTATTTCTCTTTAAAGAAACCTTACAGTTTTAAAACCAAACTGTTGTTTTCACAACAAAATCTAACCCATTTTCAAAATGGTTTACTACTTAATGTTGATGTGCACATCTTCTAAGAAGGAAAACGTAGGATTTTCATTCCACGAGTTCCCCTCAGATCAGAACCTAAAGCAACTGTGGCTGAAAGTAATATCTCGTTAGGATTTTGCCCCAAATGACAAGTCACCTTCAATGGTTGTTTGTGGTAAGCATTTTCATTCTGATAATTACGTTCCTAATGTGAGGTACAAGCTACTGAAGGGAGATGCTGTTCCATCGATATTTCCAGGTTACTCACGTTATAAATTGCCTGCTGCTGAAAATATAAGACGTGTTCTAAAGAGGAGTGATTCTGAAGATTACTATACTATCACAAAACGGAAAAGAATGATTACAGCAAATTTGGATGATGCTGAATAATTTGTTAATATAATAATTCGTATAAGTTATTATTTTTAAAATAATAATTTATGCAATTACTATTATTGATATCAATCAGGGACTGATGAATATCTAAAACGTTATTCCCACCTCAAATGCCTTCTACAGATATATATTTATACCTTAAAATAAAATTAACGCATAATCATGAGCTTTTTTTAAATTCAATTTTAGAAAAAACAAACTCTGCTATATAAACTCATATTAAGTAGAATAGTGTTACAATCATTCATTGTGGTATATCCTTATGGAAAAAAGAAAAGAGCTCTCTCTTTTTTTTTTTTTTTACCCCTATATTAGTGTGAAATTCTTGCACACCCCAGTAGCAAAAATTTATGAATATCCTGCAGTAAACAGTTGGAAGGCATAGAAATATTGTGTAAAACTTCAGTATTCGTTTCTTTAACAATTAAAAATTTGTTTAGAGTACCTATAAGAAAGTTTACTTGTCAAAATGCTACAAGTGTAGATCGATCGTAATGGAAATACATTCTATCCATTTGTACCGACATTATTTCTGCTGAGCATGAGTATTACTTACGAAAAAGAAATAAGAAGAGCCTTCAGCGGTTTTTTGTTCTTTGCTTTCTTATCTTTAGATTACTTTTGTGTTCTTCTTCATATATAGCGTTTGTTTGTAGGTGCCTCCTTCTGTCCCCTGTAAATGTATATATGATCTATGGTAAATAAATCGTATGCATGAAATGAAACATTGAACGTGGAAAATCTCAGCCCTAGATTGTTGGAAGAATAAAGGAGGATTAAGATTTACTCATAAATTACACCAGTTCCTGCAGAAAAATTCTCTTACCCAAGTTCTACGAATTCAGAATATAAATATCCATCTGTTCAAGTAAAAGTGAATGTAAATAAAATTTCAAATGCAAATAATGAATGGAATCAATGTTTGTTTATGCAAACCGCGTCAATAGATGGTGCTGCGTCCCAACTCATCTTTTCTATCCTCACTGTTTTTGCTTAATGTTACAGCTTGTTAAAATCCAGTTCAGCCTTGGTACAGCAAATTTCTGTGGTTCATGTGCTGTTTGCATATATATTGACCTAATTACGTCTTTTGATGGGACAATCGTATGGAATATGGTAGAAGTGTCTGAATATTGTAATTTCAAAAATTTTAGGGTGCAGATTTCTGTAAGATCTCTATGTTGTCCTGTACTTATTTCACACTATATGCATCTAGAAATTTAGAGTATAAAATGTAAAGTTGTGAGTGTGTGTAGCATTCTACTGTTTAATTCTGATATATCTTCTTCTTTTTTTTTCTCAACCAGAAATGGAAAGTGACATGGGTGACCCCGAAGATCTTGCTGCTAAGATTGAAGATTGTATCCTTGCATGTTCATCCATCATTTTTTAAAATAATTTTTGAAGATGTTTGTGTATTATTTTGTTGAATTGATGGGGTGTTTATATAATCATATTGCATGTTCATTCTTCTATACAAGTGCTTTAGTGATATGTTCATACCTGCCAATTCTTCCAGATTTTGTGGAAGTTTTCCAACTTTTTATACAGTCTTCCGGTTTTCTAATCGGAAGAACTTTTCTTCTGAATTTTAAAATTTTCTGTGTTTTTTGCTAAAAATATCCCTATAAATAAAATATATAACAAAGATGGGAATTCTGCACCAATGTGCACCAAACCAAAAATCTTGCGCCATCTTGCTACAAAAGGCAAATTTTGGGCTAGAGCCCCAGTGCCTCATCGTCGGCACTTCATCACAGTAAATTCTCCATGCACACCATTCCACTTGACGCTGACTAAGATCATGTGGTGGGAAGAAAGATTCAGAGACTTCAAGTACTGTGGACTTTATGTAATTACTGTGGAAATCGTCAGTGTGCTATGGATGACATAAAACATTGAGTATGCTATGGAAATGGCCGATCCACTACAGAAAACATAGAGTATACTATGGAAATTATCGGTCCACTACGGACTTCAAAAATCATCGAGTATGCTGTGGAAATCAAAAATCTCAGTGAAATAACCTTGAGCATCTATGTAAAGTTTATTTTCATGTTTTTGAGATCCTAACACTTGTTAATGGGTTCTAAAGACCGCTGTGAGCTACTCCCAGTCTGTGTAGGCACTTATTACATTTACTGCAGGATTCCTATTGGTGTTTGAGGAAAACTAGAAAAAGAAAAAAATATTAGCTCCACTTAGTGTTTTTCAACTTCAGAAGCAGGTCTGTATCCCTGATAATGTTAAATAAAGCATAAGAAAACAGTATAGCTTTGAAAAGAAAAAAATTGGACATTGAAAGTGGCCAGGTACTTCTTAAGGAATTAAAAACAAAAATTGTCTCATATCCTTGCACTTAAAAAAAAAAATTGTCTCATATCCTTGCACTTAAATTACATGAAAAGGATAATGTCATGTGAGAACTTTTGAACTAGGTCTAATTTCTCTTAATCGTTACATGTGAAATATTATTTGCTGATTTCTAAAACAAAAGTGAGTTTACACTTTGTAGTTTTTTTGTTATTCTATTTCCCTTAACTTCAGAGGTGTCTACAATGAATTCAAGGATACCAACATGAAGTACAAGAACAGGATTCGTAGTAGAGTGGCGAACTTGAAAGATTCAAAGAACCCAAATCTTCGAATAAATGTATTAAAAGGCTTAATAGCACCAGAAAGAATTGCTATTATGACAGCTGATGTGAGTATACTTTACTATTATACTACTTTGTGTGAAACGTAGCAGTACTTTTTCACTGTTTGTTTTAGTTACAGTTTAAAAAAAATTATTACTTTTTTTTTAATACTTTATTTTAGAAACCAATAGCAAAAAGTTCCTGATCATGGTGCTAGAATAAATCTATCGGTAGTTACTAGGCAAGATAACTACTAGATGCAAAATAAAAATATGCACGATAGAGATTAAAAAAATAATAATAAAGAAAGGAACTAACCACTTTATATTTCTTCAACCTAAAATATAGCTTATCCTGGGTACTACATCATTTGCAATTATAACTAGGATCAAGCACACTCTGCTCTCTGTACCTAAAACTGTATTTAACAAAAATACAAAACACAGGAAACATCGCTACAAAAAAAAAAAAAAAAAGTTATTATGGGAGAAACTCCTCCTCTTCTGTTTTCAGAAAAAAATAACTAGGATCAAGCACACTCTAGCAAACTCATACAAACATTTATGTAATTAAGTGATGTCTAAACAGTAATACAGTGCCAGGAAAATACCTTGGGAGAGAGGGGGGGGGGTTACTGAAGAAATCTTTGCTGCCTTTGTCAAACCTCCATTTTTCGATTACAGCAGAAATTTTCGATCCATCCAACTTCTGGTTTTGGAAAAATGTATGTACATTTTCAGTCTTAAAATATAAACATTTATGTAATAAAATGATGTTTAATAACCCACAAGGGGTAAAGGAACATCACGAGAAAAATAATTTACATGGACCCATCTAACTTCCATTTTCGGAAAAAAAATTCAGCTGAAACACTAACATTTATGCAATAAAATTATATTTTATATCATAGTAAGAAGAATTAGCAGGGAAACATGAAAATTATAAGTGGTGGGCGTTTCAGTAGCGACTTCTACCTTCATCAGCCATGAATAATTCTTAGGAGACATCTCCCCTCCCCAGCTTATTTTCTTTTCATACTCCCAGGTTGTTTTTACAGATCAAGCTACATAAAGTTAGTCATCCTATTAGGCCCTTAATTGAAAACTTTCTCCTGCGTGAGTCTTGAAAGGCAATTGGTCAAATGTTGCAGTGTTCTGACAAAAAATCATCTTTATTCTGTTGTGTTGACCAAGGACTTTATCCAAAAACTCCCTTTTTCCAACAATCCTCAAGATCTCCTGTACACCTTTGACATGGATTCATTATTTCCTTCAGTTCCTTTCTTTGATGCCTACATGCTCATGGCCAAAAAACTAATGGAGCACCAAGAACTTCCTGGAGAACTCATAAAAGAATTCATTGGAAGAGTATTCTTGTTTTGTATACAATGGTATCTACTGCCAACAAAAACAAGGTATACCAATGGACTCTCCTCTTTCTCCCTTACTTGCTGAAATTTATTTGCAGAATATTGAAAAATTAATCATTGCCCCATCCCTCTTAAAGTCCACCATTTGGTTATGGTATGTGGATGACATCTTCATTATTTGGCCACACCAGAAACACTCTGTGTTCGAACTCATGTCCTCCATAACTTCAAAATTCCCTCATATAAAATTCTCTTCTCAGGAACAGGTCGACAACAATATTAGTTTTTCTGGATGTTAACATCATCAACCCGGACTTCTCACTTGGCCTCTCTGTTTACAGAAAACCTTCTGCCACCCATAAAATCATCCCTTATCATTCTTGCACCTTTGAAAAATACAAATTGGCTGCTGTAAAGTCGTACATACACAGAACATCATCAACATTGTCAAATTGCATGGCTTTCCACCCCTCTTAGTACGTAGACTAATTAAGAAATTTGAATCACAGAAAAGATCTAGTTTACAGCCTGAACCTTGCACCATCCATCAGGTTTGTTTGCACTTTGCCCTTTAGCCTGTCCTTTACTCATAAAGTTTGCTCTATTCTCAAGTCTTTTGGTTACAGGATTGAAGTTAAACCACCTTCACATCTCAACCTTATCCTTAAAGACAAAGATCCCAATAAACCCCTAGAGTTACAAGGTGTCTACTCTATCCCTATCAACACTTCCACCTGCGTTGCTCACTAGATTGGTAGTACTTATCGCATAAACCGTCGATTGATGGAACATATTTCTGATGTTAAGAAAGGCAGCCCTTCCACCTGCCTTTCAATTTTAACCATGAGCGATACGTCCACGATTCCCAATTGGCAAAATGTTAAGCGGATCGCTCCGTTCAGCAATCGGAAAGCCCTCGGGTACCGCGAAAGCATTGAAATCTACCTAACACCTGCAATACAGAAGCACCTTTTAACATCCCTATAATTTGGAAAGTGATTTTGAAATCTGTCAACAACTGATGCTTTTACCACGTGTTTCATTCTATGGCTGATGAAAGTAGAAGTCACTATCGAAATGTCCCACCACTTCTAACTTTCAATGTAACTTATGCGTGATATGACAATATCAGGAATTCTAATGATATTTAATAATGATACCATACAGTTGGTAACATCACTCAAGAAAAAAAGAAAAAAAAAAACATTGTGGGATAAATCTTTACTCTCTGTAACTTCTGTTTTCAAGAAGTTGTGAAATACTGAAAACTTGCATCCACGATCGAGAGTCTGCGAGAGAGGATATAATAGGGGTCTGAAGACATAATTTCTGTCTGCAGGACCAAAATAAAATGTTTGACATGCATCACCCGTTGCTGCGATTCTGCTACGGGGGTTTAGGGCCACTGGTTTACCAGAAGCAGTGGACCTCAACTCCCACAGCAGTTTTTCCTAATCAACTCTCACAATGTGCAAAATGTCATGTTAATTAACACAGCAATCAGATGTCTCTGAATTTACTGTAGTTACTGTTCTTCACGTAATATCAATCACATCAGAAATCTAGAAAATTTTATCGCCCTGGAGCGGGAATCGAACCTTCATCTCCCGATTGCCGCTCAATTATGCTAACCGTTGCACCACCCAGGATGAGAAAGTTACAAGTATCTGAGTGTTAAGAGCATCGGAACATTCTCCGACCACATTCTTAATTGAAGCAACGGTGCTGCCATCTAGCTTTCACCGGTCCAAGTATACGTATAATGCAGAAGAATGGTGTCGAATTTGGTCTGCCTCTCCCCAGTTCATATGTCAAATCCGTATATCCTACGAACTGCTTACACCATTTTCCAATTGCCTGGTGAAACATTGCCTTTTCTCCATAAATAGCTGACACTTCATGATGGATTTCAGTTGGATTCATAGAGTTTGCCTATGAAAATTACGCTACTCCTCGAACTTCCAATTTTGAGTAACACTCCAGCTGCTTCTTCATAACAAATGACCGTTAATGAATAAACAGTTGTGCCACACTCCTTCCACAAGCAGATGTCGAAACGTATGACATCACTCCCCAGCTGCATTCCTTTCTTTTTTCTATTTCCGTTAATCGTTGCCATGTGAAACTTACTTTTTGATACGCCCTTGTATATATCGAAAAAAGAGGCGCGCACACACACACACAGAAAGAGAGAGAGAGATCTAAAAACTTACACGATAATTGCATTTCCAAAATTGGGTTGATGCTCGGTTACATCACTCTGGCTCTGCCCCTTTCCTGGAACCAGTGGCCCCAAATTAAGGACAAACAAATCCCATGAGAAAAAGGGTGAGAGATCTTATTTCAAAATAGTCCTGTAGTCCTACCCCCTCCCTGGGTAAAAGCTACTTCTGCTGCTTAATTGGGTCACATGCTGCCCACAAAAGCTCTTGTGGTTACCAGGACAGAAGTTGGAGTTCATATTTGTGCTCCTCAAACTAAGACTAAACTGTTCTGGCTGTGTGTATTGGTGCTTTATCACCTTGAAGAATGGTTTCAACATTTGGAACACAAGATGCACTTGGTCACAGAGAATGTCCAAGTATACGCTGGCAATAACTCGACCATGTAGAGTAATAATGATGGAGCCAGCTGAATACCAAGATGTAGCTGTCCAAGTCATGACAGATCCACCCACCCCCATGTTTGACAGTTGGAACCAGACATTCCGATTTGTACTTTTCCTTACATAAACCTGACTGACCTGACCTACTGTTGGGAATAATGTGAATGACTTATTTCGGACAATATCAAAAGTTCTGAGTCATCAGCTGTCCAGGTTTTATGCTCATGACTCCATCTTTTTGCGTTGTAGCATTGTTTCTGTGATCGAAAGTTTAGCAATTGCAGCTCTTCCGCAGATGTTGGCTTTGTGAAGTTCTCTGCAGACTGTTTTTGTGGAAACAGGGTCTTTCAGGTGGATATTGGTTTTGGCTGTCTCTTTTGCTGCTTCCATTGTTCTGTGTTGCTTGAAACAATCTTTGTTAGTATTTGACAGTCCTCATTCAGTCTTCGTTTTTGCCCACTATTCTTTTTTGCTGATGAAGTGTTTCCATGCTTTGTGCATGCAGTCATAACTGTGAAGACTGTTGCTTTTAAAGCAACAAACAGTTTGACTGTTATGGTTACAGGCGCTCCTGGTGTGTTTGCCTTACAGTGCAGGCTCTCTCCTCTCTCTGAAACCAGTGGCCCTTAATTAAGGATGTGTGACAGCTTGCAGCATGAGTTGGTCATGGTGGTCATTAAACTCCAAAACAAAAGAAATGAAGATACAATGACAACAGACATCTTATTTCACACTGGCAGATTTGTTCATTGTTCCATGCAGTACATTTTTTTTTATCATTTTCCCTTAGGAAAGAAAAGAAATGGGTATTTGGATACCTTTCTCCTGACAGTCATAGTTTCCCTAAAATGTAAAGGAATTATTTATAATTAATCAGAAATAATTTGGTTTCTCGTAAATACTGTTCATGAACTTTTTAGTATTCATTTTGAAATCTGAATTGTTTTTAATAATATTTCTTTTAGAGAGCTGACTGATAAAAAATCTGGCTAACAACTTCTTAATTTGGTTACATCTGTGGCTAACACATTATTTTTCTGAGTGTGGCCCTTCAACTATATATGTTCACAAGAAGCAAGAAATAAATGTGATGTGTACTGCTGTTGTTGTGAAATGAATTTTTTTCTGGGTGAAAATTTTTGCCCCCCCCCCCCCCCCCGTCTTTTTTCCAGTATGCATAAGACCTTTATACAGTCAACTCTCAATAAGATAAAATTCTTGGTAGCTCGAAAAAAATGAAATTTTCTGCAAATATGCCCCATGCTCATAATGTTTTGTCAAAAACTCAAATTTTTTTCACACTCCCCACAGATTTGACTAACCAAGAGTCTACTGTATAAACATTTATCAAATTTGAATTTAGTCAAATTTGAAGTTCTTATTTTTATGGAAGTTTTCAATCTGTCACGTATGAAATTTGCTCATGAAAGAGTGTTCTGTCTGTGCGTATCTCTTCTGAAAAACATTCTATATACACTCAGTAGACAAAACATTAAAGATAGCCGTGATGGGCAGTTGACGTGGGCATCCCCCGCTCAGAGAGGAATGGGCGTACACCATATGCAGGCAGTAAATAGGCAGACTGCAGGGCTTCACAACAGTGTATCGTAATTGACAAACATTAGTAAACGTGATCTCAACCACTTTGATTGTGAACGCATTGTTGGCACAAAACAGGTGTGTCATTCCATTGCCCAAGTAGTAAAAACCCTAGGGTTTCCCAGGGCAACCGTATCAAGGGTGTACCCAGAGTTAAATGAAAATAAAATGTACATGTATCTGCGTACAAAGTAACGTGACCCACTCGTAATATTTTAATCCGAGTCGAAATCAAACCGCCATTTCTGCTCTTCTAAAGCAGCTACAGACTATCGAAGGGTTAGCAGCTCCTCTCAACTAATTAGTATGTTTCTATTCCCTCTCTAAAACAGAAAACTTGCTGCGAAGCACGAACCATGATAACAATAGAATAAGATAATTCAAAGAAAAATAAATAAAACAGTAAATAATTATTAGAACATTACAGAT
Source organism: Macrothele yani (assembly GCA_039090855.1). Taxonomy (NCBI): domain Eukaryota; kingdom Metazoa; phylum Arthropoda; class Arachnida; order Araneae; family Macrothelidae; genus Macrothele; species Macrothele yani. The sequence continues at coordinate 164,791,667 of CM077002.1, forward strand.
TCCAATAAGGACAAAATAAGTACATTACAACTGAATTTGCAGCCGTGTGTGTGAAATGGAAATTTACGGCAAAATATTAAAATATTGGATTAAGAACCTCATAAGAACAAGAGACTAATTGAAGAAAATGTTTTTATCTAGAAAAATGGTCCCACTAATGAGCATTCAAAAATGATAAGTAGCATTTTCAACAAATTAATTGAAAAATAGTAGCCTTACAAAATACATGGTACACCCAGCAAAAAGTTTTAATTTAGTAACTGGCAACTGCAAGAGGAACCTGGCAATAAAATTAAAATTCTTTCTGTGTAAATGAAAGTTTTGATACAGTTCCTATACATTTTTGCAGCCATTTCTGGCCTTGATAAAATCTAGAGGCCAGAAATGGCTGCAAAAACCACTAATAATTTGGAAACTATCCACGTACAGCATAACGTCTACATCCTGCCACTCTGGGTGTGCCATGAGTATATCATCCAAATGGTCGTACCGGTACCCAGAGAGCAAGAAGTGGCTGACTACACACAATTGATGGCCAGGGTCAATGGTCAGAATATGTTATCAAGCGGTCCAGGCTTGTACACACTGACCGCTTGATAACAGCTGCGCAAACTACATCCAGGTTAAATATCGGGTGCCCAAGCAGCATCGGCAAGTGGGCATACCCTGGGATGTCCTCCTTGTGTGCCACCGTTGACCGCTCGCTCGTCATCGGACATTATACCCCACCTGGTGTCAGGAGTATCAAAGCTGGACCTGTGCACAGTGGCGCCATGTTGTGTGGTCAGATGAATCCTGTTTCCAGCTGTACTCAGCTCACAGGAGAGTTTGGAAGTGGTTTCTACAGCATAAGGCCATGGCCCCGTCATGCCAGCTTGGCTCTGTTCAAGGCAGTGGTGGCTCTGTGATGGTTTGGGGAGCCTTCTTATGGGGCGTATTAAGTCCCTTAGTGTGTGTGAGAGAGAGAGAGAGTGAGTGAGAAGAGGTCCTTAACTGCTGTGTGCTACCAGCATGTGCTGACTGACCACCTACATGCTTTCATGGCCTTAGCTCATCCTGTGACCTACCAAGCTACAACCACTCAGTCATGGCTCAAGAAACACTCAGCTGAGTTTGGAGTCATCCAGTGGCCCCCAAGGTCCCCAGATTTTTAAGCCCTGTGAAAGCTCTCTGAGATGCTATGGAGCAGAACTGATCCATAGATCATACTGACATCTTGGGCGGAGTTGTGGACAATGCTGCAACATGCATGGCTAGCATTACTTCTGGAAACCAACCCATCTAGGCATGTTAATTATTTATTCACAAGAAACACACATGCACTTTCCAGACTCTCAAGTTGGTCTCTTCTTCAGGCGTGAAAAGTTAAAATATTAAACTACACATCATATAGTCAAAGGTTTTAAAAATGCATGTCGCACGACACAGTCCTAAGTCATAGGTGACGCGTGCGATCAAGCAGGGGTGTCGGTGAGATTTTGCAGGCACGGTTATCGAGCTAAGAGCAAGTTGAGTTGCAGTTACACATTTGCCCGGTCTTGGCGAAGACAACAACAAAAAGCAACGTTGGGTCGCCTCTGTATGAATGAGGTGCTTCCAGGGTTGGGGAAGGATAACAGGTTGATCGTCATTATACCATCAGTCACAGTGTTTTTTAATAATTACAGCTTCCCGGTATTTCAGCGTCCACTCATTGGTGAAACCAGTTATTAGTTTTATGTCATTCCAGAGGGTTCTGTGCTGTTCATCTATGCAACCTCTTGCTGCGGCCACTTTTGATCATGTGTTGATGTTCTAAAAGTCTATTTCATAGGCGTCTTTTTGTGCTTCCCATGTATTTAGTTTTAATATCTTCCACATCAAAATTCTCTTTAACTAGAGGTATCATATATATATACACTGCTGGCTATCCAAAATGCAACACCGAGAAGGACACGAGACAGCAAAGCCAGACTTACTGGGCACATAACAACGGATACAAAGATGAAACGATTGAGCTTGCAGGCCCGTGCGACTTGCGGAACACGCAGACAATAGTTCGTGTGGCCTTCATGGCTGGCAATAACGGCCGCTACAAGCCGCGGCATCGAACGAAAGAGGCATTGGTTGTGGGCTTGGTGTATGTTGGTCCAGGCTGCTTCCACACGCTGCCACAGTTCATCAGGCGTAGCCGCGGGTGCTGCTTGCAGGGCCACTCGGTTGCCGATCAGCGACCAGACGTGTTCGATGGGCTACATATTCGGAGAACAGGCGGGCCACGGCAGCAGTGACACCTGGTGGGCCGTGAAGAATTGTTGCACGTTGCACGCCACGTGCGGGCGCGCATTGTCCTCTTGAAACGTGGCCGCTGGCAGGTTCTGCAGGTAAGGGAGGACTACAGGCTCCAAAACGTCGGAGATGTAGCGGTGGCTGTTGAGTGCACCGGTGATGCGTACCAGAGGGGTGCGGGTGTCATATCCAATTGCACCCCAAACCATAACGCCGGGCGACGGACCGGTATGGCGATGCATAATGCAGGCATCATACAGTCTCTCACTGCGGTGCTGCCACACGCGGATCCGACCATCGGGGTGTTATAGGCAGAAGCCAGATTCGACGGAGAAGACAATGTGGTGCCATTCCGTAGTAGTCCAGGTGCGGCGTTCAACTGCCCACTGCCGCCGCACTCGCCGGTGGTGTAACATCAATGGTAATTGGAGCAATGGCCGCCGTGAGACAAGTCCCTGCTCTTACAGACGACGTCAAACAGTACGTGCATACACAGGTTGTTGCGCAACACACCCTAATCCATGCACTAACGTTCATGATGTGGCGGTGCGAGCCGTCAATGCCCGCCGCACAACATGCCAATCCTCACGTTTGGTGGAGTGCCGCGCCTGCGGCAATCGCTCACGTCGGTCTGTCCATCCCTCCTGCACCCACCGAATCCATACTCTCCTCACTGTGGCTGGATGTCGTCCCGCACGGGCGCCGATGTCTCGGTACGATAAACCGCTGTCGCGATAAGCCATTATTCGTCCTCTGCCGAACTCCGAAATGTGCTGGAATGACTGCCGCATTCTGCGACGAGGAATCAGGAAGCTTCCCACGCACAGGTGCAGCAGCACAACACACTTCCACTACCCCGCCTTCTGTGCACCCTTGTTATAGTGCTTCTTGGTGGCGTGCCAGGCGCACACGATTTGTATATGCCCTGCAATGCTAATTGTTTGCATGTCCTCTTGCGGGCGACGCATGCTGCGAATTTTAGGCCAATCGGATGCTTCCTTCTTGGTGTTGCATTTTGGGTGGCCAGCAGTGTATATACCAGCAGACGTTAGGATATTAGATGAATCTCTGTCTTTTTATATATGTGAATAGATTTCTCGTGCGTAAGCCAAAACTCATTGAATGCTTATAACAAGCCTGCCGCAATAGGTCCGTAATCGCCAGGATGTATGGCATTGAACCAAGATTCTTAAAAGTTTTTTTAACAGGAAGCAACGTTGTGCAGAACGTGCTGGTATATCTAGTTATTAACTTATCGATGATAATGGGGTTAAAGCCATTATTACATGCGAGTTCCTTGATTTTCTCCAATTCAGCAGTCCTGTAAGTCTCGCGTGAGGTACAAGTGTAAGCTCTTTTTACATATGCATTAAAAGTTGCTAATTTTTGATGATAAGGATGAAATGGGGAACTAGGAATGATAATGGCAACATAGGTGGGTTTCCTAAAGAAGGAATAACACATTTTATTTGAAACAAGATCTCTGTGTAACAACAGATCCGGAAAAGGTAGTTCGCCAAATGACTAGTTCACAAGTAAACTTTATGGTGGGTATGACAGCTGACAATTCAGAACAGGTCCTGTAAATATTGTTCGCCATGGTTTCAAAAAATACAGACATTGTCTACATAACGTATGTAGAAGAGGGTTTTCAGGGGGCAAGATTGTAAAACTCTGTCTTCTAAATCCTGAATAATGATTTCTGCTAAAAGTGGTGACAAAGGGGACCCCATTGGTGTTCCTTGAAGCTGTTTGTAGAAAACACTGTGATACTTGAAGTAGGTACTGTTTTGAATGAGGGTTAATGCAGATAATATTGTGTCAATTTCCAGAGGGGTAAACTGTAAGGAATTCTCAAGTGGATTTTATGATATCCTGAGCAAGTGGCACAGGGATATTTGGGTACATGGAATCAATGTCTAAAGAAACCTCAGAAATGGTTGTCCTTATGAGTCGGAAGTTTTCAGTTTAGATTCTGCAGCTTCAGCACTGTGAATTGAGATGGTGGAGTCCTGAACCAAGGGTTTAAGTAGCTTTGCTAGAGCAGTTTCCAAATTTCTAGTAGGATTGGATCTGGACACAAGGGGTCTAACAGGATGGGAAGGCTTATGCAACTTTAATTTACCAAAGAGGGTTGGAACTTGAGGACCCATAGGAGGGTTAGCTGCTAGTTGTAACAAGTCTGGTAGATGACCATGGTTTTTCAAATAACTTAAAATAAGGATTTTATCAGTAGGATCTGATTTACAAATCATGTGAGGTATTTACACTATAGCTTGCATCATACGAAAGTGATAATCTTCATGATTCATAATGATAATTTGTGGTCTTATCCACAGATAGGATAGATATATCTTGATTCTTCTTTAATTCCATAAGAGCAATTTGATCTTGTACAAATTCCTTGTGTTGGGATTTCTTTATTTTTTGGCTGGTTACCAAATTTTTCTTTATATTACTAACAATTTTACACCTAATTAATTCTTTTTCGTCAGTAGGTAAGTTCCTAATAATTTATTCAGAAGAGGGAATAATTCTTTGTTATTTTTTCTTGGGGGAGAGCAAATTTTGCTCCCTGTTAAGACTTGTTGTTGAACGTTAGTAGGTGTTATTTGGCTCAAGTTTATGAAAGTGCCTAATGGAGAAGATTCGTCCTTTGAACTTGTTAAAGGCCTTTGTCTAGACATCCATCTGGCTTCTGTGGAGTCTATGTCTTGGCATGTAGAGGCTGTTATTTGAACTAGAGGACCAACTCGCTATTAAATAGGTATCTGTTTTGTCCATTGAGTGTACGGAGGGTGAGTCGAAAGTTTTGCACTATTTGGACCACTTTATGTCTTCAGACGTACCTTTACGATGAAAGCTGACTAGCATTCAAAGTATAGGCCATTGTGTTGCACCGTCTTTAGCCATCTGTGTGCCAGTTCTTTGATTCCACGGCAGTACCAGTTCTTGTCCTTCGAGGCGCAGAACTCTTAGTCCTTCGCCCCCAGCTGTCACCTCCTCCTCGTTGTTGAAGTGCAGCCCGTGAAGGAAATGGGCTATGGGCCGGAACAAGCAATAATCCGACAGGGCAAGATCCGGACTATATGCTGGGTGCAGCATCAGTTCAATGCCCGTAGGTTCCTGAAGTTTTGCCCGGGTAGTTTGCTCGGTAGCAGGACTGCAAGCATTGTCCTGCTGTAGGAGAGTGCACTTTCTGTTCATCAATGCCAGGAACTTCTCTTCCAAAATGGCATACATCCGCTCCAGCTGTTCAGAGTAGAGGTTGCCATTGATGGTCTGACCGTCTGGAACAAATTTGTAATGGATTACCCCCTCGAAATTCCACCAGACACAAAGCATCACCTTGTGCTTGAAGCACCCACATTTGGCAACAGGTTCAGAAAGCTGGCCCATGCTCAACCATTGCCGTTGTGTTTTAGGATTACAGAAATAGACCCACTTTTCATCGCAGGTAACAACTTTCTTGATGAAACGTACATCGCGTGGGTTTTCTAGGAGTTTCGTGCACACTTCCACTGGCATCAGTTTGTGAGGGACAATGCGGCAGCTCCTGTAGACCTTGCCGAGGTCCTGAAGGTAATGAACCACGGTAGTCTGTGATATGCCCAGCTCGCCTGATAATCTCAGAGTGCTGATTGTCGGATTTGCCACTACGGCCTTGCTCACAGCCTCCGAATTCACGGTTCGAAGCCTACCTGACCTTGGCCGATTGTCAAGGTTTCTGTCGCCTGAGTGAAATTTCTTGAACCATCTGGTTGCAGTGCTGTGGTCCACAGAAGCTTCCCATTTCGCATGGCAAATGTTTTGTGTTGCTTGAGCAGCATTATGGCCAAGTTCAAACTCAAAGCAAAAGTTATCTAATTAGCCAGTTGTGGCTGCTCATCTTTTAGATGTCCCAACCCACAGACAGAATGACAACATGCAATGCTGTTCACAGCAATGACTACCACATTATATCCCTTCTGACTGACTGCAGTGCGCGACTTGAACTAGTTTAAACATGTGGCATACCCACCGAAGCACATGCGTTTATACAAATATTGCAAAACTTGACTCACCCTCTGTAATTATGGTTTTTAAGAGAGTGTGACAGATTCACTGATCATGTATATTAATTGATAACTTTGTATTCTTGCTGCATGGGTTGTAGATAACTATTGATGAATATTCGTGTGCGTGCTTATATAAGGTGTTTTTTTTTTATTTTAAATTGCTAACAGTGCTTGCTGTTAATGTTTATACATTTATAACAGACTTTAATGTTAACTTAGTATAAGCTCAAAACTTGTAAAATTTTTACAAGGTAATTAAGTTATGGGTACCAAAAGATTGATGGTAATCTTTAGTTGAATCACTGTTTTTTAAATGTACTTTTGAGGAAAGTTAAAACATGTTACTTTGATAACACTGTAGGAAATGGCAAGTGAGGATATGAAGAATTTAAGGCAGAAATTCACAAAGGAAGCTATTAATGATCACCAGATGGCTGTCACTTCAGGCACAAAGACAGATCTTCTGAAATGTTCTAAATGTAAAAAGAGTAATTGTACTTACAATCAAGTAAGTGAATCTTTATTGATTTTTTTTTCTTTTGTAAAAGAATTGCAGTGGATTGTTTTCCAATTTTAGTTAAATTTCTTGTTTTTCTGAAACATAACCACACTGTTGTGCATGCAAGCATTTAAGAATTCTTAACTAAAATGTTAATTTTTTTGCTGTAGAGGCTGTTTGTTCATTTTAAAATGGAATCTGATTCTTTGTTTCTATGCATTGCTTATGTAAGGTTTTCTTTTTTTTTTCTTTTTTCGTCAGCAGACGGATCTGATTGATTACTGTAAAACACCTCAATGCAGTTAAGTGGTTAGCAACATGGGAAATAGGCATGTGGTGTTGTATTGAACCAAAGTGCAAAGTGAAACTTTATGTTCCAATAATCAAAGAAAATAATTAAAAAAAAATAAGCGCAAATAAAATCTGTACTTGTGCCAGTACAATTGGTTGAAACCAAAAGCCTTTATTGACTGCAAAGGAAACATACATTTTCCTAATATGTTGTGATTAATGTCATGCACAGTTTTTCCATAGCGTAAGTATATAATCCTTGAAGAGCTTCTTGGTAAATAATGTTGAGTGTTCACTCCATTTGTTGCCAAGATGAAGTTTTCATTTTTACCAACTGTGGAGCAACCAACACAGAGCCTGGCCATGAGACCCTGAGCCTTGTTGATACTCAGACTGTAAGTGTATAAACTAAAATGTATGATTAGATGGGAGGGTTGGAATACTTGAAAAATAATCAGTCTTCTGCAGCATGACCAGTTGTGATTGTAGCTTCGATGATATTTGTCATGAGCTGCTTGATAGTCAGTAGTGCTCCATTGCAGAATGATGGTGGATCCAGATTATGTCAAGATGGAATAAATAATCCAGATGATGTGAGAGAATGAGTGAATGGAGGAAATAGAATTAAACTTTGAAGAAATGAAATGCGAAAAAAAAAAAAAAAAAAAAACACACTTTTCTTTCATTTAGTTTCTTGTATTTTATTTTCATTTAAATATATTTCATCTCAAAAGTATTGTGGGACTTTTTTTTTTTTTCAATGGTAGGACTATTTATAGTGCGTGGTAATACAGAGAGAGCAGCTGTGTAAACAAACTCACTGGCAGCTGCAGTGGTTCAGCCCAGAGCCTGATTACAGCATGGGCTATGAGCCCTCTGTTTATCAGGGACCCCATTTTTAAGAATTGTTTCTAGAAATGACCTTATCACTATTGGACTTCTATACATTATTATTATTGTGAAATTAATGTTTTAACTGTGGGCTTTTGTTGTTTCCTCTTATTGGCCAATCAGTAATTCTTTCATTAAAGGAGCAGTTTTGATTTTCACAAAACCCTTTGTTACTCTTGTTCAAAATTGCTGCTTCACTTCAAAATTGCAATCGATTTTGCTTCAGAATTTATTACACATCCTAAGATAATTAAAATTATTACAAATTGTAGATTATTATATAACATTCTATGACTTTTCAACTGCAGTAAAACCTCTGAATGACAGTCACCATTATGACTGGAAAAGGTGACCGTTGTCGTCCCTGTGACGCAGTGGTCTAAACGCTGGCTTATGACCATTCATCCAAGTGGGTCCGGGTGTGAATTGTGGTGAGGCATGGATGTTGCATTTGTCTTATGGAAGTGGTTCTCGTCGTTTTCTGAAACCTATGGCCCTAAATTAGGGATGGGCAACTGCTAATAACCCATAGAGTTGCTCACTGCCCCCCCCCCCCCCCGTGCCCTCCCAAAATAACCACTCAGAGGTTAGGCCTAAATTATATTCTGTAACAAAAATACTTAACAGGAATTATTGAGGATAAGTCAAGGTACATTACCTCTCAAATTTTCGATCTATACACTAGATCATCATCAGGAGTTCCTGCTTCGTACTACTTCCACAGGTCTGGCGACCAAGCCTGGTTGATTTGCCATCCGGCAGGGTCGTTGATGTTGCCACCTTGTGTCGTGTAAATTTCCAGGGATTCTTCTAATTTCTGGACAGAACTAATACATATTTTGTGGCTATAATTGCCTTTTTTTTTTCCTTAGTTGAGTAAAACACCAAATTCCAGCAATACCAGTTCCGGATTTGTTGTTGTGGCTATGCTTCGAAGTTTACAAAGAACATTTATTACTTTCTCTAAAAAGGGAAGTGGAAGGAAAATTGTGGAAATCTGTCAGTTTTGCTTCTCTTCATTTGAGAACATTTATGAAACAGTATAGTAAAGCAAAAGTATACTTTGTGTTTGTTGTGTTATATGCTACCATCAGACTACAGTTTTTTACAACAGCAAGAAATGCTGACACTGTTTGATGAAAAATAAAAAACTTGATTCTCAGTCATTTCAGAGTGCTCTAAAATGAGCCTTTTCATCCATTCTTTGGTCACAGACACTGGACTGGTTGTATGAATATCTCTTATTCATACATCGTTGTACAGTTTTTGGTTATAACTACAATGCTGATGATGAACAGTCATCTTGTGTTTCCTGAGTTATCTGGTGTGGAAAATTCTTTGGCCTCTCTCAGTTATACTGTTATATGAAATGTGATTCACAGTCCAACAAATTGTGAAGTGAATTTGCATCATCAGAACATTAGGTATATTCTGTACTCCAACTCAGCCTAAGCGTGTACAGGGTGTTTCACTAGGTAGTCCCCCCTCCCCCAAGAACCAACTATTGTTTTCTTCCCACTGTACACAGAAACACAATGTTTGGTCCACAAGTGACCTTGATCCTTGAGAAATACGCAGGAGTGATTTTCCTGATAAGGTGATGACCCATTGTGATGTCACCCCACCAGATGGCCGGGCATGCTAATTCTGTCCGGTGCCAATCCGTGTGTTTTACTGTGTTGTTGAACGCTGTTCAGGATGGCTGTGTATACCGTTGCAGAACAGGTGTTTATTATGAAAAGTTATTGAATAATAAGGTATATAAATATAACACAGTGAATTCCTGGAGAAGGTGGGGTGGTGGGGTGAAGGGGGGCACACCAGATAAACGTTACATTGTCAGATTAGTGAATAAATTTGAAACCACTGGGAGTATTTTGAACCTGTACAGTGGTAGACGTCTTCCTTTAAGTGAAAGAAAAAAATTGACGAGGTGAAGCCCAGGCTACTTTCATCACCGAAGAAGTCACAATGAAGTTTGTCACAAGAAACTGGGTATTCCATTTCTACTTGCCAAAGATCTGTGAAGCAAGCTTTGCTTCATCCGTACCATGTGACAGTTGTGCAAGAACCAGATCTTGAAAAGCACGTGTCTTATTATCATTGGTTCCTGACAGCGTACTCGCAATTCCGGACATTTTGGATTTCACATGGTTCACTAATGAAGATCATTTCATTTAGACGGGTATGTCAATTTCCAAAACTTCCAGCACCTAGGCTACAGATAACTCACATAAATTACACGAAACCCCGTTACATCCTGCAAAAGGTGTTGGATGTACTGTGTCCCAAACTGAAATAATTGGGCCCATTTTCTTCAGGAGCATAGTAAACTCGGCGTCATATGTGAACATTTTCAGACAATTTGTGGACTGACATCGATTTGACAACTGGGTACTTTCAACAGGATGGAGTGACATGCCACACCAATGAGGCAAATTTACTCTTTCTTCGGTGACCAGGAGATCTCCAAAGGACTGCGGCCATCTTGTTCACCCGATTTGACTCTTCAACAAGCAACATCAGTGCAACAATCCAGACTATTGATCAGGACGTGCCGCAGACGACCTTTGATAATATGCAGTGTTGCATTAGAGTGTGGTTGGCTGTCAGTGGAGGATATTTCCAGCATTTTTTGGGAATGGTGCTACATTTCCATGAACTAAGGTACGTTGTAAACCACATGTCATGCTTCTAAGTAGATTGTGTTGCAAAATATGATGGGGGGGGGGGGGACTACCAAGTGCAGATGGGCCAACTCTCCAGATTTTCAGCCTTTCCTTCCGCCCTTCGGATGAATGTCAAATTCTCCTGATTTTCATGGAAAATTAGCCATTAGGATGGTCGAAATTCCATCAACCACCACCACCATGATTTCAAACTACCTGTGAAATCGTTTCTTTCTGCATTGATGCGAGACGGCATTACAGTTGTCAGTTTCGTACTTTTCCTGTCCTATCTGCAAGAAATAAAGCATCCACGGTGGTCTAAGCGCTGGCTTTTGACCGGTCGTGAGACAGGTCGGGAAGCAAATAAAGAAATTTCTCCTAGCCCGATTGTCATATGACGCCTTCAGCAAAGAGCTGACCCACTTTGGCACTAAGATGTCGGGGAGGGTCGGTAATTGATTGATAGATAGGAGTTGTCCTGCCTTCTTGAAGTTCAGTTATTATCCCCTCACCTAAACAGAGCTGCACACATTCTAAGTGATGGTAAACAGCTGAGTTGCAGCAAATTCACTTCATGACAAAAGGGATTAGTTGCAGTTGTCTCCGCCTTGTAACTAAAGGCGACGTTAGAGCGATGCTTTTTGTCGTCTTTACACCCAACCTAAAGAAGAAATACAAAACAGGTGACTGCTATTTTATTAGTAAAATGCGGGTCATTTCAGTAGGGGAAGGGGTGTTGATTTTTGTGCTGTTCTTTTTCTTTCTCCAGAATTTGTAGTGGACCAACAATACTACTTCTGGGAAATTGTTCCTACGTCTGGGAAATATCAATAAAAAATAGCACTTGTTTGATTTTATGAGCAAAAAAAAAAAAAAAAAAATCTCCCGATTTTCAGATTTTGAAAGGTTGGCATGTCTGCTGGTGAAACACTGTACCATTATCGTTGAAAAATACCATGCCTGAGATGCCTGGGGCATATAAATTATTGGCATGGGCAGGTAAATAAAAAATCTAGTTGCAGGGACTGGACAACTAAATTAAAAACAAACTTTGTAATAGGATTACCTACTACAAGAAAAAAAAAAAAAGACAGTTTGTAGCATGTCATGTTTCATTTCCTTGTGATCTCCAGAAGTTGTATTATTGTAACGGATTGCCAAGAACAGAATAATATCACCTCTTTAATTATATTGTGCTGCAAGTTCAAAATTTGGAACCGTATGTAGTTTTGCTCCAAATGTTGTTTAGAGTCAGCGACAGGATGCATGCCTCTGATGGAACTAGCCTCCAATGTTTAGTGACAAAGCACAAAAACTTTAACAAAAAGGAACATGACAGAATCACTAAATTTTTCAAATACCAATTTCATCATCATACCATTTCATAACTTCAGCATCTTCATCTTAAAACTTGAGATACACGGTTTTGTGCATTGAACATTTTGAATACAGACCTTTAAAACAGAAATGCAAAACATGAAAAAAAGTGTTTGTTTTAACTTAAAAAATGAAAACGAAGGTTCTGATTATTTGTTATCTTAAAGAATAAAATTTTCTTGGGCATCCAGCTTTTACTACCTGGGCAGGTAATTAATTTCTGCACATGGCCAGCTAGGCATGTAACTTTTCAGATATTTTTCAAGCCCTGATTATGGAAGGTAGGGTAGCCAGCTCATAGAGCTTCTCTGAAAAGAATGCAGGAATTGTGTCAATCTGATTCACCCACCACTCCAGCTGTTGAGCATTACTCTCACACCAGAGTTATATAAAAATAAAATGTTTCTGTGTACATAACCACCGAAATAGAAAACTTGCTGTGAAGTGTGAACTATGATAATAGAATAAGATGATTTAAAGAAAAATTAATAAAACAATAAGTAATTATTAGAACATTACAGATTCCAATGAGGACAAAATAAGTACATTACAAATGAATGTACAGCAAATGGTGTGAAATGGACTTTTATGGCAAAATATAAAAAATATTGGACTGAACCTCATAAAAACAAAAGACTAATTAAAGAAAGTTTTTATATCCAGAAAAACAGTTCCATCAATGAAACCTTCAAAAATTATAAGTAGCATTTTCAACAAGTTAATTAAAAATGCTGGACTTACAAAACACATAAGGAAATTATTTTAATTTAATAACTGGGAACTGCAAGAGGAACCTGGCAATAAAATTTAAATTCTTTCTGTGTAAACAAAACTTTTGATACAGTTCCTATACATTGAGAATAGGCCTTGATAAAATCTAGAGGTCAGAAATGTCTGTAAAAACAAAAGAACTCATAAGATGTGAAAAGTAAATGAAAATTCTTCAAGTTAAAATAGAATTAAGTATATTAATCTGAGTAAAGCCTTGAATAAATGTTTTAATTACTGTAAATCACATTTTCTATCTACAAGCAAAAATCCTGCAAAACCGTCTAATAATTTGGAAACTCTATGTGTACGCACTATATTGTGCTACTCTGTCTCACACTGCCCCCACCTCCCAATTTATGGCTTTATGATCAACTTAAAGCTGACTGCATCACCCCCCCTCCAAAAACAGCTTCTGAAGTGCATCACATTTCCTGATTGGCAATTTATTGTCTCTGTGTTGCGAACGTTGGGAGAAATCTTCTGCCCCCCCCCCAAGTTATGTACATTTCCTAGCTGGACAGTCAGCAGCCAAAAGTACAAGCCTGTTGATTGAGTGACTTCTGATATAAAATATTTCTCTGCCATTTGAAAATTTGTCGCAAATTGCAATTTTGTCCGATAAACTGCTGAGCATGCAAAATTAGATTCTGAGCAAATATTCTGTTCCTTTTTGTTTTAAACATTACTGACTACTTTTCATAGTGGAGGTAGCTGTTCCATACCTTTCACTATAGTGCACTGTTATGTTGACTTAGAGTATAGTGTTGCAGTGGAAAATACTGTCAAAATGTGCTGCCTGTGGCAAATTTGTGTCTTAGTAATTAAATTTTTAAACGACTCAAAAATTTAAAATATGCATAAAAATGGGAAAAGTGAAAAAGCAACTTGTAAATATGTCAGTATCATCAACAACATCCAACTTCATATTCAGTATCTTACCTGCATTTTAGTAAACAAGTTCGATGCAGAAGCAAAATGCACGATGTACATTTCACACACTCTCATTGTCTTAAGACAGCAGTGAGCAAATCAATAAGGTGTCAAGTGCATGCTTCAGTTATTTCCTGTTTTCAAGATGGTGCAATCTATTGAATGGTTTTGGTTATTTCCTCTCTTTGCCTGTCAGGCATCACTTTGAATTGAACTTTTTCATAGCCTTCACTTGAATTAGATCAGATCAGATCATATGTAGAGGATTTTAGGGAGTGTCTGACCCCAGGTCTTAAACAACCCTTAGAAATAGGAAGCTAGGAGATTTGGGCTAGAGTGCCCGATAGGAAAGTGACACAGAAGCGAGGTAGAAAGGCGGAGGAAGACACCCTTATTTATTGGGGGGGGGGGAGTACCCAGGGTCCAATGGCTTAAAGTGCCCATCCAACGCACGGCGGGTATTTAGTGGTTCGAACATTCGTACCTGCCCAGGATCGAACCTGAGGTTATCTCCATGGCAGTCACAAACGCTGACTACTAGGCCACCCACAGCCCATTCACCTGAATTATTTTCTTTAGGGATCTTTATTCTATTATATTCATTCAATAAAGCATCCTTCCTGCATACAATGCATGTGTATCTCTGTTCCTCAGCAGCCATACTTTTTTTTTTTTTTTATCAAATATAAAAAGCAAACATCGATGAATGTGCTCTTTATCAAAACTCATGTTAACAGCTCATATGCTACACTCTAAACAAATCGCTTGGCCGAAGCTGCTGTTTTAAGTGCAACAAAGCATTAGCTGGTTAACTGCATGATGCTGCTACTAACTCTATGCTTTAGAAGATTAGTATAAAACTTTCTTGCCAAGAATCCTTAAATGATGAGAACTTGTCCTTTTTTGCAGTTTGTGTGATGATTTGGATTTATCAGTACTTGTTGTGCCGATGTAACTTGTTAAATTTTAATTTTCTTAATAATTAATAGTGTTGCATATATAAATGTTAATTTATGAATGTTGTATGATCTTATTATTTGTTGTGTCTACTTGTATTTATCAATGAATGCAAAATATCTTTGGATGAGGGGAGAAGCATTGCAGTGAGCATTTGTTTCATACTTAACTCTACACTGCCTTTCCTTCCCACTATTTGATCCATACCTTGAAGAAAAAATATCAACTCTGTGAATGACAATCAAGGAATGCTAATAATGTTACAAATTCCAAAACATTCATTCCCATCATTATTAGTTGTCTTTTTTGTTCCTTATGGGTAGGCACACACTCATCCTCTTCACTGCTGCTTCTTCCTTAACTTTGTGTATCGCTTGTAGCCTTTCCTCTGTTATGTGCATGCCAGTGTTTTTATGTTTTACTGCTTTAGATTTAATGAACTTCTGTTGTTTCTTTTTAGGTACAAACAAGAAGTGCAGATGAACCTATGACAACCTTTGTTTTTTGTAATGAGTGTGGTAACAGGTGGAAGGTAAGATTCCAGTTAAGAATTATGTTTTTCATTTGTTAGAAGTATTTTGCAGTTTTTATCTTTTTTTCTTTAAACCAATTTTACAGAATTTCATTCGGATTTAGTTTCTTATTCAACCTGCATGGTTGTAACTGGGAATTTTTTAATTTTAGTTAAAGAGCTCTAAGACAATTTTTCAAGTTTTGAGAAAAAAAAATATTTTTCATTTTCTAGTTAATCTTACCTTCCTGTTTTGCTTCGTTTTCAAACATTGATGAATGGTTAGTTATGAGGAAATACTACAATATGTATAGTTTCAATGAAAAATAAAATTAATACTGTCTTAAGTCCATTTGCACAAAACTGATTTGACTGAAGCCCATGTAGCATAAAAATATTTAAACTTTTCTCATTATAATTTTTTTTACATTTTGAAAATAATTACATAAGTTTCATTGCTGTGAATGATGAAAATACTTTAAAATACTGATATTAATTTATTTTACACTGTGAACAAAAAAAAAAAAAAAAAAACATTACCAGAAAAGAAAAAATTAAAATTGTTATTCAAAATAAAAAGCAACATATGAATGATTAGATACATATTTATTTGGCCATACCTTATTACTTTATGCCATTACATAATGATGTTAATCAAAGTTGAATATATAGTAAGTATGTCATGCTAATAAGGTTCTTTATTCACAAATGCACTCCATCTCTGTGCCCAGGTCTGTGATTTTTTGTTTTGAACCAAAACTGACTGTTACAAACTTTTGTAGTTGAAGCAAAAAGTTGAGTGAAATGCTCCAGCATAAACCAGGACATGGGTTGGGTGTGGTGGTAGTCTGCTGTCTGACAGTGATGATTTTGAGTATTCTGAAAGCAGTATTGAACAGAATATATGTAACCAAAAGACCAATTCTTAACCAACTGGTTTGGTAACTCTGCCTTCAGTTTTTCTGCACTTAATGTAGTTATCTCTAGTAATTCAGTGTATCAGTTTTTGTAAATAAGTAACAGATGTGTCAACTCTCCAGATTTAGGCGGGAGACTCCGAATTTTCAGCCCTTCCTCCCGCCCTGCAGATTAATGTTAAATTCTCCTGATTTTCACCGAAAATTAGCCGTTAGGATAGTTGAAATTCCATCAACCACCATGGATTTCGAACCACCTGTGAAATCTTTTTCTTTCTGCGTCAATGCAAGGTGGCATTAGTCATCAGTTTCTTACTTATTCTCTACTCCTACCTGTAAAAAGAAAGCCGCCCCGGTGGTGCAGTGGTCTAAGCTCTGGCTTCCAACCAATCATCAGAGATGGGGAAGGAAAAATTAGCTTTAAAAATTATTCTCCCAGCGCGATTGTCATACGACGCTTTCAGCAAAGAGATCACCTGTTCTGGCACTGGAATGATGGGGAGGGTCATTAATTGATTGACAGATGGGATCTGCTCTGCCTTCTCCTTGCTGTTCAGTCTTTAAATCCCTTGCCTCAACAGAACCTCGCTCATTCTAAATGAAGATAAACAGTTCAATTGCGGCAAGTTCACTTAACAACAAACAGGAGTCGTTACAGAGTTGGCCTCACCGTGTAACTAGTACAATGCTTTTTGTTGTCTTCGCCTTCACGCACAACCTAAAGAAGAAATGAGAAACAGTTGGCTGCTATTTTATTCATAAAAAATAACAACATGCGGGCCATTTTACGTTTTCATTATCTTGCAGAATCAACATACCTGAAAACAAATTTCAGTAGGGAGAGGGGCTGTTGATTTTTGCGCTGTTTTTTTTTTTTCTCTAGAACTTTTAGCGGACCAGTAATACTACTCCTAGAAAATTGTTCCTACGTCTGGAAAATGTCGATAAAAATAGCGCTCATGTGATTTTATGAGCTGTAAAAATTTCCTGATTTTCAGATTTTGAAGGTTGACATGTTTGAAGTAAGTATATAGTAAATATATGTTTATAGTCTGTGTGCATAGTAAATCAAAAGTAATATAAGTTACAAGTGCCATTTTTAAGGTGGATGTGGACATGGAATACTAAAGTTTTGCCACAACATATTTAATGTAAGATTACATGTACTATCATAGTCACAGAAATGTGGGGATCAACCTAAAAATGCATTGTTATTGCTCTCCTGTGCCACTCGGCTTTCACTTCCAAACAAGAGTACATATTCTTCAACAGTATGTTTCTGGCCATGTATCTGAGTACAGTTTTTCAGCCATCACATATTGCCTGCAGCAATTTTTGCCTCCACCTGATGTGGTCTGCCATTATGATGATAGTGGTGAAGATGGGTACGTCTGTCTTATGTATATGTGCCAGAAGGTAGTCTTGGGAGTCAACAGCTTTCTTGCCTTACGCCAGCTAGTCACTTATGAATGTTTCCAACAGTCTTCTCGTATGTACAGATACCAGTAACAACACTTCTGTGGAGGTTTGTAGTAACTGCCTTTGGGAAATCTACAGGAGCATTAATTATGGGAAAATGTTGCAGTTTTGGGCTATACAGAGGTGGGGAAATGTTTCATTGCCCTGTATAAATAACATTACTGCACCATGAATGTTAAACTCAAAAAAAAAAAAAAAAAAAGTATGGTGTTACATTTGCCATTTTCCTCATACAGCGATTGGCCGTTTTGATAAACACTTGTCGTTTTAGAGCTTTAAATGACACTCAGTGTTCTATGTTTTCATTTAATCAGTAATGCTTTTACAATTGGAAGTAAAGATATTTTACTGCTGTGCCTGAAGTTTCTGATTTAGGTGTGAAAAAAGTTTGCAGGTTTAGATATAAAAAAAGAAAATATGGCTTTTTGTGTTCAGATGCTGTTACTAGGCAGGGGAATAAGTGGAAATTGTTCTGATTAGAGAAGTTCAGCTTAACAAGGTGGGTGGAATGAATTTTGGAGCCAAAATCAATATTCAAGTGGTCCTTGCCATCTGAAAATTAGCTTTAACTCATTACCGCATGGCTCCTTCTCAGGTGATCATCTGAGGGCTATTATGCTGTAAAGCAGCTTTAAACAGTCAAGAAGATAACAGCAGATCTCAGCAGTAACAGATTCATTTAGTAGTAGCAATGTAAACTGAGCAATTGCTTTTTCCATCAGCTGCTATCTACTCTTAATGTTTCTGTAATGGACCCACTTTTCATACATAAAAACCTAACTATTGTTTCTGAACTATGTACAGTAAAACCAATTACTGTTGTATAAAACAAGCTAGTTAAATTCTTTAAGTAAATTAAGATGTATATATATTAATGCAGAAATTATTTACTGTAACAGTCCATTGCTGTGTCTTGTAACAAATGAACATTTCTGATGCACGTTCAAAGTGAATGTCCAGCTGGCTAATAAACCATTCAAGTTGAATGTTCATCAGAAATGTTAGTTCATTACAAGATACAGCAGTGGACTATTACAGTAAATAGTTTCTGCATTTGCAAATACAATAAAACCTCCTTAACGGACACTCCCGAATAGCAGACGCCTCTATTTAACGGACAGTTTTGTAATCCCCAGTCCCAAAGTATAGGCAGTTCTGTGTTTTTACCTTCTAATAGTGGACACTCTGAATAGCGGACAGTGATTTCGATCGAAAAAGCTGAAAATTCGCCCTCTGAAGGGAGGCAAGAGAAAAAAGTATGCAAAATTTTATCGCGATGCCAAGCCCACTGCGCTGAAAACATTCCTAGCTATTACTTGCAACCTCTTTTACATTAATGTTCTCCATGCCGTCACTTGGGTAACCTCCGCTATAAAAAACATTAAACAACTGTGCATTAGTCGTTGTTTCCATAAGGCAGGGTTTGTTTTGGCGGGCATAGAATATGGAGTACGAACTTTCAACACAGAACAGGATCTGCACTTGATTTCTGAACTGATGACATGTTTGAACTGTAAGAGAAGTGCAAAAGATTTTTATTGCAGTTGATGATGAACTGTGTTTTGAACAGAAAATGGATTGTTTGAAACATTAAATTTCTTCACACATACCCATCAAGAATGACATGGTCAAAGAGCAGCGGAAAGAACTGAAGAAGAGGCAGTGGACGGAGTTGCAGAAGAGGTGTGCGACATTAAGAACTTCACAGCTGCAGCTAAATATAGTGAAAAACATAAATTTCTTATTACCAAAGATGATTCTGAGATACTGGCACTTTTGATGAATTTGAAAAGTCATTGAAAAAAAGGCTCTAAATGGCAAAAAATCTTTTGTCAGATTTAATCAGAAGCATGCATTGAATTGCGTATATACATATGTACGTAAATTGCATTTTCCTCATGTTTGAAAAGCTCAAAAATATTTAAATTACCAAAATATGTACATATATTCAATTTTGTGTACAGTATTACTAACGCGGTTTCAGAATTTATTACTGCATAAATATGTACGTAAAAGTACGTATATTTATGCATGTAACTGTATTTTTAACAGCAAAAAAAAAGAGGGGGAGGGGCAATGAAGTTCATATTGCGCGATGGCTTTGGCAGATAGGCGTGTACCTCCCAATAGCGGACTGATCATCCGGTTCAGAGCTTTTACTGTATTTCAATTTAATTAAAGGCTTTTCATTCATGATAAGAATGCATACCAAAAATGATCATTATGTTAATCACTTTGCATTGAGCTATAGCTGTTGACTTGGTGCATGCAGTTTTTATGAGAAAAGTTCATGTGCAACCCACATATCGAGCTAGTTGTCAAAAGATTATAGCAGGTGGATGAATGAATTGACTGTGGTTGAATGACTATTTCTAAACTGGGACTCATTTCCATCATGTCTTCATCAATCCCTGATGGCTTGTTGGGGTATTCATCATAGAGGCTGCAACCAAGAATCTTTTGAACCAGTTTCCATAGGTTCTTTTTGATAAGCAAGCTTTCCTATGTTAACATTTTCCCCTTGTTAAACTCATGCAGCATGTAACATGGCAAATATGGGTTTTACAAATTCCATCAATTAACACTACAGATGTACTTTTTGACACCCATGTCATAGCTAACTGGAGCTTTTTGTAATGCTATCCATTGGCATACAAGGTGTGTCAATAAAGTTTGGGGAATGTTGTTGTAACACATAAAAGGAATGCAGTCAAGTACATGAGTGGACATATCTGTAACCATTGTGCAGCAATGAGAAAGGATGTGGCACAGAGATTGTGTCACGGCAGCTGATGTAGGTGCATATTAGTGAGCAAAAATGAAGTAAAGAACCCATATCAAATTCTGCTTCAAATTGGGATGTTGCTGTAATGAATCACCCCACTGTATTCTTCTGATCTGGCACTGACTGACTAATACACTGCCGGGCAATTGCTAAGGACGGATGACAATATCAACGATAGCAATCATAAAATGGAAGGCAGGAAAATGTGGAAATTAGCATAAGTGCGGGATACAGTAAGACGTGTTGTGCGTATGCAAATTTTGGATTGCCGAACTTGTTCGTGACGTCATAGCGCTGATAAGAGATATAAAGGATTTGACGCGTATTGACCGTTGTTGTTCAAACACAAAGTTGAAAGGAAAAGAATCAATTGATGAACTTGCAATTTTCAGTATGTCTTCCCGAACATCACCTAGATGATTTTACGCGTGGCTGTATTATTTGCAAGATTGAAGAAGGGCGAAAAATAACAGATGTTGCCAGGAAGTTCGACGTCAGCCACAGTGTTGTTTCAAGGCTTTGGAAATCATTTCAAACAAATGGAGAGCGTAGCAAACGTCACGGGGGAGGTCGTGTTCGCAGTACGACACCTGCAGAAGATCGGTACATAGTGCTATCCACAAAAAGACACCGGCGCAGCACAGCTAGTGAGGTAGCAAATCAGTTTATGGCTGCTACTGGCAAGCGGATCTCCCAAAAAACTGTCGCCAGACGTTTGCATGAAGGAAGACTATACACCCGCCGTCCTGTTGTGTGCATCCCATTGTCCAGACGTCACCGTACCGCCCGTTTGCAATGGTGCCATCAACATCGCAATTGGACTGATAACGACTGGTCTGCTGTCCTCTTCTCAGATGAGAGTAGATACAGTCTTATCGTCTGATTGTCGACGACAACTGATCTGGCGTGATAGTGGTACTGCATATTGTCCAGCAAACATACAGGAAAGGGACCGATATCCGACATGTAGTGTCATGGTATGGGCTGGCATCATGATCAATGGCCGTACATCCCTCTATGTGCTTCCAACTGGGACTATGACTGGCCAACGATACATTAATGATGTTCTGCTACCTCATGTTCGCATGTTCCGTGGTGCTGTCGGTGATAGATTCATTTTCATGGACGACAACGCAACATGTCATCGAACAGTCGCTGTCCAGGAGTGTCTTGAGAGCGAGGATATTCAACGCCTCGTATGGCCAGCACGTTCTCCAGATCTAAATCCCATTGAAAATGTGTGGGATGCTTTGTGGAGGAGTCTTGCTGGTCGCCAATGCCCTCCAATAAACAAGGACACCCTCATCCGTGCACTGACAGAGAAATGGGATAAATTACCCCAACAGCTGCTTGATAATGTTGTGCAAAGCATGACACCACATGTGGAATCTTGCATCGCCCTCCATGGTGGCCATATCCCGTATTGACATCTTACGTCGGAACGCCTGCGGACTGTAAGTGCATTTTTTTCACGTTTAGGTATTCTGCACAAAATGGCCTGTTTGTCCCTTGAACACGTTCCAAAGCCTTCTGGATTTCAGAGCACAATAAATTGTCTTTCTTGTAATGTCCTGGCATTCTGACATTATTTTATTTCACTTGGCATCCAACCACACTTACTTTTTTATGCGCTATATAGCCGTTTATGATCAGTCCTTAGCAATTGTCCAGCAGTGTATTTTGTTTCTCTGACTGAAATTAGCACTAATAGAGAAGAGATTTGAAGACATTGTGGACATTCAAGTGAATGTGATGTCCTAGCTGCAGGTAACAGCGGAGGAGGAATTCCTACTATAGCATCCAGCAGTTATGCAAATGATATCAGAAGTGTAGTATCTCATGGGGTATTTTAATTAAGGCAGTAAAGTAAGTTTTCCTAAATGTTACTTGTTCATTTTTACCATGCATGCATCAAACATTGGCACACCTTGTATGCATATATATTGCTTATGACATGAAAGAAGTGTATTCTTGCAGGGTCTCACTGATGAATTTTTAAGAATTTTTCCCAAAATTTTTTTCAAATCTTGTACTTTGATTTTCTCTTGTATAGTATTAAATAATAAACTATATTATTATTAATACAATTTTTTTTTAATTTTCTTTTCAGTTTTGTTGATGCATCAAGCAATCAGTTTGTGAGTGCTGCATAAAACGAAGTGATTTCTGTTCACCTAAGGTTTTATTTCAGCAGACTGTAAATAATTTGCATGTTTTTGTGTAACATGTCCTTTGTTAATTTTTTTTTTCAACAATTGTCACCACATCATTTTCATCAGTATCATTTTGAGGAGGTTGTGTGCAAAAGTTCCAATGATTGGAATAGCCAGTACAGATCATTTGTTTTCAGACACACACACACACACACAAAAAAAAAAAGGCTTGTCTTGTGTTATTATTTATTGCAAAATCTTTCAATATTTTTGTTGAAATTATAGAAGCCATAAATCTGATAAATATTCTAGAACCTCTTGTCTGATGCTACAAGTTATGTTTGGACCGTACAGTTGTATCCTAAAAGATCCAGTATACATTTAAAACTATTTTAATCACTGTAAGAAGTGCTGCTCTTGCAAATAAAAGTTTATTCATCTCTCGTGTTATTAAAGTGTGTAATCTTTATGTTTTGACTAGTCTGAAAAGTTTGTTTTTCCCTATAGAAGCAGCAATTTTGTGGTTGAGGACAAAGTTAAAAGTTGACTATCTTTTCTTTGTGCATCTCTCTTTTCCAATTGTTATATTCAGTATATGTTTTTAAGACTACCTCAGCTTCATCATATGATCCTCAGAAAGATAATGCTGGTGGTCAACTGTAAAATAGGAACAAAATTAGCATTGTTGGATGTGTTTGTAATCCGGGTGTAGCCTAGAATTGTGGGGTTTTGTCACATTCTAAACCTGGAAATCCGGGTTTTTAAGTTTTAGTAAAATTTGAGATTCACAGTCATTTCATTTCTGAAAATGCGACCAAATGATTACTAAAAGTTCCTTTA
Organism: Macrothele yani; assembly: GCA_039090855.1. NCBI lineage: Eukaryota > Metazoa > Arthropoda > Arachnida > Araneae > Macrothelidae > Macrothele > Macrothele yani. The sequence goes on from CM077002.1 coordinate 164,815,063, forward strand.
TAGTTTTATTTTCTTCGGAAATTACAGTGTTTGATTGAAAACGTCGCATTTCTGTGCAGGTGGTGAATGTAGACGCATTGTGATGCCTTGAGAGTTTGTTTTGTTGTCAAACAAGCTCTCAAGATGCTGAAAGAAAGGCTTTCTTTATCATTTTGGAAGTTGCATCTATCAATATATCAAATAATTTTATCATTTTGGGTTCAGTTAATCCAATGAGCTACATTTAGAAATTGAATGGAAACCACTATAGGCTTCCAGAACTAAACTGATCTCCAGAGACAGCTAAAATAATATATAATATGAAGTGTGAAATTTGACTTCAAGAGTGCAATGTCTGGAGGATTTCTAGCACACTGAAAGAAAATTTGGTACAGGAAAAGATATGAAGTAAAGCTGTACAGGCGCTAGTGTCTTTTTGTTGTATAGCTAGTTAATACACTGCCCGACAAAGAAAATGCCACACTATGAAGGAATGCTTGAAAACAGACCAAACTGCACACACAGATAGCCAAGTAAGGTCCTGAACAAATGATTTAATTGTCACATGCAGACTAGGCTCCAGTGGCCGGATATACAGTATGATCAGTAAGGAGTGTGGACCCCATTTTGGGCTATATAGCGTTGAATCCTACGTGGCATCAAGGCAATGAGAATCTGAATAGAGTCCTGAGGTATCGTGGACCATGTGGTGTTGATCCGAGTCCACAGTTCATTTTCATTTGGGGGGGGGGGGAGGGTACTGAACTGATGTCCAATTGTGTCTCACAGATGCTTGATGGGCGAGAGGTCGGGGAATTGTGCTGGCCACGGAAGCATCTGCACACCATGTAGAGCATTCAGGCTGATCCGAGCGGTATGCGGCTGGGTGTTATCCTGTTGAAAAATGGTGTTTGGGATGCCCTGCAGATACGGTAGTGCCATGGACCGCAGCACCTCGTCAACATAGCGGCGTGCCCATAATGCATACCAGCGGTGAACAGCTGTTGGCGCTGATAGCACCCCACACCATGATTCCATGTTGCCGGGCTGTGTGGCACTCCCCAATGGCGGAGGAATCTGCCTGTTGTCCACGTCGCCTCCAAACTAACACACGGCGATCATCCGTGGTGAGACAGCAATTCGTCACTGAACTCCACACTGTTTCATTCGGCACCCCACGCAGCTCTGAAGCGACACCACGCCAAGTGGTGACGACAATGGCTCGCTGTTAAGGGTAGCCTTCATAGCAGATGGCTGGACAGCAAACCAGACCCAGCTATTTGGCACGACACTGTCGGTGTTGATATCGGCGCATCCAAGCGTCCCCGTAAACTCCGCAAAATGTCGCCCGTTGTGGCCTGTGAATCCGCTACGGCATGCGTCCGTCTTCGTGTTCTGGTCCCCCTGTGACATTGCACAGATTCTCCTTGGGGCCGTCTCCAAATGCAACCGACGGTTCTGGTATCACGCTGTGTTTCTTCTGCAATATGACGCAAGGAATATTCAGCGGTATGAAGGTCTACGATGACACCTCTCGTGAACTCGTCCGTTTAACAAAATCACATACGACTGCATCTTAAATGCATTGACACCCCTTGTTTGTTCTCCAGACACGGTTACAGCAGAACCACTCGCGTCTTGAGGCCGTGACGTCTCGACTGATGGCCTCACGGGCTTGTTGTCCGCTTATATCCCATGCCCAGTTCGTGCGATTGGCCTGCAAATGCGATAATTTGCATAACTTGTATGTGTGCACCCACCCTGCAATTTGCATGGTGCTGTGTTCACGTCTTCATGGTGTGACATTTTCTCTCTCAGGTGGTGTATGTGTGTAATATATAATAATAGAAAATTATACACGAGCAATTGAATTAGAGACAGCTGGTGTTATGCAAATGTGGCGCTGTGGGCGGCCCTATAAACGGAAACGACATGACGTATGCTGTGATCCGACAATATAAGGAGTGATGCAACGGGAATCAGTTAGAGTCGGACGCAGTATGGGTAAGACAAAGGATCTAAGCGCATTTGCTCATGGACAAATTGTCGGGGCCCGACGAATGGGTCACTCCATCTCGGAAGTTGTGCAGGCACTGGGATTTTCCACGAGCCACTGTGTCACGGGTGCACCGTGAGTACATCGAATCCGGTATAACCATCCCTGCAAGGGGCCAACTGCCATGGATAACAGCGTGTAGATGAGCGGGGTCATCGTCGGCTAGCTCGCATTGTAACAGCGGATAGATGGGCCACAGTGCAAGAAATCACTCTGCAATTTAACGCTGGTGCACAAAAACGTGTAAGCAGCCACACCATCCAGAACCATCTCCTCGCTATGGGGTATAGAAGCCATCGTCCCACAAGGGTACCGCTGCTGACAGCACATCACAGGGTGCAAAGATTAGCATGGGCGCGGGAGCATCGCCACTGGACCCTAGACATGTGGGAAAATGTTGCTTGGACTGATGAGTCGAGATTCACGTTGGTACATGCGGATGGCAGGATACGAGTACAGTGCAAACCACATGAAGCGAATGGATCCTTCTTGCCGGCAGGGTACTCTTCTAGCTGGGGGGGGGGGGGCATTCTCGTCTGGGGACTGTTTACGTGGACTGAAATGGGACTCCTGGTACGTGTGACATCGTCCCTCACAGGTCAACGTTGTGGGATATCCTGGACGACCATTTGTTGCTCCCGTTTGTGCGTCTTCAACATCCCACTGCGAACCTCATCCTGCAACAAGACAATGCACTGTGCCATCGCTCCGGAATTGTATCCGAATGGTTGGATGAACACTCCACCAACGTGACCTCGTTTCCTTGGCCAGCTAGGTCACCTGACCTCAATCCCATCGAGCACGTCTAGGATGCCATTGAGAGAGATGTTTGAGGCTCTGGCCACCTCCATCAAATCATCGTGAACTGTGGGAGCTTGTTCAGAGGTCGTGGATCCGTATGTCTTCCCAACGCTTCCGGTGTCTTGTCAAGTCCATGCTGAGACGAATCGCCGCCGTCATTAGGGCGAAAGGTGGTGCTACACTTTACTAGACAGGTATCTCTAATTCAATTGCTTTTCAGTGTATATATATATACAGTATATATATGTCATCCTTATCATTGTCAACCATTATCAATCCACTGCTGAATGAAGATTTCCCCAAGTTTCTTCCACAATGGTCTGTGAGCCAGTTTCTTCCATGTCACTTCCACATGGTTTTGAAATCCCCCATCTCCCATGTTGTCTTCTGGGCTTTTCCCTGTCCCTTGGAATCCAGTCTAAAATTTCGATTATCTATCATGGTTCATTCTTCTGGAAATATATGCAGGGTGTCCATAAAGTCCTTCCCACATTACAAAAATTAATATAAAAAAATGTATTACAGGTACAAGAAAAGGAATACACAACAGTGATGGTGCACAAGTAAAGCTTTTTTCCAAGTGTCATTACACCTTCACATGGGCGCCATTTGTGGCCTGGAGGACATCTAAGTGATATTCAATTTCACGCCATGTTTTGTTTAACATCTCAGCAGAGACAACCAATGACGTCCGTTATTCTGCTCTTTAGTGTCTCAACACCCGTAACACTGCTAGAGTAAACTTGGTCTTTCATGTAACCCCACAGGGACAAGTCTAGAGGGGTTATGTCAAGCGATCGAGGTGGCCATGGCATGTCATGGGACCATTGTGGCCAATCCATCTGTCCAGAAACGTGGCATTCAGGACCTTTATTGACCAATGTGGTGGGGCACCATCTTGTTGGAAAATAACTGAAGGTTGGAATGCATGCAGCTGAGGTGCTACAAAAAGTTTCAGCCTGTCCAGGTACACGATGTTACTATGGGCTCTGTAAAAAAAGAAGGGTCCGATGATTTTGTCATGCATCAGGCAGCACCATACGTTCGCTTTCAGGATAGCCCTTCTGTTGTTCGATGACATAATGGGGATTTTCTGATCCCCAGATTCGCACATTGTGTGTATTTATTGTACCAGAGACGTGGAAATGTGGCTTCATCTGAGAAACAGACACAGTGCAGATAATCACTATCATGAGCTACGCGCTGCAACATCTCCGTCATATGACCATTCAAGCTCTTCAGCCTGATGACCGGACCTTATAAGCATACATATGAAGACATTTGCGTAAAATTTTGTGAACCGTGGCATGGGAAATCCCAATTTCCAGTGAAGCACGACGGATGAATTTCCTGGAGCTTCGCAGAAATGTCTCCTGAACAGCTGCAGCTGTCTCTTGTGTAACCGGTGGTCAGCCCGCTCAGGGGTGATCACCAACACTACCCGTTGCTTTAAACTTTTCATACGAAGCTTTTATGCTTTTTTGGTCTGGTGGTGAGCATTTGTATGTACTCCTTTCTGAAATGGTGCTGCCAGACAGTAACCACCAATTTGGTCGTGTGGAACCACAACATGCATGCCGCTTTTTCTTTTGCATGAAAGCCATTATCAATTAAATGCTCCTCTTATTCAGCAGTAGCGCTCATGTGAAAGAACAGAAAAAAACAAAAAACAAAAAACTTATGAGTGCTGCTATATTATGTTGCCAACCATTTTATTTTAACGTACATAGTTTGTTTTATATAAATTTTTGTGATGTGGGAAAGACTTTATGGACACCCTGTATATATAACTCTGCAACTACCCTTTTAGAGTTGCAGAGTGTGATCCGGGAACTTGCTGACGAGAGTAAAGAAGTGGGTTTGAAAATAAACTTTCAAGACAAAACTGATGTGCAATGCATTTTCAAGATATGAAGATTTTGCGATTGATGGGGAAAAGCTTGAGGTAACCAATACCTACACATTACCTTGGACAACAGATATCAAGCAAGGGTCACATTAATGAGGAAATTAATCGGTCTATAAAACTTGGCTGGAAAGCTTTTGGAAGAAACAATACAATTTTTAATTGCAATATGCCATTATGTCTTAAAAGAAAAGTGTTTAATCAATGCATCCTTCCAGTTCTTATGTATGGAACAGAGACATAGATCTTAGCTAAAAAAGACCTACAAATGCTGCAGACAACTGAAAGAAGCCTGGAGAAATGCATATGTGGTGTAACCAGGAAAATAAGAAGAGGAACTTGTGGATAAGGAAAATGACAAGAGTGGAAGCCATCATGATTAGAGTAAAATCACTGATATGGCAGTGGGCTGGACATATTGCCAGAAGAATGGACTATCAATGGACACAACCAAAATTTTAAACTGGATTCCAAAGGACAGAAGACCACACTAGAGATGGATGGATGAAATTCGAAAGCATGCCAGAGTAACATGGAAGAGACAGGGTCAAGACAGACAGTTGTGGAAGAAAGTTGGGGAGACCTACATCCAGCAGTGGATTGATAATTGGTTGATGATGATATATATATCGAGTATAAATTAAGAAAAAATTATAAGAAACTGAATATTTTCTGTAGTTTTACTTTAAGGTATTTTAATACAGGTGAATAACATTAAATACATTTTGGCTGTGTTTGATGATATTTTTCTCGTATTCCATTCAGTTTCTGCTCTTTCCAGACAATCAGTTTATTTTTTTCATTTGGGAGTTTTGATTGGTAAACTGCCGTTTTCTGCGGACTATGTTTTTTTTTGTGTGGTGCTGCTGTTGGGTATCTTCCCTCTCTACACCAAGGGGTATTTCGTGGCAGGCAGATGGTGCTATCGGCCATTTTGTTTTTTCTCCTGTTGCCTTTGAAAAGAAGTTTCCTAGGTCAGTCATTTCGTTTTTCTTTTTTGTAACTTTGGAAGTTTATTAGCATATTTGCTTGCTGAAAACACTGGCATAGTTTTTCTCTTGCATTGCTTCCTTGTTGAACTTTGTTCTGGTTGCATGCTTTGTGGTTTTGAGCCTCGTGGCTCTGCTGCCTCTTTAGTTTGTTGATGGGAGACTCATTTTTGAATTTGTACTTTCTAGTTAAGCATTTTTTCAATACAGTATACATATTGCAGATTTTTTTATTGTTTAAATAATTTTCCTAGTTTTGTTTTGCGTTTCATTTGTTGAAAGTCTCACTGTCTCTCATGGCAATGGTCTAAAAAAAAATGTATTTCTAGCTCATAGTCTCCGTTCTAGATTTCCTGGATTTGTGGACGATGTGTCATTGTCTGTTTACACAGGCGTAGTTTTTTTCTCTTGCCTTTGGTTTTGTATTATTAATTTTTTGGCCATGCTTCCTGTTGAATTTTTGTACTGGTTGCATGCTTTGTGTGTTGAGCCATGTGGCTTTGCTGTCTCTTTTGCTTGTAAGGAGATAAAGCATTTTATGGAGTTTGTACTTTCAAGTAAGCATTTTTACAATACTGTGTACATAATGCAACTTTTCTTTTTTATTTAAGTAATTTTCCAGGTTTTGTATTATGTTTCATTTGTTTTTAGTCTCAGTGTGTCCACCCACGGCAATAGTCAAAAATGTTTTTGTTCTTTTTTGTTTTTCGCTCTTGGACTCTGTACTATTTGTGGACGATGAGTCGTTATGGGTTGGGCCATGTATGTCATGTATGTATTGTATCTATTGCTAAATTTATTCTTAATTTTTACCTTTTCATGGCTTAAAAGGTGTTTTTTGATCTGTGGGTTCATTTACCCAAAATACATGCATGACGTAGCAGAAACCCATATTCAACTAAGCCTTCGTAGAAATGAGTTTATGCTGTGTTTTGCTGGTTCTCGATAAAGCTAAAGCTCAGCATTTTCAATACTTTCTGCATTCTTGCGTGTTTTCCTGCTTGTTCGCAAAGCCCCCCCCCCCCCCCGTTTTCCCGTTGATCTGCTTTTTCTCGTTGTGGGTATATAAGCACACCTGATAAAAAAAACTATGGAATGCTAATTTTTTGGGTTAATATGGAGTTACATCACCACGAGCTCGAAGCACAACCTTGATTTTCTTTGGCATGCTGTCAATATGGGAGCGGATGACATTAATGTCCAGTTGGCCCCACGCCGTGAACATCTGGTCCCGCAGAGCCGTCAAATTGGGAGGGTGTTGTTGTCTCTTCTTAACGGCCCGTTTGAGCATGTCCCAAATTTTCTCTATAACATTGAGATCAGGCGAATTAACGGGCCAGGTGAGATGTGGGACGTTGACCTCATGTTCTGCAAACCAATCCTGCACAATGGCAGCCCGGTGGACAGTGCAGTTGTCATCTTGATAACGTGGATCTGGAATGGCGGCATCTTGGAGAAACTGGACATATGGCAACACCTCGTTATCCAACAGTTTCACGTAGTCCACCGCTTTCTTGCCATTGGACACGTGAATTAAAGGACCCACCCCAGCACTGGATATACGCCCCCAAAACATGACACTTCCACCACCACCCCCTTCTGTACAGTCCTTTGCACACACTCTGCGTTGAAGGCTTCTCCTGCCTTCTGCGTGACCCTGGATCGACCATCATTGGAATACAGGCAGAACCTGGATTCGTCCGACCAGATGATGCGTCGCCACTGTTCTGTGGTCCAGTGTCGGTGTTCCCTCGCCCATGCAAGCCGCTTTTTATTGTGTATGGCAGACAGTTTGGGGCATACCCTAGCTACACAACTGAATATTCCTATACCATGCAGTTCTCGTCGAATCGTTCGTTCGGAAACAGGCTGACTGGGTCCTGCATTGTACTCTTGCAGCAATTCCTGCCGGTTTTGGAACCGTTTTGCGGTTGATAATCGCCCCAGACGTCAACGATCACGGTTGCTCATGATGGTTTTCTGCCGCAGCTGCTCTGACAGGAATTGTCTCTGGCCGACTCCTTCCACGCTAAATGAATACTACTGACTGTGGACTTGGACACACCAATGAACTCCGTCACCTCCCTCAGTGAATGACCATGTTCACGACCAAAGACGATAGCTCCCTTTTGCCACTCTGTTACGTCACCTTTTCTACCCATGGTACTTACTTCCTGTAAGCAACAATATTTTATTGAAAGGCAACAAATTCCCCACAGAATAAGAATAATCAGGTTGAATAGGCAAAAAAACCCCAGCAGGTATCATAGCTTAAAGCAACCAAAAAAAAAAAAAAAAAAAAAAATGCAGAAACCCAATTTCTATGTCTTTGTAGAAACAAGAAAATGTTACCCATGCTGGCCCTTGATAAAGCCATGGCTAGCATTCTTGTGATTTCTGCATTCTAATTTTCTAAGTCTGCTTATTATCCTACTAGCCCGTGTCTTTTTTTTTTTTTTTTTTTCCGGTTGCTTTAGGTTATTATACCTGTTGTTGTTTTTTACCTATATATATATATACACACCCTATTTAAACAAAAGTAAAAGCTTCCTTGGGCATGGTCACTCAGTTTCTATGACTTCATTGTATTGGCTCCATCTGCTTTCTGTTGAAGGAGGACATCAGTGGAGTCTGGGAATTCCAGAAGAGCAGCAATGCTACACACCTATTGCTCATTTGGGTGTCATCCAACCACCAGAATGCAAGTGCTAAGTTGCATTATGATGAAATGCTTGCTTTGAGGTGCATCAATTTTTTTTTTTTATTTTTTAATGTAAGAGTTTATATTTGCCAGTTGGAGGCCAGCCATTGTCTTCAATTCATGTAGGTGCTTGAAAAGCACAATATATAATAAGAAAACTTAAGCTTTTAATCTTAAGCTAACATCAAAAGCATCAATCGTTACAGGATTATCAGAAAACTATGTTTTTCAGTGTCATAAAGAGCTGCTGGAGTTGTGTCCTTTATGTCTATAATTGCATGCCAGTAGTCACTTGTTTTTATTATTACTCAGATTTTATGCTAAAATCTGTTATTTGTATATGATGTGTTTTGAAGAAATAATATGCAATATGTTAATGCATTCTCTCTTTGTTGCACTGCAGTTCTTTACCTAGGAACTTCTAGTGGTTGTATAAAAAAAAAATTTGTATTGAACAAATGTAAGCATGGCAAATTTTTTCTGTTGAATAGCTTTCTGAGTAGACAGCATAAACATGTAATTGTATTTGCCAAGATATATTATCTGATCAAAAGTATCAGGACACTTTCCTGTCCATAGACTCCCTGTACAGGGCTGCCAGTGGCGACTAAATAGGCGACTATTGCTACTATTTTTTATGACAGGCGACTATGGCTACTATTTCTTACAAAAAACAGCCAAAAGCAACTATTTTCAGAAAACTTGAACTATTTTAATTGTAAGGCTACTGTTTTTTAAAAAATGTAATTTGTGTTGCGTATATCGATGTGCTTGTATAACATCAGTTTTAATATTTGATACACTTGAATATCAACTTTGATATAGATTTGTATATGTCGAATCCATGGTTCATACACATCCTGGAATTCCATTTTGTCCTGGAAATGTCCTGGAATTTTATCTATTCCTGCCTTTTTGTCCCTACACAATGTTTTGTAGTTGAGAATTTTTCTACTGACATAACTTATGTCTGACAAATTTTCCTCCCCACACCCTGCAAAATGTGTGTGTTTTTGTTGGGGGGGGGGGGGGGGCTATCGGTTTTCTTCTTTAGGAGGACTGAAGCTATGTTATTAGCATCTTTTGCGTCATGCTTACATTATCACTTTGTCTGTCCCGCCGGGGAGACCATATCTCCGCAGTTATTAGTTCTATTTGTAAAATTCTTTTTGTATTGGTATGCTTGAAATGTGAGAATGATGATCCGTTCATTCTGTTTTTTGTTGTTTTTTCGATGCCCAACTTCACCGCTAAAGGGTGCAAATGGAGATCATATCGAATTTAAAATGCATTTCATTTCATATATTTGCTTCTAAATATCCAATTAAAAAAATTCTTTTTCCTTTCGATGACATTTATAGCGAAAACAATTTTAGTTACAGTCCTTTTTTCAAATAATGCATGCATTTTCCACTAGGGGGCGTAAAGGTAAATCGTGATTTTCCCAACATCTCTGCTTCTAAAAGTCCGATTTAAAAATTCTCCCTGAGTCGAATACAGCTCTTGAGGTTGAAATGTTTTGCATACAAATTCTCATTTCTGGTAAAGAATGGTTTGGCCACCAGGGGGCGTAAGTGTTTATTTTGGCTTCTGATGTATTTGCAACAAAATCTTGAGCTCAAAACTCGATTGAAAAAATTCTTGAACCAATACCACTCAACTCGGAAAACTTTTTGAGAATACTTCCTGCCCAAAATATTGCACAATTTTTCCACCAGGAAGTGTACACGTATATCTTATTTTTGTCCATATCTCTTTTTCTAGGTGTCCGATTTGAAAAATTCTTTCTTTGTTGGAGAACGTTTTTGGTGCGAAATGTTTCTCATAAAATTTCAAATACTTTTTAACGCACAAGTGTGCCACTTGAGGGCATAAGCTCACATTTCCGTTTACAGCAGTATCTGCTGAATAAAAACCCGACTGAAAAATATTCTTTTTGATCAGATACCTAACTACAAAAACTTGTTATTTGTATTTTCTTCACAAAATAATGCACAGTTTTGCACTAGGGGGTGCAAATATATAATCTATTTTTCTTAATATCTGTACTTCTAAATGTCCGATTTAAAAAAATATTTTAATACCAGATACCATTTACCTTATGGAACACTTTAGGTTTATGTTTGAGGAGGTTTGTGGTTTGCAATTCTGCCACTAGGTGGTGTTTGTGCACTTCTGTTTGCAGGCTATCTCAGCCCGTAAAAACCCTATTGAGAAATTTCTTTTTTTACTGTAAGCCATTTGCTATAATAAAGTTGGAGAGTGAATAAGGTTTTTGCTACAATAAGAAGATCCTCTTAAAATAATGTACAACTTTCTCCCTAGGGGTTGTAAAGGTCAAAGTGTTTTTCTTGCTATCTCTGCTTCCAGGAGACATATTTGAAAAGTTATTTTTCTCTAGCATAGCTTTTGCTATAAAGAATGCTTTTCTCCTGTTTCCATTATGCAAAATTCTTCTGCTGAAACGCATAGTTATATCATGTTTCCGTTTCCTTCTTTATATCTCCTTTTAACTGATTGATTTGGAAATCTTTTTGTCTCTAATACCTACTGTCCTTCTGCAATGGGAAACATTTTTTGCGCCGTTTGTTAATTTTCGTAACATATTTTTTAGCCACTGGTGGAAGTAAATAGCTGATTTTGTGTGCCTTTACTAAAATTTTGTAATGAATACTTTATATAAAATTTGCCATAAAATCAGATTGCTTTCTAATATCAGAAACTTAAATCTAGTTTTTTTCTTAGTATTTTCTACATACATATTACATATCACTAAGCTGTTCTCTGAGATTCAGAGGTTAGCTCCAAAATGAAATACAAACTTCCAGATATTTTTACTTATTGTTGTCGTATCAAACGTCTCCATTTACAGCGATCTTGACATACAACTCGTGCTTCACTGATATCCATTACACGCCGTACACAAGATTTTTTATACTTCATACTCATAATCTTTTTCTCATGCAGACACTCCTGAATCTGATCCACCCATGTCTTACTTGGCCTTCCTCTGCCTTTCCTTCCTGCCACTTGGGCTTAAAAGATTTTCTTAGTGAGCATTTCATCACTCATTCTTTCAACATGGCCAAACCACCGAAGCATATTGGTCTCCACCTTGCTAACAACATTTTGCTTCACATCACACAACTGCAATACATCTTCATTCCTCACACAATCAGATCATGTCTGGTCACAAACCCCACGTAAGTAACGCATTTCTCCAGCACACAAACGACTCCTATGTTTCTTCTGCAGTACCCAGGTTTCACTGCCACTCATCAGAGTAGGAACAATTACAGTTTCATACACAGCCATGCGGGACTCTCTAGAGAATTCATCATTCCTGTGAAAACCTCCCAGAGCAGCTATGACTTTCAAAGAAGAATTCACTCTCCTACTGATTTCACCATCCAACTTGTTCTCTCTGTCAAACATGCTTCCTAAATACACAAACTCACTCACCTGGTCAATCACAGTGCCATTTATACTTACATTACATTCAGTGCTACCAGTTCCTCTCTCAAACACCATAACTTTGGTTTTTCCCTTATTTATACTCAGTTTGAATTTCATGCTAACTTCGTGCATCCGAGTCAACATACTCTGCAACTCACTTTTGCTCTCTGCCAACAGGACAATGTCATCAGCATACAGCAATCTGCACACACGGATAGCACCAAGACATAAACCACTATTATCTATTTTGGCCTCACGCATGCATGCGTCCATAAATATATTAAACAGCCAAGGTGACATTACACAACCTTGTCTAACTCCTGCACCAATGGAAAACCATTTTGATAAAACACCATTCATTCGTACACAAGCTCTACTACCAGCATACATGGCTTTTACACTATTAAGTAGATTCCCAGTAACACCATATTCATTCAAATACCTTCCACAAAAGTGTCCTATTCACTCAGTCATAAGCTTTCTCTAAATCTATGAAGGCAGTAAAAACTTTCTTCCCAACAGCCAGGTACTTTTCAATCATTGTGCGTAATGCAAAAATCTGGTTAGTGCAGCCTTTACCAGGCATAAAACCACTCTGAACATCCCACACTTTCAATGATGTAAGACCCCGTACTTTTTCAAAAACAACCTTACCAAACACTTTCCCTGGCACACTCAGTAGGCTAATACCATGATAGTTCTTGCATTCAGTCTGATCACCTTTTCCCTTATACAAGGGAACAATAATAGCATCCTTCCAATCCCGAGGGACCATTCCTAACTCCCAGCACAACTGGCAAATTTCAGTTAACCAGTCAATTATAGAGTCACCACCATATTTCAACATCTCTGCAGTTATGCCATCAACTCCTGGAGCCTTACCATTCTGAAGAGATTTTACAGCTTTACAAACTTCTTCTCATGAGATCCCTCCTGTGCTTTCATCCCTCATTGTGACATCATCTGCGCCTGTCTCAGAATCATCTTTGCTTTCCTGATCTAATAACTCACAGAAGTATTCACCCCATCTGTCACTTAACTCATTGGGCTCCCATATCATTTCCCCAATCTCATTCTTCACAGAACTTACAACTTTGTTTCCCCTATTTTACCTGAGTCTCATGTACTTTCAGAAGGATTTTCTATCTTTCCAAAAAGCCAGTTCATGCCTTTCCACTTTCTCCTTCCTATCTTTTGCCTTACTGTGGCAAACCAGCTTAGCAGCTTCACGCTTCTTACAGCGATATTCATCCACAGAGACTCTACCTTGCAACATCCCCAAATAGGCATCCTTCTTTCTCTATACTGCCTCTTCAATCTCACTATTCCACCAAGCATCACCTCTATTGTTACCCACTATTGTGGTGCCACAGACCTCTTTAGCAGCAGTGACAACACAGTTCTTAAAACATTCCCACTTCTTTTCTACATCCCTCTCACCAGACTTCAGATCCTTCAGTTGTTCTCTGAGTAAGTCAGAATAACGCTGATGATCTTCAAGGAGCCTATCAACCTTTATTCTTTCTATCCTGGGTCTCTTCCTATACCTTTTCCTCTAACCAACATTAAGTTTCACTCGTGACACTACCAAGTAATGATCAGAACCAACATACGCACCTCTCATCACACGGGTGTCAACAACTAAGTGTTTCAAACGCTGATCGTAGACAAAAAATCTATCACACTCTTTTGACCAAGAGTACGATTTTCCCAAGTATATGTGTGGATATACTTGTGGTTGAAAAATGTATTAGATACACACAAACCATTCTCAATGCAGAGTTCAATTAATCTTTCACCATTATCATTCACACAAGGATCATTAAACTTACCCAGAACATAGTCAGAAATTGCATTCTGCACACCTACTCTAGCATTGAAATCCCCTGCTATTATAACTTTTTCTTTAGCACTAAACTGGCTCAAAACAGCTTTTAGCTCATTCCAGAAATCTTTCATATCAGAAGGTTCAGAGTCACAAGGAGCATACACTACAACAATTACAATTCTCTGAAGTTTCACTTTCAAACGAATCCAGAGAATTCTCTCACTTATGCAACTATAGTGAATCAAGTTGTTCTTCATCTTTTCACTTAAAATCACACCTACACCAGCCTGTCCTCTCATATTATCCAATACTCCAGACCACACACTCACCGTGCCATTCACTACTTCTACCCCAATTTCCTTCTTTTTGGTTTCACTTACACACAGCACATCCAGTCTATACTTATTCATCTCCTCAATCACCTCACTCATCTTGCCATTTATACCTCTAGTATTCCATATGCCAATCTTACATTCACTCAGCCGAGATCTTTTTCTCATACACCGTTTAGAAAGTCCAGGTCGATTCCGTGGTGGACCGTCCTTCTCAAGTGTGGTAGGTCCACCATATCCCACACTTGAGTCATTCTTAATATTTCTTTTTGTCTTTTTAATCAGGTAAGTACATCAGTGTGGGGGATTAGCCCACAGCTGAGGGTTCCAGTTGGTCATTCAACCTAAGGATTCTGGAACAAAACCCAGTGAGTTGGGGTCTTTTTGCCAATGTCACACATAAGTAGCTTGCACCTCTCCAAGATTAACAGAGGCCCTAGTTGCTGTTGTGTGTGCCATTGTTACCACGGAGCGCCCCGAGGAGGCAAACCCATCGCTCACTACGACCGCCCGCTCTTAGTATTATCTGAGCTTCTATAATTAGTTTTTTAATCATGCCCAGTTAAATTGCCAAGATCACTAATGAATGCAATTGCACATAGCCCTTGGACATAAGGTTTTCCCGTTATTCTCTTTCATTTCACATTGGAAATTTTTTGTGCATACTTCGTTTGTTGGCGAGCAAAAATTTAAAACATAGCTACAGCATCGATATTATGTTGAAAATTTTTTCCATAAATAAAATGGAACACAAATACTTGCTCCCATGATTATGTGTTTAAGAAATAACAATCCTTTAGGTCCTTTGAAAAAGTTCTAGATATTTCACCTTTCCTTACTTTTAAATTTCAATTGTAAGCATTATTTCAAAATAATTAAATACAAATGGTATTTTATGTATTGATTGTGTGGTATATGAAAGCATTTCAAGAGAAATGCCACATACTTATGTATTTTTGAGTTTTATTGAGTTTTTTTATTTTTATTCTGTAATTTGCTTCAATAATTAAACTAAAGCCAAAGTAGAAAAATAAAGTTTTCTGAAAATCAGTGTAGTATACTGTATATAAAAGTTTAGTAGATATTAAACCTGGTCACATTTTCAGTGACAATTTTGGTATTTCAGTATTTATCTGTGATTCTAAGTTTTTGATTAGCTGCAGCAGACATCATTTTTAACATTCTGCATTAAGTTGGCCCAAGCGTGTAGGAAGTTGTTTGTTGTAGGTTTCAAATTGAACAGATGTATGGTTTCACTATATTTTAAGTAAGAGCATTTGGATCGTATGTCCTGGAAAAGTCCTGGAATTTTGTGATTGAAAAAGCGTATGAACCATGCGAATCGTTATCGATATGTCTTGTTCAGTTTATTGCTTTCTGCTTAATTGCAAATATGATGGAGGAAAGTCAGTGGCAAGTATAGACTAGACCCACATGTGATTAAAGGAACGACCTACTCAAATCAAGATATTCCGCCGAAAAAGTGTTCTGTTTGGAATACGGCAGTGCCAAGAGCGAGCGCATATCTTGCCTTCGCCATATTAAAGACTTGTTTTCTGTGTTTACTGAAGTTTATTTGCAGTTAAATGTATCAATTTCAAGTCGAAAATTTTGTACCTAGAATTTGATGAATAATATGTTTATTGAAATAAATTTGAGTGATTGTTTTTACAGCTTTATTTTTTGAATGACATGGAAAATGCATGTTTTCGCCAACAGACATTTAAACTCACTTTACATTATCTACAAACTGTTTAATATAAATTAAGAATTGTTCATAACGAAAAAATTAAGTGGTAATCGAAAAAACACCTGGTGAGACATTTCTGTGTATCAATTAAAAATAACGAGACAGTACTTTTTGTCATTTGAGTAGGTCGTTCCTCTAGTCACGTAGGTCTGGGTATAGATGTACTTGTATGTATAAGAATTTATTCCGAACAGAAAAATTGGGATTGGTCATTTTTGGAGAGACATATTGTATCAAAAGACATTTGGAGACTGAAAATATCCATCTTTGGCTAAAGTTGTGAAAGCATGCCTTGCTTTATCACATGGCAACTTCGATGTAGAGAGAGGTTCTTCTGTATCACGAAGAGTTCTTTCATCAAATAGAAGTCGTGACTCTTTCCACGTTTATAAAGGAGTCACAGAAAAATTCTCATCGGCCGCCACCGGGAATCAAACCTAGGGTCTTCCAGTTGTGCTCCGGACATGCTTCCACAGCGCAACAGCGGCCTCGAAATTCTCCAGACTCACATACGACATTGAACTGCCAAACCACTTAGCAGGTTGCTTCTTTGAAGCCCCACACAATGCTGGGGATTCACCAAAGATGAACAGCAGCAACTGAACAAATAACTAGAAGGCGAATGAATAATAAATACACAGTTGACGTGGATTAGGAACATCAAATAGAAGTAATCGCTCTTTCCACGTTTTATAAGTGAGTCACGGAAAAATTTCAGATGAGAAGGCATCTATGTCTGAGAAGATGTTGAATGAGAGACTAACAATTCAAGATGCATTAAAAATGTGTAACAACCAAGTTGCAAACGTGCTAATAACCAAAGAACTAATAAAATTAGCACTTAATGCACATGTGTCATGTAGCAACCATTTGGAAGAGGAGCAGAGATTAAATGAACAGCAACTGAAAGCAGGGAAAGAAAGTGCTGAGAGATAGATACAAGAATTGCTAAATGAAGGATTTGAAGAGCAAAAAGTAAACTATAGAAAACATGGAAAACAAGATAAAAATTATTTTTCAAGAAAAAAGATAAGTACAAGAATCATCAGACTCTGTGCTTAAAGAAAGCAGTAAAAGACTAGAGCAAGCATTAAAAAAAAAAACATACCTGCAAATACGAGTTGCACATGGCATTTTAGAAAGAGCAGAGAAACTCTGACAAAAGGAAAGACAACATGAACTTGAAGCATTGAAAATTAATAGGGTAGTTCATAAAAGAAAATCCTCCCTAATTGATGTATTTATGCAGAAAACCTCAAAAAAGGAATAAATCTAAGGTTAATGAGGAAGCTTTTTGTTAATCCTACCCTTATATGCACTGATGGCAGTGGTATAAATTCACACTCAATTTTTTGAAATAATTTACTGCATATAACTCCTCCAAATTTCTACCATGGTATAAGAATAATGTAAACTTTAAACAGGACTACCCCCCTAAATTGCTAAATGATAAAAAACAGTTTGTTTATACATATTGGGGGGGGGGGGCATCATATAAAAGTTTTTGATGTCCCATGTCAATAATTTTCAGAAGAGTTATAATCATTTCAAAGAATTTGAGCTTTGGTTTTATTATTGTCTGAATGTCATCAGTGGGTGTAAGGATAATCTGTTTTACTGTTGTTAGAGCTTTGAAAATTGATCATGGTTAACAACTAGGGATTTTAACTGTCTGCTGTTATAAAAGTAACCCAAATTAAAAGAAAGTCAGTCAAGTTTTTTTGTTTTCTTATTTCTGTAATTATGAGTTGGAATAATTTTACAGGATAAAGTAATTTCTTTATATTTGTCTCAAAGGCATAAAGGACACTGTGAAGAATGACTGTAACATTATCAAGACAGGTGTATATCAGAGTAATGCTTCATATCAATTATACCTGACAACGTTCGAATTACCCAGTGGTCCTCTGGCCATTGCCCAGTAAAACTTATGTCGGACCACTGAACTGTTGATTTTACTGGCTCAGATGGCCAGTAAGTTTTTTTCTAAGTTGTCACAAGTTAAAAAATTAATTTCTATTTATTTTACCTTGCTGTATGGTTTTCTTTTCAGGCTGCAAACTAGTGATAGTTTCATGAAATGCTAAAGGACAACAGCTATTTTTTATCACTCATGATTTGTAAAGAGTGGAAGAAACAAAAAATACAGAAAGGCAGTTACTAAGTCCTTGTCTTGTAATGACAACAGCCGTTTTTTCTTATCTTCGCCCACCTTAGTGAATGCAGCAGATACTTACTCCAGACACAAGCCAGCTTTTGTTTCTGCCCCCCCCCAAAAAAAACACTAGCAGGGGAGGTCAATTGGATGTGTGAAGATAATTTTTGTAAAAGAGCAATTCACATGAAACAGTGTTTAATGAAGGACTAAAACTGACTTCATGGAAAAGTAGGAGGGATGAGCAATAAGACTAAAAATAAGGAAAAGGAAGCTAAACCCTAAACAATAAAACATATGAAAAAGGCTGCTAATGTATAAGAATTTTTTTGTACCCTTGGAGTCTCCTTGTTCCTTCTTACTTAAAAACAGACTGGGAATGCACACTTACTCTGTTATATCGCCAATCCATTGGAATCTTATTCTGGAAACGTTCTTTGTCCTTTCAGTTGCACTTTCAAATTAGATGTTTTAAAAACAAATGCTGGAGATAATTACATTAAAATGATACAATCTATATTTTGAGGTTGCTCACCTTTATTCCCTAAATCTTTTAAAAGGTTTTCGTCTCTACACATTTCCAACACATATTTTTCTTATTTAAATCGTGGTTCAAGGCCGCAAAAAAAAAAAAAAAAAAAAAAAAAACATCTTTTTCAACTCAACAAACTTCATTCCCTTCCCTTCTTTTCCCTATGACCAAATTCAGATTCAAAATAATCCACCACAAATATACACAATTGAACTCCCTAAAACACTTTAATCTAATTAAAACTTCAATCAATAAAAACCTATATTACACATTTCCTAAAACGTCAAAGTTAAAATGCTGTAACCCAAAATTATTCACAATTGCACATCAGTGACCAATTAAAATAAACCCAAATACCTGACACAACCACTATACTCAACAATCACTGACCTCTCTCCCCTCAGAAACAAGCATAACATCCAAGCACTTTCAGCCTCTGCCCAGGCCATTCTCAAGGAGCGGACGCAACAGATGTACCACCCGTCACCATCCACGAAACGTAGCAAATGTTCCAGAGCTGGCGCGGCATCGTCTCATTTCCCGTTCTCTGTCATTCGGGCGCAGTGGCGCCATCTATCAGATGACCCAATAGCCTTCTTTTCCTTTCGTACTTATAAATATCTGTTTGATTTGATTCTTGAAACTAATCATCTTATATTCTAACATATTTAAGCTATTAGGATCATTAACGTTACATAACCTGTGTCTATTTTTTTCAATCGGTAGATTGTCTAAATAGCACGTGAATAATTAAGCAGCTAGATGACATTTGACATTTGCAATGCTATATGAATATATATTAAAATGATACGTTATTTTCTACATATATTATAAACGCCTTTTTTTTTAATTTATTTACGGACCAGTGGGCATTTTGGTGGACCAGTGGTGTTTGCAAATTCTAGTGGTCCGCTGGGCCAGTAGAAGATTTATTTCTAATTCTAACACTGCCTGACCTACACAGACTTGAGCTTGAATCGTAAGACAGTGTTGTACATGCCCTAATGAAATGAAGACGTTTCAGATAGGTTTTTCAAGTTTACTTTTCAAATATGGGAATCAAAATAAAATGTACTCTTTTACAACATAATTCAAAATCATGTTAAGCACCATTATTATTATTATTATTACTTATGAGTTAAAGAGTTCCCATTATTGAAGAGGGATATTACACTATACCCATTCCATTACTGATGATAATAAACTGCAAGTTTTATTTTTTTGTTTGTTCTAGGCTTCATGTTTTTGTTCCATACTAAACACATTCACAGTGTTTGATATTTATTGTCAAGCTGTTCAAAAGACAAGTTTGAAATATTTCCAAATGTTCATCTATTCGAATGAGATTCTTGATATACATCATATCAGATAACTACGATTATTATGTGTACAGAACAAAACAAGTGATCATAACACTGAATGACCACAACTATGGTCTTTGAAAGAAGAAATGCACAATATTTTTTTCAACACAGTGTATGAAGCCCACTTGGAAAATCTTATATATTTTTTACCAACCACAAACCCAGAAGAAAGCTCTCCTTACTGGCTTGATACAGATGAGAATCTGACTGACCTCCAGAACAATGACAAAGAAGGAAGTGTTTTGTAATTCCAAAGTTTGTATCAGGTAGTTTTTAATATATAATTGAATATTTTGGGGGGGGGGGGGATTTCCATAACCTTTATAGTTCTGAGTGTCTTGAGTAGCATTATATTGAAACTTAAGATGCCCTTTTTGTAGTGTATGGATGTGTGTGTGTGTGTAATTAGTGGCTACTATTTAGGCTACTATTTTTGCCAATAGTGGCTACTAAAGCAACTATTTTCTTGGGTGTGATGGGCTGGCAGCCCTGCATTAGCAATGAGTCGGTCTACCCTTTGCAGCTATCACAGCCTCCACTCATCTGGGAAGGTTTTCCATTAGATTTTGGAATGTTGCTGCAGGAATTGTGTTCCATTCTGTCACAAGAGCATTTGTCAGGTCAGTCACCGATGCCATGCAATTTGCCCTGGCTGGCAGTTGGCATTACAATTTGTTCCATGGGGTTGAGAACTTGGCTTTGTGCATGACAGTTCAATTCTTCCTCACCCATCTTATCAGACCATTTCTGTTTGGGCCTTGCTTTGAGGACGAGAGCATTGTCCTCTTAGAAAGGGAAAGGGCCCTTGCCGAACTGTTGCCATAATGTTGGGACCATGGAAGTATTGAGAATGTCATTTTATGTCGCAGCGTTAAGATTCCCTGGAACTAGAGAGCACATCCTGAACCATGAAAAACAGCCCCAGAGCAGGAAGCCTCCTCCATCAAACTTCACAGTTCAGAATTATGAAAAATGCAATTCATGAGGCAACCTTATGGGCTGTCTTATGTTATAAACGTGCTTTTGATTAAACTATACATAATATCTAAGGTATTTTACCTGATATTGTCAAAGTTTTTCGCATGTTGTTTGCTTTGTGAGGCACGTGCTCCTGGTCCGAGAGGTCCCTTCATTATGGACCTTTGGTTAGTTATAAAAAAAAAAAAATTGCAGAAATAAAACAGTTAGGTTATATATTTTCAGTTCCACATTCATTCACTCGCACAATCAAACGTTTAAAATTTACTATTAATTAAAAAAATTTAGTAGAAAGAGTTATACTCATCGGGTCAGGAGAAGTCTCACAAGGGGTTCGTTGATACGTCGAGCGCTTTCAGCATTGCTTAACCGCTCGTGTTGAAGTAGAGGTCCGAAGATGGTGGTTAAGCACCGCTAAAAGCGCTCGCCGTAACAACGAACCCCTTGTGTGACATCTCCTGACCCAATGAGTATAACTCTTTCTACTAAAATCTTTTAATTAATAGTAAATTTAAAACGTTTGATTGTGCAAGTGAATGAATGTGGAACTAAAAATATATAACCTAACTGTTTTATTTCTGCAACTTTTTTTTTTAATAACTAACCAAAGGTCCGTAACGTAAGAGACCTCTCAGGGCTGGGAGCACGTGCCTCACAGAGCAAACAACGTGCGAAATACTTTGACAATATCAGGTAAAATACCTTAGATATTATGTATATTTTTCACAGTTCAGTGTTAGAATTAGAAATAAATCTTTTACTGGCCCAGCGGACCACTAGAATTTGGAGATCACTGGTCTACCAAAAAGCCCACTGGTCCGTAAAAAAAACAACCCAGAAAACCTTAGTCATTTTATTTCAATGAAATTATCTCCAGTATTTGTTTTTAAAACATCTAATTTGAAAATGCAACTTGTAGGACAAAGAATGTTTCCAGAATGAGATTCCGATAGACTGGTGATATAGTACAGTAAGAGTGCATTCTCAATTTGTTTTTAAGTAAAAAGGGAAGGAGAAGACTTCAAAGGTAAAAAAATTCACAACAATTTTTATGTATTATCGTAAAGGATTTAACTTCCTTTTCCTAATTTTATTAGTCTTATTGCTTATCCCTCCTACTTTCCCATGAAGTTAGTTTCAGTCCCCCATTGAACACTGTCTCATGTGAATTGCTGTTTTACAAAAATTACCTTCACACATCCAATTGACGTCCGCCGTTAGTGTGTTTTCTTGGGACAGAAACAGTCTGTTTTCGGTATCTGCTGCATTCACTAGTGTGGGCGAATTCAAGGAAGAGCAGGATATTTATTGGGCTTACTTTTGCTCATCATGAATGGTGGGGATGGAGATTATAAAAAGTGGCTGTTGCCATTACAAGACAAATATAGGGAAACTGCCTTTGTGTATTTGTTGTTTTTCCACTCCAGGGATAAAAAAATAGCTGTTATCCAATAGAACTTGAACTTTTCATTAGTTTGCCACCTAAAAAGAAAGCTGCATGGCAAGGTTAAAGAAATAGAAATTCATTTTTTAACTTGTGACAACTTAGGAAAAGAAAAGAAAAAAACTTACCGGCCATCCAGGCCAGTAAAATCAGTAGTTCAGTGGTCTGGCGGAAGTTTTACTGGCCGATGGCTAGCGGACCACTGGATAATTTGAACGCTGCAGTTGGCACAACAGAGTTGGGTAGGTAGTATTTGCCTATCGTCATCCAAATACGGACTCATTCGTTGAACTGAAATGCGGTTTGTCACTCCAGAGTCCACTGGCACTGAGCTTTACACCACTCCAACTGACGCTTGGTGTTGATCTTGCTGATGTAAGGTTTTTGTGTGACTGCTTAGCCATGGAAACCCATTCCCTTCAGCTCTCAGTGAACCACTGCAATACTGGCATTGATTCCAGAGGCAGTGTGGAACTCAGTGGCAGTGTTGCTAAAGACTTTTACCTAAAATCAGTAGACTAGAGCTCAAAAAAATCGGTAGATCAGATTTTTTGCTTGAGATATGCACCAATTTACAAATGCAATGTATTATTGGATGTAACCTCAATACAAAGGAACACTTAAATCTACTGGTATTCAAATAATACCAGTACTCCACAAACTGCACCAGAACAAAATTCAAACCAAAACAATCCTCCCAATGATAAAATTTAAGGTAGCAGTCTTAAAAGCACAATAATAATTAAAACATTACGCAATCTTCTTACGAAGTGAACAACATATTTAATGTAGAAGTTAAAAGGTTAAAAATACATTAAATCTGTTGTTAACAACATATTTAATGTAGAAGTTAAATGTTAAAAATGCATTAAATATGTACATGGTCTGTACTTCTACATTAAATATGTTGTTTACTTCATTAGAAGATTGTGCAATGTTATAATTATCATGCTTTTAAGATTGCTACCTTAAATTTTATGATTGACTCATTCCGCACGAGAACTTTATGCCTTGTGCAAAACAATCCCGAGTGCTTTTCTATAAGATATCACTGATGATTAGCTTTATAAAATAATGCTCATCATTAAAATTAATGTTGTCATAAATAATCATGTGACTACATTAAAAGGCAAATGACAATTTCATTGGTCCCACTTGTCTTCCTAAGAACAGTTACATTTCTTACTGAACAATATCCAGATGTTCCCAAAATCCATGAAATAAGTGCTATGCTCAAAAAAAAGTATGTCATTAACACAAATATTGTAGTATAGCCGTTTTCCTAAAATTCTGCGTTTTAACAAAACTATAGAAAATCTTTGTGTAACAGACTAATTAGTTATCTAGAATAAGAGTGTTTCATGGTAACCAGTATGAATTAAAAGAAAATAGATAGCAGGTGTTGAATAGTTTTAGTCTTTATCAGAGTTTTCTCTGGAGACCAGTTCTGAAGTGAGTCTTGTTGATTGGATCAGTAGATGATGATAACTGAAAGAATGCAGATATTCTTAGACAGCATGTTCCTGACTGTGCAGGTGGTCTTAAAACAGAAAATTCAGTAGATTACGAAAATCTATCTGTAGACTGGAGTCAAAATCAGTAGAATGCCAACACTGCTCAGTGGTGAGTTTCGCAACTGAGGGCAGATGATTGTGTTGCACCACCCGTTTCATCACTCTGTCATTTTGCAGCAGCCTACCAAGTCCCACTGGGATTTTGTGCAGCCTACCAAGTCACAATTCTGCTGCTGTTGCTCCTAGGTGTTTACACTTCAATAATGTCACTTTCAGTTGATCTGGACAGCTGATGCAAGGCAGAGATTTCTCAAACTTGCTTGTTACTAAGATGGCATCTCACAACCATGCCATGTAGAAAGATGCTTCTCTCTGATGTACAGCCCATTCATTCTATGGTTCATGCTTGTCTATGAATTTTGCGCGATCATGCCATTTTATATCTTTATGATCGATAACTATGATGTGCATGGACTATATAAAAAAGGGCTTTTGATCATGCAGAGTGTCCATTTCTGGAAGGTGAAATGGAAATATGTACCTTTTTTTTTTTAAATTCATTCAAGAAGGTATAAATGTAATTCATTCTAACAGGTATAAATGTACCTTTTGTGATATCTCTGTTTCTAAAAGAGACTGTAAACATCCTTTTCAAATAAGATAGTAAGGATTGGGGGAGGGGTTATATTTTAATTTTCTCAGCTTTTCTGGTTGCTAGAATTATCCTATATTTGTTATGATACCAAAATCGTTTTTTGCAGTTACTTGAAATACATTTGTCTGATTTCTGGAATGAACAGAGATCCTCAGGATAATATGAGGAGAATAGATGTGGCATGCCATTGGTGATTACCATCCTCTCTGGCCATTTAATGTTGTGCCTGTTCTTCCAATTTCTAGTTCCTTTTCCATTTTTCTTTAGGGTGCTGCTGTTGTTCCAGAATTTCTACATGGTCTCATTTTATTTTATGGCCAATACTTCAGACATGCCTAACCATCCAATATTGGAAACAGGACTAGATTACTTACTCATTGTTCAAATTCTATATATTGAACTGCTCTACATGGCTATATAATTTATTTAAGCCTATACAACAATTGTGTTGTATTGTTAGTTACTGTTTCACACATTATCAGATAGTTTTAGCTGCGCAGGAGTATTATATATTGCAAATTGAAAACAGTATATATATATTTATCAACATATTCTTATAAATTTAGCATGGTATATTGCTATTCTTACCTCTTTTTCAATGTTGTTTGGCCAACAGGTGTGGTCATTAAGATGACTGCAATACAGCAGTCGAAACTAGTATGGGTACAGCTGCACGGGTGGATTGTTCACTCCATGTTTTTTATTTTATGCTTCTTATGAAGGTATTTTCGATTTCAAATGTTCTTTGTTAGGTGATAGATTATCAAAGTCTGTACCTTTCTTTATTGCCTTTTGACTCATTCAGAGTCTTGAATATTTCTTTTAAAGCATCATCCAAGTTCTTTTAAACATTCATTCGTATTTCATAGTCTTCATTCAGGCAGTTTTATTTTATTTTATTCAACTGTGATAACAATGACAACATTTATTTTTCAATGTGGTGTTTTGTACACACCTTAATGATCACACCTGTGGGCCAAGCAACATTGAAGAAGAGAGGCAAGCTATAAAAAAGAAAGGTAAGAATAGCAATATACCATGCTAAATCTATAAGAATATGTTGGTAATATACATATATATACTGTTTTCAATTTGCAATATGTAATACTCTGATAACGTGTGAAACAGTAACTAACAATACAACACAATTGTTGTATAGGCTTAAATGAGGACTAGATTAGGTAGGCATGTTGAAAATACATGAATAAAATAAAATGGGGCTCTTCAGAAATTTTAGCACATCAGCAGTGCATTTTTAGAAAGAAAAGTGGAAGAGAGACTGAAAACCGAAAAAACCACACTAAATGACCAGCAAGTTCAGCTCTTACCAACGAATTGTAGTGCCCTGTTGTCCTGTCCTGCCCTGCCATGTCATTGTCCTCTTGAGGAAATGTTGTTTAACCTCAAAGTTCAGCAAGTGTAAAATGAAATCTTTCCTAGGAAATGTCGTAAGTAAAACACACACACACACACAAATAACTAGATTTCATGTACGGTTGAGTCGCATTATTGTAATCACCAGCTAATATCCAGAGCAACCGCCATATGCAGCACAAACAGCAAGTAGACAGGCTGGGAGTGACTCAATAAGGTGTTGAAAGGTGTTCACAGGTATGTGGAGCCATGCTGACTGCAGTGCATCTGAGAGCTGCTAGAGGGTGTGTGGTGGAGGATTCATAGAACGAACAACATGATGGAGGTGGTCCCATGGATGC
The DNA here is from genome assembly GCA_039090855.1 of Macrothele yani. Classification (NCBI taxonomy): domain Eukaryota; kingdom Metazoa; phylum Arthropoda; class Arachnida; order Araneae; family Macrothelidae; genus Macrothele; species Macrothele yani. The sequence goes on from CM077002.1 coordinate 164,841,218, forward strand.
TCAATTGGGTTTAAGTCTGGGGAATTAGGAGGCTAGGGAAGTACTTTGAAGTCTTCATCGTGCTCTTCCAACCGCTCTCAGACACTTTTAGCTGTGTGACACTTCACATTGTTGTGCTGGAAGATCCCATCCGCCCCAGGTAAAACATCCAGCAATGGTCTGTAAGGATGGATTCATAATGAATTTGGTCCATAGTGCCTTCCACAGGTATGAGTGGACCCAGGGAATTCCACTAAAACATTCCCCAGACCATAACGTTGCCCCCACAGCTTGTGTTCTTTCAGCAATGGTTGAGGAGTGTTTGTTCTCTGATATTTCTCGCCTTATACGCCAACATCCATCCATTCGATGAAGCAGAAAACGTGACTATCGGAGAAGGTGATCCTTTGCCTATCAGCGTAGGTTTAATATTGATACTGCTGTGCAAATGTAAGCCTTTTCTGCCGATGCACCTTCGTTAGCATAGATCATCTGTCTGCATCGGAGCCCCATACGTAGCAGGGTTCATTGAACTGCCATTTTAGACACACTTCCAGTAGCCCCCTGGCTCATTCAGCCAGTGAGTTGCTCCACTGTAGCATGTGATCGGCCCTCACGCACCTTCGAAGCTGGCGTTCATCTCTCACATCAATGGCACGTGGTGCTCCGCAGTTTCCACATCGCTTATTCGCATTGGTGCCATTTCTCCAATCACAATACACTTTAACTACAGCAGTACGTAAACAGTTCACAAATGCGCTGTTTCAGAAATATTGTCACCCTTGTCCCAAAAGCCGATAATCATCCCTTTTTGCAAATCTGATAAATCGCTTCTTTTATCCATGACAGAAACGAGTTATATGTTTTCAGAATGCCTACAGCACACCTTATATACCCTCCAAGCCAGCTCACGACAAGTGCCTTCTTTCATTGGCTATGTGCTGTTGATGTCAAAAGTAGGAGGTGGCCAGAATAATGTGACTCTACTGTGTGTATACCAAAAAATTGCCTTTATTTCTTTTATGACACCTTCATTTTTTTTAGAAGTGGAATTGGAAAATTTGCTTTCATATCAAACATTATTTAGGATTTCCACATATTTTGTGTGTGGGCAGGTTTTTTTTTTTTTTTTTTTTTTTGTGTGTAGTTGGTTTTCACTTGTGAAAACATTAAACACTTGTGGCTGTCATTAGTCTAGGTCTAGTAAAAAGTTGTGTTGTACTAGGTGGCTCAGTTAGGGGAGGAGAATGCTGCATCAACAGTGGGAAATCTTATGCAGCGTTTCTTTGTATTATACAGGGGTGAAAGACTTCCGACAATATGCGGAAATCCGCTTTTTGGTGTTGCCAATATTATTCCAAAAATGCAATAAAAAATAAAATTTTATGGGTGTGTGTGTGTGTGGGGGGGGGGGGGGGTATGCCTCCTTCTTCTTCCAGAAAGCAAAATCATAATGACTTCGAATGACGGGATGGTTATGGTGGGGAATGACGTCACCTCTTCCAGGGATGGGAATGCAATCTTGCTACGAAAGGCAGATTTTTATTATTTATCAACAAATATGTGTGAAGTTTTTCAAACCTTCAAGATTTAATTTCCATACAACATTGTTATCTTTTAAAGACATTTGATTAAAGACATTGTTCTTTACTAAGGTGAGTGATTTTCTATTCATATGACCTCATCAGTAATTTTTCCCCCTTATGTTATATTATTGTACTAATATTTAATTTTCTGGAAGCAAGATACATACATTGAATCTGTTTAGTTGGCAGGCATGTGTCCAATACATAAATGTCATGGTTGTATACATTAGAAAGTGAAATGCGAGATTCTACACTTTTTACACCCCCCCCGGGCATGTGGAAGTTCATATTTTCCTATTATTGCCCACTTTCATGCCTGATTATAGTATCATGTAACCCTTGATGCTTCTTATTTAATTCTGGAAGTTTTCTTTTGCGCCTGTGAAAGTAAAATTGCATTCGAGTTCAATAGTCATGGTGTTGATTTTAAGAGAAGGTATCTTATACTTTTAAGTGACAAGCTGAAAATTTTACTGAAAACAGAAAGAGAATAGTTATGACTAGTATTATTATTATTAGTACATACATATATACATATCACTAAGCTGTTCTCTGAGATTCAGAGGTTAGCTCCAAAAAGAAATGCAAACTTCCAGATATTTTTACTTATTGTTGTCGTATCAAACTTATTAGTACAAGTACTATTTGTAAAAGTAAAGATAAAAATATATATATAGAAGTCCATTATCAGTTGCATCATCTTTATCATCTCACACATGTATATCGGCATGTTATTCATGTAGTATTAACATTAATGGTGCCCCTTTGGTGCAGTGGTCTGAGTGCTGGCTTCTGATCATCATTTGTCCAAGATGGGTCCCGGTTCAAATCTTGGTGAGGCATAGATGTTGCTTTTGTCTTATATCACTGGTTTTCCCTTCCCTGGAACTAGCGGCCCTAAATTAAGGACTGATCACTGCTTATAGCCCATTGAGTTGCTCAGAGTGGTTGTTACCACCTTTCTCCTGCCAAAAAATTTCATTCGTTTTTGTGATGCCATTTTGAAATAACCTACCAGTGTTACGTGCAGAAGAGTAGAAACCAGTATGCTCTACTTAATTGAATATCTGAGACTGGTTGTAGGTGGCAGGAAATCTTTGGCTCTTGTTGGAAAGTCTGCTATGCAATGGCCAAACAAAAATTGTCTCCACTTGCTGTCAGTGCAGTATTAATATGACACTGTTTGGTTCAATTTGGAAATTGGTATGTATCAGCTCTGGAAGCATACTGCATAGCTGCCAATCTCACTATTTTTTGCGAGAGACGCCAAACTTTTAATGCCATTTCCTTATTTGCGGTTTTTACAAAAAAATTTAAAGGGGGATTTTTTTTTTTTTTGTAACTCATTTTGATAATTATTTAATTTTATACCAGAAAGCAAGAAGAACTGTTTCTGTCTGTTTCATGGTCATATTGGGCTAGCCAAATGGATGAGTTCACTGTGTAGCAGGAAGCGGAAATGCAGTGAGGGTATTGTGTAGGAACAATATCAAGAATGTCCAAGGGAATGCAAAGAAGTATAGGGCTCAATGAAGAAGATTAAAGCAGCTAGTCCTTCCTAGTATGAAATGAAATGCTCCCCTCAAAGTGGCTTCTCTACTGTGACCCTATCTTTGTCTTCCAGTTCAGGTCACTACTGCCTTATTGGTCATTGCTCAGGAATCTCACATCCAGGTTATTCTGCCTTCCTGAGCATTTTTTGTTTTGTTTTTTTCCTCCTGTATTTCCCTGGCTTCCATATCCCCAAGTAACACCAAACGATGATCATGAATGAAGGGAGGATTTGCATTAGGCAAGATTTTCATGACAAAATCATAGGGCTAATTTTCTTGGAACTTTGTAGTATTGAAAACCCAGGAAAGGTCGGGGAAGTTTGCACAATGGCCATCCACCTTCCTAAAATGTTTGGGATCGGCCAAAATGTTCCATAGTTTTTGCATTTTGGATTTTTCTGACAAAGTTATGCTTTTTTTCTTGTCCTGATTTTTTTCCTGATCTTTTTTTTTTTTTTTTTGATAATGTTCATTTTTCTGAAAAGAGTGCAAAAGAGTGACTTCATATTTTTTTTTTCTAATGGAACAATTATAGCTTACATTCTTCTCTTCAGAAATAAGTAATAGAGCTAACTAACATTTTTTGCCAGTTTTTTCTTGTTTCAGCAAAATTAAATCTCAAATTCTTTACTTAATCTGGCAATGGCAAAATCCTTGACATTTCTGTGACCTGTAAAATCATTTTAACGTCAGATTTAAGCAACTGCAGTATCAATTTTTTGGCATTTAATTCCAATTAAAATGCATGTTCTTTCTATATTAAAGACTGGAGTTAGGATTTTACCTTTTATAAGCCCACATAGTTAAACATATATATAAAAAAATTTAAATTCTGCAATGAATTTTTACTTAATTCATAAACATGAGAAACTTCTGTACAGTTTTCTTCACCTTGATTTTAAAGGTTGCAGTAAAGCTCTGAAAATTTTCACATACATAATATTTAAATACCATTTTGAAAAACTAAATGCTTGTTGTAATGTTTCTGTCGTCAGTGACAGTTAAAAATCAAAAAGGAGTTTTGTACATAGTTCAGGGGCAAATGCAATTCCTTGAAATTATTTTCATTTTATTTTTATTTTGAAAAGTTTACAGTTGTAATACTGTGTCAGAGAGATGCTTGAAAATTAAAGTGGGATTTTTAAGAAGAGTAAAAATAGCTTAAACTTTTGAATTTTTCATCATGAACATGTAACTGAAAATATTGCCCTCTCAGTTCTATCACGGTTTCTTTATGAAAATTCCTAATAAAAACTTAAGAACTTGCAGGAGGGGGCTGTAGAGTGAACAGAATTTGTGCAATTTTTTTTGCTTTTGTTGAATTCCCAGGATATGAAAGGAAAGCTTGAAAATTTGGAACTATTTTCTGAAAGGGAATTTTTCTTAAAAAATGACAATAAATTAAACACACATTTCTTGTTTACAGTATAAAAGGTTGACGAAAAAATTATTTATTCATCATTATTTCTGTTTCGCATGTCCACATAAGAGTGGTGGGAGTTACTGTTTCATGCAAGCCTTGATGTTTTATTATATGTCCAATCAAATTCACAAGAATATTCTCTTACCTTGTCCCCTGGATTCGCTTCATAGACATCTTTGTCGATGGGGCTGGTTTGTAACTTTGAAATTGGTTAACAAACCCATAATCCCATACCTGCCAACCACTACAGAATGTTTGTAGTTTCTGTGGATTTAGTTGTCTGACTATGGAACTCACTGTTGAAAGTTCAGATTCTATGAATTTTCACTTTGTTTAAATTTTTTTTTATTTTGCGATATATATGAAATTCTTGAGCAAATTCGTGGAGTTCCACTTTTTTTTTGTCATCATTTAGATCCTTTTGAAGATTGATGCAAAGCAAAGCTGAAGAGAAGGTGGGTGGGTGGGGGGTAGTTTTCCATATGAGACAGTATTTCGTGTTTCAAAACTTTCGAAAACGGTAGTTAAAAGGGATTAAAAAATGTTTGACTTTGCCGTAACCATAATTTTTTTCTTCCGATGTTGCCTTTGTATCCAGTATCTTTGTTAAATATTATTTTATTGCATAAATGTTTGTATTTCAACTTGAAACTGTAGGCAACAATTTGTGAAAATGAAAGTTAGACCTTAAACCTACCGCAGAAATTTCTTTATAATTTTAAGGCATGCGATTCTTCAACGAATTTGAGGAATTTTGCCTTTTTGTTATCATGTTGGTCATTCAGGAGATCGATGCACAAGTGAACAGAAATTTGTGGGAATGGGGGTGACAATTTTTCGTTGGAGAACGGAATTCCACCTTACAAAACTTTTGAAAACGGAAGATCGACTGAGTTCTGATTTTTTCCATAATAGCAATTTCTTTCTATTTACAATGTTATTTCTGTCAAGTATTATTGTTAAATATCATTTTACTGCATAAATATTTGCTTTCAGCTTGAAAATAGGAGGCAAATTTCCAAAAACGAAAGTCTGACAGAGCAAAGATTTCTTCTGTAATATCACCCCCCCCCCCATCCATGTTTCCACTCTTCTGCATTGTTAAATATCTCCCCCCCCCATCTTATAAGTTTTAAGGGAAGGGAAATTCTTACAAATGGGAGTGACGAAGTTGGAATTTGTAAAAGGTGATGCATAGTGTTCAAAAGTATTAATATTCTCAAAGTTGCACCATTTCTCTGAAATAGAAGCTTTAATATCGTGCACTCATGGTACTCAGGCTGAAAGGTTTTTCAACTTGATTGATGAAATTATTATCAGAGAGCATAGAAAAAAGAATAAAAATAAAAGCAACAATGAAGAAATAGGGAGAGAAAAATTAAGCAGTGGATGCTGTGCTGCTGCAAAATAAACAAAAGACAAACTGACAGTAGTCCCCATTCTTGCTGTGTGTTTTGATTTTTCACAAAGTTAAAGCATTGAGCTTTTTTTTTTGGTCTCACCTTGCCATGAACTGCAATTTTAGTGGCAGCACGATCATATGGTAAGTGGAGGTTCGTGCACTTCACGTTCACTTGTTTGGATTTCTTGTCTGTCAAGTGTTGTGGAATTCTGAATGCATCTGACTGATTTTTACTGGTGTTTTACTGGTGGAAGTTTTGAACTTGAATCTTGCAATGTTACCTATCATGTCCTCGCTAGAGGAATCAACTTTGTCTTTCGCACGTCTTAAGTTTGCTTCATTCGTGTTCTTGTTTGTTGTAATGTTTTGTTGTGGTGTGAATTTCTGTTTCATAAAGAGATGAATTGTTTCGGAAGAAAGTGTCTGTGTACGCCACGCAGTAATACTAGTTCCTACTGACAAGGCTCTTGCCAATAATGGCAGGTATGTAATCCTGTATCGCAACTATAATACTATGTTTATAAGAAAGCAATGAGGTATTGAGAATCTTGAAGCACTGAGATGTTAAAAACCAACGAGGGCAAAAAAATCCACAACTAAAATCATCAGGAATCATTTAGAGGTTGGAGATAGACAGTATAAAATATCATGATAATGTTAAAGTGAAGCAGTGAAATCCTTTAAAACAAATGATAGCTAAAATCCACAGCTGAAACGAGGTTGGGATAAAAGTATCAAAGACCAAGAGTAATTCCAGGAATTGTAATATCCATAAAATATATATGAACTTAAACATGTGACTTGTTATCCCAAGTTGACTATTTCACCCTAAAACTCCACACCATTTTGAACCAAATGAGTTTCTACCATATGCCCTTTGACTGTTGTCAGGGGTAGAAGAACTCGTTCGACATTGCTGTCGTTGCGGTCCTGCTCAGAATCTTCTGAGTCATCGTTGTATGCACCTTCGAGTCTCGTCTTGCATGCAATCTATTGGGGGTCCAACACGTGATTTCTTGAATAATTGTTGAGCTTTCTGTATATCTTGCATTTATTTTTTTGAGCTGTTTTTGGCATTTATTATGTATTTCCAAGCATGTGACAGTTCATGTGGTGTGTTGTTGATGCAATCAAATGGTTCAGTTTTCTCGATCAGTACTGCCTCGGGTATAAGTATTTGTTTATGCATGGTTGTAATGGCAGATACTTATATTCGAGGCAGAGCTGATTGAGAAAACTAAACCATTTAATTGCAATAATAACACCATATGAACTGTCACATGCTTGGAAACACATAATTAATGCCGAAAGCAGCACAAAAATAAATGCAAGAATAGCAACAGTTAGTTAAAAAATTGTGCTGGATCTCAAACAGATGGCACGCAAGACGAGACTCAAAGGTGCATACAGCGATGACTAAGCAGATTCTGAGCAGAACCGCGACAGCAATGTTGAACGAGTTTTTCTACCACTGACGACAGCCATGGACATACAGTTGGTTTGAAATGGTGTGGAGTTTTAGGATAAAATAGTCACCTTGGGATAGCAAGCGACATGTTTAAGTTTATATGTTTTATTGATATTACAATTCCTGGAGTTACTCTTGGTCTTTGGTACTTTTACCTCAACCTCATTTTAGCTATCGTTCATTTTATAGGATTTCATTGCTTCACTTTAACATTATCGTGATATTTTATACTGTCTTCTCTCCAACCTCTAAATGATTTCTGATGATTTTAGCTGTGAATTTTTTGCCCTCGTTGGTTTTAGCATCTCAGTGCTTCAAGATTTTCGATACCCTATTGGTTTCTTTTAAGCATATAGTACATTCACGGACAATGAAATTTAAACACGTAAAAGAAAGCATGCTACAACCGCGAAATTTGCAAATAGCTAGTGTGCTGGTATGCAGATGATCCACGTTTGGTGCAATTTCGCATGGCTGCACATCTTGTGCTGGCGCTGCAAGCACGAACCCAGCAGCCTTATAAACTGGCGTGCAATCTATGCCCCATGAAAGTGAAAAGCACTCGCTGATATAAACGAGTGCAGAGTGACAAGAATGACGGGTAGACTCCAGAGACGTCAATTTATGCAACTTGTGGACTTTGAGTGAGGCCTGATCATCGGGCTGAAAACCGCAGGGTGGTCGGCACACAACATAGCCCACCACATGGATCGTTCTGACCATCCTGTCCGACTGTGTTGAGAGCAGTGGATACTCATACCTGCCAACTACTATGGAATGCCCATAGTTTCTACGGATTCAGTTGTGTGACTACGGAACTCACTGTCGAAACTACGGATTTTAATTAATTTTATTTTGCTATTACGAAATAACGTCTGGGGATGGTATTTCGTGTTTCAAAACTTATGAAAATGGTAGTTAAACGGAGTAAAAAAGTTTGCATAATCATAATTTTTTCTCTCCCGATGTTGCGTTTGTGTCCAGTATTCTTGTTAAATGTCGTTTTAGATCAGAGTAAAACTGAAAAGATTTGGAGGGATCTTTTTCCAAACAGTAGTTAAATGGAGTAAAATTTTTTTACCATGATCGTAATTTTTTTTTTTCCCGATGTTGCCTTGGTGTCCAGTAGTCTTGTTAAATATCATTTTATTGCAAAAATGTTTGTATTTTATCTTGAAACTGTAGGCAACAATTTGCGAAAACGGAAGTTACACGCCACAAAAATTTCCTCGTGATCTTCTTTCGCAAATTCGAAGAATTCCGCCTTTTTCTTTATTATTTCGTTCATTTGCAAGATCCATGCATGGGCGCCAACTTATATGGGCCCGTGGGGCCCGAGCCCACCTAATAATTTTTCCGTGTTTTATTACAATTGCTACTATATTATGTACAGCTATATTAGAATTTTTAGAGAAATTATTTATGAAAATATTTAATCTTGTGTTATGGAAAACATGAGTATAGAATGTATGTTTCAAGTAAGGCTAAACAAGTTTCAAATATTAATTTTATCCTTTTTGAGTTCAAATATAATTATGTACATATAATTTACAACACTTAGGCGATTTGAAGCAACATGAACCATTGTCAGTTCTGCTCGTTCGAAACCCAGTCTCTTTTCTGAGTTCTCAAATGAAGTCTAAAAAATCCTCTTTTTGTGTAAATCGTAACTCAAGTCTTTGAGCCCACCCCACCTCTGGATCTATGCACAAGTGAACAGAAAGTTTTGGGAGTAAGTGGCTTGGGGGGGGGGGGGTACAGAGCGACGGGAGGGTGTTAATTTTTATGAAACTTTCAAAAACGGAAGGTCAGGGGAGTTCAGATTTTTTTCCGTAATCGTAATTTCTCCAGTATTATTGTTAAATAGCATTTTACTGCATTAATATTTGTATTTCAGCATGAAAATAGGGGGAACATTTTCAAAACTGGAAGTTTGACAGAGCAAAAGTTTCTCCCATAATCGCCCCTGCTCTCCCCTGTCACATAAGTTTATGCGTTCAAGCTTGATAAGGGAAGGGGAAATTCTCCGAAACGGAAATGACGAAGTTAGAATATATGTAAAAATTGATGCATGGTGTTCAAAAGTATTAATATTCTCAAAGCTACACTATTTATCTAAAATGGTTAAAGCTTTGATATCATGCACTCATTCAAGGTCCTCAGGCTGAAAGTTCTTTCAGCATGATGGGTGAAATTATTGTTATCGGAGGGCATAAAAAAAAAAAAAAAAAAAGAGAAAGAAAAGCAACAATGGAGAAATAGGGAGAGAAAGATATCAGCAGAAAGAAAAATTAAGCAATGGATGCTGTGCAGCTACAAAGTCAACAAAAGACAAACTGACATTGGTCCGCATTCTTGCTGCGTGTTGATTTTTCACCCAGTTAAAAATTTTTTTTTTTTTCCCCTCTTCTTTGGTCTCAACTTGTCATAAACTGCAATGTCAGAGGAAGTATGATTATATAGTAAGTGAAAGTTTGCGCATTGCATGTTCACTTGCTTGGATTTCCCATCTGTCAAACATGAAATTCTGATCACATCTGATTGATCTTTACTGGTGGAAGTTTCGAAATTAAGTCTCACAATGTTACCTACCGTACTCTTACCAGGGGAATCAACTTTGTGTTTTGCACGTGTTAAGTTTGTTTCATTAGTGTCCTTGTTTGCTATTTGTAGGATAACGTCAATTGTCTGTTCGCCTCCATGCTGGACCGTATTGCAGCATGTATCACCGCACGTGGCAGTGTGACGCGCTATTGAAGATGACCGAACTGCATGCCACAGATCCCTCTGTAATTATCCTGCAGCTCTGTTTCTGCCACCATGTGTATCATTCATCTGTATCATTATGTCCATAAAATTTCAGTTCAATCCGATGCTTCCTTCTTGGTGCGCAAATTTCATTGTTTGGGAGTGTATTATCATTGTGATACAGGATTATGGGTTTGTCTACCATTTTCTGAGTTACAAACGAGCTCCAAAGACAAAGATGTCTTTGACCAAACGAAGCGAATCAAAGAGGACAAGGAAAAAGGATACTCTTGTGAATTTGATGGTGCATGTCATAAAACATCAAGGCTTGCATGAAAAACTAATTCCCACCATTGTTATGCTGTATTTATAATGTGATGTGATGAATAAATAATTTTTTCGTCAACCTTCTATGTATTTAATTTCCATGTAGAATTACCAACGAATCCCTCAATGATTTAATTCATTGTGTGAATCATATGTGTCATATGCAGTTTTTAACACTACAGAAAGTGAGACAGCTGTTAATCTATGACTGAGTTGTCACCAAGTAATAGAACTGTTAAGAAAATGCTGTGTGAATGTAGGAGTGTGATGTTAATCTTATATAATAATTGGGTAAGTTCCAGCAGTGCTCCCTTGACCCTTTTATTAAAGCATCAATAACCTAATATTCATACTTTAAATATACATTTGTGTTTATGTTTCATGAGCACAATTCCACATCAGGAAATAGAGTTGATTTAATGTGGGTTTTTTTTTTTTTTTTGTTATTTTCTCTTGTCTTCCTCCTCTGTATGTTATGTGTAAGTAGGTAGTCAGTACTATCAAATATTTGCTCAACATAAAAAAAAAAAAGACCTAACCAAATAAAATGTAACCTGTTAGAGAATATTTTTATTGAAAAGAAGTAATTTTTTTATGAAGGAAATGTAAGAAATCATTTTGGTAAATTTATTCATGTTAATGTTAAAAATTCTCCTATGATGTTTCTTGTCCCACTAATGTGCACTGTTTTCTTCAGCAGTACGTTCATCTCGGCTTTGCTTCTTCTGTTCTGCAAGAGCCATCCACCTCTCCAAATTTGCCCTAAAAAGAAAATTAAAAAAAATTTAAGTGCAAAAATCTCAGAAGTGCTAATGCATTTTACCATAACTTTTGATCAGCTGGTTTTTATGCTATATACAATAGAACCTCACTCATATGTTTTGCTAGGGGATCCTTAAATTTATAAATGAAATTTAAAAAAGGTTAAATATTGTTTAAACATTTAGAATTACTTCAAAAAGAAGGGGTGGGTTGGGGGGGGGGGAAAAAAATAATAATTTTGAATTATGCTGAAACATACATGTGTATCTGAGCAGTTTATATGGTTCCTTTAAAAGCCTGTGTCTATTTTGACTTTCATATTGATTTTTTATTCTAATTCTGTATATATATTTCATATATTTTCTATATATTTAAAAATTTACCTTTGAAATGCTAGGTAGTAAATCTGAATACCATGCCCGAGATGTCCGGGGCATGCAACTTGTTGGTCTGAGCAGGTAAAAAAAAATCTAGTTGCCCGGTCTGGGTAACTAAATTAAAAAATAAAAAAGTTTGGAATAGAATTTCCTGTACAAGAAGAAAGACAGTCGTCATATGTCATGTTTCATTTCACTGTTAATTGAGTTTGTATTATTGTTACAGAATGCCAAAGACAGAAGAATATTACTAATTATATTATGCTCTTGGTCCAGAAATTGGATCCAAATGTTTTTTTATAGGCAGCAACTGGATGCATGCCTCTGATACAACTAGCCTCTGGTATTTGGTGACAAAGGGTGAAAACTTCAATGAAAGGAACATGGCAGAATCGCTAAATTTCTCAAATTTCTCATCTCATACCAATTTCAGCATCATAATCTTAAAACTTGGGATATGTGCTTTTTGTGCATTTAACATTTTAAATACAGACAGACACTTAAAATAAAATTGCAAAACATGTAAAAAAAAAACATCATATTTTTTAACTTAAAAAAAACTGTGGCTTCCGATTTTTATTTTTTTTAATTTTAAAAGATGAATTTTCCTGGGCATCAAGCTTTTACAACCTATGCAGGTAAATAATTTCTGCACATGCCCAGCTGGGCATGTAACCTTTTAGATATTTTTCAAGCCCTGAGTACCCATATTACATATAATTTACTTAAAATTGCTCTTTTCAAAGCAGTTTGTCCTCTACAGGTAGCTCTCGATTTACACCAGGGAAGCATTCCCAAATGAACAAGCACAGTTGGCATAGACTTAAATGATTGTATAATGCAAATCAATGGGAAGTCAGTGACATACGGTGGGTTCCTGACACCCAAACATTGATGAGTAATATACTAATGGCATTACATTTAAAGCTTTGAAATAATGTTAATTAAGAAAAATATATTTTGCCCACTTAACAACCAGCAATGACATAATGAAGCAGCTTTAGTTCTCTGGCGATGATCTTCCTGGTTGATGATCATCACGTTTTTTAAAAAAAAAGCTTGTAGTATGGACTGTTGTGATTTCTTTCAAAATTTTATAATAAGGCCTCATGGATGCCATAACACTCCTCTTTGCTGTAGCATTCCATCCCAATCATGGTCAGTCTTGCAGAGCTCATCAATGAGTTTATCTGTGTTTGAATGAATGTGTTCTATATTATCACCTGTCTTTATTTCTAATAGGGGAAGTTCTTCCTTTTGGCCCAGTTGTCTGGCCAATTTTTCTAACTAGATTTTACTTATTATTGATGTATCAAGTATCTCCATTTACAGCAATCTCAGCACATAGATCGACTTTCACTGACATCAGTCACACGTCTCACAACAAGAGCCTTTGTATTTCATACTCAATCTTTTTCTCATACAAACATTCCAGAATCTGGTCCTTCCATGATTTCCTTGGCCTTTCTCTATCTCCCTTCCACCTGGGCTGAAAATTTTCTCTTAGTAAAAATCTCATCACTCATTCTTTCAGCATAGCCAAACCAGCTGAGAATATTTGTTTCTACCTTACTAACAACATTTTGCTTCACATCTTCATTCCTCACATGATCAGAGCATTCTTTCCACAGACCTCCAGTAAATAATGCATCTCTTCATCACGTAGACGACTCCTGCGTCTCTTCTGCAGTATCCAGGTTTTACTTATATATATTAGAGTAGGAACAATCACACTTTCATATACAGCCATCCTGAACTTCCTTGATGACCCATCATTCCTGTGAAATCCTCCTAAAGCAGATATGTATGGGACATCATTGGATGGCATTTGCAAGCATCTTCTCGGCCAAGCATAGATGAGGTAAACCTAATACATTCATTTCATACTTTTGTATCTTCAGTCAAGATATGTTGTTTTCCAAATCCTTGCTAAAAAATAGACTTTTGTATCTGCAGTCAAGATATGTTGTTTTCCAAATCCTTGGAAAACAACATAGAGGTAAGCTCCACAAAAAAATACAAACTACCAGATAAAATTTTAACTGATTATTTACTTACTGTTGCCGTATCAAACTTCTTCATTTGCAGTGATCTTGGCACACAACTTGGACATCACTGACATCCATCACACGACATACACAAGACCTTCTATACTTCATACTCGTAATCTTTTTCTCATGCAGACACTCCTGAATCTGATTCTCCCACGACTTCCTCTGCCTTTCATTCCTGCCACTTGGGCTAACAAAAAATTCTTAGCAAGCATCTCATCACTCATTCTTTCAACATGGCCAAACCACCGAAGAATATTAGGCTCCACCTTGCCAACAACAGTTTGCTTCACATACACAACTGCAACACATCTTCATTCCTCACACGACCAAAACGTGTCTTGTCACAAACTCCCCTTCCCATTCATTCCTCACATGACCAGAATGTGTCTTGCCACACCCTCCCCCTTCCCATTCATTCCTCACATGACCAGAATGTGTCTTGCCACACCCTCCCCTTCCCAAATTTGTTGGCTTTTGACTAATTGTCTGACTTGGGTTTGGATGCTGTTTCTGTCCCTTCCCCAGAACTGGAAGATTAGAGATGGGCAACTCTTTGTAGCTTTAGATGCTCATGGGTGTCAACTTCCCATAAAAGAAAAAAATAATGCATGCACTTTTTAGAAACAGTTATTCACTTCAAAGTTTTCTCCTCGGAAAACTTTGAAGTGCATTGTTCTAGGTAGTGTAAAGTTATACTCAAATGCAATGCAGGTTCAATTCTCACTCTCAAATGATGCGGTTCTTGGAAGATTTCACCTCACGAATGAAAGTTAATTGATTTTAAATGACAAAGAAAGCACTGTATTGTAAAACAACTGCTTATGTATATCAAAGTAAAGTCACTTACTTGCATCCATCCAGCATAGGTTTGCTTTGTGGAATGAGTTTATACAACAATTCATAACAGGGAATGCAGATGCCTTTTAAGAACCCCACCTACAATGTACACAAAAGGAAGGAACCTTAAGTGAAATGAAATGCATTTTTCAAGAAGAAAGTAATGCACTCTAAACTTTCACCATACATTTCGTCATTTTGAAACTTTTTTTTTTTTTTTTTGTTACCTGAGACTGAGGCTGCTCGTGAATTTTGTTTCTGTCCATCATGGGTATTGGCTCTCTTCCTTGTAACTTCTCTTCATCTCCCTGTTGAAAAGAAAAAAATAGTTTTATAAGTTCCAAGCTTGCAAAAATGTTAATTATTTGCTCTGAAATTTGTTAGTGTTGGGCTGAATTTTAAATTAAAATCAAGGACATCATTAGATGTCACGACAGGTCTTGTATAAGGTGGCCAAATGTGCATGTATCTCTAATGGTGGTCTCACCAAGCTCTGGAGACTATTTTAGTTACTGATCACTAGGGCCCGGACTTTGATGACTTTTGCATTTTTAGGGCTCTTTGCCTCTTTAATGCATTTTTAGGGCATTTTGGAGCTTTTTTCCAGAATGGGAAGATTTTTGCAATTTAGCACATTTTTTTGTCACTTCTGCATTTTCTTTCTTTTTTGCGTACAGTAACGGCCGACACGGCTCTTCAGTCAAACGGCTACGGCATTTCTTCACTCCTTGAGACTTTGGTAAGTTCACATGTAGTTGATTGGGCTGACAAGACTCCGAAGCTGCGTGTCCTCCTCAAAAGGAAACATGTCTGACCGCCTAAAAAGAGCCACTGGCTTTGGAAACTCCCCGACAACCACCGAGTCTCGAAGATGGGAGAGAGAGAGAGAGAGAGAGAACTAACTGATCGGCGCTTGGATGTGAGCGATTCGCCCTGTGTACCTTAGGAGGTCTTTCATCCCTGAAGCAACACCCACACCCCTCCCACACACATACTCAACCTTCTCCCCTCAGGAAGTGAAAAGATTTCCACCAAGAAACAGGTAGCTAAAATTATAGAAAGCATTATTAGGGATTAGGTGTCACTCTCCACAGGTACATCTGATAGTAATCCTCATTTTGTTGGGTCTTCATAAGGGAAGAAAATGGAATAGAAATATTTGTGCCTAAGATTTTTAGACACTGTTCGTGAAAGGGTTAGGTAGGATGTTTTTCGTTGCCCTTAACCTTCTGGTACCAGGCAGAGCCTGTTCTGAGTGGTTGAGGGGTTACACTTAAAGCATCTGGAATTGTATGGCAGCTGTTAATACGTACTCCAGTCATTGTTTCCAGTCTGAAAAGAAAAGTAACAGTTTATTTCCAAAGATGCCTAAATGCAAACCTTCTCAATCTTGCTATTTACGCAACTTTGTTTCGGAGTTCGGAGAAAACGTTTCTTCTACTTGATGGAGTAATTCTATTTTGCAAACTAAGTGAAACTAAAGTTGAAGCACCAAAGCGATTTACTGTCGTGCAGCATATTGGACGAGGAAAGCATATTCGAGCTGTTGAACTTGCAAAGAAAAAGTCACAGGCATCTCAACGTTTACTTATGGAAAGCTGTTAATCGACACCATCCGAGAAATCACCATTTTATAAAGAGTTGTGTGAAGTTTTTGTTTCTACAAATATTCCACTGGAAAAGTTAAATCATCCTAAATTTCACCAGTTTTTGGAAAAGCACACTGGTCATGTCATACTTGACGAGTCTACACTACAAAAAAAACTACACAAATGTGTCTTACACCAAAACAATGGACAAAATTAAGGACAGTGTAAAAGGGAAAAAAATGTTTGTATCTATTGATGAAACGAATGATGCGCAGGGTCGTCCTGTTGCCAACGTCATAACAAGGACACTTGAGCCAGATTGCCATGGCAAAATATTTTTGCTCAATATGGAGATCATAGAGAAAGTGAATCACTCAGCGATCTGTCAACTATTTGACAAATCCTTATTTCCTTTATGGCCTGGTGGTATACAACATGACAGTATTATTTCCTTTATGGCCTGGTGGTATACAACATAACGGTATCCTTCTGTTTTTGACTGATGCTGCCCCGTATATGGTTAAAGCAGGAAAATCAATTAAAGGATCTTATCCCAAGTTGGTGCATGTCACTTGCCTTGTGCATCCTTCACATTGCACTGCCAAAGAAATCCGTGTAAATTGTCCTGATATTGATCGACTTGTAGCCAATATTAAATAAATATTCCTAAAAGCACCATATCATATACAATGTTTCAAATCTCAAGCTCCTAGCCTAGCCTTACCACCACAGCCAGTAATAACACATTGGGTATCATGGCTGAATGCATGCTTATATTACAATGACAATTTCCTGCCTGAGAAGTTTATAGTAAATGGTTTTCAAACTGGTGATGCCGCTTCAATTCAAATTGCCAAACACATGTTCTCGGAAGATAAAACAAGGAAATCTAGCATACATTAAATCAAACTGCAGCATTTTGGCCTCAACGATTATGCGTTTAGAAAAACAAGGTATGTAACTCATTGATGCAATCAGTTACGTTGAAAAAGCAAACCAAATTCTTAAAGGTGCCAAAGGCAAGGTTGGGCAATCTTTGCCAAATTAAACAATGTTCTGGAAAAAAACCCCGTTGGATTCCAGACTTAGCAGAAAATATCGCATGTATTAACTGGAGAAACACAGTTTGGAAATAGAAGCATACCTGCCAACATTGGGTAGAGCCTTGTCAGTAGTAATTAGTATTATCGCGCGGCATACATAGAAGTTTTTATGAAACGATTCATCTCTTTGTGAAAAAGAAATATGCACCACAACAAAATGTTACAACAAACAAGGACTCTAATGAAACAAACTTAACTCCTGTGAAACACAAAGTTGATTCCCCTGCTGGCAAGGGCGTGACAGGTAACAATGCAAGATTTAAGTTCGAAACTTTCACCAATAAAAATCAGTCGGATGCGTTAAGAATTCCACAACACTTACAGATGGATAATCCAAGCAAGTGAATGTGCAGCGTGAGAACCTTTACTCACCATATGGTCATACTGCCTCTAAAATTGCAGTTTATGACAAGATAAACCAAAGAAGGAAAAAAAAAAAAAAAGACTAAATGCTTTAACTTTGTGAAAAATCAAAACACACAGCAAGACTGCGGACCACTGTTAGTTTGTTTTTTATTGACCTTGCAGCTGCGCAGCATCCATTGCTTATTTTTTTTTCTGCTGATATCTTTCTCTCCCTATTTCTTTATTGTTGATTTTCTTTTTTTATTCGTTCTGATAACAATAATTGCTTCTAGCATGCTGAAAAAACTTTCAGCCTGAGGACCATGAGCACATGATATCAAAGCTTCAACTATTTTAGATAAATGGTGTAACTTTGAGGATAACACTTCAAAACACTATGCATCAATTTTTACAAATTTTCCAACTTTGTCACTTACATTTTAAGGAATTTACCTCTCCCTTATCAAGCTTAAATGCAAAAACTTATGGGATGGGGGATATTTAAAATGCAGAAGAGTGGAAACATCGTGTGTGGACGGGGGGGGGGGAGATTACGCCGAAAATCTTTGCTCCGAACGAATTCCAGTTTTGGAAATTTTCCATAAGTTTTCAAGCTGAAATACAAATATTTATGCAGTAAAATGATATTTAGCAGTAATACTGGACAGAGGAAGCATTGCGAGAAAAAAGAAATTCCGATTACAGAAAAAAATCTGAATTCCGTCGACCTTCCGTTTTCGAAAGTTTCGTGAAGATAGAGTTCTGTTCTCTGACGCGAAATCCCCCCTGCCCCCAAAGATATTCTCTTCATTTTTGTATCGATCTCGTACATGACCAAAATAATAACGAAGTCCTCAAATTCGCGGAAGAATCTCTTGCCTGAAGATTACGGGGAAATTTTCGCGGCGTTTTAAGTTCCGTTTTCGCAAATTGTTGCCTGCAGTTTCAAGCTGAAATACAGACATTTATGCAATTAAATGATGTTTAACAAGAACAGTGGACACAAATGCAACATCGGGAGAAAAAAAAAATGCGGTTACGGCAAAAATTTTCACTCCGTTTAACTACCGTTTCAGAAAATTTTAAAACACTAAATACCGCTTTCGAGGACGATCTACACGATGACCTAAAAAAAAAAAAAAAATATGTATATCATGAAATACTAGAAAAATGAAAAAAAAAATCTAAGCAAAATGAAAATTCGTAGTTTCGACAGCGATGTCCGTAGTTCCGTAGTCAGGCAACTAAATCCGTAGAAACTACGGACATTCCGTAGTAGTTGGCAGGTATGTAGAAGAACTAGTTGTAAGTGAAGCTTTTTTTTTTTTTTTTCAAGTATGCCCCTGTCACATCCGTTGATGTCAAGAAGCTTCTCGAGATATAAAAACCTTACAGATAATAGACGTTCATTTACCTTCGAAAACATTAATATGCACCTTATAATTCAGTGCAATTATGATGCACTTACATAAAAAAATACTTTCAGTGTACAAGCAAATAAAATTCATAAATGATTAGTATGTACCGTTCTTTCTTTTTCTTATGCAGTTGCTAGTT
Source organism: Macrothele yani (assembly GCA_039090855.1). Classification (NCBI taxonomy): domain Eukaryota; kingdom Metazoa; phylum Arthropoda; class Arachnida; order Araneae; family Macrothelidae; genus Macrothele; species Macrothele yani. The sequence goes on from CM077002.1 coordinate 164,860,328, forward strand.
GTTTTTTGTTTTTTTACGATTATTTATTTTAAAGAAAAAAATATAATTTATCAATTATTTTAAGGCAATACAACAATTTTTGGGAAAATTTACTGTAAGAACTGTTTTAGGTAGGTTTTCTTTCAAAAATTGTAAGGGCATTTTTTGCAATTTTTAAGGACATTTTCTGCTACTTTTAAATGCATTTATAAGGAATTTTTCGGTCATCAAAGTCTGGGCCTCACTGATCACATGCCCCTAAAATAAAAATAAAAAAACAATTAAGCTTAGTTTTGATTGAGCCATCAGTTTGGAACGTAGGACATGACTTGCAGATCAGAGAGTTGAAATGAGCTAGTCAATTATGGGGTTTTCAAAGCGTGTATTTAATTTGTTATAGCAACTCTAATATGAAAATTAGCGTACAGAATTTTTACAAATAATGCTGGATACATTGCGAACACAAAGCAGATCAATACACTAATTATCCAATGTGGTGCTCTGTCTTTTTGGGTTTCTTACATTCCTCATCACCTGCTCTTGCCTCTCATTTTCTCCAATTTTGCTTGCGTTCATTCCGTGGCATTGTCAAAAAAGTTCGCACAAAAATTTTGATTTTAGTTTAAACCACTGCAATATGTTCTTTATGTATTTGAATAGATCTCGTCGAAAGCTTTAAAATGATACCACACACAGTTGTTTTGCGCTCAAGGTTGCCGAGATAGACTGAGTCAAATGCGGCGGCACACGCAGAAATATTGCATCATCTCCCCGCGCACAGGGAGCGTCGTGTGCACGATGTATTGCCCAGTATGTGAATTGTACTCCATGCTCTTTATGAATAGGCTAACACAATTAGTTTGCGGCACGTATTTTTAATGCTATAATGATTTCAATTGGGACCTATTTTTGTCACAGGCGGGTCGGCTGTAAGTCGCCCAATACTATCCGTGGAGTTGGACATAGTCCTACATCAAAATCGGTATACGGTTCCCAACTGTTCAAAATGACTAAGAGTTACAGGCATAATGAAACAACAATGGTTCCTCAACTTGCTTCAGAGTTTTCAAATCTTAAGGAATGAGATTCTTAAAACCGATTTCCAAAAAGGCTTCAGAGAAAGCAATTGTATGGAGGATAAGTAATTACATCAAATTCTGCTTGAACTGATTTCCCCAACACGCACCTGATAGCAAATATTTTTTTCCACAGATGAGTCAACATTCAGCTCGTAGCAGTGGTGTGTGGTAATCTTGGCAGGTGGGTATGCAGTTCAGATATATATATATTTTACAAAAGTTTACATTGCTTTATTCACAGAAATTGTAACACAGATTGTGTTAGTGAAATTTCAAATTACTTTCAATCTCTATGCTCAGGTTCAGTACAGGAGGCAATAACATGAGGGTAATGCACATCCCAAAATTTGAACTATGCAAACTCGTGAAGCAAACAAAAGGTATTGGTGGGACTTTAAAAAAAATAATAAAAGGGGCGCAGTAACAACTGTGCCGCAACCTGCAACGTAGGTTGCAGGTTGTCTCAGGAGTTCTACGTCTTTAAAGTATTCAGCAGGCAGTTGATGTAACCCTACGTTGTATGTTGCAGCACACAGTTACTACTGTGCTGCAACATACAAGTATTCAGCAGGCAGTTGATGTAACCCTACGTTGTATGTTGCAGCACAGTTACTCTTTTTTTTTTTTTTTTTTTTTTTTGCAGATATAAAATGAAAGAAATGTTTTACTTTATTTACTTAAAAGCAACTTATACTATATAAAATTCATAGTAACTTATGCTGATTATGTTGGTAAAAGGCATAGTATCATCATTGTCAGTAGTTATTGCTAAAATTGTTTCTGAAGAAATCGTTCTTCAACTAAAAAAAGACCAGGAAGTGGTCAGAAGCAACTCCTGTGTCAGTTTTCTAAAAACTTGTGCCACCTGCAGGATTATAATATTTTAGGCAGTAAAGTTTTTTGTCTTAACAACTTTGGTAGGGGGCAATATTTTGTGGTTTGCCCCGGGCGCAGAAATGCTTACTTACGCCTCTGATTATAAGCCTATGACAGTGCTTCTTAAACATGCGGTACAAGTATTTCAATAAACGGACATCCAACAAATTTGCATAACAAAAACTATCCGATTATGTCGCAGTTGAATAAGTTTTAACATCAGGTTATTATATTCATGTCAAACAGACATCTAACTACGATATGTTAAACAAACATCCGAATAAAATAGATATCAGTGTAACATATTTCAACGCAACAGCTCTGGCAATAGAAACTCATAGTGACTGTTAATGCAGTTAGTACCTACTGCTCACACGGTTGTCTGAACACTGATTTTACCTGATACGAAATAGCAAACGAAATATTTGGTCAGGTGAGCTGTTTCGTTCAGGGGCTCACTGACTTCTGCTCACGATTATGTATTTCACCTGCAACAAATTATTTGCCTTACTTTTGGAGTTATTGGTATTTGAAAATTAAGTTTTATATCTACCTGTTCGTAGAACTCTTCAAAGATGACTTTGACCGTTTCCCTTTGCTGCTCCCAGCTCTTGGTACTTGCACACAGATCACAGCCCGTCATGGTGACTGCTTCCAACAGCAACCTATTTTTAAATATTACTGAAATTAGTATGTACTTAATAACTGACAACTGAAGACTTTAAAGATTCTTGATTTCAAAGACTAGTCTTGTGACGATTATACAGGGCGTTCGAGAATTATTGGACACATTACAAAATTATGTAAAAAAACCCCCAAAAAACAATGAGCATTGTCTGTCTGTTTTTCTATGTCACGTATTACTAACACGGTTTATATATTTTTATTTTGCAGAATTGTTATTCACAGAATCCGATAAATGGCGCCAGGTATGGCCTGATGAGGAATGCATGAGAAATGCGCAATCAGTAGCTATGTCATCCGTACAGCAGAAGACGATGTGTTTGTTATGGCTTGCGGAATTAAAGTTTGTCATTAAAGTTAAAAGACGGTACCTTTTAGAGTATGGTTGTAATCCTTCGTCAACAAATTCAATTAAGCGGGGGATAAAACAGTTTAAAGAAACTGGCAATGTGGAACATCGTGGAGGAGCCGGTAGGTCTAGCTTCAGCAGTGAGACAGTTGACCAAGTTAATGAAAGTTTCCGACGAAGCCCCAGGAAATCCGTTCGTAAAGCAAGCAGAGAACTGTGCATTCCGAAATCAACAGTTCACAATATCTCTCACAAGAAATTAAAGTTTCATGCTTATAAAATTCAAATAGTGCAAAAGATGCATGTAAATGATCACTCTCTGTGATACGATTTCGCTGTGGATATGCTGAATCGAGTGGAAAACGACGAAAACTTTCTCAATACTGTAATTTTTAGTGATGAATGCACATTTCGTGTATCAGGTATTGTGAATCGTCACAACTGTAGGATATGGGGCAGTGAACCGCTTCATACTGCTATTGAACTGGAACGTGATTCTCCAAAAGTTAATGTGTGGTGCGCCCTATCAAAAAGAGAAGTGATTGGCCCTTTCTTCTCCGAAAAAACCATAAATGGCGACATTTACTTGGATATGCTACAAAATTTTGCTATACGCCAGATCAAAAGATATGACATCGTTTTCCAACAAGACTCATTGCATTGGTCAACGTGTGTACGTAAGTGCCTAAATGAGCAATTCCCCAACAGATGGATTGGGCGTGGTTGTCCCATTCCGTAGCCTCGCTCTCCAGATCTAACTCCATTGGATTATTTCATGTTTCGTTATGTGAAGGATCGTGTCTATCAGATGCCTTGTACTGATTTGCAGGAACTGAAGCAGCGTATCACAGCTGCTATTAATTCCATAACTCCTTAGATGCTTGCCAATACATGGCATGAAATCGCGTATCGATTGGACGAAGTACGAGCAACCAAGGGATCTCGCATCGAAATTTATTAACTTGTGTAGTTACAATGTAAGTTAGTACGGTCAGTTTTTTTCTATCTGTTTAATGTTTTGTTTTATATAATTTTGTAATGTGTCCAATAATTCTCGGACACCCTGTGTATATTAAGATAATACAACGTTGTGACAAATATTTATTTTTTCAAGTTGGCCATGGTTTCGCTGGGTATTGACCTAGCTTCATCATGATGAATGGCACGTAAATATTCAAATTTGTAAATGATATCATAAATGGTGTTTACAGTCACGGGTTTTGGTCAGTTGCTTTCACGCGCTTGATAGAAATGGGGTGGATGCCATGTCATTAACAAGTTGCAAAGACTTCTGATATATATGGGAAGCTTCCAAAATATCAAGTTTGGTGGATGAATCTGGCTTGTCAATTAGTTTTGCTTCTTCAAAGAGAAATTTATGGTCCTTTTCGTAACAGTGTTTAGCCATCGATGACTTCTTTAGGTCACAGTTCCGAATGTAGGTCTTCTGCTCCTTCAATAAAAAACGCAAGGCTCTACGGGTTTGTCGTGTATACGAAGCGCCACGTTCACAAGGAATTTGATAAATTCCCCACGAGGTTTTGTCCTCAACATCGTCCTTTGATCCTAAAAAGTTCATTTTCTTTATCGGTTTAAAAATCACTTTAGAATTAAAGGTTTTGAAGGCAATGTCACAGGAAAATAGAATAATGGCGAAATTATTTCGCAATGGGCGCGTCACAGGAGTTAACGTGGAGATAGGCTTCGGTTTCCGTATTATTTTTAGAGCCTTGTCTATAATGGAAGGATTGCATACTCGCTGTACTGCAACACGTTTAAGGAAATAACGTCCTTTTTCCAGACTGTCTTTATCTGAACATAATATGTATCGCGCGATATACGCAACTGTAAGAGGCGCTGAGTTTTTGTTGCCAAGGGTGATTGGACTTCGCATGTTGAGGTGAGAAAACCGAAAGGCTTCCGATAAATTGTGGTTGCGAGAGATCCATTCGAGCGAGTAAGCAGGACGTCAAGGAATAGTAGGCATCCGTTATTTCCAATTTCGCAGCTGAAATGAACGTGAGGATCAATGGAATTTATAAGTTTGACCTTACTGCAACAATGAGCTAACCAACAACGTAGCACAACATGTGATAATGGAAATGGATCAGTGACCTGCCCTTTATTTGTCCCAGAGGTTGGCCTAACTCACTGTTATCCCTAGGTATCAATTAGAATATACTACCATCTGGCCTAAGCGATGGCCTCTGATCATTCGTCCCAAAGGGGTGCGGGTTCGAATCCCGATGAGGCATGGATGTTGTATTCGTCTTTCGGCACTGGCTCTCTCCCTTACCTGGAACCAGTGGCCCTAAATTAGGAACGGGCGACTACTTATAGCCCATTGAGTTGCTCACGGTGGTCGTTAAACCTCCAATAAAAAAAAAGACTAACAGTGTTTATACAAAATGTGGGTTAGCCCACCATTGCCGTAAGGTCTTCCATTTACTTCGAGAAACATGTCGATTACTCTACAAATTATAAGTTCTGAGCCCAAGTGGAACACATACGGAGTCAGAGCAAGTTTTTCTATTTGGAGGGAGCGAGACTTGAAATTACGCTCTTCGAATTCAAAAGTCACCCGCTTCGACTCCAATAGTACGCAGCTTTGTCGTACTCCGTTTAAAGAAAGTTTTTTGATTTTTCAAAAATTGTCTCTCCAGTTTTTTGACTTAATTTTGTTAAATCAGGAAAACTAAGTAAATACCCAAGAGCTAGCACTTGTAAATTTCAAATAAAATGTATAGGTTATACTGTGAAATCTAAGTGGTGTGAATTCACGGAAAATTTCTGAAAATAGCGTGCAGCAAAGTTGCCGGTAGGTGTCGGTCTTTTTCAGAAATTTCCGTTTTTAAAAGTGCCGTTTATTTTAACTTCCGTATTTTCACAGATTTTCCGTAGCCGGAAATTTCGTTTATTTCAGAAAAATCCGTTTCATATTTCTGCAAAACCGACGAACCTGCATTTTTCAGCCCTTTCCCTAGATAATCTTTCCTCTCCAGTCGGGATCGAACCCGTGCCGCTTGTGTTGTTTCAACATGTAACTCACGCCTTTAACCACTGAGCCACAGACACTCGGATGTTCGAATCACGTACATCGTAAAACAAATTGCGCATCAAACAGATTTTTTTTTGTAATTGATACGAGTGATTTAGTGATTTTATTTTCTGTTGAAGCGTATTATATTTCTGAATAGGTTTGCAATATTTTTCTTTTATGTAAGAGGACTTTTCACAAATTAAGCATTTTTCATCGTGATCTTTCGAAGCAACAAAATGCTTTGCAACTTGATTTTTTAAAACTGACAATGACTTTCAGTTATCTTTAAAAAAGGTGAAATGTACTTTTTTTTATAGTATTATTTCACAAAAAATACCTCATAAATATAAAATTTACTCTTGATAGCTTTTGTTTTAAATTGTCCAAAGACTGATACATAGACATTGTATGCCCATCTGTACAATAACTCAAGTACCCAGTTTCTTACAGTAACACAATATATACACTGGTGTGCAAAAATTAAGGATGAAGAGGAGAAATTAGCATAACAGCGGAACAAACAGGCAGAACGGAACGAAAGACCACTCAGGAGATAGACTAGGGTCCGGTACGGTAGGGCATGCGCATATATGCAGCATGACGGGGGGGGGGGTCGGAAGGGTATAAAGCACACGGACGGTGTACGCTCAGCAATTCGGTGAAAGCTATTGCACGGTGTACATCGGTTTGAACGACGTCGAGTTGCTGCCACCGTATGATATTGCCAACAGGCAATCCAGTAGACCACATCTGGATGACTTGACCCGAGGTCGCGTCATTGGGAAGAAGGTCGAAGTGTGACTAGTGTGGCCGAGGAGTTCGGGATCACTCACAGCATCGTTTCACGAGCTTTGAGAGCATTTCAAACGACCGGAACAGCAGTCCGAGAGTTTAGCAGTGGTCGTCCACCAGCAACCACGGCGGCGAACGACCGGTATATTGTCCTACAAGCGAGAAGAGACAGACGAAAGACAGCGGGAGAAATCACAAAGCACATGCAACAGGACGTCCGTTATCGCGTTTTACCGTGGCCAGGAGGCTGCATAAATGTGGTCTATTTGCACGACGACCGGTATGGTGTGTGCCATTAACGCCTGCTCATCGGAGCTGGCGGTTTGTGTGGTGCCGGGAACACAAGAACTGGACACATCAGCAATAGGGTCAAGTGCTCTTTACGGATGAGAGCCGATTTAGTCTGACGAGCGATTCTGGACGTATACACATCTGGAGAGAGCAGGGAACACGCAAACACACCTCCAACATCATCAAAAGGGACCGGTTTGGAGGTGGCGGAGTTCTCGTTTGGGGCGGTATCATGCTTGGTAGCCGCACTGACCTCCACATCTTCCAAGGAGGTTCAGTCACTGATGTCCGCTATTGTACCGAGGTTCTCCTGCCTCACATGCGTCTGTTTAGAGGTGCTGCGGGTCCTAAGTTCCTCTTCATTGACGACAACGCTACACCTCATCGTACAGTGGCTGTTGGAGAATGAAGATATTGAGCGCATGGATTGGCCCGCAAGGTCCCCGGATCTAAATCTAATCGAACACGTGTGGGGCCTTCTCAGGAGACGCTTGGCAGCACGTCACCAGCCGTCAGCAACGATTCCGCAGCTGCGATTGGCGCTACAAGAGGAATGGGCCGCGATGCCTCAACAGCTCCTTGACAACCTCGTCCTCAGCATGGACTGACGTTGTAAATCCTGCAACGCAGTCAGGGGTGATCATATCCCCTACTAAAGACTGGATTTTTCTTGGCAGCCGTCTGTCACATGGACGTTTCTGTCCAGTTGCGATCGAAGCTACCTTTTAAATAAAGTGCCGTTGTATCCTTTGGATTCCTTGTTTGGACGGTTTTGCTCACTTGTCCCATATTCTTACATCTTGGGGATCTTATGGTATGATTTGAGTCGATGTGGAGCACTTCTGCACGACGTTACATTCGAAAAACCGTCCCGTCCTTAATTCTTGCACGCCAGTGTATAGATAGCTGGTGCACAAAATAGGTGAGGGAAGAAATATCCTGTGCCACAATAAACAGAATTTATGCGATATGCTATCCACAATTTCCGATCTCGCTAAGGAACTTCAAAATTCGACAGACGATTGAAATTTAAAAGTTAAACAGACCTCAAGTATTCTCACCAATCGCTCCTTTTGCAGGTAATTTCTCGTTATATAGATACGAAACAAAATGAGAACGGAGTTTTCCCGTTACATCTCTAAAACGGTATTTTACCGTCAATGAAAGAAAAAAACTGCGGAAAGGTCTCTGAAAATTCAGAAATTTCCCGTGTTGCGAAAAATTTGTGAAATTCAGGTTTATTTCCATAATTTGACGGAAAAGGTTGTATCAGAAATATGCTTCGTTAATTCACGAAAGAAATGATGGAAAGTGGCTCGTGAATATCAGAATTATTTTTACAGTGTATATAAAAGCCGACAATACAGCACTTCGTGGAAAATACAGAATGAAAAACGAACTAGCACAGAACGAATGCGTATCAGATAAGGGAACATAAAAATAGCAAGCCGCTTTCAGGGTGGGGCTTGGAAGAATTCTGTTTCAAGTTAAACGCTTAGAGGAGCTTTCTGCGACAGAGCACATATGAGTAATTAGCTCTTCATACTGGGAAGGTCACGGAGGTTAGGCGTATCTGCATATTGTTCTATCCACTGTTTCGGACAATTCCTTTTGTGTACATGAGGAGTCCACATCTCACAAAATGGGTTACCCTGTACCGCGGTTTGCTGCGAGAAACAGTGTACGTGGCTAACTAAAGCCGTTAAAAAATAAAATACCGAAGTATATAACTTACAATTTCAGTTACAATTTTTGATAAATTTATTCACATGTTGTGCATCTCAATGTGTTACGCCCCTGGTATGACCGACCATTCTGAGAGGACAAATGCCGCCTGGTAGCTAAGGCCCTGAACACATGGATATTGTTCATACTGACCATTTTGAGAGGACAACTGCCCCCTGGTAACTAAGGCCTTGAACACAGATATTGTTCATACCGACCATTCTGAGAGGACAACTGCCCCCTGGTAGCTAAGGCCCTGAACACATGGATATTGTTCATACTGACCATTTTGAGAGGACAACTGCCCCCTGGTAGCTAAGGCCCTGAACACATGGATATTGTTCATACCGACTATTCTGAGAGGACAACTGCCCCTGGTAGCTAAGGCCCTGAACACACAATATTGTTCATACCGACCATTCTGAGAGGACAACTGTACCTGGTAGCTAAAGCCCTGAACACATGGATATTGTACGTGTTGCATTACCATTTGGCAGTGTAAAAAAGGACGGGACCAGGTAGTAGCTATCAGTTACTGGAGTTCAGAAGGCTTTGTTCATTAGTAACGGCGGGGGGGGGATATCGCAAAAGTAGAGCAATAAGACATCATTGCTCTAAATGTAGGAAAAGTAGAGCAATAAGACATTTCGCCCCCATTATGGACCAGCGTGTGAGTGGAATTTACTGGAGAGTCGATGCCGATTGTATGCCATCTTCGAGCTTTTCATGATCTCTGGAACCGTGGAAGAGATAAGAAGCAGGAACAAAACAGAGGTGTATGGCTTGCAGGACACGGGTTTTCCTTACTAAGGGACGATCATCGCAGCTGGAACAAGGATGTGCTAATTGATGTTACAGTCTACACGCGTTGGGGGGGGGGGGCGAGAGTACGTTTCCTGCATGTAAGAACCTATGGAATATCCCTTGAATGAGATAAAAGTACAGAACACACGAGTGAGGGCAAAAATGACTTACTGAGGTCATGACGCTGTCAGACGAACGCTATAACCACGCATGAATGGGGTTTGCAATGGAATCATGGTATACATGTTATCTTGTTTATGCTTTCTCGTAAACACTGAAATGCGGCCATATATTTTCTTTTGCAGAAACTACAGTTTCAAACTTCCCATCCTTTGTTAATTAATTTGGTGTTAACACACTCTGAAAACAACAAAGCCGGTGTTAGCTAGGAGCTGAGGCAAACAGGAGATATATTGCTTACGTCGTAAGGTTTCTAGCGCTTTTTATGCAAATGGTGAATTATTGTTAACCAGCGCTGACTACAAAACGAATTCGTTGGATTAGTATCCAGGTGATTTTTGGCAGTTGAAGAAGAGAGAATCCTGTCTTCAAGGAACACAAATTTGCCATCTTTGAAAAATGAAACAATGCGATGTAGGCCATAGGAGTTAGATGTAAAGTACAATAACTCCAGAAAGTTTTGAACAATGGCAAAGTGTTTGGAATGTGTGTCATTGCCGAAGGTGATTACTTTGAAGAAGACAACATTCATTTGGTTTCACAAAATCAGGTATTCAGAGAAGTTTGGGATTAAATAAGTATTATTATTTTAAACCATATCTCGCAGGTGAAATCTTTTCAGTTCGAACAGATTTTTCTTCAGTGGTTTTTCTGGTGGTAGATTTATATATAGCATAAAAATTTTACGCTTTCTCAACGTTAGGGGAAATATCACTACCTATTACGGAAATAGGTAGTGATTACGGTGATTACAGTATACCTATTACGGTGCTTACGTATGGTGCAGAGACGTGGACCTTAACTAAAAGAGACATACAAAGGCTGCAGACAACTCAAAGTAGCATGGAGAGGTGCATGCTTGGTATAACCAGGAGAGATAAGAAGAGAAACTCGTGGATCCGAAAAATGACGAGAGTGGAAGACATCATGATCAGGGTTAAATCCCTGAAATGGCAATGGGCTGGACATACTGCCAGAAGGACAGACCATAGATGGACAGCCGAAATTTTAGATTGGATTCCAAGGGATAGGAAAAGACCCAGAAAAAGACCACATGGGAGATGGGTGGATGAAATTCGTAAATATGCGGGAGTGACATGGAGGAGACTGGCACAAGACAGACCGTTGTGGAGGAAACTTGGGGAGACCTTCGTCCAGCAGTGGATTGATAATGGTTGACAATGATGATGATGATGATGATTACGGAAACAAAATATCTGTCTGGTTGGATTTGCTGTTTTATGTAGTTGTCATAAACAGGAGCGCATTTAGAGGGGGCGAGCAATGCAGAACATTTTTTTTTTTTTATGTTTTTATACAAATAAATTCAGAATGCTCAGGCAAAAAGATATATGTGCCCCTCTAGTGAAGAGGGACCAGGGACTAAGTCATTTTGACGTGAAGATTGGAATTTTACATTCCTACAAGTTTACGTAGAATTGCGAATTCTCATCAAAATACGTATCGCATTTTCCCTATCGCTTGCGTCATAATGCCATTACTTTACAGAATAGACCCGTAACCAGGGAAAAGTAAAAATTAGAGGCTCAACCAATTTGAAAGTGCGCGCTAGGAACACATTCCTCGCACTTAGAGAGCACCCGCTCAGGACGTGTCTGTAGCTTTCATCCCGGTGTTTTAAGACTCTTTCCTATGCCTCTCCTAGCTCAACACCCTATTGCTCGTATTTTTCTTTACACTTGATATTTCTTGGAGTATCGACTGCGAAAGTTTAGTTCTATTTCCTTCGTTAGTGTGAGCAGACGTGATTTTAATACTTCGCATTATTTGTGGGGTTTTTTTTTGAGGGTTTACGACCACCGTCAGCAGTTCACTGGGCTATAAGCAGACGCCTGTCCCTAATTTTGGGCCACTGATTCCAGGGAAGAGAGAGAGAGCCATTACCAAAAGACAAGCATACTTCGCCTATGCCTTACTCGGGATTCGGACACAGACCCATCTGGGATGAGTGGTTCGAAGCCCGTGCCTTGCACCACTCTATATACCACTTCGTGCTCTTCCACTCTACATTATAATACCCTGTTTGTAAATAAATTAAAGTATACTGTTAATTTATTTAGGGTGAATGGTGGTTAAGTGAGTTTAACTTGACCATTTTTCGGTGTGTTTAAGAAACTTACGATGAAACCCACATACACAAACACTGCACATACACTGAAGAGCAATTGAATTAGAGACAGCTGGCGTTATGCAAATGTGGCGCTGTGGGGGGGCCCAGTAAACGGAAACGACATGACGTATGCAGCGATCCGACAATATAAGGAGTGATGCGACGGGAATCAGTTAGAGTCGGACGCAGTATGGGTAAGATGAAGGATCTAAGCGCATTTGATCGTGGGCAAATTGTCGGGGCCCGACGAATAGATCACTCCATCTTGGAAGTCGTGCAAGCACTGGGATCTTCACGAGCCACTGTGTCACGGATGCACCGTGAGTACATCGAATCCGGTAAAACCATCCCTGCAAGGGCCAACTGCCGTGAACAACAGCGTGTGGATGAGCGGGGTCATCGTCGGCTAGCTCGCAATGTAACAGCGGATAGATGGGCCACAGTGCAAGAAATCACTCCGCAATTTAACGCTGGTGCACAAAAACGTGTAAGCAGCCACACCATCTAGAACCATCTCCTCGCTATGGGGCACAGAAGCCATCGTCCCACGTGGGTACCACTGCTGACCGCACACGACAGGGTGCAAAGATTAGCATGGGCGCGAGAACATCGCCACTGGACCCTAGAGATGTGGAAAAATGTTGCCTGGAGTTATAACGAAGTGAATTTCTTCGTCATTTCTGTCCGCGCCAGGATTCAAACCCAGATCCCCTCATTCCGGAATAAGTCACTCTACCAGTTGAGCTACGCGGACATTTTATTCTGATTCCTATCTGCCTTTATGTCGTGTGCGTCCTTCTGGCAGGTACGTCACATCATCTCCCCTTTATTTATTTATTTATTTATTTTTTTTTTTTTTTGAAGTGCTGGAGAAGGGATTCTCTTATTTTTCCTATCTCGCGGTGTGGAAATAACATCATACCATTGCGAGATTTTGAACGGTCGGGTCATCCGGATAGTTCGGGCGCCATTACAACGAAGTAAATTTCTCCGTCATTTTTGGTCTACGCCGGGATTCGAGCCCGGGTCCACTCATTCCGGAATAAGTTGCTCTACCAATTAAGCTACGCGGACATTTTATTCTGATTCCTATCTGCCTTTATGTCGTGTGCGTCCTTCTGGCAGGTACGTCACATCTCCTGGTACGTTACATCATGCCCCCCTTATTATTTTTTTTTTTTCGAAGTGCTGGAGAAAGGATTCTCTTATTTTTCCTATCTCGCGGTGTGGAAATAACATCATACCAATGCGAGATTTTGAACGGTCGGGTCATCCGGATAGTTCGGGCGCCATTATAACGAAGTGAATTTCTCCGTCATTTTTATCCGCGCCGGGGTTCGAACCCGGGTCCACTCATTCCGGAATAAGTTGCTCTACCAATTAAGCTACGCGGACGATTATTCTGATTCCTATCTGCCTTTATGTCGTGTGCGTCCTTCTGGCAGGTACGTCACAGAGTGATGAGTCGAGATTCACATTGGTACTTGCGGATGGCAAGATACGAGTACGGAGCAAACCGCATGAAGCAATGGAAACTTCTTGCCAGCAGGGTACTCTTCAAGCTGGTGGTGGGGGGGGTGGCTTTCTTGTCTGGGGACTGTTTACGTGGACTGAAATGGGAACTCTGGTACGTGTGACATCGTCCCTCACAGGTCAACGTTACCGGGATATACTGGACGACGATATGCTCCCGTTTGTACGTCTTCAACATCCCACTGGGGACCTCATCCTGCAACAAGACAATGCAGCTCCCGAATTGTATCCGAATGGTTGGATGAACACTCCACCGACGTGACCTCGCTTCCTTGGCCAGCTAGGTCACCTGACCTCAATCCCATCGAGCACATCTGGGATGCCATCGAGAGAGATGTTCGAAGCTCTGACCCCCTCCATCAAATCTTCGTGAACTGTAGGAGCTTGTTTAGGGGTCGTGGATCCGTATGGCTTCCCAACGTTTCGGTGTCTTGTCGAATCCATGCCGAGACGAATCGCCGCCGTCATCAGGGCTAAAGGTGGAGCTACATGTTCCTAGACAGGTATCTCTAATTCAATTGCTCTTCAGTGTATAAAGATGCCTTTTCGTTACCTGTATAGTTTCATCAAAGACATTGGAGGAGAATAGAATTGGCAAAAAGCACGCTACTTCCGGCACACATTGAAAGCCGCCATTGTACGGCGTAACTAGTGAGTTGACGTGTTTGTACGAGTATTTCAGTTCCAAATCTTAAAGATTTTGATATATCTTTAAGATTTAAGTGAGAGTGACGCGAAACTTTCCTGTTTCGTAATTTTCTTTCTTTCTTCTTTTCTTTCTTTCTTTCTCCCCACCCCACCCCACCTACTCTGTGTATCCGATATAGCCTCGTAGTTTCTCATATTTTTCTTGTTTGTGTTTTCTCAGATATGAGCACATGGTAATTAAAATTTGATCTAGAAAGTTCTCGGTTCGTACGCCAACATTCTACGTAATTTCTTCAGTTCATTATGTTCAATTGAATCAAGCATTCTTGCTTTCCGATAGGCATCTGTTCACTGCCAACTTCCACCCATTCATAGATGGCGTTGTACGTTCGATTGGTCTTCATCGTTTCAGAACCGCTAGCATTACGTTTGCCGGTCTATGTTACTCCAATGTCTTTGAGTTTCGTGGAAAAATTTAACAATATTATGAGCGACATAACTTGGTAATGTAACAATGGATTAATATTGGATGTTTCTACCAAATGAAAATTTATGTTAGTTCGATACTTTTTAGCTAACCTCTCAATATAAACAAATTTAAAAAATTCAAACCGATAGAAAGCCGCCTTGGACAACATTTGGACTTGACGGGGAAATCAGCCTTTCTCTATTAACGAGCGTCTTATAAAACGGAATGAACGGTACGTAAAACTCGTTTTCCTACTGGCAAATATTTAGCTCCATACATCAGATTAATTGAAATATTATCGCTTTTGCAGACGGCTGTATTTTAAAAGGAACAAAGCTGAAATGTATCAGTACCAAATACATTCACGGACAATGAAATTTGCGCACCAAGAAGGAAGCATCGGATTGAACTGCAATTTTATGGACGTAATTATACAGATGAATGATACACATGATGGCAAAAACAGAGCTGCAGGACAATTACAGAGATATGTGGCACGCAGTCCGGTCAACTTCAATATCGCGTCGCACCGCCTCGTGCGGCGATACATGCTGCAATACGGTCTGACATGGACGCGAACAGACGCCTGATGTTGTACTGCGGCAGACTGGCCCACCACGCGTTGGACGGTGTGCTCCAAATCCCGGATAGGGCGGCAGCCGGCGTTTCAACTGGCCGCACACCTGCGCGATAGGGGACATGTCCGGGGAGCAAGTAGGCCATGGAAGTGTCTGGACATGAGGTAGGCAGTCCTGGGCAACCCGAGCCGTGTGCGGGCGGGCATTATCCTGCTGGTATAACGCACGCACCTGGAATCTCGGCCAGGAATTGGAGCACATGAGGCCGTAGGATCTCATCATCCACATACCCCTGGCCTGTCAATGATCAACGTCCCACTACTAGAGCTGATCGGCTATCGTAAGCAATGGCTTTCCTGACCATAATGCCTGCAGTGGGGGAAGTGTGGCACTCGATAGCGAGGTTGGGATTGTGCCGTTGACCCGGGACCTCCACATCCGATCATCTGTCCTCAAAACGAAGCGGCACTAAACACCACACGTCGCCTGTCTGTGGCGTTCTACGTCGCTCTGGCCTGGCACCACTGCACCCGGAGCCGGCGATGTTCCGGTGTTAATGGCAGCACACGTAAGGGGCGCTGGGGTCGCACATTCGCTTCCGCGAGGCGTAGGGAAATGGTTCGTGGGCGCATAGTGGCCGCGCAACATCTGCCTGTATAGCGGACCGGGTCCCCATGGGATCCGTTCGTGCCTGGCGCACGATCCGTCAATCCTCTCTATCGGTGGACCTCCTGGTCCGTCCGGAGCCGCTCCGCCGTGTGGCAGTGCCGTTACGTGTCCACTGTTCCCAACACAGTTGGACGGTGTGGTCAGAACGATCCACGTGGCGTGTTATACGGCGCTCCGACTACCCTGCGGTTTTGAGCCTGATGATCAGGCCTCTCTCAAAGTCTGTAAGTCGCGTAAATCTACGTCTCTGGTGTCTACCCAGCATTCTTGTCACTCTGTACTCTTGCTTGCGTCTGCCGGTGCTTTTCGTTTTTATGGGGCATCGACTACACGCCGGTTTATAAGTCTGCCAGTTCGTGCTTGCAGCTCCACCACAGGGTGTGCGGTCATGCGCACTCGCACCAAACGTGGATCATTTGCATACCAGCACGCACTCTAGTTATTTGCAAAGTTTCGCGGTTGTAGCATGTTTTCTTCTAGGTGCGCAAATTTCATTGTCCGTGAGTGTAGCTGGTTGAAGTATATCACAAATATAAAAGACTCATATCTTTTGTATTCGCAAGTAGATGTGTATTCCATAGAAGGAAGAAATCGTTTCTAAACTTTCTATGACAGAAGATTAAGTGTCACGTTGGATAAATGCCTTCAAGAATAGTGTATAACGGATCTTTCACAAACCTGAAACTTAATATTGGGTGAGATTTTTTTTCTGAGCATAACAACTACAATGAGCAGCTATAAGCAGCAGATCGTCCCTGATTTGAGGCAACTGGCTCCAGGGTAGGGAAAAAGCCAGCGACATCAGACAAACATTACCTGTGCTGCACTGGGACTCGAGCCCGGTGCCATTAGCTCAGACCACTTTCTACGTCATCGAAATAAGAACAATATTGGTCTTTCGATGGTGCCAATTTGAAAAACAAATGTAAAAATTGGCTCAGACCACCCTAAACAAATGCCTCAAATGTAAAAATTGGCTCACACCACTTCACCCCGGTGCCATTGGCTAGACCACTTTCTAGAATTGTTCAGAGACAACAAAAACTTTCCAGTGCCATTGGCTCAGACCACTTTCTACGTCATCGAATAAGGTCTTTCGATGATGCCAATTTGAAAAGCAAATGTCTCAAATGTAAAAATTGGCTCAGACCACTCGACCCCCGGTGCCATTGGCTAGACCACTTTCTAGAATTGTTCAACAACAAAAACTTTCCGATGCCATTGGCTCAGACCATTTGCTCACAGAGATATCTTGATGAGATGCCTAGGAAAACATCCTGCACATATGAAATAATACACTGCTGTAATAAACATATTTTTCCATGGATTACAAGTTTTTCTGGAGAATTGAAAGCGTCACAAGAAAAATTCATACGAAAAACTAAATACACGAAGGAAAGCTTTTCTACTTGCCTGTGTTCTGCGTTGTTCCAATCAAATTGACCACTTTCGGTAACTGCTGAAAGTTTGGCCTTGTTTGGAAAGAATAAAGCGAGATCTGTGGCTAAAATACAGTGTTTTATGTTGTTAAGTACCTGTAATGGGAAACGGATTATTAGAAAATGTGCACGAGTTATGCACTCAATGACCATAGCATCATTTCATTTCATTTCATTTATTTATTTATTTATTTTTGTTGTTACATGTTCTAAAGAAGAAAAAAATAAGGAAAATCTTTGACAATTCATGAATGACGAACATGTGCTGAAACAACAGGGAAGACAAGGGAAAAGGCTAACAAGTTAGTAAAATCATGCAATACATTGATTATGATACGCTTTCTAACGTACCAGAAATCATTACTCAGGTTATGAGGATAATGGCTGTACAATAAATCTCGCTCCTATGCTCTGACCTTTGACCCCATTTCGATGATATTCAACAGAACCGGTTAATTATACTTCCGGAAAAACATGATAAAGTTTTGTCCCAATCGAAGCATTTTTACGTAAGTTATAATTCATAAGAGCGATGGAATGGATCCCGCCCTTATGTCCTGACCTTTGATCCCATTTCGTCCATTTTCAAAAGGGTTCGCCCCTGGTGGTCCTCTACCACATACTAAAATTTCATCGAAATCGAACAATTTTTACGCGAGTTGTGCCGACAGACAGACAGACAGACTGACAAAGCTGAAGCATATACGCTTCTTCATCCTACGGTTGGAAGAAGTAAAAAATGACTTGAAATAACCCTTTACTCACCGAAAAAGAAAAACAAATGAAACAACACATAGACACGTCAAATCAGACAAGCGGAAAGAGTTTTATCCTGTTTTTTTTTTTTTTTAATTATTGAAGAAGAAAAAATTGGAATTTTTTAAATAAATTAAAATTATTTAAAGTAGTTCACATACAGAAAAAGATCCATGTAAGTGGTTAGTGAAAACAAATCATTAATATATTCATTAAACAATGAAGGCCCGAGGACAGAACCTTGAAGTACTCCTGATCTCATAATTTGAAATGAGGATTGATATGAACTAAGAACATCTGATCATTATTGTTCACTGGTAAACTGCGGCAATTTATCAGGGAAGATAGAGAAGCAATTATTTTAGCATCTTCCACACGCGCTCAGTACGTTGTAAGCCTCCTGAATTCTCTAGCGCAATGAAATGTGCTGGTTGAGCGGTCTGGATCTCATATATATTAACGTCGTTACTATTCAGGAAGAAATGCTCGGCCTCGATTTGAATCCCAGCTAAGACATTGACGTTGTGTTTCTTCCTAGAGCGCTGGTTAGCTACCTTATCTGATATGTTTATGGGATATTCCGAGAATCTCTGCTAGCCGCCCCGGTGGCGCAGTGGTCTAAGGCGCTGGCCTCTGATCATTCGTCCGTAAGGGGTCTGGGTTCGAATCCCGGTCAGGCATGGATGTTGTGTTTGTCTTACGGCACTGGCTCTCTCCCTTCCCTGGAACCAGTGACCCTAAATTAGGGACGGGCGACTGCTTATAGCCCATTGAGTTGCTCACGGTGGTCGTTAAACCTCCAATAAAAAAAAAAGGAATCTCTGCTATTTTTTTTATTCACTTGCAGAGATTCTCTAGTCTTTTTTTTTTTTTTTTTTTTCGATTGCAGGTTTAACGACCACCGTGAGCAACTCAACGGGCTATAAGCAGTCGCCCGTCCCTAATTTAGGGTCACTGGTTCCAGGGAAGGGAGAGAGCCAGTGCCGTAAGACAAACACAACATCCATGCCTCACCGGGATTCGAACCCAGACCCCGTTCGGACGAATGATCAGAGGCCATCGCTTAGACCACTGCGCCACCTGGGCGGCCTCTAGTCTTCCAGAACTATGTTGTGAACAGCACCCGTATTTAGCAAAATGGTGACAACAGGTCTCCGTATTAAAATATCCTGTCTTAAATTTGGCATGCCTCTCCGGTGGCGCAGTGGTTTAAGCGATGGCTTCTGACCATTAGTATGAAATGGGTCCGGGTTCGAATCCCGGTGAGGCATAGATGTTGTGTTTGTCTTACGGCACTGGCTTTCTCCCTTCCATGGAACCAGTGGCCCTAAATTAGGGGCGGGCGACTGCTCATAGCCCATTGAGTTGCTAACGGTGGTCGTTAAAGCCCCAATCAAAAATAACAAAAAAATTGGCAACCCAGTTTTCAACTATGAAATAGGAAGGAAACTTTTTTCTTGATTGGGTGTTTAACGAACACCGCAAGCAACTCTAAATGCTATAAGCAGTCGCCCGTCCCTAATTTAGGGCCACTGGTTCCAGGGAAGGGAGAGAGCCAGTGCCATAAGACAAACACAGCATCCATGCTTCACCGGGATCCGAACCTGGACCCATCTTGGAGGAATGGTCAGAAGTTAACGCTTAGACCACTGCGCCGCTGGTTCTAGGGAAGGGAGAGAGAGCCAGTGCCAAAAGAACAAGTTAGTAAAATCATGAAATGCATTGATTATTATGATACGCTTTCCAACAAACCAGAAATCATTACTCAATTTATGAGGATAATGGCTGTGGAATAAATATCGCTCCTGTGCCCTGACCTTTGACCGCATTTCGATGATGTTAAACAGAATTGGTTTGGTATACCTCCAGAACAACATACTAATGTTTTGTCGCAATAGAACCACTTTTAGTTAAGTTATAAGTTATGAGGATAATGGCTGTTGAATAAATCTCGGTCTTGTGTCCTGACCTTTGACTCCATTTCGATGATTTTCAATAGAACCGGTCCAGTATACTTCCGGAACATGGTAAAGTTTTGCTGCAATCGAAGCATTTTTACGTAAGCTATGAAGCATAAGGGCAATGGAATGGATCCCGCTCCTATGTTCTGACATTTGACCCCATTTCGTCCATTTTCAATAGAGTTCGTCCCCAGGTGGTCGCCGCCCCGGTGGCGCAGTGGTCTAAGCGATGGCCTCTGATCATTCGTCCGAACGGGGTCCGGGTTTGAATCCTGGTGAGGCATGGATGTTGTGTTTGTCTTACGGCACTGGCTCTCTCCCTTCCCTGGAACCAGTGACCCTAAATTAGGGACGGGCGACTGCTTATAGCCCATTGAGTTGCTCACGGTGGTCGTTAAACCTCCAATCCAATCCAATCCCAGGTGGTCCCCTACCACATATTAAAATTTCATCGAAATCAAACTATTTTTACGCAAGCTATGACGCACAAGGGCAATAGAATAGAAACCGCTCCTATGACCTGACATTTGATCCCATTTTGATCTTTTTCAACAGAATTCATTCCCAGGTGGTCCCCTACTCCATACTAAAATTACATCGAAATCGAACCATTTTTACGCAAGTTGTGAGGCATAAGGGCAATGGAATGGATCCCGCTCCTATGTCCTCACCTTTGACCCTATTTCGTCCATTTTCAATAGGGTTCATCCCCAGGTTGTCCCCTACCACATACTGAAATTTCATCGAAATCGAACCACTTTTTACGCGAGTTATCGTGCGGACGGACAGACAGACGGACAAAGCTGGAGCATATACGCTTCTTCAACCTATGGCTGGAAAGCGTAAAAAACACAACATCCATGCCTCACCGGGATCCAAACCTGGACCCCATCTCGGACGAATGGTCAGAAGTCAACGCTTAGGCATCTCTGCTACTGGGGCGGCCGGAAGGAAACTGATCCATAATGTCTCCGATATTTCACTGTAAATTTCTTTTGCTGTTTTATCTTTTAGGAACAGAAAGTTAATCACTACTCTGCTCACCTTCGCTGTGAACTAAACATTGAGAAGACACCATCTTTACTTCAAACTTGAAAATGAAGTGGCTATTCATGTCACAATGAGATCAAAATTTATCAAACAATATTGCAAGATACATGCATTCATATGACACCTGTTTCAATTGTACGGAAAAAGAGAAATATATAAAAGTCTAAAGGGTATAAAAGTTTTGAGAAAGGTATTTTATCAAAACGGAAGAGATGGAGGAGGTTTGTGGGTAATCGGCATTAAATTTTCATCTTGTTATCACGTTCATGTGTTATAGTTCATTAGCCTGAACATCTAATTTTGGATACATACATTTCACACGATAATGATTTAATGAAGTTGTTTGTTCCTTGATGTGCGATTACCATATCTGCAAATTCTTTGATTTGAGTTAATAACTTTGCATATTCTGCTGAAAATTCCTGCAATTTTTGAGCTTTGAAATAAACGTTCATATGGGATCAAAATGAAGTTGCCTTTTCCACATATAATTTCCCTATGATTGACTTATAACATAAGAAACTTGAAAATAAAATGGAAGTTAAAGTTACCTGTTTGTACTCTGCAGACGATAAATTTTTCAATATGTTGTGGCCTTCTTGCTAAAGAAAGAATAATTAACAGGCTTTACAGAACAGGCACATTTATACATAGATTACATGTTATAAACGTACAATATATTTTGCATTAACAAAAGGTGGCTGTTTCGGGAGATTTTAAGTGCGGAAAAAGTGGTAGTACATATACACTATCTACCAACAAGTAATTGGACACCCTGCAATCGACGATATCTGCGGTCCTGATACACGTCACAGCCGCCGCCGCCGTTAAATATCGAGTGGGAAACAACAACGCAACCAGTCGCATGCAAGATGCCACGCAGTTGGGAGCTCTCTGATTTCGAGAAAGGTGTAATCGTCGGGTATCACAGAAATGGCCGATCCATACGTGACATATCCAGCGAGTTGCAGTACCCAAAATCGACTGTGACCTACGTGATTGGCAAGTGGAAGATGAGAGATGACTGTCGGAATGTGCCCCGACTCGGCAGACCCACAAAACTGGGAGTTAGAGACCGACGGGTGCTGGCCAGAGAAATTCGGAAGAACCGCACCAAATCGATGGGCCACATCCGCGAGGAGTTTCAACAGGCATCCGGGAGTGTTCTTTCGATGAATACCATCCGTAAGGAAGCCCATCTGCTCGGTTATCATGGACGTGCTGCCGCCCACAAGCCTTTGATCACCAAGTCCAATAGCGCTGCTCGGCTAACGTGGTGCAAAGAACGTCGACAGTGGACCGTTGAACAGTGGAAACAGGTTCTCTGGAGCGACGAATCAAGGTTCACCCTCTACCGTTCGAATGGCAGGGTCTGGGTTTGGCGTCTGCCTGGAGAACACCTCCTGCCGGAATGTATTGTGCCAACTGTGAAATTCGGCGGCGGTGGAATTATGCTATGGGGGTGTTTTTCCTGGTATAGCACGGGACCCTTGGTCGCAATTCCTGGTAGACTCAACGCCGAGATCTACTGCACCATTTTGGATGACCATGCGCTTCCTACGTTGTGGCAGTTTTACGGGGTGGACCCATGTTACTTTCAGGATGACAATGCCACCTGTCATGTTGCGAGGTCCACCATGGCTTGGTATGGTGACAATGGGGTTAATCGAATAGACTGGCCTGCTCAGAATCCGGACCGTAACCTTATCGAGCACCTCTGGGACGAGTTGGAGCGTCGACTTAAAAGGTGCCCCCAGTGTCCGAAATCGGTGAAGGAACTGACCTGTCTTCTCCAAGCCGAGTGGAAGAAAATACCGCTAGCCGTCGTACAACGCCTGGTTGAGAGTGTGTCCCGGAGGGTCGCAGCTGTAATCGCCGCTCGTGGAGGCTCCACCAACTATTGAAGGTGACCCCCATAGCATAAACGTCGTTTTCTTTTGCTATCACAGGTGTCCAATTACTTGTTGGTAGTATATATATAACTGATTAACTTACCTAATATTATTATTTCAAAATCAGAATGAGAAGTAGTTATGTATTTTTTAATTCGGGAAATTAAAAATGAATCCACATTCATTAAGATTCGTAAACATTTTTAAAATTCATAGAGACAGATCACATATCGTGTACTCATCACCAAAACTTTGACCCCACTCATAAGGAATGCCTTGTGTACGACACAGGTTGACATATCAATGGATAGCAGTGTAAGTAACAAATTAACGTCTGCTACCCGCGAAGTGATACATGGACACTGGTTTAACATCAGTACTAAATGTACAAATGAAATATAAGCACAAATGCCACTAGGAAGTGAAGCAAAAACCCTCCTAATAATGTTCCTGTCTATGGTTTTCCAGGTTTGCTGCAGGTGCACCTAAATACCGAGTGATACATTATGTCAGTTATGTTTTCAGACGTCGTTTTATGGTGTACACGATGTGTTTAATAGGGAATAGAGCTGGTTGCACGGATGATCATGCTATCATACTAAAAGATTGAAAACGCTCTTGAGCAACCTGTGTGGAATTTAGACTCGCGTTATCGTGCCGGAACATGGCGCTTAGCATGGCCTAAAAAAATGGTTAAGGCATAGGTCTGTGAATGGTGTCCACATATCGATTGGCGGTTAAATTTTCCTGGATGACTAAAAAGGTTAATTTTTCAAGTATAAATGAGTAATTTTTCAAGTATGTGAGAGATAGCCATCTGTCGGAAACAGGCTTCAAACCTCAGGGTAGCTCAAACGAATACGGCATAAAAGCACTTCCGCCGATGAGTCGCCACATGTGAGCGCGACCATCGTTCTATTCCAGACAGATGTGGGTCTCAGTACAGTAGATGATATTTGCCATTCGTCACGCCACACTCAGATTGTTCGTTGCATCACAAGAACCGAACATTTCTGTGGCTGTCGCATGCAATAGGAGAAGGAGCCTCCCTAACTTACAGTATAGCTCAAGGGCACCGACTTCACTAAAATACGGGGGGGGCACGTCTCTTCCACTGTTGATTTGATTTGGAGGTTTAACGACCACCGTGAGCAACTCAATGGGCTATAAGCAGTCGCCCGTCCCTAATTTAGGGTCACTGGTTCCAGGGAAGGGAGAGAGCCAGTGCCGTAAGACAAACACAACATCCATGCCTGACCGGGATTCGAACCCGGACCCCTTACGGACGAATGATCAGAGGCCAGCGCCTTAGACCACTGCGCCACCGGGGCGGCTCTTCCACTGTTAGGAGAAAATTAAAAAAAAAAAGGGAAAAGAGATAAACTACAAGATTCAATGTATATTTTAAAGCACAATTGTAATTATTCATCAGCAAATGAACAAAAAAACAGAAATATTCTTTCGATGAATATTAATATTTTCAAAAATAAAATTCAGCCTATGATTTTATAAAAATATCCACAAAGATTTTATTTTCAAACGTACATAAAAATATGAGAAATTAGCGGGGTTACTCAAGCAAAGAACGAGAAGCTCAAAACATAAATAGATAAATAAAGACGCTAGAGATTATGGGTTTCTCTATCTTTATTTATTTTATTTTTGATAATTGTTTTAAACATTTACCAAATATCGCGAGAGCATGTCAAACAAATTACGGGGATGAAAATCGGGCTTCTTACCAAATGAGCATGCTGAATATGGGAAGAAATTTTTTGGAAATAAATCGCTCTGGCCTCATAATGTGGAGCTTGGTCCACATTATGAGACCAAAGCGATTATTTAATTAAACAGGTTGGAAAATATTGGGTGGGCATGCCCCCTCCCGTAAAATTGTTGGAGGGGCAAGATGACTATAGTCGGCGCCTATGGTATAGCTTCGTACAGGTATTAATGAATGGTACTAACAGATGCCGATGGTGTTCTATAAATCGTTCTCTTAGAGGATATCGTTCGGGCAGTCGCGTTGCTGCTACTGACAGGCATTATATCCTATTCTTCTCTTCGCGAATTGGCGAAGCTTGCTCCCATACCAATCCGTAGTCATTCGACGACAATATAAAATGCCTTCGCGTGTCCATTGATGCCAGAAGCGGCCGACTGTTAACGCATAACGTCCCAAACAGTCTGCAAGTCATCGTGTAGATGTCCATGTTTCATATAAACCTATGGTACGCCCTTGCTCAAACTCTCTGAGGTGATTAAATATTCGTCTGAGACTTACAAATGACTTTACCCTTCGATGGTAACCAGATTTACCGGCTAGGTTTGGCTTCATTAATCTACGCTGCTGGCCACCCAAAATGCAACACCAAGAAGGAATCATCCGATTGGCCTGAAATGCGCAGCATGCATCGCCCGCTGGAGGACATGCAAACGATTAGCATTGCAGTGCATATGCAAATCATGTGCGCCTGGCACGCCACCGAGAAACACTATGAGAAGGGTGCACAGAAGGCGGGGTGTAAGTAGTGAAAGTGTGTTGTGCAGCCGGACCTGTGCGTGGGAAGCTTCCTGATGCCTCATTGCAGAATACGGCAGTCATTCCAGCACGTTTCGGAGTTCGACAGAGGACGAATAGTGGCTAATCGCGACAGCGGTTTATCATACCGATACATCGGCGCCCGTGTGTGACGACATCCAGCCACAGTGAGGCGAGTATGGATTCCGTGGGTGCAGGAGGGACTGACGGACCGACGTGAGCGATCGCCGTAGCCGCGGCACACCACAGAACGAGAGGACCGGCATGTTGTGCGGCGGGCATTGACGGCTCGCACCGCCACATCACGAACGTTAGCCCAGGAATTAGGGTGTGTTGCGCAACAACCTGTGTCAGCACGTACCGTTCGACGTCATCTGCAGGAGCGGGGACATGTCGCACGTCGCCTATTGCTCCGATCACCATTGACGTTACACCACCGGCGAGTGCGGCGGCAGTGGGCCGTTGAACGCCGCACCTGGACTACGGAATGGCATGACATTGTCTTCTCCGACGAATCCCGCTTCTGCCTGCAACACCACGATGGTCGAATCCGTGTGTGGCGGCACCGCGGCGAGAGACTGTATGACGCCTGCATTATGCATCGCCATACCGGTCCGTCGCCTGGCGTTATGGTTTGGGGCGCAATTGGATACGACACCCGCACCTCTCTAGTACGCATCGCCGATACACTCAACAACCACCGCACCATCTCCGACGTTTTGGAGCCTGTAGTCCTCCCTTGCCTGCTGGACCTGCCAGCGGCCACGTTTCAACAGGACAATGCGCGCCCGCAAGTGGCGTGCATCGTGCAACAATTCTTCACGGCCCACTAGGTGTCACTGCTGCCGTAGCTTGCATCTTCTCCCTATATGTCGCCCATCGAACACGTCTGGTCGCTGATCGGCAAACGAGTGGCCTGGCAAGCACCACCCGCGGCTACGCCTGATGAACTGTGGCAACGTGTGGAAGCAGCCTGGACCGACATACCCCAAGCCCACATCCAAAGCCTCTTCCGTTCGATGCCGCGGCGTGTAGCGGCCGTTATTGCCAGCCATGGGGGCCACACGAACTATTGATGTCTGCGTGTTCCGCAAGTCGCACGGGCCTGTAAGCTCAATCGTTTTATCTTTGTATCTGTTGTTATGTGTCCAGTAAATCTGGCTTTGCTATCTCGTGTCCTTCTTGGTGTTGCATTTTGGGTGGCCAGCAGTGTATATTGTTCACCCTTTACCAACGGTAACATTCCCTACAACGAACGGAATCCTTGTCATTCTCCTCATCTTAAATGCATCGAGACCCATGATTTTCCCTTTTTTTGCGTATATCACTGTTTTGCACTTTCATACTAATTTGCATAAACGTATTTCTTCCTAGTGACGCAATTTTTTTTAGGAGTGTAATTCTTCGCAGTTTAAAAGCTGTAGGCTTGAGTGCCCGGAGTTACGGCTATGACGCACTCCACACACACACACACACACACACACACATTTTATATCGAATACGGCATGCATATGTTCAGCAGGTAAAGCTAGTTTAGCCTTTGACAAATATTACCAATGGTGCGACTAAACGTCTTCATTTTGTTAATTAAATGGAGCACAATTTAAATTTGGTGCCCAACCAAGAAATGAATAATAATTTCCACAAAAGCTACCGACATGGTAGCACACAATAATTTTCAGGTGCACACCTTCATTGTTTCACTTGAACTCATCCAAAGTTTAACATCTCCAGGTTGTGAAGTTATGACTGAGGCAAATGCGCACTCATGTTCTTCTCTTATTACAGATAACTCGTTTGTGTTTCATACACACTTGATTAGGCACAAAGCAACTGTACCTTACATTAAGTACGATTTTAGATAGTGTACTGAAATACATAGCTGTATGATTACGCTTTTAAATCAAAATACTGTACAACACCCAATATACATACAGAAATATTACACCTTTACATCTACGTCTATGTTGTAAGTACCTACCAATCAGGTATTTCCCGGCGAAAAGAAATTAAGAATGGGTATGAAAGATCAAATAGCGGCCCCGGTGGCGCAGTGGTCTAACTGATGGCCTCTGATCATTCGTCCGAGTTGGGTCCGGGTTCGAATCTCGGTGAGGCATGGATGTTGTGTTTGTCTTACGGCACTGGCTCTCTCCCTTCCCTGGAACCAGTGACCCTAAATTAGGGACGGGCGACTGCTTATATCCCATTGAGTTGCTCACCGTGGTCGTTAAACCTCCAATAAAAAAAAGAACAAAACAAAAAAAGATCAAATAAGACATTAACACGCAAGACTTCTCCAATTAAATATGCTGTGGTCAGTTATTTATTTACAGTACGTAGAGCTAGTTCCAGAAATCAGAGTTACTCGCCATAGAAACAATAACAAACTGATAGTGTCTTCCTTTCTCCTATTGTAAGACTATACACACAAAGATTACTTTATCTACCAAGGTTCCGTGTTCAAAGAATAGTGCAAAGCCTATGGAAATAATTGTCAATTCCAAAAATCGGCATTTACAGTGTTGAACGTCCAACGAAGAAAGGACAGAAGAAGATACTTTTCTTATGATTTTCGGTTTAATCAACTTGGGCGCTTCTCTCATCTACCGGTGAAACATTCTTCAGGCGAAAGGGAAACGGATGGTTTCTTTCTACCAGATGTTAAGCTTACTTGCGGAAGAGAACTCTCTCTCCCTTGCTGTCACGTCAGAATCCGCTATAACTTCAAGCATAAGAGACGTTATTATAAGCCCTTAGAGTTTGAAATTAAGCTTTCTACATCCTGGGTTCTGGCTGGTGTTACGTATATAGTGCTTCCTGGAGAATTCCATCGTTAATCTTAATTTATGGAGTTCTTCCGCAAGACGGATGTAGTTTGGGGCAAAAACTTTCCAAATTTCAATTGTAAAAGAACTGATACACTGGAGTGAGAACTACAACGTCATTTTACTCAAATTATTCTAAGGTTATGTGCCGTAGAGCAGTTATCTAATTGCCAGCCTAGCATCTATGCAGCAGGCAAATGCTTCGCGTTCGAATCCTGCTGTCGACCAACCAGCTCACAGTTTTCCAGGGGTAACGCGAATGCGTGGATGGATTAGTAAAATCGGCGCCGGTTGAGCCATTTATAGAGAACGATACTTGATGAGGAAGGCAACGGGAAACTATCTCATCATAATCCATATTCCCTTAGAACTGGGGAAGCAAACCTAATTTGAGAATGTCTTCCCAAATTGGCTTTAATATTTCTCTTCTGGAATTTTAAACGCAGATTATGATTAATTATTCATCCGCTATTCACTCACAAACGAAGAAAAATATAAGCTGAGTGTAGTCAATGCCAGATGTTTACTTCCTACTATTATTACCCAAATACTGATATGTACACCTAGTGGGTCTTCGAGGATTTCAAAGTTTGTCTTACGACGTCACATGTCCTCGCAACTGCCCAGCTGGCATGAGACGTCTCATGTGAGCACTTCTCACTGCACTCGTCGTCGCTCAAAAAGAAGCCGGAGCGGGTAACCTTTGTCTTTGAACCCTCTGCCCTTTGCTTGCCCAGTAATGTTTCTTCAAGTTACGGCCAGGGATAATCCTTTCGCGCTCGTTCTTAGACGAACCCAGCTAACTCATGTTCTCGCTGTCTGTCTGCACTTCCCAGGAAAGACGCATTAAGCTGAAACAAATCCCTTCCTTAGCCCTTAATAAAATGATCTAAGCTACCCCTCCGACATTCCAAACTCAAAAATATCCCTTAGTTACAGTTGTTTTATTTATTCTAAACATGTTCATGTTTTATCTTTCAGGGTGTGTATGGTCTACAGCATTTGTGGACCAAAATATATAGAGAAGAATTGTCTAGAATACTGTCCCAAAACCGTTTATCTTTTCACATTTTGGATGTTCAGCGTGGTTTTCATCATTCTCTGTTCCAGCATAGTATTTGGATTCTGTGTGATCCTTTACACCAGTGTCTCTCAAAGTGGGGTCCACGGACCACTGGTGAT
This sequence comes from Macrothele yani, assembly GCA_039090855.1. Classification (NCBI taxonomy): domain Eukaryota; kingdom Metazoa; phylum Arthropoda; class Arachnida; order Araneae; family Macrothelidae; genus Macrothele; species Macrothele yani. The sequence continues at coordinate 164,889,805 of CM077002.1, forward strand.
CCGCGGCGGCCTATCTAGTGGTCCGCAGGAAATTTCATAAGAAAAATTAACGAAGAATGTGAGAATCCCTCCTCTTAAATTTTGAGTGTATGCTCGACACGAATATCCAGAGCTAACAGAAAGAGCCATTTAATCATTTTCCTTACAAATGTGAGTTTAGATTTTCGGATTTAGTTTAAATTAAGAGCAAGAAAAGAAATAGATTAGATGTAAAAGCTACTCTACTACTCAAACTGTCCGTCATCCAACCGGATATAGATAGCTTGGTAAAAGATCGCAAGCAGCACAATCCCTCTCACAAATGCTACGATTATTATTGTAGTTGTTATTTTTGTTATTAATTACCGAATCTTTATACGTGGACTTTCAGAAAAGTAGTAAAATCAAAATAGAAGTCAAAGTATAATTGCCCATATCACATTTTGCGTATAATGTAACTTGAATTGTATGGAGAAATCTTTTGCCGAGGCTCATGGGCGTAACTAGAATTTAGGTAAGGGGGAGGGGAGTTGCGGTTTTCGGAGGTTTAAGTAATTTCCAATAAGTAATACCTGTTATAAATCTTACTTTTTGACTTTTGGCGTAGTCAGGGGAGGGGGTTTCGAGGGTTTGAACCCCCAAAACTCCCTCCCCTGATTACGCCCGTGCTGTGCCTACATTGCCAATTATTTAATTAAGCGAATGATGTCTTTTTCGTAATACAACTGACAAAAAAAAAATCATAACTTACCAAACTCTTTCTTTCTTTATGGAATATAGGTACTCTAAAAATTACTTTTTTTCACATACGGTTGGCAACCTACCGGTATTTTAAGCACCTGGTCGGATTTGGCAATTTTTTGCCTAAGGCCGGTGGCAACTGCTAGGGGAAGGTATGATTTTCAAGTAAAAAAACAGCTGAAAATTTGCTGAAAAAAGCCTAAAATTCACCAAAAGAAGCGAAAATAAACAAAAAATTACATTTCAAAGGGGGGGGGGAATCGAGCTGGAGCTCAAAAGCCCGTCTATAAATCACATAAATCGGGGGATACTTTGGTTGTGTCTTTCCTTGGAGCGGGGGGTGGGGTCATTACTACTCACCGGCCGATGAGGATGTCCGGTAGGTGTTAATATTATTAACTAGGGTTGGCAATCTCAATTTCAGACTATATATTTTTCGTTTTCAAATTTCTCCCTGCTTGGTGGTCCGCGATAAGTAAAGAAATGCTTAAAGTGGTCCATGAGCGACCAAAGTTTGAGAAACACTCCTCTACACTGCCTCATTTGGAAGTAATAACAATCATTATATCTCTCAAGCTCTTCAATGCCACACTGAAGAATGTTTCTCAACCACTGAACTAGAAAAGACAAGGTGATAAAAATTAATGGAGATTATTTAACCCACTTTCGTTTTGCTGAGGACATAGTCCCCATCGAGATATTGACTAACCCTGTGGTCTGCAATGATGACGTCTCACTTGAGCTTCCCCAAATATGGCGCACATTTCTTCGAGCTTAGCACGTTTCTGTGGACATCTCTCGTTGTTGCATGCACGCGAAGCAACATAGCATGTTGTCGTATTCTGTTTATGTTTGTTTTTCTAAATTTTTCTGTTGTTTAGTTCTCCTGTCTTGCCTATCCACGCATAAGTCTGAAGAAGGCACCCGTTGGTGTTGAAAGCTTACGCTTTAATAATCATATTTTTACGTCAATAAACGGATATTTTTATTCCTTTTCTTAATAATACTTTATTTTGCTAATGAGCAAAAATATGCATAAAGCATTGGCAGTTTAAAAGATTAAATAAGTATATAGTAGTACATGAAGACATGAAAAGATAAAATCTTGATTTATATAAGCTGAGGAATTAAGTCCGTTAAAACATTAATCTGCCACTTAAAGATAAACATTTTGCGCAGCTATGAACGAATGGTTTTCTTAACAGGTGTTAGGAGCGCGAAAGTAGGTCAAGCACTCAACCACTTAAACAAAAAGAAGAAACCATCGAGTGCTGAAAAGTCATCCATACACACCTGCAAACCGTGAGATCAATAGAATACAGGAAATTCTCATTGCACGACTGTTGAAATAAACATGGAGAAGTGCATGCTTGGCATTACTAGGAAGGATAGAAAGAATTCATGGATCAGGAAAATGACGGGAGTTGGTGACATCATGATCAGAACTGGAAACGAGTCAAACATTTTGGACCCGACCCAGACCTGGACGTCACATAATTGGACCAGACCAGGACAAATCTGCTTTGAACTCTAGTATCTATATATATACAATGCGTTCAAAAAGTCTCTCCGCCGTGGGTGTCTTAGGTTATACGGAAATCAAAGAACTGTATTAAGGGAACGTATAATTTACTCACTCAGTTATATGAAGTATTGAAACTGACGTCCTTCATTGGCAAGACATAACCTAATTGTTTTACGCATATTTTTAAACATATCTGCGAGTATCAAAAACTCCTCCGCACTAATAATAAGAATGTTCCGTCTATATTTGATGGCTCTGTAGTCAGAAGTTTTGAATTAAGTAACTTGTTGTAAGTTTAATTTCAATTTTTGTTGTTTTCTTGATAATATATCAATCTTCAGAATATGTTTCACAGCAACACCAATTTTCACAAGCTTCTGATGAGCTGAAAGTTTCCAAAATTGGGATGTTGCTTTTAACATTGCCCCTCAGAAGGAAGGACCCTCTTCCTTTAATTTGCATGACAAATCATTTTTCAGTCCCCGGACACCAGTCGAGCACAAAATTCCACAGTGCGCATTTTTCTTTGAAAAACATTTTTTTTTTTTTTTTTTTTTGCTTTTCAAAAATATAACGGAAGTAAAACTGGGTCGAAATAGAATCTGGAACACCTTAACCCGACCCGTTTGACCCGCAAGAAATTGTCGACCCATGACCCGTTTCCATCTCTGATCATGATCAAGGCAAAATTACTGAAATGGTAATGGATTGGGCGTATTGATAGAATTGACCACCGTTAAACAGCTGAAATACTGGACTGGTTATTAAGGGAAGGAAAACACCCAGAAGACAGCCATGTGAGAGATGGGTGGATGAAATTCGTAATCATGTTGGAGTGACATGGCTCAAGACAGAAAGTTGTAGAAGAAATTTGGGGAGGCTTTCATCCAGCAGTGGATTTATAATGGATGACGATGAGATAGATAGATAGTGATATTATTGATGTTGCTTAAAGAATCAAAGGGCAACATCGAATGTCGCGTGCCATATTTTCGCCCCTTCTGCCCTACGATGTTTGTCACCATAACCGTCCGCATCTCATGGTGATGATTATGCAGAATTTACAGGGCAACTTAAGTTTCATTTCATACTTTTTTAACGGTGTTGAAATATGAAGGAATTAAGTGCGCAAATTTCTGTTAGTTACCTGAAGTATTGATACAGTCATATTAAAATGGTGATGTTCTAAGGTTGAAGTTGTATAGATTGCAGCTAAAGGTGAGGCGGAATTCACCAGGAATTGATTTGTTTTGCCCCTGTGATCCAGGTCATGACATAAACATGCGACGAATAGTGACAGCTCCTGTAAAAAAAAAAAGAGAGAAAGAGTGATCAGAATATAGTTTTTGAAGTAAATCTAAATTTTAGCGTTTAATTCAGTATAAGTTATAATTTGTAGTTTATGCACTATCCGTAAAAATACAATCTACATCTCCAATAAGTTACAGGACTGACCGCATGACTGACGTAACATCAGCGGGATAAAAATAGCACGTGTATGCCAGAAGACAGTTGCTGGGGACGAACCCTATTGAAAATGGACGAAATGGGGTTAAAGATCAGGACATAGGAGCGGGACCCATTTCATTGGCCTTATGCTTCATAACTTGCGTAAAAATGGTTCGATTTCGATGAAATTTTAGTATGTGTTAGGGGACCACCTGGGGACGAATCCTTTTGAAAATGGGCGAAATAGGGCCAAACCTTAGGACATAGGAGTGGGATCCATTCCATTGCCCTTATGCGTCAAAACTTAAGTAAAAGTGATTCGATTGCGACAAAACTTTATCATGTTGTTCTGGAGATTAACTGAAACGGTTTTGTTGAATATCATCGAAATGGGGTCAAAGGTCAGGACACAGGAGCGAGATTTATTCCACAGCCATTATCCTTATAGCTTGACTAAAAATGCATCTGTTGCGACAAAACTTATGTAGTTCCGGAGGTATACTGAACAGGTTCTGTTGAATGTCCTCGAAATGGGGTCAAAGGTCACGACATAGGAGCGGGATCCATTCCATCGCCCTTATGCGCCATAACTTACGCAAAAATGCTTCTATTGCGACAAAACTTTAGTATGTTGTTCCGGAGGTACACTGAACTGGTTCTGTTTAATATCATTGAAATGGGGTCAAAGGTCAGGGCATAGAAGCGAGATTTATTCCACAGCCATTATCCTCATAACTTGAGTAATGATTTCTGGTATGTTGGAAAGCGTATCATAATCAATGCATTGCATGATTTTACTAACTTGTTTTAGGCATAGAAGATCCGAGAGTAAACATCCGTTTTTGTTGGAAACTTGGTGAATCAGCTACTGAAACTTACAGAATGTTAAAAGAAGCATACAGAGACATAGAATTATCCTGAGGTAGAGTTTTCAAATGGTATGCAGGGTTTCGGGACGGGCGAGAATCCTTTGATGATGATCCGAGGTCTTGGCGGCCCTCCAGTGTCCGGACAGCGGAAAAAATCGAAGAGGTGAGGAATCAGTTAAAGAAAGATCGCCGAATTACAGCGAGACTTTTGGCTCAGTCGGTGGGCATCATCATTAAGTTTATCTGCCATAAGATTTTATGCGAGGATCTGGGAAAACGAAATCTTAATGCCAGATTGGTACTCCGCATTCTGAGTGATGACCAAAAGGAGGCTCGTTCATCGATCTGTTCCGATCTGGTGGGCACTGCAGCTGAGGATGCTCATTTGCAGGAGGTGAAACATGGTGCCTACAGTATGATCCACAAACCAAGCGATAATGTGCTGAATGGAGAGGTACCCGCTTACAGTATCATGCAGACATTACTAAATCTATCCAAGCAGCCGTGACAAAATAACTCGCGGATATCCCGGAAAGTGACTCCTAGAACTGTTGTCAGGATCAAAAACGCTGGAAACAGTGCGTTGATTCAGAAGGGCGGTATTTTGAAGGTTACCATCATTAATTGTGAGCATGGTACTTTTTTAATATTCTTTATTGCGTCAGTCCTGGAACTTTTTGGACGTAGGTTGTATTTCCGGTAGAAGACTGACCAATTAGCAAACATACTTGAACTTAGACATTCAGATGAGTGTACTGTGAGAGCCAATAAATATACTTATTTCAACAACGTAAAAACACTGTTAAAAACATTTCCGTAGCTGCTCTTTCGCACAACCCTTCTGAACATCCGTCGCATTTCATCAGTGGTAGAGAATAGAGAGTAGTGTAAAATTTCAGGCGGTTGCATGGGTGACTACGATGGCTGAAGTTTTTTTTTTCAACCCTTCCGAACATCCGTCGCATTTCATCAGTGGTAGAGAATAGAGAGTAGTGTAAAATTTCAGGCGGTTGCATGGGTGACTACGATGGCTGAAGTTTTTTTTCCGAACATCCGTCGCATTTCATCAGTGGTACATGACTACGATGGCTGAAGTTTTTATTCAACCCTTCCGAACATCCGTCGCATTTCATCAGTGGTAGAGAATAGAGAGTAGTGTAAAATTTCAGGTTGCATCTACGATGGCTGAAGTTTTTTTTCATTCCGAACATCCGTCGCATTTCATCAGTGGTAGAGAATAGAGCAGGCGGTTGCATGGGTGACTACGATGGCTGAAGTTTTTTTTCGAAGTCGCATTTCATCAGTTAATAGAGAGTAGTGTAAAATTTCATTGCATGGGTGACTACGATGGCTGAAGTTTTTTTTCAACCCTTCCGAACATCCGTCGCATTTCATCAGTGGTAGAGAATAGAGAGTAGTGTAAAATTTCAGGCGGTTGCATGGGTGACTACGATGGCTGAAGTTTTTTTCAACCCTTCCGAACATCCGTCGCATTTCATCAGTGGTAGAGAATAGAGAGTAGTGTAAAATTTCAGGCGGTTGCATGGGTGACTACGATGGCTGAAGTTTTTTTTTTCAACCCTTCCGAACATCCGTCGCATTTCATCAGTGGTAGAGAATAGAGAGTAGTGTAAAATTTCAGGCGGTTGCATGGGGGACTACGATGGCTGAAGTTTTTTTTTTCAACCCTTCCGAACATCCGTCGCATTTCATCAGTGGTAGAGAATGGAGAGTAGTGTAAAATTTCAGGTGGGTGCATGGATGAGTACGATGGCTGAAGTTTTTTTTCAACCCTTCCGAACATCCGTCGCATTTCATCAGTGGTAGAGAATAGAGAGTAGTGTAAAATTTCAGGCGGTTGCATGGGTGACTACGATGGCTGAAGTTTTTTTTTCAACCCTTCCGAACATCCGTCGCATTTCATCAGTGGTAGAGAATAGAGAGTAGTGTAAAATTTCAGGCGGTTGCATGGGGGACTACGATGGCTGAAGGTTTTTTTTCAACCCTTCCGAACATCCGTCGCATTTCATCAGTGGTAGAGAATGCAGAGTAGTGTAAAATTTCAGGCGGGTGCATGGGTGACTACGATGGCTGAAGTTTTTTTTTTCAACCCTTCCGAACATCCGTCGCATTTCATCAGTGGTAGAGAATAGAGAGTAGTGTAAAATTTCAGGCGGTTGCATGGGGGACTACGATGGCTGAAGTTTTTTTTTCAACCCTTCCGAACATCCGTCGCATTTCATCAGTGGTAGAGAATAGAGAGTAGTGTAAAATTTCAGGCGGTTGCATGGGTGACTACGATGGCTGAAGTTTTTTTTCAACCCTTCCGAACATCCGTCGCATTTCATCAGTGGTAGAGAATAGAGAGTAGTGTAAAATTTCAGGCGGTTGCATGGGGGACTACGATGGCTGAAGTTTTTTTCAACCCTTCCGAACATCCGTCGCATTTCATCAGTGGTAGAGAATAGAGAGTAGTGTAAAATTTCAGGCGGTTGCATGGGTGACTACGATGGCTGAAGTTTTTTTTCAACCCTTCCGAACATCCGTCGCATTTCATCAGTGGTAGAGAATAGAGAGTAGTGTAAAATTTCAGGCGGTTGCATGGGGGACTACGATGGCTGAAGGTTTTTTTCAACCCTTCCGAACATCCGTCGCATTTCATCAGTGGTAGAGAATAGAGAGTAGTGTAAAATTTCAGGCGGTTGCATGGGTGACTACGATGGCTGAAGTTTTTTTTTCAACCCTTCCGAACATCCGTCGCATTTCATCAGTGGTAGAGAATAGAGAGTAGTGTAAAATTTCAGGCGGTTGCATGGGGGACTACGATGGCTGAAGGTTTTTTCAACCCTTCCGAACATCCGTCGCATTTCATCAGTGGTAGAGAATAGAGAGTAGTGTAAAATTTCAGGTGGGTGCATGGATGAGTACGATGGCTGAAGTCAACCCTTCCGAACATCCGTCGCATTTCATCAGTGGTAGAGAATAGAGAGTAGTGTAAAATTTCAGGCGGTTGCATGGGTGACTACGATGGCTGAAGTTTTTTTTCAACCCTTCCGAACATCCGTCGCATTTCATCAGTGGTAGAGAATAGGAGAGTAGTGTAAAATTTCAGGCGGTTGCATGGATGAGTACGATGGCTGAAGTTTTTTTTCAACCCTTCCGAACATCCGTCGCATTTCATCAGTGGTAGAGAATAGAGAGTAGTGTAAAATTTCAGGCGGTTGCATGGGTGACTACGATGGCTGAAGTTTTTTTCAACCCTTCCGAACATCCGTCGCATTTCATCAGTGGTAGAGAATAGAGAGTAGTGTAAAATTTCAGGCGGTTGCATGGGTGACTACGATGGCTGAAGGTTTTTTTTTTTTCAACCCTTCCGAACATCCGTCGCATTTCATCAGTGGTAGAGAATAGAGAGTAGTGTAAAATTTCAGGCGGTTGCATGGGTGACTACGATGGCTGAAGTTTTTCAACCCTTCCGAGTACGAGAGAATGGTTTTGAACTACGATGGCTTTTTCAACCCTTCCGAACATCCGTCGCATTTCATCAGTGGTAGAGAATAGGAGAGTAGTGTAAAATTTCAGGCGGTTGCATGGGTGACTACGATGGCTGAAGTTTTTTTTTCAACCCTTCCGAACATCCGTCGCATTTCATCAGTGGTAGAGAATAGAGAGTAGTGTAAAATTTCAGGCGGTTGCATGGGGGACTACGATGGCTGAAGGTTTTTTTCAACCCTTCCGAACATCCGTCGCATTTCATCAGTGGTAGAGAATAGAGAGTAGTGTAAAATTTCAGGCGGTTGCATGGGGGACTACGATGGCTGAAGGTTTTTTTTCAACCCTTCCGAACATCCGTCGGATTTCATCAGTGGTAGAGAATGCAGAGTAGTGTAAAATTTCAGGCGGGTGCATGGGTGACTACGATGGCTGAAGTTTTTTTTTTCAACCCTTCCGAACATCCGTCGCATTTCATCAGTGGTAGAGAATAGAGAGTAGTGTAAAATTTCAGGCGGTTGCATGGGGGACTACGATGGCTGAAGGTTTTTTTTCAACCCTTCCGAACATCCGTCGCATTTCATCAGTGGTAGAGAATGGAGAGTAGTGTAAAATTTCAGGTGCATGGAGGACTACGATGGCTGAAGTTTTTTTTTCAACCCTTCCGAACATCCGTCGCATTTCATCAGTGGTAGAGAATAGAGAGTAGTGTAAAATTTCAGGCGGTTGCATGGGGGACTACGATGGCTGAAGGTTTTTTTTCAACCCTTCCGAACATCCGTCGCATTTCATCAGTGGTAGAGAATGCAGAGTACTGTAAAATTTCAGGCGGGTGCATGGGTGACTACGATGGCTGAAGTTTTTTTTTCAACCCTTCCGAACATCCGTCGCATTTCATCAGTGGTAGAGAATAGAGAGTAGTGTAAAATTTCAGGCGGTTGCATGGGGGACTACGATGGCTGAAGGTTTTTTTTCAACCCTTCCGAACATCCGTCGCATTTCATCAGTGGTAGAGAATGCAGAGTAGTGTAAAATTTCAGGCGGGTGCATGGGTGACTACGATGGCTGAAGTTTTTTTTTCAACCCTTCCGAACATCCGTCGCATTTCATCAGTGGTAGAGAATAGAGAGTAGTGTAAAATTTCAGGCGGTTGCATGGGGGACTACGATGGCTGAAGTTTTTTTTCAACCCTTCCGAACATCCGTCGCATTTCATCAGTGGTAGAGAATAGAGAGTAGTGTAAAATTTCAGGCGGTTGCATGGGTGACTACGATGGCTGAAGTTTTTTTTTCAACCCTTCCGAACATCCGTCGCATTTCATCAGTGGTAGAGAATAGAGAGTAGTGTAAAATTTCAGGCGGTTGCATGGGGGACTACGATGGCTGAAGGTTTTTTTTCAACCCTTCCGAACATCCGTCGCATTTCATCAGTGGTAGAGAATAGAGAGTAGTGTAAAATTTCAGGCGGTTGCATGGGGGACTACGATGGCTGAAGGTTTTTTTTCAACCCTTCCGAACATCCGTCGCATTTCATCAGTGGTAGAGAATGCAGAGTAGTGTAAAATTTCAGGCGGGTGCATGGGTGACTACGATGGCTGAAGTTTTTTTTTTCAACCCTTCCGAACATCCGTCGCATTTCATCAGTGGTAGAGAATAGAGAGTAGTGTAAAATTTCAGGCGGTTGCATGGGGGACTACGATGGCTGAAGGTTTTTTTTCAACCCTTCCGAACATCCGTCGCATTTCATCAGTGGTAGAGAATGGAGAGTAGTGTAAAATTTCAGGCGGTTGCATGGGTGACTACGATGGATGAGTACGATGGCTGAAGTTTTTTCAACCCTTCCGAACATCCGTCGCATTTCATCAGTGGTAGAGAATGCAGAGAGTAGTGTAAAATTTCAGGCGGTTGCATGGGTGACTACGATGGCTGAAGTTTTTTTTTTCAACCCTTCCGAACATCCGTCGCATTTCATCAGTGGTAGAGAATAGAGAGTAGTGTAAAATTTCAGGCGGTTGCATGGGGGACTACGATGGCTGAAGGTTTTTTTTCAACCCTTCCGAACATCCGTCGCATTTCATCAGTGGTAGAGAATGGAGAGTAGTGTAAAATTTCAGGCGGGTGCATGGGTGACTACGATGGCTGAAGTTTTTTTCAACCCTTCCGAACATCCGTCGCATTTCATCAGTGGTAGAGAATAGAGAGTAGTGTAAAATTTCAGGCGGTTGCATGGGGGACTACGATGGCTGAAGGTTTTTTTTCAACCCTTCCGAACATCCGTCGCATTTCATCAGTGGTAGAGAATAGAGAGTAGTGTAAAATTTCAGGCGGTTGCATGGGGGACTACGATGGCTGAAGGTTTTTTTTCAACCCTTCCGAACATCCGTCGCATTTCATCAGTGGTAGAGAATAGAGAGTAGTGTAAAATTTCAGGCGGTTGCATGGGGGACTACGATGGCTGAAGGTTTTTTTTCAACCCTTCCGAACATCCGTCGCATTTCATCAGTGGTAGAGAATGCAGAGTACTGTAAAATTTCAGGCGGGTGCATGGGTGACTACGATGGCTGAAGTTTTTTTTCAACCCTTCCGAACATCCGTCGCATTTCATCAGTGGTAGAGAATAGAGAGTAGTGTAAAATTTCAGGCGGTTGCATGGGGGACTACGATGGCTGAAGGTTTTTTTTCAACCCTTCCGAACATCCGTCGCATTTCATCAGTGGTAGAGAATGCAGAGTACTGTAAAATTTCAGGTGGGTGCATGGAGGACTACGATGGCTGAAGTTTTTTTTCAACCCTTCCGAACATCCGTCGCATTTCATCAGTGGTAGAGAATAGAGAGTAGTGTAAAATTTCAGGCGGGTGCATGGGTGACTACGATGGCTGAAGTTTTTTTTTTCAACCCTTCCGAACATCCGTCGCATTTCATCAGTGGTAGAGAATAGAGAGTAATGTAAAATTTCAGGCGGTTGCATGGGTGACTACGATGGCTGAAGTTTTTTTTTCAACCCTTCCGAACATCCGTCGCATTTCATCAGTGGTAGAGAATAGAGAGTAGTGTAAAATTTCAGGCGGTTGCATGGGGGACTACGATGGCTGAAGGTTTTTTTTTCAACCCTTCCGAACATCCGTCGCATTTCATCAGTGGTAGAGAATGCAGAGTACTGTAAAATTTCAGGCGGTGCATGGAGGACTACGATGGCTGAAGTTTTTTTCAACCCTTCCGAACATCCGTCGCATTTCATCAGTGGTAGAGAATAGAGAGTAGTGTAAAATTTCAGGCGGTTGCATGGGGGACTACGATGGCTGAAGGTTTTTTTTCAACCCTTCCGAACATCCGTCGCATTTCATCAGTGGTAGAGAATGCAGAGTAGTGTAAAATTTCAGGCGGGTGCATGGGTGACTACGATGGCTGAAGTTTTTTTTCAACCCTTCCGAACATCCGTCGCATTTCATCAGTGGTAGAGAATGCAGAGTACTGTAAAATTTCAGGTGGGTTGCATGGAGGACTACGATGGCTGAAGTTTTTTTTTTCAACCCTTCCGAACATCCGTCGCATTTCATCAGTGGTAGAGAATAGAGAGTAGTGTAAAATTTCAGGCGGTTGCATGGGGGACTACGATGGCTGAAGGTTTTTTTTCAACCCTTCCGAACATCCGTCGGATTTCATCAGTGGTAGAGAATAGAGAGTAGTGTAAAATTTCAGGCGGTTGCATGGGGGACTACGATGGCTGAAGGTTTTTTTTCAACCCTTCCGAACATCCGTCGCATTTCATCAGTGGTAGAGAATAGAGAGTAGTGTAAAATTTCAGGCGGTTGCATGGGGGACTACGATGGCTGAAGGTTTTTTTTCAACCCTTCCGAACATCCGTCGGATTTCATCAGTGGTAGAGAATGCAGAGTAGTGTAAAATTTCAGGCGGGTGCATGGGTGACTACGATGGCTGAAGTTTTTTTTCAACCCTTCCGAACATCCGTCGCATTTCATCAGTGGTAGAGAATAGAGAGTAGTGTAAAATTTCAGGCGGTTGCATGGGGGACTACGATGGCTGAAGGTTTTTTTTCAACCCTTCCGAACATCCGTCGCATTTCATCAGTGGTAGAGAATGCAGAGTACTGTAAAATTTCAGGTGCATGGAGGACTACGATGGCTGAAGTTTTTTTTTTCAACCCTTCCGAACATCCGTCGCATTTCATCAGTGGTAGAGAATAGAGAGTAGTGTAAAATTTCAGGCGGGTGCATGGGTGACTACGATGGCTGAAGTTTTTTTTTTCAACCCTTCCGAACATCCGTCGCATTTCATCAGTGGTAGAGAATAGAGAGTAATGTAAAATTTCAGGCGGGTGCATGGGTGACTACGATGGCTGAAGTTTTTTTTTTCAACCCTTCCGAACATCCGTCGCATTTCATCAGTGGTAGAGAATAGAGAGTAGTGTAAAATTTCAGGCGGTTGCATGGGGGACTACGATGGCTGAAGGTTTTTTTTCAACCCTTCCGAACATCCGTCGCATTTCATCAGTGGTAGAGAATGCAGAGTACTGTAAAATTTCAGGCGGTTGCATGGAGGACTACGATGGCTGAAGTTTTTTTTCAACCCTTCCGAACATCCGTCGCATTTCATCAGTGGTAGAGAATAGAGAGTAGTGTAAAATTTCAGGCGGTTGCATGGGGGACTACGATGGCTGAAGGTTTTTTTTCAACCCTTCCGAACATCCGTCGCATTTCATCAGTGGTAGAGAATGCAGAGTACTGTAAAATTTCAGGCGGGTGCATGGGTGACTACGATGGCTGAAGTTTTTTTTTTCAACCCTTCCGAACATCCGTCGCATTTCATCAGTGGTAGAGAATAGAGAGTAATGTAAAATTTCAGGCGGGTGCATGGGTGACTACGATGGCTGAAGTTTTTTTTTCAACCCTTCCGAACATCCGTCGCATTTCATCAGTGGTAGAGAATAGAGAGTAGTGTAAAATTTCAGGCGGGTGCATGGAGGACTACGATGGCTAAAGTTTTTTTCAACCCTTCCGAACATCCGTCGCATTTCATCAGTGGTAGAGAATGCAGAGTAGTGTAAAATTTCAGGCGGGTGCATGGGTGACTACGATGGCTGAAGTTTTTTTTTTCAACCCTTCCGAACATCCGTCGCATTTCATCAGTGGTAGAGAATAGAGAGTAGTGTAAAATTTCAGGCGGGTGCATGGAGGACTACGATGGCTGAAGGTTTTTTCAACCCTTCCGAACATCCGTCGCATTTCATCAGTGGTAGAGAATGGAGAGTACTGTAAAATTTCAGGCGGGTGCATGGGTGACTACGATGGCTGAAGTTTTTTTTTTCAACCCTTCCGAACATCCGTCGCATTTCATCAGTGGTAGAGAATAGAGAGTAGTGTAAAATTTCAGGCGGGTGCATGGAGGACTACGATGGCTAAAGTTTTTTTTTTCAACCCTTCCGAACATCCGTCGCATTTCATCAGTGGTAGAGAATAGAGAGTAGTGTAAAATTTCAGGCGGTTGCATGGGGGACTACGATGGCTGAAGGTTTTTTTTCAACCCTTCCGAACATCCGTCGCATTTCATCAGTGGTAGAGAATAGAGAGTAGTGTAAAATTTCAGGCGGTTGCATGGGTGACTACGATGGCTGAAGTTTTTTTTTTTTTCAACCCTTCCGAACATCCGTCGCATTTCATCAGTGGTAGAGAATAGAGAGTAGTGTAAAATTTCAGGCGGTTGCATGGGTGACTACGATGGCTGAAGTTTTTTTTTTTTTTTTTAAGATCGTTTTACGAAAAATGGTTTATGAACATTACGGGAAAAAAAAAAAAAAAAAAAAAGCACCGGAATCTGAATCTGCCGCAATTAGTATGTCCTGTCTGTACTGTTTACCTTAAAAGTGCAGCTCTTGTAAGTTTAACTATAACTTTTGGTTCCTAGTAAATTTTGAGATCATTCAACTAAAACAGTCGCCCCGGTGGCACTGCCACGGGTCTGTAGTTTATTGTCCGAGCTGGGCCAGAGTCCCGGATCAAGCATGAGCGTCATGTGCGCCCTTCGGCACTAACCCTTTCTCCTCCCTGCTTCCAACGGCTCAAAATCAAGGAAGGTCCTTATTCCCGCCTACCCCACCCATACCAAAAAACATTTTTAAAAGATTTTCCAAACGCGTTTCGTTGCAACAAAAAGGTTTATGATATCACTAGCTTTACTACCCGGCTTTGCCCGGGATTTAGGCTTATTAATTTCATATTCCCTTATATGTCACTCAAATAATCGGGAAAAAAATTGATTCTTGCAAAAACGAAAAAGCTGATTTCACAAATTCGGTCATTACAAATTATTTATTCATAGTGTGATTATTTCAACACTTTGCCGCACACAACATTTTTGGCTTCTCCTTCATCGGCGACAATATATAATTTTCTTGAATCTTTGCACTTGACATTCCAACATACAGCTGTCCATGTGAGAAGCATCAAATGCATCTCGTGCTTTCAGTTTCAGACGTCTTTGAGGGACGAATCTCTGGGATAAGAAAGTTCAAAATGTATCTTTGCGAATAGTGTATGAAACTGGCTGAAATTTTAATGAACACCACAAATCGTTAATAGGAACATGACCTCCAAATTTCGCCTGAATCGGTAAATAACTTTTTAAATTAGCCGTCAAAATTTTATTAACCGTTTCTGCGTTTATATTTCTGTTTAGTGATGAATTAAAAATTCCATGCCTACTTTAAAAAGTTTTGACCGGATTCCGGCGAAATGTTGAGGGACTCTTATTATCAATTCATGGTGTTGATAAAAATTTCAGCCCGCTTCGTTAAGATTTCGCAAAGTTCGTTTTTGCATTTTTTTATGCACTGTTCTCAAATAATAGAAACACCTGTGGATGTGCCGCGGCGATGAATGCAGTCACTTGCTTTCAGATAACGATGACGTAGCAAACGACGCTGACTTCATTGATTAGCTTATTAATTAATTCATAACTCGCGAACGGAACAACGTAGAGATCTTAAAATAGTTGCGTTGACCTAGAAATTCCAGTATTAATAAGCTATGCAAATTTCACGATGCCACACTTCGGCATTCGAGAGTTTTTGCTGCTTCAGACAAACAGAAGTTTTGTGTTTTACATATAAAATAAAATAATCGAGACGTTCGTGAGAACGAAGATTTAGTCTTCATAAAAAGTGTATTTCATTTCCGAGAATGCATAAAAATGTTGCAACATCAGAGAAGCGCAAAGTATTGCCAGACAGCAGAGAGGAACACTTAATTTGAAGCAAAAAGTATAGAGGTATGATCAACATATCGATTAAGAGAGGTGGCTGAAGACAGGCTTCCAAAACTTTAGAATATTTACTGCGGAGACTAACTCACAGTATGATGTGTTTCTTTTAAGAAATATTCAAGGATTCCTTTATATTTCGATGAGGAAGACAGAGAGACAATATTAATTTCATACCATTCCAGTTAATGTCCTCGAGATTGGATGAATGTTCAGCTAATACAAATCTGATGTTTCCATTTTTTACTGAGTGCTTATTTTAGTTCAAATTCTTCTTTCCTCCCCTAAATATCTGAGAATTTTTGGAAACATTTAAATAAAAGCAGCATGCTTTAAACTGTGATTTAGGTGCGGCAGCCAAAACTTGTGTGGAATTTTAGGACAGTCTTTTCGGTCAAGGCTTTTAGCGTTTGTTAGCAGGCAAACAGTTTTCACTGCCCTAATCTGTGATGAGTTATTGTAAATGTTATTTACTCCTGATGAAAACTCAAGCTTTGGTTTGTCGAAAAATGTATAGGTTTTTCTGATATTGTGTAATTTTTTGCGTCCAGATAAAAATCGTAGTTAGACAAAAAGAGAGTTGCTGTCTTTGATATACACTATAGGAGCAAAACATTATAACCACCTATATATTATCATGCGTAAAACCTATACGATACTAAGCTGATGACCTACACTGTAGGAGATCAGCTTATCTTTTTTAACCCGCGAACCCTTTTCAACATTATATTGCTATCGCGAACCCGAGGACTTCTCCTCAAATGATACCTTGTGGGCGTGGATAGACCTCACATCCCGTACATGAAAAATCAAATTTAATATAGTCTTCAATGCATTTTTTAGTACCACTCAGATGTACCTTGAACATTTTAAAGCAATGTTTCGGAATTTTTGACAGTTGAATGCGTTTTACGGGATTTCAGATCATCTTGCGGTACATTTGAAGATAGAATATCATTATTTTGCTCCTCATTACCACGTTTTACGGTTCCAGTCTTCACCCAGTGATCCATGATTGCACAGTAAAAAACTACTAATGACAGGTATTTCCACTTTGAAATTCAAAATTTTCACAAGCTTCCACAATTCCAATGCTGCCTTAACGATGCACCTACTTTCGATGCCCAGAGAGTACCGGTGAACAACAGTAGCACATGCGCACTCTGCAAGGTCATCCCAGAAGCTAAAGACTAACCGATTTCTTTCTACTTTAGAGTCAGGTACAAAGGACTATTCCGTGATCTTGTGATGTCACAAAGTGCACTCTTTCCCTCGCTTCGGGTGTCCATCGCACATGGATGTTTATGAAATACATAATACAGCTCCCATCACTCTCTCATGAAAGCTGGCTGTGTATGAACGCGTATTCCAAACATCTGCAAAAAATAACTAAACTGTTAGTGCATTTCAATTTATTTGCGGTTTAAAAAAATATCTTTATTGTAATTTTATGGAGATGACATCACAGAATTTTTACCGCGAACCCCGAAGGGGTTCGTGAAACACCAAATGGGAACCACTGCTGTAGTCATCCGCAACCACTATGGCTGTACGTCGAAGCATGGACTCCGCGAGTCCCCGAAAGGTGTCCCCTGATATGCTGTACAATATCTACACGCGTTCTGCTTGTAGTTTTTCAGTGGCCAAGGTGGAGTATCTATACGTTGCAGCTGCCAATTCATATGGTCCCAAACATATTTAATTGGACTCATGTTGGACAACATGGGCGGCCATGAGAGAACATAGAAATCATCCTCCTGTATCTCGAAATAGTCCTGGACGATACGGGCCTTATGACATAGTAGGTTGATCTGCTGGACAACTCCATCTCGGTATGGAATACTGTCAACATAAACAGATAAATCTGGTCTTCAGTGATGAAAAGGCTTGCGATGCGTCTAGTCAATCCACTACTATCATAGGACGGAGATAGTACCAGAAAAACATCTCCTAGAGCATTACACACCAGCTAAATGCCTGCACCTGTAGGGTCACTGCATCTTGTACCATCTTCTCGCGACTTATACCCCACCCTTTATCTACTCGATGCAGTAGGAAACGGGATTCATTAGAGAAGGGAACTTTCTTCTTGACTTCCGCGGTTCATAGATGTGTTTTAGCAAATCCCAGATGTTATTGCTGCTGATATACTGTTGTTAGGGGTTTTGTGGTCACGTGTTTAAACCGTAGGTCCATGCATTGGACGGATTGTTGCACTGTCATTGTGGATATACATCTCATTATTCTGCGGGGAATTGGAGCCACACTAACTTAATATTTTGCACCACACAACCTGTAAAACGCAGTGATACTGTGTCATTCCACCTGTAAGAAAAACAGAAATATTGAACCATTACACCTGCAGGAGAGATAGGAATATTACTATCACATTTCCAAACCCTCTAGGAAAATTGCGTCACACACCACCTTGAAATTTTGCCGAAATTTCGCGCTCCCACATTTGTAAAGGATGGAGGAATACTGCGACACTTCACCTGCAAGGGAAGTAGGAACATTGGGCCTTTTTCTCTAGGAAAATTTGGTCACATACCACATTGGAATTTACCCGAAAATTTTCTTCCCTCCGCCTGCAAAGGATGCAGGAATACTGTGCCTTTCTACCGGCTGGGGAAGTAGGAATATTGCGCCATTCTATTTTCAAATTATACAGGAGAATCGCGTGACAACACTTTCAGATTTTGCCAAAATTTCGCGTTATTCCACTTGAAAAGGGTACAAAAATACTGGGCCATTCCACCCATAAGGAAAGTAAGAATATTGTGCCATTACATATTCAAATTCTTTAGAAAAATTGCGCCACGTCACTTTTAAATTTGGCGTGTCACCCCATCTGCAAAGGATGCAGCAATGCTGAGTCATTCCAACTAGAGTTTGAAACGGGTCAAAAATGTTGGACCAGTTTCGAAATCTGGTTGGAATGACTCAGCATTGGGGGCACCAGTATCGAGCACAGAATTCCACAATACGCTTTTATCATTGAAATATTTCTTTTTTCAAAAATAAAACGGAAATAAAACAGTGTTACAAATCGGGTCAGGAACATCTTGGCCCGACCCGTTTGACCCGCAAGAAATTGTCGACCCGCTGACCTGTTTTCATCTGTGATTACAACTACAAAAGCTACATCAATGTATATCTGTGTATTCTGCAGGAGTTTTACGCCATACCACCTTGGAATTCTGCGGAAATTTCTGACCACTCGGCTTGCCAAGAATGCAGGAATACTATGCCGTTCTAACTGCGAGAAACGTTGAGATTTTGCGCTATTCCACCTTCGAATTCGCTAGGGATATTGTGTCATTCCACCTACAACAACAGTGTCGTTTTTTTAATTAGCAGAAACGAAGTAAGCGATACCTTTGACTTCGACTTTCTGTATGAGAACGCCGTTTGATTAACGTTACATTTTTATCTCGCCAGCTCAAGTGCTGCGGCGTGCTGCTTTAAAAATCAAACGCAACAGCTGTAGACATTCTAACACATTCAGTAGATGTTTCAAAAAGCGAGTCCTCCCGTCAGGGGCAGATCCAGAAGTTTACTCTACGGGATGGGGGGTATAAAAAGGGGGGAGACATTATGAAAGGGTTTTTTAGATATACATTATACATAATTGTCGGTGTTACTCCTACCTGGAAGTTCCTTTGCAGGGTTTTTAAAACACTTTCACTTGCTTCAGGAATGTTAAATCGTTAAATACCTGAATTGGTGAATATATTTCAAATACGTGGAGATAATGTAAAAATAGACGATGTCATTGCCCTGTCCTCGTTATTTTATAAACAACGCACTGCAACTGAAACATTATCTATTTTTACATTATCTACACGTATTTGAAATACAGGGGTTGTCCAAAATAATGGAAACACTTTGAAACAATAGGTGTTACTCACCTAATATGGTGTGGGCGCACCCTTTGCATTTAAAACTGCTCGAATCCTCCTTGGAATGGACACAAACAAGTCCTGGATGGCGGTAAGTGGTATATTGTACCATTCTCCCTGCAGAAACCTGCTCCAATTCCTTGAGAGACGCCGGAGGAGGATAACGGGATCGCACTCTGTTTTCCAACACAGACCACAGGGGTTTAATGATATTTAAGTCCGGTAATTGTGCAGGCCACGGAAGGTGTGCAACTTCATCCTCATGTTCCTCAAAGCATGATTGAACAGTTCGACTTCTGTGAATCGGGGCATTGTCACCTTGAAAGGTGCAATCCCCTGACGGAAACAATGTCTGCGCCATTGAATGCACATGGTCGGCCAAAAGGGTGTCATAGTCACCGCTAGTGATCCGTCCGTGTAAGCTGATAATAGGACCTGCTGCAAACCACGAGATCATGGTCCAAACCATTACGGAACCGCCCCCATGCTTCACTGTAGGAAGGAGACAGTCTAGGTTGCAGGCTTCTGAGGGGGTTCTCCAGACGTAAACCCGTCCTGTGGTGGGGAATACTGAGAAACTTGATTCATCGGAAAACAAGACATGTTTCCATTGATCCGCAGTCCACGTTTTATGTTCCTGTCACCACTGTAGTCTCTGTTTCATATTCACCTGTGACAACAGGGATTTTGCAATCGCAGCTCTGCCGTAAATATTGTGCTTATGCAATTCCCTTCGCACGGTATGAGTCGACACTGGGTTTTGGAGATTCGCATTAAGCTCAGCAGTCACTTTCGTCGCGGTGGTCTTCCTCCTTGCGGTCACAGTCCTCTTTAATGTCCTCCTGTCTCTCACAGTGAGTTTGGTTTTCCTTCCACAGTTGTGTCTCGCAGATGATGTAGTGCCGTGAACATTGTATGCTGTCATGACCTTCGACACGGTACCTCTCGATACCCCAATACCGGTGCCACTGTGGTTACCGACGCACCAACCAGACGGGCTCCTACGATCTGCCCTCTTTGGAACTCCGGCAGGTCACTCATTGTGACTTCACCTGGTACGAAATTATGCAAACACCGATTTACAATGCAATCACACAGACCCTTGAGACTATAAGCAATACTTTTTTGCAAAAAAAAAAAAAATTGTAGCTACATGTTCGTTTTGCTCAAAAAGCAACACTGTTTTCAGCGAGGTGTTTCCATTATTTTGAACAACCCCTGTATATTCACCATTTCTATCGCCCTTTGGATTTAAATGCCACAAGATGGCGACACATAAGTTGGTAAGCCCATCAATACGAATTTGTGTAGTCAGATGCTGACTGATAAACCACGCATAGCGCTGTGAATTGTTGGTACCGTAGCGTAAAGCGGACGCACTCAGCTAGTTATCGAGAGATCTGGGATTCGATCCCAGCGGTGTCGGAAAACAATTTTTCAGTTGCCATGCGTTGTTTATAAAATAACGTGGACGGAGCGATGACATCGTCTATTTTTACGTTAAATACCTGAACGAGGGCCTTACCCTGTTTCGAGACGTTACAGAAGCTAGACAATATGACAATAGCAAAAAACTAACAAAAAATACCCCCATGCTTTTTTTCCTGCTATCCCTATCTTCCCTTTATCTTTTACGCGCTCTCTCTCTCTCTTTCTCTGTCTCTCTTTCTATTCTATTCCTTTCTTTTTCTTTTCTTACTGAAGCTAAATCAATGTAATACGTATTTTAAATCCAATTCCGTAGTGAATTTAATTGTTAATTTTTTTTAGGAAAATTGAAAACAAAATACACAAAGTTAATCATTTACGATCTTCGTTACTTTAAACGTAAAAACTTCGTTAATGTTTAGGGGGGTCGCTCCAGTCGCTCCCTTGCTGGATCCCCCACTGCCTCCCGTATTACGAATATGCTTCAGTATGACTACCCATGCAACTGATGAACACGTTTACAGCATTTTTAAAGCATATACGTCACAATTTTACAAAAAGTAGTGAGCGCCTTCACGATCTGCTGCGGACTTTTTTCATTTCCTTAAGCGAATACTGAACACTAAGAAAGCAGCATGTGCACAGAAAAAAAGAAGGTTCATAAAATGAAAAAAACAAAACAAACCCTGATAAATTTTACCTCTAATGGTTTAAAAATTCCTTTAGACTGATGCAGGACAACATATACGGAATTAGCCACAGAGAATCCATGATCCCAGTTGTGGTACGGAACACGCCTGTAGTTCTTCCGAACAGTTAGAGTAAATCGTACTAAACATTCGAAATCCAATTTTACTGCACTGGAAAAAAACTAAGTAATTAGCTAAGGAAAAATGAAGATCTTTATTTAATAAAAAGCATTGTTTTTATAAAAAAGGCATCAATAGGAGCAATCAAAAATAATATACACACAAATATTTCAGTTGGAAGTATATGTCATCACACAAATTCGCTAGTAAACAGACTACATCAAAAATAAAATACAATCGAAAAATGGCGGAAAAGGAAGATTAATCTAAATTCTCTAAGGAGACTGCAAGATGTTAAGATTATTTTCAGAGGTGTTTTTCCAACTATAACGAAGTAAATTTCTCCGTCATTTTTGGTCTACGCCTGGATTCGAACCCGAGGCCGCTTATTCCGGAACAAGTCGCTCTACCAACTGAGCTACGCAGACATTTATTCTGATTCCTATCTGCCTTTATGTCGTCGTGTGCGTCCTGCTGGCAGGTACGTCACATCTCCCCCCGAAAGAGGGCAGGGGGCATGGCCCACGGGTCAGCCGTGACCATGAATCGTTGCAGGCAGCCATCCACTGTAGAACGTGCACTTGAGAACTCCCAGTCAATCTGCTGTGTGGAATGCAACATCACACATTTTTATTTTTCAAAGCGCTGGAGAAGGAATTCTCTGATTTTTCCTATCTCGCGGTGTTTAAAGAACATCACACCAATGCGAGATTTTGAACGGTCGGGTCATCCGGATAGTTCGGGCGCCATTATAACGAAGTAAATTTCTCCGTCATTTTTGGTCTACGCCGGGATTCGAACCCGAGGCCGCTTATTCCGGAACAAGTCGCTCTACCAACTGAGCTACGCAGACATTTATTCTGATTCCTATCTGCCTTTATGTCGTCGTGTGCGTCCTGCTGGCAGGTACGTCACACAACTACTGAGAAAAATCGATGATCAACTTATGAGCATTTTTAGCACGTCTTTGTAAAAAGGTGCTTATTTTATCACTTTGTCCGCCCGTCCGCCTGTGGACACTATATCTCTGCAACTATTAGTCCGATTTGAAAAATTATTTTTACGTTGGAAAGCTTGAAATGTGAGAACGATGATCTTTGCTTTCCAGTTTTTTCCGATGCATGATTTCGCCACTGAAGGGCGTAAATGCAGATGCTATCGAGCTCAAAATACGTTTTATTCCATATATTTACTTCTAAATGTCCGATTGAAAAATTATTTTTCTTCAATTACTAATCAAAAACTACTATTATGGGAATTCTTACTAGGGATTTTTTTAATTTAATTGCAAATTTTCGCAGAAAACTCTTCTTCTTCTTCAGGCTGTCTTTTGTTGTCACTTATTCCCGTCACTATCGCGGTTACGGTTAACTTTGACGGTTACGGTTATTTTTCATCAAATCCTGCCAGATGTTAGGCAGGGAAAATCCTCTGCAGTCATTGATGATGGAATTTTGATTTTTCTCAATCTCTTTCCTTTTAGCTTTCTTTTTTGAAAATTGCTTTAGAAAAAAAAAAAAACCAAAAGAAGGAATAGAGATTGAGAAAATCGAAATTCCATCATTAATGACTGCAGAGGATTTTCCCTGCCTAACATCTGGCAGGATTTGATGAAAAATAACCGTAACCGTCAAGGTTAACCGTAACCAACTGAAAAATAGCCGTAACCGTCAAGGTTAAAGGTTAACAATAACCGTAACTGTCAAGGTTAACCGTAAGTGACAACGAAAGGCAGCCTGAAGAAGAGTTTTCTCCGAAAATTTGCAATTAAATTAAAAAATTTCGTAGTAAGAATTCCCATAATAGTAGTTTTTGATTAGTAATTTAATTAAGAAACTAGGAAGCCAATTCTCAATATGAGCTTTATTCAAAGAATTATTTTTCTTTTCGATGCCATTTATATCAAAGACTATTTTAGGTACAGTCACTTTTTCAAGTAATGCATACATTTTTCGCTAGGTGGCGTAAAGATAGATTGCGATTCTAGTCCTATTTGAAAAATTATTTCCGCGTCGAATACTGCACCTGGTGGGAAATGCTCTACTTATAATTTCCAATTTTTGGCAGGAAATAATTTGGCCACCAGAGGACTTAAGTGTTAATTTCTGTTTCTGGTGTATTTGCAGCAAACTCTGAGCTTCTGAAAACCCGATTGGAAAACTTCTTTCCTAGACCGATACCATTCAAATCGGAAAACCATTTGAGCATACCTTCTGCTTAAAATAGTGAACAATTTTTCCTCCTGGGAGTGTAGATGCATATTATATTTTTGTCGGTATCTTTGTTTCTAATAGTTCGGTTTAAAAAATAACCTTTCTTTATCAGAGAGCCTTTCTGATGCGAAATGTTTCTCATATAATTTAAAAATTTTCTTAACAAACAAGTGTGCCACTAGAGGGCTCAAGTTCACGTTTCCGTTTACAACAGTTTGCAGTAAATCTGTGAGACCTAAACCTGACTGAAAAAATTAGTGATAAAGTAATATCTGCGAGACCTAAACCCCGACTGAAAAAATTTGTTTTCTCTCAGATACTACAAAAGTAAATAAACAACTTGTTTTTAATCAAAATAGTGTATAATTTCGCAGCTAGGCGGCCCAAATGTTTAATCTATTTTTCTTGATATCTCTACTTTTAAATGTCCGATTTAAAAAATTCTTTTAATACCTGATACCATTTGCTTTATAGAACAGTTTATGTTTCTACTTGAGAAGTTTTTTATAGTTCACAGTTATGTCGCAAGGTGGTGTTTGTGTACTTTCGTTTGAAGCTGTATCTCCACATCTACGGTGAAAATCCTATTAGGAAATTCCTTTTTTATTACTGTATGCCTTTTTTAATAACGTACAGCTTTCCCAGTGTGTGTGTGCGGGGGGGGGGGCGTAAAGGTGAAAACCTTTTTTCTCGCTATTCTTGCTTTCGGAAGACGTATGTATTTGAAAAGCTATTTTTGCTTAGCATAGCTTTTGCCATGAAAAATATTTTTCGCATATTTTCTTCTTTTCCATTATGCAAAATTCTTCTGCTAGGGGACGTAGAGTTATATCATCTTTCCATCTACATTTTTTCTTTTAACTGCTCGAACTGAGAATCTCTTTGTTTCTGATACCTTCCTTGTGCTATGAGAAACTTTGTGTGCGCTATTTTCTAAATTTTGTAACATACTTTCTAGCCGTTGGTGGAAGTAAGTAGCTTTTTCTATTTCTGGATATTTTATCGATTGTGGAAATCCAGTTGATTTTGTTCTTGTAACCGGTTCCATTGACTTTGAATAACTTTGATAAACTTTATTCGCGTCGGAAAGGATACAAAAGACGTGCTCAGTGCAATGAAAAATTCGATGTCATCTGTTTTTCTTCTTTTTTTTGTTTCATTTGTCATGTACGACGACTGCATAAAGTTGATATCATTTAAAGAGTTCTGTTCGGACTATCTGTGGAAAATAGCAGATTACTAGCAAGCTTTTTCTTGGATAATCGCAGAAGGTTTATATCGTTATCAACAATTTTTTTTTCGGATTACAGCGGGAAAACTAAAATTATGAGCTTTTCTTTGAACGACTGCGAAATGTGATTTAATATCATGCATACACTATATTGACAAAAGTCACCGGACACCTAGAAGAGAAACACAACATAGCATTTATTGACATATTTATTGTATGGTGTCGGTCGACCTTTGGCCTTAATGCATGCACTGACCCTTCGAGTCAGGCTTTCGACAAGGTTTTGGAACACAGCGATAGGTATGCGCTTCCATTCAGTACATAATGCTGCCGCTACCTGGTTCCAAACTTCTTATGCGGCTCTCTAATTCATCCCATAGGTGCTGTATGTTATTAAGATCACGGATCCGCGCTGGCCAGTCCACACAAGATATGGAATTATCGTCAAACCATACCGTAACAGTCCTTGCTTTATGGCTCGGTGCATTAACCTGCTGGTACAAACAAGGCTCGTTTCCCTAGTATTGCCACAGGAATGGTAGGGCACAATTGTCCAGAATATCGAGGTAGACGTGCTGGTTAACAGGTTTGTCCAAGATAACCAATGGGCCGGGATCATACCACGACAAACACCCCCACACGAGTACAATGCCAGCTCCAAACTTGACCGTAGGAACAGTACACTGTGGTAAATAGCGTTCTCCATGCTGCCGCCATACCCACACACGACCATCAGAATGATGGATTGTGTATCTGGTTTCATCAGTCCGTAGGACCCGTTACCATTGATCTACGGTCCACGATAAATGTTCTGTACACTATGCTAAACGACGAGTAGCATTCCGAGTGGAGATGAAAGGCTTATGAGCAGCCACACGACCACGTAACCCATTAAATGAAGCTCTCTGCAAATGGTACGTGTACATACCGAGGTTCCACTATTTTTACTCACCTGTACACTGAGGTCTTGTTCAGTACTCGGTCGATTAGCTGTAACGGCTCTCCTGAGGCTTCGAATTCCTTTATCACTGATTTCCTTTGGTCTGGCGGTACGGTTTGCTGCTTCAGGCACGCCATATGTTTTCCACTTATTCAGTACATCAAAACAGTTGACTTGGATATGTTTAAACGCCTCTCGGTTTCTCTTATGGACAACCCACGAATATAACTCCCAGCAATCTTTCCTTTCTCAAAGTCAGTTCTCTTCCGCAGCGACGTTTTCACTCAAGTGTGATATGATCGCGGTCAGCTGCAGTCTTGTTTTTATACCGTTTGCAGCTGCATATGGTATTTGTATATGTTATTCATAGTTACAATTTCTGTTTGCCCCCTCCTGGAAACTAAGCTATGGGCGTTCATGTGGATTGGTAGAGGTGCGCCTGTAGCAGGGCCACCTCGTTCCCCAGACCTTACACCGCTAGATATTTTTCTTGTGGGGCTTTGCTGAAGATCGTGTATATGTGCCACCACAAACAACAAATATCGATGAGCTGCGTACAAGAATACCTGCCACATTTGCTGCTGTTACGCCTGATACGCTATGCCACGTGTTGCAGGAAATTGGGTACAGTCTGCAGAATTACTGGAAGCAATCACATCAAAACTTGACTCTCTGTGTTGAAAATTCAAGTGTTACTCTACATTTGCACAGCAAGACTAATTGTTCATCTGTTACTGTTTGCTTTCTATTGTCTTGCAAAGTTGTATACCCCCATATTGGAATGAAATGTTTAGGACAAAAACACCTTATTAATAAAACGTTTACCTATAACCCCAATCGTGTATTTTAGTCAAACCCGGGCAAAACTCTATGCTAGTGCTCAATAAAACAAAGATTGTGAAAAAACTTACTCTTGTGCGCCAAACAGGTCACTGTACATGAAAATTGATGCTGCAACTTTTTCTTCCGAATTTAAGATGAAACCGGTAAAAGTAAAGCTGAAAAAGTCACAAGAATAAAATAACAAATCACGCAAACAAGAATTCAATCTTTGATGTGTTTTAAATAACGGGAATAAAATTGTACCTGTAATCATTTTAATATAACAGGATGGGACAGGTTATTCATTAGTGATAAATATTTCAAATTGCATATATCATTTACTTTATATCGGTGTAACGAACGGAACGTTTGGTTAAAAATCAGATAAAATTCAAAATGTTTTACAAAATGTTTTCTGTAGTGAAGTCGAACTTACGGAAAATACTAAGACCATATATATCATGTCGCAGATGTCTCTTTGGGCTTGGCCTGGCTCTGTTCGTATTCGGTTTCAGAAGAAGCGGCACAAGCTCTGCCCGAATTTAAAGTCTCTCTATTTAAAAAAAAAGTAGCTGCCACCACCGCTGTTTTAGAAATTTCGCGACTCTCGCTCTTTCCTAGCTCGCAGCACAAAAAGTATTGAACACAAAAATATAAAATTTACATCGTTTGTAGGGAAGTAAGCCGTTTTTCAATTCTAACGATACTTCAAAAGCAATTGTATTTCAAAGTTAAGGTAAGCAAAAAAAGTGCTATCATTTCGCGTTCCGGACGCACTAACAGCAACAGAACCACGAAACTTTGTAGGCACTTAGGGTCATGGCCGAATTTTTGCGCCTCGTCGCCCTTTTTTGGAGTTTCGATTTAGTTTACGAAAAATTAATTTTTTAAACTTCACAAAATTCTCTATTTCGCGATGGGATCCATTTTAAAAAAATGGGGATATTTAAAAAGCAAATCATAACGCATTGCAGTTTTTACAGCACAAACTCACAACTAACATCCCTCTTTTACAAAAAAAATAATAAAAAAATTAAATAAGAAAAGGTCATTTTCTGATTTTTAAGCATTTTTAAAGACGCAAAGGAAAGGAACGAACGGCTTACTCTGTCTTCATAGTTAACCACACAGCTAATTTTAGTACTCTCTTCTCATTAGGTGAAAGGACAGGCTACAGTCAAACTGGTAATGATGCAATGATTAATGACGTAGCGACGCTTCGGCGTTTTCCGCCGGCATACGTGAATACCTATGTAAATATTTACCGAGTTTGTCAGTCCGTCTGTTTGTTGGTCACCTATACTGGAAACTACTGTAAGTAGAGACTTGGAATTTTATTCACACAGAGGTTAAGGGGGCGTGGTGCGCTTCAGAGCTCGATTTTTGAAATTCGAATTTACTGATTTTTAATTACGATATTAGTTTTTTTAGGAATTTCATCATTGCTGAAATCTGACTGTGCGGAATGCTGTCCCATAAAGTGACGCAACAATAATTAATTTCATTGTTACACGATAATATATTTTACTAAGTTATCGCCGAACCTTATTTCATCACGTTTTACACAAACGTTAGAATATCTAATTGTAATCTGCGTAAATTACGAGAACCTGATGCGAAATGTGATAAAAGCCTTTACAAAAATGCTGGGTTTTTTTATCGCCTTTGCAACCTATGTGTGCCAAACTTTCTCAAATTTACAGGTGGCTTTATCGAGGCAGACTAATACTACAAACCAATGCAGGAGAACACCTACTGCACACTAAAAGCGAAGATATTAATAGGTGACGGCGGAATTTTTTGTCATGCACTTCCGAAGTCTGAAGTGTATAATTTCTCCGTAGTTGCAGGCGGGTTTGTTTGCGGTTTAGACCACTTCCCAGAATCTAGGGCCTAAATTACGTAAGACCATAAACGCCCTGCAAGGGGTGGAGCAGGGAATCCCCTAGAATTGGATCAAGTTGTATTTTTACTATTCTGATTATGTATTTTCATTACTGAGCTATATGTTTTTTGTTTCGTTCAGTAATGAATATGGATAAGCAAAAAATTTCGTTTTGATCATTCATCTTAGCTATGACATAAAATCAAAATGGTAGAAAAAAATGTGCTTTTTAATCTCTGGTAGCTGATAACGAAAATCTTGACGGCACTCATTGGTATAGACGAATCTTTTATCAAGTTGTAAAGGGGCGGTAAAATCTCGAAAATTTTAAGCCTGCTATAGAAAGAGTTTTGCACTGTTCGTTCATTTTTATTTATGGAGCCTCTAAAGTGTTTTTGACATTGATTTCCATATAAACCAACTCACTTTTCAAATTTTGTTTCTGCTCATTTTTAAGTACTAAGCAAAATCAATGTGTAACTCAACTTTTGATTGAAAGGTATTTAATTTACGATGGTATGGGTATTTTTGGAAAACACAATGTTTCAGAACGAAAAAAATTATGCTACACGTAAACTTAAGGGAACAATCATCATTCACGAAGAAACAGTGTTGAGGCAAAAATTAAATTAAGCATCTCAATCTGTAAGGTATGAAGAGTCTACATACTACGAAAGCTATGAAATGCAGCTGTTTTCGTTTTCAAATAATGAGCTGTAATACAGAAACAGAAAAACTGCACCGATTGCCAATACATGCAACTGCGCGGTCATGTGATATATTCAGATGACCGGTCACGGTCATGCCCCCTCTGAAATTCGGAAATTAAAATAAACAGCAGAAAGGAGAATTAACCAAATTTGCACATCACAGCCAATGTACTGCTTGTAATTGGAACTGACAAGTTATACATACATAGGAAGATACATTATACAGGGAAACAGTCTGTCCAATACTTACAGAAAGTCTTTCTTTCTGCACTTGACATCTGAAAAATCTTTAATGAATTCTTCAAATTCTATCATCTTAAGAACACTGCTCTCTACATTCAGTAGGCACAGAGCACTTAGTCTTTCATGAGTCATCGTGGTTCTCAAATGTTTCTTAATTAGTGCCAGTTTGCTGAATGATCTCTCTCCTAAACAACTAGTGGCCATCATGCTCAAATATATTCTAAGAGCTACATTAACACTTGGGAAGGTATCACAAAGCCGTTCATCATGGAATAAAACCGCCTGTTGAGATGGAGTGAAACACGACCTGAGCTTGGCAAAGACTGCAAACAGGACAATTTCCTCTATGAAAACATTACTGAAATCACGGCGGTAAGCAGTTATAAGTTTCTCAGCTTCAGTTCTTATCTCTGCATGAGGTAGATTACATAAATTGACTATGACTTTGAACCTGTTACACACTGATTGGTACGCTACCCTGCGTTCTTTTAAGGCAACAGACAACTGATCTAAAATGATATTGAAAGTTCTACATCTGAATTTATCTCTCGAAGAAAAGAAACTTCCTCTGATTCAGAGTTTGGACTAGCATCATAACGTTGGTTTCTCTTTCTTGACCGGACTGTAGCTGCATTGTAGTCTGTGGTGCCACAAGTGTTCCTGGCATGTAGTTCCAACTCTTCATACCTATCCCAAAGTGATCCCAGAAACTTTTCCAAGGAATCAGTTAGATCCACCACTTTCTTCAGGTCAATTTCAATTCCTTGAACAGCTTTATTTGTAATGTTGAACCGCACAAGAATTAAATTCCAGACCTTAGCTATCAGAGCAGTTTCAAGGCAGTCCGCTTTGTCAGCCAATATCTGAGCTTCATATCTTGCTTCAGGTGTTTGCTCCAAGTCACGTTCAATATCTCTGAGGCCATTTTGAATGTAGTTGTATCCATCTACTAGGGCTTCAGTAGCATCAGCTCTTGCTGACCAAAGAGTGTCTGACAGGGACTTAACCGTTAGTGCTCTTTTATTTCCTTTCAAAGAATTCATTAGAATTGCCTATTTCCGTCTTGATGCAGAAAAAAGGTGTATAACTTTTGTATAAAGCCAAAATAACTAACAGCTTCAACACAGCAAGAGGCAGCAGACTGTCCAACAAGATTCAATGAGTGAGCAGCACAGGGAATGAAAACTGCTAC
Source organism: Macrothele yani (assembly GCA_039090855.1). Classification (NCBI taxonomy): domain Eukaryota; kingdom Metazoa; phylum Arthropoda; class Arachnida; order Araneae; family Macrothelidae; genus Macrothele; species Macrothele yani. The sequence goes on from CM077002.1 coordinate 164,920,510, forward strand.
TAGGTTATTGTCTTTAAGTTTGGCTTGCATTCCTGTAAGTTTGGCTTGCATTCCTGTGCAGTGACCAGACATATTGCTAGCATTATCGTATGATTGTCCTCTGCAGTCTTCAAAATGAATGCCTGCTTTTTCTAGAAATTCTAGCAGATCTGTAGTCAGTTCCTTAGCCTTGTGAGAGCCAGTCTGCAGAAAAGTTAAAAACCTTTCTACTGGCTTTCCAGAAACAACATATCGCATTGATTGTCAGATGGTTAACATGAGCCAGGCCTGGTGTTGAATCTACTGAAACTGAGAAATTCTTGTCAGTTTTAAGTTTTGTCACAATATAATTCTTAACAAATTTTGCCATATGCCGAACAATTTCTTCGTAGATGGTTGGTGATAAGTATGACTGCTTACCATTCCCAGGATTGCCAAATTCTTTAAGGTGACTCATCAGAAATGAGTCAAATTGAGCAATAAGTTCCATAATTCATAAGAAATTGCCATTATGCATGGATCCAACGATCTCTTCATGGTCCCTGTATGCCAGGCCTCTCTCAGCAAGAAAGATTGTCACGGCTACAAAACGGTGCAATACTTCCCTCCAGTATTTTTTTTTTCCTGCACTTGTTTTTCTAACTCCTTGTCAATATAAGATTCCCTGCATCGAATATTATACTTCAACACAGAATCTCTGCGGCCTTGGCTTTGTTGATGAGTTTTCATTTTTTCATCTGCCTTTTTCCAGTCATTAAAGCCACCCTCTCTGAAAACTCGCCTCATACATAGGCCACGACTTGCGGATTATTGACGAGATTATCAAGAATGCAGAAACCAAGGCAAACAACCCATCTGTCCACGAAAGAGATAATTCCTGGGTTCAATCCCATACATCTCTGCACTAGTTTTTCCCTCAAGAACACCTTCAGAAAGTTCGGCTTCGATGTCGGTATAAAGCCTCCGAGGTCTTTGTCAGCTATTCTAAGACGGAACAGAGATCCAACCATGCTACTCTCAGACGCAGGAGTCTACTCCATCCCTTTGCTCTATCAAGATTACTCACTTAAACATTACATTGGCATGACAAAAAGATCAATTAACGAGCACAAGCGTGACATTAAGAACCAAAAGCTTAAAACAGTTCTAGCAAAGGAAGTTGAGAACCACGGCGTCATTCCTCAATAGGACGACTTCAAGAAATTAGCCCCATATATAGACCCAAGGACCACCGCCTTCAGTGAATCTGTGGAAATACTCACACTCGAAAGCGCTTGCAATTCTGATCTTTCCACAGATGTACCAGCTGTCTGGCGTACGCTCCTAGATATACACTGAAGAGCAATTGAATTAGAGATACCTGTCTTGTAACGTGTAGAACCACCTTTCGCCCTGATGACGGCGGCGACTCGTCTCGGCATGGACTCGACAAGGCACCGGAAGCGTTGGGAAGCCATACGGATCCACGACCCCTGAACAAGCTCCCACAGTTCACGAAGATTTGATGGAGGGGGTCAGAGCCTTGAACATCTCTCTCGATGGCATCCCAGATGTGCTCGATGGACTTGAGGTGAGGTGACCTAGCTGACCAAGAAAGCGAGGTCACGTCGGTGGAGTGTTCATCCAACCGTTCGGATACAATTCGGGAGCGATGGCACGGTGCATTGTCTTGTTGTAGGATGAGGTCCCCAGTGGGATGTTGAAGACGCACAAACGGGAGCAAATAGTCGTCCAGGATATCCCGGTAACGTTGACCTGTGAGGGACGAAGTCACACGTACCAGGGTTCCCATTTCAGTCCACGTAAACAGTCCCCAGACGAGAATGCCACCCCCACCAGCTTGAAGAGTACCCTGCTGGCAAGAAGGATCCATCGCTTCATGTGGTTTGCGCCATACTCGTATCCTGCCATCCGCATGTACCAACGTGAATCTCAACTCATCAGTCCAGGCAACATTTTTGCACATGTCTAGGGTCCAGTGGCGATGTTCCCGCCCCCATGCTAATCTTTGCACACTGTGATGTGCTGTCAGCAGCGGTACCCTCGTTGAACGATGGCTTCTGTACCCCATACCGAGGAGATGGTTCTGGATGGTGTGGCTGCTTACACGTTTTTGTGCACCAGCGTTAAATTGCAAAGCGATTTCTTGCGCCGTGGCCCGTCTATCCGCTGTTACAATTAAGCGATTTCTTGCGCTGTGGCCCGTCTATCGCCGACGATGACCCCGCTCATCCACACGCTGTTGTCCACGGCAGTTGGCCCATGCAGGGATGGTTTTACCGGATTCGATGTACTCACGGTGCACCCGCGACACAGTGACTCGTGAAAATCCCAGTGCCTGCACGACTTCCGGGATGGAATGACTCATTCGTCGGGCCCCGACAATTTGCCCACGATCAAATGCGCTTAGATCCTTCGTCTTACCCATACTGCGTCCGACTCTTACTGATTTCCGTCGCATCACTCCTTATATTGTCGGATCGCTGCATACGTCATGTCGTTTCCAGGGCTGCCCAGAGCCCCACATTTGCATATCTCCAGCTGTCTCTAATTCAATTGCTCTTCAGTGTACATCCATGAACGTGATCATCTCGCTTGTCATCTATTGTTTAACATCACGTGCTCATAACGTACTTATTACGTGTTTTTCCTGCTTGTTTTAGTTTAAATTTCCTCAATATGTTTCTGTACTCAATCCTGTAAATATTAGCCTGCTGAAGCCGCCCATCTTCGGCGGTGAAAGCTAGGCGTTCTGGTTTTTTTAGTTTGTACTCTTACGCCAATTAAACGGAAATCGGCACGCTCGTGTTGTAAATAAATTTTGTGTTGATAACTGCATTAGTAACTAGAATTAAAAAGTAGGTCATGTTAAAAATTGTTTGTCACAATTTGTTTTTATTTTCATAAAATAAAGTGATCTGTTAATTTATTACATTTTTTTATATAAAAGGGGCCCCTTCGACTAGTGGACCCGGGGCAATTGCTCATTCCCTTCCCCCTATACATCCGTCTCTACTCAGGCCACTCGGCAATCGGGACAGTAAGACCTTGTCTCTATTATCAAAAAGCAGTCAGAATCTGTACATATAAAACTGAAAGCCCTCACTGACTCACTCACTGACTCATCACCGAATCTCAGAAACTACTGAACTTAGAACTTTCATATTTGGCAGGAATGTTCCTTTTACAACATAGAGGCGCACTAAGGAAGGATTTTATCATACGATAGCTTTAAGTGGGTCGAAATGGGTTTTTAAATAACCCTGCTTTGATAACGCTATAACGTTTTGCAAATACCTAGCCATTGTTACCCAGAGGTATAGATTTTACCTTTTTATTTTATTTTTTTTCTAAATCGGCGAATTTTTGAATGATTTGAGTTGACCTGCTCAGTATATATTTTGTTCTAAATTTATTTGTTCTGAATTTATTTAACAAAAAACCTTTAAAATCACGTAAAAAGCGCTATATCACAATATACTTGGCATTGAAATATTTATATTATCGTTTGACATATCGAATGTCAAGGTTTTTTGAGTCAAAATCAAATTACCAAAATTCGTTTTCACCGAAGCAACGGGGACGTCATATAAGTGGTAAGGTGACTGCAATAAATATAAATATGCGGGTAGATTTTCATAGTAATTGAAATTTGAAAAAAAAAAAGTTTTCCCCTTGAGTATTATTGATGGCAACACAATTTTGCTCACGCTTCCAAAAACATCTGACCTGCTAGCTTTTAAATGTACAGTATCGAACGAAATTGTTTACGAAATGTTATGGGAGGTGTCACAGTGCTGCTTGCGGGATACTTCTGCCAAATTCTACCAGTTGTTCCAAGGGGAACCTGTGCAGATGAAGTCAATGCCTGCTTGAAATCTTCATTATTATGGCCTCACATTGATAAACTTTCGTTGACAAAAAACATGCGAGTTTATTTAAATGGCGACAACAAATGCGGGGATTTTGCGGAGTTGCTCTTGAAGATTGGGGAGGGCCGTATTAAAGAAACGGAATGCAAAACTTGTGCAAAACCGTTACAAATGTACACAATTTAATATCAATGGCTCATCTTCGTATCAAGCTGTTAAAAGACAAACCAGTGACTTGGCTTCGTGAAAGAGCTCTTCTAACACCAAAAAATGTCAAGGCTTCAGAATTAAATGATATCCTGTTAAACAGCTTTTCAGCCGAGGAAATGACGTACAAATCCCTTGATACAGTACTTAACAGCGACGAAGTAATTAAGTATCCTGTTGAATTCTTGAACACTCTGAATCCATCAGGAATGCCAACTTAAAGCTGCTATTAAAAATCGGAGCTCCAGTTATGTTGTTGCGGAATTTAAATCCTGCCAAACTTTGCAACGGCACAAGACTTCAAACCAATGCTCTACATCGCAATGTGATTGAGGCCACCATACTGTATGCACTGGTTGCGCACATGGGGAATCTGTATTTATTCCACGTCTACCCCTTATTTCATCTGATTACCCATTCGAATTCAAGAGATCACAGTTTTTTTTTTATATTATCTGACTCACCATCCTTGTCACATTTACGCCCAAAATCGGATTGTTATCTTCAAAATTTGTATTATATGGCGTAATCTCGTATTTCTTTCAAGATCACAGTTTCTTTTAAAGGTCTGCTTCGCTATGACGATCAATAAATCACAAGGACAGTCCTTAAAAATAGCTGGTATCGACTTAAGAGAAAACTGTTTCTCTCATGGCCAGTTTTACGTAGCGTGCTCAGGAGTTAGTTCTAGCAGTTTGGTAATACTGGCGGATGATTCCAGAACAGCCAACGTAGTGTGCAAAGAAGCACTAACACAAGTCAATATATTCTTTTTATTTTTCCATTCGGTCATCGCTATAAAAATGTTTAGTTACAAATGATAACACTCCGCATCTTATAAGGATGCAGAAACTCATGCTATAAACATTATGTATTTGGGACCTTTCCTGTTATCTGCCCGCCACTGTTTGACTTCCGAATAAGAACGCGTTCAAGTAGTTCTCGATGTCAGCAGATGCGCAATGATCACGTGCTTCTCTATGCGTACCACCTATGAGCAGTGATCACGATCTTTTGATCGTTTATCTGCGCTTTGGAATTATGCGTGGTCATTTGGAAGTAATGTTCTTTTAACCGATTGTCTGCGCTTTGGAATTACGTGTCTTCAAAATGAATTTTCTTGATTTATCGACAACGGTTACAAATTGGCAATTAGACATACGTTTCCTTCTAGATAAAAGAGTTTCACATCCTCGAAGAAATTGTTCTTTTATAAGATGACATTGGCATTAAGTGGAAGAAAGAGATGGAGATTAAAAATAAATATGATTAATATCGTGAACTACTTTCTCTAATGTTGGGTGTGATCAGGTTCCATGTAAACAAAGCGGAACGGTACAGTCAAAATCGGGAACAGTTTGAAAGCGTTCTTATTCGGAAGTCAAATAGTGTCATTTTATGTAATAATGAACAAAAGCAAACGGTGGCGGGCAGATAACAGGAAAGGTCCTGTATTTAAACCCATTTTATTACCGATATGATATAATAAAGTTATAGAACAAACCGATCAAGTGTATTTATTAGTATATTAATTTATGGTACAAATTATATTATGATATGTTATGAAATACTGTATTATAGAAATATTTTTAATGTCATCACGTTCGAAGAACGGGTATTTAGCTAGTATAGTATAACCTACTAATAATCCGAATTTCTTGGCGTAGAATATAAATCAAAGTTTCCAAGCTTTCGCACATAAACGACATGGCTCTTTCGAGGAAAGTAGACAGCTAACTGCAAACTGAATAACAGAACACTTCAACAATTTGAACGCATGACTTGACTGGACAATAAATGAATAGATGGAAATATGATCATTCATTCGAAGAAACGAGGTCACGTTCGTTGGGCACGCAGTACCGGGGTAGAAAACGCAGCATTATTTGAAGAATTGATTCCAAATGCTTGGCAACTCTACATAGACGCTATCATTGCAAGCCTCGCTGCTGGTTAACATCTCTTAGGCTTCGCGAATGGCAGTAGATTTGGGTGTGGAGTATGAAGCTAATTTCTTTATATCATTCCACATAGGATCAGATGACTTCTCTGGATAAGGCAGTGGTTATTTTTCCGTCCTTTGTATCTCTTTTATGTTCGTTGATTCTAATTCTAAACACACGGTTGGTCATTCCGATGTAGTGCCGGCTGGAGCCGTCTGGATATTGTAGTGGGATGGCATAAATACCTGCCTCATTCAGAAGAGGGGGCTTGTCAATATTTCTCTTAAGCATCATATATAAAGATGCTGGAGATCTTATGCCGACACGTAAGTTCATCCTCAAGAGCGCATTTTTGAGTTCGGAAACATTTGGTATGAAGGGAATAGAGCCCAGGTAGCAAAGTTGCGGCATAGAAAGATTAGCACGGCTGGTTCTGGCCTTTTCGATAAAGTTAAAAAAATTCTATTCTATTCTACGCCAAAAAGTTCGGATTATTAGTATAGTTATACTACGTATTTTCAGAATAATTGGTGCGGTTCCTTATTATTAATTACAGTCTGAAAAGTTTGCGAATCTGAACACTAAAGCATGACCGTAGCAATTGCAATAACATTTTCGCACTCTCTTACAGCTACCGCTACATCATTAGCAAAAAAAAAAAAAAAAAAAATAGTAGTATACTTACTCCCTCAAGTTTTCATTGGAAAGTGAAATCTTCAGCGATTTCATCTTTTCTAATTCAATGTCATTACAAGTATTATGGTAGGAAAGGATCTCCAAGGCGACTTTGTATTTCTGCTCCGATCGTCTGATTTTGTCATACAGCTAGAATTACAAAATGCAAAGCACACTTATTTACTAGCAGTTACACACTTTACTATATTCAAAGTTATAACAATGAAGTTTTATCAATTAGAAAATAGATTCTACTGTCTAAAATAAAGAAAAATATTTTGTAGATGACAATCCGATTTTTGGTGTAAATGTGACAAGGATGTTAAGTCAGATAATATAGAAAACTTGAAAATTTCATCGTCCTAATGCGGGACTCAAACCTACGTCTCCCAGATAGCGCGCCCGGGTATGCTAACCACTACACCACCCAGAACGACCAAGTTTCAAGTTTCCGATTAATTTGAATATAACCATCACAGGATTCGCTAGTCGAAGCAACCGGCATTCATGTTTAGCGAATCTGGAGGTTAAGAATCCTATCCTGTGATTGTCCGGAGACTAACCTCCAGGTTCGCTAAACATGAATGCCGGTTGCTTCGACTGGTAAATCCTGTGATGGTTATATTCAAATTAATCGGATACTTAAAACTTGGTCGTACTTGGTGGTGTAGTGGTTAGCATACCCGGGCGCTATCTGGGAGACGCGGGTTCCGCTCCAGGACGATGAAATTTTCAAGTTTTCGGATATTATCTGACTTAACATCCTTGTCACATTTACACCAAAAATCAGATTGTCTTCTTCAAAATTTGTATTACATGGTGTAATCCCGTATTTATTTCATAAAAAATTATTTTAACGTAATGCAGGTGGAAAAAATCCTCATCAGCCAGGTTTTAAGAGAAATAAATGTGATCGCGGAGTCAGAGATTCCTTCACCTTAAATCAAGTATTATGACGTTTACTGTGATTTCCAATATGCCTTTTATTATACGGCCCACTGGTTTGAGTTCATGCACATTAGACAAAAAGCTAGTTCACGTTATGAGAAGTCTTTTCTTACTTATTTATTTTTGGGCTAAATAAAAGGATCGCAGGATCAAAAATGAAAATAAATTCTTGCAGATGCCATTAAACGAGATAGGGAAGCTGGAGCTCCAATGAAGCGGCGGAATTTTCTCGTGACTCTGAGAGTAGGCAAAGAAGAGCATTCTTAATCGATGTACTGATTGCAATACCGGAGCAGACTGGTATTTCGGCACTAAAATACTGACATAACGGAATTGCAGTCACTACCCGTTTGGTGTTCAAACATATTCCAGTTTCGGTTTCCGGCTTATTTTGCAATGTTTCATTACGCGAATATTATATACAGAAAAGTGTTTGTGAAATATTAATTTGCCAAAAAATGCTTAAATATACGTCGTCTATTTCATACGTCGTCTTCGTATGAAATTCCATAAGCGGTGAACACAGTGTTCCATTTTGACTTTTAAAAGCAGAACCAGAAAATGTAAGATAGAGGACTTTTATTTATCAAAGAAATTGCTGCAGATTTAATTATCAAAGACATGCACACACTAACCAAAAAGTCACGAACCCTTATGAAAAAATAGCAAACGTAAATATATGCAAAACTGATAGCAACATGGGCAGATGACTTTTACAAAGAGTATACATATTATTAAGCTGCAGTAATGAATGAAAAAAAAAACAACAACTCAGGATCTGTCGGAATTCCAAAAACGTCTAACCATAGGATTAAAGCCACGATTAACAAAACAAAACAAAACAAAACAAAACAAAACAAATCACTGGCTAGTAGAAAGCAATAATTCAAAGATGTTTAGTGACTGGAAGACAAGAGAATCTTTCATATCCAAAAAGGAAAAAATGTGGTCGGAGACCTTGGCTTAAAGAGCATGGCCGTCGTGTTGTGAAGAGGATTGTACAGAATAACAGATCTTTCACAGTGTACAGCAACCGACTGCTGAATTCTACAAAGTCCAGGAGCAGTCCATTTCGAGGAGTAACAAAGGTAGGGAGTTAAAAAATTTGGTCTCGGAAGTCGTCTGCCCTTTCGGAAGCCATTTTCTTCAGCAAACAGCAAACAATCAGCGTACACTAGTAGAAAGCTTTCAGGCTGGTCTTCCGAATTGGGTCCGGATTTGAGACGTGAATGAAGCATGAATGATGTGTTTGTATTACGGCGCTGGCTCTCTATCTAGAACCAGTGGCCCTAAATTAGAGTCGATAGTTTGTTTACGGCCCTGCTCATGATGGTTGTTAACTGGTGTTGCTCATGGTGGTCACACACACACTCACATAATATAAGGCTCAAGGATGGATGTACGTATATGTGAAGCCGGTGGGCTTCTGACTTGTACTGCTGAACTGAAATGCATGTATGATGGCTACTGGTGGGCTTCTGACTTGTACTGCTTAATTGAAATGCATGTATGATGACTACTGGTGGGCTTCTGACTTGTACTGCTGAATTGAAATGCATGTATGATGACTACTGGTGGGCTTCTGACTTGTACTGCTGAATTGAAATGCATGTATGATGGCTACAGGTGAGATTCTGACTTGTACTGCTGAATTGAAATGCATGTATGATGGCTACTGGTGGGCTTCTGACTTGTACTGCTGAACTGAAATGCATATATGATGACTACTGGTGGGCTTCTGACTTGTACGGCTGAATTGAAATGCATGTATGATGACTACTGGTGGGCTTCTGACTTGTACTGCTGAATTGAAATGCATGTATGATGGCTACTGGTGAGATTCTGACTTGTACTGCTGAATTGAAATGCATGTATGATGGCTACTGGTGGGCTTCTGACTTGTACTGCTAAATTGAAATGCATGTATGATGGCTACTGGTGAGATTCTGACTTGTACTGCTGAATTGAAATGCATGTATGACGGCTACTGGTGGGCTTCTGACTTGTACTGCTGAATTGAAATGCATGTATGATGACTACTGGTGGGTTTCTGACTTGTACTGCTGAATTGAAATGCATGTATGATGACTACTGGTGGGCTTCTGACTTGTACTGCTGAGCTGAAGTGCATATATGATGGCTACCCGGTGGACTGCTGAACTGAAATGCATGTACGATTACTACCCGTGAGTTTCTGACTCGCCAAATGCATGTATGATGGCTACCCGGTGGACTGCTGAACTGAAATGCATGTACGATTACTACCCGTGAGTTTCTGACTCTCCAAATGCATGTATGATGGCTACCCGGTGATATTCTGACTTGTACTGTTGAACTGAAATACATGCATGATGGCTACCCGGTGATATTCTGACTTGTACTGTTGAACTGAAATACATGCATGATGGCTACCCGGTGATATTCTGACTTGTACTGTTGAACTGAAATACATGCATGATGGCTACCCGGTAGGCTTCTGAATTGTATTGCCTAACTGTTTTAGAATCCCAACGGCTTGTGAACGAACACATAGAGATGTTCCTTCACAAGGACCTGGCTTCATCTTTCTCTTGGGAAAACTGATCTCAATCGTTTCCATGCATATTCTGAGAAAGTGCACAAGTTTTAGTGTTATGTATGAAAAAAGTAACATCATCGATGTAGTTTCTTCAGCAACGGCTGAGAAAAAACAACGCAGAAGGGGGAAAACACATACTATAACAAAGAACGCTAGATATATTTCAGATGATTGAGGAGATATGTTTAATTACTATATCTGTGATCTGCACAACGTAAGAAATTGAATCTCACCTTTGCATGATGAAGTGCTAAACCACAGTAGATAGCGAATGTTGCAAACGCTTCTTCGTCATCTTTCGTGAAATGCCCGTTAACTTTGTTAACCATCTGTACTACTCCTATGATGCTACAGGAGAAAAAAATATAAAGATGATCCAAAATCAAATTTGGATAATGAACAAATAAGAAACTATGATATTTATTCAAAATTTACTCGGTAATTATTAAAATAGTAGAGTGTCCCATATCGATGGGACACATTTTGAACGCAAATATGTACGACTGAAATAAGCACATTTATCAAGGACTATGTGTAATACATAACCAAGGTACAGGAGTTCATGGCATTGTTCATGGTTTGAATATCACTTGCTTTTGATGGTCACCACTTCGAAAAGAACATTCTCGGCCTTTCTCTGTCATCTTCTCCATAGCGCTGTACAACACATCAGCTGGGATATCAGCTATCTCCCTCCGGATGCTTTGTTTGAGTTCCACAGCTGTGCGGGGTTTTCCAACGTGCACCCTTTCCTTCAGGTAATCCCACAGGAAGTAATCCGGTGGGGTTAGATTCGGTGATCTGGACGGCCAGTGGACATCACCGAATATGGAAATGAGGCGCCCGGGGAACTTTTGTCGAAGGGTTGCCATTGGCAGTTGTGCCCTAGGACATAATGGCGCCATCTTGTTGCATCCACATTTGTGCAAGACCAAGCCGTTGCAACTCAGGGATGAAAAGGTGATTAGCACGTGGTTGTAGCGCCCAGCAGTAACTCTGACGACTGCACCATTTTCGTCTTCAAAAAAGGAAGGACCAATCACCCACGCATGAGTCACTGCACACCACGCCATGATCTTGACACTGTGCAATGGCTTTTCATGTAAGGCTTGTTGGTTTTCTTTATCCCAAAACATAACCGGACATCTGTACTGTGAAGATGGAGCTTCCACTGGTGAGGCATGCTTCCACAACCTATGCAATTTCTGTTGGCGTCCACGGAAACATCATTAAGGATCAATGCTCTGGAAAGGAAACCAGCATTGACTCCCAAGGTCAGACTTTGAAATGCAATACATTTTTAAGATGGGCGAGTGCTCACGCTCCTGTAAATAAAAAATAAAATGTGTCCCATCATTATGAGACACCCTGCATTTCTATACATAGCTACCTACATATTACTATGATGTTTTCTGAAATTCAAAGGTTAGCTCCTTTAAGCATGATCTTCTGCCAAAACAAAGTGTGCGGCGTACTACAGAGGTAAAGCACATGTCAAGACGGCAAAGTTGCAGTGATAAATTCCATCAGTGTAGCTTGATTGGGAAAGCATTCAGCTCCGGAGCAGAAGGAAGCGGATTTGATCTCAGTCATTGTCAAATCTGTGTTTTCACATTGACGCCCGATTGTGGAAATGCATCTACTGGCAGTTGAGTTCTTCGAAAAATGTGTGATGTTCCTTCCAGACATCGTCTGAAATTAATGAAAATTTCTTCTTCAATGCTTCAAAAATGTATGATACTTCTTCCACACATCGGCTGGAATTATAATCAGAATTCCTTCTTCAACGAGCTACTTCAAGTAGGGTTTGCTGGCTGATCCGGAAACCTATGGTTCCGTTCCAGCCCTTTCTCAAGGGGGAGGATACAATATCTACAGGGTGCAGACGGCAAGTTGCAGCGATAAATTCCGTCGGTGTTGCTTAATTTGGAAAGCATTCGTCTCCGGAGCAAAAGTATGCAGGTTCGATTCCCGTCACTGTCAAATTTGTTTTCCCATGTGATTAATGGCGTTGTATTTTACTTTGCAATGTTTTTGTATTGTTTGTTTGAATACATTTGTTAATTGTTACACCAAAACACTAGCAAATTTCAATATGGACACTCTTCTTATTGAAACGTAATGTATGGTTTAAGAAGTGCTCCGAATAGCTTAAAATGCTTAACAACAGAACTAACTAAGCATAGCATTTACAGGCAAGAAAGTAAAGTCTATTTACGACTTCAATCATTTATTGGTCCTTTGTGGGTAGTATTCTAGTCAGCACAACATCACAAACAGAATACCTTTCACACGTAATTCTCGCAGCCCCGTTTGCGCAATGGTTTAAGCGATGGCTTCTGATCATTCGTACTAGATGGATCCGGGTTTGAATCCCGGTGAGCCATGGGTGTTGTGTTTGTCTTACGGTACTAGCTCTCTCCTTTCCCTGGAATCAGTGGCCGTAAATTAGTGACGAGTGACTGCTTATAGCCCATTCAGTTGCTCACAGTGGTTGTTAAATCCTCAATCAAAAAGAAAAAAATACATAATAATCTAGTACTTCGATATCGAAATGCAAAAGCTTCTCAGTATACGGAATAAGTCTCAAGTCTTACGAACTCAACAACAATTTAAGACTGCAATATCAACGAAGAAAGAATTAATCCAATGATGTAACATCAAACGCTAATCGCATAACATCAAATTAGTCTGAGCTCTCTCAACAATCTCTCTACAAAGCAATAACATCGATCACACGGTCTAGTGGACTTCTAACGAGAGCTCTGATACAAATATAGACATACCCTTATCAGTGTCGCTAACATGCGTCACTCACTTTTGAGCTAACGTCAGGTTGCCAAACCAAAATTCCAAGTGAGAGAAAATGTAAGGTTAAGTTTAGAAACTGCTTAAAGAGAAAGGAACCAAAAAGGAAAGGTAAATTAGAATATACGTCACAACTTACTGCTGATGTAGCAAGGTGTCACGTCAATTCGTCGCGTGCGTCAATTCGTCGACTACGTCAATTCGTCGCCTGCGTCAATTCGTCGCGCGTCAATTCGTCGACTACGACAATTCGTCGCGCGTCAATTCGTCGCGCGTCAATTCGTCGCGCGTCAATTCGTCGCGCGTTAATTCGTCGACCACGACGATTCGTCGCGCGTCAATTCGTCGCGCGTCAATTCGTCGCGGACAAATTCGTCGAGTACGTCAATTCGTCGACTACGTCAATTCGTCGCGTTTACAGATTTTGGTTACATACAAAACGAATGCAGGAAAACGTACGATTTCGAACGTCTTGCTCCCTGATCAAATTTAAAAATTTTGGACACGCAGACAGGATAGGAATATTACGTTTTTCTTTGGCACTAAAAATATTAGACGGTAAACGGTTTTTGGAACGGGGCAGGGCCCGGTTGGACAGAGCCCCCCATATACAAAATTTTCGTAAAATCTACAGTTTTCAATTCAGAACCACCAAATCTGGTATACTATCTCGTGGTATTCTAACTTAGACTGTAGACGGTTTTGGAAAGTGGTTGGAGAGGGGGGGGTTAGGGCCCCCTACAGAATTGCCGTAATATATAGTTTTCAATTTAGAACTAATAAATTTGGTATATTATCTCATGGTACTCTAACTTAGACGGTAGACGGTTTTTGGAACGGGTCAGGGGCCCGGTTGGTCAGAGCCCCCATACACAAAATATTCGTAAGATCTACAGTTTTCAATTCAGAACCACCAAATCAGGTATCCTATCTCATGGTACTCTAACTTAGACGGTTGTCAGTTTTTGGAACGGGTCAAGGCCCGGGGAGTCAGAGCCCCCCCCCCCCCCGTACGTACAAAATTTTCGTAAAATCTAGTTTTCATTTCAGAACCATCAAATTTGGTATCATGAAACTCTAACTTAGACGCTAGACGGTTTTTGGTAGGGGTTGATGCCCGCGGGTTCGGAGCCCCCCCCTCATAAAAAATTTCGTAAAATCTACAGTTCTCATCTTAGAACCACCAAATTTGGTATACTATCTCATGGTACTCTAACTTAGACGCTAGACGGTTTTTGGAAGGGGTTGGGGCCCGCGGGATCGCCCCCCTCATAAAAAATTTCGTAAAATCTACAGTTTTTATCTTAGAACCACCAAATTTGGTATACTATCTTATGGTACTCTAACTTAGTCGGCAGACCGTTTTTGGAACGGGTCAAGGCCCGGGGGTCAGAGCCCCCACATACAAAATTTTCTTAAAAACTACAGTTTTCAATTCAGAACCACCTAATCTGGTATACTATCTCATGGTACTCTAACTTAGACGCTAGACGGTTTTTGGAAGGAGTTGGAGCCCGGGGGTCAGACCCCCCCCCCGAATAAAAACTTTTTCGTAAATACTACAGTTTCCAATTTAGAACCACCAAATTTGGCATACTCTCTCATGGTACTCTAACTTAGACGGTAGACGGTTTTTGGAACGGGTCGGGCACGGGGTCAGAGTCCCTCCGCCCATAAATATTTTTCGCAAAAACTAAAGCTTTCAATTTGGAGCTACCAAATTTGGTATACTATATAATCGTGTTCTAAACTAAACGGTAGACGGTTTTCAGAACGGGTCGGGGCAAGGGTGGTTACCCCCCTACACACAAACTTTCGTAAAATCTGTAGTTTTCAATTTAGAACCACCAAATTTTGTATATTATCTCATGGCACTCTAACTTAGACGGTAGAAGGTTTTTGGAACGGATCAAGGCCCGGGGGTAAGACGCCCTCCCCACATACAAAATTTTCTTAAAATCTTTATTTTTCAATTCAGAACCACCACATTTTGTGTCATGAAACTCTAACTTAGCGGGAGACGGTAAGTGAAAGCGCAACATTATTAACTTGATTTGTTATGCAAACCTTATAAATACGACCACAGCGATTAAAAGTTACTAAAGAGTCCTTGTAAGTAATATGTTTTGACCGAGTGCAAGTACAATTTACGAAATGTCAACAGGTTAAAATATCTAAAGTAACAATGAAATTTGGAATATTTCTTTTTTCTTTCTTTTTATTTCAGTTTTTACACTTGTATTAAGTTTTAAAAACATATATTTCTCCTATCGTATACCTTCATTGTGCTTTAAACAGAATTTCTTACCATGTTTTGGGTATTTTGTTTCGTGTGGTTGCAGTTTTTTTAATGTTTTGGGCATTTCATTTTGTAGTGGGTTACTTCTTTTTATGTTTTGGGCATTTTACTTTGTATGGGTGTTTTTGTTATGTTTTTGTTCTTTTCTTTTCTGTGGTGGTTGTAATGTCGACAGGATGAAAAGGGGAAACTGTGGACAGTCACGATGCCTACTTGCTTCTAATTTTTTTTCAAATACAGCACATGATTTTGTATTGAGTTATACCACTTACTCATTAAGCGACTACAGGTTTCTTTAAATATGAACGTTTTCTTAGAGCCTTTTGTTTCCTCTACCTAGCTTTTTCGGTTCCGCAATTTCTTTTTTTGGTTTTAGAATATTTTCCTTATTATTAATCTATTTTCTCATGCAAACTCTTTATGTAAGGTATGTTTATTCTATCGAAGTATTTTGCAATTATACGTGAAGCCCTGTTGCTGAAGTAAAAAAATATTTCCAACTGAAACAACGCAGTTCAGATATTTTCCCGCTGTTAACTCAAAGAATGAAAACAAAAACAACAAATCTGTGTAATGGTTGAGGCATGTGACAGTACTTACTGGTAACCAGGCAAAGTTTTAAGGAAGAATGAGCTTAAGAATTTCTAACTGCAACAAAAAAGAGCATCCGCACTGTATCCCTCCCCATCCCCTAGTGCCGGCCTTTGGACGTCTTGAAAGAGCAGTCTTAAGGACACATCTGTATCGTAATTGCCTGAGCATTCGCGACAATCTTCTGGTGTCGTAGTAGAAAAACACACTTCCTACTTCGCCTAAATTGCTTTTATGTAATGCCAACGAACAAAGTTTTGCTCTCGAATTGGATTTCTGTTGCTTTTGATGGAATACTTTTCCCCTGGGGTTCACCGCTTTCACTATAGTCTTCAGGACAGGCGGCAATACACCCCAACGTAAAACACCAATTTCACGGCAATTAACTGCAATTAGCGAAAGAGAGGGGCGGTACAGGAAATAAGTCGAACGAGACAGGTCTGAATTTAGAAAGTCGGGGGAAGGTGTTGCATGAAAAACTGTGTTTGGCTTACAGATCATTTGTCACGTAGGGACGTAGGTTTTGTTTAATACGTTACGGGGTAAACTAATTGTCTTTTCAGTATAACAATTTTCTTTCATACGCATGGTGCAGCACAGAAAAAATTTGAATTTATTTTTGAGAATTAGCATGACGCCTACCGGCCCAGAGTACAGCTGCCCAGTCCGCGCCTACTGCCGCCCCCGGAACCTGGCTCCCGGGTTCTTCGCATCTGTCGATCCCCCGCCTGGAGCGTCCCAGCTGTAAAATACATGTACCTCTACGTTTTGGAAAAACAAAAGATAAGATGCCGATCCTTAAAATTAACCACTTCTTGTGACCGCAGGTACGAAAATCTTGAACTTCGCTTAAACCCTAACTGGAGGAACAAGCTTCACGTGATTGTCTGTATTCTGAGTGTTTTATTGAATGGTTGCTCATTAGTTCGTAGTTGACTGGAAAACAGAGAACGTGCTTGTTAAAACCTTTGTTGTGCGTTGTCAAGTGATAATAGTTGAAATATATCATTCTAAATATTTTGGAAAGAGAAAGTGCATTGTTTTCCGAAGGCACTATGCGGATGAAGAATGCAACATAAATAGTTAACTCACAAAAAGAAAATGATTTGCTGAAATGGAAAGGGTATTTATTTTGCCATAACAGAGTGCGAGGTGATTTACGGTATTGTCACTGTATTGAAAGAATTTATGGAAATTGTACTGGCTTTGCTAGTACTATTCCTATTGGAGATGAACACAGGATGCACAATGAGAAACCACATAATCATGCTCCAAGACCGGATAAATGTGATGTTGCTGTTGCAAGAGCGCAAATAAAAGAACGAGCGAGAAATACGGACGAAGCCCCTGCACAAATTATTCAAACCGTGATAACGTCAATGGCTACAGTAAATGCAGCTTACATGCTTAATATGGATGCACTAAGGCAAGTTGTAAAAAAGAGAAGACATGCCTGCGGAGCCTACGACTTCAGAACGGATCGATGCCCCAATAAATTTACAGGAGAAGATGGTGCAAAATTTCTTGGCAGAGGTAGCGTATTTGGACATCAAAGAATTATTTTATTTTTAACAGAGAATAATTTACGAAAGCTTAAAGAAGCACCCCTCTGGATTATGGATGGGACATTTGAAACTTGTCCAACCCTTTTTAGGCAATTATGTTCCATTCATGCTATGGTTGAAACGAATCCAGAGATGCACAGACTTGTCCCACTAGTTTATGGGTTACTTTCCAGCAAGTATAAATAATATAATACTATTATAAAGTATTTTTGTAGGATTTACAAGACTATGCATCAGACTATGATATTCAGCTTGCACCACAATATACGCATAATAATAGATTTTGAAATAGCTACCGTTATAATGCTGCTAAAAAGGAATTTGGAAGCAGCACACACAAATGTTGTTGGTTTCATCTCGGAAAAAAATGTGCTGAGGAATATCCATCCTCTGGCATAGCCTTGGAATATAAGGAAAACAGTGAGTTTGCTCTCAAAGTCAGACATTTGCAAGCACTCGCATTTTTTTCATCTGATTAAATTCCAGCTGCTTTTGAAGAAGTGAAATCAATTTTACTAGAATATGCAGATTCTGTAGTTCAGTGGTTTGAGGAAAATTATGTTCTTGGAAAATTTCGTGGAAGCAGAAGAAACAATCCAAGCAGAAGCCCTCCGCTGTTCCCGCCAACAATTTGGTCAGTTAGTGAAAACAATTTATTTGGCTTTCCCAGAACACAAAACGAACTTGAAAGATTAGACAGACGCTGGAATACAATTCTGGGAGAGAAAAAACTGTGACTGTACGAAATAATCAGTGAAATTGCGAAAGAGCAGAGAACAACTATGGCTAAAATCGAAAGAGTGATAGCACAGATTCCAACAAATCCACCCAGAAGAGAAACGCTGGCAAGATAAAAAGGAATTCGAACTTCTTTGGTGCACAGAGACAATGTTAACATGCTGGACATTTTAAGAGGAATTTCATATAATTCTACCCTTTACTAAAATGTGCTGGTATTTCTCACTAATTGAATTATACCTTTTACTAACTTGTATTTGAATTTTTCAAGAATGTAATTCCGCCGAAGATGCAAGAATGTAAAACACAACGCAAAATTAAAAAAGTCAAAATTTTCAAAATAGCATGTCAAAAACATAAAATGTCAAAAAGTAATCCAAAATGTGAAACAAGTAAAAATTCAAAATGCAATCACAAGTCACAAGCATTACAAAAATGCGAAACGCTATGTAACAAGTACAACACAAAATAAAACAAAGGCCAAAAAAAATGCATACGCTTTGTAAAATGTACAAAATAAAATAAATGCCATATTCACAAGGATTTCATGACGAGTCAAGTTAAAAATGAGCTTTTACTTAGACTTCAAATAATAATTACTAGCCTCTACACCTTTTTAAGTCTTTAATAAGTGCAACATCATTAACGTGACTTGACATCAAACATTATCAATATGACCATAGCATACAATCACTTAAAAGACTTGTTAATAGATGAATTGAGGAATCACCAAGTTCAGCGGGTGAAAGTTAATGGCTGTTTATAGTTTTGTACTCGAGTAAATGCGCAACACAGTAAACGTGACTTTCTCTGAAAATTTTATGTATATGAGCACGGTTGATTGAAAACTGATAAAAAGGCTTAAGGCCTGTTTATTAATTTTTGTGCCTCAGTCAAAACGCAGTACCATAACCTTGGCATGTTATCGAAACCTTATGAATACGTCGGACTAAAAATTCCTAAAAAAGTTTACGCCTAAGGTCTTGTAACTAAAGTTTTGTGACAGGGTAAAACTGCAACATTAATAACTTGACATGTTATGTTAACGTTGTGAATATGAGCACGGCGGATTAAAGATTTCAACAAATAGCATTTGGGATTAATGTGTTGTAGCTGAGTAAAAATGTAACATTATCTTGATTTTCTATATAAACCAAACTACGTGCTGAAATGGCCCAACTATATATACGTATACTTCAACCATATACCGAAGCGCTGACAAGGTGAAAACAAAAGTGCAATTTTGTACGGTCCCCTAACATTTTATGGCCAGCCTACATGGAAGTGGACACCTTGATATCAAAAACATACTTTTTGTACGGTCCACAACAAATAGCAATGGACACGTCGCAATCTTGGGGGGGGGTTAACGACCACCGTGATCAATTCAGTGGGCTATAAGCAGTCGGACATTCCCAATTTTGGGCCACTGGTTCCAGGGAAGGGGGACAGCCAGTGCCAGAAGTCAAGCACAACGTCCATGATTCACCGGGATTTGAACCAGGATCCTTCTCGACAAGTGGTCAGAAGACAGCGCCTAGATCACTCCGCC
Organism: Macrothele yani; assembly: GCA_039090855.1. NCBI lineage: Eukaryota > Metazoa > Arthropoda > Arachnida > Araneae > Macrothelidae > Macrothele > Macrothele yani. Next base: position 164,940,265 of record CM077002.1, read on the forward strand.
GCCGTAGCGGCACACGTTGAAATGTATTTTTCATACGGCCCCAAACGCTCTTATGGACATACTAGATTGAACTGGACGCAAATAAATCATTAATATAATTTGTACTAGCAGGGATACCAGTTATTTGCCTGGTACATATTACTATTTGTGGAATCACCAAGTTCAGCGGGTGAAAGTTAATGAATGAAAAAGATATTCCTGCAATTTTCCAGTAAACTTATTTTAAATTTTTTGATTTGGTTAATTTAATTTTGCGAAACAAAAAAGAAAGAAAAAGGAATGAGAATACTTACCTTCTAGGAGACATCTATAGAACTGCCGTACATCTGGCGTGTGCTTCTGTGAATCCCGCGACACAGAAATGCAATGTACCTATGTGATGTTGCATGCATACGACTTCACATTGGCATTGATCATCTTTTTCTTACCGTTTTGAATTTTGAATATCTGGAACTCTCTGTTTACATTGCATTATATTTCTTTCTGATAAGCCGTTCGTTGGTAGTGAAAGCTAAACTATATAGATTTGTGTTTTTAATACACCATTAAACGCATATTTTTGCACTTTATTGTTATCTACAGTCCCTAACTTAGACCGTAGGTTGGTTAGACGGTTGGTTGATGGTTTATGGTGCAAGGCCCTCAAAGGGCCAAAGAGCGCCTTAGAACGTAGATAGGGTATTCTTAAGAGTAAAAAACGGAACTTTTTACGAAAATTTTGCATGGGGCTACCTTGACCCGGACCCCGACCCCTTCCAAAAACCGTCTACCGTCTAAGTTAGATAACCATTAGTAGTATACCAAATCTGGCTGTCCTAAATTGAAAACTGTAGATTTTACGAAATTTTTGTGAGGGGGGGGGAGCTCCGACCCCGCGGGCTCCAACCCCTTCCGAAAACCGTCTAGCGTCTAAGTTAGAGTACCATGAGATAGTATACCAAATTTGGTGGTTCTAAATTGAAAACTGTAAATTTTACGAAAAAGTGTTTATTCGGGGGAGGTCTGACCCCCCGTGCTCCAACCCCTTCCAAAAACCGTCTAACGTCTAAGTTAGAGTACCATGAGATAGTATACCAAAGTTGGTGGTTCTAAATTGAAAACTGTAGATTTTACAAAAAAAAATTATTCGGTGGGTGTCTGACCCCCCGGGCTCCAACCCCTTCCAAAAACCGTTTAGCGTCTAAGTTAGAGTACCATGAGATAGTATACCAGATTAGGTGGTTCTGAATTGAAAACTGTAGTTTTTAAGAAAATTTTGTATGTGGGGGCTCTGACCCCCGGGCCTTGGCCCGTTCCAAAAACGGTCTGCCGTCTAAGTTAGAGTACCATAAGATAGTATACCAAATTTGGTGGTTCTAAGATAAAAACTGTAGATTTTACGAAATTTTTATGAGGGGGGGGGGAGCTCCGACCCCGCGGGCTCCAACCCCTTCCAAAAACCGTCTAGCTTCTAAGTTAGAGTACCATGAGATAGTATACCAAATTTGGTGGTTCTAAATTGAAAACTGTAGATTTTACGAAAACATTTTTATTCGGGGGGGTCTGACCCCCGGGCTCCAACCCCTTCCAAAAACCGTTTAGCGTCTAAGTTAGAGTACCATGAGATAGTATACCAGATTAGGTGGTTCTGAATTGAAAACTGCAGTTTTTAAGAAAATTTTGTATGTGGGGGGCTCTGACCCCCGGGCCTTGACCCGTTCCAAAAACGGTCTGCCGTCTAAGTTAGAGTACCATAAGATAGTATACCAAATTTGGTGGTTCTAAGATGAAAACTGTCGATTTTACGAAATTTTTTATGAGGGGGGCTCCGACCCCGCGGGCTCCAACCCCTTCCAAAAACCGTCTAGCGTCTAAGTTAGAGTTTCATAATACCAAATTTGATGGTTCTGAAATGAAAACTAGATTTTACGAAAATTTTGTATGTAGGGGGGGGGGAAGCTCTGACTCCCCGGGCCTTGACCCGTTCCAAAAACCGACAACCGTCTAAGTTAGAGGACTATGAGATAGGATACCTGATTTGGTGGTTCTGAATTGAAAACTGTACGATATTTTGTGTGTGGGGGCTCTGACCAACCGGGCCCCTGACCCATTCCAAAAACCGTCTAAGTTAGAGTACCATGAGATAATATACCAAATTTGGTAGTTCTAAATTGAAAACTATATCTTACGACAATTCTGTAGGGGGGGGGGCTGTAAACCCCCCTCTCTGCAACCGCTTCCCAAAACCGTCTACAGTCTAAGTTAGAATACCACGAGATAGTATACCAGATTTGGTGGTTCTGAATTGAAAACTGTAGATTTTACGAAAATTTTGTATATGGGGGGCTCTGTCCAACCGGGCCCTGCCCCGTTCCAAAAACCGTTTACCGTCTAATATTTTTAGTGCCAAAGAAAAACGTAATATTCCTATCCTGTCTGCGTGTCCAAACTTTATAAATTTGATCAGGGAGCAAGACGTTCGAAATCGTACGTTTTCCTGCATTCGTTTTGTATGTAACCAAAATCTGTAAACGCGACGAATTGACGTAGTCGACGAATTGACGTACTCGACGAATTTGTCCGCGACGAATTGACGCAGTCGACGAATTGACGCGCGACGAATTAACGCGCGACGAATTGACGCAGTCGACGAATTGACGCGCGACGAATTGACGTAGGCGACGAATTGACGCGCGACGAATCGTCGCAGTCGACGAATTGACGCAGTCGACGAATTGACGCACGCGACGAATTGACGTAGAACCATGTAGCAAAGTCTCCATGTACAGCGGTCTTGGCACACAACTGGAGCTTCAATACATCCACTACAAGTTCCTCACAAGACCTTTTGTACTTCACGCTTGTTGTTTATTTCTGTTAGAGGCATTCTTTAATCTGCTTTTACCATGAATTTCTCAGCCGTCTTATATCTTTTTCCAACTACTTAAGCTCAGTAAATACCCTTACCTAGTACCTCATCAGTCATTCTTTAAAAATGGCCAAATCATCTCAAAGCATATATCTCAACCAAACTAACGACATTTTTCTGCACATTGTACGTCTGTAACAAATCTTTGGTTCTCACGTGATCAGAAAGTATCTTGCCGCCAACTTACCCTTTAATTAACGCATTTCCCTACCATGTGTAAAAGATTCCTGAATCTCTTCTTCAGTATCTAGTTTTCACTACATTAACTCAATGTGTTTTAATTTTTGTAGTCACCCTGGCTGTTTAATATATTTTTGGATACATGCATACGTGATGCCAAAATGGATAATTCTGGTTTGTGTCTTGGTAATATGTGTTTGTGCAGATTGCTCTATGCTGATGAACCAGTCCTGTTGGCAGAGAGCAAAAGTGAGTTGCAGAGTATGTTGTCCCGGATGTTTGAAGTTTGTATGAAATTTAAACTAAGTATAAATAAGGGGAAAACGAAAGTTATGGTTTTTGAGCGAGGAATTGTTCGCACTGAATGCACGATAAGCCTTAATGGTACAGAGATTGGCCAGGTGAATGAGTTTGTATATTTAGGAAGCATGTTTGACAGGGAGAAGAAATTAGATGGCGAAATCAATAAGCCAGTGAATTCTTTACTGAAAGTCATAGCTGCTTTAGAAGAATTTCACTAGAATGATGGGTTCTCAAGGAAGTCCCCGATGGCTGTGTATGAAAGTGTAATTGTCCCTATTTTGATGTACAGCAGTGAAACCTGGGTACTGCAGAAAAGACATTGGAGTCGTTTGTGTGCTAGAGAGATGCCTTACTTACAGGGGGGTTTGTGGCAAGACACGTTCTGATCATGAGAGGAATGAAGATGTGTTGCAGATGTATAATGTGAGACAAAATGTTGTTAGTAAGATGGAGACTGATATTCTTAGGTGGTTTGGCCATGTTGAAAGAATGAGTGATGAGGTGCTTACTAAGAGAATTTATGCAGCACAAGTGGCAGGAAAGAAAGGTGGTGGAAGGCCAAGGAAGTCATGTGAGGACCAGATTCAGGAATGTCTGCTTGAGGAAAATATTAGGAGAATGAAGAACAAAAATTCTTGTGTGCGGTGTGTGATGAATGTAAATGAAGATTGATGTAAATGAAGATTATGGGTATGAAGTACGAAATGTCTTGTGCGCGGTGCGTGATGGATGTAAATGAAGCTTGATGTAAATGAAGATTATGAGTATGAAGTACAAAAGGTCTTGTGTGCGGCGTGTGATGGATGTAAATGAAGATTATGAATATGAAGTACAAAAGGTCTTGTGTGCGGCGTGTGATGGATGTAAATGAAGCTTGATGTAAATGAAGATTATGAGTATGAAGTACAAAAGGTCTTGCGTGCGGCGTGTGATGGATGTAAATGCAGGTTATGAGTATGAAGTACAAAAGGTCTTGTGTGTGGCGTGTGATAGATGTTAATGAAGCTCGAACTGTGGGCCAAGATCGTTGTAAATGGAGACATTTGATGCACCAACAGTAAATAAGTTCTCGTACTATCAGTTAAATGTGTACTTGGCACTTTGTCTTTCTTTGAGGTGCTAACCTCTGAATCTCAGAGAACAGCTTAATGATATGTATGTATGTATTAAATGCTCGTCTTTTTTATGCAAGCTACGTCTTCTCTACTAATTTAACTTTTAACGATATTTACATAATTGTCGAAATGCAAGGGTAAGCAATTTATAAATATTCTCGTTTTTATGCGGCGAAGTATTTCCCCTGTAATTTTTTCCCGATCGTATACCAATCGGTCTCTGAAAATTTCACTTCTTTCAAAGTTGCTGTGAAATCCGTCAGCAACAATCAAAATTTCCCAGCACATTCTCCGCGACCTTCTATGAAAACAAAGGACTTCAAGGAACGATCTGGACAAGATATACAAGGTTCGAGTGATACTCAACTTGCGCAACTAACACACATTCCTCAAACTTCACTGTTCTCTTTCCAGCTGGTACCTTTCTTTCTCTAACACAGTCAACTAAATGAAGCCCATTGTTAGAAACATAAAAACAAACAACAAAAGCCGTTTTTGACTTTAGATTTTCATATTCCTGTTCGTTCATTTTAGGTTTAGTTCCAGCTCTATCCAGTTGCCTCAATTCACTTTCGATTCCATCGGCTTGCTTTTAGTTCTTTCAGCTAACTTTGAATACTTTGGTTTACGTTGTATCAATTTATTTTCAGTTCTTTCGATGTGTTTTCATCTTTTTCTTTCTGTCTAATTTTTTCTCTTGTTGTTTCTTTCTTCTGTTTTAGTGAGGTACCGAAACGACAAAATCGAGCAGAATCATGCAAAATACAATTCCAAAATACCACTTTGCACTTTTCCAGGTAAGGAAGAGATTGATTTTTAATATAGACCCCAAGAATCTGACCGCTAGATTGCTAGTATTACGCCTTAAAACGAAACGGTCACCGCTAGTGCCTGTAGTAATTCAGATTCCATTTTTAGGCTTCCAGCATTTTATTCTCACCCAGTTTTTCAGGTGACGGACTTTAAAAACGACTTGAGTTTTTCATTTTAGTCTACTCAAAGTACGCTAAAATAAATTTGTGATTGACCCGGTTACCATCACTAAAATACACACAAGTAGATATTTCTAGATGCTTTCACAGAAGGTAAGTCGAAAGTTTTGCAATATCTGGATCACTTTATGTCTTCTTTTTTTTTTTTTTTTTTTTGATTGGAGGTTTAACGACCACCGTGAGCAACTCAATGGGCTATAAGCAGTCGCCCGTCCCTAATTTAGGATCACTGGTTCCAGGGAAAGGAGAGAACCAGTGCCTTAAGCCAAACACAACACCCATGCCTCACCGGGATTCGAACCCAGATCCCTTTTGTACGAATGATCAGTAGCCATCGCTTAGACCACTGCGCCACCGGGGCGGCGTTTATGTCTTCATACGTACCTTTACGACGAAATCTGACTAGCATTCAAAGTATATGCCATCGTGTTGCACCATCTTTAGCCATCTGTCTGCCAGTTCTTCGATTCCGCGGCGGTACCAGTTCTTGTCCTTCGAGGTGAAGAGCTCCTTCACCCCAGCTGCCACCTCCTCCTGGTTGTTGAAGTGCCGCCCGCGAAGGTAGTGGGCCGTGTACCGGAACAAGTAATAATCCGACGGGGCAATGTTCGGGTTTCTGACTATATGGCTGAGTGTAACATTAGTTCGATACCCTCAAGTTCCTGGAGTTTTGCCCGGGTCGTTCGCGCGGTATGAGGCCGAGCGATGTCCTTCTGAAGGAGAGCGCGCTTTCTGTTCACCAGTGCCGGTACTTCTCCTCCAAAACGACATAGATCCGCTCCAGTTGTTCAGAGTAGTGGTTGGTATTCATGGTCCGACTGTCTGGAACAAATTCGTAATAGATTATCCCATCGAAATTCCACCAGACACAAAGCATCCCCTTGTTCTCGAAGCGCCCACGTTTGGCAACACTGCCGTTGTTGTTAAGATTACGGAAAGGACCCACTTTTCATCGCACGTAACAATCCTCTTAATGAAACGCACACCGCGCGGGTTTTCTAGGAGTTTCGTGCACACTTCCACTCGGCGGTTTGCTTCAGCCGGCGTTAGCTCGAGAGGGACAATGCGGCAATTCCCGTAGACCTTGACGAGGTCCTGAAGGTGACGAACCACGATGGTCTGTGATATGCCCAGCTCGCCTGATAATCTCCGAGTGTTGGTAGTCGTATTTGCTTCTACGGCCTGACTAACGGCCTCGGAATCCACGGTTCGCGGCCTACCTGGCCTTGGCTGATCGTCGAGGTTTCTGTCACCTGAGCGAAATTTCCTGAACCATCTGGCTGCATTACTGTGGTCTACGGGACCTTTCCCTTTCGCATGACAAATGTTTCGTGTTGCTTGAGCAGCATTATGGCCGAGTTCAAACTCGTAAGTTCCCTAATTAGCCCGTTGTGGCTGCAGCCCATTTGCTGCTGCGGCCCCATGTGCTGCCTTTCCTGACGAGGCGGCCCATAGCCATGTTCCAACACGATAACGCCCGTGGGCACACGGCTCTGGTTTCCCGGGACTGTCTACGTCATGCTGCTAGATAGCCTGATCTCTCGCCCATCGAGCACGTAAGCTTAATATTCCAATAATGATTATGAGTTGCACAAGCTATATTTCTCGAGTAAAAGCCAGACGTCTTTGTGCGGATAATTAATTGAAAGAATAAAACTCGGTTTAGCTTAAATCAAATAGCTCATAGTATAAGACATCAATTTATTAAAACCCTATGATAATTAAAACAGATTAAAAGACATGAGTACTTTCGGGTCATCGCATGGCCCATCATCAGATGGAACGACAAAATTGACAAGATCCGAATAATATATATACATACATGAAACTATTGCACCGACTTTGACTGCGTTTCATGTATGTATATATATTATGCGGATCTTGTCAATTTTGTCGTTCCATCTGATGATGGGCCATGCGATGGCCCGAAAGTACTCATGTCTTTTAATCTGTTTTAAATATCATAGGGTTTTATTAAATTGATTTCTCATACTATAAGTTACTTGATTTAAGCTAAACCGAGTTTTATTCTTTCAATTATCCGCAAAAAGACGGTTTTTACTCGAGAGACGTAGGCATTAATTTATTTTTAGTGCCAAAGAAAAAGCGTAATATTACTAAGCTGTCTGGGTGACCAAACCTTATAAATATGATCACGGCGGAAGACAACCGAAATCGCACGTTTTCCTGAATGCGATTTGTATGTAACCAAAATTTGTAAACGCGCGATGAATCGTCGTGGTCTACGAATTGTCACGCGACGAATCGTCGTAATCGACGAATTGACGCGGCACCGATTTTATAGAGTCGAAAATTTTTAGTAAAGCGATGCGACAAATGCTTAAATTTGCATTCCCCCTATGTGCAGACGTACTTAATAGTTGAAAGTAATTACTATTACATAGCTTAATATCATTCATTGCTTGAGGAGTGTGCATTCCTTTTTGCAACCGTTGTAGTATTGCTTCGAAATGCTGATATTGACAGCCTTCAGAAAATGATAAACTGTTTGAAATGCAGAATCTAAATTTATAACTCTATTTTTATGACCATTTTTAGTTTACATTGAAAAATCATAGAAGTCTGAGGAAAATTTCATGTTTTTTTCAACAGTACGGAAAATGAAATCTTAAAATTTCTTACTCATTAGAATAAAAACAAAAATTATCGAAGTGAATGTAATAATTTTGAAATCGATTATGAGTTGCTTACCTTCCTCTAATGAATATAGGCATGCAAAGTAAATTCTTCGTGATGTATCCTGTCTGCTGGTCGATAGATCTAAATCGGAAAGGGAAAAAAACTGTAAACATTTACGCAAACACACGACTTTTACAAGGTGATGAAAACACTTCAAAACGAAGAACTTTTAGAAATATACTGTTTGCCATTGAAACTTCCCCACCCAAAAGGAGTCGACGTATCGACATGAAAATTAGTAGGTGTGTGCATGCACAGGTGGGATATGCAAATCATTCCAGAATACAATCAATCGCGTGAGCTGTGCAGGAAATAAAAGGGGCAAACTCCAGCCGCCGAAGAGATATCTCGTCCCGTGCTGTAGGTTGTACGGAACAAAACGATGGGCTGTTCAGGGCTACTACAACATATCCAAAAGGTTCAAACTTGTCTCATAGCCCACGCTGCCAACCCTGTCACCAGTTGGACGCATTTGAGAGAGGAAGGAGCGTAGTCTCGGTGAAACTGATTTGTTGATTCATCGAAACGCAGCCCACGTGCATCGGGATTCCAGAACAGTTGGACGTTGTTGGCAACACTGTCCGCAAGAAGGCGAGGCCAGTTGCCGTTGTGGGACCAGTGCTTCTGGCAGACGTCTCCGCGTATCGGTCGGCGTATTGGTCCCAAGGCAACTGCAGAGCCATAATCATAATGCAAAGTGCATTCCAAGGGCTGTAGTGGTGATTATTGATATCACTTTGTGACTCACACGGTGAATCGAAGGTTACTGGAGACAGGCCTGTCCTTCCGGCAGCCATTGCGTCCACTGTCATTGACCTTTGACATCGCCGAGCTCGGCTTGGGTGGTGCCGTAGTAAAGCTGCAGAGATAGAGGAATGACACCCTGTCGTGTTTAGCGATGAGTCCCGGAGGATATAGCTGTTGTCGACAAGTAGAACATGGCTAGCAAACCAGATATTCTCATATGAGGTGCTATTAATTACTATAGCAGGTCAATCATACGCATAGTTGTCACGATGATATCCCGGCGGTACGTGGGAGACGATTTGCAGCCATTTTGTAATTGTTTCTGATTTGTATCCCGGAGACCATTTTCCAGCAAGGTTACACTCGGCCACTTACCGCTAATACCTCTCGAGAGTGCCCATAAGGGTTCCATATGATTCTATGGCCAGTGAGATCTCCGAGTTTATCACCCATCGAGCATTTATGAGACCTCCTTAGAAGATGCTTGCAAGCCTCTTCTGGGTTCCTCGGAATGTTGCTGAATTTTGGGACCAGGTCAGCCTTGCTTGGTTGCAGAAACCCTAGGATACCATTAAAGAGTTGTATCATTCCATGCAGCGCAGTGTCTGATTGCATTGTACAACATGGTGGTCACACAAGATATTAATTGCTGTCACGTGATCCTGTCTTGTAGCCAGTGAAACTGATGTACTGCCTTGGAAATTAAATCATGTACTGCCGCCTTATATTCTACGCTTCTGCCGGTATTTGGCTCACTCGAACTGAATGGGGCAATTTCAGTGTCGATCAGTGTAAAAACTCAAAATTCAGATTGAAGTTAAGGCAAATTTTTGTTCATGTATTTTCAACTTAAAGAGTCAGACTCAGCTGAATTGAACTTACAATTTTGAAGAGAGCAAATGTTTATCTCTGATCAGAAACATATCGTTTTCACTAACACTCTTTATGGGGATCTCAGAAATGAACACTTTTACAAGATAACAAGTAAAAAAATACTCATTTGCAACCATCTCACTGTCAGAAGGAAGCAAGATGCACCTAACGTTTGAGGATGAAATGAGAAGCATTTTCCTCGTGTAAATCGTAAAAAATTTGAAACAAAAGAGCTCTTAACGTCGCAATAAGGTAAAGCATGAGGTCCTACAATTAAATAAAAAGGCTGGCTATACTCGACGCCGTCTAGAAAGTACAAGGCCGTGGCATTAGACAGATTATTTCCCTCCGTTTGTGACGTCACTGATATTTCACGACCTGTTACATCGGTGTCGCGTTTGACGTCATACACAACAGCGTTGGAAACAAATCAGGAGCCTCGGTTTCCGCGTGACATCACTAAAAGAGGGAACTCGTCTCTGTAATGCAGGAACGTTGCAAGCTTTTCTTATCTGGGAGGGTGACCCTTGAAATTATCCCCCTTTGAGTTCAAAAACTCTTTACTTCCTATGAAATAGTAAGCAGTTCTTACTTTCTCATACCTTCGTTATAGGGAAATATTATGATCGTTAAACAATCTCACTTCCAGTTTTCGACATCATTTTACTCAGAATTTTAAAATTAGGTGAATTCCCAAGAGCCAACGGTTTTAAATATCAAGTGAAATGTAAAAGTTATGTGAATACCGACAGCACAGCACGTGTAGAAATGCAGAATGAAAACAAACCGGCAGAGAATGAATGAGTAATAGATAGTAAGCGTAACAAACAATAGGGCGATGCTTTCGGAGCAGAGCTTGGAAAAATTCTGTTCAAGGTTAAACGCTCTTTCGGCGACAGAGTACAAATGATTAATAAGCTCTTCACCCCTAAGACGTACTCGGAAAGGTCACGGAGGTTAGGCATATCAGCATAGGTTATTATTTCTCATATTTCCATCCACTGTTTTGGACAATTCCATGCATCCATATGAGGTGGTTCACAACTCTATACACTAGTTAGCTGTGCGTAATAGTGTATGCTGCTAACTAAAGTGTTTACAAAAGAAGATACTAACTTTGTTTTGGAGTTAAAGTGTTCGGCCTTTATTCACACTCTGTTCATTTCTATTTACGCTCCTCAGAGTATGAAATTACGTCCCTGGTATGGCCAGCCTGGGAGGAAAAGCCCTCTCACTGCCCTACCGGTAGCTACGGCCCTGCTCTAATGGCATGGCCTTGTATTTTCTGGATGGCCCTGCTACACTGTGAGGTCCAGGTTATCCAACGATTACTGACTCATATTGCCATCTATTGTTTCATTTATGAACATTAGATGGCAGTATAATAGAATCTTCTCGAAAGATGTAGCAATGTATACGAAGTTGTGAAACGTCTAAAGAAGGGAATGTCCTTGTCGCGTTCGTCACGAAAATGCATGACAAGTATTTAGAACAAAGATGTAACGTGTGATTTTTGGTAAAACTAGGGAGGAAACAATCGTAAGTGTTCGAAATGTTAAGAGAAGTTTTTAGGGATGTGTCAAAAGCAAGCGAGTGTTTAAATCGCATAAACGGCTTTCAAAAGGAAGAGAAACAGTACTGTTTGACAGCCTTCCTGGTCACCCGCTGTAATCAAAGACAGACGAAAATGTGGAAAAGGTAAGAAAATTACCAAAGAATGATCATCGTCTTACTCTTAAAATGATTCCAAAAGAATTAAACATCACCAGAGAAACTATCTGATTGACTGTGACGCAAAACTTAAGAAAGAGGGAACTGTGCCCGAATACGGTTCCCAAGAATTTCACCGACGAACAAATGCGACGGAGGAAGAAATTCGCATCGATCTCGTGAAGTCAACAAACTATAATGAACAGTGGATAAACAGAGTCGTCACTGCTGATGAAAAATGTGTTTTCCAATATGATTCAGACACTAAAGATAGAGCAAGCAACAGAAATCTTCAGATATACCAGTTCCCAAAATGGCACCCATGTCAAAATCAAAGACCATGTAGACTAGTTTTTCTCTCCTTCTGGTTGCAAATGGATAGTGAACCAAGAGTTTGCTCCTCCGTGACAGTCTGTCAACAAGGCTTTTTAAAAGTTTAGTACAAAGAATTCTTCGACTGAAACCAGTGAGAAAAGGCGCATCGCCATGGCAATGCGCTTTCACAGACAGCGCTCTCTGCTAAGGAGTTTTTAGCCAAAAACTTCCATTTTCGTTCTTGGATACTTTGCTTATTCACCAGATCTCGCCCTGTGTGACTTGCTTCTTTTCCCAAGGCTGAAGAAAGTCCTCAAAGGCTCACATTACCAAACGGCAGTAGAGGTTCGGAAGCAACCAACGATCATTCAAAACAGCTTACAGGAAATGACTTCAAGAACTGTTTCGACACCTAGAAACAATTCTGGAATTCGAGTATCACTGCAAAAGGAAATTACGAGGGTGATAACAAAAGTTCTGCACACGTTAATCTAAAACGGAAGCGGATGATGCAATCAGGAAAATGATATCGTCATGTCAAGGCCAGTCTCTTAGCAACGCACTAGTGTCAGAACGACGCGCAATCATTTGCTGTGTGAATGTGGGAAGGTTTGGAAATGGAAGCGTGTAGCTCCTCAGGTCGAGCCACCCCGTTAAACCAGCTCTCGTACGCGAAAATAGAAAGTCTGCTGGGAAAACTCCGACACAGATCCACACTGCCTTGCAAGAAGTTTGTGGCGAAGGAACTCTTGATCGAAGCACAATTTCTCGCTGGGCATCTCGCTTTCGGGAGGGTCGAAGCAGCATCGAAGGCAATCACCGCTCAGGCCGAACTCAAACGGCGACAGACAAAACATTTGTCACCATTATTGCAACGCTTCTCGAAGTGAATCGCCGTTTGACAGTCGAGGAGATTTCTCATCAGGCAAAATTTTCCACCATGTCTGTTCACCTGATTTTGACCAACTCACTGGGAAAAAGAAAAATCGCCGCCCCCTCATCAACTCACCCCCGAGCAGAAGGCAGCCAGAGTGAGCATCCCACAGGATCACCTCCACAGGTCCGAAAAAGATGGCGACACCTTCCTGAACAGAATTGCCGCAATTGATGAGACTTGGACTCGTAATTTTGAGCCGAAACTGAAGTCACAATCAGCGAAATGGAGATATCCAAGTTCCCCACGTTCCTCAAAGTATCGTTGGCAACAATCCAAAGTGAAGCAAATGATGATTTTTGCGTACGTTTTCAGGGTTTTGTGGTCTCTGATCGAGTGCCGGTAGGGCAAAATGTAGTCCAATGTTGTAGTCAAATGTAGTCAAATGTAGTCCAATGTTATAGTGACTTTCTGAGGACAAAGTTGAGACCGAAAATTCGTCAAAATCGCCCCAACTTGTTGGAAGCGGGAGCGATCTTGATGTATGACAACACATCGTGTCATGCTGCTGCGTCGGTACGAGGACTTTTGTCGAAATATGGCTGGGAAACTTTATTCCACCCACCATACAACCCTGATCTCAGCCCACCCGACTTTGATCTTTTTCCAAATTTAAAAATTCGGCTCCGTGGCATCCGCTACGAATCGCTGGACGAACTGTCACTGGACGTGACCCAAGTAATACGACAGCTCAACAAAGATGGCGTACTACGGGGCATCCAGGCCTACCTCACCGCTGGTAAACTGTCATTAGCTGCGGACGGGAGAATATTGAACGACAATAAGGTAAGTTTCCTCCGTTGCTTCACACTTTTCTTAAAAATGGACCAGGTGCAGAACTTTTGTTATGGCCCCCGTACTTCGAAGTTTATCACCTTAGTTCCCAAAAATATTATCCACAGAAGAATTCCAGTGTTGTTATTTAATTACCGGTCTTTCTACACAAGTTCTGTCATTTTGTACAATATGTTAGCAGATAAATTGATGCACTATACAGAGTCTTCTGTTTCACATAATTTCTTAACCTGTATAATGTGAAAGAATTTCACTAAAAATTATATTTTTGCTTGTTTTTTTTTTTGTTTTTTCGGTCGAAAGATGAAGTCAGTGAGTAATTAAATTGACACACTGATTCATACTTTCTTCTCTTAGGATCTACAGGATATAAATGACAAAAACGATTAATTTATCTCCTACTTTTAAGCATGTAGAAAAAGGAAGGGAAACATTAAAATGATTAATCTGATATTGTGTAGGATGAAAAGGAACGTACAATAAATAAAAGAATTATCTATCTATCTTTTGTGTAAATAAAGGAAACATAAATGATAGGACAAAACGCGATTGAGCGATATTTACACAAAAATAAGCTCCAACTTTCGCTACGAAAAAATGTGGTGCATTGTTTAATGCCGAAAGCAACTGTGTCATTATGGAATCAGAAATTTATGACCACATTTAGGCAGTCGAAAATTTATTTGAAGACAGAAAAAGGCAACACAATGGTTTCAATTCCAAGTACTGTTAAGAATCTGTTTACCATAAAAACTCGAAACCATAAGGCGATTCGCACTTGCACACAGCAAGCACCAAATCATAATTTATTTTAAATTTTCACAATCACATAGAAATGGTACATGTACGAACGCAGTTAATATACGCATAATAAGTGCATATTACTCAAGTACAAAATAGAGGAATTATTAATAAAATTTTAATAAAAACAGATTACCTGTTGAATCTCTGGTCATTGTAAGCATCATGAATATTTAGACTTTCTCCAGTCATTGCCACATAACCGGCTATGCCCTTTCCAATAGGAAATCTAATAAATAAGAAAATCCAATACCAGTTTTAAAAAGAGGAACATCAGAATAACTGTCATATATCTGTAACACGAAATATTGGCAAAACGAAATAATGCACGCCCACCGGCATGAATCGAATTTCGAAATTCATAATTTCAGCCCATAATAACAGTTTAAGGGTTCTTTTTTAGAAATGCAATCAAAAAGCAACATGTCACAATACATAACTCCTTCAGAAATGTTACTGAAAGGCGCTTGAAGTACGCGGTAAGTAAATTCGACAATTTTTTTCCTTTTCATGAAGTTGGAGGTACCCTTCACCACAAATATGTCTTCTTTATAGCTCAAAATAAGAAAGATCATCTATGTAACTAACGATTTAAAAATAGCGACTGTTTTAGAAAGTATTTTCAAAAGGTTTTTCGATGTGATCGGTATCGGCCTATGAAAGAATTTTTCAGTCGAGTTTTCAAGAGCTCAGATTTTACTGCAAATATATCAGACGCAGAAATAAACGCTTACATCCCCTGGTGGCCAAACCATTCTTTACGAAATATTAGAAATTATAGGCAAAGCATTTTCCACCAGGAGCTGTATCCGGTGCAGAAAGAAATTTTCAAATCGGAGTTTTAGAAGCAGATATATTGAGGAAAACGCAATTTACCTTTACGCCCCCTAGCGGAAAGTCTATGCATTACTTGAAAATCTTGAACTTATATGAGAAACATTTTACACTGGATATGCCATCTAACAAAGAAAGAATTTTTCAAATCCGATTTTTAGAGGCAGATATATTGGCATAAATAAGACAGACATCTACGCCCTCTGGTGGAGGAACCATGCATTATTTTAAGATGAAAATATTATCAAATGCTTATCGAGGGGTGCGGTATCGGTCCACGAAACAATTTCTTCAATCGGGCTTTTAGAAGCTGAGATTTTGCTGCAAATACCTACGAAGCAGAAATTTAACGCTTATGCCCCCTGGTGGCCAAACCATATTTTATAAAAAATTATAAATTACAATAAAAAAATTTCCCACCAGCAGCTGTATCCGGTGCTGGAAGAATTTTTCAAATCGGAGTTTTAGAAGCAAAGATATCGGGGAAAGGCGCAATTTACCTTTACTCCCCCTAGCGGAAAGTCAATGAATTACTTGAAAATTTTGAAATTATATTAGAAACGTGTCGCACCGGAAACTCTGCCCAACAAAGAAGATTTTTTTTTTAAATCGGATCATTAGAAGCAGAGATATTGACAAAAATAAGATATACATCTACGCCCCCAGGCGAAGAAACCATACACTATTTTAAGAAGAAAATATTCCCAAAAGGTTTATCTACGTGAGTAGTAGCGGTCTTCAATCGAGATTTTAGAAGTTTAGATTTTGCTGCAAATACATTAGAAGCAGAAATCAACACTTACGCCACCTGGTGGCCAAACCATTTTATACTAAAAATTAGAAATTATATGCAAAACATTTCCCATCACGAGCGGTATCAACTGAAGGAAACATTTTTCAAATCGGGGCTTTAGAAGCGGAGATATCTTGGGAAAAGCAATTTACTTTTACGCCCCCTAGCGAAGAATGCATGCGTAACTTGGAGAAGTGACTATGCCTAAAATAATCTTCGACTTGAATGGAATCGAAAAGTAAAAGAATTTTTTGAATTGGATGTTTAGAAGCAAATATATGGATTAGAATGTGTTTTGAATTCGATATCATCTGCGTTTACGCCCTCTAGCTGCGAAATTTTGCATCATAAAAATAAAAAAAAAAAAAAACGAAATAAAGGATCATTATTCACACATTTCAAGTTTCCTAATGCAAAAAGAAAACAGATGGTTTAAAATGGAGTCCCGTAACTCGAAGGATGTCAATGTGAAACCAGATGATGTCGGAGGACATTTCGACAGAAATGAAGTTCAAATTCTTGGCATCTTCATGGTTTAAAATAACTTCACATATCTAAGGCCGCCTGCACGAAACGAGATGACTTCGACGACATTCTGACGGAAATATCCAATACCCAAATATCATTCCTACAGAAAGAGAAGGAGTTCACATTTCAGAGCAAAATGGCACTAGGATTCCTAAATTCCCAAGGAAGGCAGACAGCAGCGTGGAAATATATCACTTATATCACATTCAGACGCAGATAAATATCTCTGCTTTCAGTAATATCCACATACAAACCTCACGATCACAATTGCATGCATACTGCAGAAAAGTGGAAGAAATTTTCGTGTATCGTATATAAACCATATATGTAATACACTATCTACCAACAAGTAATTGGACACCCCTGCAATCGACGATATCTGCGGTCCTGATACACGTCACGGCCGCCGCCGTTAAATATCGTGTGGGAAACAACAACGCAACCTGTCGCATGCAAGATGCCACGCAGTTCGGAGCTCTCTGATTTCAAGAAAGGTGTAATCGTCGGGTATCACAGAAATGGCCGATTCATACGTGACATATCCAGCGAGTTGAAGTACCCAAAATCGACAGCGGCCTACGTGATTGGCAAGTGGAAGATGAGAGGTGACTGTCGGAATGTGCCTCGACCCGGCAGACCCACAAAACTGGGAGTTAGAGACCGACGGGTGCTGGCCAGAGAAATTCGGAAGAACCGCGCCAAATTGATGGGCCACATCCGCGAGCAGTTTCAACAGGCATCCGGGAGTGTTCTTTCGATGAATATCATCCGTAAGGAAGCCCATCTGCTCGTTATCACGGACGTGCTGCCGCCCACAAGCCTTTGATCACCAAGTCCAATAGCGCTGCTCGGCTAACGTGGTGCAAAGAACGTCGACAGTGGACCGTTGAACAGTGGAAACAGGTTCTCTGGAGCGACGAATCAAGGTTCACCCTCTACCGTTCGGATGGCAGGGTCTGGTACCGTTCGGATGGCAGCATCTGCCTGGAGAACGCTTTCTGCCGGAATGTATTGTGCAAACTGTGAAGTTCGGCGACAGTGGAATTATGCTATGGGGCTGTTTCTCCTGGTGTGGCACGGGACCCTCGGTCGCAATTCCTGGTAGACTCAAAGCCGAGACCTACTGCCCCATTTTGGATGACCATGCGCTTCCTACGTTGTGGCAGTTTTACGGGGTGGACCTATGTTACTTTCAGGATGACAATGCCACCTGTCATGTTGCGAGGTCAACCATGGCTTGGTATGGTGACAATAAGGTTAATCGAATGGACTGGCCTGCGCAGAGCCCGGACCTCAACTCTATCGAGCACCTCTGGGACGAGTTGGAGCGTCGACTTAAGGGGTGCCTCCACCGTCCGAAATCGGTGAAGGAACTGACCTGTCTTCTCCAAGCCGAGTGGAAGAAAATACCGCTAGCCGTCGTACAACGCCTGGTTGAGAATATGCCCCGCAGGATCGCAGCTGTAATCGCCGCTCGTGGAGGCTCCACAAACTATTGAAGGTGAATAAACTTCGTTTTCCTTTGCTATCACAGGTGTCCAATTACTTGTTGGTAGATAGTGTAGTATCGATTACCAAATTAAACAAGACAGAGTATTATTGAAAATAAATTGTGTTTAGTAAAAGACATAAACATACCTTATTTCCTTCGCGCTTTTGATCTCTCTTTTGTTTTCTGTATTTGTTTCACTCGATGCATCTTCAGAACCATTGACATCGAATATTCTGGCAAACAGTTCACTAGATCTTCCATCAACAAGGAATAGAGATGCGCGATCGGCAGTAACTAGTTTCTGGGCAAACACCTAAAGAAGATAGGATATTTTTTTCTCTCATATTAACGATACTCAATTTTAATTAATAACAAATCGTGCACAAGCCATATTTAAAATAGTTAATTTATACTATGTATAAAGTATATTGACTATATTTAAAAGAGTAATGCTAACTAACCTTCCTTGAACAAACCATCTGCTTGATGTACGAAAGCTTGGAAGTTTTGATTTGTATTTTACACCAATAAATTTGTATTACTAGCATACGATAAGCCATTACATTATGACCACCCCCAGCCTAGAGAAATGAGCTCGCCTGGAGACCGAACGGTGGCGCAGGTGAGAAGTAATACAACCCGAGGATCGGCTTTCAGTTAGTAGATTGTTCGGAGTCAGAATGCGAAAAGCGGCCGATTTATCGCAGTTTGATAAAGGACAAATTGTGATGACACGGCACCTCGGAACTACCATCTCGGAAACGGCGCAGCTTGTGGGTTGTTCGCGTGCCACTGCAGGGAGTATGTATCAAAAGTGGTGCACAGATGGTCCAAGGACGTACAGTCGTCTATCCGTGCGTCGTCCGCAGCTCACTGATGCCAGAGGGGAGCGGAGACTGTCGCGCATTGTTCACAGCAACTGAAGGGACACAGTGCTACAAATCACCCCGTAGCTACAACAGTGGTGATCAGGGCAATGTGTCACAGCACACAGTTAATTGCAGCCTTCTACGCATGGACATGCGCACCCGAAGAACCAGCCGGGTTCCCCATACTCACTGCACGTCATCGCCAACAAGAGCATGTAATGGGTCCAAGATCATCGAGATTGGGCCGTGGCTGATTAGGAGAAAGGGTCCTGGGCTGACGAATCAAGATTCCTGGTGTATCACGTAGACGCCCGAGCGCGGATACACAGATTACCAACGCATGGTTATGGTACCTAGACACATTGGGCGGAAACAGGCCGGCGGCAGTGTTATGCGGTGGGCGATGCTTTCTTGGGGCACTTCAAGCCCCATTATCCCAATAGCACAATCCCTGACAGCTGTCAGGTATCTGAACATCGTTGCTGACCAAGTTCACCCATTCATAGCAACTGTGTTCCCTGCTGGTGATGGCCATTTCCAACAGGATAATGCGTCATGCCACACTCCAGAATTATCAAGGATAAGTTTAAGGAACATGCTGGTGACTTTCTGTTAATGCCCTGGCCTCCAAATTCATCTGACATGAACCCAATTGAACATTTGTGGTTCGACATAGAAAAGCGGATTTGCGCTAAATCACCACCACCCCGAAATGAACAGAAACAGGAGGACCAGCTGTTGACATTATGGTGCCAGATACCCCAGGATAACTATCGCCACCTCATCGAATTAATGCCTCGCCGAGTGGCCGCTGTTTTGTGGGCTAAAGGGTGTCATGCAGCTTATTAGGTAGATGGTCATAATGTAATGGTTCATCGGTGTAGTATTACCATTTTAAGTACGTTATATTTTGCGTATTGTTTGCTATATTACAGCTTTTGTAATATTTTAAATGATTTCTACAAATAATTGTTTTTTTTGTTTGGGGTTTAACGCATACCTTGAGGACCTTGGTGGCTATAATCAGTCTCCAGTCCTTATTTCTGGGGCGATTGGTTTCCGTTACATACACACGTGGGGCGGGCGTACGTGGAAATATCAAACGTTCTGTAATCGCGTAAAGGGAACACTGTTTCTTCCTCGCACTGACTATCTGCCCAAGATTGAACTCGCTCGTGTACCAGCGTTTACCCACTATCACACACGCAGGTACGCTGTGCAGAAGTAGAATATACACTATATTGACAAAAGTCACCGGAAACTTAGGAGAGAAGCACAGCATAGCATTTATTGACATACATTAGTACGGTATTGGTCCACCTTTGACCTTAATGCATTCACTGACCCTTCAAGACATGCTTTCAACAAGGTTTTGGAACACAGCGATAGGTATGCGCTTCCATTTAGTACATAATGCTGCTGCTAACTCTAGCTTAGTAGCAGGTCTTGGTTCCAAATTTCTTATGCGGCGCACTAATTCATCCCATAGGTGCTCTATGGGATTAAGATCAGGGCTCTGTTCTGGCCAGTCCACACATGATATGGAATTATTGTCCAACTACGCCGTAACAGTTCTTGCTTTATGGCTCGGTGCATTATCCAGCTGGTGCCAACAAGGCTCGGTTCCACAGTATTGCCACTGAGTTGGTAGGGCATAATTGTCCAGAATATCGAGGTTGACGTACTGGTTAACAGGTTTGTCCACGATAAAAAATGTGCCGGAATCATACCACGAAAAACACGAGTACACTGCCAGCTCCAAACTTGACCGTAGGAACAGTACACTGTGGTAAATATCGTTCCCCCGGCTGCCGCCATATCCACAGACGGCCATTAGACTAATGGATCGTGCCATTAGACTAATGGATCACCCGTTTCCATTGATCTACGATCCACGATAAATGTTCTTTACACCGTGCTAAACGTCAAGTAGGATTCTGAGTAGAGTTGAAAAGCTTATGAGCAGCCGCACGACCACGGTAACCGATTGAATGAAGTTCTAAGCGAATGGTACGTGTACATACCGAGGTTCAAGCATTTTTACTCACCTGTATACTAAGGTCTTGTACAGTACTCCGTCGATTAGCTGTAAAGACTCTTCTGAGGCTTCGACGTCCTCTATCACTGATTTTCAGTACGTTTTACTGCTTCAGACACGCCATGTGTCTTCCACTTATTCAGTACATCCAAAAGAGTTGACTTGGGTATGTTTAAACGCCTGTCGGTTTTTCTTATGGACAACCCACTAATACAACACCCAACAATCTTTCCTTTCTCAAAGTCAGTTCTCTCCCGCCGCGACATTTTCACTCAACCTTACAGTGCGATATGATCGCGGTCAGCTGTAGGCTTGTTTTCATACCGTTTGCAGTTGTACCGCGCATCTTAACAACACAGCGGATCCGTTCATTTGCTTTTGAAGGGGTATCCGGTGACTTTTGTATCGTGTATGATCTTTTTGTAGTCCACAGGGTGTTTCGGTTGGCAGTACTATCGTTGCAAGATAAGAAAGGTCTTGAAGATGGGTAAAGTATATGTATAATAACCTGTGCTTTAAACGTAGTTCAAGTACTATTCAGTCATGGAATGACGAAAAAATTAAGTATTTACGGAATAAAAACGAGCAATGAGTATTTAAATATGGAGATGGTTGTGAAATGGATGTGAAAAGTAATTACAAATGTTGATGAGTGTGAATTCGATACAAAGGCCATCTTGAAAGTAATGCCTTATCCATTATAAGAGTTTTATTTGTGACAGTAAAAATGTGAAACTTCGTGGCAAAATACTTGGACATATTGTTAATCATGCTAGCCGATTCAAAGTATTGTCCATCACTTACTGTATATTTCCGCCATCTTTGAACCCATTAGTAAAATCCATTTTGGAAAAATTGCTGAGGCTGTCGTTTCACCCATGAGTTCACAGCCAGTTTAACGTCTATCACATCGTCGAAACGTTCCCCATGAAGGATGTTTTTCAAAGGGGCAAACAGGAAAAAGTCTGAGGGAGCCAAATCAGGACTGTAGGGGAGTTGGGGCATCGCTGGCCACTCCATTTTCGCAATAGCCTTCATTGAGGTGTGGGGACGTGCGTTATCATGGTGTAAAACAACACTATGAAGTGGAATGTCACGTCTTTTCCATCTGTGAGCTTCCTTTAGCTTCTTCATTGTCTGCACATAGTGTGTACTGTTCATTGTAGCAACTCTTGGATGGTGACACGACGATCAGCTGTGATGAGGTCTTTCACTCGTTGCCTGTTGGCATCTGTCACTGCAGTTGCGGGCCTTCCACTCCGTTGTTTGTCCAACACTGAAATTTCTCCCTCTCGAAACCTCTTCATGCATCTTCGGACATTACTGATATCGATTGTGGCAGCTCCATACACCGCCAGGAGTCTTCTGTGGATTACTGGAGCCTCACATCCCTCTTTTTCCAGGAATTCAATTACGGCTCGCTGCTTTTCTTTGTCATTCATGATCTTTATTTCCGATTCTGGAAAAAAATAATTGTTCTTATATTGGTAACATATCATAGTACATGTCAGTGCAGTTTCATTAAAATCACTTCAAAATTTCAAAAGTTATTAAGGAGTAGGCATTACTTTCAGGATGCCCCTTGTCCATTTTTTACAAATGCTATTGCGAATGTCTTTAAGACAAATGCGCATTTACAAAAAGCGAAGAGTGTGAACTTGAAGTTATGCAAATTTACAGATGGTGGTGAGTGTGATCTCGAACAAACTCCGCTTGAGTTTTGGATATGTAGATCACCAGTTCGTTGATAACAGTTGGAGGTCAGAAAAGAAGAAAAACAATATACAGTGCAAGTTAGCAAATAACGCGGAAAGTGATATGAAGCACGTGACTTCCGGGTTAATGTCCAAGGGCACAGTTTTCGTGATGTGAAGCCGAAAACGTAGAAAAAAACTGAAGAATTGATGAACAGCTGAAATACACATTATCGCAAAATAATTGGGCCGTTATATTCTGAGTCAGATTCTGTTTTGATGAACTGAGAGCCATCCTATTTGCGTAGAACATTTAACATGAAACTGAGAAACTGCTGAGATTTGAAGTGCACGATTGTATTCTAGTTGTAGTCGGCATTTTAAAAATTTACGGAAAGTGGTACATAGAAATCTGCTTGCTTTTCTTGCAGAAAGATGGGAAGTTGTATAAACGTAGATGTAAAACAATAAAATTGCGCTTCGGACAAACTCCAGAGGTATATGAAAACTTGGTTCATATCTTCATCTAAAAACACACACAAAAAAAAAACCATGCAGATATGGCACTAAACATAAAAAGTACTTTTTGTGAAATCTAGCTGGAAAACTGTACATCGTAGAAATTCAAAATTTTCTGAATCATCATTCTCATGACTACTCTGATCTGATGAAAAACGGCCTTTTTCGAGCATACTGAATCATGATTACAGATAGGCAGGCATACACACACAGGTACTGTTTTCCAGAAAGCATGCTAAAAATAAGAATAAGAAGAAAGTAAATGCTTACCATTATTTTGATGATTAAAGTATCCATACTAACCATATCTTGAAAAATGGATCTGTAAAAAAAGATAAATTTTTACTATATTAATTTAACTCTAGTGATATGTTAGTGACTAGGAATTTTCGCCTACAATTAATTTCGGAAACGCTAAGAATATAGGCCTCATTCTAAAAATTCGTGCTACTAAACTACGTGAAATAAGAATCCTACATAATATACGGAACCTCTCAAAAATGTTTTTCGCTGTTCATTTAAATCATTCATTTCGTTATACTCGTTGGTTATCTTACCTCGTAGAGAATTAAAAAAAAACTATATGAAATAAAGGAATGGGTTAGCAAACCAATAATGTGTGCTCCGTAGAATCAAAGTCAATTTGCCACCTTACCAGCAAGATTTTATGCTACTTCTGGATAGAGTTTTGTAGTACGTTCGAAAGCCAATTCGAAAAGTGGACCTAAACGTTATTTCATGGATGTGTATAGAAAATTGTCCTTTACGTGTGTTTGTAACATTGTCGTCAAGTGGATTTTGTAACTTTTGCTACTGTACGATATGTGATTTATGATTTCATTTACTAACGCCGTTAGTTTTATAACTGTTACATTACGTGAAGTAAAAATCCTGCGTGATATACCGAACCTCTGAATTTTTTTTTCGCGGTTTATTTACACCATTCATTTCGTTATAGTCGTTGGTAATCTTACCTCTTAGGGAATTAAAAAAACTATAAGAAATGAAGGAATGGGTTAGCAAAACAATGTCTGCAGTTCTTCTTAGCCAAACTGAGAAAAGCGTTTTGTTAGTTCAACAAAAAACTTTGTCGATATACAGTCAACAAATTTTTTTGTTGAATTTGCAAAATTATTTTGTTGAAAATTATTGTTGATTTAACAAAATTTATTGTTATCACAAAACGTTTTGTTTATTTAGCAAAATGTTTAGGTCGATTTTTGAGAATTTGTTTGATCCAACAAAACATATTGTTATCATGACACAATAAGTTTTGTTGCTATAACAATATGTTTTGTTGCTGCAACAAAACATATCACATTTTATAACTGCACTACACTGAGTTAGCATTGCATGAGGAACACCAACCTAATATCGCGTTGGTCCACCATTCTGTGCTATCACGGCTCGCAGACGTTTAAGAACAGACTCTACAAGGTATTAAACATCCTTCATGCGTAAATTGGCCCATGACCGCTGCAGCAGCCCAGTTAGTTCACGTTCATTTCGCCGTGGAGGAGGAGCAGCAGTCTCGCACCCCTTTCTAGCATTTCCAACAAATACTCAATTGAGTTACAGTCAGGGAAGCTTGGGGTCCAAGGCAATGTGGGGAATTCGTTGCCGTGTTTCTCCATCCACTCAGTAGTTATACGAGGCCTATGGCACAGTGTGTTGTCCTGTTGAAAGATGGCACTCTGGTCAGGGTAAACCTCCTGGAGATATGGATGAAGATGGAACTCTGGTCAGGGTAAACCTCCTGGAGATATGGATGAAGATGGCACTCTGGTCAGGGTAAACCTCCTGGAGATATGGATGAAGATGGAACTCTGGTCAGGGTAAACCTCCTGGAGATATGGATGAAGATGGAACTCTGGTCAGGGTAAACCTCCTGGAGATATGGATGAAGATGGAACTCTGGTCAGGGTAAACCTCCTGGAGATATGGATGAAGATGGAACTCTGGTCAGGGTAAACCTCCTGGAGATATGGATGAAGATGGCACTGTGGTCAGGGTAAACCTCCTGGAGATATGGATGAAGATGGCACTGTGGTCAGGGTAAACCTCCTGGAGATATGGATGAAGATGGAACTCTGGTCAGGGTAAACCTCCTGGAGATATGGATGAAGATGGAACTCTGGTCAGGGTAAACCTCCTGGAGATATGGATGAAGATGGAACTCTGGTCAGGGTAAACCTCCTGGAGATATGGATGAAGATGGAACTCTGGTCAGGGTAAACCTCCTGGAGATATGGATGAAGATGGAACTCTGGTCAGGGTAAACCTCCTGGAGATATGGATGAAGATGGAACTCTGGTCAGGGTAAACCTCCTGGAGATATGGATGAAGATGGAACTCTGGTCAGGGTAAACCTCCTGGAGATATGGATGAAGATGGAACTCTGGTCAGGGTAAACCTCCTGGAGATATGGATGAAGATGGAACTCTGGTCAGGGTAAACCTCCTGGAGATATGGATGAAGATGGCACTCTGGTCAGGGTAAACCTCCTGCAGATATGGATGAAGATGGCACTGTGGTCAGGGTAAACCTCCTGCAGATATGGATGAAGATGGCACTGTGGTCAATGTAAACCTCCTGCAGATATGGATGAAGATGGAACTCTGGTCAGGGTAAACCTCCTGGAGATATGGATGAAGATGGCACTCTGGTCAGGGTAAACCTCCTGGAGATATGGATGAAGATGGCACTCTGGTCAGGGTAAACCTCCTGGAGATATGGATGAAGATGGAACTCTGGTCAGGGTAAACCTCCTGGAGATATGGATGAAGATGGAACTCTGGTCAGGGTAAACCTCCTGGAGATATGGATGAAGATGGAACTCTGGTCAGGGTAAACCTCCTGGAGATATGGATGAAGATGGAACTCTGGTCAGGGTAAACCTTCTGGAGATATGGATGAAGATGGAACTCTGGTCAGGGTAAACCTCCTGGAGATATGGATGAAGATGGCACTCTGGTCAGGGTAAACCTCCTGGAGATATGGATGAAGATGGCACTGTGGTCAGGGTAAACCTCCTGGAGATATGGATGAAGATGGCACTCTGGTCAGGGTAAACCTCCTGGAGATATGGATGAAGATGGAACTCTGGTCAGGGTAAACCTCCTGGAGATATGGATGAAGATGGAACTCTGGTCAGGGTAAACCTCCTGGAGATATGGATGAAGATGGAACTCTGGTCAGGGTAAACCTCCTGGAGATATGGATGAAGATGGCACTGTGGTCAGGGTAAACCTCCTGGAGATATGGATGAAGATGGCACTCTGGTCAGGGTAAACCTCCTGGAGATATGGATGAAGATGGAACTCTGGTCAGGGTAAACCTCCTGGAGATATGGATGAAGATGGCACTCTGGTCAGGGTAAACCTCCTGGAGATATGGATGAAGATGGCACTCTGGTCAGGGTAAACCTCCTGGAGATATGGATGAAGATGGCACTCTGGTCAGGGTAAACCTCCTGGAGATATGGATGAAGATGGAACTCTGGTCAGGGTAAACCTCCTGGAGATATGGATGAAGATGGAACTCTGGTCAGGGTAAACCTCCTGGAGATATGGATGAAGATGGAACTCTGGTCAGGGTAAACCTCCTGGAGATATGGATGAAGATGGAACTCTGGTCAGGGTAAACCTCCTGGAGATATGGATGAAGATGGAACTCTGGTCAGGGTAAACCTCCTGGAGATATGGATGAAGATGGAACTCTGGTCAGGGTAAACCTCCTGGAGATATGGATGAAGATGGCACTCTGGTCAGGGTAAACCTCCTGGAGATATGGATGAAGATGGCACTCTGGTCAGGGTAAACCTCCTGGAGATATGGATGAAGATGGAACTCTGGTCAGGGTAAACCTCCTGGAGATATGGATGAAGATGGAACTCTGGTCAGGGTAAACCTCCTGGAGATATGGATGAAGATGGAACTCTGGTCAGGGTAAACCTCCTGGAGATATGGATGAAGATGGAACTCTGGTCAGGGTAAACCTCCTGGAGATATGGATGAAGATGGAACTCTGGTCAGGGTAAACCTCCTGGAGATATGGATGAAGATGGAACTCTGGTCAGGGTAAACCTCCTGGAGATATGGATGAAGATGGAACTCTGGTCAGGGTAAACCTCCTGGAGATATGGATGAAGATGGAACTCTGGTCAGGGTAAACCTCCTGGAGATATGGATGAAGATGGAACTCTGGTCAGGGTAAACCTCCTGGAGATATGGATGAAGATGGAACTCTGGTCAGGGTAAACCTCCTGGAGATATGGATGAAGATGGAACTCTGGTCAGGGTAAACCTCCTGGAGATATGGATGAAGATGGAACTCTGGTCAGGGTAAACCTCCTGGAGATATGGATGAAGATGGAACTCTGGTCAGGGTAAACCTCCTGGAGATATGGATGAAGATGGAACTCTGGTCAGGGTAAACCTCCTGGAGATATGGATGAAGATGGAACTCTGGTCAGGGTAAACCTCCTGGAGATATGGATGAAGATGGAACTCTGGTCAGGGTAAACCTCCTGGAGATATGGATGAAGATGGAACTCTGGTCAGGGTAAACCTCCTGGAGATATGGATGAAGATGGAACTCTGGTCAGGGTAAACCTCCTGGAGATATGGATGAAGATGGAACTCTGGTCAGGGTAAACCTCCTGGAGATATGGATGAAGATGGAACTCTGGTCAGGGTAAACCTCCTGGAGATATGGATGAAGATGGAACTCTGGTCAGGGTAAACCTCCTGGAGATATGGATGAAGATGGAACTCTGGTCAGGGTAAACCTCCTGGAGATATGGATGAAGATGGCACTCTGGTCAGGGTAAACCTCCTGGAGATATGGATGAAGATGGAACTCTGGTCAGGGTAAACCTCCTGGAGATATGGATGAAGATGGAACTCTGGTCAGGGTAAACCTCCTGGAGATATGGATGAAGATGGAACTCTGGTCAGGGTAAACCTCCTGGAGATATGGATGAAGATGGAACTCTGGTCAGGGTAAACCTCCTGGAGATATGGATGAAGATGGAACTCTGGTCAGGGTAAACCTCCTGGAGATATGGATGAAGATGGAACTCTGGTCAGGGTAAACCTCCTGGAGATATGGATGAAGATGGAACTCTGGTCAGGGTAAACCTCCTGGAGATATGGATGAAGATGGAACTCTGGTCAGGGTAAACCTCCTGGAGATATGGATGAAGATGGAACTCTGGTCAGGGTAAACCTCCTGGAGATATGGATGAAGATGGAACTCTGGTCAGGGTAAACCTCCTGGAGATATGGATGAAGATGGAACTCTGGTCAGGGTAAACCTCCTGGAGATATGGATGAAGATGGAACTCTGGTCAGGGTAAACCTCCTGGAGATATGGATGAAGATGGAACTCTGGTCAGGGTAAACCTCCTGGAGATATGGATGAAGATGGAACTCTGGTCAGGGTAAACCTCCTGGAGATATGGATGAAGATGGAACTCTGGTCAGGGTAAACCTCCTGGAGATATGGATGAAGATGGAACTCTGGTCAGGGTAAACCTCCTGGAGATATGGATGAAGATGGAACTCTGGTCAGGGTAAACCTCCTGGAGATATGGATGAAGATGGAACTCTGGTCAGGGTAAACCTCCTGGAGATATGGATGAAGATGGAACTCTGGTCAGGGTAAACCTCCTGGAGATATGGATGAAGATGGAACTCTGGTCAGGGTAAACCTCCTGGAGATATGGATGAAGATGGAACTCTGGTCAGGGTAAACCTCCTGGAGATATGGATGAAGATGGAACTCTGGTCAGGGTAAACCTCCTGGAGATATGGATGAAGATGGAACTCTGGTCAGGGTAAACCTCCTGGAGATATGGATGAAGATGGAACTCTGGTCAGGGTAAACCTCCTGGAGATATGGATGAAGATGGAACTCTGGTCAGGGTAAACCTCCTGGAGATATGGATGAAGATGGAACTCTGGTCAGGGTAAACCTCCTGGAGATATGGATGAAGATGGAACTCTGGTCAGGGTAAACCTCCTGGAGATATGGATGAAGATGGAACTCTGGTCAGGGTAAACCTCCTGGAGATATGGATGAAGATGGAACTCTGGTCAGGGTAAACCTCCTGGAGATATGGATGAAGATGGAACTCTGGTCAGGGTAAACCTCCTGGAGATATGGATGAAGATGGAACTCTGGTCAGGGTAAACCTCCTGGAGATATGGATGAAGATGGAACTCTGGTCAGGGTAAACCTCCTGGAGATATGGATGAAGATGGAACTCTGGTCAGGGTAAACCTCCTGGAGATATGGATGAAGATGGAACTCTGGTCAGGGTAAACCTCCTGGAGATATGGATGAAGATGGAACTCTGGTCAGGGTAAACCTCCTGGAGATATGGATGAAGATGGAACTCTGGTCAGGGTAAACCTCCTGGAGATATGGATGAAGATGGAACTCTGGTCAGGGTAAACCTCCTGGAGATATGGATGAAGATGGAACTCTGGTCAGGGTAAACCTCCTGGAGATATGGATGAAGATGGCACTCTGGTCAGGGTAAACCTCCTGGAGATATGGATGAAGATGGAACTCTGGTCAGGGTAAACCTCCTGGAGATATGGATGAAGATGGAACTCTGGTCAGGGTAAACCTCCTGGAGATATGGATGAAGATGGAACTCTGGTCAGGGTAAACCTCCTGGAGATATGGATGAAGATGGAACTCTGGTCAGGGTAAACCTCCTGGAGATATGGATGAAGATGGAACTCTGGTCAGGGTAAACCTCCTGGAGATATGGATGAAGATGGAACTCTGGTCAGGGTAAACCTCCTGGAGATATGGATGAAGATGGAACTCTGGTCAGGGTAAACCTCCTGGAGATATGGATGAAGATGGAACTCTGGTCAGGGTAAACCTCCTGGAGATATGGATGAAGATGGAACTCTGGTCAGGGTAAACCTCCTGGAGATATGGATGAAGATGGAACTCTGGTCAGGGTAAACCTCCTGGAGATATGGATGAAGATGGAACTCTGGTCAGGGTAAACCTCCTGGAGATATGGATGAAGATGGAACTCTGGTCAGGGTAAACCTCCTGGAGATATGGATGAAGATGGAACTCTGGTCAGGGTAAACCTCCTGGAGATATGGATGAAGATGGCACTCTGGTCAGGGTAAACCTCCTGGAGATATGGATGAAGATGGAACTCTGGTCAGGGTAAACCTCCTGGAGATATGGATGAAGATGGAACTCTGGTCAGGGTAAACCTCCTGGAGATATGGATGAAGATGGAACTCTGGTCAGGGTAAACCTCCTGGAGATATGGATGAAGATGGAACTCTGGTCAGGGTAAACCTCCTGGAGATATGGATGAAGATGGAACTCTGGTCAGGGTAAACCTCCTGGAGATATGGATGAAGATGGAACTCTGGTCAGGGTAAACCTCCTGGAGATATGGATGAAGATGGCACTCTGGTCAGGGTAAACCTCCTGGAGATATGGATGAAGATGGAACTCTGGTCAGGGTAAACCTCCTGGAGATATGGATGAAGATGGAACTCTGGTCAGGGTAAACCTCCTGGAGATATGGATGAAGATGGAACTCTGGTCAGGGTAAACCTCCTGGAGATATGGATGAAGATGGAACTCTGGTCAGGGTAAACCTCCTGGAGATATGGATGAAGATGGAACTCTGGTCAGGGTAAACCTCCTGGAGATATGGATGAAGATGGAACTCTGGTCAGGGTAAACCTCCTGGAGATATGGATGAAGATGGAACTCTGGTCAGGGTAAACCTCCTGGAGATATGGATGAAGATGGAACTCTGGTCAGGGTAAACCTCCTGGAGATATGGATGAAGATGGAACTCTGGTCAGGGTAAACCTCCTGGAGATATGGATGAAGATGGAACTCTGGTCAGGGTAAACCTCCTGGAGATATGGATGAAGATGGAACTCTGGTCAGGGTAAACCTCCTGGAGATATGGATGAAGATGGAACTCTGGTCAGGGTAAACCTCCTGGAGATATGGATGAAGATGGAACTCTGGTCAGGGTAAACCTCCTGGAGATATGGATGAAGATGGAACTCTGGTCAGGGTAAACCTCCTGGAGATATGGATGAAGATGGAACTCTGGTCAGGGTAAACCTCCTGGAGATATGGATGAAGATGGAACTCTGGTCAGGGTAAACCTCCTGGAGATATGGATGAAGATGGAACTCTGGTCAGGGTAAACCTCCTGGAGATATGGATGAAGATGGAACTCTGGTCAGGGTAAACCTCCTGGAGATATGGATGAAGATGGAACTCTGGTCAGGGTAAACCTCCTGGAGATATGGATGAAGATGGAACTCTGGTCAGGGTAAACCTCCTGGAGATATGGATGAAGATGGAACTCTGGTCAGATTAAACCTCCTGGAGATATGGATGAAGATGGAACTCTGGTCAGGGTAAACCTCCTGGAGATATGGATGAAGATGGAACTCTGGTCAGGGTAAACCTCCTGGAGATATGGATGAAGATGGAACTCTGGTCAGGGTAAACCTCCTGGAGATATGGATGAAGATGGAACTCTGGTCAGGGTAAACCTCCTGGAGATATGGATGAAGATGGAACTCTGGTCAGGGTAAACCTCCTGGAGATATGGATGAAGATGGAACTCTGGTCAGGGTAAACCTCCTGGAGATATGGATGAAGATGGAACTCTGGTCAGGGTAAACCTCCTGGAGATATGGATGAAGATGGAACTCTGGTCAGGGTAAACCTCCTGGAGATATGGATGAAGATGGAACTCTGGTCAGGGTAAACCTCCTGGAGATATGGATGAAGATGGAACTCTGGTCAGGGTAAACCTCCTGGAGATATGGATGAAGATGGAACTCTGGTCAGGGTAAACCTCCTGGAGATATGGATGAAGATGGAACTCTGGTCAGGGTAAACCTCCTGGAGATATGGATGAAGATGGCACTCTGGTCAGGGTAAACCTCCTGGAGATATGGATGAAGATGGAACTCTGGTCAGGGTAAACCTCCTGGAGATATGGATGAAGATGGAACTCTGGTCAGGGTAAACCTCCTGGAGATATGGATGAAGATGGCACTCTGGTCAGGGTAAACCTCCTGGAGATATGGATGAAGATGGAACTCTGGTCAGGGTAAACCTCCTGGAGATATGGATGAAGATGGAACTCTGGTCAGATTAAACCTCCTGGAGATATGGATGAAGATGGAACTCTGGTCAGGGTAAACCTCCTGGAGATATGGATGAAGATGGAACTCTGGTCAGGGTAAACCTCCTGGAGATATGGATGAAGATGGCACTGTGGTCAGAGTAAACCTCCTGGAGATATGGATGAAGATGGCACTGTGGTCAGGGTAAACCTCCTGGAGATATGGATGAAGATGGAACTCTGGTCAGGGTAAACCTCCTGCAGATATGGATGAAGATGGAACTCTGGTCAGGGTAAACCTCCTGGAGATATGGATGAAGATGGCACTGTGGTCAGGGTAAACCTCCTGGAGATATGGATGAAGATGGAACTCTGGTCAGGGTAAACCTCCTGGAGATATGGATGAAGATGGAACTCTGGTCAGGGTAAACCTCCTGGAGATATGGATGAAGATGGCACTGTGGTCAGGGTAAACCTCCTGGAGATATGGATGAAGATGGAACTCTGGTCAGATTAAACCTCCTGGAGATATGGATGAAGATGGAACTCTGGTCAGGGTAAACCTCCTGGAGATATGGATGAAGATGGCACTGTGGTCAGGGTAAACCTCCTGGAGATATGGATGAAGATGGAACTCTGGTCAGATTAAACCTCCTGGAGATATGGATGAAGATGGAACTCTGGTCAGGGTAAACCTCCTGGAGATATGGATGAAGATGGCACTCTGGTCAGAGTAAACCTCCTGGAGATATGGATGAAGATGGAACTCTGGTCAGGGTAAACCTCCTGGAGATATGGATGAAGATGGCACTGTGGTCAGGGTAAACCTCCTGGAGATATGGATGAAGATGGAACTCTGGTCAGGGTAAACCTCCTGGAGATATGGATGAAGATGGAACTCTGGTCAGGGTAAACCTTCTGGAGATATGGATGAAGATGGAACTCTGGTCAGGGTAAACCTCCTGGAGATATGGATGAAGATGGAACTCTGGTCAGGGTAAACCTCCTGCAGATATGGACGGAGGTCGTCGGCTGATAGGTCCTTGTAGCGTCCTCCATTCAGTGTTTGTAGGATGATAACCAACGGATCTAAACTTGCTAGGAAAAAGCTCAACGGAAAAGAACACCACATCCACCGGCCTGTTGAACCCCAACGCTACAACCTGGAGATTGGGTTTCACGCTGTTTACGCCATATGCGAATCTGGTCATCAGCATGGTGCAGCAGGAAATGGGACTCATCACTCCATATGACCTACTTCCATCTGTCGAGGGTTCAATGCCGATGTTCCTTGGCCCATGCGAGGAGTTTTTGGGAGTACTGTGTGCCATCATGGGGCATACTCGTTGATCGCCGGCTGTGGAACCCCGGGAGAAGCAAGGTACAGCGCATGGTGCATGTGGAAATAGATCGAATTGCACCGCTGTTGTGCTGGTGGGTGAGCTGGGTAACTGTTGCACATCCTTTCTGAGATACCAGTTGTTACACCCGACGCTCATCTCTCAGATCAATCACGCGTGGCTGACCAATGTCAGCCCTTCTTCTGGATGCTTGTGCATGGTTAATCCAGTCCTGGTACATCCTTGATACAGTATACGGGAGCAGCCAACAAGTGCGGTTGCTTCCGAAAAACTGCCACCTGCCCTCCGGACCCCAACTATCTGGCCACAGTCAAATTGGCTTGTTTCCCCATTACTGGCAATGGTTTACTGATTACGCACAGAGAATAGGTGTCCACAACTTACAGTAGCCGCATGTGACGCTATCACGTCGCTCGCAATATGTAAAACGCGGGGTACTCCTAATGCAAACCCAACTCTGTGTATATTTCCGTATTTATTTGGAAGATGTAAAGCTGCTTTTTAAAGTATTCTAAAGGAAACTATTCCTCACACTAGCACTAGCTTTTTTTTCTGAAACACCTATACTAAAAGTCTAGCTAAAAAGAAATCTCACATTTATTTTCTGAAAAAACTGCCTAAAAAGCTAAGATTTCAAGACTAAATCCTAGCTTTTTAAGTAGATATT
This sequence comes from Macrothele yani, assembly GCA_039090855.1. Taxonomy (NCBI): domain Eukaryota; kingdom Metazoa; phylum Arthropoda; class Arachnida; order Araneae; family Macrothelidae; genus Macrothele; species Macrothele yani. The sequence goes on from CM077002.1 coordinate 164,974,587, forward strand.
TCAGTAGGAAAAACCTGTGTGTTTTTTTCTTGGCACTTTGGAAGTACAAGTACTGAGATCTATATCAGGCAGACGAGCGCTTCTTGTTAAAAGATTATTTCACGCATTAAAAGAGAATAATTTTTCTCTTCGTACTTTACAACAAAGAATTTTGTAATCTGCAAAAATTAAACTCCACAAGATTATTTTCACCCTAAGTATATACAAAGGCCGTTCCACAAAAACAGAGTAATTTTTTTGAGTTAGCAACAGTGCGAAGGGGAAAAATAACCACGCAGGCGACTAACTGAATTAAGGAAGTATCTGTGGCAACAGTTATTAGCCGTGGCAGACGATTCTGGTTTTGCGCAGTTGTTTAAGGTACGTCTGCATTTCGCCATACAGCTATGGAGGTGAGTGATCAGAGTTAAGAAGTGAAATGCGTTGTGCGAAAAAAATTTGCTATCGTTTGGGTAAAACTGCTCCAGAAACAGTTGATGTAATGAAAACAGCTTAAAAAGATAAATGTTTGGGTGAGTCAGTGATTTTTAGATGGTACCATGATTTCAAAAAAAGTGCGTTTGTTCGCATAACTCGCTCCTAGACCTGGTCGACCTGAAAGTGTTGCTACGGAACGTATTGTTAGCACTGTTTGGGCAATCCTGCAAGAAGATCGACGAATGACGTGTGAAGACATAGCGGCGTCAACTAATATTTCAAAAACGACGGCAGTCCGCATTCTACGCGACAAATTACTGCTGCATCGTGTGTGTTCCAGACATCATCATCATAATCATCATCACCTAACGAGAGGACAAATTGTTAGCCAGAGTTCAGGTGTGTCGTGAGTGGAAACAAATGATTGCAAAGAATCCAAACTTTCTAAACACAGTAATAACTGCCGATGAAACATGGGTCCACTGTCTTTACCCCCTCACGAAGTGCGCGACGAGTATCACCACACAGGATCGCCTAATCCGAAAAACGTCCGCCAAACCAAATCAGCTGGGAAGATGATGATGATAATTTTCTTTCCTCATAAAGGTGTACTCTACCAGCATGACGTTCCTCTACAAATTACTGCCAATGCTGAGTATTACATTTCAATCTTGAAGCGTCTGCGAAGGCACATATCGATTAAGCGACCGGAACTGGTGGGCAAGTGGACCCTACACCATGATAACGCCTGCCTACATGTGGCTACTTGTGTTCAACAGTTTCTTACGAAATACAGTATTGAAATCATGCCACAGCCTGCTTACAGTACTGACCTCGCCCCGTGCGATTTTTTGTTGTTTCCAACAATAAAGAAGTTCCGTGGCACAACATTCAACACAGATGCTAACGTTATTTAAGCTGTACAGGGGTTGTTAAAACATCTTCCAGAAAATTCCTTTGCCACATGCTTTGAAAAGTGGACTGAGGGATGAGACCGTTTCATATCATCAGAGGGAAGATACTTTGAGAAAGAATAATATATATTTTGCTGTACCTGTATTTTTTCATTTTGTATGATTTTACTCTCAGTTTTTATTGAACAGCCGTTGTATGTCTGAGTTCAAAGTGGATGCACAGTAACTTTCAAGAGATATGAACATTAATAGTAAATCGTTAGAGTGTTCATATATCTTGAAAATTACGGTGAAAGGAAACAGCAATATTTTCATGTTTTTACTGAAAAACTGTCATCCAAACTACTACCAAAGTTTTATAGAATAGTGATGATCGTCTTAGTGATTGACAAGAACTACAAGGGTCGATCAAAAAGTAATGCGCAATCGGTCACAAATTTTTTTTATATGGCAGTTACAGAAAAAGCAATTTGGTAGAGATAATAATCCATTAGTTGTCTATGTATAGGTGTCATTCAATATATCCACCTCGCATTCTACGCATTTTGTCCAGCGTTTTTGCCTGTCCACAAAAGCACGCTGGGGGAGATATAGGTTTCCGCTCTTGAAACCAGTGCTTGATCTTCGTTATCAAGAGTCTCGAATAAAAAATTTTCCCACGTAAAAATCTCTTTAATCTACCAAAAGGAATGTAATACGAGGGCGTCAGGTTATGTCTATACACAGGGAGAAACTCACATTGAACCTTGCAATTGCCGAAGAGTCAGAAAGGCCGTGTGGAGTTTTTCAGTATCCTGTTAAATTTTCGAGTGTAAAAAGCTTTGAAACTTTGTGCAAATTTTACGATATCCAAAGGCTGAAAACAACTCAAAACACTTTCTTCAGACATTAAAAGTTTTTCCATTATATGATTTGTTGTTATTGTTTTTGTCAGCTTGGATCATTTGTTCAACAAGCGCCGCATTTTGGTCAGTTGTTACTGCTGCTAGTCTATCCGACCTAGCCTTACCTATGACATTCAACTGACCATTTTAAAACGATGAATGTATCTTTGAACATTGATTCTGTCAACAATTTCTTCACCATAAACAGTTTTCAGTTTTTCTCGAATTACTGGCCCTGAAGTTTCACTGGTTTTGAAAACGAACTCCATGACCGACTGTTGTCCGATTCTGGTGATTACTTCAGGTTCAATATCTGAAGTTTCACCGCTCTTGAAAAGGAACTCGATGTGACCGATCGTTGTCTGATTCTGTTCGCCCGTCCCTAATTTAGGGTCGCTGACTCCAAGGAAGGGAGAGAGCCAGTGACGTAAGACAAACACAACATCCATGCCACCCGAGATTTGAACCCGGACCCATCTCGGACGAATGATCAGAAGCCAGCGCTTAGACTACTGCGCCACCGGGGCGACGTCTGAAGTTTCACCGGTCTTGAAAAGGAACTCGATGACAGATCTTTGTCTGATTCTGGTGCTTACTTCAGGTTCCATAGCTGAAGTTTCGCCGGTCTTGAAAAGGAAAAAGGAAATCGATGACTGATCATTGTTGGATTTTGGTGCTTTCTTCAAATTAAGTAATTTTCGACTTACAACACACACAAAGTTTTCGTTCGGTATATTTATAAAGATATTAATGCTGATATGTGGACCAAAATTGTACTAATCCTACGATAAATTTTTTTATGACTGATGGCGCATAACTTTTTGATCGAATCTCGTGTGACCGCGGAAAGATTTTCTCAAAGGCCCGTGTTTTCTGACACCTGCGAAAACGCTTTACTCAGAATATTTTTTATCTTTTGTTTTGTTATCTTTCTTCTCTTAACTGTTACTACTTACAATAGAAAACGCATTAGAACTTTTTTCTTCTAACTTAAGAAATCAATAGCACTTTTGGATGAGCTGTTTATTATATATCCTCTAAAATGGAATTGCGTTCTTGAATAAACCAATAGAAAGACCTCCAACATTTCCCCTTGTGTTGCAGAGGACTAGGATAAGTATTCGTGATTTTTTTCATTTGTTAAAAGATGATTTTAATCGCAATGAAACAAAAAGTTACTGAAAACATGCGCGCTAACATGACTTAATAATTTATTAAATAGGCTTTTTCGTTCGAAGGAAAAGGCTCTTCGTGAATAGAGGTTGAATCAAAAAGTAAAAGCAACTTGTAAATTAAATTCATGCTGCAAGTAATAGCACGCGACCAACGTTAACGTCGTAATTGTAGTTAAAAAAGGCGGCATCTGCAAAGCTACACGTCAGTATGGTCCTGGTGGTGAGTGTGTAAACATGGGAGTTCGTCTTTCTGATTGCACCACTGTTGAACATAGTGCCGTAACGATATTTCTTTGCACAGATGGAGTTAAGCACGCTGAAATTTAGAGAAGAATGGTAGTACAGGATTGTAATAAATGTATAGGCTGAAGCAAAGTTTATAACTTTGTAAAAAGATTTGAATTTGCAGAACAAGTATGACCGTGGAAGCTCTATCAGGGCGACCGTCCACGTCGCGAACTCAAAACCATGTCGATCGTGTGAACTCTCTTATTCAAGATGACCGACGGAGTGCTGTATGTGCTGTGGCTGGTTAGACACAAATTGCAGTTCTGCCTATGTAATGCTTCGTGACGACTTAGGATACCTGAATGTGTGTGTGCCAGGTGCGTCCTGAAAGAGATGACCAATCAACACGAACAACAACGTACGGATATTTCCACTCAAATTTTGCAGCGTTATGAAGATGCAGGTTTACTTGAAAAAATTGTCACTAGGGACGAGATCTGGGTGCACCATTTTGATTCTGAAAGCAAGAGACAAAGTAAGGAGAGAAAACTCGCTTCATCCTCAGCAGAAAATAAATTTAAATGTTTTCTTTCTATCAAAATATCTTTCTAATATTTTTTGACGATATACATAGGAGCAATTACGGAACGTTCAAGGATCACGGGCAAACTGCTAAGAGTGCAACATATACAGCAATGTATACATGGTCGTATCAGAATAATATGACCACCACTGGAATCACAGTGTACCCGCCCTAGCGCGTCACAGAGTGCATTTGACAAGGTCGACCGCACAGAGGTATAAGCGGCCGGCCAGGACAGATGAGCCATAGTGCGTCCCGTGAGCACAATGGGCAGAGGTAATGATTTGACGGACGTTCAAAAAGGAATGAGCATCGGCTACGGCGCCAAGGGAGGAATCATCTCAGAAACAGCAGACTTCGTGGGCTGTTCGCAAGGTACTGTAGTAAGGGTGTAATAAGAATGGACCGCTGGCACACCGAGTAACTCCAGACGTCATGACTGTGGTGCCTCAAAGGCCGTCGACCCCAGAGGAGAACGTCGACTGATAAAGGGAAATCGACGCATAATGTAGCAATTCACCACGCAAATGAACGCTGGGTCACCCAGGTACATGTCCCCGATAACAGCAGAGCGAACTCTATTACGCATGGATCTCGGGAGTCGACGCTCCGCCAAGGCGCCTATGTTAACCCAGGCCCATCGGCAACGACGCCTACACTTCACATGGGACTACCGTCATTGGACAGTGGAAGAATGGGAAAAGGGTGCTTTCTACGACGAACCGAGGTTTCTACTCAACAGAAGTGACGGGCGGTGGCGGTTACCGCATCATACACACAAAAACCAACACCCGGACATGCTTGTCAGTCAAGTTCAGACCGGCGGTGGCAGTGTACATGTCTGGGAGATGTTTTCCTGGTATGACATGGGACCGCTGGTACCACAGAATGGGTCCGTGAATGCAAAAGGGCTACCTGTCTATTCTCGTTGACCACAGGCATCCCTTCATGTTGAACGTTTACCCTAGTGGTGATGGTGTCTGTCAACAGGACAATGCGCCCTACCACGTCGCTAACTGGGTGTGTGACTGATTCCAGGAACATGACAGCGACGTCTTCGTTCTTCCTTGGCAGGCGAAATCGCCCAACCTCAATCCCATACAGCACTTGTGGGACTATTTGGATCGATAGGTCCGACGTGCCGACCCACAACCACGTCATCTCCGGGACCTCCGTGCTCTTCTTCAGTCCGGTCATCCTGGCCAGGGGTGGTTATTCCCAGTATTAGGTAGATGGTCATATTATTCTGATACGACTGTGTAAAGTCAAGCTGAAACATGCAGTTCGCAATAAAAGATGAGTGTTGTTGTCAAAAATGGTTGTTCTTCACCACTAACTACAATGTTCGACCCCACTGAGAGATTGAAATCATGGCGACAATTCAAAACTTCAAGTTTGCGGTTCTTCCACATCCATCTTGAACCAAGCGATTTTCATCCTTTCTGTCTGCTCAAAGAAGCATTACATGGTCTTAGTGATTGAGAGGTGAAACAAGTGGTGCGTAACCGGCATCAGGAAGATCTGAAAACCTTCTTCTCCGGTGGAATGTCGAAGCCTGGGGACAGTTACAAAAAATGTGTTGAACTCCGTGGGGACTACGTAAGAAATAATGCTACAGTTCGTAAAGTTTTAATGTTTAAATGGAACTTTTGTTTGAGCTGCAACCTAAATGTTAAGTTAACTTTACTGCAACACTGAAAGATTAGGGCTTATTAGATTTAGTTTAACTATCACCCACTCAAGGATTAGCTTAACGTTGTACCTTTTTGAATTAGCTTTCGATGAAACCCCATATAGCTTCATAGTTAGTTGCATCTGAAAAATAGTAATTAAGCATATATTTTTAGTTATATATTTACAAATAACAACTAAGGTTCAATAACAAGGCTTTACTTACGAATAAAATCCAAGTCTTTATTAATCCCACTAGTACGCCAATTGTCAACAAGACGTCGTAGCACAAATAAGGCACTTCGCAATAATTTCATCAACGAATACAAGTCGAAAATATATTAGACTTCACATGGCATGAAACTTAATTTACATATGAATCGATCTCTCATTGCTCGTTCAAAAGATTTCCTTAGCAACACTGGTTTGATAACATTGTCTCATAACATGGCCTTAGATAACATTACATCAATTGCCTAACATTGCCTTCGATAACATTACATCAATGCTAAACATTGCCTTCGATAACGTTAATCAGTTGCCTAACATTGCCTTCGATAACATTACGTCAATTGCCTAACATCGCCTTCGATAACATTAAATCAATTGCCTAACTTTGCCTTGGTAACATTACATCAATTGCCTAATATTGTCTTCGATAACATTACATCAATCGCCTAACATTACCTTCGATAACATTACGTCAGTTGCCTAACATTGGCTTCGATAATATTACATCAGGTAACATCAAACAGAGGTCATCGCTCTTTCCAAGTTTATAAGTGAGTCACGGAAAAATTCTCATTGTCCGCCACCGGGAATAGAACCCAGGGTCTTCCAGTTACGTGCCGGACATGCTTCCACTGTGACGTGGGAAGAGCAATGACTTCTGTTTGATGCTCCTAGACCACGTCAAATGTCTGTATTAATTACATCAGTTGCCTAACATTGAATTCGATAACATTGCATTCGATGAGATTACATCAATTGCGTATTATTGCTTTTGATTACATTACATCAATTGCCTAACATTGCCTTTGATGACATTACATCAACTGCCTAACATTGCCTTCGATAACATTACATCAATTGCCTAACACTGACTTTGATAACATTGCCTTCGATATTATTGCCTAAATTTGTCTCGTGATCGTTGAACACTACAAATCTTATCTTTTGATTCTGACTACGTAGATAACATTTTGGCCTGTTGTCACATGTTGCCAAACTCAAATTCGTCGAGCAGGAATTTGTGGCGTTAAGTTTAGAAAATATTTAAACTAGAAGAAAACAAATTTACATAAGAATACGGGTACTCAAAATAAAGGTTAAATTAGAGTATACGTCCCAAGTTATGTAGGCCACACTTTGTTTTTGGTAAATAAAACAAAACAAAATTGCTCTTACTTTTTGATTTACCCATGTATAGACGTATCGTTACTCCCCCCCTCCCAGCTTCGAAGCCACTGGGGAAGCTAACAGTAAATATGAATCTTAAAACTCACAGAAAGTTATAGGAATAAATAAATCAACTTTGGAATAAATGTTTATATCTTGTCGACCGCAGTTTTATTGTACGTGTGACCCAGCTTCATCAGAACGAGAATGAAGCTAGGCCATACGTACAGTGATAAACAGTCGATAAAAATACGAATTTATTACTACTAAACGTTAATTTATTTATTCCTGTATAATTTCACAATATTTATAGTATAGGATTGGTATATTACAGAAAATTACTTACTTCACTACTGTGAGAAGGAAATTACTCAGCTCCCGTTGTTTCATCATACTGCCGTACAGCTGCAGTTAGACACAAAAAAATCGTGCATCACTCAAATACGAAACTACGTACGGATATGCACAGCTCTGTATTTTAGCATATGAAAAGTGGATATCAATTGACACGAAAAGTAAAAATAAATGGCCTAAGAGCATTTACATAAATAATTAAGTTTAATAAAAAAAATCTGGTGTAAAACCTGTGTCAAAATGCCCGAAATGACTATAATATTCAGTAGTCAAAATAACATTCACTATGAAAAAAAAAGGAGGGAGGGGGCTGTTTACGGTGCGTTCGAATCAAAACTCTTAAATAGAAACTGAAATGATCAGAAGTGGCTGTTTTGTTCCAAGGCAAAATTTTCAAAATTTCGAGATGATACACTTTTTTGCTCGTCGTTTTTTTTTTTTTTTTTTTTTTTGATTGGAGGTTTAACGACCACCGTGAGCAACTCAATGGGCTATAAGCAGTCGCCCGTCCCTAATTTAGGGTCACTGGTTCCAGGGAAGGGAGAGAGCCAGTGCCGTAAGACAAACACAACATCCATGCCTGACCGGTATTCGAACTCGGACCCCTTACGGACGAATGATCAGAGGCCAGCGCCTTAGACCACTGCGCCAGCTCGTCGTTTGACATGCATATGGTGTTTATTACTTTGTCTGCTTTACCTGCCTTTTTTTTTTTTTTTTGAAGTGGAGCGTTTAACAGCCACCACGAGTAACTCAGAAATCAGTAAGCAGTCTCCTGCCTCTAATTTAGGGCCCCACTGTTCCCCAGAAGGGGGGACCAACACCATTAGACAAGCGCACCACTTTTGCCTCATCCGGGACCCCGACGTGCCCCTGCTCGGCGGCAGAAGACACAGTGTAACGTATACTCTATATTCACTTTCCTTTTGATTTTACTATCTCTGGTTATTTTATTTTACTATGTAAATTATCTTCTTACTGAACGAAATATTATTTCACCCGATGAATGAGATCTGGCAATGAGTGTAAGTCATGACGTGGTGGTAGCTAGTATATATAGGCGCGTTCATCGATAGCGGAAGAGAGATTTTGTTGTTATAAGGAGAGCTTTTGTTGTTATAGGGAGATCGTTTGTTGTTATACTAGAGGAGCGTTGTTGTTGTGAAGGAGAGAGTTTCGTTCTATGTGATTAGTTTGATTCTTCATTATTGTGAAACAAGTTGTGTGTGTGTGCTTTGGATGACCAAGAGTTACATAATAAAAGAGCTTTGTAGTAAGTACGTCTTTCTCAATTAATAGTTTTTGTCAGACCTCTGTCTGGCTGTTAGGTTTATATCATTAGTTAATTACCATTAACAACCAGCGTTAAGACTATTCATTCTAATTACTGCTGCAACATTACTACCAGTTATAAGTTTGTTCAATACTATTACTACACTACTAGCAGGAGACTTTATTCATGTTCTTAATTAACTAGTAACAACAACCATTTGAATTCACTATTTGAAGCTTAGTACAAGCATATCATTCAGTAGCAGAAGCATTATACTTAGCTCAGTAGGAAAGCTTCATTATTATCATTAGCTAGCTGGTAGAAAGAGCTCATTCATTATAATTAGCTTAGCGGAAAGCAAATAAAGCTAATTCATTATAACAGTGCTTACACTTCTAGGAATCGGACTGAAAGTTTTCCTTTGCATTAGAAGCAGGAGGAAAAGCCAAGATTTCCCATAAGCTCTATGGCTTTTCCTGAAAATGGGATTTTTTGCTGTACGTGTAAATGCATAATTTGTTGGACTCGGGGGTAAGACATGGACGCCGTCTTCACTCTTACAGCCCCACATTTTGGAATACGTGGTCCTAAATTACCGCCGTAAGACTATTAGTAGTCGCCCATGAGGGTCATTAAACTCCCGAATGAAAAAAATTATACAATAAAACCTGTTTAAGACGGAACCTGCAGAAAACAGAAACCTGCCCAGAACGAAAGGCCTTTTCGGTCCAGAAACCAAAGACAGAAAAATACGTACTATTTATTTAACCTGTCTAAAACGGAACCTGCCTAACGCAGAAACGGAAACGGTAAGAGAGAAAATGAGTTTGAAACGATTCTGTTTCTTGTAAAAACAGAAAGATGTCCCGTACCGTGAAGTATTTTAATTGAGTACAAAACATTACTCGATAAAGTGTAATGATAATTCACACGGAACAAATTTGCTTGAGGTTAAAGATAAAATAATTAAGCAGAGAGAAACTTCTTTTGGGATGTTTATACAAACACACAGTGCGGTCTACCTATTGAATGGTTTCCCCTTAAGCACGTAGTGCGACTCAGGTTTAGGACATGTGACCAGCGTTGATCTCTTTACTGGATGCAACGTCCCAAGTCTTCGCAGTTGGCTCTTTCGTACGGATTACAACGAGACGCTCCGATTTAATTCTCTAACATTCATTCATTCATGGAGATCATCATTCAGAGCCTTTGCTTGTTGTGAGTTACGTGCGTTCGTCTGCCATTTGCCACAGCGCTAAAAAAAGAACGTTTTGGATTTAGATACAAAAGTTAAAATTATTGAAATGCTAAAAATGTGAGTGTTAAACATTTGGGGCAGAGAAGTGACAAAAAAAAAAAAAAACCGCAAATTTAAAGCGTTTTAAAGCGAAAAAAAAACAAAAAACTAGGTAACAAGGCAGTACCATGAGGGTAATAGCTCAGAAGTAACGCTGTGACCGAGCCTTGTAATGAAGATCTTGACAAAATTAGTGAGCGACATCAAATCGAATAAAAAAACCAACAAAAAAGAAACAATAGCAGTGAGGATGGTTAAATAGAGACGGTAAATATAGAAACCACATCTGTGATAAATTCATATATCAAACATTGCAAAATATTCAGGATGTACTTCTCCGAGGTAGCTATTCATTCAGTTAATCAGCAGCGCATGTGTTCTCACTAAAGGTCATTTGCAAATGTTTCTGTACAGGAATCAACGCTCGATTATTTTAAAAAATAGCTATTTGTGATTTTTCGTTGATTAGGGTACGTGCGAACAATACATTCTCTTAAGTAATCACTAATTATGTAGAATCTGTTAATAGCATGACAAAACTTCTAATTTTTAGATTTCAATGGCTCCTACGGACGCACCTGTCTGTACAAAACGAACCTGTCCAAAACGGAAAATATTTCCAGTTCCTTGAATTCTGCCTTAGACATATGTAACACTGTATTTGTATTTGACACATACAATTAATTTAGGTTTAAAAAGTACATAAAATGAGTTCATTTACACAAGATCCAGGTATGTAGCAGAGCCTTAGCTCGGCTTAGCGGCGCTAAGGTACTATTTCTTTAGGCTTAGCGGCCCTAAGGTAATTTTCGTAGTTAGATGTTTGCAGAATATGGTGTAAAGAAATATTTTAGATGACCATATATTCGAGCGAAAACTGTGCTTTATATTATCATAACCGAAATATTCGTTTATTGCAAGGATGAAATTATACCTTCGGATCACACAACAGGACATCTCACGGATCATAAGGGTATAGATAACGCTGTTTGTATAATGCTTTCACCGTGAGCTACCATCAGGGCTACACTATATTGACAAAAGTCACCGAACATCCCTTCAAAAGCAAATAAACGGATCCGCTGCGTTGTTAAGATGCGCAGTACAGCTGCAAACGGTGTAAAAACAAGGCTGCGGCTGACCGCGATCATACCGCACTGTGAGGTTGAGTGAAAATGTCGCGAGAACTGACTTTGAGAAAGAAAAGATTGCTGGGTATTATATTAGTGGGTTGTCCATGAGAGAAACCCAGAGGCCTTTAAACATACCCAAATCAACTGTTTTGGATGTACTGAATAAGTGGAAGACACATGGCGTGCCTGAAGTAGCAAAACGTACCGGCAGACCAAAGCAAATCAGTGATGGAGGACGTCGAAGCCTCAAGAGAGTCGTTACAGCTAATCGACGGAGTATTGCACAAGACCTCATTGTACAGGTGAGTAAAAATGCTGGAACCTCAGTATGTACACGTACCATTCGCAGCGAACTTCATTCCATGGGTTACCGTGGTCGTGCGGCTGCTCATAAGCCTTTCATCTCTACTCGGAATGCTACTCGTCGTTTAGCATGGGGTAAAACACATTTATCGTGGATCGTAGATCAATGGAAACGGGTCCTATGGACTGATGAATCCAGATACACGATCCATCAGTCTGATGGCCGTGTGTGGGTATGGCGGAAGCCGGAGGAATGCTATTTACCACAATGTACTTTTCCTACGGTCAATTTTGGAGCTGGCAGTGTACTCGTGTGGGGGTGTCTTTCGTGGTATGGTCCCGGCCCATTGGTTATCGTGGACAAACCTGTTAATCAGCACGTCTATCTCGATATTCTGGACAATTATGCCCCACCAACTCTGTGGTAATACTATGGAACTGAGCCTTGTTGGTACCAGCAGGATAATTCACCGAGCCATAAAGCAAGGACTGTTACGGCGTGGTTTGACGATAATTCCGTATCGCGTGTGGGCCGGCCAACACAGAGCCCTGATCTTAATCTCATAGAGCACTTGAAGCGCCGCATAAGAAGTCTGGAACCAAGGTCTACTACTAAGCCACAGTTAGCGCGGCAGCATTATGTACTGAATGAAAGCGCATATCTATCGCTGTGTTCCACAACTTTATCGAAAGCATGTCTCGAAGGGTCAGTGCATGAATTAAGGCCAAAGATGGACCGACACCGTACTAACGTATGTCAATAAATGCTATGATGTGTTTCTCTTCTATGTGTCCGGTTACTTTTATCAATATAGTGTATATGCCGTTGGTAGTCCCTGATTTGAGGTGTGGAAGGCGCACCATCCAGGCTACAAATCAGAAACCTACATCTCTCACCACTCGGCCAACGGGTTGACGTAAAGAGAATATAAAGTCCATTGTCTAGACGGCAGTCCTCAAGATTATTGCTCGGAGAAAAAACTGTAGGGAGACTTTATGTAACAATTTAGGTTAAGTATTAAGAGTTTTATGGGTGCGAAAAATATTTTTACTAAGCTGCCGTTTATTTGATCCCTCGACGATAACATAACAAATATCTCATTCATTTTCCTCAGAATCTTAGGAAAAAGGCGTATTGTCACATTGAGTAGATGTACTGCAATACTAGTTACATTTATTCAGTGTGACTATATTACTTGGTTACATGTGTTCAGTGCGACTCAAATCGTAATCACAATGAACATTTGAAATAGTTTGAAATGGCAGAACGTTACTTCAAAAACAATGCGTATATTTAGAATATGACTAACAAGCAACATTTCTTTCCTTTAATAAAAATTGCTCAAATTAATCGATTTAAATAAAAGGTAATTAGTACTAACAGTTTTAAAGAATGATGATGATATGTAGAGGATTTTAGGAAGAAAGTGTCTGACCCCAGGTCTTTAACAACCCTTAGAAATAGGAAGCCAGAAGATTTGGGCTAGAGTGCCTGATAGGAAAGTGACGCGAAAGCGAAGTAGAAAGGGGGAGGAAGACGCCCATATTTATTACGGGGGGGGGCAGTACCCGGGGTCCGACGGCTTAACGTGCCCATCCGACGCACAGCGGATATTTAGTGGATCGAGCGTTCGTATTTGCCTGGGATCGAACCTGAGGTCCTTTCCGTGGCAGTCACGAACGTTGCCCACTAGGCCACCTGCGGCCAACAGTTTTAAAAAATGTACTGGGCAGTAAAAATAGCAAATCAGAATTCACAATGTTTTTAAAACCTTTGTGAGTCTTCTTTCCAAATCTTTTTTTACCTAATCAGTTTACCGCTAAGGTTTTCTTTTTTCAATTAGAACTACATCGCTGACAAGATCCCCAGAGCAATTGGTCTGTACGTTTGCCATGGACGCTCATAGCTTAGTTTCCAGGAGGTGGCAAACAGAAATTGCATGTAACTAAAAATACCATGCAGAAACATTATATGCAAATTTTCATTGTTTCGCTATGTTATCTAACCAGTTTTACCACACTCTCGACGCATAAATTTAATTAGAAGCCAAAAGATCCAAAAACTACATAAAAAAAGAGGGCATAAATGTAATTAGATCTAATGTTAGGAAAATGAAAAAAAAAGTGTTTGTCGTTTTTTTTATTGTTTTGATCATTCGTGTTACATACTCAACGAAACCCGAGGGATCACTCAAGTGTGAAAAAATTGCGCCCGAGACGAATTTCTCGGAAAATTTTCAAGAGATCTCAGTGAATAGCTGCTGCAGAGGATGATATACAGTTAAAACGTCTATTATCCGAGGCTTCGTTATCCGTGGGGTCAGATAAATCGTGGTCCTCTGTATTTCTCGATGCAAGTGGATTCGCAAAATAATAGAAAACAAAAAAAAAAAAATCCCGGACTTTCTATTTGAATGAGTTTTAAAATGTTCAGTTTTGTATTTGTACACAACAAGTAGGGATGGGCTCAGTTGCTGAGCCCATCAACACGGATTTGTGATATCAGATGCTGACAGATAAACACACATAGCCCCGTGGATTGTTGACCACCATAGCGTAAGACGAACGCACTCGGCTACTTATCGGGGGATCTGGCGTTCGATCCCAGCGGTGTCTGGATAACAATGTTTCGGTTGCTGTGTGTTAATTAAAGATAAACGTGGAAAGAGAAAAGAGCGATCACTTTGTCTATATACTACAAGAATGTTTATATAGTGTTCTTTTATGTATTTAACTCAATAAAACGTAATTTGGGTTAACTGTGTTTCTCAATTTTTCGGGCTCTAGTGTCCACAGTTATATCACGGATATTTGACGTTTTACTGTATTTTACACTTCGCCTTTCATACTTTTGCATAATGTACGTATGTATGCTGTTCACATGCAATAGAAAATTTCACTATTACTTTGCACTGTAAGTTTCTCCTTTTCTACGGGAATTTTTCAACCTTTATCCTATTTTTACGGCATCCGGAAGTTCTACAGAAAAAATAGCTATCAAAGCTAGTGTTATCGCAAAAATCTCCATAGTATGACTTCTAAGGGTATCGCCTGATTTCCAGGAGAGGGCAAATGCCCCTCTTGCCCCCTATATGGGCCCCCATGACGTTAGCTAAGTTGCAGTCGTAAACACCATCACTACATAGTCTTAACTGCAACTATTAACAAAGTTGTAAAAGCAACTTCTAGCAAAGTAGTACAGCAAATAACCGAGCATTAGTAGACCTAATAAATACTGACAAGAACAAAAATCCTAATCAGTCAGGCCTTTCCGTTGCGTGGTCCTTGTATTTATATCAGTATACTTGACTGTTTTTCAGTCAGCCCAAAAGGAGAAAAATCCATGGGTGTTCCCACGGAACATTCAATGCGAAAAAGCATAACAAGAAGCAACAAAATTTTACATTAGATCAACAAATGAAAAGTTATACGTCAGAAATGATACTTTTTCCCCCTGCAAGATGGGCTACAAAATTAATTTTGGGTCAGATGGATACATATGTGTTCAGGATTTCCAATTCGTTAACTCTGCCAGTAAGTGTATTAATTTTTCTCAAGGCAAAATATCACAGCTTTTAAGCTTTACTGGAAAGATTGTGATTCTCAGTAGGAACGGAAAAGGATAGGCAAGGCTTTTTTTTTAATACATCTCCAATTTTTCATTACGAAGGAATGTCCCACTAGCTGACTAAAATGTGTTGGATTATTGCCTGTTGCAAACCCAAACATTTATTAGAAAAACTAAATTTGGTTTTAAATAAAATTAAGCAGCATTTGGATTGAGATGGTCTTTTTCACATGACTGAGTTCCAAACTTTAGCAAGAGTGCCTTGTTCTGCTAAGCTTCCAAACCTATAAAGAAATATTCCTCCTACTTTCTATACACCCAGAAAGTCTGAAAGATCTCCGGGCTTGAACTATTAGTGCTCCCACAACTCGAGTGCGCATTTAATGTTAACAGAAACATTTTTGAAAATTTCCAATAAAAGAACAAAATAAGGCATTGGTTGACAATGGTCAGTTGGATGCATCCGTTGCACCGTTCCCTTCATTTGAATCCCTAGTTACTGAACGATAGATTACTGCGTTGTTTTAATCAAATGATCACACGAACTCATTAGTTATCGTTGCCAGAAATTCTGTAAATATAATGTGAGAGAAAATAATCAGGAATTCCACAAGTAGACCATTCTAAGGGCTGCGAATGACAGTGTTGCAGAGTGTCGCAGGCCCGGGTGGGTATCGCATTTAAAACTGAAGCAGAATGAGGTAAAATATAACGTGTAATAACTCATATAATTAAAGCAAGAAACAATTTAAACTTCCTTACCTCAGCATAATGCAATGAAATTCCTCCCCAAACTAAGTAGCTGTTAACGATCTGCAATGATAATGAATTTTTTCAATGTATCATTTATCGAACATTACAGAACGCACGATATTTTACAAAAAGATAGAAAATTGGAAATACCGTAACACAAATATCCGATAGTATTACTTGAAATGTCAGAATCTAATACATTGTTTTTAAAGCAATGTATTATATTAAAATTTGATTTTGTGTTCTAATACATTGTTTTTTGTTTATTCCACTTCACAAGAAAATACTTACATTTGCAGAAGACTACACTAAATTTCATTCTTTTAATAACAAACTCCTTTTAGTTTCGTAGATGTTTCAAAGTAGGGTTTTTCAAAAGGTATATAGCCGCAGTGTGACAAGATTCGTGTCCTGTACTCCAGCAGTCGTGTTGAGAGCAGTGGCGTCGTTAAACCAATTTTTCGAGGCTCAAGCCCCCCCCCCGCCCTAAAGAAGCGCAAAGCCCTCCCAATCAAAATAAACCTTTTCTTGTATTACCTTACCTTTACCTGTGTAATATTTTTTTCATTAACAGAAAGGCAGATGGGAATTTTCTTAAATATTTTGTTGTCAAAGCAGAAATAAAAAAAAAACTTTTCGATGAGAGGGATCATGCGTCACAGAAACAGCATTAAGATAACATCACTCTAATTGGAGTAATCTCGTCGCCTGGTCTCTGCAGGGGTTAGGACATTCGGGAGCAGTGCGTCAAACAACTTAATGATTTACAGATGTGGGAGTATCGTGGACGCACGTAGCATCAGTCCCAAGCTAAGAAAAGCCTGAAGGAACGGTGTACAACAGCAACTGCAACAGCTTGTCGGAAACGGTAATATTCATGTGAAAAGGCGGCATCTTTACTAGGGTAATAAAAAACAGCATGAAAGGGAGCAGAAGTTTTCACTAAGTGAAGGTGTTTGTTTCACGTGGTAAAGGGATTTCGGTGGGGTATTAGCGCATTTCTCATAACGGTAGTTTATTGGTGAATGTATTTGGCCATCAGGCGGGAAATAGAATAAGAGCGTTGAGAGTGGAGAACTGTCGTATGATAGATTCTTTTTTACAGAACAGAGTTGCTACATACGTAGCTTCTCAATTAAGTGAAGTTGATTCTTTTGTCCACTGCAAGCTATACATTCAGAGCTACTAGGATGGAATTTTTTTACCAAAGTAGAGCTCTCTAACACACAAGAAGTGCATTTCAGACAAAAATGCTCTATTAATTGTCGATTTTATTCAAATTCAGTTTCAGACAATTGTCCTGCGATACAGAGGGAAAATCTGGTATGTATAAGGTTGGACATTATTCCAGTTTTATAAATAACTGAGGTAAATCAGAGTACTTTGGATAGCTTTTGTCGAGTTGCACATCTTTGCTTCTGAGTGTTTTTTGAAGAAATTATTATTTCAAAAGTTATATATATATATATATATATATATATATATATATATATATATATATATATATATCATCATCATCATTGTCAACCATTATCAATCCACTGCTGGACGAAGGTCTCCCCAAGTTTCCTCCACAACGGTCTGTCTTGTGCCAGTCTCCTCCATGTCACCCCTGCATACTTTCGAATTTCATCCACCCATCTCCTATGTGGTCTTCTTCTGGGTCTTTTCCTGTCCCTTGGAATCCAATCTAAAATTTCGGCTGTCCATCGATGATCTGTCCTTCTGGCAGTATGTCCAGCCCATTGCCATTTCAGGGATTTAAATCTGATCATGATGTCTTCCACTCTTGTCATTTTTCGGATCCACGAGTTCCTCTTCTTATCTCTCCTGGTTACACCAAGCATGCACCTCTCCATGCTGCTTTGAGTTGTCTGCAGCCTTTGTATGTCTCTTTTAGTTAAGGTCCACGTCTCTGCACCATACGTAAGCACTGGAAGGATGCATTGATCAAACACTTTTCTTTTAAGACATAATGGCATATTGCTCTTGAAAATTATGCTGTTTCTTCCAAAAGCTCTCCAGGCAAGTTTTGTACGCCGATTAATTTCTTCATCAATGTGACCCTCACTTGATATCTGCTGTCCAAGATAAACGTACGTGTCTGTTATCTCCAGCTTTTCTCCATCAATCGATAAATCTTCATTTCTTGTAAAAGCATTGAACATCACTTTTGTCTTCTGAAAGTTCATTTTTAATCCCACTTCTTTACTCTTGTCAGCAAGTTCCTGGATCATACTCTGCAGCTCTGATGAGGTAGTTGCAAAAATGACTACGTCATCAGCAAAACGAAGGTGGGTTAGATAATCTCCATTAATCTTTATCCCCTTGTTTTCCCAGCTCAGCGACTGAAAAACACCCTCCAATGTGGCATTAAAGAGCTTCGGAGATATGGTGTCCCCTTGTCTCACTCCCTTTCCAATTTTTACGTGTGTTGTATTTTCAAACAGCCTAATCTTTGCACTTGCATTTTCATAGATGTTATTAATTAATTTATTAATATTATATATATATATATATATATATATATAACGGATGGGCTTAGCCTCCCCCCCAATCCATCATTCCTAGCAACGCCAGAGGTCTGGTTGAGAGACACACTGCATTCTCTTAGTAAAGAAAACGAATTCTCAAATGTTTCTGAATGATTTTTCAATACTTGAATTTTCCTTGGAATTTGCAGGCAGCCCTTCAAGCACAGCGTAAACTCCATTGATTAGAACACTGATAGACGATGGTTACTTATACTCTCCTCAGTCATTTCCGTGCAAGATTCCTAAAGTTTTAAAATACCAACCAAAGTAAGATAATTCCTAACACGAAAAGCACAATAAAAAAGTTCTAGTACCTCTTCATCTTCTTCATGGAATTCATGACCTGAGGAATTTCTATATAACTCTAGAACTCCTGCAAAAGAAAAAAATTGCTCTTTCAGTCATCACTTTTCATTCAGTAGTAAACTAAATGAGAATAAAAATATTATGAAAATTTGCGGGAGTAAACGGGTAGCACATAATGTTACACTAATTCTATCCTTCTCAAGCACCTACAAGTTCAGCTGTAGAAATCATTGTTCTCGAAACTTCCTATTTATTTGCAACTATGTAACTATTAATTACTAAATATAAAATTTTTCTTAAAGTTAAAACGGAATATCACGTTATGTAAGTTGCAGCCACTGTTTCGGAATTCCCTGTTTCAGGACTGAGCAAAACTTTATAACACGGGGCTTCATGTCACAAAGCACCAAATAAGAGGGATATATACTATTGCAATGTGGACAATGACATCATCGTCATTCTCGTTTCATAGCTGTACATCAGGTCAGTGTTCAGGCATATTTAAGCGCAGATGACTTTAAAAAATTTTGTTTGAAATAAACTCTCTCCGTCTTTCTCTTGAAACGTGAAGCAAACAATCCATTTTTGAAACGTATGATAACAGGCGATGGAAAATAGATCGTCTACAACAACGTCGAACGAAAAAGATCGTGGAGCAAGCGTGATGAACCTGCTCAAAGCACTTCAAGAGCAGATATGCACCAACTGAATGTTATGCTGTCAGTCTGGTGGGATTTCAAAGGTATTGTGTATTTTGAATTGCTTCCAAGGAACCAAACATTAATTCGGACGTGTACTGTCGTCAGCTGAATAAATTAAGTAATGCAGTCAAACAGAAGCGTCCAGAATTTCTGAACCGTAAAGGTGTGTTTCACCATGATAACGCAAGACCACATACAAGTTTGGTCATTCGTCAAAAGTTGTTGCAGCTTGGATGGGATGTGCTACCACATCCACCATATTTGCCAGACCTGGCACCATCAGGTTATCATTTGTCTCGATCGTTGCAAAAAGCCTTGAATGGTAAAATTTTCACTGCTGATGAGGCTATCAAATCTTTCTTAGAACTGTTTTTTGCCGAAAAAAAGAAAAACTTTTTTGAGCGTTGTCGACTGTTGAGCCGGCAAATTCACTTTCCGTTAATAATTGTCCAAGTTTTAAAAATCAAATTACATCCTTGAACTGTTTAAATCAAGTTATTAATATACACTGTCCGTGAATCCCTATTTATTTAAAAAGGAAAAAACAGGTCTTGTGAACAAATACGTAGTCAGGACGTTGCAGCAGTGACCTTAAATCCCAGTACTCCAACATATTTGCTGCTAGATGTTCCATAGGAATTTTCAGGCTTGGAGGCAAGATAGTTAAACATCTCTCTCTCTCTCTCTCTCTCTCTCTCTCTCTCACACACACTCACACACACACACACACACACCCTGATTCATAAAGAAGTATACAGTAGCAGTTGAAGACACAGACCGCAACTGCGAACCGTTAGGTAGATGTACTCATAAAGTTTGTGTCTCGCTACTGAGGGAAGTGACGTACGCGATAGCGCGCGTGTCACGTGGCGAGTCAGTCAAAATGGTAGCGTCTGCAGTGGAGAAGGTGTTTTGAGTTCTTGAATTGAGCAAAACGGAATCTGTAACTGTTGTGCAACGGCATTTTCGATCACGATTCGGAAAAGAATTTCCAACCAGAAAATCTATCTACGATTGGCATAAAAAAATTTGAAACTACGGGCTGTTTGTGCAAACTAAAAAGTTCTGGACGACAGCGTGTATCTGAAGAAATCGTCGATAGTGTTTGCACCGCCATTCAACGAAGTCCGGAAAAATCAACGCGGAGGGTGTGTCGTAAAGTGCAGATTTCACAGCTTACTGTCTGAAGAATTTTGAGAAAAGCTGAAAATGATTCCATACAAAGTGCAGATGTTGCAAAATTTCACTGACCTTGACAAGACAAAGCTCTTTGAATTTTGTGCCGAAATGCAGCACCGTTTTTAAAATGACGATTTTGCCGATCACTTAGTTTTCACCGATGAAGCTACATTT
This sequence comes from Macrothele yani, assembly GCA_039090855.1. Classification (NCBI taxonomy): domain Eukaryota; kingdom Metazoa; phylum Arthropoda; class Arachnida; order Araneae; family Macrothelidae; genus Macrothele; species Macrothele yani. The sequence goes on from CM077002.1 coordinate 164,995,432, forward strand.
CACGTGAGTCTTCAGGTAAACAATCACAATATTCGCTTTTGGGGAACGGAGAATCCCAGATTTACAGTGCAACACGTGCGAGATTCCTCTAAGGTAAAGGTGTTCTGTGCTATGTCCAAAAAGAAAGTGTACGGCCCCTTCTTTTTCACGAGAAAACTGTCACGGGAGGCTCTTTTCTGGATATGTTAAGTCTTTGGTTGATGCCACAGTTGCAGGGCGACAGTGACAACTTTATTCTCCAATTGGATGGTGCACCACCGCACTGGTTAGGCAACGTGCGAGATTATCTCAATGAACATATTCCTCACCGATGGATTGGACGAGCCGCGGACTACAACATACCACTGACCCAATGGTCACCCAGAAGTCCTGACTTAACAGCTTGTGACTTTTTCCTGTGGGGGTACGTAAAGGACAAGGTATTCACCCCTTCCCTTTCTGTTGATCTAGCGGAGCTGAAACAGCGTATCACAGCCACTTTCACTGCATTTGATTCAGATGTCTTACCTCGCGTTTGGGAGGAAATGGATTACCGGCTCGATGTGTGTCGTGTGACTAAGGGTGCACACATAGAACATTTGTGACTGTCTCTAAAAAAACTTGAAACATTCCCCTACAATTCTGTTACAGGTAACATAAAATATCTTACATTGTTCTTGTTTTATAGTGCGTTGAAACTGTATACTTCTTTATAAATAACCCTGTATTATAGGAAGGAAATTTACATTTGTTATATCATGTGACATTAAAAGAATGTTGAGAACAACATCGTTACTCAGCACAGAACATAGAATTATATTCGAATCTGTTCTTATCGCAGATCATCTAGTAAAAATCATGCCAGAACATATAATATCCCGCTATATGAGCCGTCACTCTTTTATGCCATGATGCGAAAGAATGGCATCTTGCTTGATGTGTGGCTAGTTTTAATTCACGATATATAACCTACATTGCTTGAATACTTCGAATTTTTAAAGCCAGTAGACAAATAAAGCTTTATTTGCCTAATTTCGAATTTTTGAGAAACTAAGATATATCAACAAATATGTGGTAGGGTTACCAGAAAGTTGTTCATCCGGCTGAAGAATAGGATGACATAAAATAAACGTAGCTGTATCGGAATCTACCGGCACACCATCTGGAAACCTAGGATCCTGCAAGAGACGAATACATTTTCAGAACTTCGGAATAGGAAAGACAGTTAAGTCTTTATACGAAAATGTTTAAATAATTATCTGCAATGTATTTATAAAATAAAATACTACAGCAATTCACAACTGACGAGATCATCAACATAGCTCCCTTGCTTTTCAACCCACTTGGCCTCGCGTTACATAAGCTTTGCCATGCAGTCAAAAAATACTTTTGCCGAAAGATGTGCCGAGCATGCACCGCTTCCTTCACACTTCTTGGTCCGTGACTAGGCTTTTGAGGAGTTTTTGAGTAGACCAAACATGCGATAGTCCGAAGGACAGAGATCGGGAAAATACGAAGATTGTTTCAATGCTTCAAGATCCCTTTGCTGAATAGTTTCAACAGTGTGGGAAGCAATATGAGGACGGACAATGTTGTGAAAACAACAAAACGACTTCTTTCAGTAGTTCTCGCCGTTAACTTCAAATTACGGGCCTCAGTTTGTCACGTAGCATCTCACTGTAACGAGTAGTGATTACCTTTCAGCCCCCTCTCCCGATTAGGTTCTAGTTTAGGCCCTCGTGAGTCGCAAAACAGAGTAAGCCACACCTTTCCTGCTGTTGGTTTAGTTTTGAACTGCTTCTCTTTTCTTTTGACTGATGCTTCCGGATGTTTTAACTACAAACTGACGTTTATTCTCCTTCTCGTAAGGGTGAATCCATACTTCTTTCCCACTGATGATTGTTTTTAAAATGGCGTCATTTTTGTTACAATAGCGTTTGCGGATATTCAAACAACTGATTTCGCCCACTTCTATGAAAAGTTTTGGGACCTATCTTTCACAGAATTTGCAGAGGACTTCATAGACAGAACCTTGACTAATTTGCATGTAATTTGTCACCTCATAGTCACCTATCTGTTCGCTAGTATCATTGCACAGGTTTGTTCAACGTTGCCATCAGCGCTGGACGTGTGTTGTTCTTCGTGCGTTGCACTTGTGCGACCACTTTTGAAATTTGAATAAATATAAGTAACGTACTGCATGCATTTTTCTCTATTTGATAATTATTTTTGTAGAATTATTCTACACATCTTTAGAGCTCTGAATTATGAAAATTAGTCTGATATTCTTTCAAACATCTGTTAAAATTTCATATTCCTTTCTAGCACGTCTTTTGTGGAAAAAGTACGTGCTTATATCACCACTTTGTCCGTCCGTCCGTCCACATCTCTGCAACTATCAGACCGATTTGAAAAATTATTTTTACGTTGTAAAGCCCAAAATGTGAGAAGGATAATCCTTGCTTTCATATTTTTTCAGATGCAACCGGTAGAGGGCGTAAATGTAGATTCCATCGAATTCAAAATATATTCTGTCCCATATAATTGCTTCCACTGAGAAAAGAAGATGGTTCTGTAACAAGAAATAGAGGCGAAATTTCGACAAGAGTGAAAGATTTCTACTCCAAATTATATGAAAGGGATAATACGTGTACTCCAGACATCATGGAAGGTACCAGTACCAGAGTTCTTCCAGTCCTCCCAGCAGAAGTTGCACATGCAATCAAGAACATGAAAAGGGGGAAAGCTCCAGGAGAAAATGGAATTACTGTAGACATCATACAAGAAGTAAGTGGAGAAATTGAAACAGTACTCGCCCAAATTTTCACTCGATGCCTTAATGAAGGGAAGATTCCTGAGGATTGGAACAAAGCTACAATGATCCTGCTACATAAAAAAGGTGACATTGAGGATCTCAGGAACTACAGACCTATCAGCCTCCTATCAGTGGTTTATAAAATCTTCACTAAAGTTCTTTCACACCGTTAAGGTAACACTGGACATGGCTCAACCGAGAGAACAAGCTGGATTCAGGAGTGGCTACAGCACAATAGATCATATCCACGTACTGAGAGAACTAATTGAAAGAGCGAGGGAATATGAACTTCCATTGTGGATGGCTTTTATCGATTATGAAAAAGCCTTTGATTCGGTGAAACCATCAGCAGTTACAATGGCTCTGAAATCCTGCGGTATTGAAGAGGCATACATTAATATTATTAATAACATCTATGAAAATGCAAGTGCAAAGATTCGGCTGTTTGAAAATACAACACACATAAAAATTGTAAAAGGAGTGAGACAAGGTGACACCATATCTCCGAAGCTCTTTAATGCCACATTGGAAAATGTCTTTCAATCACTGAACTGGGAAAACAAAGGGATAAAGATTAATGGAGATTATCTAACCCACCTTCGTTTTGCTGATGACAGTCATTTTTGCAACTACCCCTTCAGAGCTGCAGAGTATGATCCAGGAACTTGTTGACAAGAGTAAAGAAGTAGGATTAAAAATGAACTTTCAGAAGACAAAAGTGATGTTCAATGCTTTTACAAGAAATGAAGATTTATCGATTGATGGGGAAAAGCTGGAGATAACAGACACGTACGTTTATCTGAGACAGCAGATATCAAGTGAGGGTCACATTGATGAATAAATTAATCGGCGTATAAAACTTGCCTTGAGAGCTTTTGGAAGAAACAGTATAATTTTCAAGAGAAATATGCCATTATGACTTAAAAGAAAATTGTTTGATCAATGCATCCTTCCAGTGCTTACGTATGGTGCAGAGACGTGGATCTTAACTAAAAGAGACATACAAAGGCTGCAGACAGCTCAAAGCAGCATGGAGAGGTGCATGCTTGGGGTAACCAGGAGAGATAAGAAGAGGAACTCGTGGATAAAAAAAATGACAAGAGTGGAAGACATCATGATCAGAGATAAATCCCTGAAATGGCAATGGGCTGAACATACTGCCAGAAGGACAGACCATCGACGAACAGCCCAAATTTTAGATTGGATTCCAAGGGGCAGGAAAAGACCCAGAATAAGACCACAAGTGGAGATGGGTGGATGAAGTTCGAAAGTATGCGGGAGTGACATGGAGGAGACTGGCACAAGACAGATCGTTGTGAAGGAAACTTGGGGAGACCTTCGTCCAGCAGTGGATTGATAATGGTTGACGATGATGATGATGATGATGATTGCTTCTAAGCATCGTACTGAAAATACAAGTAATCTTTCTTTCTTTCGGTGTCATTTATAACTAACACTAATTTGAGTACAGTTTCTTTTTCAAGTAATGCGCAGCTTTTCCGCTAGGAGGCGTAAAGGTAAATTGTAGTTTCCCAGCTATCTCCACGGTCATTAGCGCAGCTAACGGTTGAATTTGCAGCAAAACTCCTTGCTTTTCAGTTTCTAACTCACATGTCCCATACCCCTATTTCGAAAATCAAAATATCCTCGGCGTTATACATTTTATGGATATAAGGTATAGATATTGCAAAACAATAAAAAAAAGTGGAAACTTGAAAATTATAAACACAGGCAACCTACCGTTTCTTGGGTGTTAGTTCGTACGGTCTCTTTGGTCTTGGCAACATACGAAGCTAAAGTAGCGCCGTTTTCTTCGCTTATAGTGTGAAATTCACCATCAGAGCTGTGAAACCAAGTTAGTGATATCATTCTTAAAGATAGTTTCATATTTTTCAGTGGAATTGAAAACAAAAAGGATAACTTAGAATTCCTAGACATAGTGAACACATATTTTGAAAACATTTTGAAACATAATATATATATATATATATTTTTTTTATTGGAGGTTTAACGACCACCGTGAGCAACTCAATGGGCTATAAGCAGTCGCCCGTCCCTAATTTAGGTTCACTGGTTCCAGGGAAGGGAGAGAGCCAGTGCCGTAAGACAAACACAACATCCATGCCTGACCGGGATTCGAACCCGGACCCCTTACGGACGAATGATCAGAGGCCAGCGCCTTAGACCACTGCGCCGCCGGGTGGCAAACATAATATATTAAAGTGCATATTCAGTTTTCTTAAACCTAAAGTTTTGCTCGACAACATGAAGATAAATTTGGTTATGAATCAATTACATCTGATGAAGAAAATGTTTTTCTGTCAGACCTGTGGTCGCAGTAATATCGTACTAAATGTACGTGTACAGATATTATCTAATGGAAAATATTACAAACTGCGAGATGCATGAAAAATCATGTAAATGACTAAAACTGTTCCCTGAAAAGACTCCTTTTGAAATCCGACATGAAGGAACAGAAATACTGTGAAAATGCTTATGTACTGTTACCGCTCCACAGGGAAAACAAAGCAACTAGAAAATCAGAAAAAAGTATAAATAATATGGGCCATGCTCGCAACTCAGCGGTAAAATGAATTTCTTCATCCCAGGAGTTATGAAATAAGATATAGTCAAGTTAAAATCCTAAACTTGCGCCATTGAGGGGAAATTTTTTCGTCAGAAACAGCTGAAAAATACAACAAAAATTTACTGGGTCGTAAATTTTCAATAAACATTTCTTAGATTAAAAAAAAAATGGAAAATGAACAAAAAGGTGATTGAAGAATTTTTTTTTATTATTTGAAAAACATAAAAATCCAATAAGATTTATTTTATTATGTACGCTCACAATACAATACGCTTTTGTTTATACTTAATTATAATAACTAAACGTCATGGCATTTACCAGGAATCTGACGAATCAAGATTCCCGGTAAATGCCATGCTCGAAATAATACTACCGCAGGAATGCTACATCACTTTCGTTGGAGATTTCTCGAAAACGAAGGTTGTTTAGAGATAAATTAATATCTCTAAATCAATGGCTGTACCCATTAAAAACATTTTCATGATTATTTTAAGTTATTTCTAAGGAATCAGAAATACGTTTATTTAAAAAACATCGTGAAGTATAAAACAACAAAATTCATCTCCTATGTAGTTGAAACTCATAATGCGAAAACATAAACTGCTTTCTTTAATTGCTAGTATGTAAAAACATTTAGGAGTGCAAAGAGCTTCTATGTATGAAGGCATTGGCGTTTTCCTTTTTTCATATGTACTCCTGTCACTCTCTGTAGCAATTATTTTTTTCATATACACCGATGAACAATTCCATTATGACCACTCCCAGCCTAGAGAAATAACCGCGCCAGGAGACCGAACGGTGGCGCAGGTGAAGTTCACACAGCAGTATATATACAACCCAACGACCGGCATTCGGTTAGTAGATTGTTCGGAGTCAGACTGAGAAAAGCTGCCGATTTATCGGAGTTTTAATAAGGACAAATTGTGTTGGCACGACGCCTCGGAACTACGATCTCGGAAACGGCGCGGCTTGTGGGTTGTTCACGTGCCGCTGTAGTGAGTGCGTATCAAAAGTGGTGCACAGATGGCAAAACGACGAACCGTCGTCTAGGCGTGTGTCGTCCGCAGCTCATTGACGCCACAGCGAAGCGGAGCCTGTCGCGCATTGTTCACATTGACCCCTGGGTCACAATGCGACAAATCACCAGCAGTTACAACAGTAGTGATCAGGGCAATGAGTCACAGCACACAGTTCATCGCAGCCTTCTGCGCATGGACATGCGCACCCGAAGACCCAGCCGGGTTCCCTATACTCACTGCATGTTATCGCCAACAACGCATGAAATGGGTCCAATATGATCGAGATTGGACCGTGGATGATTGGAAGAAAGTGTCCTGGTCTGACGAATCAAGATTCCTGATGAATCACGTAGACGGCCGAGCTCGAATACGCCGATTACCAAAGGAGTCTATGGTACCTGGATGCACTGTTGGGCGGAAACAGGACTTCGCCGGCGGTGTTATGCTGTGAGCGACGTTTTCTCGGGACACTTTAGGCTCCATTATCCCAATAGCACAATCCCTGACAGCTGTCAGGTATCTGAACATCGTTGCGGACCAAGTTCACCCATTCATAGCAATTAAGTTCCCTTCTGGTGATGGCCATTACCAACAGGGTAATGCGTCATGCCACTCTGCCAGTATCGTCAATTAGTGGATCGAGAAATATGCTATTGACTTTCTGTTGATGCCCTGACCTCCAAATTCACCTGACATGAATTATTCGACTTGGAAAAACGGGTTCGCGCTAATTCACCACCACCCGAAATGTACGGGAACTGGAGGACCTGCAGTTGACATTGTGGTACCAGATACCCCAGGATACCTATCGCCACCTCATCGAATCGATGAGGTAGCGATAGGTATCGTGGGTGCCGAATGGGCGCTGTTTTGCGGCTCAAGGGGGTCCTACAGCTTATTAGGTAGGTGTTTATAATGTAATGGCTCATTTGTGTATTTAATTGTAATCAAGCAGCATATTTAGCTCGAACGAATATATATATATCATCATACCATCAACAGATCATAGGGATATAAAGTTAGGTGATGCGTAACATCACAGCCTCTCCTTGACAAATGTCAACCCCGCCTTCTCGTGGTACATCCTGTTCCCACTAAAGGGGTTCTGACGACCGCCAATAGCGGTATAACTATACCATCGGGATTAGAGGAGATGCTATCCCACACTCATCAACCCGCTTAGCCAGCGTGGTAAGTTATGGCCAAACCCCTCCAAAATGAATCCACAACTTAAATCTTGGCCCTCAGTCTCCGGCAGGTGGAATGTACCTGGCCAAAGCAGCGGCCAGTGCGACATGAAGGCTGAGGGTGCTAATAATCCCCGGAGGACCGCATTAGGCTGCCATCTGATACTGACCTTGGCTACGCATAATGGACGCTCCCTATCTTCTGATTCAAGGCTTCTTGAATTGGAAGAGGAACTACAAAGGATCAAGTGGGACATCGTGGGGCTAAGTGAGGTAAGGAGAAAAGGAGAAAATCTCATTGAACTGAAAAGTGGACATCTCTTCTACTTTCGTGGGACTGATACTGGCAGAACTAGTGGTGTTGGATTTATAATAAACAAGAAACTGAAGGATAAAGTTGTAGAAGTTGAAAGTTCCTCTGACAGAGCTGCACGACTCGTTATCCAACTCTCGAGAAGATACCAGGCTCAGATTATTCAAACTTATGCACCCACCACAAGTAACCCTGAAGAAGAAATTGAAGAATTTTATGAGGAAATTTGTCATCTAAATAATAAAGGTAAGCAGCACTTAAAATTAATTATGGGAGATTTCAATGCAAAAATAGGGCAACGACAACAGAATGAAACTTCAGTAGGTAAATTCGGTCACGGCAACAGAAACCAGCGCGGAAATACTCTCGTAGAGTTTGCAGAGGCAGAAGGGTTTTTCATCTTGAACTCCTTTTTCAAGAAAAAGCCACACAGGAAATGGACATGGAGACATCCAAATGGGACAACAAGTGAAATTGATTTTATTATGTGTAACAAAAAATTTGTCATAGAAGACTGCAGTGTGCTAAACAAGTTCAACACAGGTAGTGACCATAGATTGGTGAGATGTAAGATGCACCTGAACACTAAACTCGAACGTGGCACGCTCATAAGACAAACAAAATGTATTGACATAACCAACCTAAAAAAACACCGTAAAACCTTCAAGTTGGAACTGAAGAACAGATTCTCTGCTTTAGAAGGCCTAACATTGGAAGAAGTGGATATTTCTGAAGTTAACAGAAAAGTAACCAAAGCTCTTATGGAAACAGCAACAAAATTAGCTGGGTCTAAGAACAAGTTGCATGTGAACAAATTATCAGGAAAAACCAAAATGTTGATGCAAAAAAGAAGAGAGGTGAGGACAACTAAAGAAGATGTGTCTTCCAAAGTGGAATATATAGAGCTATGTAAGACAGTAAGAAAAAGTATCACTGAACACATAAGGAAATTCAACTGTGAACTAGTAAGGAAAGCAATTAAAAACAACCAAAGCCTAAAGATAGCAAAGGGACATCTCAGTAAGGGAAGAAAACAGATTATGGCACCGAGAAAGGAAGATGGTTCTGTAACAAGAAATAGAGGCGAAATTTTGACAAGAGTGAAATATTTCTAATCCAAATTATATGAAAGGGATGATACATGTACTTTAGACATCATGAAAGGTACCAGAATTTCTTCCAGTCCTCCCAGCAGAAGTTGCACGTGCAATCAAGAACATGAAGCGGGGAAAAGCTCCAGGAGATGATGGAATTATTGTAGACATCATACAAGAAGCAAGTGGAGAAATCGAAACAGTACTCGCCCAAATTTTCACTCAATGCCTTAATGAAGGGAAGATTCCTGAGGATTGGAACAACGCTACAATGATCTTGCTACATAAAAAAGGTGACATTGAGGATCTCAGAAACTACAGACCTATCAGCCTCCTATCAGTGGTTTATAAAATCTTCACTAAAGTTCTTTCACACTGCTTAAAGGTGACACTGGACATGGCTCAACCGAGAGAACAAGCTGGATTCAGGAGTGGCTACAGCACAATAGATCATATCCACGTACTGAGAGAACTAATTGAAAGAGCGAGGGAATATGAACTTCCATTGTGCATGGATTTTATCGATTATGAAAAAGCCTTTGATTCTGTGAAACCATCAGCAGTTACAATGGCTCTGAAAACCTGCGGTATTGAAGATGCATACATTAATATTATTAATAACATCTATGGAAATGCAAGTGCAAAGATTCGGCTGTTTGAAAATACAACACACATTAAAATTGTAAAAGGAGTGAGACAAGGTGACACCATATCTCCGAAGCTCTTTAATGCCACATTGGAAAATGTCTTTCAGTCACTGAACTGGGAAAACAAAGGGATAAAGATTAATGGAGATAATCTAACCCACCTTCGTTTTTCTGATGACATAGTCATTTTTGCAACTACCCCATCATAGCTGCAGAGTATGATCCCGGAACTTGCTGACAAGAGTAAAGAAGTGGGATTAAAAATGAACTTTCAGAAGACAAAAATGATGTTCAATGCTTTTACAAGAAATTAAGATTTATCGATTGATGGAGAAAAGCTGGAGATAACAGACACGCATGTTTATCTTGGACAGCAGATATCAAGTGAGGGTCACATTGATGAAGAAATTAATCGGCGTACAAAACTTGCCTGGAGAGCTTTTGGAAGAAACAGCATAATTTTCAAGAGCAATATGCCATTATGTCTTAAAAGAAAAGTGTTTGATCAATGCATCCTTCCAGTACTTACGTATGGTGCAGAGACGTGGACCTTAACTAAAGGAGACATACAAAGGCTGCAGACAACTCAAAGCAGCATGGAGAGGTGCATGCTTGGTGTAACCAGGAGAGATAAGAAGAGGAACTCGTGGATCCAAAAAATGACAAGAGTGGAAGACATCATGATCAGAGTTAAATCCCTGAAATGGCAATGGGCTGGACATACTGCAAGAAGGACAGACCATCGATGGACGGCCGAAATTTTAGATTGGATTCCAAGGGACAGGAAAAGACCCAGAAGAAGACCACATGTGAGATGGGTGGATGAAATTTGAAAGTATGCGGGAGTGACATGGAGGAGACTGGCACAAGACAGACCGTTTTGGAGGAAACTTGGGGAGACCTTCTTCCAGCAGGGGATTGATAATGGTTGACAATAATGATGATGATGATACACACACACACACACACACACACACACACACACACACACACACACACATATATATATATTCTATTAAGAAGAGACCTAAGCAAAAAAATATATATATTTTTTTGACTCATACCAAGTACAACATAGAAAAAGGTTATGTATCTACCGGTGTGAGTAAAAGGAGAAAGATAAAAAATAAAATAAAACAACTGACTGTAGAAAGTGTCGAGAATACTGAGCCTTGGCTTTATCAAGGACCAGCAAAAACTCTGCATTTTCTCACTTCCACAAAGACCTAGTTGGAAATGGGTTTCTGCAAAGCCATAGACGCAAGTAATAAGCCCACCAAAAATTGTTTTAAAATATATATATGTCATGACCTCCGCAGAGTTTCCTCTACAATGGTCTGTCTTGTGCCAGTCTCCTCCATGTCACCCCTGCATACTTTCGAATTTAATCCACCCATCTTCCATGTGGTCTTCTTCTGGGTCTTTTCCTGTCCCTTGGAATCCAATCTAAAATTTCGGCTGTCCATCGATGATCTGTCCTTCTGGCAGTATGTCCAGCCCATTGCCATTTCAGGGGATTTAACTCTGATCATGATGTCTTCCACTCTTGTCATTTTTCGGATCCACGTGTTCCTCTTCTTATCTCTCCTGGTTACACCAAGCATGCACCTCTCCATGCTGCTTTGAGTTGTCTGCAGCCTTTGTATGTCTCTTTTAGTTAAGGTCCACGTCTCTGCACCATACGTAAGCACTGGAAGGATGCATTGATCAAACACTTTTCTTTTAAGACATAATGGCATATTGCTCTTGAAAATTATGCTGTTTCTTCCAAAAGCTCTCCAGGCAAGTTTTGTACGCCGATTAATTTCTTCATCAATGTGACCCTCACTTGATATCTGCTGTCCAAGATAAACGTACGTGTCTGTTATCTCCAGCTTTTCTCCATCAATCGATAAATCTTCATTTCTTGTAAAAGTATTGTACATCACTTTTATCTTCTGAAAGTTCATTTTTAATACCACTTCTTTACTCTTGTCAGCAAGTTCTGGATCATACTCTGCAGCTCTGAAGGGTAGTTGCAAAAATGACTATGTCATCAGCAAAACGAAGGTGGGTTAGATAATCTCCATTAATCTTTATCCCCTTGTTTTCCCAGCTCAGCGACTGAAAGACACCCTCCAATGTGGCATTAAAGAGCTTCGGAGATATGGTGTCACCTTGTCTCACTCACTTTCCAATTTTAATGTGTGTTGTATTTTCAAACAGCCGAATCTTTGCACTTGCATTTTCATAGATGTTATTAATATTATTAATGTACGCATCTTCAATGCCGCAGGATTTCAGAGCCATTGTAACTGTTGATGGTTTCACAGAATCAAAGGCTTTTTTCATAATCGATAAAAGCCATGCACAATGGAAGTTCATATTCCTCGCTCTTTCAATTAGTTCTCTTAGTACGTGGATATGATCTATTGTGCTGTAGCCACTCCTGAATCCAGCTTGTTCTCTCGGTTGAGCCATGTCCAGTGTTACCTTCAAGCGGTGTGAAAGAACTTTAGTGAAGATTTTATAAACCACTGATAGGAGGCTGATAGGTCTGTAGTTCCTGAGATCCTCAATGTTACCTTTTTTATGTAGCAAGATCATTGTAGCGTTGTTCCAATCCTCAGGAATCTTCCCTTCATTAAGGCATCGAGTGAAAATTTAGGCAGTACTGTTTCGATTTCTCTACTTGCTTCTTGTATGATGTCTACAGTAATTTCATCTTCTCCTGGAGCTTTCCCCCGCTTCATGTTCTTGATTGCATGTGCAACTTCTGCTGGAAGGACTGGAGGAACTCTGGTAGTGGTACCTTTCATGATGTCTGAAGTACATGTATCATCCCTTTCATATAATTTGGAACAGAAATCTTTCACTCCTATCAAATTTCGCCTCTATTTCTTGTTACAGAACCATCTTCTTTTCTCAGTGCCATAATCTGTTTTCTTCCCTTACTGAGATGTCCATTTGTTATCTTTAGGCTTTGGTTGTTTTCAATTGCTTTCCTCACTGGATTCACAGTTGAATTTTCTTACGTCTTCAGTGATACTTTTTCTTACTGTCTTGCATAGCTCTATATATTCCACTTTGGAAGACACATCTTCTTTAGTTGTCCTCACCTCTCTTCTTTTTTGCATCAACATTTTGGTTTTTCCTGATAATTTGTTCACATGCAACTTGTTCTTAGACCCAGCTAATTTTGTTGCTGTTTCCATAAGAGCTTTGGTTACTTTTCTGTTAACTTCAGAAATATCCACTTCTTCCAATGTTAGGCCTTCTAAAGCAGAGAATCTGTTCTTCAGTTCCAACTTGAAGGTATTATGGTGTTTTTAGGTTGGTTATGTCAATACATTTTGTTTGTCTTATGAGCTTGCCACGGTTAGTGTTCAGGTGCATCTTACATCTCACCAATCTATGGTCACTACCTGTGTTGAACTTGTTTAGCACACTGCAGTCTTCTATGACGAATTTTTGTTACACATAATGAAATCAATTTCACTTGTCGTCCCATTTGGATGTCTCCATGTCCATTTCCTGTGTGGCTTTTTTCTTGAAAAAGGAGTTCAAGATGAAAAACCCTTCTGCCTCTGCAAACTCTACGAGATTATTTCCACGCTGGTTTCCTGTTGCCGTGACCGAATTTACCTACTGAAGTTTCATTCTGTTGCCGTTGCCCTATTTTTGCATTGGGAAATCTCCCATAATTAATTTCAAGTGCTGCTTACCTTTATTATTTAGATGACAAATTTCCTCTTCAAATTCTTCTTCAGGGTTACTTGTGGTGGGTGCATAAGTTTGAATAATCTGAGCCTGGTATCTTCTCGAGAGTTGGATAACGAGTCGTGCAGCTCTGTCAGAGGAACTTTCAACTTCTACAACTTTATCCTTCAGTTTCTTGTTTATTATAAATCCAACACCACTAGTTCTGCCAGTATCTGTCCCACGATAGTAGAAGAGATGCCCACTTTTCAGTTCAATGAGATCTTCTCCTTTTCTCCTTACCTCACTTAGCCCAACGATGTCCCACTTGATCCTTTGTAGTTCCTCTTCCAATTCAAGAAACCTTGAATCAGAAGATAGCGAGCGTCCATTATGCGTAGCCAAGGTCAGTATCAGATGGCAGCCTAATGCGGTCCTCCGGGGATTCTTAGCACCCTCTGCCTTCATGTCGCATTGGCCGCTGCCTTGGCCAGGTACATTCCAGCTGCCGGAGACTGAGGGTCAAGATTTAAGTTGTGGAATCATTTTGGAGGAGTTTGGCCATAACTCACCACGCTGGCTAAGCGGGTTGGTGAGTGTGGGATAACATTTCCTCTAATCCGTTGGTATAGTTATACCGCTATTGGCGGTAGTCAGAGCCCTTTAGTGGGAACAGGATGCACCACGAGAAGGCGGGGTTGACATTTGTCAAGGAAAGGCTGTGATGTTACGCATCACCTGACCTTACATCCCATATATATATATATCTATATTTGCATTCTGATTGCATTACATGTACCGTGAAACACCCAGTTGGTGTTATGATCTGGGGTTGTATGCCATCAAAAGGTGTAGGCAAAATGTGCGTGATTAATGGGAATCTAAATGGTCAAAAATACATTAATATGAATCAAACACTAGAGCCCAAATTGAAGCCTGCCTCACGTGATCTTTTCCAAAATAATGAAGCATTTATATTTCTACAGGATTCAGCTCCATGTCATGTTGCTGCTGTGTGCAAAAAGTGATTTCAAGATAATCATATTCCGCTGCTGAAATGGCCTGGGAATAGCCCAGATCTTAAACCCATTGAAAATCTAGGGAGCAGACTAAAGAAACTTGTTATCAGAAGCAATCCAGCAATAAAACACAATTAATAGAAGTAATAATTCCAATCTTGGTTTCACATTATAACAGCTGAAGAACTAAAAAACTTGGTTCACTCCATGGGAAGGCGTTGTAAGGCCGTAATTAACGCTAAAGGTTACCCAAATAAGTATTAACTGACATGGTCAGAATTTTCGTATATTTCATTTTTCTATGTATTTCACTTTTCTTCTTTATAACTGCTGTTCTAATACAAAATTCTTCATAAGTTACTGCATTACATTCTTGATGAAATTTTCTTTCTATTGATATATAATATTATGGTATTACTCTAAAAAACAAAAAAAAAAAGTTGGTGCTATGAGCGATCAAACCTCAAAAATACACTATTTCTAAAAGGTTTCCACAATTTTGGCCACTACTGTATACATATAAAGGAATATGTATATGCAATATATTTATATATATATATAATACCCGTATATACAGTACACTGAAGAGCAATTGAATTAGAGATGCCTGTCTAGTAACGTGTAGCACCACCTTTCGTCCTGATGACGGCGGCGATTCGTCTCGGAATAGACTCGACAAGACACCGGAAGCGTTGGGAAGCCATACAGATCCACGACCCCTTAACAAGTTCCCACAGCTCACGAAGATTTGATGGAGGGGGTCAGAGCCTCGAAAATCTCTCTCGATGGCATCTCAGATATACTCGATGGGATTGAGGTCAGGTCACCTAGCTGACCAAGGAAGCGAGGTCACGTCGGTGGAGTGTCCATCCAACCATTCGGATACAATTCAGGAGCGATGCCACGGTGCATTATCTTGTTGCAAGATGAGGTCTCCAGTGGGATGTTGAAGACGAATAAACGGGAGCAAATGGTCGTCCAGGATATCCCGGTAACGTTGACCTGTAAGGGACGATGTCACACGTGCCAGGGGGTCCCATTTCAGTCCACGTAAACAGTCCCCAGACGAGAATGCCATCCCCACCAGCTTGAAGAGTACCTTGCTGGCAAGGAGAATCCATCACTTCATGTGGTTTGCGCCGTACTCGTATCCTGCCATCCGCATGTACCAACGTGAATCTCGACTCATCAGTACAGGCAACATTTTTCCAGTGTCCAGTGGCGATGTTCCCTCGCCCATGCTAATCTTTGCACCCTGTGATGTGCGGTCAGCAGCGGTACCCTCGTGTGACGATGTCTTCTGTACCCCATAGCAAGGAGATGGTTCTGGATGGTGTGGCTGCTTACACGTTTTTATGCACCAGCGTTAAATTGCCGAGTGATTTCTTGCACTGTGGCCCGTCTATCCGCTGTTACAATGCGAGCTAGCCGACGATGACCCCGCTCATCCACACGCTCTTGTCCACGGCAGTTGGCCCTTGCAGGGATGGTTTTACCGGATTCGATGTACTCACGGTGCACCAGTGACACAGTGGCTCGTGAAAATCCCAGTGCCTGCACGACTTCCGGGATGGAATGACTCATTCGTCCGGCCCCGACAATTTGCCCACGATCAAATGCGCTTAGATCCTTTGTCTTACACATACTGTGTCCAACTCTTGCTGATTCCCGTCGCATCATTCCCTGTATTGTCAGATCGCTGCATACGTCATGTAGTTTCCGTTTACAGGGCCGCCCACAGCGCCACATTTGCATAATGCCAGCTGTTTCTAATTCAATTGCTCTTCAGTGTATATAGGAAGGAAAACATTATATTTGGAGCTGTATATTTATATATACTGCTCCAAATAATTAATGAAATATGTATCTTTGGTGACATTAAGCAACTCAATCGTGTGCTATCTTCCCAAACATAGAAAACGCGTGTTCTAAAGTGTGGCGTAGACAGCGGAATCATGCATCATATCCTTATTCAAATAAGCGTCTATTACAAAAGAATACATAAATCAGAGGGGATAAAACATAAGGTTTCCTGGGAGCTCCATTAGTCTGCCGCGTTTATCGTGACATTTCATGAATCTATTATTAACAACTCTCAGGACACGCGGCAAAATGTTACTCACTTCCAGCGAGACCATTTCGTGTCAACAGGACGCAGGTTGTAAACTTAAACTATCAGAAATCGCCTTCACCAAGGTGGCCTTTTGTGCACGTAGACTAACAGTGTGTGTTCCTTTAACCGCACGACGCCGTACGGCCCGTAGGAACTGGGCTTAGGAACATCGTGGTTGGGGACATGAGAAGTAGACTCAAGTTCTCTTATCTGACGAGTCGAGATTCAGTCTGGAGTCTGACAATCGATGAGTTCTTTTTCTAGTGGGAACCCAACACACGAAGTAATCCAGTTTTGTGCAGGAAACACCACATTACGACGGACATGGATTGGTGGCCTGGACAGCATAGGAATCGGTGGACGTACGGACATGTGCGTAATCCGTATTGGCACTCTGACGGCCCAGAGATATAGAGGCAACATTCTAAGACCTATTTGTCATGCTGTATGGCGCAGCC
Source organism: Macrothele yani (assembly GCA_039090855.1). Lineage (NCBI taxonomy): Eukaryota > Metazoa > Arthropoda > Arachnida > Araneae > Macrothelidae > Macrothele > Macrothele yani. The sequence continues at coordinate 165,012,341 of CM077002.1, forward strand.
GTTGGTGATTCGTTCCTTTTCATGAACGACAACGCTCGACCTCATAGAGCTCGGCTATGAACAAAATGCTTCAAGAAGAGGGAATCGAGCGTATGGAGTTGCAATACTGAGCTTGCCTGAGGACCACTTGGCAGACGCATTGCAGCTCGGCCGGCATCTCCGTTGACTCTTCGTCAACTGGAGACTTCTGTCATTGAGGAATGGCGAAGAAACCCCCAAAACCTCATCAAATCGATACCACACAGGTGTGCAGCGGTCTTAGCCGTTCGACAGGACGACACACCCTGCTACAGGTCAGTTATACCTTTAAAATGTCATTTCTTTTTCCTGTTGCACAGATACTCATATTGTTAACGTAATTATAAAAACACCATACTGTGAATACTCAAGAGACGCATGTAGCGTATGAAATTCGTTTATTTTGTGGTGTAGTAAGCACAAAGATTCGCCAAGCTTTCACACTCCACTGGGAGGCTTTTTCAAGGCAATGGTAGACATAAAATTCTTCATGTCTACCATTGCCTTGAAAAAGCCTCCCAGTGGAGTGCGAAAACTTGGCGAGTTTTGGATTTAACACATTATTTGCGTCTCTTGAGTTGTATAGCATATCGCATTATATGTTGTATTGCATATCGTCTCTTGAGTTGTATAGCATATCGCATATTTTTGTACAGCGTATCGCATTATGTGCACTAAATGATAATATTGCATAAAAAATTTGCTAATGTGCTCGTGCTCTTACTTTCTACTGTATCTTACATAAGAAGAAAATTTGATGTTCAACAACGTCAGTCGTACATATTTTTCCTTATACGGTAATATCTCTTGCTCCCTTGATTCTTTTGAGCAGTGAATATTGTTTGGGGTTTAACGACCATCGTAAGCAACACGATGGGCTAGTTGCCAGTCCCTAATTTGAGGCTCCAGGAAAGGGAGAGAGCCAGTGCCGTAAGACATACACAGCATACATGACTCACCGTACTAGAACCGGGACCCACCTCCGACGAATGGTCACAAACTAGCGCTTAGATCATTGCGCCCCGGGGTGGCAAAGAATGCTTTCGATGTTTGTTTGTTTTGTTTGCTTGGAGGTTTAACGACCACCGTGAGCAACTCAATGGGCTATAAGCAGTCGCCCGTCCCTAATTTAGGGTCACTGGTTCCAGGGAAGGAAGAGAGCTAGTGCCGTAAGACAAACACAACATCCATGCCTCACCGGGATTTGAACCCGGACCCCTTTCGGACGAATGATCAGAGGCCATCGCTTAGACCACTGCGCCACCGGGGGCGGCTTCCCAGTGGCATGACGTTAGAGGCAAAGGGACTAGTGCTTCCCAATCATGCCTTGGATCATGGAGCAGAGAACAAAGAACAAGGAAGGTGCGGTACTGGTCGGTACTGCTCAGATGGATGGAGGAAGGAATTTTTATGCCGTAGCTTTCGTCAAACACGGCAGTTATGTGGTGAACATTTCTGTTTGGGGAGCGCAGAAAATTTGGGCACTATTCCTTTCAGGTACATCGGCCTCTTAAAGAGTTAATGTTGTCATCGTTCCGTACACTTGACGGATGACCTCATCTTCAAGTGAAAAGCTTCCTTATCAGGATCTTTGGAATCGTTTGAATACTGTTTTTTGGATCAAGGCATCATCTCCCTATACAGTTTATAATTTTTCAGGAATGTCTTTAGCAAAGTGACCAAGTTTAAAGCAAAATCCTGTTTTCTCGTAGCTCAAACTTTGACACTGATAAAACACGTCTTCATTCAAAGCTGTCTCCAAACTCACAGAACAGAGAAAAAACTCTTCGTTCAGTATCCTGTATGGGAACCTTACAATCACGCTAGCATCGTCCGCTCTCATACCATCCTTAGCATTCGGCATTTAGCCTTAGAGAATATGTATTTCATGTTTGCTGGAGCTCAAACTTAGTCATGGTTACGGCTGCTTGAAGTTAATTGCTTGATAATTAGAGAACGCGCACTAAAAGGTGAGAGAGTTTGGTTCAGTGACCCACATGGGAACCTGAAGGTCACGCTAACATCGACTGCTATCATACCACCCTTATTCTTCGGCATTTGTCTTTGGAGCCCACATTCACCAAAATTTTGATCAAATCTCATGTAGTCACCTAGATGGCAGGAGACTAAAAAATACTGAAAGAAAGGCCACACTGGAGATGGATAGATGATATTAGAAAGCACGCTGGAACCACTGAATAAAAAACCGATCACCAGAAATATATTTATGAAAGGACAGTATAGGAGGGCTGGGAGTTCTGTACTAACTGTATGTACTCCCAATGCCTCAATTTAGGTTCTTTGCTTGTGCAATTGAGATTTCTCCAACCTCATCTCTGTTGATCTTACTCCGATGTCGAAGTAGTACGTAAGAGTTTGTCAAATAAAACAGTCGTTTTTATGCAACAGAAACGGTTTCTGATATTAGATACCATCGACTTTCCGGTCGATCGTCCGATTCCGTTGGCAACTACCATGGCTTTTCTCGTTAAAACTAAATCTCCCGAAACCTGGAGACCCTTTCGCGAAAACCCTCTCTACGAGCCTCACTCCAGAATATCGCGTTCCTGACCAACCAATTTGCCTTGCGACGCGTTGATTGTTCTCTACGTCTCGACCATCAGTCCTCTTCGTTTGGACGGAGCTCTGACTGCTCCTCGACAAAAAAATTCGTGCAGCCGACTTGCTGACCGCTTATATAGAAAAACTCATTCTTTGTTCTAACGTAACCCACGTTTTCGAGAAGACACGGGTACCGTTGGGAACAGCCGATCACCGGGAGAAAATTCACATACGTAAAATACTTAGGGCAGCTTATTTCATTGTTAACGAAAACACAGTCGGTAAGTAATAATTTCAGGTGATCAAGTACTACGGAACACCTTGTACATAAAGGCCGTCCAGCAGCCATTTCCGGCTTAACTTCGGCTGAAGTCATTAGAATGAATAGACGGAGTGTCCTAATCGCCTTTCATAGGCGTATCTTCCGAATTCCACTCGTACGCAGATTCTTGCATCGATGTGTAGGGCAGAGAAATTTGAATATTATGAAATAATTAAAAATGTCACTGTATACATGTATACTTGAGAAACCGATTTATCTGTTCATACACACAGCGAGGACACTTTTATGTAGATTTTCACTGACAATAACGATAATGACAATGATTTACCTATCTTTGTTTATTTTTTTAAATTTTGTCTCCCAACAGCGTTTTTTTGTGTGTTTTTTTTGCTTACTCAGTGGTAAACGAAGCAAATAAATAATCTTTTCAAAATGTTAGCTAGATTCTACATGTATATGTGGAAATGCACTTTTTTTATTAGGAAAAGACAATATGAATCGGTCAGTAAGAGCAAAATATTTAATAAAGCTTACTTCTTCGAATTCTCCTTTTGCCCAAAAGTAAAAAATCCCTGAAAGTAAAAACAAAAGACAGATTAATTAAGCAAAACATTAATTTTTCTAGGAAATACATCCCAAGAATAGGAAAAGTTAAACATCATTCTGATTCTCAGAAAATTTAATTTCTCTGCGTTTCGGAGTCACGGCTACATAGGTGTGTAAAAAAATCCCATGTCTAAAAGCTGTGGGAAATGTGCAAATTGAATAAGGAAGAGTATTTATACAAGTAAGAAATAATAACGAGCACGAATTCTTAACAAAACATCGCATCCATATTTATGAGGCTCAACTTTAACTGCTCGTTATTCTCATAAAGCAGTTATTCTCATCTAAGAAGTACATTGCAGCAAGTAACACCTACCTTATGAGAAAAGGATTGTTGAAGTTATCATTTTCCACATGGTAAAGAAAAAATATCCGGTGAAAAGAAGTGCTTTCTTTTTTTGCATATATTAAATAGCAATCTCCTAAAAGTTGCCCAGTTGTTGCGTTAGTAATTAAATAACAAATACCCTATTTGAAGCAAGTATTATTTCACATGTGTGGGTGAATCCACAGCAAAAGGTTTAGGTTATTAATTTGCGAATTTTGCAGAAGTGTTCGTTAATCCTTTCTAGTAGTTTTAAGAAACGTTTAGAAAGTTTTTAAACAATTTTAAATTATTTTTATAAAGCAACAAACATAAACTTGCTGGGCTATGAGCATATCAAACAGTGTTCATCCTTAAAAAATAAAGACAATTGGCAGGTGTGTTTTTTTTAAACAAAAGAAAAAGGACCAGATAAATGACAAAATTAATTGAGGACGCTATTTATTGTCTTGGTTACTGTCATTCTTCCCATAAATCATGTTTCATTAGCATATGCTGTCGGAAAACACCTGTCAAAAGTCTTCTTTTTTTGGTAAACTGTTCACTTATTCTTCGAAAATCATCTGCTCCTTCCCATCTATTCTCGTCGCTTATAGACTCAAGTAATAAGGTCCGTTCGATAAGCGAAACTTTGATTTCTTTTTCTCATTTTCTTCTGTAGTTATTAGACTTATTTCCAAAACAATTTGAAACTATTCAATAAGAGTTTCAAAATTGGGTTTTGGAATTCTTATGCAACAGTATAAATTTTAGTCGATAAGAACAGATAAACGGGAAAAGAGCTTTTAATATAAAGGCCCAGTCGTGCAGCAAACTGTCAGGTTGTTTATTTAATTTATGTACGAGGGTCATTCAAAAAGTAACGAGACTGAGTTTACGTGGGAAAGTTTAATGCAGTAAACACACTTACACTTACATACTTTCGAAGTATTGTCCCTCTACCTTAATGCACCGGTCCCACCTTTCTATCCACTTCTAGAAGATAATGCAGTAAACACACTTACACTTACATACTTTCGAAGTATTCTCCCTCTACCTTAATGCACCGGTCCCACCTTTCTATCCACTTCTAGAAGATAATGCAGTAAACACACTTACACTTACATACTTTCGAAGTATTCTCCCTCAATGCACCGGTCCCTTCTTAATGCACCGGTCCCTTCTTAATGCACCGGTCCCACCTTTCTATCCACTTCTAGAAGATAATGCAGTAAACACACTTACACTTACATACTTTCGAAGTATTCTCCCTCTACCTGAATGCACCGGTTCCACCTTTCTATCGACTTCCGGAAGATAATGCAGTAAACATACTTACATACTTTCCAAGTATTCTCCCTCTACCTAAATGTACCGGTCCCACCTTTTTATCCACTTCCAGAAGATAATGCAGTAAACGTACTTACACTTACATACATTCCAAGTATTCTCCTTCTACGTGAATGCACCGGTCCACCTTTCTATCCACTTCCAGAAGATAATGCAATAAACATGCTTACACTTACATACCTTCCAAGTATTCATCCTCTACCTGAATGCACTGTTCCCATCTTTCTATCCATTTCGGGAAACTGTGTTCGAAGCTCTTCCTTGACATGTGGATCAGGATACCCATGACAGCTTTGTTCAGTTCAGTATTTGATGCAAACCGACACCCACGAAGTTGGTTTTTCCCTTCAGGATATAGGTGAAAGTCACACGGCGACAAATCCGGTGAAGACGGAGGGTGCGCCATCATTTCGATGCCTAAATCTTGGATAATGTGCTAGGTAAGCAAAACAGGATGTGCAGGGGCATTATCTTGATGCAAAATCCGATCAGTTTCTGCATATTCTGGACATTTGGGGGATATTTTTCCTTTAGAGGACCTTTCAGAACGTCAGAATAAGGGGCACCGTGGATCAGGATACCCATGACAGCATTGTTCAGTTCAGTATTTGATGCAAACCGACACCCACGAAGTTGGTTTTTCCCTTCAGGATATAGGTGAAAGTCACACGGCGACAAATCCGGTGAAGACGGAGGGTGCGCCATCATTTCTATGCCTAAATCTTGGATAATGTGCTGGGTAAGCAAAACAGGATGTGCAGGGGCATTATATTGATGCAAAATCAGATCAGTTTCTGCATATTCTGGACATTTGGGGGACATTTTTCCTTTAGAGGACCTTTCAGAACGTCAGAATAAGGGGCACCGGTAACAGTTTTCTCTTATATATACACAATTCCCTTTTTACCGAAGAAAACCAGGTGCATGACACTTGCTTGGACCTTTGCTTTCTTGGATCGGGGACTCTGTGGGTGCTTCCATTGGGTGCTCTGTTGTTTGCTTCTGCATTGAAATGGTGAAAAAATGTTTCATCATATGTGACGACTCGATCCAAAATGTGTGGCTCACGTCGAAGCCGGTACTTGTGATAACACTTGGCAATAAGTGATAACACGATTTGCCTTGTGTTCAACCGTGAGCTAGTGGGGAAACCACTTTGCAGCGACTTTTGGAGCCCCAACCGGTTTTTCAGAATGTCCTCAACGAAACCAACAGACATCTACATCACATTAGCAACCTCCTCAGTGGTCACTCAGCGGTCTTCCCGCACGAGTGTCTCGATGGTATTGACAATACACCCCGTAGTCGATGTCGAAGGCCTACCGGAGTGTAGCGCATCTTCCAGACACTCTTCACAAACTTCTTGTGCCACTCAAAAACTTTTGCGCGGGACAAAGCATCTTCCTTATAGGCTATTTTAATCATTGCGTACCGTTTCTGTGGCGGTTTTATTCAAACGCACGTAAAATTTTAGAGCTGCTCTTTGCTGCAGTTTTAAAACCATACTGGGTTACAAAAACACGTCTGAACTCTACACCGGCTACTACAAGAACGACCCAGCGGAGAGCTGTAACGACACGTCGTCACGTGACCGACCTTGCGGGTGTTCCGACACAGGCAGCTGCAGTTTTCTGGGTGGGTTTGGTTTGGCGCTATGACGTCAATCTCGTTACTTTTTGGACGATCTACGTAAAAATGCAAAACATAGACCTCTACAATAAAAATAGAAGAAAGATGTTTCTACTGTTTCTAAATTTGGAGAGCACATAAAACTTCGAGAGTTTTAAAAATGTAAACAAACATGTATGCAAGTACTGTCCCCAAAATAAATTCATCGTTCTGTTTCCTGATTTAGAAATCCAAACTTAACATTGATACTGAAAGTATATTAGGTTTAAAGTCCTCATGGTGTACAGGGAGTTTTAAAAAAATATACCGCAAATCACCGCACAGATATATCATCTGAAGTGAGTTAACAACTCTAGTATGAGTAATCGACAACGGTGTGTCACTGAATTTGTTTCTGAGAAAGATGGTAGGCAGAGATAGAAAGTCACGGTTATCTATATAAAAAGTGATTTTCATGGTGTAAGTAGTAAGATAGGAAGAATAATAGTAAGATATGGAAGTTCGATCAATTTTGCAACATCCATTTAATAAACAACCCCGGAAAGCTTAATGCGTATATTCAAAATTAACAACAAATCCACATTAGCGAATTGATCTCATGCTGCTATCGACAAAAGTAAGGTATAAATCGCTATTTACAGATCTGGTTGTTCGAAATTCTGTGCCCTGTGGGTGCTACGAACTGTTCGGAAGATTACAAGGAAAGTGTTGCTTACATAACAAAATAAAACTCCAAAATCTTAATATCCCCTGAAAAAATTTCGGAATTGAGGAAAACTGTTCTTTCATATCCTCCATACAGAGCGGATCTCAGGTTTTGAAGTGTGTGAACACTTTCGCTGAACTTATCAGCATAAGGTTATGTTAATAAGTGTGAAGCTTTTTAGCATAACCTTATGCTACACTCAGATGAAGTCCATCGGCGTGCAGGTCCCTGCTAACCCTGGTCATCTTGTAGTAATTCGCACTTGTGATATTAGATTTATTTCACAGTCGTCACTGAGAATGAGTCTTAGTGCATTTTGAAGTGATTTCTGTTATATGCCAACTGTTTATTTTCACGCGTTTTGGACAAATAACAGAAAGTTGGCTCTGTACCCATACAGCACAAAACGTTTCAAGTATGTATCAATAATGTTACAATCTCTCATTTTCGTTACACTTTCAGAAATATCTTACAATTATGTTTCAGAAACATCTGTTTTGGAAAATAACTCTTTGTACATTACGGTTACGTTAATAATAGCATTCACCGATTCTACTGGTTTATAGCTTCCATTGTACATAATTGCTACCTTGATGTTACATTCCGGCGATATTTAATATTTTCGGTTTGGCAACGGCGCCGATGCGCATGCGCATTTATGCCATTTCACCGAAGCACTCTCCTAGTCGTTCCATGTGCTACTGGGATATTCTTTGGTGATACTGTCGTACTCTAGTTAGCTAGTTAATGTACACTAGTGTCCGTCCTTAAGTTTTGCACGCCAGAGTATAATATACACTGAAGAGCAATTGAATTAGAGACAGCTGGCGTTATGCAAATATGACGCTGTGGGCGGCCCTGAAAACGAAAACGACATAACGTATGCAGCGGTCCGACAATATAAGGAGTGATGCGACGGGAATTAGTGAGAGTCGGACGCAGTATGGGTAAGACGAAGGATCTAAGCGCATTTGATCGTGGGCAAATTGTCGGTCACTCCATCACGGAAGTCATGCAGGCACTGGGATTTTCACGAGCCACTGTGTCACGGGTGCATCGTGAGTACATCGAATCCGGTAAAACCATCACTGCAAGGGCCAACTGCCGTGGAAAAGAGCGTGTAGATGAACGGGCTCATCGTCGGCTAGCTCGCATTGTAACAGCAAATAGACGGGCCACAGTGCAAGAAATCACTCGGCAATTTAACGCTGGTGAACAAAAACGTATAAGCCGCCACACTGTCCAGAACCATCTCCTCGCTATGGGTTACAGAAGCCATCGTCCCACGAGGGTACCGCTGCTGACCGCACATCACAGGGTGCAAAGATTAGCATGGGCGCGGGAACATAGCCACTGGCCCCTAGACATTTGGGAAAATGTTGCCTGGACTGATGAGTCAAGATTCACGTTGGTACATTCGGATGGCAGAATACGAGTACGACGCAAACCACATGAAGCGATGGATCCTTCCTGCCAGCAGGGTACTCTTCAAGCTGGTGGGGGTGGCATTCTCGTCTGCGGACTGTTTACGTGGACTGAAATGGGACCCCTGGTACGTGTGACATCGTCCCTCACGGGTCACGGTTACCGGGACATCCTGGACGACCATTTGTTCCCGTTTGTGTGTCTTCAACATCCCACTGGTCGGACCTCATCCTGCAACGAGACAATGCACCGTGCCATCGCTCCCGAATTGTATCCGAATGGTTGGATGAACACTCCACCGACGTGACCTCGCTTCCTTGGCCAGCTAGGTCACCTGACCTCAATCTCATCGAGCACATCTGAGATGCCATCGAGAGAGATGTTCGAGGCTCTGACCCCCCCCTCCTCCATCAAATCTTCGTGAGCTGGGGGAACTTGTTAAGGGGTCGTGAATCCGTATGGCTTCCCAACGCTTCCGGTGTTTTGTCGAGTCCATGCCGAGACGAATCGCCGCCCTCATCAGAGCGAAAGGTGGTGCTACACGTTACTAGACAGGTATCTCTAATTCAATTGCTCTTCAGTGTAGTATAGCCAGAGTATAATATAATATAGCCCAGTATAGCCAGAGTATTAAAAAATAATGTTGATATTTTGAGAACTTTAACGACTACGCAAGTTTTGAAAAAGAAATAGAGGAAGATATGCATTAAAAGGTACATTTTGTTGATTAATCATGAGAAAATTTAAGTCATCCTACAGACTCCAAGTCAACCTACAGATTTAAATTTCTTCATGATTAATCATGAAAAACATTTAAGTCATCGTACAGAAAAATAAAATGATCCTGGAAAAAATAATGCATTTCTATTAAATAACGTATTCGCGAAGCATTTCTATTAAATAACGGCTTTCTCGTTAGTTCCTACAGAAACGCTGCAAGAGCGTGGCGACCTATGGTCGAGTGGGATAATGCATCTGCCTAGAAACCCGTTGGATCTAATACAAGGCTTCGAACCTGGCGTGATCTTCGAGGATTTGAATTTCCTTGGAAAGAAAATTCAATTATTCAATTTGAACTTCCTTGGAAAGAAAATCCAGCGTCGTGATGTCACACCGTAAAATTTCCTGATGGGGGAAAAACAAAATGGCGTGCAAAAGATATCGGTGAGACCATGTGGGGAGTGTAGAAAACAAAACGGCGAACCGAACATGTTCGGTAAGATCACGTGGCACACAAAATGTTATGGTTGAACACAAAGAGAAAATGTCGGCCAAAAGATGGTCGGAAAGATCACGTGGTAAAAAATTGGCTGCGACTGACGTCATGATTGACCAGGAATCGATCACATCCGTCCTTGAGGTAGCACGTGACGGCTTCCTTTGTTACAGAAACCCCTATTATCACGAAACAATAATATGGGGATGTCACAAATACGTAACAGTAATGTAACGAAGTTACAAAGACCTTTCACTGTAACGTATCAATTATGTTTCAAAGTTATGTAATGTTTGAGGGCATTTGGACGTAACCGTAAGGTTTCTGAAACATTACTGCTACATTGTGCAACGTATCTGAAAAGTTTCAGTGCTACGTACTTGTAACATATGCGAAACATTCTGTGCTGTGTGGGCAGCGTCAACGTGGCCTGGATCTAATATAAGGCTTCGAATGTCATACAGCTGCGGACGTTTTTGAGATGGCAGCACTTTAGCATCTCAAAAACTTATCCACAACAATGCTAGAAGCTTATCATGTAATTAATACGGGATTGCACCATACAGTGCAAATTTTGAAGATGACAATCCGATTTTTGGTGTAAATGTGACAAGAATGGTAAGTCAGATAATTTCCGAAAACTTGAAAATTGGACGATGAAATCTTCAAGTTTTTGGAAATTATCTGACTTACCATCCTTGTCACATTTACACCAAAATCGGATTGTCATCTTCAAAATTTGCTAGAAGCTTAATTTTTACCTTTGAATAAGGTAGTGTGTGGTTCACAAGAAAAAAAATGGGTTCAAGCTTTTTCCTGCAAACTTCGAAATACAAATTGTTAAAAATTCCACTAAGAAATAAGCTGCATTATTCTTCAGGTAAACTTTGAATCGGTGTTACACGAATGAAAGGAAAACATTTATCAGTGTACTTTACCTGAGCACCATTATCGTAGAGGTACAGCGTCCACGCTGTTGCGTTGACTGCCGCTGCAATTGTACGTGCCAGCTCGGAAAGCACGTGCTCTTTATCAGGACTCATGTACAAAGTATTTGTAAGATCTTGCAACATTTGTCTCTTGTCGGCGTGAACACAAAACTGAAGATGAAAAAGGAAACACAGACATGTTAATAACATCAAGTAAGTACACCAAACTCTTAAAACGCACGTTTCATTTTATTGGTTTTTGATTTCCAAGACTACTGAGAGGAATAAAAAAAACATAACTATGTGGTATATTCTCTAGGAAGCTTTGTGCATGATGAAAAAAACCCGAATAAAATATGTACGTAAGGTGTCTCTAAAGTTTACTGTCCGATCTTGAAGGAATAGTCCTTGGTGCGCATTTTTTTGGACGTAATAAAGAGTCTTTACATTCTACAATAGTCTTCAGCTTTATAGTTACATTCGTTATGTTTTGAAGGTAGAAGTGGGTTTAACAGCGATTTTGCTGTCATAGTAACAACGGTGACAGTTCCACGGAAGTAACAGTTATTTTAAACGATGACAAAATCACCGTTTACGACAGCGGTGACGGAGCTGTAAAAAACTACAGTGATTAAGAACTAGTGAGACTGTGAATGCGAGTCACCGTCTTACTTCTGATAGTTACAAAATCTCTGTTTACGACAGCGGTGACGGAGCTGTAAAGAACTACAGTGATTAAGAACTAGTGAGACTATGAATGCGAGTCACCGTCTTACTTCTGACAGTGACAAAATCTCTGTTTACGACAGCGGTGACGGAGCTGTAAAGAACTACAGTGATTAAGAACTAGTGAGACTATGAATGCGAGTCACCGTCTTACTTCTGACAGTGACAAAATCTCTGTTTACGACAGCGGTGACGGAGCTGTAAAGAACTACAGTGATTAAGAACTAGTGAGACTGTGAATGCGAGTCACCGTCTTACTTCTGATAGTTACAAAATCTCTGTTTACGACAGCGGTGACGGAGCTGTAAAGAACTACAGTGATTAAGAACTAGTGAGACTATGAATGCGAGTCACCGTCTTACTTCTGACAGTGACAAAATCTCTGTTTACGACAGCGGTGACGGAGCTGTAAAGAACTACAGTGATTAAGAACTAGTGAGACTGTGAATGCGAGTCACCGTCTTACTTCTGACAGTGACAAAATCTCTGTTTACGACAGGGCTGACGGAGCTGTAAAGGATTACACTGATTAAGAACTATACAGTGATTTACAAGTAAGTCGATGACGCGTTTTCTCGCAAAAAACAAGAATCAACCGCAGTAACGTAGCCAGGGCCCGGATGTTAAGTGATATTACTCATATCACTTAACAAAATGGCAAATTAAAAACAAAAGTATGAAATTCATCACCGCACTCCGGTAGGCGAGTGGTTTGAGGAGCTGTCCTCTGATCATTCGTTCTTGATGGATATGAGAGAAGCATGGGTGCTGTGTGTGTCCCATGGCATTGCTTCCTTCCTTTTCCTGGAACCAGTGGCCCCAAATTAGGGACGGGCGACTGCCTGTAGCCCTTAGAGTTCCTCATGGTGATGGTTAAAACCCTAAACGATGGGCGGGGCGGGGGGGACGAACACTCAGTTGCAAGAAAAATTTCCACATGTTAAAAGAGAATGTTTGCATACAATAAGGATTATTTGTCGTGGGTCATATTCAACTTAAGCAGTAACCTTTTCGGCAGCAACCTTCTTCCCCTTCAGCCACAACCTTTTCCCCCTTCAGCTACAACCTTTTCGGGGGCCTCATGCATCGACGCTTGAAGGCAACTTTGAACGTGATGACTCATTGTAGTCCAGTGAGTTGCTCTGGTGGTGTTTAAATCCCCCCCCCCCCAAAAAAAAAAGAGTAGGGGATAGATACAAAATACCTCTGCGATTCGAGAGACTGACTCAAGGTGGAAAAAGAACAACTGTTAATAGTGTCATACAGTGTTTTATATCGCTCTGTTGCTACCCTATCAACACTTAGTTGATTAATCGTCTTTTATAGACACAGTAATGAAAATTCGATATTTCATTTGTTTTTAAGTGACGACCAGTTTACTTGCGTTAGTTTTTGTTCCGTTCTGCTTTAATAATTTACCAAGACGTACTGAAACTGAGAGAAACTAATTGTGAGGCTAAAATTTCTTGATTTTGTTAATTAAGTAGATAAAATAAATAATCCCTCTGCAGAGGATACGACACCTGTGCAGAGAACGAAGGTTAGGCCTGCATGAAATGTATCCGTAGACACACGTTCAGTCTCTCTTAATATGTGTCCAAAGTTTAAAGGTCCTAAATCTAAATGTTCTGGAGTTACAGGACTGATACACGCATATATTTCCTTTTACTTATAAGTAAAACGTAAAGCTGAATTGTAAATATGACAAGCAAACGAAACGGTCGCAAAATGAAGAGGGAACAAAATATTTACTTCCGCAGAAGGCTGAAAAAACACGTAAACAAAGTATCTTCATAACAAACTGGATACGGAATACGTTGAACAAGACAATTTTTTATAACTTAATCAAAAACAGAATTTCTAAAGATCAGTGGCGGATATAAAATACTAGCCTGTTGTACCCGTCGTTGACGGGCTAGTGATAGTATAAAGTAAAAGCTATATCGGCAATTAAATTAAGACTGGTAAATCAAGGTTTATACAACTTTGTAGTACAACTTCCCGGAACAGAATATTAGGATAAAAAAATGTATGTGAATTATTCAGCAGTTATCACGTCCAATGTAAATAATTCAAAAAGTTTGAAAGCAGAAAGCTTATGCAATGAAATTGATTGAGATAAAAATTACCTTACTCTTGTAGGGCCTCGGGATAAACAATATTAACAGTCCTTCCATTCGGAGCAAAGATGTAAAGGTTTTCCCCATTTCCGACTCTGGAACAACAAACGTACAGTTGACCATGGGAAAAACATGGACCTTGTAGATCCAGTCCAGCAACTTTTAGAGACTGCCCTTGTCCCTTATTGATTCTATTTTCTAGCTCACAACGTCGGCACAGTATGATGACTTTCTGACGTATGACACTTTTGAGTTAATAACGCAGATTGAAAAACTACGTTCTATTTTCTTTATTTTCTTCTCCGCCTAAAGGTCATAATACAATCGGCAAACAACGCTTACAAAAAAGGGCGTAATAAATGTATTTACGAATGAAAATAGTCGTAACGGAATTCTAAAAAAGAAACGCCTAAAATTTATGTTGAACTACTTTTCTGCACGCCTTAATGTTCGGTGTGATCAGGTTGATGTCAACAAAGCGGAAAGGCACACTCAGATCGGGTAGAAACGCGTACCATTAAATAACTAAAAATCAAATTCAAATTTTCAAAATATCGCTTTGAGGTGCACCAGAAGATGTCTACAGACACACACACAGTCTGTTTTACATGTAGAGAGAAGAGATGACCCTCAATGTAAACTAAGTCAGGACAGGATTGTACAAATGCAGGTGGATAAGAAATAATTGTTTTGTGCAGAGGAATTTTTTACAGACAAAGCAGAAATGGAAAGTTACCGCGAATAAAGAACAGGATATGTATTTCAGTGAAAATTCAAGTGTAGATAGGGCAAAAAATTAATATGTACAAGGGTGGATACAGAAAGTTGACTTCAGAAACGAAGGGACAGTTAATTTTAAAGAAGAAAAAAACAAAACTGTGATGGGTACAAAATATCTCATTCAGCAGAAAACTTCAGTGTAGACACTGCCACATTCACATATTATCCATTCCTTTTATAAAAAATATATACTTACTGCAGAAACTTTTGTTAAATACATTGGAATACCCCGGCAATAGATCATGTGATACAAAAATTTCTGAAAATAACAAAACTGAAGAATAAATTTCTAGCAATATCACTGATCGTTTCGTTTTTACGTAGAATGCCTATGCCATCCCTGTCAGCCGCTGTCCAAGAGTTTAAATCCTAAAACAAGGCTTTCAAATGAGCGTGTTTACGGTCGAGACCCGGTTCGTACTAAGCGTTAACACCATTTCTGTCACTCACCTTCCATCTTGACAAACTCGGTCGAGGAGGTCCATCACCTGGAAAAAAATGTAGAAAAATAACTCAAAAAACAACTTAATTCCATTAAGATACAACTAAACATTTTTTTTTTCAAGAAAGAATGTGCAGCTGCAGTGTTTTTTGAAGAAAAAAAGAACTTACTGTTGATTTTAAATCACTTCCCTAAACTTTTATACACTGTTCGATATAGCAAATCCCACACCAGGAGGTAAATGGTTGCAGTTACGAACCAACCATCTGATGTGGCTAGGGGTGGGTAAGTAAGGTCTTCCTCACCTGGGCGTGTGGACAGATGCACCGGAGTGATCTCGGTGGCGAAAGCACGTGCAAGGTGTGGAGATTCCTGGGCTACGACATTGGGAATCCTATCGTCACACGGACAATTTTACCAGAGGATTTATTATAGTGTCACATACGGCTAGTTTGTCCCTGCGTCGCATTCCGGCGGAAACGCATCGTCATGCAACGACTGTCAGCCAAATGTGGCAATAGTGAGTGAAAGAAGGCAATGTACGTCGCCGTAGTGGGCTGGTGCACGTAAGTGGGTGTCCAAACACCTCGATCGCAGCATTCGACGGCAAGCCGAAGAATTCTTATAATCCATAGCGAACGACATTCGACGAGGTGTTTACAGGCAGCTATGGACATCCCTGTCTATGAATCACAGATTGGCTGAGGTGGCTTTGCCCATCCGTCAGGCATTGCGACGAATACCACACACCGTAACATATCGCTGCGCAAGGTTACAGTAGTGCCATACCAGACATGCGTGGTGGAGCGAATAGAATCCTGTCGCATTAGCCAACGAATCTCGCTTCTGTCTCAGCTTCGACGATCGCAAGTCTGCAGACGACGAGTAGAGGTCATCGGGCTGATCTTGCTGTCATTCGTGGGCATCGTACGGCTCCCCAGTCTGGTGTCCTGGTTTGAGGCGCTATCAGTTTCAACAACCACACACGATTTGTACTCATGGTGGGTACAATGACGTCACGACGACACGTCGCCGAGGTGCTCCAGTCCGTTTTGTTGTCGTATTTCCGTGGTATACCTGATGCCCAGTTTCAACAAGATAACGCCCCCACATACTGCCAATACCAGCAGACAGTGCCTACAAGATGTCCAGGTGCTATAGCTCTGGTACAGTTATCAATCAACGGGTAGTTCTGTTGTAGGTCGATGGTGCGCTGCAGTCGACTTCTTGACGTCAGAGTTTCAGCTTAATACTCCAATACGGTTACAGTGGTGCCACACTGTAAAAAAAGTTGTAGTTTTTACAGAAAATTACTGTAAATCGCTACAGAAAAATGCCGTAACCACATTTAACAGTTTAAAACTGTAAAACCTACAGTTTTGGGGATGGCAACGCGCCGAGCTGCTGAACTACCCAACGCGCATGCTCAAGCACTTAACCTCGCGTTTCGAAGTAGTTTGGTAGAACTTTACAAATCCCGTTTGCTCGTTATTTTGCTATGTGAGCATTACATGACTGATTATTAATCATTCTCAGATCCACTAAATTATTACGAGGTTAGAATTTCCGTGTTCCTCTTCCGAGATTTATCATTCTTTGTTATTCTTTCAATTTCAGTTAATTTTATTTGGCGTTGAGCACTTCGCCGGATTGTTTGTGTTTGTATGTTAGGCTTAATTTCTACGTTAAGTTTGCTGGATATTAGTTCACTTTATTCCTATTCAATATCTTTCACTAACGGTTTGTATCTGTTTGTCCAAAGTTTTCCTGTATTGTGGAAGACCAGTGCTTATTTTCATTTGGAAACTTTTTGATTACAGTATGACACGAAAGTTCATGCTGACATATGCTAAATATTCGGTTACACGTTGGTCTAGGCATGAGCATGAGTTAAGACTGGGCACTTACCTGCTTTTAGCGTATGTTTGCATCTAACCGATATAAAGTACTTGTAACGACTACTTGTACTATTAATGGTACTATCGTGTAATTGATGGAATTTTACATTTACGATCAATTCATAGTTTTTGGACTGGTGACATTTTGTACTGTATGTGAGAAACAAATGAGTTCTACTATGTAACTTTGTTCAAACAGAATTTTGTTGCTTGGTTGATTCTACAGGATGCAGTGCATTTGTTTATGGGATGCATGTTCATCATCTGACAAATTGCTTCATCTAGGCCACTGGCTTATTCAAGGAAAATTGAAAAAAGCAACAACTAGTTGATCATTTGTATTTACTTCTCATAATCTTTGTTATTTTTACATACCAGATATGCGTGGCGGAGCAAGTAGAATCCTGTCGTATTAGCCAACGAATCTCGCTTCTGTCTCAGCTTCGCTGATCGCCGATTGAGAGTCTGCAGACGACGAGGTCTACAAGGTGTCCATGTGTTGTCCTGGCCAGCGCGATCCGCGGACTTCTCCCCAACAGAGAATGTGTGGGACTCAGCCTCTGTAGTTGAAAAACCTCGATACGGGTTTTCCATCACCTGGACATGAAATTTTTTTTGACGGAAACTTCTTTTCTTTTTTTCTTTTTTGCAATTTTTTACCTAGTTCTCTTCTCTTATGTCGTTTAGGTGTGCGTCCTAGGTAGACATAACCTGGCCTGTAAGAAGTAAACAGATTCTGTGCGCATGCATGGAACGTGTGATCAAAGCAACAACGCTGTAGCAATTGGAAAGCTATTTTTACTAGGAAACTTTTGTACTAGCTTTTCTTCTCCTACGCCATTTCCATTCTTGAGAGTGGTGGAGGAACGGTTGCTGACGCTCAGGGTATTGCTGACTGTCTGGGCGCCGCATTTTCTTCGGTGTCCAGCAGCCGCAATTACGCTGCTTCGTTCCGGCAGGTACAGCCGCGGCTTGAACGGTCCAAGGTTTCCTTTGGACCGTTTTCCGCTGCCGATTATAACAGCCCGCTGACTGCCGTCGAACTGAAGATTGCCCTGAATCGGTCCGGCCGAACATCTGTCGGACCGGATAACATCCATTATGACATGCTGAAGCACCTTTCTCCGTCCTCTCTTGACTGTCTGCTGGTCCTGTTTAACAGGATCTGGCACGAGCGTGACTTTCCCGAATCTTGGCGCACTGCCATTGTCGTTCCTGTTCTCAAACCTGGTAAGGATCCCGCTAACCCGTTGAACTACCGACCAATTGCTATGACGAGCTGCCTCTGCAAAGTTCTAGAGCGCATCATCAATTTTCGTTTAGTTTTTTATTTGGAATCACGTCACCTTCTTTCACCTCATCAGAGTGGATTTCGGAAATTCCGATTCACCTCAGATCATCATCTACGCCTTGAGACATCTGTCAGAGAGGCGTTTGTCCGGCGTCAGCACATGGTCTCCGTGTTCTTCGATATGGAGAAAGCTTACGACCGCACCTGGAGATACGGCATTCTCCGTGATCTGCACGAGTGCGGATTGCGGGGAAACCTACCATCTTTCATCGCCGGATTTCTCCAGGACCGGAGTTTCAGGTGCGCGTCGGGTCGACCTTCTGCGTTATACCCACAAGAGCAGGGTGCCCCTCAAGGCTCCATTCTTTCTGTGACATTGTTCATCCTTCGTGTTAATCATCTTTTCACCCTACTTCCTCCGACGGTCCGTGGCACCATGTACGTGGATGATCTGCAGATCTCTTGCACATCTGTCAACATGCGCACTATTGAGCGGCAGCTGCAGACGGCCATTAATAAGATCTCTACCTGGGCCTCCCACAATGGATTTGGCTTCTCGACTCCAGAAGACCGTTTGCGTGCATTTTTGCCGCAAACGGGGCCTTCACCCTGACCCCAGCCTCCGTCTGGGGTGTTCTACCATCCCTGTGGTGTCAGAAGTCAAGTTCCTTGGGCTAACTTTTGACCGAGCACTCACCTTCCGACCTCACATCCAGTCTTTAAAGGTGAAGTGCACGAAGTCATTGAGTATCCTGAAGGTCCTCTCTCGAACATCTTGGGGGGCTGACAGGTGCTCAATGCTTCGCATTTACCATTCTCTGATTCGGTCAAAGTTAGACTTCGGTTGCATAACGTACGGTTCGGCACGTCCTTCCGTGTTGCGGCCTCTGGATCCTGTCCATCACCAGGCTCTGCGGCTATGCACTGGTGCTTTCCGTACCTCTCCCGTGCATAGCCTGTATGTCGAGGCCCATGAACCGCCGTTGTGCATCCGACGTAAGCAGCTGTCTCTTCAATTCTTCACCCAGTTGAAGTCTCTTCCTGATCATCCACTGCATGGTTCCATTTTCCATCCACAATGTGTCCGCCTATTCTCACACCGGCCTTCCTGTGTTCCGACGTTTGGGATTCGGTTGTCGACCTTGGTGCGCGATGCTGGTCTAGACTTGTCAAGAATTGGTTTGACCCGGTTCTACAATGAGCCGCCTTGGCAGCCGGTTCAAGCAACGGCTGACCTTTCCCTTTGTGTGTGGCCAAAGTCTTCCACTCCTGCTCTGGTGTACCAGCAGCTCTTTGCCGAGATCCTGTCTCTAATCCCGGATTTCGTGCCTGTATTTACTGACGGGTCGAAATCTGGTGAGGTTGTTGGATCCGCATTCGTGTGAGGCGAAGCCTCGCATGCTGAGAGGCTTCCGCCTGAATCCACCGTCTTTTCGGCAGAGATGCGTGCGGTACACCTCGCTTTGTGTCACATACAGTCTAGACCTCATCGTCGCGCTCTGATTTGCTCCGATTCCCAGTCCGTCCTCCAAGTCCTTTCTTCGCCAGAGGACACGGACTCACCTGTCATCCGTGATGTCCGTCGTCTTCTTGGAACTTTGGAAGGTGCTGGATTCCTGGTCCGATTCTGTTGGGTTCCTGGCCATGTTGGGATCCAGGGTAACGAGCTGGCAGATCTCTCTGCCAGGTCTGTTTCCTCCATGTCGCCAGCTCGGCTGCCGCTGTCCTTCCGAGATTATCGGCCTTTGATCCGGGAATTTGTTCTGGATGAGTGGCAGTCCCTGTGGTCTCAGCAGGGCAGCAATAAACTCTATGCCATCAAACCACGGATCGGACTTTGGAAGTCTAGTTTGCGGATGAACCGTCGTGAGGAAGTTGTTCTTGCACGTCTCCGCATTGGGCACTGTCGTTTTACTCACCGCTTTTTGCTGTGTGGCGAGAGTGTCCCGGTGTGTGAGGCGTGCGACTGTCGTCTCACTGTCCTTCATGTTTTGTGTACTTGTGTTCGGTTTTGTGATCATCGTTTTCGTCATTTTCACTCTCATCTGTTGGACGAAGGAGCAGCTACGCTTCACACCATTATTGGCGAAGCCTGCGACGTTAAAGCAGTGTTTTCGTTTTTACAAGATATTGACTTTTTTAAACTTATCTAGATTTTAACTTGTTCACTATCATTTTTCATTTTTACCACATCAGCCTGTTTTTAACCTTGTGTACGTTTTTTATTGATTTAGTTTTGTTTTGATGTCTTTTGTTTGGCGCTCTTTGGCCAACCTTGGCCCTTGCGCCATTAACATCTATTAACCAACCAACCATCTCCTACGCCGTCTTGGAGTGATCCTTTGCGGAAGTCTCCTGGCCTGTGAGAAGTAAGTTGCCGTCTCACCTCAAAACACTGAAAGAAAATTAACGGACAAACATTGCGGTCTTCCTTTTTCTTTTTGTAAGCGATGTGGATATTATTTTGTGCATCATGTTCATACGATTTGTTTTTTCTTACATGGAGTAAATTGGAAATAGCATTTTTTTCTGTAAACTAAAATTTTATGGAGTGACTTTTTTTTTATCCACACCGAAGAGCTGGTTTTTCATTTTCAAGTCTTTATTGGTAAGTTTTTAACGCATAAGAACGACCTGTGAAATTCACTAATTTGTCGGTGACGAGTTTCCTTGCTCCGGAGCCAGTTGTTCTAACCGACTACGCTACACCGACAGAATTTATCACTGCAGATTTGTCGTCTTGACACGTGATTCACCTCTATAGTACGTCACAGGCCTGAATATCGTAGAGCATAAGATGCGTGAAACGCTATAGCCGAACCTATCTGTTACACACTATTGCCTTAAAAAAAAGCGCATAAAAACCTTCTCCGTTCTCGAAATTCTGGAGAGCCAGACAAACAAAGCCTAATTCAGGACGCAGTGTAGTTCCCTATGTCACAAGCAGAAGTACAGCCATTCCATGCAAGTATTGGGCACAGATAAGTGATAATCACACACATCGCTCTCAAGTGCATTAATTATATCCTGTCGAAACTCTGGAGTGCTGTACAGGTGAAAATTTACCTAAACGTTACGACTTTCAAATGAATATTAAGTCTTCAGGTATTCAGTGAGGCACGAAATGATTCCTTTGAAAGTATCCAAAAGAAAACACCTGGCCCCGTGGCGCAGAGATCTAAGCGATGGCCTCTGATCATTCGTCCAAACGGGGTCCGGGTTCGAATCCCAGTTAGGCATGGTTGTTGTTTGTCTTACGGCACTGGCTCTCTCCCTTCACTGGAACCAGTGACCCTAAATTAGGGACGGGCTACTGCTTATAGCCCATTGAGTTGCTCACGGTGGTCGCTAAACCTCCAATGAAAAAAAAGGAAATAATTTTCCCGTAAAATAATACGAAATTTAACATATGCAAATTTTCTATTTTTATCGTTATTCTTACAAACATCATTCCACCGGCATATTGCATGCATAACCGAGAAGAAAATAGCATATTTGCGACTATGTTTATAATTATGGATGCAATGCTAGCAGTGAGCCGGGGAAGATTTTATTTTTTTATTCGGGGTTTAATGACCATAGTGAGCAACTCGATGGGCTATAAGCAGTCGCCCGTCCTAATTTAGGGCCACTGGTTCCAGGGAAGAGAGAGAGCCAGTACCGTCAGACAAACACAACATCTCTGCCTCACCGGGATTCGAACCCGGACCCATCAGGGACGAATGATCAGGAGCCAGCGCTTAGACCACTGCCCCACGAAACCATTTTTTTTTCATTTTGCCTATAAAAACAAATGAAGAATAAATTCGCTGTCCTTGGTTGTGACAGAAAAATTCTGCCCTGGCTGTAACTTACAGTCAAATTTAACTTTCTTCTTTGATCCCTGTACTCTTATGTAAACTTTGGTTCATTCTCTTTAAGGAGTTTCTAATCTTAACGCTACCTTTTTTTGCTCTCGCTGAATGTTGGTCTGGCAACCTGATGCTTGGTCAAAAGTCAATGACGTATGTGATCAAGGCTGATAAAAGTGATGTTTGCGATTGTATAAGGGAGAGGTTGGAGAGCTCAGACAGAATATTTAAAGATTGGTTACGCAGTTTTGTTACGAGAGACGACTTCGAGTTCGACTGAATCGCTTACGTTGATGTTATGCTTCCTACATATTGAAGTCTCACATTGCTTTCGTGTTAGTTGAAAGAGTATTCGGTGATTACGAGAATCTGTAGCATTCCGTCGTCAAAGTACGCTGGTGGGCAGAACTTAAGGATGAAGTGGAAAAAGTAAAATAACGCCGTAAATAGCAGCTGCACCCAAACACAAATTATCTGAGTACTAGAACATGCGGAACAATGGAGCGTGACGTGTGATCTGCGTGACTTGAGAACAAAATGCTCTCACGCATTCCAATAGCATCAATTGAACGGAAACCACTGGAATATATGCATAAGTGCAACAGACTTTCGATTGTGTTTGTTGTGTGCTAGAGACGACGAAATGGCCCGTCGAGAATATCTTGAGGATATTATCCGTGAAGGAATAATTCGGTGGCTCGAGGATGGAAACTGTGATGAGTGTGACTCAAGAGTTAGGTATCGCCCATAGCATCTTATCGCGTGTGTAGTCGGTCTGAAGGATTACAGGTACAGCTGTGCGAAAGACCGGTGGTGGTCGTCTACCAGAAAACCACCCCCAGTGAGAATCGTAATCTGCTGCGATAGGTCAAGAGGGATCGACATCAGACCACAAGTAACCTTGCAAAGCAACTGAACATGAGCATAGGAAGCACAATATCGCGGTTTACGGTGTCCAGGCAAGTGTACAAAGGTAGACTCTTTGCCCGACGATCAGTACGCTGTGTTCCATTAACAACTGCTCACTGGAGATACCGTTTGCAATGATCCAGAGAACATAAGGACTGGACAGCAGAGCAGTGGGGTACGGTACTCTTTACTGATGAGAGTAGATTTAGTCTTCCTCTGTGGTGCAAAATTGTACCGTGTTGTTTGGGTTTTGTTTGCTCCGCACAATGGTGCATCTTTTCCAGAAAGTGCTGCAGCTGGTGTAGCACCACTTTTCGGTTCAACCTACTACAAAAATTTTAACAGTTTAGCCAATTCGGAATAAAGTTTTATTATATCTAATACAAATTTTGAAGATGACAATCCGTTTTTTGGCGTAAATGTGACAAGGATGGTATAAGTCAGATAATATCCGAAAACTTGAAAATTTTTCATCGTCCTGGAGCGGGACTCGAACCCGCGTCTTCCAGATAGCGCCTGGGTATGCTAACCACTACACCACCCAGAACGACCAAGTTTCAAGTTTCCGATCAATTTGAATATAACCATCACAGGGCAATCACAGGATAGGATTCTTAACCTCCAGATTCGCTAAACATGAATGCCGGTTGCTTCGACTAGCGAATCCTGTGATGGTTATATTCAAATTGATCGGAAACTTGAAACTTGGTCGTTCTGGGTGGCGTAGTGGTTAGCATACCCGGGCGCTATCTGGGAGACGCGGATTCGAGTCCCGCTCCAGGACGATGAAATTTTTTCAAGTTTTCGGATATTATCTGACTTACCATCCTTGTCACATTTACGCCAAAAAACGGATTGTCATCTTCAAAATTTGTATTATATGGCGTAATCCTGTATTTCTTTCATGATTTATTATATCTTTTAGTATCTGCAGCTGTGTCGCTGTTTTTGTTTTCGTCATAATTTCAGTAAGTTATGGAGTTCCTATCGTTTGAATTTCACATATCCAGGCCGCTCCTCTGCGGCGCTACAGGTCAAAACCTGGCACGTTGTTAAGTTTTGTACACCACTGTACCATTGATTAACCTCGCTAGTAGACTTTGAAGTTCCTGGATTTAAATGGCATTCAGTGCTTCTGTGTTATGTATATTTAAGCTATCCGGAGCACAACTTAAATTCTACGGAACGTTTCAGTAAGAAGTTAAGCTTTACAGCGAAACCAAGTTCTGCCTTAGAATTGCTCATACAATCGTGGCCAGTAGACCGAAAGTCAACTTTTGATGTTTGAAGTCAGCTAATACAGCGTAATGGTAAAGTCAAGAATGCTTGTTATACATCATTTTAAAGGAAAGTTTATGCTAAATTCAAATATTTTTACAGAATGTTATTACCAGTAATAGAAGTGAAGTTACAAGCAAAAATGTGCTAGTGATAAAGTACAAATCCAGTTCTGAAAAAGCGTTCGCGCCCCTCTAATCCCATATAGCTTTCTCCGACATCCGCTAGTGAGATATAAAAGGATGTAAAATTGTCTGCCGACTTAGAGCGGGCCGCGTTCGTGACTGCCACGGAAGGAACCTCAGGTTTGAACCCAGGCACGTACGAACGCTCGATCCACTAAATACCCGCCGTGCATCGGATGGGCACGTTATGCCGTCGGGCCCCGGGTACTGCCCCCCCCCCCCCGGTAATAAATAAGGGCGTCTTCCTCCCCCTTTCTACTTTGCTTCCGTGTCACTTTCCTATCGGACACTCTAGCCCGAATCTCCCAGCTTCCTATTTATAAGGGTTGTTTCAGACCTGGGGTCAGACACTCCCTTCCTAAAATCCTCAACATTTGATCATTTTGCCGACTTAGAACGCAGCTTCTTGTATTCAGTTGACGAAAGTTTATGCAGAATTCCTAGTGATATTTGAATTTCGGAATGTCAAAGACCAGAAAATTGGTCCTGCCTCTTCAAACCAGGGCAAAAATTATTACTTTGCATGAACTTGGATTCAGTAGTCGTAAAATTGCAGTTAAATGTGGCTGTGATCATTCCACTGTCTTGCGCACCGTTAAAACAGTTGCAGAAACTGGATGTGTGGGAAACAGAAAAAAGAACTAGTCGACCAGGGCTGTGTACTGAACGTGATGATCGCAAGTTGATTCGTCGTTCCTTAAAATCGAGGTTTAAAACAGCGACTGATTTAAGAAATGAGTGGGAGAATGAAGAAGGCATTACTGCATCTGCACGTGCAGTTTGTCGTAGGCTACAAGAAAATGCACTGACTGCACGAAAACCTTTCCTTACTGAACAACAACGTCTCAAAAGAATTGCTTGGGCCAAGGCACACAAGAATTGGACTGTTGATGAATGCAAAAATGTTATTTTCAGTTATGAAACAACTGTTACTATTTCCGCTATTAATGAAAATAATTATTTTATCTACGTCGTGGGGCTGGTGAAAGATATAAGGCATTCTGCACCCAGCCAACAATCAAGCACCCGCATTCTGTGATGTTTAGGTCCTTCCTGTATTGCAACCAGTAGTGTTGGCCGTCTGCACATTGTTGATGGCACATTGAAGGGATCGAAATAGTGGATATTTTGGAGTCCAAACTGCTACCATCTGCACAAGACATGGGTTTGCGGAATTTTATCTTTCAGGACGGTAACGCGCTATGTCATCGGTCAAAGTTGGTTGACGAGTGGTTTAATCGAAAAGTTATAAGAAAACTTCAGTAGCCGGCACAGCCACCGGATTTTAATCCCATAGAAAATCTGTGGGTAAGATTAAAGCAAAAGATCCGTCAACAAGGACCCACATCACAAACAGCATTAATTGAGTCTGTAACGGCCGTATGGCACCGTGTTATCACCAATGAACAACTAGAAAAGCTCATTAATTCCATGCCAAGAAGGTGCACTTTGTTACTAAGAAACCGTGGTTATCCAATTAAATATTAAAGCATATTTTGCTTGTTGGCAAGTTATTTCAAGTGTCCTGTAAGTTTCAATAATGTACTGTACAGTAATTTTACGTTAAATGCATTGTACACTAATTTCACAAATTCCACTATTTTTTGCTTTTTATGACTAGACGTTGTACTTTTACTTGTAACTTCACTTCTGTTACTGGTAATAACATTCTGGAAAAATATCTGAATTCAGCATAAAATGTTCTTTAAAATGATGTATTCCTGACTTTACTATTACGCTGTATAAGTTGACTTCAAGTACCAAAAGTTGACTTTCGGTCCACTGTTGCAGGACTTTTGGCCACGACTGTAAATCAAAAAGTGCTTTACAGTGAAACTATGTTAGTTTGGTTTTTTTTTACTTCTTTTTGTAGCATAAGTAAATTACAATACTTTAACAACCACTTACACTGAAAACCCTACAACTCGAAGTATGCCATCTACAAATTTCAATTTACAAGCTGAAATGCATGCTGACTAAAAATTATTTTGAGAGCAATATTGTTTAATTATGCACTACAACTAAGCTCAGATATTGAAGTGTAATTTCTGCCGAATTTGATTAGAATCTAGTTAACAGTTTTTCCTTTAATTGGTATTTAACATAACCGCCTCTCTTTCCCTCAAAATTAATATATCCCCATTCAAGTCAGTTTAAGAAGTAATGACTAGGCTGTTACGATACGAGTAAAGTGGCTTTGGAAAAGGTGGTTTTACGGCACACGGTAATCGTTTTCACCCATGTTCGGACTTCTTTTTTTACGAAACTGTCAGTGGGGTGGGATCTGATGATATGCGACAGGAGATCCCACACCGCATGTAGCACAAACGTCAATTAAAGCAGTGCCATAAACTAACCACATGTAGCATAAATGTCAATTAAAGCAGTGCCATGAACTAACCCGATGTAACATGTTAAATGCTAGTACTGTGCTTCAGTGACCATTTTTATAAAAGATCTGACTTCACTTCTTTAACAAAGTCGTCTCAAATTTAACTTCAGTTGTTCTTCGAGACCAGGATACCACAAAATTCCTAAATGTTAAATGAAACCCAAAATATGCACATCTGTTGAAATCTAGAAATTGATGTTTTTTCACGATTACAATATGAGAAAGTAAAAACGGGGGAAGGGATGGAGAATGCAACAACGAAAATAACGAAAATAATTATTTTTCAAGGACAAAGTGAGAAAGGGGAGGGGGAGGGCAAAACAAGCGCTGTGCTCAGGGCCCCAGTAACTCTGAATCCGCCACTGGCAGTTAGGGTGCATATTTTGATTTTCAATTCACGAAGACAACAGGAATTGCTATAATTACACAACCATTGTTGTAGAAAAATATTTGATGGTGTCAGCCCTGGGGACGCTGGGGGACAGTACTTCCGAGCAGTTCGCTCGTAATATGTGGCTTGTTGTAGAAATTAAGTTCCAGCAATATTTTTCTTTTACTGTGAGGTGTCCGACGCATCAGCACCAATATAGCGCAGACTATATGCCAATACAGTTTCTCAGAATTTATGATGTATGTGTCAAAAAAAAAAAAAAAAAAAAAAAAAAAGATCCCATAAACTTACAGCAGGGCATGCGTCGTATGTGAAAATCTTCCACCCACCACTTACGCACATCCTGAGAACTTAAATAACCTAAAATTATTGTAGTTTCGGTAGTTTCCACTTTGGAATCTTATGTAGAAATAATTTTGAGTGGATTTACGTGATTCTGGTTTGAGACCATAAACCTCTCGTACACCTAAATCCGTGGCCATAACACTGAGCTAGGGCACTTGTTGTTTCGTCTGTTTCCTACAGATGGTGACACTAGATGCCTGCATGGGCCTTAATTTGGAAATCCCGGTCCGGCTGAGACTTTCCAGTTTGCGGCCTGGCCCGTTTCAGACCTCTGCCACATACTGCAAATAACGCAAAGCTTCATCTGGAGTAACAAAGCTCCTCTACTGAAGTGAACTACCCTAGTAGTAAACGGAATATAACGCAGAGAGACATGCCATTTCTTGTAGAAATTCCTCCCACAGATGAGGTTTAGACCTGACTACCTACTTCTGCTACAAATGTAAACTTATTACCCCTTCCACACTTAAATAAAAACAAAAGATAGCCTCGATCCCCAAGTATGTGCAAATACTTCGAACTCTCTCATCTCCGCTGTAGCAACGAATCGCGCCAGAAGCGCGGTCATCTGGTTCCGTGATACTGAAAAATCTGTTTATGTAAACGTTTCTCGGGAAAGAAGAAAAGCCACGTGTTTCAGTTGCTAATTCTGCGTATTTAAACGTCGTTCAGAAACGATAGTCAGGTGCTGTGTGACATCCAAAGTACTTGACTAATGTCAAATCCCTAGTAACTATCGCATTTTACATAGAAATTAAACATTTACATGAAATTTAATGTAAAATCTCCAGTAACTATTGCATTTTACATGAAATCTTTACAGCAATCAAGCTGACTGCATTGTAAAAAAATTCCGAGATTCACGAGCCGCTTTCCGTGATTTCCTTCGTGAAGTAATGAAGCATATTTCTGATATAACTTTTTGCGTGAAATGATGGAAAAAACTGAATTTCACGGATTTTTCGTACGCCAGAAAAAATCTGAATTTTCAGAAACCTTTTCGCAATTCCTTTCTTATATTAACAGAAAATCTCCGTTCTCACATTTTCCGTATCAATATGACGAAAAATTTCCGATAATACAAGAGATACACGGGAATACTTGGATGCTTGATTAACTGTTAAATTTGAATTGTCTGTCGAAGTACACTATATTGACAATAGTCACCGGGCACCCTTCAAAAGCAAATGAATGGATCCGCTGCGTTGTTAAGATGCGCGGTGCAGCTTCACACGCATAAAAACAAGCCTGCAGCTGACCGCGATCATATCGCACTGTGAGGTAAAGTGAAAATATGTCGCGGCCGGAGAGAACTGACTTTGAGAAAGGAAAGATTGTTGGGTGTTATATTAGTGGGTTCTCCATAACAGAAACCGACAGGCGTTTAAACATACCCAAATCAACTCTTTTGGATGTACTGAATAAGTGGAAGACACATGGCGTGCCTGAAGCAGAAAAGCGTACTGAAAATTAGTGATAGAGGACGTCGAAGCCTCAGGATAGTCTTTACAGCTAATCGACGGAGTACTACACAAGACCTTAGTATACAGGTGAGTAAAAATTCTGGAACCTCGGTATGTACACGAACCATTCGCATAGAACTTCATTCAATCGGTTACCGTGGTCATGCTGCTGCTCATAAGCCTTTAATCTCTAATCAGAATGCTACTCGTCGTTTAGCATGGTGTAAAGAACATTTGTCGTGGATCGCAGATCAATAGAAACGGGTACTATGGACTGATGAATTCAGGTACATGATCCATCAGTCTAGTGGCCGTGTGTGGATATGGCGGCAGCCTGGGGAACGCTATTTACCGCAGTGTATTGTTCCTACAGTCAAGTTTGGAGCTGGCAGTGTACTCGTATGGGGGTGTTTTTCGTGGTATGGTCCCGGCCCATTGGTTATCGTGGACAAACCTTTTAACCAGCACGTCTATATGCCTCAATATTCTGGACAATTATGCCATACCAACTCTGTGGCAATACTAGGCAAGTGAGCCTTGTTGGTACCAGCAGGATAATGCACCGAGCCATAAAGTAAGGACTGTTACGGCGTGGTTTGACTACAATTCCGTACCGTGTGTGGACTGGCCAGCACAGTGTCCTGTTCTTTAGCCCATAAAGCACCTATGGGATGAATTAGGGCGCCGCATAAGAAGTTTGGAACCAAGGCGTACTACTAAGCAACAGTTAGTGGCAGCATTATGTACTGAATGGAAGCGCATACCTATCGCTGTGTTGCAAAACCTTGTAGAAAGCCTGTCTTGATGGGTCAGTGCATGCATTAAGGCCAAAAATTGACCGACACCGTACATAAATAAATGCTATGTTGTGTTTCTCTTCTAGGTGTCCGGTGGCTTTTGTTAATATTAGTGGATTTGATGTTGAAGTCCTAAATGGGATCGGATATTGTGGATTGAATACCGCATTAATTTTGGTTATTATGACACAAGTATTTTCTTCTCCTCTTTCCCATTTTGTGCACCAACTACTATACAGTATATTCTGTTACCGTAAGAAATCGGGTACTTAATTTATTGCACAGGTAATTGCACGATGTCTATGTATCAGTCTGTGGAGTCCTTCAGACAAAAGCTATATAGCTATCAAGAGTAAATTTTATATTTAGGAGTTTTGTGATATAATATTATAAAACAGTACATTGCACCTTCCCTTAAAGATAATTGAAAATTACTGTCAGTTGAAAAAAAGTTCTCAAACTCCAACTCATTCTGTTGCTTCGAAAAATCACAATGAAAAAGAAATACGTAATTTGTAATAAGACCTCGTACAGGAAAAATGAAATTACTACAAACGTATTCAAAGAAATAATAAGCTCCAATAGAAAATAAAATGACAAAATAACTCGTATTAATGAAAAAAAATCATCGACAAATTAGTTTTACTTTGAACGTGAGACTGATTCCTGTGACTTTCTGGCTCAGTGGTTAAGACGCGCGGCTCCAACCCAAACGGCCAGGGCTCGATCACCGGCACAAAAAGATTATCTCGCGTATGAACTGAAACATTCAGCCTCACGAATTTTGCAAAATTTCTGCCTAAATGCGGAAAAACATGAAACGAACTTTTCTGAAATAAGAGGGATCACTGACTACAGAAAATCTGTGAAAATACGGAAGTTATAAAAAAAAACGGGCACTTTTAAAAACGGAAATTCCGTTAAAACACAGACACCTACCGGCAACTTTGCTGCACTTTATTTTCAGTAATTTTCAGTGAATTCACACAACTTGTTTTTTACAGTGTGCTGCCGTGTCCATAGTGTGGAAGGAAATCAAAGCCAAAGAAGTGAAAACAGAATTTGATTTCAGCTTTTAAGAAGTAAAAACGGCCCATTTCTGGCTTTCATTTTACATCTGGACTCGACGATTTCATTTGTATAATTAAGAACGTTTCCGATGGCGATGAGCTTCCGTGTCTTTCGTTTCACTAAGTGATCTCCCCCATCTGATTATTTAACCAGCCAGACTTCGTTTTTGTGGTCCAAACGTGTTTCTTGAATCCAGTAGCAAAATGCTAAACCTCCTAAGACACGTACGACACAAGCGCGGAATTCTTTTAACTGATGAAAAAAAAAAAAGTTGTGCCCGGCCAGATGACCGGGTCAGGGATCAGGCCAGGCTTGTGAAGACCTCTAGGTGACACTACACTGCAATTATGTAGTGATACTTTAAAAAGTGCATGTCCCTGGCCCCACTTTATGTAAAGTTATTCATAAATTTTTTTACTATGATAAAAAAAAAAAACCATCCTGTGCATTTTTACAGTTCCAAAATTTAAATAATTTATTGCGGTACTTCTCGCCTTAAGGTGTGAGCAGCTCTAGTATAATAAAAATGAATCACTGGGAAGGGACCGTCAGAGATTGGTCGCCTTACCGTTCTCGTTTCCTTTTGTGTCCAACTTGCATTCCCTCTGTGTTTTCCGGATGATCCATCGTTCCAATAACTCAACATCCACTTGATTCAGAACGAATTCCTCTAAAAATTCGCTATTCTCCTGGAGGTATTCAGCAACTTTTCTTGGGCGAATAACAGATTCTTCTGGAACCCCTACGAAAGAAAAAAATTCCACACATATCCTTGTGTTTAACAAGATCAAACTTTACTTAAATGTTTGTATATGTTAAACCATAGACATTTTTGGAAGTGCCTCCTCAGAGCTTCACAGTATGATCCAAAAACTTGCTGACAAAACTGAATAAGTGGGATTAAAAATTAACTTTCGGAAAACAAAACGGATAAACAATGCTTTTACAAGAACTGAAGATTCAATGGCTGATAGGAGCAAATCTAGAGGTGAGAGATACCTACATTTACCTTGGGCAACAGATATAAGCCACGGCCACATCGAAGAAGAAATTAATATGAGCGTAAACCTTGGTTAGAGAGCTTTGGATGAAACAGTACAATTTTCAAGAGCAATTTATCATTATGTCTTGCCTTTCAGCAGCTTGCATTTAAACTGTAAATGGCGCCCAACTTTTTCTGCGCTCCCCAAACATAAATGCTCACATATCGGGCGGCTTTTCTGAAAACTGCTTCAAAACGGTTTCTTTGCTCCTTCATCTCAATAGCACTGAACATAAACCTGTCATGGTGATAAGCACTCTTTTCTAGTCCTTTATTCTCTGCTCCATGACC
The DNA here is from genome assembly GCA_039090855.1 of Macrothele yani. Classification (NCBI taxonomy): domain Eukaryota; kingdom Metazoa; phylum Arthropoda; class Arachnida; order Araneae; family Macrothelidae; genus Macrothele; species Macrothele yani. The sequence continues at coordinate 165,044,641 of CM077002.1, forward strand.
CAAAGCATGACGGTGAAGGGATGATTCCCCTGGCATGGACATCATGCCACTGGGTAGAAACAAGTTACTTAAACATCTTTCTCCTTTCTAAGGTCTCTCGCTATTGTTTTAGACCTTTTAGAAGTGCAACCATCCCCTAAATGGCCACTTTGAATAACAAAACTAAGGCGGCTTATCTCATTCCAGCCGCGTTTTTCCCATTCTTAGGCAGCGAATATATTCGTTCGAGCTGATTTCAGCCCATTTTCCTAACCCACGAGTAAATTTGTTCCAGCCGATTAAAGGTTTAAAAGAAAGTGTTTAATCTATGCATCCTTCCATATCTTAGGTATGTAGCAGAGACATGCTCCTTAACTATAAATGACATACAGAGGCTGCAAACAACTAAAAGAAGCATAAATAGATAAATGCTTGGTGTAACCAGGAGAGATAAGGGGAATTCATGGGTCAGGAAAATGACAAGAGTGGAAGACATCATGATCAAAGTAAAAATCCCTGAAATGGCAATGGGCTGGTCATATTGCCAGAAGAACTGACCATCGATGGACAGCTGAAATACTTGACTGGATACCAAGGGACAGAAAACGACCCAGAAGAAGACCACGTGGGAGATGGATGGATGAAATTCGAAAGCATGTTGAGTGACGTGGAGAAGGTTAGCTGAAGAGAGAATTGTACAATGGTGATGATTGTCGGGACCCGCTGGGTTCGTCTGCTACTGGGCTTGGCAATTCTTAATTTCCAACGGTCCCGATGTAGATTCTTTCCTGTGTGCTGAACTGCCGGGGTCCTATGGCTAGTTATTTCGTGATCTCCGGGCCAAAAGAAGAACGCCAATAGTCAGTCTTTGTTTAAACACAACAAAAAGTTTAATGGGTTATGCAGATAATCTCCGGTAGTTCGACTGCTCCCCGAAGAAAACTGACTTCCAGATACGGCTACTCTTCCTCGCACTGAGGATATTCCCTGAGGACCACTCGCTACGTTAGTCTCTCGTTCCATACCGGTGTCGTCGTCCGACCACCGAACCGCTGAACCAAACGCTAAAACAAGAATGCAAGTCGAAGAACTCGATACGAGAAATGCGTCATGAGCAGATCAGATCAGATCATATGTAAAGGATATTAAGAAGGGAGTGTCTGACCTCAGGTCTTAAACAACCCTTAGAAATAGGAAGCTAGGAGATCTGGACAAGACTCTAGAGTGCCCGATAAGAAAGTGACACGGAAGCGAGGTAGAAAGGGGGAGGAAGATGTCCTTATTTATTACCGGGCAGCCAGTAACCCGGGGGCCGACAGCTTAACGTGCCCATCCGACGTACGGCGGATATTTAGTGGCTCGAGCGTTCGTACCCTCCTGTGCGTCCCGAGTTCAGATCAGATTAGAAGTAGAGAATTTTAGGAGGGGAGTGTCTGACCCCAGGTCTTAAACAACCCTTAGAAATAGCAAGCTAGGAGATTTGGACTAGAGTGCCGGATAGGAAAATGACATGGAAGCCAGGTAGAAAGGGATAGGATGACGCCCTTATTTATTACCGGAGGGGGGGGCAGTACCCGTGGCCCGACGGCTTAACGTACCGATCCGAAGCACGGCGGATATTTAGTGGTTCGAGCGTTCGCACCTGCTGAGATCGAACCGGAGGTCTTCTTCGTGGCAGTAACGAACGCTGACCACTAGGCTATCCACGGCCCTGCGGCCCGAGCTAACCGCTCCGCAACGGTTATATCCCTGCCTTTCTCCCGCCCCCTCCCGTCTCTGGAAGTAATCCCTCAATGGATGACACCCGATCTAGCCGGATTTGATCATGATCATGATCATATGTAGAGGATTTTAAGTTGAGAGTGTCTGACCCCAGGTCTTAAACAACCCTTAGAAATAGGAAGCTAGGAGACTTTGGCTAGAGTGCCCGATAGGAAAGTGACACTGAAGCGAAGTAGTAAGGGGGAGGAAGACGCCGTTATTTATTACCAGGGGCCAGTACCCGGGGTCCGATGGCTTAACGTGCCCATCCAACGCCCGGGGGATAATTAGTGGCTCGAGCGTTCGTACCTGCTGGAATCGAACCTGAGGTCCCTTCTGCGGCAGTCACGAACGTTGCCCACTAGGCCAACCGCGGCCCAATAGCCAGATATGGAGACCTTGTCGCGTTTATATTGTTGACCTGAAGGACCAAGATCACCGGGTAAAACCCGTTCCTGACGTATCGCTGCAGGCCGCACGCCTATTTTACCTTAATTAACATGAGACATTAGCCTTAGCACAAAGGAAAGTCGACACGTGGCAACCACGTGTCGACTTGCAACTGCTTTACATAGCATGGGTAACATTAATATGAAAGTAAAACGTTATTATATACAAATAACTTTTGGGGGCTAGAACTCCGTAACCCTGATGACGACAATTAAAAATGTAAAATAAAAAATAACAAATAATAATTAAAAAAATGGCCATCCAGGAATTAATGAGTTCAGATGGGATGCAAATGATACTTCTAATGGGTAGACTTTCCACACTGTAAAAAACAAATCTGAAATTCACGAACCATTTTATTCCTTTCTTGTATATTAACTAAGCATATTTTTGATTCACCCTTCCCCGTAAAATGACGCACCCCCCCTCTCCCCAAATTTCAAGAATTTTTCATTCGGGGAGTGACAGAAATGCTGCAGCTAATCTTCCTCGCTTTAATTCTGAATTTCCAGGGGACCTTTCTGTTTCCATTCAAAGATTAACAGAAAAATTCTGTCCAAACTTTTCCCTTATCCACATGACGCAAACTTTTCCAGTGATAAGAGTGGATCGAGGGGTAATACTTGAAATTTGATTTAAATCTTAAATTTCAGTCGTCTGTTGACGGACCTGACTTTGAGGTTCTGCAGCGAGGTCGCATATTGTAGGTAGCATATCGTACGATATTGTGGTTATTGAGGCAACGGGATACCCATTCTCTCCAGTTGGTGCACCTACTATTGTGCATTGTATTACCTTAAGAAACCGGGTACATGAATTGTCGTATGATGTGTACGTATCTTCCAGAGGATCTCTTAACACGAAAGCTATCAAAAGCAAGGCCGTAGCTTCCGGGAGATCAGAGAGGGGTTCCCCTCCCGGAACGATCATTTCAGAGGCGTAAATTCATGCTCTGTGGGATGTAAAAAGTAGAAATTGTGTCTAAAAAAGAAATCTACACTCTTCAGTATTTTCTAGTCTCATACAGTTAACCAGGGTACAGAGTAACTAACATACACCATGAGGCGTGAAGATCTCAGGAAGGGAAATTTCCAAAACAGTGAATGGAGGCATAGAAAAGAATATACTGATATGCCTAACCTCCATGACCTTTCCGAACATATCATTGGGATGAAGAGGTAATTAACAGAGTTGGGCAGGAATGCATTAGAGAGTAATAGAAGTGCAGAATACAATTCACGTTTCAGGGCTGCCTGAAATTCGTCTTGCCCACCCAATTTAAAATGTGCCATTTTTCAATATATTTAACTTAAAAATATCATCTGGACTTTGCCAAGTAATAAGTCTTGCTTTTTATTTCATGTAGCCCTGCGTATCCCCACCCCCCTCCAGGAAGTGCGTTGTTTACGTCTCCGTAGAAAGGTTATCAAAACAGCATCCGCAGGGCCATGAAAATGCAATTGTTCTGCACTCTTCCAATTCCTTAGTCAAAGCTATCGAGAGCCGTCCGGTGGCGCAGTGGTCCAAGTGATGGCCTCTGGTCATTCGTCCGAGAGGGGTCCGGGTTCGAATCCCGGTGAGGCATGGATGTTGTGTTTGTCTTACGGCACTGGCTCTCTCCCTTCCCTGGAACTAGTGACCCTAAATTAGGGACGGGCGACTGCTTATAGCCCATTGAGTTGCTCATGATGGTCGTTAAACCTGCAATCAAAAAAGAAAAAAAAACATCGAGCTTACATTAGGTGGAGACACCACTGGCTCTGCCGCCATAGGTCACAGCTAATCTTTGGAGTGACGTCACATACAGGTAAAAACAAACTAAATTATACAGTTGGTAAAGCAGTAAGCTTGCTTAATTGATAAAGATTATTAAATCCATCATTTTATTTGTCTATACGCCGCGAAGCTTTTGCTCCATTGGTTTCAGTAGTTTCAAAGCGGATTTTAGCCTTCGCAGTGCCTAGATATGACGTCACTTGCAGCATTGGCGGTGACTTATAGCGGCCAGTGCTGCTTGGGTAGGAGTGATGACTCCACCTAATGTAAACTCGATGGTTAAAGGGCCGCTGGTGGTTGTGGACGACGAGTGGCCTAGTGGGCAACGTTCGTGACTGCCACGGAAAGGACCTCAGGTTCGATCCCAGGCAGGTACGAACGCTCGATCCACTAAATATCCGCCGTGTGTCGGATGAGCACGTTAAGCCGTCGGACCCCGGGTACTGGCCCCCCAGTAATAAATAAGGGCGTCTTCCTCCCCCTTTCTACTTCACTTCCGTGTCACTTTCCTATCGGGCGCTCTAGCCCAAATCTCCTAGTTTCCTATTTCTAAGGGTTGTTTAAGACCTGGGGTCAGATACTCCCTTCCTAAAATCCTGTACATATGATCATGATCCTCCTCCTTTTCATGTTTGTATGGTCAGGGGGCTAATGAGGAGGGTGGATAGGAATTCACTGAGGGGGTCACTACTAATTGCTCTGTTTGTTTTCTATACAAAATAGGGGATTTCAACACGAAAAGTTGAGTTTAAAGCTACACCAGCGCTCTGAAGACTGTCTCGGGACAGTGAAAGTGCAGGAAGTGACCGAAGACTGCTTTGTAGGAGAGGGGTGCAACGCAAAGTCTCTGGCTTGAAGGAAGGGAGTTAAGGCGGGGAGAGGTATTGTGTCTGAGTGGCACGACGCTAAAATTTGATTTAGATAAACAAAACGACACTTTCCTTTAAATTGTTCAAGTACAGTACTATTTTCGTAAGCAAAAATGCAAAAATTTTGAAAAGCAATTTAAGATAATTTATTCAGAGCAAACAAAAAGTTGAAGGCTACATTCTAGTAACACTTGTGCCTTACACCAGTGTCATAATCAGTCAGTTTCGTGTACGTAAGTGTGGCCAGCTGAAAAGGGGTGACGATTGAAGGAATTTCTCTTGTAACGGGTAGTAAAAAGCATTAAAAATTAGTCCTTCCAGTGTTCGTTAAAAAAAAAAAGTTTGTGTCAAGCTTACTCCACCAAAAATAATGCTCGCCCACCTGTCCCCCATCCAGATTTCGAGGCTGGCGACATTCCTAACTGTAATGCATTACAAGGTAATCCCAAGTATGGTTTGTACAAGGTAATGGAATTAATCTGTAATGGATTACAATGAAGATGATATAATTCAGTTATTTAATAACGCCATTCAAACGCAATGGAATTATTTGGTAATGCAATTACACAATTTTCAAGTAATAATTACATACTAATAGTTCATAGAAATGTACGTGTGCCGAAAGCTATGTCTAGAAATGTCGGCCATGTAACATAGCAGACAGAGACCAAAGTGTCGTGTAGAATGTTCTAGAAGCGGCAAGAATAGGTTACACGTTTGTAGAATGTTTCAGAATGATGGGAAGTGGAAGAGCTTTATATAAATCAAGAATATTCGAGAAGGTTCAGGTCCTGTCGTGAAGTTTATATAAAGGAGTCAATCGCTCGCTAGTCCCGTACAAGTAATGGTCAACAACAATTGAGAAGTACGGCAAAAATGTCAAGAGTTCGGAAATTTCTGTAATATTTGGCAGTGTACCCTGAGTTACTGAACCGTGAGTGTAGTGCTAACATATGCTTCTGACTATAGTGGGGTAATTATTTTGGACAGTGAAATGTATGTAATGGACGAAAATACTGTACTGGAGATGGACGAAATGAGTATTCGCAGTAATCTAGCAATCTGTAAACCAGTGGAGACGCAGCCACGTATTGTTACCCATAAGTTATTGGTTAATTACCAACATATAGTTAACCATTAACCATTACGAGTATAATGGGTAACTGCTATACATGTCATTACAATTACCATGTAATTCTAATGACCAGTTCACCATTACCATGTAATGGTAACGCTAAGTTTTTGTTCCCATTACCATTACGCTGTAATGCATTACCGATTAATTCAATTACAATTTTGCCTAACTCTGGTAGTTAATCATTTGTGCTCTGTCGCAGAAAGTCCCTCTGAGCGTTTAACTTTGAACGGAATTTTTCCGAGCCCTATCCCTAAAACGTTTTCCTATTGTTACGTTTTTATCCGATACTTATTCGTTCTGTGCTGGTTTGTTTTTCGTTCTGCATTTCTGCGGAGTGTTGTTTTGTCGACGTTCATACAACGTTTACACTTTACTTGGTATTTACAACCTGTGGCTTGGATATTTGCCTAGTTTTTACATTTTGAATAAAATTCTGTCAAAAACAGGAAGTGCGATTTCTGAATGATCATAATACTTTACAAATTTGGAAGATGTGAATCCGTTTATTGGTGTAAATATAACAAGAATGTTAAGTCAGATAATAACCGAAAACTTGAAAATTTTGTCGTCCTGGAGCTGTAATTGAACCCGCGTCTTCCGGATAGCGCCCAAGTATGCCAACCACTACACCACGCAGAATGACCAAGTTTCAAGTTTTCGATTAATTTGAAAACTCTAGATTCGCTATATATGAATGCCGGTTGCTTCGACTAGCGAATCCTGTGATGGTTATATTCAAATTAATCGGAAACTTGAAACTTGGTCGTTCTGGGTGTTGTAGTGGTTAGCATACTCGAGCGCTATCCGGGAGACGGGGATTCGATTCCCGCTCCAGGACGACGAAATTTTCAAGTTTTCGGATATTAACTGATTCACATCTTCCAAATTTGTATTGTACAATGGTGTAATCCCGTATTTCATTCATTGATCATAATACTTTTCTATAACGGCGGTATGTGAGAAAGTAAAAACCATGTATTATTTGAGTGGAACTCGAAAGGGCGTAATTTTGAACTCGAAGAGGCGTAATTTTAAGTCTCGCCCTCCGAGGTAAGAAAAGTTTGCTACGGTCCTGATGAAGCGTAAATTAATTTTGTATTTAGGAGTTTTACGAAGTAATACTACGAAGTAGAACATTTCACATTTTCTTAAACATAATTGAAAGTCATTGTCAGTATAAAAAGATCTCGAGTTCCAAAACATTCTGTTGTTCTGAAAAATCTTGATGAAAAAAGAATGTAATTTGTAATAAGTTCTCCTACAGAAAAAATAAAATTGCCATAAGCCTATTCATAAAACTAACGAGCTCCTATAGAAAATTAAGTGAATGGTTAACCGCATTCATAGCGAAAAACATTTCATCATCGAGCTAATCCGAACTATTTGGTTTCTACCTTAAACATGGGTTAGTGCTAAGTGTTTTGTTAGTTCATGGGGTAGCGTTACTGCAGTTTAAAAAATGATTCATATAGAAATAATATTAACACTAATTATTATCTTCAGTCTCCCTGCCCCCTTTCCTCACTAATCACGTCTGGGTATAGAAATGACAGATGAGTCTGAAGAAAGGGTGTTCCATATCTCGAGGTCACTTTCAGATAATATAGGGACTTTGCCTCAAAAAACTATCTTCCGAATGTTCAGCATGAAAGCTTTGGAGTATAATGGCTGTAATAGACCATTGCATGGCTCTCGTAAAGAGTCAGGAAGAATGCATTAATGCAACCAGTTAGCCTTAGAGAAAAGTAAAAAAAAAAAAAATGGACCTGATTTCACTAGTACAGCTTTCATTCTTTCTGATCTCACTTCTCTTCCACTTGTTTTGCGTGAAGTCTTTCTATGAAGAGAAACGTTCTGAATATGGATGGGTGAGTTTTTGAGCCATATGTCAGTGGTACTATGGTCGAAAAGTCAAATGAGGTGAAAATCAAAGAACGGAACGGAAATAAGTGTATATTGATTCTCCCCAGACGCATAGCGATCAATTGTTATCTAACTTGCCCCCAGAAAGACATCGTGAAAAGCCCGCATTCTATTCGGAAACAGTAAGAAGGCTAAGATGACATTATGAAGATGACGTCACAGTGATGGATGACTAGCCATCTTACCTGTATGGATGTCAATGCACTTCCGGAAGAGTCATAACGGTTCTCGTTGCCTTGGTAACGCCTGTTGTTGCTTTATAAGCATAATGTAAAACAAGCATTGTAAAAAAAAAAAAAAAAAAAAGGAATTAAAATCACTACTGCCAAGGGAATCCAGGTATCAAAATGATGAAACACGAAATCTAACATAGAAAGATGATACCGAATTTTTGGGTGCAATAAGCACGTATTTTGAATCCTTCCCGGCGCGAAAGGAATTTTTCAAAGCAGATATTTTAGAAAAGGAATCGTCAAAATAGAGAATACCTTTAGGTCCCCTGGTGGAAAAACTGAGCAATACTTAGAATACGCAATCTGACAACCAGTTACACAGAAAAAACAAAACGATTTCGTTCTTCGGTAAAACATCCACAAATAAAAGTAACTACTTAAGAAACGCGAATTACGAAAAATTACAAATCTTACACAAAGCGTTGCTCATGGCGGAAGACATCTGAGACAAAAAGAAAGTTTTCAAATCGAACAGTTAAAAGAAGCGGGTACGAAGGAAAGCGTTGTATAACTTTACTTAGCGGGAAAGTTGTGCGTATAAGAAGAAAATGGTGCAAAACATTCTTGTCATAGTGGAGGATACCCTAACAAGAAAGAATTTTTGTAAGGAATTTTTAGAATTGGGTATACTCCTAGAAATAGAAATATGCGCTAGCACTCTCTAGCGACAGAACTATGAGTTTTCGTAAAAGTAGAATAAATGCGCAAAATATTTTTTATAGTGAAAATGATATGATGCAAAAAGAACTTTTCAGATACAGACAATGCGAGAAAAATGTTTTTATATATACACTCCTAGCAGGAAAACTGCGCATTATCTAAGCAAGCAAGAAAACGATCGTAATCTTTACTATGCAGTACAAAATGATTTTTTCATAGGAATTTTAGAAACATGCCCTAGGGTCAGCACTGAGTATTACGGACACTTCCTAAATATATACAAAATGTTTCCCGAGGTGTCATCTTTTGCAAAATGAATTTTTCAAAATGGATGCTTCGAAGCAGAGATACAACACAAAATAAAGTATAACCTTATGCCCCCTAGCGGGAGACTTCGGAATCATATTGAAAAGGAAGTCCAAGTAAATCTCCTACTGTAGTCTAGAGCTTATTTTAGGCGAAGGCCAAGGGCCACGCCCCTTTCCTGACCCAATTTTAAGCACGTCTTTTGTAAAAAAAGATCGTGCTTATGTTATCGGCTTGTCCGTCCGTCTGTGGACACCATATCCATTCAACTAATAGTCCGATTTGAAAAATTCTCTTTGCATTGGGAAGCTTGAGATGCGCAAATGATGATCCTTTATTTCGTTTTTCACGATGCACAATTTTGCCTCTAGAGGGCGTAAATGCAGATCATATCGAATTAAAATGCATTTTATTCCATATATTTGCTTCTAAACATCCGATTGAATTTTTTTTTCAACATTTTGATTCCCTTTAAGTCGAAGAATATTTTAGGTATAGTCATTATAAGCATAGATCTTCCGCTAGGGGCGTAAAAGTAAACTGCGTTTTCCCCGATATATCTGCTTCTAAAACTCCGATTTCAAAACTTCTTCCTGAAGCGGATACAGCTCTTGATGGGAAATCTTTTGCATATAATTTCTAACTTTTGGTAAAAAACGGTTTGGCCACCAGGGGGCGTAAATCATAATTTCTGCCTCTGTTGTATTTGTAGCAAAATTTGAGCTTCTAAATTCTCGATTGAAAAAATTCGTTCGTGGACCGATACCACACACGTCGATAAATCTTTTCGGAATATTTTCTTCTTAAACTAACGCATGATTTCTCCGCCAGGAAGCATAGATGTAGATCTTATTTTTGTCGATATCTCTGCCTCTAAGCGACCGATTGAAAAATGACTTCTTTTTTTGGATAGAGTTTCCAGTGCGAACTTTTTTTCATATAATTTCAAAATTTTCAAGTAATTCATAGACTTTCCACTAGCAACAGTAGATTACGTTTCCCCCCGATATCTCTGCTTCTAAAACTCCGATTTGAAAAATTCTTTCTTCACTGGATACAGCTTCTGATGGAAAATGCTTTGCCTATAATTTCTAATATTTCGCAAAGAATGGTTTTGACACCAGGGGACGTAAGCGTTTATTTCTGCTTTTGATGCATTTACAGCAAAATCTGAGCTCCTGAAAACTCGATTTGAAAAATTCTTTGATGGACCGATGCCACCGCACATCGAAAAAAAACTTTTTGAGAATACTTTCTTCTTAAAGTAATGCATGGGTTTTCCGCCAAGGAGGCATATCTTATTTTTGTTAATATTTCTGCTTCTAAGAGTCTGATTTTTAAAAAAATCTTTCTTCGTTGGAGAGCGTTTCCGTTGCAAAATATTTTTCATATAATTTCAAATTTTTCTTAACGCACAAGTCTGCTACCGGAGGGCGTAAGTTCAGGTTATCGTTTACAGCAATATCTGCGGGACACAAATACCTGCGGGAATATCTGCGGGTCTTCTTCTGGGTCTTTTGCAGCACATTTGAAGATGGGTCGATGAAATTCGAACGCATGTCGGAGTGACACGAAGGAGACTGATTCAAGACAAAAAGCTGTGGGAAAAACTTGGGGAAACCTCATCCAGCAGTGGATTGATAATGGTGTTGATCAGAGATGGAAACGGGTCACGGGTCACGGGTCAACGGGTCGAAAAATTTTTGCAGGTCCAACGGGTCAGGTCAAGGTGTTCCTGGCCCGAATTTGACTCGGCTTTATTCCCGTTCTATTTTTTGAAAAGAGAAAAATATATTTCAAAGGAAAATGTGCGTTGTGGAATTCTGTAGTCGATACTGGTGCCCACGGAGTGAATAATGATTTGCCGTGCAAAAATATCGTCGTCTCTTTCTTAAAGCAACGAAGATTTCGACCGCCCGACGTCAGACAACACACTGATACCATATCGTAAAAAGGTACTTCCTTTGCGTTCTTTTACAGTGCGATTGTCCAGGGCAAGGCACAGGCAAACGCCATTCTCCTGCTTCTCAGCTGATTCACTCTCTCCGTGCGAAGTTCACTTTATGACTAAGAGTTACTTTTCACATCGCATCTTTTACATTGAGCATTCAGAGGTTTTCGATTTATGTGCTAACATCCCGTTTCCATGACATGTCATGTCGAAATTAACTCCTTATTTGTTAATACGGATGAATTCAGTATTAAGGAGGTTGAGAAAGGCGTCGAGGCCAACAAATACGTGCTTGTTGAAAACCACAAGGGGAAGAGTGATTGCTGGAAATTGTTTCGTCTCATTAAGGAACCGGTGAATAATTCTGTGTTGTTTGGCCTTGCTTGTTGTTAAAAATGTGGAAGATGTAAAAATGTGGAAGATGTCGACGGTGTAATAAAAGATTATGGAACCAAAAATCTAACGGACCATATATGAAAGTATGCGCTCCTCCATCAAAGCGTGGAAAGAGTAAACAATCTACTTTGCCGTTCAAACGATCATCAGTTAAAGTACGAGGCATCAGGAAGCTTCCCATGCTCGTACTTTTTTAGCTCCGGCAGCACAACACACTTCCACTACTTACACCCCGCCTTCTGTGCACCCTTCTTATAGTGCTTCTCGGTGGCATGCCAGGCGCACATGATTTGCATATGCCCTGCAATGCTAATCGTTTGCATGTCCTCTCGCGGGCGACGCATGCTGCGAATTTCAGGCCAATCGGATGCTTCCTTCTTGGTGTTGCATTTTGAGTGGCCAGCAGTGTACTTTCGTGGTTTTGCTCAAGAATTAGTGAAACTGGGAACAACGCATGAAAATATAGATGTAAACAGTGTATTAGTGGGCAGGAAGACAGTAACTTCCGACTGTATGAAGATGGTTGAAGGCGTGAAAAATAATATTAAATATTCCTTATAACCAGCCATAGAAGAACAAGCTGTATCTTCCACGACTGACTTATGAACTGATAACATCGTACAGAGAAGTTACTTGGATATTACATTCTTTTGGATTGAAGAACAAGGTGCTGATAGATCATGTTGGAGTCTCAACCATACTATATATTCTTGTGCTCATTTCCCAGAGAAAAAGACCGCTCAGAATATTGCAAACGTGTTAAATGCCACTTTGAGGGAAGTAGGATGTGACGAGACCAACACACTTGTCAATACAGATAAAGGATCAAATATTGTAACAGCAACAGAAAATGCTTACATTGATTGTGTCTGCCACAGGCTTAAACACGATAGTTTCTAGAGCGTGGGAGAAATGTAAGGAAATGGAGAGCATTAACGAGTTAGACAAGGTGCTCAGAATTTAGTGAGGTATGTAAAGAAAACTACCGGCGCTCAATCGGAGTTGAATATCTCGTTGAAAAGACTCTGCCATGGCGATCTCTTCAGAGAATGTGCACTTCAATACTCGAAAATCATAAGACGGATAGTAAATTGAGACTCATGCCATACGCGACAGAGGAAAAGAGTATCTTCTGGACGGCGTAAACCTAAATATTCTTAAGGGAACAACTGAATTCTTAGCTCCAATAAGCAACGTGCTCAATATGCTAGAATTCGCTTATATGCCAACCTTAGAAAATGTTTTGCCAGCCTTTTATCTGCTGAGAAATCAAAGGGATACGAAGAAAGACAGTGATTTGGTGGAAGTCCGGAGAATCAGAAGAGTATTTGAAAATCAACTTGATGAGAAAATGTGGAGCTCGATTACTCCTATTCATTTTTGTGCAACATTACTTGACCCAAGCTTGAAAGCATTCTCGTTCGTGCCTGCGCTAAAGATAACTGAGCGAAAAGCTATGATGGATCAAGCACTTCACTGTATTCGTGATTACGTCGTAAGTATAATTGCTAGGATGAATACTCCAGATGAATTGTTTCACACTGAAGAGGAGAGCAATAATCTAAATACAGCAGAACCATCAACTCATGAGAGTCCACATGGAGAAAGCAAATTAGAGAATGACCCATTTGCTTCTTTCCAACAAAGTAATGTTGAACAAATTACACAAACTGTGAATCGAACAATCTTCAGAACTGAAGATCTTGATGTGGAACTGAAATGCTACCATACAATTGTAGGACCATTCGTAACTCCCCAGTGCAAATGTGGAAAGTGCAAGGATACCCTCTTAAGTGGCGGAGTGAGCAGAGATTGACGTATCCTATACCAGCGGTGCGGTTCCCAGCTTTTTCTACAGTATCCACCCCCCCCCCCCCCCAGCATACGCACAGCTGTTCATTGCTCTATAATCAGTATTTGTTTTCTTTTATTACAAATTCAATGATACCGATAAGGCTTAATTGAAAATATTAAGCAAAAATAAAACTGCAGTACTAAAAATATAGACATACCTACCTACAGCACTTTGCACAAATAAAGTGGGTAATTACCTGTACACAGTATACAACCAGGAGTTTATTCCTCCTAAATAAAGTTACAATAATGTAAATTAAAAAATGTTTTCCATATTTCACAAACTGTACACATTCATGTGAAACATGAGCTTGTTTTGAATTGCACAAACAATCGATGTTTGGTTCTCACCGTGTCAGTCCCACACGTAGGTTGTTCTGCACATTAAGACGATTTCTGCACTTTGTTTTGACTGCAGCAATTGCCGAAAATCCAGCTTCGCACAGGTAGATTGTTGAAAATTGAAGGAGCACTTCCAGAACACTTTTTGTAAGTTCTTTATACTCGCTTCGAACTGAAAGACAAAGTTTTGGAAGTGGAGTTTTGAGAAACGCTATTTCTAGCGTCTTGTAGCTCGAAAGTTCAAGTAATTGCTCTTGACCAACCATGCTTAGTTGTTGCATATCACTCACTGTTACTGAGAATGGATCTCGAATCCAATCGTGGGTGTGGCTGTCAATCTGAGGAAAGTAGTCTTCAATCTGCTTTTTCAGTGCTGATAGGTGCACCGCTACTCTTTTCACAAGGGAATTCATAGTAGAGCTATCACAAGCTTTCTCTGCTATGAATTTTGTAAACAATGGAAACATTTCAGAAACGCTACAGTCGATACGACCTTTCCAAAAATCTAACTTCTTCACGAAGCCTTCTATTTTGTCCTGCGTATCCAGAATATTTTAGTTCAATATATATCAAATACGTGGAGATAATGTAAATGGACGATGTCATCACTCTTTCCACGTTATTTTTTTTAAACAACGCATAGCGACTGAAAAATTGTATTCCGGCACTGCTGGGATCGAACCCCAGAACTCTCGATAACTAGTCGAGTGCGTTCGAATTTACGCTACAGCGCCAACAATTCTCAGCGCAATGCGTGGTTTATCAGTCAGCATCTGACTAAACGAATACGTATTGATGGTCTCAGCAACTGAGATGTCGTCATCTGGTGGCATTTAACGCAACAGCTATTTTAATTGTAGCTGATAAATTCAAAGGGCGATAGAAATGTGTAGTCAGATGCTGACTGATAAACCACGCATTGCGCTGAGAATTGTTGGCGCTGTAGCGTAAATTCGAACGCACTCGACTAGTTATCGAGAGTTCTGGGGTTCGATCCCAGCAGTGCCGGAATACAATTTTTCAGTCGCTATGCGTTGTTTAAAAAAATAACGTGGAAAGAGTGATGACATCGTCCATTTATATTTTAGTTCTTTCCTTGCAGTGACACATTCAAACTGTTTAGTTTTTCAAAAATGTCTGCCAAATAGGCCAGTGTTGGTAAAAATTCGACATTACACAAATGTTCTGCTAATTCCGTTTTCCCAAGCAGAAAAAATTCTAATTTCGTCACACAACTCGTAAAGACGCTGTAAAACTTTTCACGGGGCAGCCACCTGACTTTACTATGAAAACGCAGATGTTTATGTTCATATTCCATTTCTTCACAAAGTTTAGTAAAGCAAAGAACACTCACTGGCCGAGATTTGATGTTATTAACAATCTTAACATCATCCGTAAGAACACAATGTATATCTGGTTGCATTTTTTTGGCAGCCAAAGCTTCGCGATGTATCGTACAATGAGTGCATTTTACTGCCGGAACTACAGCTTTCACTCGAGTTACAAGGCTACTATTCCGCCCTGTCATTGCTGCAGTGCCGTTGGTGCATAAACCTATACAATTAGTCCAAGTCAAGCCTTCAGCACAGACAAATTCGTTAAGTACAGCGAATAATTTTATGTCTCCACTTGTAGTTGTTGTTGGGATCGTTTTACAAAACAGTAACTCTTCTCTTACATTTCCTTCCCTGGCATATTTCACGTAACAAATAAGCTGAGCCTATGATGAAATATCGGTTGATTCATCGAGATGCAAATGTTTGACTTTCTTCTACTTGTTGAATTAACTGCTTTTTCAAATCCAAGTCATCGAGTCGCCGTGAAACAGTATTATTTGACAGTGAAATAGTTTGTAATGCCTTCGCAGCTGCCTCTCCATTCATAACGCGATACATTTCTGTAGCTGCAGGAAGCAACAAATTCTCGGCAATGCTGTGTGATTTCTTACATTTAATGATTTTCATAGCCGCTACTAAGAAGCTTTCAACGTTTCCTGCGATACCGTAGCTTCTCTTGACGTAACAGTCTTCTGTCGTTTCAATTCCGTCTCTTTTCGAACAAAAAACTCACGATCCTTGTGTATATAATCTTCATGCATAGTTCCCAGGTGTCTTTTAAGTTTCACAGGTCTAAAGCTGTCATTGGCGAGAACTTGAAAACAAATGACACACTGCGGCTGTTGAATGCCGGATTTGCTACTAAAACAAGAAAATCCAAACTTGATATAACTTGCGTCATATTGCTTGCACGTTTTTCTTTCCTTTATCCGGGGCTGTAGTTGTGTCGTCAGTAGTAATCCTGCTACTACTGTATTACTTCGCTGGCTTTGGTCTGCAGGTTCTGCACTACTCATAGTTCTCTTTAAAAAGCTGTCCATTCGCAATGCCAAGTAGATTAGTTCAGTTCTAGCTTAAGTAGAATATATGGAGACAGTCACAAAGAACGTTATTTGCGCGATAACAGAAGACAAATTAGAGTGAGACGGAAGAACACAATCTGCGTGTGAGGGACTATCACATTGTGTTTCGAGGGGTGTCCGTTTTCATCCACATACGGTGAATAACACTGGGCGCATCGCCTCGCGACTCCCCTGCAGGTGCTCTGCGCCTCCCAAGGGAGGTGCGCCTCACCGGTTGGGAACCTAGGTCATATACTCCATTACGAAAACAATTTTGGTAATACAAGCATGATCGGCAGAGTCAGAAAGCCATTTTTCGTGTGCTGGCAGGGTTGCAAGAAAGGACCGCGGCAGTCTAAAACCTCAAACATTGGAGGCTCAAGTCCTGATTGCTGAAGGCTTAAAGAAAGGGATAATTAAGTAACGTTCTTCACTTTATAAATTTCAATTTTAGATCAAAACATAAAAACTTTCCTGGGAATTCCTCCCGCTCCAAAAAATTGTGTACAATGCGAGGTGCTCTTTATTTTTCAAATTTTTTACTTAGCTCAGCTCCCTACCCCTTTTATGTTATTCTGCTACTGGTCATGTTTTTCCAGGATAATTCAGTTTCTACCAACTCCATAGTAATCACGTGATTTAAAATTTATTAATATCATATTAAGTGGTTAAAAAAATATAACCCTTGATATTATACTTTGCATATATAGTATACATATGCCTATTGTTTTTGTTCACAACGAAACCAGTATATAATCTTGATTCGGAATAATTGAGTATACAATCCACTCTTATTGTTCTTGCCTCGTTGTAAACATCACTAATTAAGATCTTGTTTATGATGTGGTATGATATTCAAGTCATCAATTTTGTTTGCGCTTACAATTAATTTTTTGATGTTCTTAAAGAGAGCTTTGCATTGTATTTTTGTTTTTAATATTGATTTTTGCGGACAAAATACATTTGTGGTTTCGTAAATAATGATTTCCATTTGTAATACACTCCATGGTCACGGTTATAGTCAGCCACTACTTCTGGATTACGCAAAATAGTGGCACTAAAAATGGTACTGAAATTTAGCAGGTAACCAAATTTTATTATTAAAAAAGGATTTCAGTTATTAAATATCAAGCAGTTATTGGGATGAACATACACTATATTGACAAGTCACCGGACACCTAGAAGAGAAACACAAAATATCATTTATTGACATACATTAGTACGGTGTCGGTCCACCTTTGGCCTTAATGCATGCACTCA
Source organism: Macrothele yani (assembly GCA_039090855.1). Lineage (NCBI taxonomy): Eukaryota > Metazoa > Arthropoda > Arachnida > Araneae > Macrothelidae > Macrothele > Macrothele yani. The sequence goes on from CM077002.1 coordinate 165,061,937, forward strand.
CCGTTCGAGACACGTTTTCGACAACGTTCTAGAACACAGCGATAGGTATGCGCTTCCATTCAGTACAAATGCTGCCGCTAACTGTTGCTTAGTAGTAAGCCTTGGTTCTAAACTTCTTATGCGGCGCTCTAATTAATCTCACAGGTGCTCTATGAGATTAATATAAGGGCTCTGTGCTGGCCAGTCCACACACGATACGGAATTATCGTCAAACCACGCCGTAACAGTCCTTGCTTTATGACTCGGTGCATTATCCTGCTGGTACTAACAAGGCTTGGTTCCATAGTATTGCCACACAGTTGGTAGGGCATAACTGTCCAGAATATCGAAGTAGACGTGCTTGTTAACAGGTTTGTCCACGATAACCAATGGGCCGGGACCATACCACGAAGAACAACCCCACACGAGCACACTGCCAGCTTCAAACTTGACCGTAGGAACAGCACACTGTGGTAAATAGCGTTCCGCTGGCTGCCGTCATATCCACACACGGCCACTAGACTGATGGATCATGTACCTGAATTCATCAGTCCATGGGACCCGTTTCCATTGATCTACGGTCCACGATAAAGGTTCTTTCTTTTTTTTTTGATTGGAGGTTTAACGACCACCGTGAGCAACTCAATGGGCTATAAGCAGTCGCCCGTCCCTAATTTAGGGTCACTGGTTCCAAGGAAGGGAGAGAGCCAGTGCCGTAACACAAACACAACATTCATGCCTCACCGGGATTCGAACCCAGACCCTTTTTGGACGAATGATCAGAGGCCATCGCTTAGACCACTGCGCCACCGGGTCGGCTAAATGTTCTTTACACCATGCTAAACGGCAAGTAGCATTCCGAGTGGAGATGAAAGATTATGAGCAGCCCCACGACCACGGTAACCCATGGAATGAAGTTCTCTGCGAATGGTACGTGTACATACCGAGGTTCCAGCATTTTTACTCACCTGTACACTGAGGACTCGCGCAGTACTCCGTCGATTTGCTGTAACGACTCTCCCGAGGCTTCGACGTCCTCTATCACAGATTTTCTTTGGTCTCCCGGTACGTTTTGCTGCTTCAGGCACGCCATGTGTCTTCCACTTATTCAGTACATCCAAAACAGTTGACTTGTGTATGTTTAAAGGCATCTCGGTTTCTCTTATGGACAACCCACTAATATAATACCCACCAATCTTTCCTTTGTCAGTTCTCGCGACATTTTCACTCAACCTCACAGTGCGACATGATCGCGGTCAGCTGCAAGCTTGTTTTTAAACTGTTTGCAGCTGTACTGCTCATCTTAACAACGCAGAAGATCCGTTCATTTGCTTTTAAAGTGCTGCCCAGTGACTTTTGTCAACATAGTGTACATGATAACCACTATTACGTTTTGCCGGTTTATGGAAAGACGGTGAGGAGGGGTGTTGAGTTTTGAGGAAGCAAAGCCCTCTCGGGGCTTAAACAGCTTGCAATGCTGCCTGTAAAAAAGGTGAGATCAGGTTAAATTAATTAAAGATAATAAAAAACCGTACTCAGCTTACCATTAACAACAGGCGTTCTTGGTGTTTTGGGGGATCTAGGTGTCCTTGAATTTGGGTTTCTTTGTATGGGTGATCGTCTCAACAGAGTGTCCAAATAAGCTCCAGGTCCGGGCGATAGTTGTCGGGTAGAGTGGTAGCAATTCCTGTGGTAACGACTGGTAGGCGTCGGGCTAGATTCCTTGTATCGAGGGGACCGCAGACGGCTACCCACTGGGCTCACGGACAGAAGTGGAGGCAATCGACGATTATTGGAAGCTCTGGCACGAGACATAGACGTCTTGACTAATGTGGTTCCTGAGATATTCCCAGCACTTGCACCAACATCAAATTTCCAGTCTTTTCTGAAACAAAAGTGCATGAAATGTAAGTGAAAAAACCAACACCTGAAAGCAAGAATCTAAACGTTTGAGCAAATGAAATTCGTACTATAATTTCCAAAGACACGTGTACAGTTCAGAATCGTCGCTCCAATTTCGTCGGCCCTGTTCCAATGATACCCGTGAAGCTTCCTTATAGAATGGATTTAATAATAATACAATGGAAATTAAAGAATAGTAAAGACAAAGGATTAAAGAGAACTAAAAATGTTAAAATTATTTTCAAACTGAAAAATGCTGCGAGGGCTCAAAAACTCCAACAGACATTTTGCTAAAAACGTGCAGCTCAATATCTAAATGCCAAATACGATTCTTACTAAAAGTGGCAGCTCATCTTTCAAAGCATTTCCGACACGTACAGTTCGTAAAGTAATATCGACATGGTGCGACATCACAGCAAACCAATTCAAATATAAAAACACCTCCTTAATTTATTCAAAAATAGGTACTAACATAATACTTAACAAATGTGAACAACCAAAAAACTTTACCCCAACCTATCACACAAAAACTTTACATTTTAAAACCTTAAGGCTTTTAGTTGTTCATATTGGTTAAGTATGACGTTAGTACCTATTTCTGAATAAATTAAGGGAGTGTTTTTGCATTTAAATTGGTTTGCTGTGACGTCTCACCATCTTGCTACTAGGGGTGTTCAAATGAAAAGGTACGAAACGTCATAAGAACGTAACCGTTAACATATTTGCCTATGCCGCTATGGGAGAACGTAGCGACACATCTAGGGATGCGATTAGAGTCGCCGGCATGGATCGGAGCATGCGCGGGCGCTCGCATGCGCAGGAGAGAGCAGAGGCTCTTATAAAGAGCGCCGTCCAATTGACTACTTGTTGAATTCCTCCAGCACAGACGAACCATTAACTCCGATGTGTACTGTTAGACACTCCGAAGCCTACGCAGGTCCATCAAGAACAAAAGACCGGGGCTGCTCACGGAGGGTGTGGTTCTACTCCATGATAACGCGCGTCCACACGTCTCCAGGGTCACACACGCGGAACTGGCCAAGTTCCAGTGGGAGCAGCTTGACCATCCGCTCTACAGCCCGGACATGTCGCCCTGCGATTTCCATGTGTTTGGTCCCCTGAAAAAACATCTGAAAGGGAAGCGCTTCCACTCGGACGACGAACTCAAGGACGCTGTGCAGGACTGGGTCTCGTCACGGCCACAGGAATTCTGGGAAAAAGGAATCCTTCTGCTCGTTAATCAATGGAATCGTTGTGCTACGGCCTATGGTGTATACTTTGAATAAAGTCCTCATTTATACCCACAGTGTCGTTTCGTACCTTTTCATTTGAACACCCCTAGTATTACTTTATGAACTGTACGTGCCAGAAATGTTTTGAAAAATGAAGTACCACGTTTTAGCAAGTAGGCTTATCGTATTATGTTAAAAATTGTCTGAATAAAACTTTCCAAATAAGATTTTTTTTCAATTTTTAAATCAGTATTTTGGTCTACACCCAGAACGAATGTAATATCCTACCAGCTCACTAGGAAACTGTTCGAGAAATTTCGAAATGCTCTGAAGTTCAAAGCTTCTTTCACAAAAATTTAAACTATATACATGAAAAGTCGTTGATCTGGACGCTAAAACAAGTTAAATGTAGGTGACATAATAATGCATGTACAGATGAAATGATTGTGAAAAATAATATTAAAACGAAACAATACACTGTCTGTCCTGTGAGTAAAAGTCATTATAAGAAAAATAACTGATATCAGAGGGAAGTAACTCAGCGAGAGAAATGTCAAGCGAAAAAAATAAAATTAGATGCACAGCAAAATGTCTTATGGTAGGGTCATAGGTAAGCTGACCAGAAGTCCCCAAGTTTACTGCCCCCCAAAACGCCTGATGTCTTTGGGGACGCAAATTGTCCTCAAATTTTGATGTTTGTCCTCAAGTGTCCTGGAATTTACGCTTCCTCATTAGCTCGTTATATTTCTAATGAAAAATGTTCTTAAAAGTAGTTTTTGTTGTACTAGTTTTCCTACATGCTTCTTCTGAAAACAAATTTTGCCTATTTTTGTTTTTCTTCTTTCCGAGTTTAACGACCACCGCGAGCAACTCAGAGGACTATAAGCAGTCACCGGTCTCTAATTTAGAGACACTCGTTCTAGGGAAGGGAGAAAGCAAGTGCTGCAAAACAAACACACCACCCATGCCTCATTCGGGACTCAAACCCATGCAAACTTGTACGAATCATCGTCAGTGACCAGCACTAAGACACTGCACCATTGGAACGGTCAAATTTCGACTGCACTTACTTTGAGTTCCTCGAAGAACTTTGGCAAAATGAAAAATTTGCCATGCAATTGCTTTGGTGTGCAGCTTGATTTTAATTTGGCACATATACCTAAGGTAAAGCATTTTACTTTTGCTGATATGTTCTCGCCATCGTAATTCTACTTTATCATTGATGCAATTTACCAACATTTTACAAGATATATACTTTTAAGACACACATTTTCATATGTAATATCACACTTATTGAAGCAATGCAGTTTTGTGACAAAAAAGATTTGCATATCTATATTGAATACGTATGTGTCCCCAAATGAACTATACCGATTTGGGGACGCCAACCCCTTTTGTCCTCAAATCAGTGTTCCAATATTTGGTCACCTTAGTCATAGGGTCAGTGTATAGACTGCAGTTCAGAAACACCGAATGGCTGTAATCATGACAAAATATCTGCTTCAGTGCAGTAAGAAGACACGCATACCTGTAATAATGAACCAGACGTCCCGAATGCACCACCGTTGGCAAAATGCTTGTAGTGCGTTGTTCTGTTGGGTTGTTGCTTATTCAAATTGCAGCCGTGCAAGTAAAAGCGAACGAAAAATGTCGCACAAAGTAGGCCCTGCACTAGTAATCGGTTGAGAAGCGAAGGATGTAGCGTGTCGCCGGTAAAAAAAGATATCCCGCATATTGCACTAAAATGACGATATAATTGCAAACGTTAAAATGGCTGTATTTAGTGACAATAGCAAACATTTTGTCAATAAGTTCTGCAAGGAGACGGCTTGCCCGAAACCGAGCAGAAGAGGCGAGAATATGGAATTTGCACAGGGTTTCCGGCTCTGGGAGACGTCCAGGCAGGAATAACCATTGGATATCACACTCCCAGCCATGGCTGATGGAATGGCGGAGAGAGGATCTGATATGAACCCAGCAAAAACACAAGTGCTGGGAAACTGCTGGCCACCAGCTTGCAGTGATGGGTTACTGAAATCTGCCGCACACGGCCCGGTAGCGAGTTGGCGAGCCATTGATGGCCCTGCAGCATCGCCGTGAATTGTGGGCTTCCAAGCAAGTGTCACTAGTGGCCCGTTGCAGGCAACCAATGCAACCCCAACAGCAGATGGAAGCAACGGGACTGCGCATGCGCAGAAGCAAAACTTGCTGTGTTTCTCATGTTACCAGTAAGTTGAAGACGACGCTAACACCATCGTGTTATTTTAGTGGATGTCGAGAAAAAAAATCCATATGTAGAGAGGCGAATTAATTTCCTAATGAAATTCAACGTCGACGAAGATATCAGATTAAGCCATGAAATACTAGATTACAGCCATGAAATACAACCACTCCATTCCCATGAATTGTGGGAATGGAGTGGGTGAATAACAAGAAAAAATTTGAAACCTCTTGAAACAAATATCCTGTAAAATCATTAAAAATACGTTTATTGGAAAAAAAAAAAAAAAAAAAAGAATTATACGAGTACAAGATTTATTAATTATTTGAAAGAAAAAAAAAGCAACGCTATGTGGATATAATGCACTCATCCATAGGTTGAATACACAAGACTGGGAGGAATTCGTTTCTAAAAATAACGAGAAGTAAATAAAATATCTTAAAACAAATGTAGCTTCGGACAGCGGAAAGGAAAGATACAACGTTAAAAATGTAACAGAATGTGACATGAACCCGGGTAAATATATATTAATTCAACAATCTCTTTTCAAGACGACAAGGACAGTACAAAACTGTGGAAAGCGACTCTAAGTATGTACACCTTGAAAATGAGTGAAGTTCCCTTAAGGTAAAAAAAAAACTATCGTTACGTTGAAAAAATAAATTTATGTATTATATGAAACTGACTTTTATGAAAAATACCTCATAATATTGTAAACTGAAAGAGTTAACCATTCGATTACGCATTCTATACAAAACAGACAGCTTCCAGCACACTCCCGAGCGTAGCGCATTAGTCCGGTCGGTAGAGAGCTCGGTTCTCACGCAAACGGCTTTGGTTCAAATCTTGCTGGGAATAACATCAGTAGACGATGGTATCAAGACAGGAGCTGGCGATGGAAAAAGTTGACAGAGATGACGATAAAGGTTTCGTGTAGTGATGACGTGCAGAAGGGTATTAGTTCCCTGCGGTGTAATACTGAGAGGAACGGGAGCAATGCTGATAGAGTACAAATCATATCGAATGTCGAAACCAGATTTGGATACAGGCGGCAGAGAGCATCTTGCAGTTGTTGAATCTTCTCAGTATTAGCAGCTGGTGGTTCCAGGAATAGAGAGACGTCCGATAAAAGTCCCCAAAGAAAGATCAGCGGCAAACAGTTGGGTACTTTCACTACATCACTCAGCCAGTATGGAAAATGAAAGAAGTTGTGAGAAGGGGGATATAACGAGAACGAATAAGAAAAGTGGTTTCGATAGGGGGCCGTCCATAAAGTACGTCCGAGATTACAGGGGGAGGATTGTTCCTGACAACCGGATGAAATGCGACATGGGGGAGGAGAGAGGTTTAGTAAATCGGACGTCTAGAGTCAAAATATAGTGGAATCGTAATATTAAAAAAAACTCCCCGTTTGTTCACATTGGAATTTAAATATGTTTGCAGATATGCCTTTATATAATCGTGGGGGGGGGGGTTGTTTTTTTTTTTCGCAGTCCTTTACGACACAGTCTGCAGTATCTTTTATGTTTCTCAGAATTAACTTCTTTCAACTTAATTTACTGAGAGAATGTCATTTTTAATGCTTAATTATATTTTATCTGAAATATACGTCTGTAATGTGTATTCATTTTCAGGGTGGGAGGCATCCCCTGGCCCCACTCTGTATTATATGCCTAAAATATCAGTTGCTTCGAGTTACAAAAAAAGAAAAGAAAAACTAATGGATAATGCGTTATCGACTGAGCTGTTTTGAGAAGGGTTGTGCACCCCATGGTAGCAGTGTAGAAACAGCTCCGAGCGAAGGTAAATGAATCACAAAAAGTTTCGGATTGAGTGGGATAGTTCAAACGTCAGTGAATCTTGATCGCTACCGTGGTGGAACGAAAACAAACAACGACTGGCGCCACTATGACAGAACCGATCACACGAGGCGATTTACGTGTCATTTCACTTCAGCAAAGTATGTTCAATTAAGCACGCAGTCAAACTGCCTTCAGTGCTGGGTTGGTACGGTTGTATATATCTACGGCTTGTTAATTCCGATTGGATACGCAGAAGTTATTTCAGAAGCTGCAGGCAGGATATAAAACAGCACATTAAATAAAACCGGCGAACAACAACAGGATGACGTTGTATCCATTTGGAACTCCAACAAGGCAAATTTAAATTTACCTGAATTAGTAGAAAAGTTCTTAAGTGAGTGGAAATCAGAAGAGTTACAGAAAAAAACTTCTTTGCTGTCATTCAGGGGAAAACAATCCCAATAAGCTGCAATAAAAACTGCATCTCCTGGTGCTTCTCAAGATGCATCTTCAAGCATTGAAGCCAATTGTCCTCCCGAAACATCTACAACAACAAAAACCGCTGTTGTTTCTTTTGATGGAAAAAAAAAAATGAAGAACAAACCGATTTTTGTCAAAAATTAAGCCAAGAATATTCACTCAATTATCACCAGAACAACAAGCTCTGAATTATGAAATCTATGTTTTAAACGCAGATGTGTTTGAACTACTGAAAAGGAATCAATGTTTCCACATTGATTGCTGGGTTAGCACGGTTGCAACGGAAGTTCAGACGAAAGAACTAACAGTAAAAAAAGCCGTAGCTAAAGAACTTGAAAAAAGACTATGGGAAAAAAACGTGAAATGTAGAGAAAAAGAGCGTGCTACAAAGAAAAATAAGGTACGTGAACTTTGTGAAAAATATCCTGAACTCAAATCCAAGCTTAAAGTCCGGGAAAAAAACAGGCCGTCCTTCTTTAGAAAACGACCAGCCACTTCTTTTGAAAGCAATTACGGATATAACTATATTGGTTCTGCTGCCCACGAGAAGCGCCGTGAAGAATCGTATCGTTCGGTAAAGACGTTCGGGCCGCCCCGGTGGCGCAGTGGTCTAAGCGATGGCCTCTGATCATTCGTCCGTAAGGGGTCCGGGTTCGAATCCCGGTGAGGCATGGATGTTGTGTTTGTCTTACGGCACTGGCTCTCTCCCTTCCCTGGAACCAGTGACCCTAAATTAGGGACGGGCGACTGCTTATAGCCCGTTGAGTTGCTCACGGTGGTCGTTAAACCTCCAATCAAAAAAAAAAAAAAAAAAAAAAAAAAAGACGTTCGGAGTTATCGGAAAACCTAAAGGAGAATGGATATGATGCTGGTAGAAGCTCTGTTTATTTACGGCTCCTTCCACGACGAAGCTTGTCATTAGAAGAGAAACGCCATGTACGTACTGTACCTGTAAAATTAATTCGAGCAACATCTCAATCACATGTAAAAGATATAGATACCGGTTTTGCAATGGCGACAATGTCGTTTCTTAAACAGCTTGCTTCTTTATTGGGGTCACTGGATGTGTCTTTTCTGAGCCAAGACGATAAAGCACGCGTACCTCTAGGGTTGCCAGTAAGCAAGCACCGATACTGATGCACGTGAAACACCGAGTTACTTTGCCTGATCATGACTGGGTAATTGCAAATCGCCATAAACTAATTCCATCGGTGTATGCAGGTATCGTTATTAAAGACGGTCTGTTTAGAGAACGAGAAGCCGCTAGCTACTCTGGCTCAACATTCAGAACAATAAGGTCGGGAAAACAATCATCCTACACCGCATCATCTCACGCACGTGATCCCAACAGGATATACGATCTTCCAGAGTTTAAGAACATCATGAGAACTGTACCAGGAAATTCACCAAAACCAGTGTTCATAATTACTGTTGATGGTGGCCCTGACGAAAATCCGCGCTACGAAAAAGTTATCAAGATACATCATTTTTCAACAAAAAATTTGGATGCTGTATTTGTTGCCTGCAATGCTCCTTCTCGAAGTTCCTTTAACAGAGTCGAACGAAGAATGTTTCGTTTAAGCAGAGAACTCGCAGGTTTCATTTTACCGCATAATCATTATGGAAGCCATATGGATGCGCAAGGTCGAACATTTGATAACGAAAAAGAGAAAATGAACTTCGCCTTCGCTGGAAAAACACTTGCAGAAGTTTGGTCTAACACTGTAATCTATGGGTATCCTACAATCACGGAATATGTACATCCCACGGACTCTGAGTTAGTTGAACCCCTTCCTGAAAAAGATACTTCATTGAGAAACAACCACGTCGCTGAAAGCCAGTATCTTTTGCAAATAATAAAATGTCAGGACACAAAATGTTGTCTGCCTTGTCGAAGTTCACTCTTCCTCATCCTTCAAAATCGCATTTTGCCACCACCTGTTCTTCTGGATCAAACACCGGATGGCCTAAAGATTGCAGACCCAGGAGAAACAGGTCGACATCAATATGGATCACTCTTCGGAAATCTTTCTCTGGATATTTCAGAAATGCTACCACGCTGCTGCCGAGTTTTCAGGCCAACACCATACGATTTCGACTGTCCATCAGTGCAATACAAACTTTTCTCCCGTATTTGTAAGGTTTGAGGAAAGTATTTTGCTTGAATCAGCAACATGAAGACTCATGCAAAATTGCATACCGCTCAGTGTGTTCAAGCTAGAGCAGAACTGAAAGAACACCATGTTCGAGTTGTTGCGCGCAGACACAGTGAGCTTACGGCAATTTTGCCATACGACATGAATATGACTGATGCTGAATGGAACGATGAAGATGATCTGGATCTAACTGATGTTAACGTTCCTAAAGTAGGAAGTTTAATTTCCGGTGGATTGCACATAACGGATGTTGGCTGTTGGCCAGCATCTAGATCCTATTTGGGAGGGCGTTAAATAGACAGTTTAGATATAATTCAGGTTGTTATGTTGCTTTTCAATTTCCAAGAACACAAATGCATCACTGTTTATACCACAGTCGTAGTCATGGAAAGAGGAAAAAACAAGGGACAGGTGGAAGGCAACGTACCTATTCAACTGAAAAAAAAAACAATCTCGTATATTTAAATTAGAAAAGTGGCAAGCCAAGATAAATTTCCAATTCCTCAAAAAGGCATTTGCTTACTAAATATTTTAAAGCATTACTTTATCAATATAAAACATTGTATTTTTAAAGAAGAATATAAAAATAAATCGTTGTTTATTTTATCGCATTGTTCAGCTGATTTGCAACGTGAAAATTTCATGTAAACATAATAAACGGTAGGTGGCTTTCATTTTCAGATTTTTAACACCTTTGGGAGTTTATTTGAATAAATTGAGAACTGGGAACAGGGGCGTAAGTCAACTTATGTGTATAACCACACTGAAAATTATAGTGCAATAAAAACAGTTTTAAATTAGCCTCATTTACTGCAAAAATGAATCCAGTGCAACATAAAAAAAGTATTTGTTGAATGTGAAAAATTGTGTTTTGTATCGTTCTATGAAATTTATTTAAACATATGCCGATAATACTTTAAACACACGACAAAAAAATATTAAACATTTAAATAATTACTGCAAATTTTAAAGTAGTTATTGAAACATTTAAGTAACACTTTAGCAAATATTGCAACTCAACTTGAAATAACCAAACAATGACGATCGTATTTTATGTAAAATGGGACTGATTTTTATTAGAATTTGAGCGTAATGAGTAAATTTACTTCATGATATTTCTTCGTTTTGTTTTATCCTTTTTTCTTCTTCTTTTAATAGTTAAAAAAGGTATGAAATATTTCAGATTTCATATGATATTTAGCTAAATCAGAATATTAATATTAAGTTCTCGTATTTGTACTACCAAATCTATCGTGTTTTGTAGATGGTATAATTGGTAGTGTTTCAACCTTTAATGCGTGCGTTCATTTGTAGATCTTTATTTCAGAATGATAAAGTTCGGGTAGCATTTGGGAATAAATTAATTCCTAAATAATAAGTATTTTCTGAAGTAAACGTGTAAATATATGGAAGATTCCTTTAAATAATTACATGTTTTCTTCTGTTTTACAACATACTTCTAAAAGCAGTCGTCAAAATAAAGGGGTTGCTGGAATTAGGACGCACTTTTTAGAGGGGGGGGGGGTATCAACAATCGGACAAAATGTGACATGGGGAGGGGGAGTCTAAAAATAGTAAAAAATCACGGACGTACTTTATGGACGTATCCTTATTCGCGAAATACATATTTAAAAACATGTACAAATTTATTTTAAAATAAGCAGTCAATAACGAAGGACAAAGTAATATCTCATGTAGAGGGACTCGGACTTTGGGCCACTCCCACTGAGTGCGGTGGTCATACTGACATGAACAGACAAACAAACAAAAAAAGTTATATTTCTACAATATTATGCATGGGCGTCGCTAGACTTAGAACACAAGGGGAGGGTTAAAAGAGCTTAATTTTTTTAACACTGGGAGGCTGACGAGGGATTAATTTTTTTACTGTTTGTACTCCCTCCATTCTTCCTCTACCGTAAATGAAAAGAAAATAAAAATTCAGAATTTTTGAATTGATAATTGTCATTTTTAATTTAATTGCGTTTTAAAATTTAAAATAATTAAGTTAATTAATTTAATTTCACTTACAACATACGTAAACCCGAGGTCTTCGGTGTTAGGATGAATTTTAGCGCAGCATTGATATAATTTAAATGTTGATCTTTTCCCCATTTTCGGTGGGTTTTTAGGAATGTGGAGATTGTCCCCAGTTGCTTTGCTGCGGTGAAGAGTATTGAGCAGTACTGCAGTGGAGTTAAGGGCAGTTCGGAGCAACAAAGAGAGAGAGAGAGAGAGAGAGATCTTCCACAGGGTAAAATAACTAACCCTGAAACATGAAATACAGCGCCCGAGGCCCAAAATCTCTGAGTGTCCAGTTGATCTTCATGTCCACCACGTGCATTTAATGCTCCCAACTCTTGAAAAAAACCTATGGCTAAAACGTAAAAAAAAAAAATGTATAAACCGGATTATACACACGACGATCCGCGAAACGTGTCCTTAAGAAAAACGTGGCCCCTCAGTAGTACTTTGCTATAGCATATATTGGTAATATGTTAATTTGCTTTTGTCTTTTTTGTCTTCTTATCTTCTTTCTTTTTTATGATTGATCATTGATTTAAAATAATAATATTACGAACTTAGTAAAGGTTTAGAAATAAAATTTTTTAACTTAAATGAAAAATTTATTTGTAGATTATGTGTCATACTACAGAGGTGAAGCACATATCAAGACGGCAAAGTTGCAGCGACAAATTCCGTCGATGAATCTTAATTGGGAAAGCATTCGACTCCGGAGCAGAGGAACACTGGTTCGATCACCGGCAAATTTGTTTTTTCACAATTATTATAAGATTATTTGGGGGGTATTCAGATGCGATTGAGGGGGTTCATCCCCCTGGAAATTGACTAGCGACGCCCCTGATATTATATGAAATGTCGCATTATTTTACATTCTTTCGACTACTGATACGACAGCAAAGAACGCATCAGAACCGATGAGATTTGTTTCGCCCGAGTAGCCTTTTGAATAAATCGGTATTGAAGTAATTGGGCCACTAGACCAAACGGAATTGTACCAGTCCTACCATTGGACGAATCGTCATTGGACCAATAGTATCACTCGATGGATCGTCATTAGACCAGTCGTCGTTGGACGAATCATACCAGACCCATTAACTTTTCAGCTCACTGATTCCTGCTGCTTAAAACTTTGTAATAACTTGACAAGCAAAGCTTTTTTTGAACGCAATAGCCTTTACAATATCAAGAGAAGAAAACTACCTTAAATATTTGCACGTTTAACAATATTACCTTAATTAGCAATATCAAGGGTAGAAACCTGCTTTAAACTCTTGTATGTTTAAAACTGTTACCTTAATCCTCTTAAAAAACGAATTTAAAAGGGATCTGAAAAGTAATTAAAAACAGCTCTGAAAAGTAATTAAAAACACTTACTGATTTTTTTATTGCAACATGTTGCATTACATCAGTTTTCCTAAATGTATTAAACAAAATTTCACACGCGGGGGTAAAAACATTAAACGTGCCCACGCGCTGGGTATGTTTAAAGTTTTAAGAAATATTTGCTAAAACTCAAAAATACTTTAAAATAAAAAATACTTTAACATGCATTGGTAACAGTATACTGAACTGTAGGTATCGAATATGTGGACTTCCTTTAAATTTCCTACGATAAGATGATTTTCATCACAAAATACAAAGTTGTTATACGTCAGTTTTTACGCCGAAAAATCGTTGTGAAATTTGATATTTATAAATATTCATTCTTGAACGTTCGGTATGAAAAAGAATTCCTTTTTTTTACTTTTTGTTTTGCTTTTGCTTTACTGGCGGAAACCCTATGAAAATGCCATATTCTAAACGCCCGCTTTTTCAAGTGAAAAAAAAGGGTATACATGTGAGGATCTCAGGAACTACAGACCTATTAGCCTCCTATCAGTGGTTTATAAAATCTTCACTAAAGTTCTTTCACACCGCTTGAAGGTGACACTGGACATGGCTCAACCGAGAGAACAAGCTGGATTCAGGAGTGGCTACAGCACAATAGATCATATCCACGTACTGAGAGAACTAATTGAAAGAGCGAGGGAATATGAACTTCCACTGTGCATGGCTTTTATCGATTATGAAAAGGCCTTTGATTCGGTGAAACCATCAGCAGTTACAATGGCTCTGAAATCCTGCGGTATTGAAGATGCGTACATTAATATTATTAATAACATCTATGAAAATACAAGTGCAAAGATTCAGCTGTTTGAAAATACATCACACATAAAAATTGGGAAGGGAGTGAGACAAGGGGACACCATATCTCCGAAGCTCTTTAATGCCACATTGGAAAATGTCTTTCAATCACTGAACTGGGAAAACAAAGGGATAAAGGTTAATGGAGATTATTTAACCCACCTTCGTTTTGCTGATGACATAGCCATTTTTGCAACTACCCCATCAGAGCTGCAGAGTATGATCCAGGAACTTGCTGACAAGAGTAAAGAAGTGGGATTAAAAATGAACTTTCAGAAGACAAAAGTGAAGATTTATTGATTGATGGAAAAAAGCTGGAGATAACAGACACGTAAGTTTATCTTGGACAGCAGATATCAAGTGAGGGTCATATTGATGAAGAAATTAATCTGCGTACAAAACTTGCCTGGAGAGCTTTTGGAAGAAACAGCATAATTTTCAAGAGCAATATGCCATTATGTCTTAAAAGAAAAGTGTTTGATCAATGCATCCTTCCAGTGCTTACGTATGGTGCAGAGACGTGGACCTTAACTAAAAGAGACATACAAAGGCTGCAGACAACTCAAAGCGGCATGGAGAGGTGCATGCTTGGTGTAACCAGGAGAGATAAGAGGAACTCGTGGATCCGAAAAATGACAAGAGTGGAAGACATCATGATCAGAGTTAAATTCCTGAAATGGCAATGGGCTGGACATACTGCCAGAAGGACAGACCATCGATGGACAACTGAAATTTTAGATTGGATTCCAAGGGACAGGAAAAGACCCAGAAGAAGACCACATGGAAGATGGGTGGATGAAATTCAAAAGTATGCGGGAGTGACATGGAGGAGACTGGCAAAAGACAGACCGTTGTGGAGGAAACTTGGGGAGACCTTCGTCCAGCAGTGGGTTGATAATGGTTGACAATGATGATGATGATGATGATGATGATGATATATGTGAAGAAGAACACATACTGCGTCTACAGAATTCATGTTAAACCTTTCCGTTTATAAACTGCCCTTCACACGTTCTTAAATTATTTGTGCATGTAGCAGACATTTTTTTACACATCCGGTGCCTATCTGTTTTTCAATTTTTATTTTATTTTATTTCCTACCATTTTTAATTTTTTTCTACTTCCTAATTTCCAGTAATAAACCAAATTTTGTTGCGGGTCACAAACAAGGAGGTTAGAATAATTCTGGAGATGTCCTGGTCTCTTAACCGTGAAGCCGCGAGGAGTGGGAATTTGAGATTGTTTACTTGATACCTATGTAATTTCATCTGTTTGTCTTTGGGAATTGCGTGGTTTGAGGTTGCCGAAACCGTGTTAATATCAAACCGGAATGAATTATACTTCTTACACGAGTGAAATTTACAATTTTAACGTAATGTTTTGTTTAGAATTCGCACAAATGTTAGTGTATTTCAATTTAAAAAAAATGGGAAGAAGCCTCAAAATAATTAAGAATTTTATAAATTCAGCATTTTCTCACACATTGGCAACAAGTTACGATGAGAAATTGGAAATATTTGCGACGAAAGAAGGCGATTCGGCCAACACAAAATGCATTGCAATAGCCTTGAAAACCATCAGTTTTCCCACACTTTGCTAGCCGGGCCTCGCGGTTATAGGCTTCACGAAAAGTGGTACTGCTTCATTAACTAAGGCATTTCCAGATATCTTTTTCTAATTTCCTTGGTCACAAGGGGTAAAATTCGGTTCAGTCCCAAGATTCTTAACAACGACTGATTAGAAACTACTCCAAACTGTTCAACTTTTGCCGCAAGAAGATCAATTCAAACACTCCACGTGGATAAGGAACACCAAACAGAAATCCAAACAGAAAATATTTTCAATGAAAACAACAACGCTTTGGATGACGAAACAGTATTCATTAATTATTATTATTATTATTTTTTTTTTTTTTGATTGGGGGTTTAACGATTATCGTGAGCAACTGAATGGACTGTAATCAATCGCCTGTCTTTAATTTATGGTCACTGGTTCCAGGGAAAAGAGAGGTTCCATGGAAAACAAACACAACATGCATGCCTCACCGGAATTCGAACATAGATCCATCTCTGACGGATGATGATGAACCTGAACCACCGGGGTGGCATTCATGATTTCAAAGAATACGGTAATATTCTTTTGCCAGAATATAAATGTTTCACATAATGTAATGAGGATCTGTAAGAGATAATGACTGGAAATTGTGAATTATTTTAAGCAAATAGACGGGTGTCCATCTAATTCTTTTACAAAGGTCACTTCAATGCAGTGTATATATCACATATGTTTATGCATAACATATGCCTGTATGTACATATGGTAAATATTCATTGGGCCATATGTACATATAGGTATTGCATTGTTGATAACATTTTTTTGTACGAGCATCATAGCGCTGCTATACTCTAAGCAAAAACTGAAGAACATTTCGCTGTTGTATTTAAAAGAGGCAAAAACGATGTAACCACAGTTTACTTTACTTTTAAGAATTATTCAGTAATTTTTTCTTTCTTTTTTGTTTTATTTTTTCTGGTGGAAATTCAATAAAGAAAAAAATACCGAGCGTTTCACGCAAAAAAAAAAAAAAAAAAAAAAAAAGAAAGAGAATTTTAGCTTGAGATATAGTTTAATAAGAAAAAGTGCCTCTTAAATATCATTTTACCGATATAATTCTTGACGATAGCATAAGATGAACAAGTTTTGAAGTCAAAATTTATAGTTTCTACTAAACTAAATGTATTCCTTTAACTTGCATGCCCCACATAGTTGCCTTGTATGCTTTTTTAGCTGAGCCGATTTGCATAACCTCGGTGTGTTTTTTGACGTACATGCAGCTTGTTTTCAGTGCTTTATTGTTATTATTACGTTAACACCAAAATGTTTTTTAAAATTTCCAGACTTAGCACATCAATTTCTGCACCATATCTTTTTGTCCAGGAGTGTCGAATGCATAAACGGAATACTTACTTTGTGAAGGTCTTCGACACGGAACTTAAACCCAGTTTTTTCAATCTTTTATATCTTTTGGAACAGCTGGCCTGCGAATAAACTAGCCTTGGGTCATTGCTTTCGATGGATTCATTCAACACGTGGTTCCCGGTGAAGATGAAGGGTAGCGTGAGATGAGCAGACCGGTATTTCCATGACAACATCATAGCAACGACAGCAGTTACGTCACAGGCTGCGAAGAACCAACTAACTGAAAGGTATCGATTTCGAAGTTAATGAAGGGAGGAGTACTTGAGTAGGATAACACTACAGATTCCAATTTCACGATCTACCGATTTTATATCTTTTCGTCAACACTAGGAGACGTCATTTACCCTAAAGGTGTAAATAGTAATGAACTCGTAAAATGCTTTCCGACACACCGCCGTAATAATAGTAAATATACACTATATTGACAAAAGTCACCGGACTCCTAGAAGAGAAACACAACATAGCATTTATTGACATACATTAGTACGGTGTTGGTCCACCTTTGGCCTTAATGCATGCACTGACCCTTCGAGACATGCTTTCGACAAGGTTTTGGAACACAGCGATAGGGATGCGTTTCCATTCAGTATATATTGCAGCCACTAACTCTTGTTTAATAGTAGGTCTTGGTTGCAAACTTCTTATACGGAGCTCTAATTCATCCCATAGGTGCTCTATGAGATTAAGATCAGGGCTCTGTGCTGGCCAGTCCACACACGATACGGAATTATTGTCAAAACACGCCGTAACAGTCCTTGCTTTATGGATCGTTCAGTTGGTACCAACAAGGCTCGGTTCCATAGTATTGCCACAGAGTTGGTATAGCATAATTGTCCAGAATATCGAGGTAGGCGTGCTGGTTAACACGTTTGTCCACGATAACCAATGGGCCAGGACCATACCACGAAAAACACTCCCATACGAGTACTTTTCCAGTTCCAAATTTGACCGTAGGAACAGTAAACTGTGGTAAATAGCGTTCCCCGGCTGCCGCCATACCCACATACGGCCATCAGACTGATGGATCGTGTATCTGGATTCATCAGTCCATAGGACCCGTTTCTATTGATCTACGGTCCACGATAAATGTTCTTTACACCATGCTAAACAACGAGCAGCATTCCGAGTGGAGATGAAAGGCTCATGAGCAGCCGTATGACCACGGTAACCCATAGAATCTCTGCGAATGGTACGTATACATACCGAGGTTCCAGCATTTTTACTCACCTGTACACTGAGGTCTTGTGCAATACTCCGTCGATTTACTGTAACGACTCTCCTGAGGCTTCAACGTCCTCTATCAGTGATTTTCTTTGGTCTACCTGTACGTTTTGCTGCTTCAGGCACGCCATGTGACTTCCACTTATTCAATACATCCAAAACAGTTGACTTAGATATGTTTAAACGCCTCTCGATTTCTCTTATGGACAACCCACTAATATAACGCCCAACAATCTTTTCTTTCTCAAA
Source organism: Macrothele yani (assembly GCA_039090855.1). Taxonomy (NCBI): domain Eukaryota; kingdom Metazoa; phylum Arthropoda; class Arachnida; order Araneae; family Macrothelidae; genus Macrothele; species Macrothele yani. Next base: position 165,080,367 of record CM077002.1, read on the forward strand.
GTCAGTTCTCTCGCGCCGCGACATTTTCACTGAACCTCACAGTGTGATATTTTATATTTTTAAGGCTTGTTTTTATACCGTTTGTAGCTGTACCGCGCATCTTAACAACGCAGCGGATTTGCTCATTTGCTTTTGAAGGGGTGTCCGGTGACTTTTGTCAATATAGAGTATATGTGAACACTACACGTGGCGGAAAAGTTTTTAAGTTACAACAGACGGAAAGAAAATGTGTCATTTCACACACACACACACACACACACACACACACAATGGTTCGGGTGTTTAATACCCCATGAAAAACTATGAGGGCTATACGCAGGCCAGAGAAGGGGAAAGAGCCAGTGCCATAAGACATATACACCACCCATGCCTCAACCGGGACTCGAACCCAGGCTCATCCTTGCCAATTGGTCAGAAACCATCGCTTCAGACCACTCGGCTACCTGGGCGGCGTTCCTCAAAATGACTTCTTCAGCACGCATTTAACGCATGTGTAAACATATGAAAAAATGCATACCCCAGTGCTGGTTATTATACCGACATCGAAAACACCGACAGACACAACCGCGAAAACCAAAACGTCGACAAGACAAAGCACCAACAGGATAAAATACCGACGGGACAAAATCCCGATATGTCGTTTGCATTTCCTTGCTATATCAGTAAGCGGAGTTGTATATCAAGACTCAAGTATATGTGTTTCTTGAGTAGTCACATTGTGGTGTATTAAAAATAACGTTACTCTCAAATTTATTTATTTTTACAAGAGGACTGATGAAAAAGTATCGACGCACTGAATCTGTAAAACATTCAGTGTAGAGGGATGGGAGGTTAATCCCCTTCAAATTAGGCTCCTTCGGCACTACAAAATCTTATTCCATCCTTCCTGGCAGTACTCATTGGAACAACCTCTCAAACTCAATTATGTTCATGCCAGGGGTCGTCGCCAAGAGGATGCGAGGTCCACCATGAAATTTGTCTTGCCCACCCAGTTCAAAGTGTGCCATTTTCAACATATTTTACTTAAAAATATAATGTGCACTTTGCCAAGTAATAAGTCTTGTGTATTATTTCAAGTAACACTACGTATTTTCCTCTAGGAAGTGCGTTGTTTACTTCTCCAAAAAAAGTTATCAAAATAGCAGTGCAGGGCCATGAAATTCGGTTGTTCTCCACTCTTCCAATCCCTTAGTTTCATCCTTCTTTTCATGTTTGTATAGTCAGGGGGCTAATGAGGAGGGTGGATAAGAATTCCCTGAGGGGGTCACTACTAATTGCTCTGTTTGTTTTATTTACAAAATAGAGGATTCAAACACGAAGAGTGGAGTCTAAAGTTACACTAGCGTCCTTAAGACTGTCCCGGGACAGTGAAAGTGCAGAAAGCGGCTGACGACGGCTTTGTATGAGAGGAGTGCAAGGCAAGGTCGATGGCTGGAAGGAAAGAAGTTAAAGAGAGGTGAGGTATTGTGTCTGCGGGGCACAAAATTAAAATCTAATTTAGATAAACAAAACGACATTTTCTTTTAAATAAATTGTTCAAGTACAGTACTATTTTCGTAAGCAAAAACGCAAAATTTTGAAAAGACATTTAAGACAATGCATTCAGAGCAAACAAAAAGTTGAAGGCGACATTCCACCAACACTTGTATGTTACACCCGTGGCGTAACTAGTCAGGACTATGTATGTTTTTGTGTGTCTAGGTGGAAGGGGCCGGAATTTCACGAATTCTTTTGTAGCCCGTAGTGAAAAGCATTGAAACCGTATGCAGGTGGTCCAGTGGTCTAAGCGCTGACTTATGACCATTTGTCAGAGAAGAGCCTATGTTCGAATCCTGGTGAGGCATGCATGTTGCACTTGCCTTACGGCACGTGCTCTCTCCCTTTCCTGGAACCAGTGACCTTAAATTACGGACGGACGACTGCTAATAGCCTATTGAGTTGCTCACGGTGGTCGTTTAATCTTCAATTAAAAGAAAAAAAAAACATTAAAATTTTGTTCTTTCAGTGTTTCTTAAAAAAGAAGTTGCTATCAAGCTTGCCCCACCAAAAATAATGCTCGCTCATCCTGATTTCGAATTCCAACGTCCCTGGTTCATACGGGAGATGATAAAAGAATATCGACACTGTATTCTGTAAAAATTTCATACATTTGATTTAGAGAGATCGGCAGTTCATGCTCTTGAAATTAGTTTCCTTCAACACTAGAAGCACTTATTCTACATCTCCTGGAAGTGGTCACAGTGAGCACTTCTGACTCTGTGCCTCTGTATGAACACTTGTTGTCTCGGGAGTTAGTGTACCTGCCTCCTCGATGAACGAGGGCATCCGATAAGGCATCATTTTCATCGTAACACTGTTCGTATGTTCCGTGACTATAACACAACTATTAAAGACTGTTTAATTGTTCACGACTGATTCGAGGAACGTGAAACAGAGCTCGAATTTATTCATCAGCTTATCCAATCGAAAATATTTAGCGTGCGTGCGCACTTGCTCTGTCTTTATTGTGTCAGCAAGAAATCTACTGCTGAAAGCATGGGCAGGGACGTCGCTAGATTTCGAAGATAGGGTGGGTGCGTATTATTTTTGGTGGGGCAAGATTTATAGCAATTTTTATTTACGAAACACTGAAATAATTTTTAAAGCTTTTCACTACCGGCTACAACGGAATTCACGCGCGCGCACACACACAGTCCCAGTCCCTTCTCCCTGGACACACACAGTCCCAGTTCCCTCTCCCTGGACTCATACGTACACACACGGATCTGACTAGTTACTCCACTGGTGTAAGATACAAGCGTTGGTAAAAATGTCGCCTTCAATTTTTTTCCCTGCTGGGAATGCTTTGTTTTAATTGCTTTTCAAAATTTTGTATTGTTTGCGTACGAACATATTACTCTACTTGAACAATTTCTTTCTTTGAAGGAAAATGTCCTTTTTGTTTACGCTTTCCAACCGTAGGTTGTAGAAGCGCATATGTTCCAGCTTTGTCTGTATGTCTGTCAGCCTGTCCGCACGATAACTCGCGTAAAAATGGTATGATTTCGATGAAATTTTAGTATGTGGTAGGGAACAACTGGAGACGAACCCTATTGAAAATGGACGAAATGGGGTCAAAGGTCAGGACATAGCAGCGGGATCCATTCCATCGCCCTTATGCGTCATAACGTACGTAAAAATGCTTCCATTGCGACAAAACTTTATCATGTTGTCCCGGAGGTACACTGAACCTGTTCTGTTGAATATCATCAAAATGGGGCCAAAGGTGAGGGCACAAGAGCGAGATTTATTCCACAGCCATTATCCTCATAACCTGACTAAAAATGCTATTGCGACAAAACTTTAGTATGTTTCGGAGGTATACTGAACCAATTCTGTTCAGCATCATCGAAATGGGTTCAAAGGACTGGGCACTGGAGTGAGATTTTTTCCACAGCTATTATCCTCATAACTTGAATAATGATTTCTGGTATGTTGGAAAGCGTATCATAATCAATGCACTGCATGATTTTACTAATTTGTTTATCTAAATTAAATTTTAACGTCGTGACACTGCCCCGGTGGCGCAGTGGTCTAAGCGATGGCTTCTGATCATTCGTCCGAAAGGGGTCCGTTTTCGAATCCCGGTGAGGCATGGATGTTGTGTTTGTCTTAAAGCACTGGCTCTCTCCCTTCTCTGGAACCAGTGACCCTAAATTAGGGACGGGCGACTGCTTATAGTCCATTGAGTTGCTTACGGTGGTCGTTAAACCTCCAATCAAAAAAATAATAATAATAACGTCGTGACACCAAGACACAGTACTTGAAAAGCCAGCGACCTTAACTTGCACTCCTCTCGTCCAAAGAAGTCGTCGACCACTTACTGCTGCCTCACTTTTTTTTTTTTTTTTGATTGAAGGTTTAACGACCACCGTGAGCAACTCAATGGGCTATAAGCAGTCGCCCGTCCCTAATTTAGGGTCACTGGTTCCAGGGAAGGGAGAGAGCCAGTGCCATAAGACAAACACAACATCCATGCCTCACCGGGATTCGAACCCGGTCCCCTTTCGGACGAATGATCAGAAGCCATCGCTTAGACCACTGCGCCACCGGGGCGGCACTGTCTTACTTCCCAGGGAAATGTTTAAGAGCGATGGTATAGCTTTTTTTTTATGCTTTCTAATAATCACCGTGAAAAACCTCTCGATGGGCTATAAGTAGTCTCCCTCCCATAATTTAGGGCCACGGGTTACAGAGAAGGGAGAGAGACGGTGCCATAGGGCAAACATACCATCCCTACCTCGCAGTGATTCGAACTCAAACCCATGTCGGACGAACAGTCAGAAGCCAGCACTTAGACAAGTGCGCCACCGAGATGGCATGATATAGCTTTAGACTCCATTTACCGTACTGGAATCCACTACTTAGAAGCACTAACCAACAGCAGAGCAATTAGAAATGACCTCCCTCAGTGAATTGATATCCACTGTCCTCATTCGCTCCCTGGCCAGACAAACGTGTAAAAAGGGTTTAGCTAAGAATTTGGAAGAGTGGAGAACAATTGTATTTTCATAGCTCTGGGGAGGCTATTTTGATGATCTTTCTACGGAGACGTAAACAATGCACTTTCTGCTAGAAAATATGTAGGGCTACACGACATAAAACATGAGAATCATTAAAGAAATACGGGATTACGCCATATAATACAAATTTTGAAGATGACAATCCGATTTTTGGCGTAAATGTGACAAGGATGGTAAGTCAGATAATTTCTGAAAACTTGAAAATTTTCATCGTCCTGGAGCGGGACTCGAACCCGCGTCTCCCAGAAAAACGCCTAGGTATGCTAACCACTACACCACCCAGAACGACCAAGTTTCAAGTTTCCATTCAATTTGAATTTAACCATCACAGGATTCGCTAGTCGAAGCAACCGGCATTCATGTTTAGCGAATTATCTGACTTACCATCCTTGTCACATTTACGCCAAAAATCGGATTGTCATCTTCAAAATTTGTATTATATGGCGTAATCCCGTATTTCTTTCATGATTTATCTGCTTCTCCGGGCAATCACGGGATAGGATTATTAACCTCCAGATTCGCTAAACATGAATGCCGGTTGCTTCGACTAGCGAATCCTGTGATGGTTAAATTCAAATTGAATGGAAACTTGAAACTTGGTCGTTCTGGGTGGTGTAGTGGTTAGCATACCTAGGCGTTTTCTGGGAGACGCGGGTTCGAGTCCCGCTCCAGGACGATGAAAATTTTCAAGTTTTCAGAAATTATCTGACTTACCATCCTTGTCACATTTACGCCAAAAATCGGATTGTCATCTTCAAAATTTGTATGAGAATCATTGTTACTTGGCAATGGCAGATTACGTTTTAAAGTTCAAAAACTTGAAAAATGGCACATCTTGAGCTGGGTGGGCGGCAGGATGGGCAAGGCAAATTTCAGCAGCTCATAATCGCACACCCTTCTTGGCAACCTTCCCGAGCGTATGTATGTTGGAAACCACGGTGTTTTCGAAGGACATGTGAAAAGCACTTGGCTGTGGTCGCGGCCCACCACACCAGACTTAGCAAAATATTTTATCATAATAAATTGTGTAGTTGGATATCTTTATTCAGAAAGTAGTATATTTACCCCCTCCAATGGTTCAAGCACTGTCGATTACACCAACATTCTCGCTTCGAAAGAGACAGATTATTGGTCCAGCAGCCTCGGGATCTTGAAATGTGTGAATAGAAGTGGCCCTACTGAGCTGGGAACAGCACATCCATGTACTGTAAATTGATAAATGCAAAATGTTCAAAATGATGTGTACGAATGGGGAAAGGTATCAACCCTTTTTTTTTTTTTTTTCCATTTTCGGTTTCATGAAAGATGTTCAGCTCGATATGACAATAACAACCTGGCCCAGGATACACATAGCCTCATGCTTTTTTTTTTTTTTTTTTTTTTTTTTTTTTTTGCCCAAGAATAAAACTCTTCATATGTGGAGTTGATAAAAATGTGAGCCGAGGGGTTCTTTAAGTCTTCTAGCACACAAACTTATCATAAGAGAATCTTCGGAAAATAAACGCAAAGCGCATCATGTAGAGGAGATGCTAGAGTTTCCTCTTTGCAAACAATAATTTCGTTTTCCGCATCAACAATTGAACCCATGTTACTTGGCTGTTACGGATGATCAGCAGTTGCCCCTCTTAATATCGATCCATGAACCGATGTTCTCAGTCACGCCAACCATCGTTTATGAACCTTTGGGAAAGGTATCTTAGCAACTCGGGAGAAATGGTTTAAAAAAAATGGCCAGCGCTCTCAGAAGATAATAGTATCCGTAATTAGAAAAGTCACGTCGCAGCCATTCAGCAGACTACTGACAAACCGACCTGGAATTGGCTGAGTAGATAGATCACCTCTTTTGCAGGAGAGAATGGACAGTGTCACGACATACATGAACTTGCGCAGAAACTTCACATTTTTTACCCCTGCAGTTTTTTTTTTTTGATTGCAGGTTTTTTTTTTTTTGGGGGGTTGGAGGTTTAACGACCACCGTGAGCAACTCAATGGGCTATAAGCAGTCGCCCGTCCCTAATTTAGGGTCACTGGTTCCAGGGAAGGGAGAGAGCCAGTGCCGTAAGACAAACACAACATCCATGCCTCACCGGGATTCGAACCCGGACCCCTTTCGGACGAATGATCAGAGGCCATTGCCTTAGACCATTGCGCCACCGGGGCGGCGATTGCAGGTTTAACGACCACCGTGAGCAACTCAATGGGCTATAAGCAGTCGCCCGTCCCTAATTTAGGGTCACTGGTTCCAGGGAAGGGAGAGAGCCAGTGCCGTTGGACAAACACAACATCCATGCCTCAGTGGGATTCGAACCCGGACCCCGTTCGGACGAATGATCAGAGGCCATCGCTTAGACCACTGCGCCACCGGGGCGACCCCCGCAGTTGTCAACGGCACCCGAAGAACAATGAAAAGCAGCAGGACATCCTAGATTTAAAGGCACTGGTTTCATGAGAGGACAGAAAACTTGAGGCGCGAGAACTAACATAGCATCCATGTTTTGCTCCGTGACTCGAACCCAAACCGAAAAGCTTGTAAACTTGATTACGTCTATCGAACGTAGAAGGAAAATGCTAAAACTCCAGCCTGTTTTTTCTGTTTGTTTGGAGGTTTAACGATCACCGTGAGCAACTCAATGGGCTATAAGCAGTCGCCCGTCCCTAATTTAGGGTCACTGGTTCCAGGGAAGGGAGAGAGCCAGTGCCGTAAGACAAACACAACATCCATGCCTCACCGGGATTTGAACCCGGACCCCTTACGGGCGAATGATCAGAGGCCAGCGCCGTAGACCACTGCGCCACCGGGGCGGCCAAACTCCAGCATCGCCACACATACACACGTCTCAAAGCAAAATGATACTCCTTCAACAAAGCATGTAGAAAAAGTTACTTCCAATTCTCGCTCTCTGTCTCGTCCGCCCATGGCGGTTGAGTTCGCAAAGACGACTATGCCCCCTTGAGGAATACTGGCAAATAAATGCAGCCGGATTTCCATTCCTCAGCTGCATATAGGTAAGCGACAAAGTGCGTCCGGGGCCGACTTCACAGGGAAACATCCACGTATTCGCGTCCCCAAACACAAGGTGTCTGCGGTTTTGGAAGGCAGGAGTCAAACACCCGTCAGAAACATTCGTCTCCCACACAGCGCATAGCGACTTAACCAACTGCGCTATGGAGGTAGTTACCTCCACATATCACGACAGAATTTGTATCCACAGTAGACCCGCTTATAACCAGCCCGTATTTAGCGAGATATGGGATTTAACGAGCAAAACAGGAACTTATATTTGGTATAACGCAAATTTAAGACTGATTTGATCGTGCTTACCGAACAAAAGTTAATGAATTGCCCGGATTTAACGAGGGAGAGAAAAGCTAAGTTGATCACTTTAACAAGCAAAGTATCAAAATATAATGAAATTCCATATATAACAAGGCAGAGAAACTGTGCCGCGTACTGTCCTGGAATGGAGGAATAGAAATGGTGGCACACAGAACGAAATTGCAGGGTAATCCTTGTGTACTAGCGGACGAATATTGATAGAAAGCAATACATACACATAAAATGATATTATATATATAATATCATACATACATTAAACTTAAGATGCGAGTTGTGCAAGACATACTCTCCATCACCCACTCCAAGGGCCTATGCCTTGGACTTATCGCATCAGCAGAACTGATGACAGGTCCCCTACTCCTAGGCAAAAAGAGGATGAGGGGGCACCTGTAAGTGGATTTCTGGGGGACAGTTTCAGAGAGGTATAGAGGAGTGATGGAATGGGGATGTCGCCGGAGGAGAAACAGGAGATACCTATTCCTGGAATTGTGTTCGTTGCTCCTTTCACCAAACAAGTGAATGTTGCATGGGGATAATCGGTGCTACTTTGGTTTCATATGCGTTATGTAGTAAAACAGTGGTCAGTCTCCCGTGGCCATAAAGTTGAGTATACTTGAAAGATTAATTAAATATAATACTAATGCAGCTAATTAATTAGGCCTTTCCAATATATCAAATTGTTATGGATCCAAAAGTTCCCGGACTGGGTCCATAAGTCCGTAGATAGTTAAAGAGTTACACAGCTGAAGAACGTCCTAATTCAAAAAAGACCCTTTTGCAACAACACACTTCTGCCAGAAGCTGTAGAGTTCTTCGAAGCACTTCTAGAACCCATTCTTTGCAAATTCCTCCAGTGCAAATAGCGATGCGCTTTCCACTTCTTGTGCGCTCGAAAACGATGACTCTGAAGTCGACGTGTCAACTCAGGGAAGAGGTGGAAGTCGTAGGGAGTGAGGTCAGGTGAGTACGATGAGTATGGGAGGACAACAGTTCTTGTTTTGGCGAGAAACTCACGAAGTGCCGGCGCACTGTCGTGCAACAGCACTCACGATTATTGATCGCCCCACAGTTGAGGCCTCTTCTTGCGGATTGATTCACGTAGACGTCACATGATGTCCAGATAGATCTCCTAGTTGAGAGTACGTCCTTCAGGGATAATCAAGGTGAACAATACCCTGCCTGTCGAAGACCTCTCGCATGATTTTGCCTTTGCTGCGATCTCGGCGGAATTTCTGCTTGCGTGGAGACAACGGCGATTTCCGCGTAGCTGATGCCCGCTTAGTCCGCAGGTCGAAGAGGGTGCACCATTTTTCATCCCCCATCATGATTCTTCTAAGAAATTATGGGTCTCGGTCGGCGACGGTTACGAGATCGCCCGCCATTTCCATCCGTATGGTCAACTGATCTTCAATGTGCATCTTCAGATCATCTATTAGTATCCGTTAACACATAGTCTTCAATATATCACAGCAGCCTCAGCTATTTGCTCGATCTTCTGTTGTCGCGCACGATGGCCGCAACCGTGGAAATGTTTTTCACCGTGCGAGCTGTCACTGGCCGTCCGCAGTCTTCGACCTCCTGTCTGCCTTTCTGAAACGTCGATGCCAATCAAATGTTTGTGACCGCAGCAGGGTGTTTCCGCCATAAACTTGCTTCAGCATCCCGTAAGTTTCTGTTGGACATTTGTCCAAACGAACGCAAAACTTAAAAAAAAAGTTTCAAAAAACGCTATTTTTCATTAATCGCCGAACACTGCTAAGTTGCTCACAATACCCGGATGTATCGTAGTGAGCGCGTGACGTAGATGAACGAAACCAATTCCCCTGTGAGGGTAATAATGTCGTAACGTAATCAATAATCACCGTGGGTAAGCGATACACGTACTTTGCTGTACAGGTGCAGTCCGGGAACTTTTGGATCCTACTCCGCATAATACACTGAGTGGCCACTTTATTATGACCACCTCCTCAGTACTTCGTTGGGCCACCTTTTGCCTTTAATACTGCGTCGATTCTTCGTGGCATGGACTCCGCGAGATGTTGATAGGTGGTTTGTGGAATCTGAGACCATGCTTGATGAATAGCACATTCCAGGAGTGTGAGATTGCAGGGTTGTGGATCCAGTTGTCTGATGGCTCGTTTAACTTCATCCCACAAATTCTCAATGGGGTTGATATCTGAAGATTGTGGGGGCCACCTAAGCAAAGTAAACTCACCGGCATGTTCCTGAAACCAATCCTGTACAATACGAGCACTATGGCAGGACGCATTATCTTGTTGAAAGTAGCCATCGCCATTGGGATAAACCATCCACACGACAGTATGCACTTGGTCCGCATCGATGTTTAGATATGTGCCAGTCAGACGTTGATCAACACGAATTAAAGGGCCGAAAGCATGCCAGGAAAACATTCCCCAAACCATAACGTTGCCTCCACCAGCTTGAAGGGTTGTAGCAATGCATTTGGGGTCCATGCTTTCGTGCTGTTTCCGCCAAATTCTCATTCTGCCATCGGCATGGTGCAAATGAAAACGTGATTCATCGGACCACGTAATTTGCTTCCAATTATCGACTGTCCAATCCTTCTGCTCCTGTGCGAACTGGAGACGTTTTCTCTTGTTAACTGCAGACAGCAAAGGTGTTCGAACAGGCCTTCGGCTGCCATATCCCATCCGATGCAGTGTACGGCGAACAGTGCGGGCAGAGATCATTTGAGGGATCCTTGATTAAGATGGTCTGTAATTTGCTGCACTGTTGCCCTTCTGTTGTCTGTTACCAGTCTGGACAGTTTCCGTTCCGCCCGAGCAATCACCAGTCGATGACGACCACACACTGCACGTAGAGACCAAGTTTTTGGCTGACAGTCTAGTCTTTAAACACTTTAACAACAGCTGCTCTGGAACATTTCACGAATGCGGCGGTTTCGGTGATACTCGCTCCATGGCTCCGAGCTCCTACAATCATCCCACGTTGAAAGTCCGTGAAATCGCATTTTTTACCCATCTCGTCACTTCTACTACTGTCGCTGGCACTAAGCTTTCCCTTTTTATACTAGCCTCGCTCTCTGGCGGCAACAGCGTGCAGCCATAGCTCATTTGCTTAAAACTGTCAGGTGGTCATAATAAAGTGGCCACTCAGTGTATAAATGCCTGTGTATATTATCACGTATGCATATTTATTTATTTTTACATAATGAGAATTTCTACCCAAAAACTGATTCAGCGAGTGCCCCGATTCAACGAGGGCTTCCGTTGGTCCAGAGCTCCTGCTTATAAGCTGGTTTCACTAAGGCCGTCTGGAAGTACAAAACTATTACATTACAGAAATGAGTTCCCTCTGTTGGCGAAGTCACTCTCATGTTACACGGCCTCATACGTCGGTGTCGTGCACGACATCATACACTACAGCGTTGCAAACCAATCGGAAGACTTGGTTCCCACGTGACGTCACTAAAAGAGCGAACACATCTCTCTGATGGCATGGCCTTGTGTTTTTCTAGACGGCCTTGGTTCTTTTTTTTTTTTTTATTGGAGGTTTAACGACCACCGTGAGCAACTCAATGGGCTATAAGCAGTCGCCCGTCCCTAATTTAGGGTCACTGGTTCCAGGGAAGGGAAAGAGCCAGTGCCGTAAGACAAACACATCCATGCCTGACGGGATTCGAACCCGGACCCCTTACGGACGAATGATCAGAGGCCAGCGCCTTAGACCACTGCGCCACCGGGGCGGCGCCTTGGTTCTACCGTGCTAATGTTTAACTGAAGGCCATATAAAATGAATTTCTTTCAAAATATTACTGTTTTCAGTACAAAAACCTATTATCTCTTCATAGTCACTTGCAGTACTTTCTGCCATCAATCACCTGTGCACGGCGAATCAAATAAATAATCATCGAAGCACGGAGACCGATTGATGGGAAGAGTGGGGTTCTTTTTTTCGGGGTTTAACGAACACCATGAACATGTCTTAGGGCTATAGTCACCCATCCCTGATTTTGGGCTCCAGGAAAGAGGAGAGTCAGCGCCATCAGACAAACTATCCCATGCCTCATCCTGGACAGAAATCTGATGCAAAATCGGACGAATGGTCGCGTTACAGGGTCCCAGACTATTCAGCCACCGGGTTAGTGCGAGAGTTTGTGGAAAACCTGCCAGAGTTTAGGACAGGTTCGAGTCCATGATGAGACTCTAAAACTCGCGCTGTCTTTTCTAGGTACCCAGAATCTTTAAATTAGGTACTTTCTCATGAACCAGGATCTTTAAGTTAGGTACTTTCTCATGAACCAGGAGCTTTAAATTAGATGCTTTCTCATGAACCAGGAGCTTTAAATTAAGTACTTTCTCATGAGCCAGGATCTTTAAATTAGGTAACTTTCTCATGAACCAGGAGCTTTAAATTAGATACTTTCTCATGAACCAGGATTTTTAAATTAGGTACTTTCTCATGATCCAGTAGGTTTAAATTAGGTACTTTTCATGAACCAGGAGCTTTAAATTAGGTACTTTCTGATGAACCATGTTATTTAAATTAGGTACTTTCTCGTGAACCAGGATCTTTAAATTAGGTATTTCTCATGATCCAGGATCTTTAGGTACTTTCTCATGAACCAGGATCTTTAAATTAGGTACTTTCTCGTGAACCAGGATCTTTAAATTAGGTACTTTCTCGTGAACCAGGATCTTTAATTTAGGTACTTTCTCCTGAACCAGGATCTTTAATTTAGGTACTTTCTCCTGAACCAGGATCTTTAAATTAGGTCCTTCCTCGGGAACCAGGAGCTTTAAATTAGGTCCTTCCTCGGGAACCAGGAGCTTTAAATTAGTCTCACTAACAAAGCTACGTGCATTCAAATGAAAGGTTAAACTGATAAAATCTTCAAATTTGCATCCACTGAACACCATCCCCGTACTTTGTGTCTTACGCAAAACACTAGAGAAAACTCAGCTACTAATACCACTTGCATCATGCAAGAATATGAATTTAGCCAGGTGTAACTGGGAAACTTATTGCACAAAATGGTCAATATCACAGCTTCTGAAATAAACGATATATACTCGCACAGAAGCTGACTCCCTATGTTTATCAGCCAAAAATCAGAACCTCTGTAAAAAGCCAACACTCAAAATTTCAAAAACATGGCATTTATTGAAGTGATCATATAATGCAAAAAAAAAAAAAAAAGTGTTTTCTTATTTTTAATGACTCTTCTTAATGAAATATGTGTGTTTCACCATTCCTTACGGTAGCTCCTTGCTGTTGAAACTCTTCCAAACTTTAAACTTTAATTCTGCTTAAAAAAAAAAAAAAATGGAAGAAATGTTTGCTCAATTTTTTTTACAAGAATTTGAGTATAAGGGATGAAAAATACATATCTCATTAGGAAAATTTAAGAAAACACACGCACTAAGAACATTTACTTTAACTAAATAAGAAAACTTATATCTCCTCTTTTTTTAACGATTTCTCCTAAAAACTTTTTCTGACTTGCACGAGATTTATACCAGGACATTACATTTTGCCACCATTTAAGGTCTAAGTTTGTAAGCTTTATTAAAATATCCTACAATCTGAGTTCTTAAGTATCAAACTCCAAACAGAAATCATCGCTTTTTCCACGTTAATAAGTGAGTCTCGAAAATATTCACATCAGCCGCCACCGGGAATCGAAACCAGGATCTTCCAGTTACGCGCCGGACATGCTACCACTCGACTCGAAGACCCTCCCAGTGGTAGCATGAGGTACCACTTCAGTAGTATTGGCCGTCACCTGAACATGCTACCACTCCAGTGGTATTATGTCTGGCGCGTAACTGCAAGACCCTGGGTTCGATTCCCAGTGGCGGCCGATGAGAATTTTTCCGAGACTGACTTATTAACGTGGAAAGAGCAATGATTTCTGTTTGGTGTTCCTGATCCACGTCGAGTGTTTGAATTAAGTATCAAACTTTTCATGACTGAAATATGTGAACAGTTCTGTTTGTTGGATGTAGTATCATTCATCACAGAAAATACACTGAAGAGCAATTTAATTATAGACAGCTAGCGTTATGACAATGTGACGCTGTGGGCGGCCCTGTAAACGGAAACATGAGGTATGCAGCGATCCGACACTATAAGGAGTGATGTGACGGGGAATCAGTAAGAGTCGGACGCAGTATGGGTAAGACGAAGGATCTAAGCGCATTTGATCGTGAGCAAATTGTCGGGGCCCGACGAATGGGTCACTCCATCTTGGAAGTCGTGCAGGCACTGGAATTTTCACGAGCCACTGTGTCATGGGTGCACTGTGAGTACATCGAATCCGGTAAAACCATCCCTGCAAGGGCCAACTGCCGTGGACAACAGCGTGTGGATGAGCGGGGTCATCGTCGGCTAGCTCGCATTGTAACACTGGATAGACGGGCCACAGTGCAAGAAATCACTCGGCAATTTAACGCTGGTGCACAAAAACGTGTAAGCTGCCACCCCATCCAGAACCATCTCCTCGCTATGGGGTACAGAAGCCATCGTCCCACGAGGGTACCGCTGCTGACCGCACATCACAGGGTGCAAAGATTAGCATGGGCGCGGGAACATCGCCACTGGACCCTAGACATGTGGGAAAATGTTGCCTGGACTGATGAGGCGAGATTCACGTTGGTACATGCGGATGGCAGGATAAGAGTACGGCGCAAACCACATGAAGCAATGGATCCTTCTTGCCAGCAGGGTATTCTTCAAGCCGGTGGGGGTGGCATTCTCGTCTGGGGACTGTTTACGTGGACTGAAATGGGACCCCTGGTACGTGTGACCTCGTTCCTCACAGGTCAACGTTACCAGGATATCCTGGACAACCATTTGCTCCCGTTTGTGCGTCTTCAACATCCCACTGGGGACCTCATCCTGCAACAAGGCAATGCACCGTGCCATCACTCCCGAATTGTATCCGAATATTTGGATGAACACTCCACCGACGTGACCTCACTTCCTTGGCCAGCTAGGTCACCTGACCTCAATCCCATCCAGCACATCTGGGATGCCATCGAGAGAGATGTTCGAGGCTCTGACCCCGCTTCATCAAATCTTTGTGAACTGTGGGAGCTTGTTCAGGGGTCGTGGAACCGTATGGCTTCCCAATGCTTCCAGTGTCTTGTTGAGTCCATGCCGAGACGAATCGCCGCGAAAGGCGGTGCTACACGTTACTAGACAGGTATCTCTAATTCAATTGCTCTTTAGTGTATATACATCTCTGAACTTACAGACTCCGAATGGAAAACTTTTTGATCATGCATTTATTAAGAAATTCTTTGAATGCATGCATGGCTTAGAAATCACCAAATCTGTACTTCTATGTTTTGAAGGGAAACACTGTTTAATAAAACATATTTATTCTTGGTTTTGGTCATGACTTCACGTTGCTGGTATGTTGAAGTTTGATTGTTCGTATGCCCAAGTTTGATATACTAAATGACATACTGAACAACTTACAAAACATCATCACAACAAGATAAACTCCCATGCTTCACAACTTAACCAACTCCTGCTTCAAACTTTTTATCCATGTTGTGAACATGTAAAAACCCAGCAATGGATTTAGTGCAATGAATAAATACATAACAGAAAGGTATGAACCTAATACAAAACCTGTGGCAAACAGTTTAAGTATAATAAAATAAGATTTTTTTCCTTAAAGTGATCAATAAGTACCAATTTTCCAGTTCAAACAAATCTGTCCTTAATTTAAAAATAAAAATAATAATTTTCTGATACATTAACTTAAGTTACATTGTTTATGACAAGTAAAATAAAATCAGATTTTATTCTTTAAAGTGATCAATAAATACCATTTTTTCAGTTCAAACAAACCTGTTCTTAATCTTAAAAACAAAAATACTAATTTTCTGATACATTAACTTAATTTACATTGTTTATAATAAGTAAATTAAGTTTTCACTTCAAGTAAAATAAAACCCGATTTTCTCTTTAAAGTGATCAATAAATACCACCAATTTTCTAGTTCAAACAAATCTGTACTGAATCTTGGAAACAAAAGTATCAATTTTCTGATAAATTACATATAATTAAAGTTTAAAAGCAACTTGTTTACGACAAGTGAACATAAAACAATTCCTCAAATTTTGCCTGACACATTAATTATTCTAATACCCTTCTTTGCACTAGAATACTGTGTAAAATATGGTAGTTTTATTACACCCAAGCTTATATATAATACAAAAATGCTTTTTATCTGTCACTCAAACAATTGAATACATTTATCTCATTCTTAAATCGGGCAACATCAAGATCTTTTTTTTTTTTTTTTCTTTTAGATAAATCACCACAATTAGAATCTAAGGCTAGAAGGAGTCAACCATTTCTAATTTAGAATCTTTGGTTTCAGGAAAGGATTTCAGCCAGTGCTCTAAGGCAAATACACAAGCCATGCCGCATGGAAACTTGAACCTAAACCCAACTCGGACAAATAGGCAGAAGATCACATCTCTTGATACCTCGGTTGTTTGGGTGGCTGAAAGGATACTCTAGTTTGCAAATAGACAGTGAAAGTATTGATACCAGATCTTCATAGCATCCACAAGAAAAAAGTGTCAACAAATGCCTACACCTTAGAGGCCCACTAGAATAAACTGAATTCTTTTGGCTTTTAATGCACTTGTTTAATGATTAATGCTGAGGAAGGCCAGATTTTTTTTTCTTAATACAAAAATTTTGAAGTATTTCCTATGTTTATTTATTTCAACCATATATCTTTATTTAAATACCAGTACTAAATAATTGAGAAAATGGAACATAAACCCTTTTTCAGTATAATGCACAACTTACAGAATTTGGTGTTGTGTTGACCATGAAGTGAATGGACAAAAGTAAGTGCTGAGAATAATTGCTTTATGAGTTCCATTAACTGTGACATATCTCTTATACATCTTTAATATAAATAAAAAATAAAGTGGCTATGTTAATAAAACACATTTAGACAATATAAATAACACTGAAAAATAGTACATATAGTAATGCAGATTTAACTTCTACATCATTTACAAAGCAAGAACATAAAATTTTATTTGTCAAATGAAAAGAAATTTGTTAGAAAAACTTGGCTGGCATTTAACAATCAAAGCCTATATATTTATCACACAGGATTACTTAAAAATGCACAAGTCCATATATTAAATAATAACAGAGAAATCACTGTGTGAAAAAAGTTCAAAATTAAGAATCTCCAGGTAACAAGTTATTTATCCTAATATGCAACTATTTAAACATATACATACGGGTACACATGACTATTCTGTTTACAAAACAATAAATCAAGTAAGATTTTCAAAATGCATTCCTGAATTCTAATTTGAAATTCTAGCTACAGTTGAATTTGGGAATAATATATTCAAAGTTGAACTCCAGCTAAAATTTCAGATTTAAAATCATTAATTGGAACATAATGAATTATAAAAGAAACTTGGCTATTATAAGTCTAATATAACAGTAAAATGATGCTTTAGATGAAATATGGAAACCATCTCAACTACACAATTATTTTTTATTTGACACAATGTGTTGCTATGAATATTTCACAACATGCACATAGGAGATAAACCTCTTAATGTTATTCAGCAATTTTTTGCATAGGTGGAGGAACTAATGGAAAACATTTTAATATGAAGAAACCATTAAAAAAAATTCACTATCAAGATTCAATTTTTACATGCCTGTCACAGATGAGGGAGAATGCTCAAAAATGCCATGAGCAGGGGTCCAAAATTACACTTGGCTACTTGTCCACGACAAGTCAAAATTATAGCTGACAAGTGATGCTAGACGGCAAAGCATTACTGTTGCCTACGACTAGTGACATTTTTGAAATCTCTGACTAATGACATTTTCTGCTGACTAGTGGACAAGTATATTTTTGACCCTTGGCCATGAGCAGTGCTGCCATCATCTAAAAGAAAAATCATGAAAAAGACATTACTGATTCATATTTCACTGATGTGTAGCATTAATAGGAAAACAATAAGCCAAATAAAATAGGTGGGGGAGGTAAAACTTTTCTAAATTGTCCTTGTACATGGAAGAATGGTGCCTTTAATATATGTAGTGCCTACATCATCCACTTTATGAATGCACTGAAACACAATTTCTTCTATAAATAAGTAAACAATAAGATATATCAAGTGTTAAAATAATATTTAGGATTTTCATATATTCTAGTCCATGTTGTGTAGACTTGAAAAGTTATGTGGGTAGAATCTTAATAGCTATATATGATATATATATTAGCTGAATTAAATACTGTTTCGCACGTTAGTAGTCTTTTAGACATTACGTCGACATCAGGTCACAAGTACAAAAAGGAGAGTTAGAACAAGATTGAATGAACATATCTCTAATTGGAATCAGCGACAAGAAAAAACTGCATTAATACCACACCGTATTAATACCCAAGCAGACCCAGACTGGGAAAATATCAAATTAATATCTACTTTAAAAAAACTCATCAACAAATATTAACATCCAAAGCGGTAGTCATCAAACAAACAAAGAATAAAAACTGTGACTTGAACATTCCACATGAATTGCCATATGTTTGGAAATAAATACCTCATAGGAAAAGAACATAATATATAACAGAATATGAAGAAAAAAGGAAAAAGAATAAAAAAATAGAGAATGAAAGAAATGAAAATAAAATAAAAATAAAATCCGAATAACACCTAGCGACAAATTGGGATGTACGATTGTGCAGCATTTGATCCAGGTTCTACGTGTATCCATAAACATGCGTGCGCACTTCCTGCCGAACAAAACCAATGTGTTGGAAGCCGATTTAATCTCGGCGAACGAGTACACTAGTCAGACCTATGAAAATGGCTGCAGCAGAGAGCTGAAACCGGTCAGTTATGCAGACATTGTTCATCAAGGTATTTAACATGAACTTTTTTAGGACTTGGTATATTTCATCTGACTTACAACTGTTCATTGCCTTGGTGATTGTTTTGTTTTATATTGTTTTTAATTGGTTTTACTTTCTTTTATTATATTCATGTAGTATTTTGTCGAATGACTAAGACATTTACTCTTGGTGAATATTGATTACTATCCATCGATACTGAATTTCTTTATCTGATACCAAAATGACTTTACAAATAGTAGTTAAGTACGTGAAATGTTATTATATTGCAAGAATGACACAGGGAAACTGCCATAAAGAAAATAAGAAGCAACGAAGCTGTGCTTATATTGCAGCTGTACATTTCAAAGCAGACATCCAAGAAAGGTATGTTACCCCTTTTGTGAATAACGTGAGTCGTTAACCCTAGTTCAGTGGAATGTTGACCTGTCTAAAAGACTAATAACGTGCAAAACAGTATTTAATTCAGCTAATATGTATCATATATAGTTATTAAGATTAATATTTAGTATTGCTACAAACTGAGCCATAATGCATGCCACAGAAGGGCAGAAAAATAAAGTGTTTTGTGAATTATTCAGACATAACTGCAAAATTTCTGAAAACATGCTATCTGTTTCAGCATAAAACTGAGTTTCATATAACTGCCATAAAATTATGACGACAGAATAACATTTTACACAGTAAAAGAAAAATTTAAATTTTGACAGAAAATCTTATTATTCAATGAGAGTAACAAGAAACTTACCTTTACTAGAAGGGCTGTTCTCATTTGAAACAGATACATTACTCTGCACATTTTTTCCCCATTTTGAGTTCTACAGTTGGTTTGGGCTTCTGGTGCAGCACCAGAAGCCCAAACGCGATAAATATTCATCAACAGAAGTGCATATTGTGAATCTGGTGGAACAACAAAGCTCCCATTCATTGTCAGGTCCTGTCACTCAGGAAAACCATCAACACAGTAAGGTATTGTCAGCAGTTCTCAGATTTGGAAGTGGCAACCAAAGAAAAGCATCCTGTGTTGACCAGCAGAAAGGGTATAGCATTTAGGTTTTTGGCATACTATGTAATATTATATAACAGACAACTGTTAACACTGTATTTTTTGGCTTATAAGTTGATATGGAGTATAAGTCAAATTGGTTAAATTTATCAATTTTCTTATCTTCATTTATAGATAAGTCAATCTTGAGTATAAGATGAGATTAGATCCAATACAGTTAGTGTTCCAAAATTCTGCAACTATAATTTTAATGTTTTAGTAAATACTAAAATAAAGAAAAGTGAGGTAATTTCCTCATTTCAGTAAACAATTCAATTTCATGAATTCATTTTTTTTTTTTTTTTTTTTTGGGAACTGATGTTACCGTATTCTTTCCTCTGACTGACCAGTCAGAGAAATTGCCACACAAAGGTGAAAAAGAAGACACAAAAGTGTGCCAAATCAGAGTGATGCTTGCATCATGATTTAAGAGTTCACTGATTTCTCAGAGTCCAACTAAAATCAGAAACCAAAGTGGCTTTTGATTGTAATCGGAAACATGAAATAAATTAAGAGAAGCATAATAGCTGGATTCAATAGTTTATTTCAGTTCAGTTGAGAAATACAACTGAAAGTTTGACAGAGTGAGAAAAAGACTGTCTTCGCCAGCTGCTGGCCATTGCTGTTCTTAAAGTCCATGCGCTTCCGGGCACAATCGTCACCAGCAAATCAACTGCATGGTACCAACGTGTTTCAGAGGTTTAATCATTGTGACATAAATGAGGTTCACCCACTGTATAATAGTTCTGGCAGCTTAGCACATCGAGCGGTGAATGCCACTCATTGGGTCTGGGAGAGATCATGAGGAGGATGCAACTGACATACAACATCTGTCACTCCAAATTGGTCATGGCAATTTCAGTGATACTTTCGTGGAACGAAAATATCCATTTCAGCAGCTTTGGAACAAATTCTTACTGAATGGAATATAACACATTTCGTATACTTTCAGAATGGTTTCCTATGAACGTAATATTATGTTTCAGGAGCTTGGATCATGAACAAATTTAAGACCATTTTTGTTTTTTTGCTCATTGAGAAATCAACAGATAAGTTGATGCGATGTAGTGAAAAGTAATGGACATTATACTGGAGATTAAATTTTTTTAAATGTTTCTTACATAGCATGTCAATCTTTTACATAAAAAATGATAGAACTTTCCAACAAACTTGATAGTAGAGATTGAGAAGAGGCACCTTGTTTCTTACAGAAAAATGTCTGCTTATTATTGTTAGTAATTTACTGCTGGCTTAGTACTTGCAATTAATTCTGATCTTACCATTAAAAGGAAAAAAGTAGAAATGGCTTATTTAATATAATAGAACTGAGCTAACTACCTAAGCATGTGTAAATGCTTCAGCTCTATACTTTCCCCCAAATCCTTGGGAAACTGGGAATCATTCTGGGGCAGGAATGAAAGTCACATTTCCCAATTTCTTTTCATATATTTTACCATTACACTCTCCAGGACAATGAATTTTAAAGCAACTGAAGAATAAGTACCTGAAAGAAGCACTGGATTCTACTAATTGAGGCATCCCTGCCTCTTGTAGAACTGAACTTTCTATCATGCACCCAGGTTAGAAATCTCACTAGTTCTTCAGACAGATATATCACAGAAATTAATGTAACATTAATCTATGTGAACAGCTGTTCACACATCATCTAATTATACAGTATAGTGTAGGAAAAATATGCATCTAAAAAACAAACAAAAAAACATGCACAGTAAAAATTATATTGCGTGAAAACATTGAACATAAAGAGGTGGCACACTTTTACAAATCATAAAAAAATCACCTTGTTACTGTGTCACATAATTATTAATGCACTAGGGTTTTCCATCTGCCAAACACTGGTACAAAAGATTTTATTTTTCACAAAGAACAAAACTAGAACAGCTTCCAACTGAGAAGGCAATATACAAGCTGCTGAAAGAAGTATGTAAAAACATTACATTCAAATTATTTTACATATGTTCAAATACACTATGTTTCTGTTATCAGATGCCTGAAGTTACAATATGTCATAACCTAAATCTTTTGCAATTTCAAAGTCCACAAATATGCTGCATTTTATATACAACTGCTTTTACACCACAGCTATTTCAAAAAACATTGAACTACTTTCAAACGCATGAAAGCTGACAACCAGGCTGATTATGGGCTAATTAGATGCTCTTCATCACTTTCTTCAAGATCATCACGGTCAAAACGCTCGCTGATAAAGAAGGCTTGGAACGAAACACTGCGACAAAGAAGCCAAGTACAGTAGCCTAGAAACAAAATGCAAATTAATCATTTAAAAACATCAAATACAATCATAGTAAAAGGCAATGGTACAAAACTGTCTTACATTTTCTTTTGGCAGAAAGTATTTAAAAATAGTTGAAACTAGGAGTTCAGTGTTTCTTAATTTTCCTGCTTTCACCAGGAAAAAAAAAACTTGTATTACATATCTGAGGCATAAGTGGCTTTCAGTTGATGAAGTGAAAACTATATGCGATGCTCACAAAGTAGAGATGAGCATGCACTTATCTTTGAATCTGATAGCAAGCAGATGCTACTGAATTCAAAATATGTGTATTTTATTTCATTTCATTGCTTTGAAATATCTGATTGAAAAATTCTTCCCCTCCGTCGGTGCCTTTTGCAAAGAAGAACATTTTACATTACAGATCCTTTTTTAAATAAGGCAGAGTTTTCCTGCTAGAAAGTGTAACTATAAATTACATTTCCCCCTTATTATCTCTGCATCTAAAAGTGATTTATAAAATTATTTTTGGTTGGATAAACTTCATGGGCAAGAATGTTTGCATATAACTTTTGATTTTTCATACCTGACAGTTTTGCCTCTAGGCTATATAAGTGCATACTTCTGTTTCCAATATATTTGCAGCAGTATCTGTACACTTAAAACTGCAATTGAAAAAAAAAATTGCTTTATGGTCACATACCACTCATGATGCAAAACGTTTTGCACATATTTCCTGCTCATAATAATGCCAAGTTGTTGTTTTTTTCTGTCAGGGAGCATATATGGATATCCTATTTTTTGCCATATCTCTGCTTCTAACAGTCCAATTTTTGAAATTCCTTCTTTGTCAAACATTGTTTCTGGTTCAGGAATATTTTGCAAATAATTTCTAATTTTCAACATACAATTGCTGCTAAAGGGTGTGAGTGCATATTTCTTTTAGGCATGCAACCATATCTGCATGCCTAAAACCCTGACACAAAAAAAAATCTTATCTGGTAAGATATCACTCACTACAGAAACTTTAAAGATGTACCTCCTTCCCAAATTAATAAACAATTTGCTTGTTATTTGAAAAATTCTTTTAATACTAAATACCTCTCACTTTGTGGAACATTTTACATATAATCTTGGCTTTTACATAGTGCTCAGTTTTGATGATAGGTGGCATTCGCATGAATTTTTTTTTTTTTTTTTTTTTTTTTTGCAACTGAAATTCACTATCTCTACTTCTTAATGTTCAATGTAAAAAAAATGATAATGTACGACAAATATTATGAACATTATGCTCCTTAAATAATGCAAAGTTTTCCCACTAGGGGTATATACACGGTGTCCCGGAACTTTGTGTACAAACTTGGAGGGGAGGTAGAGAACAGCGTTAGGAACCAGAATTAAATAGGAAAGCATGGGCGGAAACGATAGGCGGCGCTGTACGCGAGCTTGCAAGGTCGGCACGTGTGGCTTCCTCATTGTAGACGCGGACTGTGTGCGATCAACATGAATCGTCTCACGCACGCCGAGTTGACGGATATGCACTTCATCTATGGCCTAACCAACGGAAATGGATGCGCTGCTGGTCGGTTGTATCGGGAAAGATATCCAACGAGGCGCCAACCAAATCATCAAATGTTCGCTCGGGTACATCAGAACCTTGCGGAATGTAGATCCTTCACAGCAACGATGCAGGATACCGGGTGGTCGCGAACAGCACGAACACCCATATTGAAAGAGCATCTGTTGCATGCTGTGGACCGAAATCCCGGGACCAGTGTACGTGCGCTTGCCGCTGCCGCCGGAACGTCTCAATCAACTGTCTGGCGCGTTCTGCAGGGCAAAGCCTTACATCCCTTTCATCTTCAGAGAGTTCAATTACTGCAGCCGGATGATCACCCACGACGTGTCGCGTTTGCACAGTGGTTTCTGCACCTAAGTGTGGCCGACCCGCAATTTTCCAGTTCTGTTATGTTCAGTGATGAAGCAACTTTTTCATGTGACGGGGTGTTCAATAGTCACAACGCGCACATGTAGGCTGTACACAACGCACACAGGACCCGACCACGAGCCGCACAACAACGCTTCACTGTTAACGTGTGGGCGGGTATCCTGGCGGACAGTTTAGTCGGGCCATACATCTTACCACCTCGACTGGACGCTCGCAAGTATCTCATCTTTCTTCAGGAGGTTCTTCCGGAAATGCTGCACGATGTCCCCGCACATGTTCGACGTGGAATGTGGTTGCAACATGATGGGGCGCCATCTCATTACGCAAGGTGCGTACGTGACCATTTGGACCGGACATTTGGAACCAAGTGGATTGGGCGTGGCGGTCCCGTCGAATGGCCCCCCAGATCACCTGATTTATCTCCTCTTGATTATTATCTCTGGGGTGCCATGAAAAGCATTGTGTACGACACGCCAGTAAATTCTGAAATGGACCTGGTGGCACGAATCTCCATCGCTGCTGCTACGATCCGCGAAACGCCAGGAATCTTCGACAATGTTCGCCAATCCATGTTGCATAGGTGTCATGCGTGCATCCAGGCCAATGGGCGCAATTTCGAACACCTCCTGTGATGCTTGTAAGTCCTACATTGTACTCTTTTGTTGTGTAATAAAGCGTTTTACACTGCTTTCTGTATTGTGGCCTTACTGTGTCTTTGTGTCTCTTTCTTACGTGAGGGTGACGTTTCCGCCCATGCTTTCCTATTTAATTCTGGTTCCTAACGCTGTTCTCTACCTCCCCTCCAAGTTTGTACACGAAGTTCCGGGACACCCTGTATATGCACAAGTAAAAAAAAAAATTTCCAGCTATCTTTGCTTCTAAAAGTCATATCTAAAAAACTCTTTTTCTGTTGCATAGCATTTGATATAAAGAATATTTCGTGCAAATTTGTATTTGTGTAAAAGAGTATTTCCAATACTAAAAATCCCTTGGAAAAATCCATTGTTGGTAGTATACTCTTCATTATATATATGAAGAATATTTTGAACCCATTTTCTTCTTTAAATAACACACAACTTTCCCACCAGGAGCATAAAATATGTATATAACATTGCAACTACAGCAGAAAACAAAGTAGCATACCTAGCTGATAAAGAACCTTACAGTAAAAAAAAATGTATTTCAAATTCCACAGGATTGTAACAGTAATTACATAGGACAAACGTCTCGAAAAATTGGAAATCAAAATTAAGGAACATGAAATGGCTATTAACAACACAGATTAAAATAGTGTATTGACAAATCACATGCAGCTATGCAAATGTAAACCTTTATGGAAAAAAGTTTAAATATTGGACTATGAATCTCATAAAAATAAGAGACTAATTAAAGAAAGTTTTTTACATAAAACAACAACAACAACAAACAAAAAAAAACAGTTCCATCAATGAACCTTCAAAACTTAAAAATAGTGTTTTTAACAACTTAATAAAAACAATTAGAAAATGCACAATGAAAATATTTCAGTTTAATAACTAGTGATAGGAAGTGGAACCTGGCAACAAAATTTTAACTCTTCAGGTGTAAACAAAACTCTTGATAATACTTCTATACATTGAGAATAGGCCTTGACTAAAATCCAGAGGCCAAGTGAAAATAGAATTAAGTAAACATATCTGAGTAAAGCCTTTAGTAAGTGTTTTAATTGTCTGATTTGAAAAATTCCTTTTGCCACATATATACACTGGTGTGAAAAAATTAAAGACAAAGAGGACAACATTGGCATAACAGCGGAACAAGCATGCAGAACGGACCAAAAGACCACTCAGGAGATAGACTAGGGTCTGGTACGGTAGGGCATGCGCATATATGCAGAATGACGGGGAGCTGGGGTGTCGGAGTCGGAAGGGTATAAAGCACATGGGCAGTGTACGCTCAGCAATTCGGTGAAAGCTATTGCACGGTGTACATCGGTTTGAACGACGTCGAGTTGCTGCCATCATGTGATATGGCCAACAGACAATCCAGTAGAC
Source organism: Macrothele yani (assembly GCA_039090855.1). Taxonomy (NCBI): domain Eukaryota; kingdom Metazoa; phylum Arthropoda; class Arachnida; order Araneae; family Macrothelidae; genus Macrothele; species Macrothele yani. The sequence goes on from CM077002.1 coordinate 165,106,452, forward strand.
GACATCTGGATGACTTTACCCGAGGTCGCGTCATTGGGAAGTTGTAAGAAGGTCGAAGTGTGACTAGTGTGGCCGAGGAGTTCGGGATCGCTCACAGCATCGTTTCACGAGCTGGAAGAGCATTTCAAACGACAGGAACAGCTATCCGAGAGTTTAGCAGTGGTCGTCCACGAGCAACCACGGCGGCGGACGACCGGTATATTGTCCTACAGGCGAGAAAAGACAGACAGCAGACAGCGGGAGAAATCGCAAGGCATATGCAACAGACAACTGGACGTCCGTTATCGTGTTTTACCATGGCCAGGAGGCTGCATAAAGGTGTTCTATTTGCACGACGAGCAGTACGGTGTGTGCCATTAACACCTGCTCATCGGAGATGACGGTTTCTGTGGTGCCAGGAACACAAGAACTGGACACATCAGCAATGGGGTCAAGTTCTCTTTACGAATGAGAGTCGATTTAGTCTGACGAGTGATTCTGGATGTATACACATCTGGAGAGAGCAGGGAACACGCAATCACCCCTCCAACATCATCGAAAGGGACCGGTTTGGAGGTGGCGGATTTCTCGTTTGGGGCGGTATCATGCTTGGTAGTCGAACTGACCTCCACATCTTCCAAGGAGGTTCAGTCACTGGTGTTGGCTTTTGTACTGTGGTTCTCCTGCCTCACGTGCATCTGTTTAGAGGAGCTGTGGGTCCTGAGTTCCTCTTCATGGACGACAACGGTACATCTCATCGTACAGTGGCTGTCGCAGAGCTGTTGGAGAGTGAAGATATTCAACGCATGGATTGGCCCACAAGGTCCCCGGACCTAAATCCAATCGAACACGTGTGGGACCTTCTCGGGAGATGCTTGGCAGCACGTCACCAGCCTTCAGCAACGATTCCGCAGCTGCGATTGGCGCTACAAGGGGAATGGGCCGCGATGCCTCAACAGCTCCTTGACAACCTCGTCCTCAGCATGGACAGACATTGTAAATCCTGCAACGCAGTCAGGGGTGATCATATCACCTTCTAAAGACTGGATTTTTCTTGGCAGCCACCTGTCACATGGACGTTTCTGTCTTCTGTCCAATTGTGCTCGAAGCTACCTTTTCAATAAAGTGCCTTTGTATCCTTTGGATTCCTTGTTTGGACGGTTTTGCTCACTTGTCCCATATTGTTACATCTTGGGGATCTTATGGTATGATTTGAGTCAATGTGGAGCACTTCTGCACGCCGTTACATTCAAAAACCGTCTCATCCTTAATTTTTGCACGCTAGTGTATTATGATTTGAGGAACAGTTTGTGCCCAATTTACAATTCCTTGTAACACATACACTTTTGCTGCTAGTTGGATAAGTAGCTATTTCTATTTGTGTATTTTCTATTTATTTTACTGACTGTACAAATCTGGTTAATTTTTCTGTTGCATTCACTTAGGAAGAACACTCACATTTTGTATTTCAAATAGTGCACAGTTTTTCTATTTGAGTGCATACCTGCCAACCCCAAGAAAGAGAAATCCAGTAGATTTAGGAAAAAAGCTCAGTAGATTTGTGCAATTAATATTCTTCGTCCAACAAATACATACATATACAGCATTTATCATAAGTTTGGAAAAGTAGGTACTTTCAAATAATGCCAGAATACATTTCATATGCAAATACTTATTTATAATTATTTTATATGTGAGTAGCAGATTTTGCTTTATATAAGAAGCTTTCATTAAACTCTTGTTTGTAACATCTACCTTTCAAGTGGATTTCATGATGATCATTATGTGTTTAAAATAATAATTTAAAAAACCATAAAATAAAATCTTAATTTTGTTCAATGTTAGCCTTGCAAACCTGTGGTGTTTCAATACTAAACTAAAATATTCATTTGCTGATATCTTTGTTTCACTTTCCATTCCTTTATTATCCTTTTTTTTTTTTTAATACCCTTGGATGACAATTTTATCCATCATGAATGCATGACAGCTTTCACTACTTTACATAAAAGATGAGCAGTGCAACTTTGAAAATATTAATACTTTTGAACACCATGCATCAATGCTTTCATTTTTAGACCCCCCCCAATTTAGCAAACTGAAATGCAGAACCGGGGGGTATTTAAGAATACAGGATGCATGTTTGCATGTTCTGATTTTTCAAGTTGAAATACAAATATTTATGAAATAAAATATTTAACAACAATACTAGGCAGAGGAAACATCACATGAAAAATAAAATTACGATTACGGGAGAAATCTTCACTGCATCTAACTTCCGTTTTCGAAAGTTTTGAAAGACGAAACTTCCTTTTTCGAAAGTTTAGAAAGTTTCAGGCAGAAAACATCCTCCACCACTACTAATTGCCCCAAAATTTCTATTCAGTTATGCATCGATCTCGAGGATAACCCAAATTATGACTGAAAAGGAGAAATTCCTCGAAGCCGTTGCACTCTCATGCCTAAAAGATTACAGCAAAATTTTTCGTCCTCGAATTTCCGTTTTCAAACTGAAATACAAATATTTGTGGAATAAAATGATATATAACAACAATACTGGACAGAGGCAACATCACAGGAAAAAAAATTACGATTATGGAAAAAATCTTTATTTCGTTTACACCCATCTCTGAAAGACGAAATACCGTGCCGAAGGGTATTTTTACGAATTGTTAAAATTCTTCAATGAGTAGTTTTACACGCAGAGAAAAATTTACGATGCGTATTTTTATGCGCCGAGAAAAATTCCAGATGCGTATTTTTGCGTGTCGAGAAAAATCACTGATGCGTATTTTTATGCGTTGCTAAAATTTCGATGCGTACTAGACGCATAATTACATTACGCATTTTGGAGAACTTTGTTCGGCACGTCATTTGAGCACATTACGTAACACGGAGCTAGTAAGGTCCGGTAGAAAATCTAAGTTGATGGTTGCAGGGGATTGAAATATTTCGATTGAGCAATCGAAATATTAAAAAATCTGTAAAAAAAGACCTCTATCTGTAAAATTAAGCAGAAATCCATAAAAGTTGGCAAGTATGGAACTATATTCTGTAGCGTAGCACTACAACATGTAACTTTTCTCTTATGAGAACGTACCCGGTTACTGTTGTAGTCTTCCGCCCGTGAATTGGCCGCCGCATCCAGCCTTCGTTTCAACTGAGCAAAGCTTCGCATTGTCGCGGCAGAGTTGTGTTACGCGTGCCGCAGTTTCTCTACACAACGTCATACTTGGAGGTAAATATTACGGTGAAAATCTTTAAAATGCATTTTAAATATAAAACTTTTTAACCGTATGCCAAGAAATTTCATACTTTAAAATCTGTACGTCGCGCTTTTTCGACATACTTCAAAATTGTCGCCGAAATAATTTAGGACGCTAAACTACACATTTACGAATGTTTCCCTGGAAAAAACCCAAATTTAAGGAATTTCAAGAAAATACCGGAAAGCCGGGAGATTTTCGTTTAAAATCGGGAGACTGGGAGAAAGCATCGAAAACCGGGAGTCTCCCGAAAAATCCAGTAGACTTGGCAGGTATGTGAGTGCATGAATGCATTCTCTTTTATGCTGACTTTTCCTTTTAGTTTTTATACAAATTTATTTTGTAAAATTCATTCAAAAAGCATGCCCATAACACTAGAGAAATCAGTGTCATCTTTTTTCACTTCTGTGCATGAGCCTTCTTAGAAGTGCAGTAACAGTATCTTTGGTTTTCTTTGCAATATATGCAGTATACAGCATTTGGACAGAATAATGCGAACACCATGCTCAGAAACGTGACTTTTAATGCAGCTGCATATGTCGCAATACGCAAAGGTACCCACCACTTTTTGGTTGTAACATCTTTGTTTAGATCCTCAAGGTCCTGTTTAAAAGCACATTTAAAGTGTCTTGTTGCAAAACTTCTTCCAGAGTGACGGTGAAATAAGCGACCTAACGGACTTTGAAAGAGGTCTAATTGTTGGTGGCCGGCTGGTTGGTGCCTCCGTGACAACAGTCGCCAGGATACCGTGTTCATGGTAAAACCTCGTCTGCGAAACACAAGAGCAGCCGGAAAACGACCCTGACTAATAGACACAGGAGAGCATTAGAGAAGATCGTTACCCATAATATGAAGACCACAGTGCCGAAAATTAGTATGGAGCTCAATCTGCATCTCCAGACCCCAGTATCAACAAAAACAGTGTGCAGGGAACTACATAAACAAGATATTCATGGCTGAGGTGCTTTGCAAAACCACTGGTGGCTCGACTGAATGCACAACGGTGACGGCAGTAGTGCCAGGAGCATACGAAGTGGAATGCTGATGCATGGAAGCGTGCAATGTGATCGGATGAATCCACATTCACACTATTTCCCACCACCGGACGTGTTTATGTGTAGAGAACACCGTCAAAAGCGTACAACCCAGACTGTCTGCTCTCAACAGTGCAGTATGGTGGTGGTTCTGTCATGCACTTGACAGTCATATCGTGATTTCCAGCAGGTCTCCTGATCACCTTGAAAGGATGGATGACTGGCATGGCGTATGAAACCATTTTGGCAGACCAAGTCCATCCAATGGCTCAGGCATTATTTCCTGCAGGGGATGCCATCTATTAAGATGTTAAGGGCCCAATTCACAGAGCTCAGAATGTCCAATCATAGTTTGAGGAACATGAGGACGAACTTTCACACCCTCCTTGGCCTCAATCACGAGACTTAAACATCATCGAGCCACTGTGGTCTGTGTTGGAAAACAGAGTAATATTCCGTTCTCCTCCTGCATCTCTCAAAGACCTGGGCAGTTTCTGCGTGAATAATGGTGTAATATACCACTAACTACCCTCCATAATTTATACGTGTCTATTCCAAGGAGGATTCAGGCGGTTTTTAATGCCAAAGGTGGTTGAATACCCTATTAGGTAAGTAAAACCTTCTTTTCCTAGGTGCTAACATTATTCTGTCCAACCCCTGTATATGAATACAGAAAAATATACTCTGTTATCAGTTCATAATACAGTAGATTCCAGTTAACTGGGACACATTAGGGCTACAGCACTTTGGCCCAATTATGCGAAGCTTTATCCCAAAGAGCTACAAAGGTCGGTCAATAAGTAATGCACAATCACCTGTAACTCCCCAGTTTTTAAAGGTTGAATCATGCAACTTGGTGGGTAGGACCTTCATTCTATTAACTTCCAAATGAACAATTAATTGTTTCTTCTCTTTGCAGGTGAAGCGTAATGGATGGTGAAATGGACACCCTACTACGTCAACGGTCGGTAATAGAGTTTCTCTACAAATCTGAGGATAGCTCAGCCACATCGATCCACAGACAATTGTTGCCAGTGTATGGTGAGACAACAATGGATCGCAGTAATGTACAGCGATGGTTGCATTAGTTCCAGAGAGGTGATTTTAGCATTCAGGATAAACCACGGTGCGGCAGACCGACCACAGTGACAACCACTGCAACTGAGGAAGCCATTGAGAAACTGATTCAGGATAACAGATGCATCACCACTTCCCAATTTATGGACCGGACCACCTTGGCATGTCAAAGGATAGTGTTTTAACAGTGGTAGAATGCTTAGGATACCGGAAAATCTGTGCTCATTGGATACCATGGCTCCTCACAAAAGAGATGAAGAGAATTCGGAAAGAGGTGTGTGACGATCTGCTTGAACATTTCGCTGGTGACTTTCCACAATGTTTTCATGGTGTGATAACAGGTGATGAAATATGACTGTTTCATTATGACCCACAGAGCCAACGTCAGTCAATGGAGCGGAAGCATGTGGGATCCCCGGGGAAGAAGCAGCTACGACTTTTAAAGTCATCAAACAAATTGATGGACACATTTTTTTGGGATCGTCAGGGCATCATCTTCATCAACTTTTTGAAAGTGGGACCACCATTACCAAAGAGCATTATTCCTCATCCTTGGAGAATCTCAGGTGTGCCATCAAAACTAAGAGACCACACTTGCAAGCCGAGGACATCAAACTGCATCATGATAACGCGAGACCGCACACTGCACAGCCCGGACTTGGCATCATCAGATTTTTATCTGTTTGGAAGTCTGAAGGCACATCTACATGGGAAAGCATTTCAGAGTGACGCATAATTGATTGCGTGTGTCAGGAAGTGGTGTGATGACCAACCTCAGGAGTTTTACCGATGTGCGTTCTTGTCATGGAAACAACGTTGGCTGCAATGTAGTGAAGCCAATTGATCCTACATTGAGTGACTTATATCTAAAGCCAAAGGTCTAAGGTTGCTATCCACTAACTTTCATGATTCAACCTTTGAAAACTGGGGAGTTACAGGTGATTGTGCGTTACTTATTGACTGACCTTTGTAATTTGGGATGTCACTCAAGAACTGACCAAAATAAACGGTTGACCCAATTAACCAATGGCCAAATCAACCAGAATCTACTGTACATTTTTACAAACTATAATAGCGATCTTTCTATTAGGTGTTCTTAGGGTTCAGGAGTCTGAAACCTATTTTCAAGGAGTCAACGACACCAGAACTTTTTGAAGTTTAATTCCTCTGAAAATTCATGGTTTCCCACTGCTTAGTAACTTAGTCGCTATATCAATAGACAAACATTTTTTCCTTTTGTTTACAAAAAAATAAAGTTCAAAATTAGAACTACAACTCTCCTCTACTGTCTTTCACTCCCATAAAGTCGCTTTCACTGCAGAGTTGCATGCGGCAGCATTTTTGAACATTAATTTCACATTATACAAAAGAATAATGAGGAACAGAGTCAACGAACATAAAAGGGACACAAAATATGTTTGGAATCAGAGTCAACGAACATAAAAGGGACACAAAATACGGTAAAGTAGCCACGGCACTATCCAGAGAAGTCAAATTCAAGTCAGCTACTCCTATGTGGGATGATATAAAGAAATTAGATAGCTACTCTACCCCTAAATGTACAGCCATTCGGGAAACCTTGGAAATCATTACCAACAGCGATACTTGCAATGACTGTGTCTCGCTCGAGTTGCCACGAATTTGGAACCAATTCTTCAAGTAACGGCTTTTTTTCTACCAGGATCCAGCGTGCAACCAACGTGATGCCTCGTATCTTTAAATGAATATAACGTCGCATCTATTTATTGTCAAGTTCCCACGTTCAAATTGTTAAGTGTTCTATTTTTAAGTTTGCAGTTTTTGTCTAACTTCCTTGAAAAAGCCATCTGGTTGATGTGCGAAAGCTTGGAAATGCTTATGTATTTATTTCCTACGCCAATAAATCGGATCACTAGTACAGTGTTACTATTTATTATGAAAATATGCTTGCTGCTCTGCTCCTTGATATAGCAAGAAGTAACAATGGAATGGAAAAACACCCACTTTTAAGTGGAATTAAATATCAAAAATCGGTATTGTATTGCTCAAACCACGATGGAGTATTTGCTGAAATACTCCATCGTGGTTTACAGTTAAGTCTTAAGTGGTTTTCAGTTAAGTCACCTTGTTGAAGTGCTAAAATACCATATGATCAGAAAACTTTGAAAAGAAGAAGAAAAAAACTGTTTACTTACAGCTAAAAATGCCCAGGTGAGCCAATAGTAGGCCACTCCGAACACCCATGCTTTATAGAAGAACGTTAAAATTATGTAGCTTCCTCTGGTAACAACACAGTTATCTGAAAAGAAGGTTGCTCAATTTATAAGGGTTTCATTTTCCCAGCAGAAAACATGATTTACGAAACAACCCATGAAACTGTAAGCAGAATTTTAACTGTTTAAAACAAGCTAATTCTGGTTTTTAATAAACCAGTCAACAAAGAGTCACTTAAATTTCTTGTTTTATGCAGATACATATTGGTTAGGTACACAGGAAACAGATGGAACTACAGAATTAGTAAACCAAATGCAGTTCTTCATATACTCAGAGATACAGAAATTTTATGCTACAGGCACAGTATTTTAAACAAAAGTATCAGGACAATGGCATGGATGCAGTAATTAATTAGAGATTTAACATTTAGAACTGAACAAATTTTAATTAAATGATGCTTATTTTTACACAATTATAATGTTTCATGACATACTGACACAGTTGTGTGCATATGAAGACACAAATTTGAAAAATGAACAAATAATATTACACAGAAGTGAGGAATCCATGCTTTCATTAAATCATTAATGTCAATCTTTTACTGTTCAACACATTATTCTACATTAGTGTAGATATCAGGACCAATAACAATTCAAATGTAGACGCTATCAGGACCGATAACAATTCAAATGTGTTTATTACAAAATAACATCAATTAACAAAATCGGTTCTGATAGTGTCTCGAATATATACACTAATGTAGAATAATGTGTTGAACAGTAAAAGATTGACATTAATGAGTCAATGAAAGCATACCATTAGCCACGTAACCTAACTACTTCAACTATAGCACTTTAGTGCATATATTAGAATATTGTGTTCAGTGAGGAATCCAGTTTGGAACAGACATTAACTCAGTTTACATTAAAGTATGTGAGTAAGCAAGCAGTTTTATGGCACTGAGTCAATCAGCAACACAAGATTGATTGGGATATATAAAAAAAATCAAGTAGAGGTTCAACAGGATGTCCATAGCACATACACTGCACAGAAAGCATTATTATTCTGCAGCAAGCTGCAAGTTTGTTGTGAACAAGAATCCAACACAGCCTGCTTAACGTCATTGTCCGACAGGAACCTATGTCCTTTCAGTGTCTTTTTCAGCGGACTGAAGAATTATAAATCACAAGGGGAGAGATCTGGATTTTAAGGAGGGTGCTCCAGGGTCTACCATTTAAGGGATTGCAATTTGTCCTTTACGACATTGGCAACATAAGGTTGTGCATTGTTGTGCAGTAAGATTACCACTTTACTGAGGTTGCCAGGATGTTTATTCGTAATGGCATGATGCAAACACTCAAGTGTCTCGCAATGCAATGCTGCATTGATACTGGTACCTGGCTCCTTGAACTCTACCAGCAATGAGCCTCGATGGCTAAAGAACACTGTTGCCATCACTTTTTCACTAGATGCTTGCCCCTTGAATTTCTTTGGACAGGGAGAGGGATGGATGCTGCCATTGCATGCTCGCAGACTTGGATTCTGGTTGGAAGAGGAAGCACCAGGTTTTGTCACCAGCCTTAATGCACTCCAAGAATGCATTGCCCTTCCTCATTGAAATGCAGCAAGTGGTGCAGAGAGACTACTATATGTTTTTCCTGATCACTACTGAGGGCTCGTGGAATCCATTGACAGCACACTTTACAGTACCCTAGACCCTGTATGAGGCTTTGAGCACTTCAATAGCTTATGTTGAAGTCACTGGCCATTTAATGAATGGTTACTAATAATTAATAATTAATTACTCACCAATCATTGAGAATAGCGGTTTTTGCTTTCTCAATGTCATTAGGTGTATTTGATGTGGATGATCATCCAGACCCCAGCAAATCGTGTGTTGTACCACGACCTTCATGGAATTTTTGACACAGCTCGTTGATCAGCTTTGGACGCGCTCTGTACAATGATGTCATCAATATGTGTACGATATGTTCAACAAACACAGCACTATGCCACAATTAGACTGTTACCCTCACAAATTACTAACCATCTTCATATAGCCTGACTTTCATCAACATTTACACCACATGCAGTCTTGAACGGAAACTTTTTATCATCCCTTATACTATTCACCCGAGTTGGTGATCTTTACCAGCTACAATCTTATGCTTGCTAGTTCTTAACTGCCATGTTCTTCATCCTGCTTTGACTTTATACCAATACAGTCCAACATTATGAACAATCTGAGCACTGATGACTCTCATGGGTATCCAAGTTCTAGTTAGCAACAATTCAATAGTCCTTCTAGGTTTGCTCTGTACACTCTAATTGGAGGTATATGCAACATTTACATGTACACCCTTATTCTTTCCACAGATGAGAACTTACTGCAAAACATTTAAGCTAGCAATCTTGTATGACTCAACTGTTCATGACAAGCAGTCACCCAATACAACCATTTGCTGTGTAACTGCAACAGCAATATATGTCTTAGCCAGCGGAATAGTTAGTGTTTCTCATTCCCCATGTAGCACTATATTATCTATTTTGCATGGCATACAACAACTAGACAAAACTAATTTCAACAGTGTACTTTGAAGTGTATTGACATAACCAACCTTAAAAAACACCATAATACTTTCAAGTTAGAACTGAAGAACAGATTCTCTGCTTTAGAAGGCCTAACATCGGAAGAAGTGGATATTTCGGAAGTTAACAGAAAAGTAACCAAAGCTCTAATGGAAACAGCAACAAAATTAGCTGGGTCTAAGAACAAGTTGCATGTGAACAAATTATCAGGAAAAACCAAAATGTTGATGCAAAAAAGAAGAGAGATGAGGACAACTAAAGAAGATGTGACTTCCAAAGTGGAATATATAGAGCTATGCAAGACAACACGAAAAGTATCACTGAAGACGTAAGGAAATTCAACTGTGAGCTAGTGAGGAAAGCAATTGAAAACAACCAAAGCCTTAAGATAGCAAAGGGACATCTCAGTAAGGGAAGAAAACAGATTATGGCTCTGAGAAAAGAAAATGGTTCTATAACAAGAAATAGAGGCGAAATTTTGACAAGAGTGAAAGATTTCTACTCCAAATTATATGAAAGGGATGATACATGTACTCCAGACATCATGAAAGGTACCAGAGTTCTTCCAGTCCTCCCAGCAGAAGTTGCTCATGCAATCAAGAACATGAAGCGGGGGAAAGCTCCAGGAGAAGATGGAATTACTATAGACATCATACAAGAAGCAAGTGGAGAAATCGAAACAGTACTCGCCCAAATTTTCACTCGATGCCTTAATGAAGGGAAGATTCCTGAGGATTGGAACAATGCTACAATGATCCTGCTACATAAAAAAGGTGACATTGAGGATCTCAGGAACTACAGACCTATCAGCCTCCTATCAGTGGTTTATAAAATCTTCACTAAAGTTCTTTCACACCGCTTGAAGGTAACACTGGACATGGCTCAACCGAGAGAACAAGCTGGATTCAGGAGTGGCTACAGCACAATAGATCATATCCACGTACTGAGAGAACTAATTGAAAGAGCGAGGGAATATGAACTTCCATTGTGCATGGCTTTTATCGATTATGAAAAAGCCTTTGATTCGGTGAAACCATCAGCAGTTACCATGGCTCTGAAATCCTGCGGTATTGAAGATGCATACATTAATATTATTAATAACATCTATGAAAATGCAAGTGCAAAGATTCGGCTGTTTGAAAATACAACACACATAAAAATTGGAAAGGGAGTGAGACAAGGTGACACCATATCTCCGAAGCTCTTTAATGCCACATTGGAAAATGTCTTTCAATCACTGAACTGGGAAAACAAAGGGATAAAGATTAATGGAGTTTATCTAACCCACCTTCGTTTTGCTGATGACATAGTCATTTTTGCAACTACCCCATCAGAGCTGCAGAGTGTGATCCAGGAACTTGCTGACAAGAGTAAAGAAGTGGGATTAAAAATGAACTTTCAGAAGACAAAAGTGATGTTCAATGCTTTTACAAGAAATGAAGATTTATCGATTGATGGAGAAAAACTGGAGATAACAGATACGTATGTTTATCTTGGACAGCAGATATCAAGTGAGGGTAACATTGATGAAGAAATTAATCGGCGTACAAAACTTGCCTGGAGAGCTTTTGGAAGAAACAGCATAATTTTCAAGAGCAATATGCCATTATGTCTTAAAAGAAAAGTGTTTGATCAATGCATCCTTCCAGTGCTTACGTATGGTGCAGAGACGTGGACCTTAACTAAAAGAGACATACAAAGGCTGCAGACAACTCAAAGAAGCATGGAGAGATGCATGCTTGGTATAACCAGGAGAGATAAGAAGAGAAACTCGTGGATCCGAAAAATGACGAGAGTGGAAGACATCATGATCAGGGTTAAATCCCTGAAATGGCAATGGGCTGGACATACTGCCAGAAGGACAGACCATAGATGGACAGCCGAAATTTTAGATTGGATTCCAAGGGACAGGAAAAGACCCAGAAAAAGACCACATGGGAGATGGGTGGATGAAATTCGTAAATATGCAGGAGTGACATGGAGGAGACTGGCACTAGACAGACCGTTGTGGAGGAAACTTGGGGAGACCTTCGTCCAGCAGTGGATTGATAATGGTTGACAATGATGATGATGATGACTTTGAAGTACAGAAATTACATAAAATCCTTCATATTCACAATTTTATCATGAGCAAATTCATCTCAAAGATTTTTTTTAAATTTGTGATCTATGAAGTTCCTTATTCAAACTATCTTCTAATTTTATGTCTGCTTGGCTTTGCAAACACATAAGTTTGCTGATACAAGGTATAAGGGTTGAAAAAGTTCTTAACCTGCATCTGGAGAACAAAAAACCATTGCACTAACCTCAACGAAACTTTTTACTGTCACACAAAGTACTCCCCTCCAGCATCTGTGTAAAGTTGAACATGTCTATGGAAATTCTGGAACACTTAGTGGTACTCCTGTTGAGGAACATTCCATAACTCTGAATGAATGCATTTTGCAAGGTATTAAACCCTTGGAAAAGGCAAGTTTCTTTTTTAATTTTTTGAAACAACCAAAAATTGCAGGGTGCAAGATCAGGTGAACGTGCAGGACGGTGCAGTTGTTCGACTTTTTCCTGCACCAGATATGCCATAACTTTGCCAGGTTTTGTAAGTTATGAAGGAGAATTCATGACATGCCTGTTGTTTGATGCTGTTCCATCATCTCCTTAGCCATCCATGTTATTTTATAAACAATGCATAGCAAATGAAAAATTGTTCTACCGACACCACTGGGATCGAACCACTGACCTCTCAATAACTAGCCGAGTGCGTTTGCTTTACACGGTGCCAACAATTCACAGCACTACAGTATGTGTTGTGTTTTATTTCATTACCTTCACGTATTTGAAATACTGTATATTCATCTCTTTTGCTATTTTGGGTAAAACAAAATTGGTGTAGGATTGATCATTTACCATCAATTTTTTTCAGGTACAGCATCCATGGCTACCTCTCCTTGGAAATTGAAAATAATTGTGAACATTCTTTCTCTTTGAGTGAAAGTCTTGTAGAAGGATTTGGAAATGCAGTTCATTTTCTGCAACCCAAAGATAGTTATTTTCTAGTCAAATGACTGAGTTACATGGACTCACCTCAGAAATCGAGTGCTTTGTTACAAACATATGTTCTGTACGCATTACCTCTAATGATCCTCCAGGGGCGCAGGAATCAGAGGATATTTATAATCTCCCGAATTAAATAAAGTTGTAAACATTAAAAACTCAAATTTACACAAAATAACTCTTAGGTACTTACATAATTTTTAAAGTTATTTACACTAATCAAAACTAAACAACCACATGGCTACATTAAGGCACCAACCCTCAATACCTAAATGTCAGAAAAGTTATCCCTTATTTTCAACACTAAGTGTTGGAGCATAAAATTTTTACATTTAAAAGTAAGATCTTCAAAGGTGTGGAATATATATTTGTAACAAGGCAGTCGAATTTTGAGGTGATTCAATGAAACTCACCTCAACAGACTAGAGAATAATATTTTTGCAGCACTTTTAGAAATGTTTGGACTTGTAAAAGTGCCAAATTTTGCATGCCACCAAACATAGTTGTTGCACTTTCTGGGAGCTGTATAGCAATAAAACCATATATCATCACCTGTGACTGTTAATTGTTGGGGGCCATTTGCTTTAAACACCACTGTCAGTATCTCCTTGTGAGAGTCTACTACTTTACCTTTTTTTTTTTTTTTTTTGTCCTGTTCTTTTAGTTTGTGGGGCACCAATTTTGGCCCAGATCTTGTGGAACTTTAAATGCCAATGAATAATTGTTTCCACACTTCCTACTCAATTCATTAGCATCTAAACATATTATCTGAACTGTGATGCGTGGGGTTTTTTTAATAACAGGTTGTTTTTGTTTTTTTTATTGGAGGTTTAACAACCACTGTGAGCAACTCAGTGGGTGATAAGCAGTCGCCCGTCCCTAATTTAGGACCACTGGTTCAAGGGAAGGGAGAAAATCAGAGCCATAAGATAAACACAACACCCATGCCTCACCAGGATTCAGACCCATCTCAGATGAAAGATCAGAGGCTATCACTTAGACCACTGCACCACCGGGGCAGCAATAACAGGGTTCATACACATTTATGGAAAATAAATCCAGGACTTTTCCGGGAGTTAATCAAAAAATACCAAGAGCTTACATTTTTGTTAAAATCATATTGCTTTTTTTTTTATATTTTGTAAATTTGGATGACATTTACTATGCATTTAGAATTCTTATGAAGTCCAATGGGTCTGCTGTTATATGGTATTCCTGAGGTTGTGCTACATCTTCAATGAAGTGGCAAATTTTCTGTGTAAAACTTATATGGAGCAATCTGGAACCTAGAACAATGATAATAATACAAAGCAATTTTACCACAGCACTGCAGATTCCCTACTCCATAGTCATCTATTCTCACACACACTGAAAACAGGGAGTCCAGATATCAATCTTCTTCAGTGAAAAAAGCATGTGAGAAGAAATGACAGTCATCTAGACTCAGATGAAGGTTTTCACACACGGCATACGTTGTTGTGACTTCAACTGCACACAACTGCTATGCTACACACCAAGATGGCTGAAAATATGGCACTCAAGCATCTTGCACTGCAGTGCCACACAGATGATAGAGATGATGACATGTCTCCAAACTCTGGAAGGAGGTGATGTCACCATGAGCAGATGCCCCAAGGCAGTCAGAACAAAGGGATGTGATCAATATAAGCATTTCCATCAATTTTTGTTTTTGTTGCAAAAAATAAAAATAATAATAATAATATTAATTCCAGGACTACTCCAGGACCTTTCACAAAAATATGAAAACTCAAGGACTTTCCAGGCCTGGAAAAAATGGAAATAAAATTCCAGAAATTTCCAGGAGCCATGTGAACCCTGTAATATATTTATGAACAGGAGTGATGGTTCTTTAGTTCACTACCTCCTTCAGTATTCCTGCACAAGGGAGGTATTCAAAGCTCCACTGTCATACTCTGAATTTGCCTGTTCACCCTGTGACATGTGAAAAGGCATGGTGTGTGTGTGAGTGTGTTTTCCACATTTAAGTCTCTCTGTCAATCTTTCTTCCTTTTTTTCTTCTTCTTTAATATGAGTATGAGGAACCCTGCCAAGCTAAGTTTCTGGATCCACACCTGAGTAGAATTCGCAGCATACCTGCACGGAACTCAAGTGATTATACAAACTTTATTTTTAACATCTAATGACAGCTTAGACAAGCTTTCAAACATGACATAAATCATTAACTTTGGAGGAATGTGCGCCAATCTACAGACACGTGTCAAAAAATTTCGAATGCCCTGCATAATACAGTATTTAACCACTCATAAAGGTGTATTCAGTTTTCATCTGCCTTTCATCTTCTAGTAATATGTCCAGTCCATTGCACAAGCATCTTCATGTTGATCATGATGTCTTCAACTCTTATCATTTTTCTGAACCATGAGTTCCTTTTCATACCTCTCCTGGTTACACCAAACACACATCTCTCCATGCTTCTTTGAACTGTACACAGCCTCTGTACATCTTTTTTAGTTAAGTCCACGTCTCCAATCCATATGTAAGACCTCAGAGGATGCACTGATTAAACACTGTTCTTTTTAGACATGATGGTACATTGCACTTGAAAGTATACTTTCTTTTAAAAGCACTAGAGCCATAGGTGTAGCATCGGGGGCACAGGAAACATGTGCCCCCTCAACTTAAAAATTGGAAAAAAAAAAAAAACTAGTCATTTGTCTTTTAAATGTTATAAAGTGTGACATATAGCCAAGGAAAGAATGCTATCCAATAGCGAGCATTGCTACGACTGCTTTCCAGCAGTAATTCCACACACAATAGCACGCAGTCATCTGATGATGGTTTTCATCATCAGATGACTGTATGAGGTGCTTTGAAAGGCATGTTGTTTTTGTTTTTTTCATCCTCATTAGGATGAAACAACCAAGCCTGGTACACCTCGCAGTTTTGGATATATTAGGCAAGTAAAAGCCCAAGTTATGGCAATTAAAAAGAAGCATTTTCGGAGAAACTGTTTCTAAGAGCCCCCCCCCCCACACATCAGTTTACACTTATTTGTGCCCCCCCCCCAATTTCTGGTCAGGCTACGCCTAAGACTAGAGCCAAATTTTATATGCATATTAGCATCTTCTTTGATGTAGCTTTTGCTTGATTTCTGTTGTCCAAGGTAGATGTATGCATCAGTTACATTTAAATTCGCCCTATTAACCTATACATCTTCAGTTTGTGTAAAAGCATTGTACGTGAATTTTGTTTTCTGTACTTTCGTCTTTGATTCTACATACATCTAAATCTTCTCACCTAGGTTTATTGAGCTTTCAACTAGTTCCACTTTTAATTAACTCACTGTCTCAACAGATACCAATCCTAAATCTGCATGCATGTCTATGAGAATGTGTATGGTTTACCATATAATGACTGAACAACATAAATGTTACACACGTTAACGTTTCACTGCAAAAATAGGTAACATTGATTGAAAATCTTTTGAGCTAACTGATATCACAAATATCTTAACTTGATTTCCAGAACATGTTTGGTATAGCATGACATTCCACAATTTGCACAGCCCACCACACATCCAAAATGAGGATTTGCCTTTCCCACAAGATCCAGCACAAGGCAAGCCAGCCATAAATACCATTTAAAACACTTTAAAATAGGAAAAAATGAAATAGTTCACACAATTACTGCCACTTTAGTCAACTGTTAAAGTAGTGAGCATGTAGAAGTCACACTATTACATTATGATCTGATTTATTACACACAATTTATTAATAATATAAAAGCATAAAAGCATATCAGCTTCTAGGGTGAATTGGTCATAAAATGCAATAAAGTCATGATGTTAAACTGATAGTTTCACTGTATAAATGAAGTTTGTCTGCTGTTACAGAAAATTGTTACACATAAATATATATGTAGTTAAGAGTATCTGTATTCTCAGAGACTAAAGTATTCAAATATATCAATTTACCCTAATATACTGTGAAAGATAACGTACCAGATGACTGCTCTGTGTTACATGGCTTGATTTCCATGGCATGCATAGTTTCATTTAGCTGCAAGAGGAATAGATCCAAATTTTAAAATATTGTATACAAACATTTCTTCTGTGCAGCATGATTAAAAAGATACTACACATATGAACCAAAAAAAATAAATAAATAAATAAATAAAAAATAAAAAAACAACATAATGAAGCATTAAGGACAAAATATCAACTACATCAATTATTATGATTATGGTATTTAAAAAACAGAAATGATATACATACAACTTGGTAATGTTGACTTCCATAAGTGGTGTATTGAGGAGTGAGAGCATAGAGTAAAATGTTCATAGCCAAGACAGTATACATCATTATAACGCAAAAGATGATCAAACCCTGTGGTTGAGTGCGATGAGGTCTTATTTTATACATCTGTAAAAAAAAAAAAATCTGTTTAATATATAAACTTTAAAAAATTCATGCAGAAGTGGTACTTTTAAGTTAATGACACAAAAATAAGTATTTGGAAACTATAAAAAGGGAGGGGAGGAGTTGATTTTATTAGACAGAAACTCAAATATATGAGGGTTACTATTAAATTTTCTGGATTCAAAGAAACAAAGACAGATATTATTTTGTCTTCACCATCTAAATAAACAACTTTTATTTACTGATAAGACTGAAAGATGACACACTAGGTTCCGTTACAGAAGATGGTTAGTCATATTCAGTTGCCCTACAAGTCAATATTGAAAACATAATCAAGGAGGTCACACATGAGCATTTTTGCACATGTTTTAGTTTTAAATGTAGAGACTCAACAGGAGTGTTGGGAAAAGTTACATGGAGCCTTTCCATAATCTTCAACTTTTCATACAACCATTCATGAGTGATCTGCAGAATTTAGTTGAGACAGAAAATCCCTGAAAATGAAGAGCATCAGAGTGCCCCCAAAAAAACAGAAAAAAAAATTATAATCCATGTGGAAGCTTTGATAAAGAATAATCCACAAGTAAATCAATGAAGGAAGACATATTCTTCATAATACATGGACAATCGACAGAATATTCAAGCAAAGCAAACTGAATTTGCTTGTACCAACTTACTGGTCATTCATGTAACACTTCTCAGAAAACTTGAAAATTTCATCGTCCTGGAGCGGGAATCAAACTCCGCATCTCCCGATTACCGCTCAAGTATGCTAATCATTACACCACCCAGAACAGGGAAGTTCCAAGCAACTAAGACATAGGAATCTGAAAGCCCTCAAATTTTTGATAGTCGAAGCATCCCTGCTTCCTCATAACGGTTTGACCCAATTCCCATCCAGATGGATGTAGATCAGAGGTCACCAGTACCACAGATAAATCAATGAAGGAAGAAATAATTGGGTCAACGTGCTATGAAGAAGCAGGGATGCTTCAACTAGCAAAAATCTGAGGACTTGCAGATTCATGTCTCAGATGCTTGGAACTTCACTGTCCTGGGTGGTGTAATGGTTCACATACTCGTCCGATAAGCAGGAGTTGCAGGTTTCAATTCCTACTCCAGGACAATGAAACTTTGAAATTTTCTAAGAGTGTTGCATGGATGACCAGTAAGTGGTACAAGCAAATTCAGTTTGATTTACTTGAATATTCAATCCACAGGTAACTTATAATGAGATAGTTGACAAGCATTCACTGTGTGATCTCAAAGACTACAGTCTTGTGACAATTATATATACTGTATATTAAGATAACCATTCGTCCTGATGAAGCTAGGTCAATACCCAGCGAAACCTAGGTCGGCTGGAAAAAATAAATATTTGTGACAAACTAAGTTGTATTATCTTAATATATACACTGAAGTGCCAGAAAAACTGGTACAGATGAGCTTATGCAAACTACATAGCAACATCACCTATGCGAGTACTCGGTTGCATCCGCCAGTGCGTATATAAAGAGATAGACATCCTTGCCAGCTGTCAGAGCTGTTTTCGGCATGAGAATGACAAGTAATAACGGTTTAAGCGATTTTCAACACAGTGTCATAGTTGGCACTTGTGAGATGGGCCATAGTATTCCGAGGTAGAAACGAAGTACGGATTTTCACAGACGACCATTGCAAGGGTGTACCGTGACTACAAGAATTCTGGCAAAACCTCCAACCTATGATACCAGTGTGGCCGTAAAAAGACATTGAGTGAACGTGAACATCGTTGGCTGTCAAGAATCGCTTCACGCGATAGGTGTGCAACACTCTCACAAGTATCATCGGAATTCAATGCTGGAGCCTCAATAAGCTGATAGCGTCCGGACTGCGCAACGTACACTGCACGATATGAGCTGTAGGAGCCGACGCCCAACTCAAGTCCCCTTGATGGGTGCACGACACAGAGCTATGCGCCTCGCTCGGGTACGGCAACACCGCCACTGGACACTTGATGACTGGAAACAAGTAGCCTGGTCTGACGAGTCGCGTTTCCAACTGTATCGGGCAGATGGAAGTATTCGTGTGTGGCGCAAACCCCATGAAGCCATGGATCTCGCCTGTCAACAGGAAACTGTACCGGCTGGTGGGGGGTCCATAATGGTCTGGGGTGTGTTTAGCTGGACTTCACTGGGACCCCTGGTACATCTACAAACGTCTGTGACCAGCCAACACTAACGAGGTACACCCGTTCATATCCTGCATTCATGCTGATGGGTTGGGCCTGTTCCAACAGGACAATGCACTTCCACACAAGTGCCGGGACACCACATTATGGTTAGAGGAGCATTCATCTGAGTTTAGGGTGTTGCCATTCCCACCCAAGTCCACAGATCTGAACATGATAGAACACATTTGGGATGCCATGCAACCAGTGTTTAAGCTCTCGCTCGCACTTTCGCCAAATGTACCTCGTTAGTGTTGGCTGGTCACAGACGTTTGTAGATGTACCAGGGGTCCCAGAAGTTAGAGGAGCATTCATCTGAGTTTAGGGTGTTGCCATTCCCACCCAAGTCCACAGATCTGAACATGATAGAACACATTTGGGATGCCATGCAACCAGTGTTTAAGCTCTCGCTCGCACTTTCGCCAAATCGCGATAAAGATGGTAATTTTCCTACAAAAAGTCCCCACTGAATTGTCAAAAAGCGAATGTTTCCCATAATTTTTTCTTTCATCATCCCGCCCTCACCTGCTTCGCTCTTGGGTTTGTTTGTTTTTTATCAGCGTCACTTTTTTGCTCCGTCATCGCTGCTTCGCCCTGCTGACCTGGTATTCTTCCCCGTTACTTTTTCCATCATTGCTGTTGCACGCTGCTTCGTCCTGTTGTTGTTTTTCCATCCCTGTTGTCTTGTCTCTTATTGCAGAAAAGCACCGGTGAGCCTTAAGAGCACCTTTCGCAGGGTCTTTGTTGCGACGGATAAGAAAAGAGGCCTTCTGCTTGTTTCTTTGGCGGTTCGCCGTCGCAGCAGCGACCACGAGAGCAGCACGCGCCTTTTCAGTTCGGATCGACCGGTTGGTCTGTGTATCATCGGTTGTGGCTTTTCTCAGTTGTGGTCTTTGTAGCTTTGCTCAGTCCCGGTTTTTGTATATATATATTCATAAACTGCATGCATCAGCAAATGTAAGTATTTTCATTAAAATTAGAAGCCTATTTATCTTAATTATTGAATTCAGTTTAAAGAACAAAATTTTATTTAGCCAGTGCTTTGCCCTTGTATGTAAATATAGCAAAAAATAGAACCGCAAATTTGGCTAATCTGCGTAGAATTTTGCTACAACTTTTGCTGACAAAATAGCTAAATTGACACACGAAAAAAAATTCCAGCATAAACACTGCATGCAATGTGCTATTGAACACAGGAATCCAAGACCTCGGAATACACCCAAATTGTGGAACGCTCAGCAGGAAGTATGGTGTGCATTGCCTGCAGCATATTTCCAGAAGCTAGTGGAGTCCATGCCCCGTCGTGTTTCTGCAGTCCTTCGCTCCCGTGGGGGACCTACCAAGTATTAGACTGGTGTACCAGTTTTTCTGGCACTTCAGTGTATATTCACTGTGTGTTTCGGACACCTTACATAAGTACTTGTGTTTATGGAAACTTTGCTGATTTGGGGTGCCCCCCAAACTTGCAGAGTTGCAAAAGGAAGCCAGAGTGGTGTGGTGTCATGGAATGATCCAAAGAATTGAAGATGGGACCTCCTGTCACGTCCCTGACACAGGAGATGAAAGCTGGATATATCAATATGAACCCAAGATAAAGCATCAGTTGGTGGTCTGGGTGTTTCCGAATAAAGATCCACCAGTGAAAGTCAAGCATCCCATGAGTGTTGACCGCATGGTGGTGGCCTTATTTTTTTTTTATATCAGAAAGTGGAATGTTGCAATGCTTACCCCAGAAGATGGCAAGGCAGTTTCTGCAAAATGGTATGCTACTGTATCTGTCCAAAGTATTCCAAGTCACAAAAATAGAGAAGAGTAAAAACAGGACTCAGCTGAACCTTGCTGTACTAAGACAATGCCTCTGCCCACACTGAAATGCAAATGTTGCACTTTTGGCATCTTATTGGTGAACCACTGATCATATAAGTCTCAACCTAGCTCCACGTGACTTTTTCCTGTGCCAAGCGTGACGAAAAAGTAGCGTCAACTTTGTTTTGATAGTCCGCAAGTGGTTGTTGCTGCCTAAAAAGATCAAATTCAGACCATCCCAAAACAAACACGGTCCAAATGTTTTAATGACTGATTTTGGAGGATTCATCTTTGCCAAGTTGTGGAGAGCTCTGCACGAAACTGTGATTGAAATTAGTGCTTCAGGTTAAATAAATTCTTAGAATCTGAAAACTTGGATAATAACTTATGTTCATCATCATATCACTAAGCTGTTCCATACCTGCCAACCTGAGAAAATTCAAATGTGTAAAATTGCGCACGAATGACATTTCTAATATTTTTTTTAAACTATGCGCTAACAACTTTTGTAATGATTTTTTTTTAACTATGCGTAAACAACATTTATAATGAATTTAGCTATGTACAAGTAAAAATAAATGCAAATATTTGTGCATTTTATAATTTTTTGATGTTTATAATATAAACAAATTATATCACATTTTGATACCATACTCAACGTTTTCCGTCGTCCGCAGTGGACTGACGATTTCCATAGCATACTCATTGTTTTCCATCGTTTGTAGCGGACCTACGATTATCATAGCATACTCGATGTTTTCCGTCGTCCACAGTGGAGCAACGATTTCCATAGCATACTCGATGTTTTCCGTCATTCGTAGTGGACCTACGATTATCATAGCATGCTTGATGCTTTCCTTCATCCATAGCGGACCGACGATTTCCATAGCATACTTGACATTTTCCGTCGTCCGTAGCGGTCCGACATTTTCCATAGCATACTCGATGTTTTCCGTCGTCCTTAGTGGACCTACGATTATCATAGCATACTCGACGTTTTCCATCGTCCGTAGAGGACCGACTATTTCCATAGTAACTACGTAAAATCTGCAGTAGTTGGAGTCTCTCAATCTTTCTTCTCACCGCATGATATTTATTCAGCGTCAAGCATAACAGTGCGCATGGAGAATTTACTGTGCCGAAGTCCCGACGATGACGACAGGGCACGGGTGTTCTGGCGTACAATGGCTCAAAATTCCCATCTCTGTTTTATATTTTATTAATAGGGATATTTTTAACAAAAAAAAAAAAATTAAAATCTGGAAGAAAAGTTCTTCCGGACGAAAAACCGGAAGACCGTATGAAAAAACGGAAAACTTCTGCAAATTCTGGAAGAGTTGGCAGGTATGATTTAACTGAAACATTAACAAATATTTCTCA
Organism: Macrothele yani; assembly: GCA_039090855.1. NCBI lineage: Eukaryota > Metazoa > Arthropoda > Arachnida > Araneae > Macrothelidae > Macrothele > Macrothele yani. The sequence continues at coordinate 165,129,432 of CM077002.1, forward strand.
AGGAAAATTTAATTTTTTTTTAAATACACAGAAATGCCTAAAAAATAGTGATCTATGCGTAAAATCGTAAAGAACAGTTAAAATGCGTAAATTTTATGCGTAATGCGTAAAAGTTGGCAGGTATGCTGTTCTCTGAGATTCAGAGGTTAACTCCACAAAGACAATCCGCCAGATAAATGTTTAACTAATTATTTATTTACTGTTGCCATATCAAACGTCTCTATTTACAGTGATCTTGGCATACAGCTCGGGCTTCACTGGCATCCACCACACGACATACTTATGAGTATGATTATGAGTATGAAGTACACGGCTTTCTGTACTTCATACTCATAATCTTTTTCTCATGCAGACATTCCTGAATCTGGTCTTCCCATGATTTCCTTGGCCTTCCTCTGCCTTTCTTTTCAGCCACTTAGGCTGAAAAATGTTTCTTAGTAAGCATCTCATCACTCATTCTTTCAACATGGCCAAACCACCTAAGAATATTAGTCTTCACCTTATTGACAACATTTTGCTTCACATTACACAACTGTAACACATCCTCATTCCTAACATAATCAGAGAGTGTTATGCCACAACCCTTCCGTAAGTAATGCATCTCTCCAGCACTCAAAAGACTCCAATGTCTCTTCGGCAGTACCCAGGTTTCACTGTGGTATTTCAGAGTAGGAACAATTACACTTTCAGACTCTTTGAGAACACCTCATTCTTATGAATCTATATTTTGAGGTTACTCACCTTTATTCCCTAAATTTTTAGGAGGTTTTTGTCTCTACACATTTCCAACACGTATTTTTCTTATTTACATCGTGGTTAGAGGCCGCAACAAAAAAAAAAAAAAAAAAAAAAATCATTTTCAACTCACGCAAAATTCACTTCCTTCCCTTCTTTTCTGAATTTGGTCATAGGGAAAAGAAGGGAAGGGAGTGAAGTTTGCGTGAGTTGAAAATGATTTTTTTTTTGTTGCGGCCTCTAACCACGATGTAAATAAGAAAAATATGTGTTGGAAATGTGTAGAGACAAAAAACTCCTAAAAGATTTAGGGAATAATGGTGAGTATCCTCAAAATATATATTGTCTAAATAGCACGTGAATAATTAAGCAGCTTGATGACATTTGCAATGCTGTATGAATATATGATTCTTATGAATGATAGGTTCTCAAAGAGTCATCCCAAACTCTTTTGAGAACCCATCATTCTTATGACATCATCTTAATGCATAAGGCAGCTATGACTTTCAATGAAGAATTCACTCACCTACTAATTTAGCCATCTAGTTTGTTCTCTCTGTGAAACATGGCTCCTAAATATACAAACTCATTCACCTAGTCAATCACTGTGTCATTTGGACTTATCTTGCATTCAGTACTAAAAGTTCCTCGCTTAAAAACTATAACTTTGGGTTTTTCCTTATTTATACTCAGTTTATATTTCATACAAATTCCATACATCCAGGACAACAGACTCTGCAATTCAGTTTTGTTCTATGCCAACAGGACTGTGTCATAAGCATACAGCAATCTGCACACACGGATATTACCAAGACGTAAACCAGTATTGTTCATCTTGGCATCATACATGCATTGCACACACCCATTAAATATATTAAACAGCCATGGTGACACTACACAACCTTATCTGACTGCTGCACTATGTGATGTTACACAACCTCACCTATGTATAATAAAAAATTTCATTTCAAAAATGCTTTGCTAATTTTGAAGTAAAAGAAATTCCCATTTTTTTTGTAGTAAACACAGTAAAAAATATATAGAAATTAATGAGGAACAAATCTTTGCAACAACATGGAAGTCATACAAACAAGCATAGTGCTTTTAGACATAAAAGTGCCTACCATGTATTTGCAAAGATTTATTCTTCACTGATTTCTATCATATTTTCTGAAGAAATGATGATTCCCGGACTGGGTCTGTTCCTAGATTAGAATGGTTGTCACTACTAGGAGATATTGGACGCTTTGATTATCATAAACCTGATGCATTCAAACTTTTTCGCCATGAATAGTGCTGGTAAAAACACGCTTTCTTCCCAAAAATAATTTGTGGTTTTGAAACACTTCAAAATGATAGTTTAAATCAATTTTAAACTTTACGCATGTTATACCCTGGAGACCATGTGTTTAGGTCAGAATGAGCTGTTACAAATACAATTTTGAGAATACAAGAGTAAAACAACAGGAATAGGGTTTCTGAAACTTGGTACTTACTTTTACAAAAAAGGGTCCATGGGAAATCCAGCCTCTGTACAAACTACTTCAAGCAGACATATGCTAAAAAAATATGATGGACTTTGACCAAATACCAATGCCATTGAAAAAAGGACTAAAACACAAGTAAATCTTTCAACGTTAAAAACGTAATGATAAATTAAAAAATAAGGAAGTAAAAATTTTGAAAAACAGGGTGAAACGTCGTTACAAGAGCTCAGAGTCTGAAACATTTATGACAAGTTAAAAACTTAGTGATCAGATAGAATACCAGGAAGTTAGAACTTCTAAAAACAGAGGCAAAATACTTTGACTGGGAATGCAAAACAAAAAGTTATGAACTTAAAAATGAAGACCTGAAAAGTATGACTTCCAGTATTTTTGATTGTGGACAACGGTTATGTTCGGTACATTTCAACACTATGAACTGGTGTGTCATCCTCAGGGACAGAAAGTTCCACCTGTATTCCTTGCAGTCGACAAAACCCCAAAAACTCGACTTCTGCCACTGTCCTGTGAAACACCTTGTCGAAGTCATAGTCCATAATTTCTTGGCGAATGTCTGCTTGAAGCAGTTTGTACAGAGGCTGGGTTTCCGATCGACTCTTTTTTGTAAAAGTAAGTACGAATTTCCGCAACCCTATTCCCCTTGTTTTACTCATGTTTTCATAATTGTATTTGTAGCATCTCATTCTGACCTGATTGTATTTGTAACATCTCATTCTGACCTGATTGTATTTGTAACATCTCATTCTGACCTGATTGTATTTGTAACATCTCATTCTGACCTGATTGTATTTGTAACATCTCATTCTGACCTGATTGTATTTGTAACATCTCATTCATTCTGACCTGATCACAGGGTCTACAAGGAATAACATGCATAAAGTTTATTGACTGAAACAATGATTTTGAAGTGTTTCAAGCCACAAACGTTTTTTTGTAAACCTGATGTTTGCTGCAATTGCCATGCTTCTGTTGCTCACAGATTCATTGCCCTGCATGATACAATGGCAGCATGCTCTAAAGGAAATCAGATGTAGTTTCAATTGCAGCATGATGAAATTTTCAAGCTTTCTGAGGGTAACCAACATGGTAACATATAGTGTGGAAGAAATATTCTTCTCATAATATATGGAAAATACATTATGATAATTAACACAGCAATCAGACATCTCTGAATTGACTGTGCTAATTATCATGACATATTTTCCATGTATTATTAGAAGAATATTTCTTCCACAAAATATACTTGAACGACTGGTATGCTTAACAATGCTAGATGGCAGCACAGTTTGCTTCGATTAACAATGCGGTCGGAGAATATTCCAATGCTCTTAACACTCAGATACTTGTGGCTTTGTCGTCCTGGGTGGTGTAATAAATGGTTAGCATGCTTGAACAGTAATCGGGAGATGCGGGTTTGATTACCACTCCAGGGTGATGCAATTTTCAAGTTTTCTGATGTGATGTTAATTATCACAACATGGTAACAGTTAAATACAGTACTTCTATACCCAAAAGTACTATGCTTATCACAAAAATCTTTGCAACTGTAAAAGACTGAGCAATATTGTGATCCCCAGTCTTTGTAAAAAGCAATCACAGCTAACCAACAATCATCTGTGTAAAAGCAAAATGACTGTGTGACTGACAGTGAATATACCATAAACATATCATGAAGGTCAAAATAGTCCTAAACCTCATGTTAAATGTACATTTCATAATTAATAAATAACCCAAAGGTAAGTAAAATTTACCCTCAAATTCACATACATATGAAGTATGTTCTAATCTCTGCCGACGTGCTCCTATACCAACAGAGACATATCGACACATGGTTATTTAACACTAAAACTATATACTTATAAGCTAAACTGGCAAACTATAAAGCACTACTGTCTTCAAAATTAACATACTAAAACTTTAAACTGTTAAAATATTGAGTACTAAAAGCATGTAAAACTATCATCACATTGGAAAGGGAGACACTGCTTACAGTAATATTTGAAGCTAGAGCTTTCACTGTCTCACAGTTGGCAGCATCAGGCTTGCAAGATGTCCTCTGAGAGCCACCCTAACTTGTGCAAAAATCTGAAGTCACTCTCCAGGGCAAAAGGAAAAGGGGTATGGCACTCTCTCATTGTGCATGTCAAAAACATTGGACTATCTGACTGTATTGCCATCTGCGATAGAGTCGGATAGTCCAATAAAAATCGGATAGTCCTTAAATCAAAATGATAATACAGACCTGTGATAGGTGGCGAAACAGTCAAACAGTGCAATGTTTTTTTGATATGCGCAATGAAAGTGCCATACCCCTTTTCCTTTTGTCCTGGACAGTGACTTCAGATTGCTGCCCAAGTGAGGCTGACCCTCAGAGAACATCTTGTAAGCCAGATGATACCAACTGCGTGACGGTGAAGGCGCTAGCTGCAAATATTACTGTAAGCAGTGTCTTCCTATCTGACATGATGGTATGTTTACATGCTTTTAGTACTAATTATTTAAACAATTTAAAGGTTCAGTATGTTAATTTTGAAGACGTAGGATGTATAACAATAGTGCTTTGTAGTTTACTGTTTTAGCTTGTAAATATATAGTTTTAGTGTTAAATATAACCATGTGTTGATACGCATCCGTCAGTGTGGGAGCAAGTCAGCAGAGATTAGAACGTACTAAATATGTATGCGAATTTGAGGGTAAGTTTTCCTTACCTTTGGGTTATTTATTAAGTAACTATACTATGTTCATCATCCACATAACTGCACTTCATCAAGCAAAAATTAGATACTGGTCCAAAAATTTAAGAGGAGGAAGACCACCTACCACCAAACAGAAAATTACTAAAGTGATACGAAACAGATAAAAAATAAAAAATAGCCAATCAAATATTAATCCTGTTTCCCATTTTCAGGTGCACAGTGTGGAACAGATTCACTGATGAATGTGAGAAGCAATAACTCAAATTTTTATATTCAAGTATTGTTTAGATGAAGAATCTTCCTGCTCCTCTCCCCCTCTCTCTCACTTTTCATACGTTTCTGGCCTTTTTGGTGATTATAAGAGGCTGCATACATGAATGCACTTAAAAGACTGCCATATCCCAGACAAATGTTATGATCCCTTTAAAATAAAATGCAACCATAGGTTCTTGAAATTTATTTGTTGCCATTAAATAAAACATTGATAATCTGGCTTACACTTTTTGTGGGCTCATTGAATGACCCTTTATTCTTGATGTAGTAGCTTTCGCTTCCAACGGGAAGCTTCATCAGGCAGCGTAAAATGTAAGAATGAGAGCACGAATGCAATTCAAATATGACAAATAATCAAACAGGAGCTCGAGTGCTCACGAGCTCACAATGGCCATGTTGCTCAAGACGGGTGCGATCACTGTATGCTGAGAATTTTGTTCCAAATCAGAGAGTTCCATCGTGATGTCAATGTTGCAGGACTCATGAAGTTTTTTCTTGATTTGAGGTTCATAATCAAGAATTTCAATTTTATCCCTTAGTGGCTTGCATTTTCAAGTGTCAACGGTCACCTTTTACAGCAGTTGTTTTATGTTCTACAATCTTCTGTTTCACCGTTTATACAGTTTGCCTAATTTAGTTTTATTTGAAATCCACTGTTATTTGGAAAATAACATTCCTTTTTTCAATTTTATCCAGTTCAAATGAAAACTTGTCTCTATTCCATAAATCTGCTATCTTCATTTAGGTCATGGCTGCTATCTTTATTACTGACTTTTTTTAATACTTACTTATACTACTATTTATTTTTCCATAACTAGCAATAGGTATTGGCTATTCTTAAAACTTGTTGGTTCTTCAACTGCAAACTGACACTCCTGTTGCAGTGATTTTTCTTTCTTTTGCTCATGCGATATTTATGATCAATAATAAACTTTTGGGATAATTATAATGGTAAATGTATTTCTATGTCTACAACTTTTGTGGAATGAAGTCAAGCATTGAGAATCATTTATACAGACACTGACAGAACACACAAGAGTGCTATTTATAGTAGTCCTTCTTAAATTCCTATGCATTTCTTTACACTCTATTATGAGAACTACATTCTGTTTAAGAGAGGTATGGAAAGGCTGAGGCTCAAACAAACAAATCTGAACACTATATTATTCTGCAATCTTACAACGATTTTTATAAAATACAGTTTCAAATTACTCTGAAATACTTCAGTGCAGCACTACTGACTTACACTAGGCATATCTGCTCAGTTAATTCAACTGAAAGGAAAGACATTCAAGTCATCAAACAAATAAGAAAACTATTTAGATCATTTCTAATTGGAATTAAAACTCTTGATTAATAACAAACAAGTTTTTATGACACATCCTCATCAACTGAAACTAACATTGTGATGATACCTAGCAATAAATCAACTAATATGAAAAAACTTTACCCAACAAAACTATGCATAATTATGAGGCACGCGCCATTAATTCATCAGTGAAAAAAAAAAGGCAGTACTTACACGAATACAAAAACACCAGATTCCAAAGTAACGTACTGCAGATACAGTACAAAGGACAAGAAATGCAACTGTTGCAAAGTACAGTATATAATCCAGAGGAAAGACCTAAAAAGAAACCAATTTTTGACATTACTACTTATATACAAATATATTCAGTATCATTTTAACAACAAAAAGTTAAACCACTGACCAATGCAGATGTACAAGCACTTGAAAAGAAACTGCAAAAAATGTGCCTAAAAAGCAAGTACTTGAAACAAAACTGATATTAACTTGTACACATCACTCAGCTGTTCTCTGAGATTCAGAGGCTAGCTCCACAAAGAAATACAAACTACCAGATAATTTTTACTTACTGTTACCGTATCAAACTTCTCCATTTACAGCGATCTTGACATACAACTCGAGCTTCACTCACATCCATCACATGCCATACACAAGATCTTCTATACTTCATACTCATAATCTTTTTCTCATGCAGACACTCCTGAATCTGATCCTCCCATGACTTCCTTGGCCTTTCTCTGCCTTTCCTACTTGCCACTTTGGCTTAGTGCCGGATTTAAGGCTTTTGGGATCCTAAACCAAATTTTCTATGCGCCCCCTTCCCTTTCTCCACCCAGCCACCCATATTTGAATTTGCTCCTATACGATTTTCTAATAAACTTATCTTTAAGTTAAGAATATAATAATTGGTAGCATAATTTTATTGTTATATAACTATTATTTAAATAAAAACTATTTTGATTTAACTTGTTATTAAATTAAAGGTTATAAAAAAATATTTGTAAACACAGTCAAAGAGGTTCATGCTTATCCAGGAACAACACCTTACATTTTGAATGCACTCTGTATTGCACATTCAAAATGTAAAGAACTACACTTTATGTCGACTGCGCTCTCTATCACATTCGATGTAAAGGAACAACACTTTACGCTGCATGCACTCTCTATTGCACTCGTACGAACAGGGGCGTGCACACAACAGAGCTATTATTACGTTCTTATTTATTTAGTTATCATTCAAGATAAAATAAAAAATTACCACTACTTTATCTTATTAAAGTAAACTAAAATAACAGTATCTCGCTTTTCTAAGTTTTTCTGTTCCATGCTCTCCATTTTTCTGGATCCTACACCTGGGGACCTCTAAAGCCTGGGGCCCCTAGGCCGCGGCCTAGTGGTCAATCCACCACTGCTTGGGCTAAAGATTTTCTTAGTAAGTATCTCATCACTCATTTTTTCAACATGGCCAAACCACTGAAGCATATTGGTCTCCACCTTGCTAACAACATTTTGCTTCACATTACACAACTGCAACACATCTTCATTCCTCACACAATCAGAATGTATCTTGCCACAAACCACCCGTAAGTAATGCATTTCTCCAGCACACAAATGACTCCTATGTTTCTTCTGTAGTACCCAGGTTTTACTGCCATACATCAGAGTAGGAACAATTACACTTTCATACACAGCCATGTGGGACTCTCTTGAGAACCCATCATTCCTGTGAAAACCTCCCAAAGCAGCCATGACTTTCAATTAAGAATTCACTCACCTACTAATTTCACAGTCCAATTTGTTCTCTCTATCAAACATTCTTCCCAAATACACAAACTCACTCATCTGGTCAATCACTGTGCCATTTAGACTTATTTTACATTCAGTACTACCAGTTCCTCTCTCAAAAACCATGACTTGGGTTTTACCCTTATTTATACTGTTTGAATTTCATGCAAACTTCGTACATCTGGGACAACATACTCTGCAACTCACTTTTGCTCTTTTTGTCAACAGGACAGTGTCATCAGCATTCAGCAATCTGCACACACGGATATCGCCAAGACACAAGCCAGTATTATCTAATATGGCATCACGCATGCGTGCATCCATAAATATATTAAACAGCCATGGTGACATTACACAACCTTGCCTGACTCTTGCATCAATAGAAAACCATTTTGATAAAATACTATTCACTCATACACAAGCTCTACTGCCAGCATACATGGTTTTTACACTGTTAAGTAAATTCCCAGTAACACCATATTCATTCAATACCTTCCACAAAAGTGTCCTATTTACTCTGTTGTAAGCTCTCTCTAAATCTATGAAATGAAGGCAGCAGAAACTTTCTTACCAACAGCCAGAAAAGAAAGTTTTTGCTGCCTTCATAGATTTAGGGAAAGCTTACAACAGAGTAAATAGGACACTATAATACTAATATTCATTGTTTAATTTGTGTCATACTACTATATATATCTGTTGTGATGAAGTCGCTAACTCCATAAAGAATCATAATGAAATGTTATGATTTCAGCCATGATCACAAGAACTTTAATCTTTTAAGTGCTGTTAAAATTTACTGTAATGTTACAAAAACATTACAGAAAATTTTAACAGTATTTAAAGAGAAAAAAAGATAGAAATTATCAGTTCTGGTGACTTCAAAAGTACAGACTTTCTTTATTACAATTTTGCTTGTATCCATAATAGGATTCCATGTGAAATCAACCAGCAAACATAACATTTTCAACCTGACCATTTTTGATTTTTATGAAACTTGGTATATTTGTAGAATTCATCAATATAAACATATATGAATTTTTTCAGAATTTTTAATGCGTGCGTTTTTGAGTTATTGATTTTTGAAATTAAAAAAAACCCCTGAAATTTCATTATCTGAGCAAACTTTAACTGCCAATTACTCAGGTTCTAGTAGAGCTAGGGCCATGAATTATGGCTCATTTTAAAGATCTTGAATTGGGCTTTCATATGACATGACACTGCTAAAAAAATGTAATGTCAATTTTAAAATTGCAATATTAAAAAACGTGTTTTTTAAAAAAACTGAAAAAAATATATATGTTTAACAAACATTATTTTTCTACATATCCTGAAAGTTTCATAATGGGATCGCTATGGGATCACTATAAAAAAATAAATAACATAGAAGGACGTTACTAAACGCACCATCAGTGACTGAGGAATTGTTTATTTTGTCTGTCTAAAATGTTATCCCTGGTCTTACAAACACTGCAAATGTTAATGAATTAATTATAATTAGTTAAAAAGTTAATATATAATCATAAGGGTAACAAATTGTGTTTCTTTCCTAGGTTTTAAAGTAAAAGCAAAGTAAAAGATGGATGCCAGCAGACCATCCACATCAAAAGTTTCAAGTGTGGTTTACTGTTGCAACCCCCTTGGGGAAACCAAAGCATAAACATAACAAAAAAAATCTGCGACCAGTTTCCAAGAATCTATTGCTACAGAACAAGTTGCTCAAAACTGGAGACAAGATCTGTGACAGTTGTCGTAAAGTAATCCAGAAATTTCACTCTGAAGCTGCTGAACATTCCTCTTCACCTTCTGACAGCTATAATGAACAAGAAGCTGAAAGCCACGCTGTTCCATTTGAAAACATTGAAGTATCAACTCCTGAAAAAGAGCATGCTATAGAAGCATTTAACAGAAGTTTACAATTACAATGGCTGGATGAAACACCAATCAAGAAAAAAAAAATACCCTGAAGAGAAATATAAAAAGCCCAAGAAGCATTTCGAGCAAAATTATTAAAGTTAAGTCCTGCGTCGGAACCAAAGGATATTTCATCTCCTGAACCAGAAATTATAAGACAGTTGAAAGAAAATTTTCATTCCACAGAAAATAAAAGCATAGGAATGCAGATATTGAGTACACTACCTAAATCTTGGTCACTGAAACGAATTGAAACAGAATTTAGAGTTTCAAATTTTATGGCCAGAAAGGCTAAAAAGCTAGTAAAAGAAAAAGGTATGTCTTCTCCTGATCCAAAGCCAGGAAACTTTAGACAAAGACACAGCAAATTGTATACAAGAATTTTATGAGAGTGACGATGTAAGCCGCCAAATGCCAGGAAAAAAATACTTTCCATTAAAATAGATAATAAGCGTCAACAGGTACAAAAAAAAAAAATTGCTTCTGAGTAATTTGCATGAATTGTATACTCTTTTTAAAGAGAGATTTCAAGAGAAAAAGGTGGAGTTCTCCAAGTTCTGTGAACTTCGCCCTATGCACTGCGTTCTTGCAGGAGCAAGTGGCACACATTCTGTTTGTGTTTGTACAATGCATCAGAATGTTACACTGATGATGACACAATGCAAGTTACCTGAATTAACAGGAGACACTGTTAAGCCAATAAACTCCTATAAAGATGTCCTTGCAAACATGATTTGTGGAAACCCTACACCTGCATGTTACTTCAGTCAGTGCAACAACTGTCCAGGATTAGAACAGCTCAAGCAACGATTTGAAGATTGTTTTGATCTAAATAGTATAGAAAATGTGACATTCAAGCAATGGATGCAATTAGAGAAGAGGACAGTACTTGAAACATTATCAAAATCCACACAGGAGTTTTTGGACCTGTTGTTTGGAAAACTTCCAGCAATAGCAACTCAACAGTCATGTTACCTAAGACACCTTAAAGACACAGTAACAGAAAATCAATACATTATAATTTGTGACTTTGCTGAAAATTATTCTGTTGAATTGCAAGATGCAGCTCAGGGTTTTCACTGGAACAATGCTCAGGCAACCCTGCATTCTACAGTTATATACTATCGTGATGAGAAAACTCAGAACCTAGGACATGTAAGTTTTGTGATTATATCCTGCCCAATTCACGACAGTATAGCTGTCCATCTGTTTCAGCGTTATCTAATTAATTTCATGCAGTCACATTTTTCTCAAAAACCTGAAAAAATATTTTATTTTTCGGATGGAGCAGCTTCACAATACAAAAACAAGTCAAACTTCCTCAGCTTGTGCTACCACGAGACTGACTTTAATATAAAAGCAGAAGGGAATTTTTTTGCAACAGCACATGGCAAAAATGCATGTGATGGGATAGGAGGTACTGTCAAGCGATTAGCTGCAAAGGCAAGTTCACAACTTGTTTATAATAATCAAATTATGACCCCACACCAATTCTTTGAATGGGCCACTGCTAATATTGCCTCCATTCACTTTCGGTTTGCAACAACAGAAAATTGCAAAGAGGAGGAAATTATCCTTAAAAGTAGAATAGCTTCTGCTAAGACAATAAGTGGTACTCATAAACTCCATTGTTTCATTCCTGCAGGAAAACACAAATTACTAGTCAAAACTTACTCACATTCTGAGCATTTTAAAGAAGAGATATGTGTAACAGATGAAGGGGAAGAGAACATTAGTTTTGAAAATATGGTAGGTTTTGTGATTAGTAAGTACTCAGAGCACTGGTGGTTGGGATGTGTACTTGGTGTGAATGAGGACACAGAAGAGGTAAAAGTGAGCTTCCTGGAGCCGCATGGTCCATCTCCATCATACAAGTATCCTCCATCACCGGATATACTGTTGGTTCATAAATCTGAAGTTTTGTTAAAAGTTGACCCGACAACAGCTACTGGAAGAGTATATAATTTAACAATGACTGAGACAAAGAAGGCAAATCAAGCACTGGCATACAAGTGCGGCAAAATTCAAAAGAAAGAAAAAAAGCAGGATACATATAGAAGATAAAATGATTTTGTAAGTGTAAATATGCACACAGAACCTTATACTGAATTATGAAATGAATTACTTTGGGACACAGTTTCAAATTACTTAGATGTTTATTTTCATTCTTTAACATTCACACTGTTTAAAAGAACAAGTATGACATTTTTTTCCAGTCATGGGTGGAACTGGTAAGTACATCTGGCACATTTCAGTTGCATTGTTCTATGACACTGGCTCTCTCCCTCCCCTGGAACCAGTGGTCCTAAATTAGGGACGGGCGACTGCTTATAGCCCACTGAGTTGCTCACAATGGTCGTTAAACCTTCAATAAAAAAAAAAAAAAAAAACTTTCCTCCGTTTTTAAGCTGAAATGTAAGTACTTATGGAATATTAAATGGATATTTAAGAAAAATACTGGGCAGAAGAAACATTGCAAGAAAATATTATGATTACGGGAGAAATCTTCACTCCAACTACACTGCCAGAAAGTGAAAAAGAACACCAAGAAGGAATTGGTGGACGATCATGAAATTTACATATGTTAATGGGGGTCGAGTTTACGTAGGTGTGATGTTAATTTCGGCACCAACCGGTGAGCACTTATGCCACAGCACGGCATAATATGCAAATTATCGTTGGTGGTATTTAAGGAGTACGGCGAAGTGAATGTAATCAGTCGTCGGCGTACAGACACGTGCAAAGACCCTGAAGAAGCTGCCATGCCTGGAAATGGAAGACGTGTACGATTTCAGCAGTTATCGGACTTTGAGTGAGGTCGTCTAGTCGGACTCTGCGAGGCCGGGTGGTCGTATCGTCGTGTTGTGGAGCAAATTGGATGGGAAGTATCAGTGGTGGTACAATGGTGGCGTAGATGGCCCGAGGAACATTCCCACACGAGAAGAAGTGGAACCGGGAGTCACAGACGGACTGACGAGCGGACTGATTGACACATAAGAAGAGCGGCGTTGTCAAGCAGAACATCCACTGCGATGCAAATCCGAGCTGCCGTTGCACCTGAGGTGACTGTGCGAACAATCCGCAACCGTCTACTGGATGCAGGACTACGTGCACGTGTGCCTCTGGCATGTGTACCTCTGACTCCAGCCCACCGTCAGGAACGGCTGCAGTGGTGTCGCCAACGTCTGCACTGGAGAACGCAATGGCGATCTGTCGTGTTCAGCGATGAAAGCAGATTCTGCTTGGGAGCCTCCGATGGCCGTATGCGTGTTTGCAGACGCACAGGGGAGCGTCTCCACCCTTCTTGAATCCGCCAGCAACACACAGGGCCTACACCTGGTCTCCTTGTGTGGGGAGCGATCAGCTATCACTCCCGTACACAACTAGTTTTTGTACCGGATACGTTAAACAGCACCTCCTACATCAACAACATCATTCAGCCCGTTGTTGTGCCATTTGTAAGGTCGGTCCGTCGTGGTGTTTTCCAGCAAGATAACGCACGCCCACACAGAGCACGTGCAACGCAACATGCACTTCAGGGTGTGAGACAACTTCCATGGCTTGCACGTTCACCGGATTTGTCCCCCATTGAGCACGTGTGGGATTTTATGGGACAACGACTTATCCGGTCTCCACGGCCAGCCACAACCATCCCCGATTTACGCGTCCAGGTTGAGGATGCTTGGAACTCAATACCCCAAACTTACATCCAACATCTGTACGACAGACTCCATGCCAGAATTGCACAGTGTGACGCAGTTCATGACGGTTCAACCTCGTACTAACCATGTTACATGGAAATGTTATTTTTCAGTTTACAGCTGTATTTTGCCATAATGTTGTTTTGATCATGTTATCCTCTGTATCCCGTTATTATGCTGTATAAATTTTGTTGGTATCAGAAGTCTCCTTCTTGGCATTCTTTTTACACTTTCCGCCAGTGTAACTTCTGTTTCCGGAAGATGGAATTCAGTCCTCAAATGGAAAATGACTAACTCTCCCTTTCCCCCAAGATTTCTGTTCAGTTTGTGCATCCATCATGAGAAAGCTCCAAATGATAACTGCTGATTTAATACCGGGCCCAGCGCCGTGCATTCTTTCCACTTAGCTTCTTTTTTTTTTTTTTTTTTTTTTTGATTGGAGGTTTAACGACCACCGTGAGCAACTCAATGGGCTATAAGCAGTCGCCTGTCCCTAATTTAGGGTCACTGGTTCCAGGGAAGGGAGACAGCCAGTGCTGTAAGACAAACACAACATCCATGCCTTACCGGGATTCAAACCCGGACCCCTTTCGGACAAATGATCAGAGGCCATCGCTTAGACCACTGCGCCACCGAGGCGGCCCACTTAGCTTTCAAACAAGCTTAAAGAAATTCCTCCTCCTCAGAAAGAAATAAAAAAAAATAATACGAAAGAAACAGAAAGCTGCATCTGAAATTTGGCCGACATAATATTGGCTTGAAGCAGTGCTTTCTTTCCACTTAGCTTTCAAACAAGCAAAACACATTCTTCCTCCTCAGAAAAAAAAATATATATATAAAAGAAACAAAAGAGTTGCATCACAAGCTTTGTTCAGAGGCTTCAGGCCGATGCTATTGTGGCCTGGCAGCATGCTTTCTTTCCCCTTAGTTTTCAAACAAACAAAACACATTTCTCCTCCCCCTCAGAAAAAAACCAAAAAAAAAAAAAAAACCACACACACACAGAGGTGCGTTATGAACTTGGTTCAAAAGCATCAGGCTACGGCAGAAGAATCACACCGGCCAATGTAATCCTGGGTCATGGCAAAAGAATCACACCGGGCCAGCCTGGCGCCGTGCTTTCTTTCCACCTAGCTTTCAAACAAGTAAAACCAATTCCTTCCCCTTGGAAAGAAAAAAAGAAGAAGAAGAAAGAAAGAAAGAAAGAAAAAGAAAAGAAACAAAGAGCTGCGTCATGAACTTTATTCAGAGGCATCGAGCCAACATTCCTGGGCCACGGTGAAAGAAGCACACTAGGCCGACGTAATCCGGTGTCAGGCGAAAGAAGCACGCCGGGCCTACGTAATCCTGGCCCAGTGCCATTTTTTTTTTTTGCATTCTTTTAAACAAACAAAACAAATTCCTCCTCCTCAGAAAAAAAAAAAAAAGAAACAAAGAGCTGTGTTTCAAACTTTGTTCAGAGGCTTTTACATTGATTAATTACAAAACCAGTAAAACTTCTTTAATAACAGCGAATATTTGAATATCTGTAATTTTTCATTAGTCATCCGTAATTCCAAGGGAAATCCGTAATAATTACAGAGATTCTGTAATGGTTGGCTACTCTGTGCATCCTCTGTAGGAAGCGGCTTCATGGCAGCTTCAATTCTCGAACGATCTCACAAAAGTGGGAACGCAGTCGCGTACATCGCAAATTACAAGAGTGAGAGTTATTGGCAATAACATCACAACGATAGAGTACTCTTTCTTTCTCTCGTTCCATTTTCTTATTTACATGGTACTTGTAAACGCTAGATGATGAATCACTATTCATAGTTTACCATTTATTCTTAAAATTTCAGGATTGCACTCAAATTTTCAGGATATAAAACAAAATTAAGGACATTTCAGGACAAAAAAAAAAAAAAAAAAAAATCAGGAACTTCAGGAATTTCAGGACAACTCCGACCCCTGCACTAAACAACAGGGGAAGTTTTAATGATGATGATGACAATAATAATAACAACTACACATAAATAAATAAAAATATAAAAAGACAACTTCAAGTCGAAAGACGACTTGTAGTCAGAAAAGCATATGCAATGGTAAGGTCACCGTAAATGTCATAGGAATACACAGACAGATGCTCCAAGAACTAAAAAGGTATTAAATTCCAGAGGAATGAATAACTAACACTACAAGTTAACAAATTAATAACATTCAGTGAAGAACATGACATCAAATCAAGTATGTCAACAACTGTGATCAAATGGAACTGATTTTCTTTTCTTTTATAAGGCAGTACATATGTACAGTAGCAAATCTCAAAATGATACAAAGTGCAATGAATAAATAAATAAATAATGAAGTAAATACCTTTTGTGCTTCAACCATGACATAGTCAAAAGGGTTTGGCAATGTCCGCTCCTTCAAAATATAACCAGTCTCATACCCAGGAGAGTTAATTAGCTTGTCAATGCTGTTGAAAAACAAACAAATAACTGAACAAGATAATATTTCTAAAATCAACAAAATTGTTAAACGTTAGCATTAACTTTACTTTTAGGATAAAGGATGAATCATATCAAATGGTTCAAAATATTCTGTCTGATTAAAAAAGAATCAACAGCACCAAAAATTTTGATCATTTCTACATCTTGAGAGAGAGAGAGCGATATACACTGCTGGCCACCCAAAATGCAACACCAAGAAGGACACGAGATAGCAAAGCCAGATTTACTGGACACACAACAACAGATACAAAGATGAAACAATTGAGCTTACAGGCCTGTGCGACTTGCGAAACACGCAGACATCAATAGTTCGTGTGGCCCCCATGGCTGGCAATAATGGCCGCTACATGCTGCAGCATCGAACGAAAGAGGCTTTGGATGTGGGCTTGGGGTATGCGGTCCAGGCTACTTCCACACGTTGCCACAGTTCATCAAGCATAGCCGCGGGTGGTGTTTGCCGGGCCACTCGGTTGTCGATCAGTGACCAGACGTGTTCGATGGGCGACATATCGGGAGAACAGGCGGTCCATGGCACCAGTGACACCTGGTGGACTGTGAAGAATTGTTGCACGATGCGTGCCATGTGCGGGCGCGCATTGTCCTGTTGAAATGTAGCCGCTGGCAGGTCCTGCACGTAAGGGAGGACTACAGGCTTCAAAACGTCGGAGATGTAGCAGTGGCTGTTGAGTGTACCAGCGATGCATACCAGAGGGGTGCGGGTGTCATATCCAATTGCGCCCCAAACCATAATGCCAGGTGCCGGACTGGTATGGAAATGCATAATACAGGCGTCATACAGTCTCTTGCCGCGGATATGACCATCGTGGTGTTGCAGGCAGAAGCGGGATTCGCCAGAGAAGACAATGTCGTGCCATTCCGTAGTCCAGGTGCGCCGTTCAACAGCCCACTGCCGCCGCACTCGCCGGTGGTGTAACGTCAATGGTAATCGGAGCAATGGCCGCTGTGCGAGAAGTCCCCGCTCCTGCAGACGACGTCGAACGGTACGTGCTGACACAGGTTGTTGCGCAACACACTCTAATTCCTGCGCTGACATTCATGATGTGGCAGTGCGAGTCGTCAATGTCCGCCGCACAACATGCCGGTCCTCTCTTTTGGTGGTGTGCCACGGCTGCAGCAATCACTCATGTCGGTCCATCCATCCCTATTGCACCCACTGAATCCATACTTGCATCACTGTGGCTGGATGTCGTCCCACACGGGCACCGATGTCTCGGTACGATAAACCGCTGTTGCGATAAGCCACTATTTGACCTCTGTCGAACTCCGAAATGTGCTGGAATGACTTCCGTATTCTGCGACGAGGCATCAGGAAGCTTCCCACGCACAGGTCCGGCAGCACAACACACATCCACTACTTACACCCCGCCTTCTGTGCACCTTTATGATAGTGCTTCTCGGTGGCATGCCGGGCGCACATGATTTGCATACGCCCTGCAATGCTAATCGTTTGCATGTACTCTCACGGGCGACGCATGCTACAATTTTCAGGCCAATCAGATGCTTCCTTCTTGGTGTTGCATTTTGGGTGGCCAGCAGTGTGTATACACAACACAATGTAACTATTTGAGAACAAAGATCTTGTTGTCTGTACTCACCATTCAGGTTTCAAATAACAGAACAGATAAAATTGGATTCTTGAACCCAGATGATGTTTCATGTGGTTATAAAACAACAACAACGTAATCAGCAATTACTGTTTTAATACCGATGTCAAGTAACATAACAGATCAAACTTGTTTCTCAAATCCAGATAGTACTTTGGGTGAATGCACAAGATGGAACACAATCTGTTATTATTGTTTAATAAGACTTCTATAAAAGAATATGAGAAAGTTCAGGAGAGGGAAGGCACTTCTTTTTCAAATGGTATGGAAGATTTAGAGACTGGATGAATCTGTGAAGTCCAGCACAATCCACAATGAATACAGCAATGGATTAGTGTAATATACATAAAACACATAGGCCTATTATGATTCTTTAGAATAATTTATTTCCTTCAGAAAATGTTGATGATGCTTTCTTTATCATGTCTTTTTACTTGACGTGACACTAACACATATCAACATTTCTGGATTCAGTGCCTGTTAGTTCAAAAAGAGAAATAATTCAAAAATTATTATTATAAAATTAAAAATGCCTACACTCCATATCTATTCAATTACTATTCTTTTTTTCTATGAATTCATCACCACAATTTTGGTTTAGTGTTGCAGTACCTAACACTAAACCAAAATTGTGGTGATGAATTTCAGTGAAGCACAAAGTACAAGCATAATAGAAAACATTATATTGATGTCAGATCTTAACACAATATTTATGGTAGATCCTGAAAATATAAGAACTTCAGATATGATTTTCAAATGATATACTCTCACAGGATATAGGCTCTTTAAAACACACTGGGCACAATAAAACTAAGCATTATGCCAGCACAAAGGAATCGGTTATATGATTCTAACTCAATCTTTAAAAGTTTACAGAAATGCAAAAGTCAAGAGTTGTTTCAGGCTGTGTAGATGTCAACAATGACATCAATACATTAGAATATATATGTTCAGTAGAATATACAAGGACTATTCCATAAGAACAGAGTAATTTTTTTGAGTTGACAACAGTGCGAAGAGGAAAAATAACCACGCAGATGACTAACTGAATTAAGGAAGTATCTATGGCAACAGTTATTAGCTATGGCAAACATTTCTGGTTTTGTTATTACGCAGTTGTTTAAGGTACTTTGCATTTCGCCATACAGCTATTAAGGTGAGTGATTCAAAGTTATAAAGTGAAATGTGTTGTGCGCTAAAATTTTGCTATCGCTTGGGTAAAACGGCTTCAGAAACAGTTGATTTAATGAAAAATGCTTACAAAGATAAATGTTTGGGTGAGTCAACAATTTTTACATGGCACCGTGATTTCAAAAAGGGCGTTTGTCGGCAGAACTTGCTCCTAGGTCTAGTCAACCTGAAAGTGTTGTTATGGAACTTATTGTTAACTGTTTTTGTGCAATCCTGCAAGAAGATCGACGAATGACGTGTGAAGACATAGCGGCATCAACTAATATTTAAAAACGTCAGCATTCCGCATTCTATGCAAGCAATTACTGCTGCATCATGTGTGTTCCAGATGGGTACCTCATACCTGATGAGAGAACAATTGTTAACCAGAGTTCAGGTGTGTCATGAGTGGAAACAAATGATTACAAAGGATCCAAACTTTCTAAACACAGTAATAACTGCCGATGAAACATGGGTCCACTATTTTGGCCCCCTCATGAAGTACGCAACGAGTGTCTGGAAACACATAGGCTCGCCTCCTCCAAAAAAAGTCCGCCAAACCAAATCAGAGGAGAAGGTGATGATGATAATTTTCTTTGATCATAAAGGTGTAGTCTACCAGCATGCCATCCTCCACAAATTACTGTCAATGATGAGTATTAACATTTCAGTCTTGAAGTGTCAGCAATGAAACATATCGATTAAGCAACTGGAACTGGTGGGCAAGTGGACCCTACACCGTGATAACGCCCGCCCACATGTGGCTGCTTCTGTTCAATAAATTCTTATGAAATGCAGTATTGAAATCATGCCACAACCTGCCTGCAGTCCTGACCTCACCCTGTGTGATTTCGGGTTGTTTACAACAATGAAGGAGAAGTTTCTTGGCGCAACATTCAACACAGATGCTGATGTTATTCAAGCTGTACATGGGTCGCTAAAGCAGCTTCCACAAAATGCCTTCGCCACATGCTTTGAAAAGTGGATTGAACAACGGGACCGTTGCATATCATCCGAGGGAAAATACTTTGAGAAAGAATATAATATATTTTGCTGTACCTATATTTCTTCATTTTGTGTTATTTTACTCTCAGTTTTTATGGAACAACCATTGTATATGTTATCTATATGAAAAAATAAGTTTATTTTAACTGTGTTAATAATATAATGGATAAATTGTATTGCACTATATATAACTTATCCATTACATTAACACATTTTAAAATAAAGCATATGTTTATTTAAAATGTGTTAATATAATGGATGAATTTTATTATATATATATATACTGTATATACACTATATTGACAAAAGTCACTGGACACATAGAAGAGAAACACAACATAGCATTTATTGGCATACATTAGTATGGTGTCAGTCCACCTTTGGCCTTAATGCATGCACTGAACCTTCGAGACATGCTTCCGACAAGGTTTTGGAACACAGCGATAGGTATGCGCTTCCATTCAGTACATAATGCTGCCGCTAACTGTTGCTTAGTAGTAGGTATTGGTTCCAAACTTCTTATGCGGTGCTCTAATTCATCCCCCATAGGTGCTCTATGGGATTAAGATCAGGCTTCTGTGCTGGCCAGTCCACACATGACACAGAATTGTTGTCAAACCATGCCGTAACAGTCCTTCCTTTATGGCTCGGTGCATTATCCTGCTGGTACCAACAAGGCTTGGTTCCATAGTATTACCACAGAGTTGGTAGGGCATGATTGTCCACAATATCGAAGTAGACGTGCTTGTTAACAGGTTTGTCCACGATAACCAATGGGCCGGGACCATACCACGAAAAACACTACCACACGAGTACACTGCCAGCTCCAAACTTGACCGTAGGAACAGTACACTGTGGTAAATAGTGTTCCCCCGGCTGCCACCATACCCACACACGGCCATCAGAATGACTGATCGTGTATCTGGATTCATCAGTCCATAGGACCCATTTCCATTGATCTACGGTCCACGACAAATGTTCTTTACACCATGCTAAATGACGAGTAGCATTCCGAGTGAAGATGAAAGGCTTATGAGAAGCCGCACGACCATGGTAACACAGGGAATGAAGTTCTCTGAAAATGGTACATGTACATACCGAGGTTCCAGCATTTTTACTCACCTGTACACTGAGGTCTTGTGCAGTAGTACTCTGTTGATTAGCTGTAACGACTCTCCTGAGGCTTCGACGTCCTTTATCACTGATTTTCTTTGGTCTGCCGGTACATTTTGCTGCTTCAGGCACACTATGTGTCTTCCACTTATTCAGTACATCCAAAACAGTTGACTTGGGTATGTATAAAAGCCTCTTGGTTTCTCTTATGAACAATCCACTAATATAACACCCAACAATCTTTCCTTTCTCAAAGCCAGCTCTCTCCTGCCGCAACATTTTCACTTAACCTCACAGTGTGATATGATCGGGGTCAGCTGCAGGCTTGTTTTTATGCTGTTTGCAGCTGTACCGCACATCTTAACAATGCAGCAGATCCGTTCATTTGCTTTTGAAGTGGTATCCGGTGACTTTTGTCAATATAGTGTATATCATCATCATCATTGTCAACCATTATCAATCTACTGCTGGACGAAGGTCTCCCCAAGTTTCTTCCACAACGGTCTGTTTTGTGACAATCTCCTCCATGTCATTCCCGCATACTTTCGAATTTCATCTGCCCATCTCCCATGTGGTCTTCCTCTGGGCCTTTTCCTGTCCCTCAGAATCCAATCTAAAATTTCAGCTGTCCATCGATGGTCTGTCCTTCTGGCAATATGTCCAGCCCATTCATTACCATTTCAGGGATTTTACTCTGGATCATGATGTCTTCCGCTCTTGTCATTTTCCTGATCCACGAGTTCCTCTTTTTATCTCTCCTGGTTACACCAAGCATGCACTTCTCCATGCTTCTTTGAGTTGTCTGTAGTCTTTGTATGTCTCTTTTAGTTAAGGTCCATGTCTCTGCACCATACGTAAGCCCTGGAAGGATGCATTGATCAAACACTTTTCTCTTAAGACATAATGGCATGTTGCTCTTAACAATTGTAGTGTTTCTTCCAAAAGCTCCCCAGCCAAGTTTTATACGCCGATTAGTTTCTTCACCAGTGTGACCCTCACTTGATACCTGCTGTCCAAGATAAATGCAGGTATCGGTTTTCTCCAGCATTCCCCCATCAATCAATAAATCTTCATTTCTTGTAAAAGCATTGTACACCACTTTGGTCTTCTGAAAGTTTATTTTTAATCCCACTTTTTTACTCTTACCAGCAAAGTTCCTGGATCATACTCTGAAGCTCTGATAGGGTAGTTGCAAAACTGACTATGTCATCAGCAAAACAAAGGTGAGTTAGATAATCTTCATTAATCTTTATCCCTTTGCTTTCCCAGTTCAGTGATTGAAATACATTTTCCAATGGGGTATTAAAGAGTTTGGGAGATATAGTGTCACCTTGTCTCACTCCCTTTCCAATTGTTATGGGTGCTGTATTCTCAAATAGCCAAATCTTTGCACTTGCATTTTCATAGATGTTACTAATAATATTAATGTATGCATCTTCAATATCACAGGATTTCAAAGCCATTGTAACTGCTGATGGTTTTACCGAATCAAAGGCCTATTCATAATCGATAAAAGCCATGCACAATGGAAGTTCATATTCCCTCGCTCTTTCAATTAGTTCTGTCAGTACGTGGATATGATCTATAGTGTGCTGTAGCCACTCCTGAATCCAGCTTGTTCTCTCAGTTGAGCCATGTCCAGTGTTACCTTCAAGTGGTATGAAAGAACTTTAGTGAAGATTTTATAAACCATTGATACTGAGATCCTCAATGTCACCTTTTTTACGTAGCAGGATCATTAATGCATTGTTCCAATCCTCAGGAATCTTGCCTTACTTAAGGCATTGAGTAAAAACTAGGGTGAGTACTGTTTTAATTTCATATATATATATATATATACTAAAATGTATCCATTATATTAACACACTTTAAATAAACATATTTTTGCATTCTTTTAAGAAAATACATGTTGTCAATTCATAAAAGTGGTACTGATATAACAAGTCAGAAAATTGTTTCAGGAAGGGAACCATGCTGAAATTTTGTGAACTTTTCAAATAACCTCCTAATTCACTTACAACTTACTTAGTCAGAAGCAAGGACAGCCAGAGGAAAAATCCAAAAGTGATCCCAACAACTCCAAAAATAATGCTGAATATACGAAATGCAGGCCTCAGCTTCTGAAAAAATGAATTCTGGGAAGATTCCAAGTAACTTTCTTGGCGGTTCAACATACGTTCCTCTTCTTGCAATTCCACAAGAGTTCTGAGTTCCCGAGAAGACAGCTTCTTGCCTCGGAGTTGCTATTCAAAACAACAACAAAATTATTTAGATCACCATAAGTAGCACATACACAATTAATTTTGGTGTTTAATGATATATTTAAACAATCTGACTCACATCACATGATTTTAATATAGTACTTCTCCTTCATGCTGTAATATCCAACCAATAATAAAAAATATCTTGAATTATTAATTATATTATAAATACACCACCAAATTACCTTACTAAAATCTTTTATTGTACTATAAATAAGAAATGTTATTACAGATTTCAATGGCAATACTTAACAAATATGTGCTACAATCAATACAAAGCAACATCATAGATTTTTTTTTCTTTTTTCTTTCTAGAATCAGAATATTTTGCCTTAAGGTACTGTAGTTTCAGTTATATAATCAGCAGATCACCTTTTAAATACACAGTTGACGTGGATTACGAACATCAAATAGATGTCATCGCTCTCACACAGAAAAATTCTCATCGGCCGCCACCGGGAATCGAACCCAGGGTCTTCAGGCAGTTGGTTTGGCAGTTTGTCGTATGTGAGTCTGGAGAATTTCGAGGCCACTGTGGTGCAGTGGAAGCATGTCCGGTGCGTAACTGGAAGACCCTGGGTTTGATTCCCGGTGGCGGCCGATGATAATTTTTCCCTGACTCACTTATAAACGTGGAAAGAGCGATGACTTCTATTTGAAGATCACCTTTTTAAAAAGTTATAAATTTAGGCTCTGCAAATAATACCTTATCGTAAAAACAACAACAACAAAAAATGCCACACATCATTCTTTAAAACATCCACACTTCAATCTTTAAAATATCCACACTTCAATCTTTAAAATATCAACACTTCAATCTTTAAAATATTCACATCAAGACAGGTAATATAATTGAAGAAATGTATAATTCTACATTTCTTCTGTTGTTACCAAAAATGTGTTAACAACAGAAACAATGTAGTACAATATGAATGTAACAATCCACAAAGTAGTTGGAAAGAAGATTTTTATTTTTTACTATATGAGCATTTTGACAGAACATATGATGCAATGAAGGCGGTACTATTTGCTCTCCCAAAAGATTATGTGATGTGGGAAACTCAGCGGCATACACATTTGTGGGTGTTCCTGAGCTATCTCACAGCATGCAATCGTAACTGTCGGTAATCACTTTGTGAACCTCATTTGTTAGTTTTTCTGTATGAATCTCATTCGGCAGTTTTTGTTGCTCTAATTGCATTAGTATTGGATTTTGCTCTCTTTTCATTTGACACATTTTCAGAGATGCCAAAAAACACGGATTGTCTGTAGTTTCTACAGAATTTTAGATCTAACCACAGAACCAAGTAAATGCTGAAAAAACTAGGTATTCTTACCCCTTATTCACTTGAAAGCAACACAAAGATACTTGAAGAATTAGTTACTTATTTTAGTAACATAATTTCCCTCTCATGTCTGTGGAAATCCTGTGAATTGAAATTTTTCTGTCAGAAATTACAGTTTGGGATCCACATCACACACATACAAGTTATATTGCTATTTTTCTTTCTTTTCTGAATTTCAGTGTATGGATTATAAAGAAGGAAAAATATTTTTTTCTCTTAATTTCACAGTCCACATATTATATGCCAGCAAGGTGTTCATAATATTACTAACATTTCAAGACAACTTTGACTCTCAGAAGACAGACATCCTCTGCTTACAGATATTGCTGTCTCATACATACACGTCACTAAGCTGTTCTCTGAAATTCAGAAACCAGCTCCTCAACGAAAACTCATTTGCAAGATTAAAGTTCAAAACTGATGGAACTCTAGATTTTACTTACTCTTGATGTATCAAACATCTCCATTTACAGCGATCTTGGCACACTACTCGAGCTTCAATGGCATCCATAACTGCCAACTTTCAGAAACCGAAATCCATAAACAAAATTTGATATATTCGATGAAAATTTTAATCGATATATTCAATGAAATTACTTGTCGCGCATATTGATTAAATGTACCGAACACATCGATTAAAAAATGATATGTTACCTAAATCAGGGCTGGAAAAATAAGCTCCAGATCTAGGAGCCAGTTCCAAAATTTAGGAGCCAGGTGAAACAAAAGCAAATTTCAAAGTATCATGCACAAATGTAATGCATGGTGATGTCGGAACAAAGAGTAATAATATAAGTATCTTGAGCACTGCCTATTATCCAAACTACTTATTGCTAAATGAAATTCGAATTTGGTCTATAAATCTCAGGGTTCTATAGTTTTGATAAAAATCTAAACATAAACCAGTGGTCCACTGAAGCTGATGGATCAAATTTATCCAGTGCCGGTCCATTCAGGCTGATCATCATTAGGTTACACAAACTGCCAATTTCCACATTTGATCTGAAAATTGTTTTTTTTTTTTTTTTTATTAAATGCGCACTGTTGAAACTGGCAGCACAGCAACTATGGCCATCAGCTTTGCAAAATACTTGAAATCTCTCCTTGTGGATCAGAACTTTTTCTAGCAGCTTGTGAAATTTCATTCCTTGCCTGATAACCTTAAATTTGTACCACTCACCTAGCAAACTGAGTAGTGTGGTTTCAAGAGATTCGTCGAATCCAAGCTGTTTATGGAAGTGTTTACCCTGTGTTATTTGTAATGTCCTCATTCCAAAAATTTTCTGTTATTTCCTGTTGGACACATAAATGTGTCAAAGACCTTTGCACACTAAAGATAAGTTCTTCTTCTGTGAACGCTTCCAGACAGTCCTAGAAACCATTCCTCTAGATATTTGATGCCAAATTCCAGAAGCTTCTCCTTATCTATTTGAAATGAAGAATTGGCCTTATTGTCAAGCCCATGCAGCTGCACTTCTTGATGTATTCCTGTAAGAGTTGTATTATTAACAAAATTATCTTCATGATGGCCAGGTGCATCCTTCATTATCTAAGGTGTTGAAATGGCATTTTTAACATGAAGTTCCACTGCACTAAAGATAAGTTCTTCTTTTTCAAATATGAGGAACAAATTCTTAAACACAGACAGGAAATCTAAAAGAAAGTGCAGCATGATTACAAAACTGAAATCTTTAATCTTTCAACTTTTTCAGAAGGCCCTTTGCAACTGCTGAAGCCTTGATTAAACTTTAACTCCCTCATTTGAAGGATGTTTTTCCTGATAGACATTATGCTCTGCTCTTACTATTTCCTGCAAAATTTTTTTTTTTTTTTTTTTTGCTGTACTAGGGGCCTCACCAGGTGATTATTTTGGTGATCGATCTGAAGGGGGAAGGGTCATGTCAACTTTGGAAACCAGTAATTTTGCCTCATTCAGCTTGATTTATAAAACAGGAATCCATAAGTAAGATTTTTGTTTGAACCCCAATTTGTGAATTGACCGCAGTTTAAAGAAAAATTTGGTGAATTTATGAAAATGTGATTGGAACATTTTCATTGGCATAATTAAACCCCATAAAATTGAAGGGAGAAAAACGGCAAGGGTTCTTCTAAAGCAAAAAAAAAAAAAAAAAACTTTTCACCTCATCAAAGCGATCGTCAGCATCCGGAATACCGTGTAATAAGACTTTGGAAACGAAGTAGTGGGGCGTTAAAAATACATAAAAATCTGGTTTTAGAAAAATAAATCCCAGATAAAGCTATCTGGAAGTAAAAAAGATAAATAAAATAAAATGCAACCGTCAATTTCTGAAATGCACGGCCTCGGAAACGGACGGGAATGTTGCAAACGAATTTAAAAAAAAATAATAATAAAGAGAAAGAATAAGCAAAAAAAAAAAAAAAAAACGCCTTATCAATCTAACTGAATACTAAAGTGAAGCTATCTGGAAGCAATAGGAAAAAAAAGTTGCGACGTCAACTTAAGGAATGCCGACGGCCGCGGAAACATAAAACACTTTAAAAATATGGTATGGATCTTGTAATAAAAAAGAAATCGCCTTAATTTAACTTTCAGTTAGATTAAAATTTAGGGCTCCATGCAAAAAAAAAAAAAAAGCGAAAAGTTGCTACCTTTAGCTTCCGAAATGTTTTTATGCACTTTTAACCACCACGCACATCAAAAATGTGCGTGGTGCGTTAAAAGTGCATAAAAATATTGCTTCCGAGATTCAAAGCTCAAGAAAAGCAATTATATCTCATCAAGTTGAAGTTACCTGTTTGAAAAATATGGAAGAATAAAAGCTAAAATAAAATGGGTGAGGGATCTATCGATTACAGCTTAACATCTTAAATGGGAGCCAACGCTAAAACTGCGTGAAAATTTGCCTTCCTTTGTTTTAAAATTTGAAGAAATCTAAAAAGCCATTAACGAAAAACAGTCTGACATTTCCAAGATCTGCGATGCCATCACCGCGTCACACTGTTTCCGCTCCTGGGCTGGCAGCTAAATCGAACCGTGTGATCTTCAGTGCTTCCGCGATCTGATAGGTTAGTCACGTGACTCGGAGCGTAGCCTACGCTTGGAGGGTTTCATCGCGTTTCTCTGCTTGAAACACACGGATCACGATAAAAGCTGACAGAATTTATAAATGCGATCAAAGCAGAAAATTTCAGAGTTTGATTTCATTAAATTACAATTTGCTGAAGTTACATTTTGCATCTATAAACTCAAAGTAATGACTGCAAATTACGAAATTTGAAGTAAAAAGTTGGGCGCCAGGACCAAATTTCTAGGCACCCGGTAATTTTCCAGCACGGACCTAAAACAAGTATCACCTTTTAATTGATATGACTGCAGATGTTTAAATTTATTGGCACGTTTATTTCGATTAATATAGAATCTACACATAATTTCTCATTACTATGCTATCATTATGATCTATATTTAGTGCAAATTCTAGGCTATATTATGATCTATAAAGAGATAAAAATTTATTTTTATGGAAGTTTGCATCTAAAGGGAAGGATGTTCCACCCTTTGACTCCCCAAATCCAATAGGATTGTATCCCATGCTGTCACGGGACAAACTAAAATGTTTTCAAAAACGAACCATTTTCATGCTATGTTTATCTTACAGAGAGATGGACGATGAGACAGTCAAATAAAAAAAATTAAATAAATGAGTGACTGAGGGACACTAATTGGTAAATTCACAACTAAAAATGAAGCGAACAAACATTTTGCACGAATCGCATCCAGTTCATTATTAACTGTTCACAAAGGAAGTTATAATTTCATATTTTTTTCCCATGCAGTCAACATTAGATTTATGCTTTGCACTAGAAATATGATTAGTAATATCATTCCTTTCACTACGCAAAATGCTGAAATTACATCAACACATAGTGCAAAATGCATATTTTTAATTTTTTGAAGATTTTGCAATACACAGGAATTCCGCAGAACATGCATCACGGAACGTTTGATAGTACTCCCCCCCTTTATATTGCTGCTCATCGCAAATCACTAATATTAAATTTATTGACACTTAAAAAAAAAATGCAAGTAAAACTGCTATAGTAAAACAGTAACAGCTTAAAGAGATGTAATTTGCAGAAAGAAAATAGTACCCCAACATATTAATTGAATCAAGCCAAGACATTTTTATGCACGTTAACGAGTGACGAACAAAGTACGGTTGGAAAGTGTAGAAAACTTACTGACTAACAGACCAGCAAAATAAATCATTATTGGAGAAGCGCTGGCTCGAATGAACATTGGACTTACTTTTTTCTTTTATTTCCTCTTATAGTAGCATTCTTTCTTTATGTCAAATTTATTGCCGGAGAAGTTGCAAAACCATGCGCCAATAAATTTTTAATTTTACAAAACTGGCAGCTTTTGCTTAATTTCGTCATGTTGGGTATTGATCTGGGTTTAAAAATTTCATAGATTTAAAAATCCATTTGAATTTTTTTCTACAATAACTATGTTCTGAGACAGCATTTTGAACTGGGAGTAAATAAAGACATGTGCTCCAATGCAAGACACACCACATGCTGGCCTACTGAGCAGTTGCGACCTGGGGCACGAACAATGCATTATCTGAAAAGGAGAAGGGGGAAACATAGCGAGAGAGAGAACCAAGCCCAAGGTTAAACAAGACGAGTTGGTTGGTGCAGTTCAGTTCATGCGCTGTGCAAGTTTTAGTGTTTGAAACAATGCAAAACAATAAACCTAAAATGTGGGAAAACTGTGGCAAATGTTCCCACATAAACACATGTAACTGAAAAGTTATTCGTAACTTACATCGGTGCTTTACTTTGAATGGATTAAGTTAAATAAAAAAAGTTTTAATAGTGGGTATCAAATCATCCAAAAAAAAAAAAAAAAAGATCTCGTAGAATCACCAATTCCGTAAAATTAACATTTTACCCGTAAAACAAAAAAAAGTCACATTTTCGTAAATTTTACAGGTAAATTTTAAAACCTAGCAGGTATCCATCACACATTTATTTCACGCACAACTTTTTTTACTTCATACTCATTATCTTTTTCTCAAGTAGACATATTCCTGAATCTGGTTCTTCCACGACTACCTAGGCCTTCCTCTAATTTTCCTGTCACTCAAGTTGAATAAATTCTCCAAGTGAGCATCACACCACTCATTCTTTCGCTATGGCCAGACTACCTAAGAATATTTTTCTCCACTTTACTCTAACAACATTTTGCTTCACATGACAAATCTGCAACACATCTTTGTTCCTCACATGATCAGAACATAACTTGCACCCATGCCCACAAATAAGACATCTCTTCTGCACACAAACAACTCCTACATCTCTTTGCAGGACCCAGGTTTCACTGCAGTATATCACAGTACAAACAATTACATTTTCACACACAGTCATCTCAGACTCTTTTAAGAACCAATCAATTTTATGAGATCCTCCTAAAGCAGTTATGACTTTCAAAGATTAATTAACTTGTCTACTAATTTCACCATCTAATCTGTTTTCTCTGTCAAACATTCTTCCTAAATATGCAAATTCCTTCACTTGGCCTATCTCTGTGCCAGTTACAATGATTTTGCATTCAGTACTAACGGTTCCTTGCTCAAAAACTATAACTTCGGTTTTTTCCTTATTTATACTCAATCTGAATTGCACACAGTCTCATATAATGGAAAAATAAAAATATACCCAAATGACAAGCAGATAAGTTATAAAGGAAGTTGCTAACAAAACTAGACTAAACACACTTGAAAGCATTGCTTAGAAGGCAAAAATGTTTAAATTTCACTATTAGGCAATGCATCACACAGCTTGTCACTTAAGTCAGGGAAAAAAAAAAAAAAAAGACCAAAGAAAACACAACTGAAAAATGCAAAGGCTGGTCCACCTATTAATGGTGGAGCTACAGTTTCCTTCAGAACTCAATCTCGCAACTATGGCTTAAATATGCAATGATTGAAAATTTAAAGAAAAAATGTTTAGTAACACTTTTCGGTTATCTATTAGCAATGATGTTGCACATAGCTATGTATCTTCCGGTAAAAACAAAAATGTTTCATTCAATCAGCAACTAAATATGGAAATAAATTCCTAAATATGCAAATTCCTTCACCTGGTCTATCTCTGTGGAATACGTGCTCAATGTTTGATAATGATCTCCATCCCTTCAATATCAAAAAAAGAATTTTAACTCCAGAGATACACAACAGCAGAGTGCCAAATTTTGTGTCTAACCTGGATTAAGGTGGGTGACCAAGATAAAATATCACAAATAACCATATAAAAGAAAGATAAATAAACACACACTGCACTTAGCTCATCTTTATTATAGGTTTTTCCATAAAAGCCTTAACCACACCCAGTTTGCTACATCTCTGCAGCTCTCTGTGAGCCTCTTACTATCTCTGATGAAACATATTTCACAGTTTTAGGGATGATGTCCAGCTCTGTGAAGTTACAGGACAATGAATAATCTTACAATATTTACCTTCACGTGCTCACAAATGATTGGCTGGTGCAATTTTAGCTTTAATTAAGAATTCAATCACTGAATCATTGACAAATTCTTTATGCTTACTGTTTCCCAGTCATAACTGATCATCATAACAAATTGAGCTGATGAACTCCAACAACTGATATCCAGTGTTTTTTTGTTATTGTTTTTTTATTGGAGGTTTAACGACTACCGTGAGCAACTCAATGGGCTATAAGCAGTTGCCCGCCCCTAATTTAGGGCCACTTGTTCCAGGGAAGGGAGAGAGCCCGTGCTGTAAGAAAAACACAGCATCTATGCATCACCGGGATTCGAACCCGGACCCCTTTCAGACGAATGATCATAAGCCATCGCTTAGACCACTGTGCCACCGGGGCAGCATCCATCCACCTGGTTGTCTTGACATCCAATCACTTTTGCACCAAAATGAGTGCAAAATTAATTTAATGTCCTCTATATATTTTTTATCATTGGCTTACACAGAGCGGTGATGATGATGATGGTCAAAACACACAATAACAGATAACTAATTGAAGGTAAAGTTGATCACACTTTGTTATGGTAGAAGATTATGACTTTTAAACACGCAATTCAGACATCTCTGATTTGCGTGTATTTTTCACTAGATAGTGTGGAAGAAATATTCTTCACATATTATGGGAAAATTCATCTGAATTATTAACACAGCAATGAGACATTGCTGAATTGCATGTATTTTTCACTCAGATACTTGGGATTTCATCGCTGGGTGGTGAAACGGATAGCATGCTCGAATGGAAATCGGGAGAAATGGGTTCGATTCACATTCCAGGAAGATGTAATTTTCAAGTTTTCTGACATGACAGTTATGTGAGAAACAGCAAAAATATATGCAATTCAGAGATGTCTGATTGCTGTGTTAATAATTAAGTTTTACACAGCTTATAACTTTTGACCTTAACTTAGGTCTTTATCACAGGACTGACATTGGTTTCCAGATCCCAAGTTAAAATGTGTGTAATAATTATTATTGCCAGAATCCAGAATAGATCTCCAGATCATTGGGGTGTAAAGTGGAGACTCTGGATTGCAAGTCTTTGGTGAAAAAGAGATTTCCATGCTTTCACAGTAACATAGAGCAAACTGATTCTCCACAGGAACGATGCATTTTGTTTCATTCCAGTGGGGAATTGCAGAAATATCTTTCATTGTCAAAATAGACAAGACAGTATTTGGAAACATGTTTTTTATGTTCCAAAATTCTGTTGTAAATGCTTCTGTACATAATTCCAATGTAAAAACCATCGCCTGTGGAAGAAGATAACGGAATGAGGTAAAACACCTGGAAGATCAAGATTTCCAACTTTGTCCCTATCACATCGTAACAGCTTAATGACATTATAGGGGGAGGGTCATCTGAATATTATTAACACAGAAGGCTAGAAGGTAACCAAATTTTCTGAATAGTTTTTGTAGCTTATAAGCAGAGGAAGGATGGTATGGAACAGACCTGGAGAATTTCAGGTTATCAGTCTTTTGAGAATGGACGCATGTAATTTTAAATTTATTTTCCTATTTCTTCATAAGGTTGTTGACTGTAAGAAGGGAAAGGAAACCATGTGAAGTTGCTAATGCACAGTTTTTGAAAATGCTTCTTGAAGAGAAGATTAAAAATTCTCAATAGTTTTAATTTTAAAGTTATTTTCAAACCCATAAACAAGATAAATTTTTTCGGATCGAAAGATTACGTCGAAGACATAAATTCCTGGGGAATTTATCAGATACCTTCTGAATGTGGACTTTCATATATAGGACAGATCAGCAGGGCTTTAAATTTCCGTGTGAAGGAACACAAGACCTATGTATGGAATTGTGAACTGAAGAAGTAGTCTATAGCCCAGCATTGTCACGAAAAGAACCACAAATTTCTGTTTGGAAACACTACGCTCATTGATAAACCCGATTCAATGATTAAGCTTAATGTATTAGAAGCTTTTCACTTATACCGGTACTCTTCACTGCTTGCCAACGACATGACATCGACTCCATTTCTTTCAAGCGCGTAGAAACAACTCACCAAAAACCGTGACCATCAGAACTATGATGTTATAATGATTTGAATGTATGCGCTCCATTCGTCCTGATGAAGCCGAGCCAGAAGCTCTGCAAAACTATAGTCAATGCTAATAAAGCTTTTAATTGTGAATAAACGTTGATAATTTATTCTTAATCTATTTTGTTGTTTTCTTCGCTATTTTTGGTGAGTTTTATAGATGGAAATTTTTCAGTTGTGGAGTTAATCAAGTGCTCTAGTTCAGACTCAGGATGGAGCCAGGTAATGAAAATGTCATGAATGTATCTCAACCATAGGGAAGGTTGAAATGGGTGGTGTGTAATTATAGTTTCTTCAATTTGTTGCGTGTAAATCTCTGCAAGAAGGGGAGAGACAGGTGAACCCATGGGAAGAGCAGTTTGTTGTTTGTAAAAGGTTATGTTGAAAACAAAACAACTATGCTCTTGGATGGTATAGAAATTATTGTAGAGGTCGTTGATAAGAACACCAGGAGGTTCGTACTGTAGAATTAATTTCTTCGTGAGGAAAACGTAGGACTTGAAATACGGAACTGAAGTGAACAAAATTTCCACATCAAGAACTATCTCCCACAGGCAATGGTTTTTATGTCGGAAGGATGTACAGAAGCATTAACAACAGAATTTTGGAACATAAAAAAAAATGTTTTGAAAGGTAACCCAAATACTGCCTTGTCTGTTTTGACTACGGAAGATATTTCTGCAATTTCCCACTGGAATGAAGCAAAACGCAACACTCCTTTTGAGAATCGGCTTGAGATTCAGTTTATCTTTCTACCTTGAGGTCAGATTTTAGCTCACGCATATGCAGATGGACTTTCATAACTACACCACGTTTCATCAGTGTCATGGTCGTTTCTTATGTTCATCTAAATCTGAATAATATGTAATAATAAATATTGTTTTTGAAAAACTAAACAGTCAAAATACTTACTATTGCTGCTAAATAGTTTAGTAAATATTTACTTTTATGACTTACTTATCTTCTTTAATTGGTTTTAGGACAATAACATTCATTAATGCAGCTACCTAAGTACCACTTAAAGTCAGGAATCAGTAAACTTTATTGTTTGTTGTTAGGATTTAATTCCACTTTATTAAATGTACCAAACTGTGGCTCAGTGTGGTAGTGAGTGATGCAAATAAATGCAATATGTTGTACATAAATAAATGCATACACTTCAATCACTTATTTTGTTTACCACCCACAAAGATCTTGGCATGCAAAAGATTCACATAATAAATTATCTACAAAGAGTACCAGGGTACCATCTCGTTTTTTTTTTTTTTTTTTTTACAAATTCACATAACTGGTAGCTATATGAGTGATATACTATTCAAAAATTACTAGAACCAGATAACTGAACATTTCGATTACATTAATGAGGTCATATAACTGACAGCTACTGTAACTTATATAACATTCAAAGTGTGACATTTTTTTTGCTTTGTCCATTTTCATAATGTTCAAAAATTTTCTGCATAATAAAGTCTATAAATTTGTTTACCACATTATTACCATATTTACAAAATACAAGAGTCAGACCTTAACACAAAATAAATATACAAAATTTATATAAATATTTTGTGTCTTCAAATTTTCATGGAGAATGAAAACAAGTTACAGGCAACAGTTTTCAATGATTCATTGTCAAGACATAATAAAAAGTCAGATACATGAAAAGAGAGTGAATGTCATCATTATTAGTTCAATTATTCTTACTTTTTCTTGGATAGAAGACATCTTTGCCTGGATGCTACACCTTCTTTCTCTCAAAACAGATTGTTCATCCTCAATTTTCTGTGATCCCCTTACCAAACCAATGGGGAAACATGATAAGCCCATTCCCTACACATAAAAATAGACAGTAATAATCAGAGTTGAATAAAAAATATAATATATCTGCATACACAAATGAAACAAGAAACTTACTGCAAATCTGTGAAGGGTGAACCACGATAACAACAGAATAAGGTAATTTAAAGAAAAATTAATAAAACAATAAATAATTATTAGAACACTACACATTCCAATGAGGACAAAATAAGTACATTACAATTGAATGTGCAGCAATGTGTGTGGAATGAACCTTTATAGGAAAATATTAAAATACTAGACTATGAACCAGATAAAAACAAGAGACCAATTAAATAGTTTTTATATCCACAAAAACAGTTTCATCAATGAACTTCAAAAATTATAAATAGCATTTTCAACAACTTTATTCAAAAACAGTAGACTTACAAATACGTAAAGAAAATATTTTAATTTAATAACTGGTAACTGCAAGAGGAACCTGGCAAAATGTAAATTCTTTCTGTGTAAACAAAACTTTTGATACAGTTTCTATACGTTGAGAACAAGCCAGAAACGTATGTGAAAACAAAAGAACTCTGATGTGAAAAATAATTGAAAGTTCAAATTAAAACAGAATTAAGTATATTAATCTGAGTAAAGCCTTGAGTAAGTGTTATAATTACTGTAAATTACTTTTTTTTTATAGTCAACAGGCAAAAACTATCTGATGTGAAGCAGTCTGGAACTTAGCACTATGATAATAATACAAAACATGGCAGTGAAGATTGCCATGGCAGTGAAGATTCCATAATCACCTATTCCCATGCACAATGGCTGCAGTATGGCCAAAAATCAATCTCCTTTCAGTGAGGAAAGCGAATGCTAGAAGAAACGGCCATCTTCAACTTGAGGGAAGCTTTCCACATGCTGTTGTGACTCCAACTGCAAACAACTGCTATATCACAAACCAAATCACTAGAAATATGGCACTCAAACATTGTGTACTGCAGCGTCACATGAGAAGAAAGATGATATCATGTCTCCACACTCCATGGAAGGAAGTGATGTCATTGGCAGTAGATGCCACAGGAAGCTAGAACAAAGTGACACAATCAATCCAAACCATTTTGACCAATTTTTTTTTTTTTTCGTTACACGAAAAATTTCCAGGATTATTCCAGGACCTTTCACAATAATATGGAAAATCAAGGACTTTCCAGGCTTTGAAAAAAGAAAAATCTAATTCTACAACTTTTGCAGGATTCCAGGGGCTTTGCAAACCCTGAATATAACAATTTATACTACACAATCAGCTACTCAGTCTTTTCAAAGATGTGAGCAGCTGATCATGTAGTATAAGCTCTCCCCTCAGGATAGCAATTTCACGAGTTTCCCATATGCTTATTCAAAGTCATTCAGTTTCAATGTTATTTTCTCCTTCCTCCTTTTATGGATTGTGACCATAATGAAAAAGGGAATTTCTTCGTCTGTTAAAAATGATATAACAGTAGAAGATGCTCCAAATTTGAATTGGTGCAATACTGATTTTTTATAACCACAACTTCAACTTCGATAAACAATGAAAATAACAGTGCATTCAGATGATTTAAATCCACTCAGTGAAATTTGATTCTAAAATGCAACCAATTTTAATAACCAGAATCTGCTGCAACCTGAAAAAAATATAGCAATTAAAACAGCCAAAGGCAGTCCAAAATCTGCAGAGCAGAATCTGTAAAAATTTGTTAACAGAGGAGGATTCAGTGGTGATATCCATGAAACTCAGTTATGCCCACATAAGGGCTTATCATAGAAAATTCACACTCACCAATAATAATGAGAGAGCAGACAGATTTTTCTGCTCTTTCACCAATAATAATGGAAAAACCACCATTCATTGGTTCCATCCCTTTCCATGGATCCTTCTCTTATAAGATGTGTAAACTTTTCAAAACTAGGGGCTACACTCTCACAGTGAAACCAAACCCTTCTGCAATAATGTGCCTGCTTAAAGACAGGGATCCTGTCTCACCCTTGGACACCCCTGGAGTTTATGCTATTCCCATTTCAACTTCCTCTGGTCTCTCAGTGTATATTGGAAGCACATACCGAAGCATCAAAACAAGACTTGGCGAACACAAAAAAGATGTTTCCAATGGTCTTCCAAAGACAGCTTTATCTGCACTAACCCTTGAAGACACCTCTGCAGTTCCCAATTGGGAAGAAACCAAAAAAGTTGCCCCATTCATCAACAAGGCATCTCTGCATTTCCAAGAGAGCACTGAAATTTTGTTCACCAAAAACTGCAATTCAGAGACCCCTCACCAAATCCTATTTATTTGGATCTCTCTTCTAAAATCTGGCAACATTTCCAACACTCCAACTTTAAATTGTAGTTCTGGCAACCAGCCCATCAAGTCGATCGCGGGTGATCAAGGTCGCAGGATGACCGAAAGCTACCGCTAAACGAACCTTTTACCGTACATGACTGTGTGTTTTGCTCATTTTATGTTTATGTGTTATTGTCGTGTAAAGCCTGAGTTTTGAACCATGTCCCAATATTTAATGAAGAATGGCCTTTGTTTTCTTTATTAAGTTCATCACAAATATGTCTCCAAAATTTAAGATTCACATGTGGCCCATCCATCGAAATTTGTAAAAGATTTTCTAAATTTAAATCTGATGAGCCTTCACAAACTTCTTCATATAAATCCTGCACAGTAGAATGGCCAAGGAAAACTGAATTAAAAAAACGAACAACACTTCATTAGAATTTTCAGGCCAATATCTAATTATTAAGTCCATTTGCCCTTTCTGGGCAACAGCATTCAGAGCTTCATCAATACATAGTACGAAATATAACGGTGAAATTTCTTTCAATAGCAAAGGGGCCAAACCAAAAGTAATGAAGTATGCCATTTTTGTGCTCCCTAAGGTGATATTCTTTGCTACCTCACTATCAGAAAACATGGCTTGAAATATCTGTGCTGCATCCTTGAATCCATTGTAGGATGAGTGTGTCATCACTAATTCGAGAGCCCACAAAATTTCGGACGTAAGAGTTTTTTCTTTACTAACATAATTTGCCACTGAAGAACATGCCAATGTAGAGTTTGACTCCTTTCTCTCTATTTTTTTTTTATCACCTTCAACACTAAAAGCACCACTAAATAAGGTAAACATAACATAGATACTAGCTTTGTACTTTAGATTGACTTCCGGTGCTTGACACTCTTCTCATGACTAAATATGGCTTGTCTTCACATGCTGCTTAAGCTGAACGTTTTACAGCAAAGTTGACTAAGTGCTGTATACGGGTCCATGCATACCGCTTCAATCCAGTTCACCCATTGTGGATTCAATTCTTTATTCGGTCCATTCCAAATCGAAAACCATTATTTTCTTTGTTCATTTTGAACAAAATACTATTGTGCAACAACGTAAAAAAAGCATGAAGATCTTTTAACTCAAAGACTGCTCAAAGCTCACGTGCTTCCACCTGAAAGATAAAGCTAAAATACGATAACACGTACTAACGGTTGTGCTCTCATTCGTTGGAGCAACTTCGTGTCAAACAAAGAGCTGGAGGGGGGGGGGGGGGGCGCTAGCACTGGCATTATCTTTTTTGCAATCCTGAGGAGACAGCAGAGGCATCGGAAATCTTTGCCTCGGCGCGAATATCGTGCACTTCACCCTGCTCAATCCCCCTTTCTCTCTCAGCAAGAGCAGCACCTGGCCTTCTTGTTGCTCTCTCGGACTTCGGGTTCAGCAGTGAATGGAACCTGGTTAGCGAAGGAGGATTCAGGTACAAAATACAACATAATCTTAACACTTGGCAGGTCTGACAAGGGATTACTCATTTTCCAGGACAGTTGTGCGGATTTCCAAGGTTTTAGTGAAAAATAGCACTTTTGCGACTTTTCCCTGACTTTTTTGGACAAAACCAAATTCCCTGACAATTCCAGGTTTTCCCTGACCAGTGGGAACCCTGCGCTAATTTACGTGAAACATTTATACATACACAGATAATTTGTTTGCTATTTAAGCCTAAGTCAATTTTCACTTTTGTATTTTTTTTTATTCTAATTTCATTATAAAAACTAGGTTAAGTAGTTCTGTACTATTTTATATTTTCATGCACACTAACCCCCCCCCCCCACACACACACACACTTATTTTTCAAATACAGGTAGTAAATTCAAACATGATTTTGCTTTACATTCAATACCCCTATTACACATTCTTTACTTAAAAGAATCGCTCTTTTCAAAGCAGTTTGTTCACTAGTTGATTTAGCATTAGTGCCAAGTAAAATATTCACTAATCTTTGCTTGTTTCAAATTTCTTGAATCAGAGAAAAACGAAAGCTACAAATGTTATTTAGCAAATTTTTAGCTGTGTCATCTATTTCATGGCTGCAAAAAAATGTCTTCATTCTCTTAAAATTGTAACATACCACATTACATATAAAAGAATCTAAAATCATGTATCTTTGATAATCTGAAATTTAGTGTAAATGAAGTACATATATATCCAAACTGAAAAAGTGATATAAACTATACTAAAATATTGAGACTACTGCAAAATTACATATAAAAGTGAAAACACACTTAACATCAGAAGGCATAGTGTGATTATGCTAAAATCTTTGTACCCTAATTTAGTAAGCAACTTTAAAAAAATAAGTAAAACTTACTGTGTAAAATATCAGAAACAGCATGCCAAATGTAGTTAATATAAAAAGAACCAAGAACAAGGCATCTTGAAATCCTAAAAAAAAAAAAAACCAAAAAAAAAAAAACAGGAAAATATTAATTTCTCAATCCAAAAGTTTTATTTTTAATATTTCACAAAGACAGTATAATTCACTGTCACACACACACACACACATAGGAAAGAATTATACAACATACGAGCTAATACTGACACTCAGTTTATGTCATGCAATATATGAGTTTGTACTGACCCTCAGTTAATACTATGCAATAAATGAGTTTATATTGATACTCAGTTTACAATATGCTTCATATCAGTTTATAGAAATACTCAGTTTATATTGTACAAAATATGAGTTTATACCGGCACTATTACAGTCACAGCTGAAAAAAAAAAAAAAAGAGTTGTATGGATGGTATAAAAGAAAGTTTAAATTAATGTTTACACAAATTATATGAAGCAGAATGGACAGAATGGAAGCAGAACAAAAACAGAAACACCATGATTGACCACCTTTTAAGTTCTCTACTCCTAACTCACTGGCAAATCGCTCCGCCCTTAGTCTTAGATAATATTAGGTCCACGACATGTAGCACATTGTGATAACATGAACTTCTCAGTTATCTTCAATTTGTGTCCATCTAGCTTTACAGCCAAGATTTGCCTTTTTACTTTTCTTTGTCATCTGCAGAGCATCCTTTACTCTGCATCAGTCCCAGACGCATTTCTCACTAACATGATATTTTAGTTGAGCTGCCATGTTTCCATCGCCGTGCTTAGCAAATTTCACTACCTGAAGCTTGTACGCTGCAGTGTACAACTTATGACACTTAACAGGAGACATTCTGTGGGGTCAGTTGAGAGATACAATTGATAGATTGACAGAATGATTGCCTTCACTGATTGCCTTCACTATCATTGCTGTTTACAGTGCATGTGCCACCAGCTCTTAGCACGTTTATGACCAGCCAATCAGGTGCACGGCAGGGATATGTTTTGCAGGTATGTTCATTGCAAGATTTAAATGGGGTGCACCTGTTGTAGTTCAGGCAGCTTTGTGAAACCAGGCAAGAATACAACCCATTGGGTCTTGAAATGGGTTCCATGGGGGATGACAATTTATATCAGGGTTCATACAGCAAGGTCCAAAATT
Organism: Macrothele yani; assembly: GCA_039090855.1. Classification (NCBI taxonomy): domain Eukaryota; kingdom Metazoa; phylum Arthropoda; class Arachnida; order Araneae; family Macrothelidae; genus Macrothele; species Macrothele yani. The sequence goes on from CM077002.1 coordinate 165,170,604, forward strand.
TTTCCAGGACTATTTAAGGGCTTTCTACGACTAATATACATCATTTTCCAGGTTTGCAATTTTTTTATCACCATACATAATATAAATACATTAGGCCTAGTTTATTAAAATAATTAATATAGAAAGAAAAATATGAAAAAAAAAACTGTGAAAAAACTCAGGTTGATTCTTTATCACTCACTCATTTTTTCACTGCACAGTGAGTTTATTATTGTTGCACTCTTATTTTACTTTAGCAGATATCATACAAAAAAAAATTACTTTTAGTTAACAATTTGGATTTATTATGTTTCAATCATGTGGTTTTTCAATCCAGATACACCCATGTCTGGAATTGTCAAAGTTTTTCACGCACAATTTACAACAAGCTCCAGATTTGTTACTGGTATCAGGTAACAGTCAACCTAAAAATAAACTATTCTCTAACCAAACTTCTTGGAATACACATTTTCCAACCATACTCTGAAAAAAGAAATAAAATAATCCACAACCAGTGATCACACAACAAACCATAACCTCATTGTTAAATGAACAAAGTAACAAATGTGAGCGATGGAATGGAAAACATAAATAGGTGAACATGAATAAACAATAAAAAAAGGATGGAGTTCAGGCAAAGACAGAAATACCTGATGACTAGTGTAGCCCACAAGAATTTTTAGGACAAGGGACACAGTGTGCGCTGGACGGGTATTGGTTATTGAGCCCAGATGGCCACTGCTCGATGCTTCAGCTTCAGCAATGGAGATGTGGTAGCTTTAACGAATTTAAGTCAGTCAGTGAGTGTATGCCTATTACCTTCTACATGGTCCTCCCTTCAATACCACTTTGCATCGCAGCGCATGCGGGAATTCAGGCACAACAGCCAGGGCTCAGCTACTGGACCTTTTATTGCCCAGTTTACAACAAAAGGAGAAGGTAGCCACAATGGCAGGAGTTACCTATTAAGTTTTACAGAAGAAAAAAAACTGCACTTCAAAATAAATTCTTCCAATTTCAAGGACTTTACGCCAAAAAAACACAATTTTCCAAGACTCCATAAGAGCAAATTTACCATTTTCAAGGATTTCCAGGCCTGGAAATTAAAATTTTTAGTTTCCAGAACTTTCCAGGATTTTCAGGTTCTGTGCAAACCCTGTTACATATGACAGCTGCCACTCAAAATTGGTCATGGCAATTTCAAAGATGTTTCTGTGGAATGGAAATATCCATTTCAGTCATCTTTAAACAAGTTTTCAGTGAATGGAATATTATGTTTTGTATGCTTTCAGAGGAATTTCTTATGAATGCAATATTGCATTTCAGGTGTTTGGATCATGACCAAATTTAAAAGCACAATATGTGTTTTTTTCTCAAAAAATTCAGTGACCAATAAATAGAAAAGTCAATGTAGGGTATAATCGAGGCTTGGCCTTCTGAAGAAAAGGTCTAACCATATACAACAAAAAATACAGTACTATACTAAAAAAAAAAAAAAAAGGTAGGGGGCTTATGGGTTTGCATACCCTTAGGATATTAATTTCTACAAAATTCTGGCATTTCATCTTAAATTCTGTCAAGATAAACAAAAATGTTCTCATCGTTTAAAAGTGTTTCCACGCAATTACAACTGTGCTCTGTTTTTACTTCAGCCCAACTTACAACCTTATGGCAAGTAGCAATTTTTGCATTATAACTTTTGATGCCAGCTACTGTCCGTTCAGTTTATTGTTGCCACAATTGAAATGGAAGGAATGAGTGATCCTGCATTTTTTTTTCTTAGTCAGTGAATGTCTAAATTACAGAGCAATCCAAATTAATGAATTAGTGGTACTTTACTGCAATTTCAGAATGAAGAGATAGTTCACAGCTTTAGTTCCTGATGTGATTACTATCAGCATGGAATACAGTTAAATTAAATCAAGTATAGATAAAAAAAAGTTTGCAAAACATAATTTATGAATATTCTTTAACACAATTCAAATAATAGCACTTTTAAGAACTTTTCAATAGCTATCAGAAAAAATTAAAGGATGCCATTAAGTTTTCAGAAATTTAAATGCGCTGCTGCTTGGATCAACAGTGACCAAGAAAGCACTAATGAAAGGCATGAAAAACAGCATGGACATCTTTAAAAAAAGCTGCACACAATGTAGTGTACATTATCGGGGCAATGTAGAAACTTGTGAAAGTAGACTTCATGTAGCATTAATTATACCTACCTGTTGCACATTAAAACAAACACTGCCCAATATTTAACATACTTACAATAAAAAGACTACAACCTAGGATCTGACAAACACTTTCTTTTGAAATATAATTTTGGTTGAAAAAGTACCTCTATGAACACGAGGACTACAGAAGGCAAATATATACCTCACATAAAAACTATGTCTTAATCAAAATCAATAAATACAGTAAACAATCAGATTTACTTACTACTTTTATCGAAATCAGTGATCAGAAACTCAAATTTATCCCATGCTGTGGCATTATAATTGGCAACTGGCCTGTATGGAGCATATGCTCTGAAAGACACAAAAATTAGAATAGTTAACCAAGAATGAAAAAAATAACTTTGTCTGAGTACAGCATTATCAAACAAATGAACATAACCAGACTATATACTTAGATATGTTAAAGCGAATTTCAGATTTCGAAAACATCATGTAGCTCAATAAATACAACAATAATACAGAATCACAACTTTTTCTGAAAACAGGAGAAAGGAGCAAAGAGCTAAACAGATAAAAAATCAAATAAAAGAATAAAACTAGATTATTCGTGCAATCTTAAAGTAGATTTCATTTTTCACAAACAATTTCATCACCAAATAGAAGTGATTGCTCTTTCCACATTTATAAGCGAGTCACGGAAAAATTCTCATTGGCCGCCACCGGGAATCGAACCCAGGGTCTTCCAGTTACGCGCCGGACATGCTTCCACTGCACCACAGCGGCCTCGAATTCCTCCAGACTCACATACACTAACTGCCAAGCCAGTGTAACTGGAAGGCCCTGGGTTCGATTCCCGGTGGCAGCCAATGAGAATTTTTCCGTGACTCACTTATAAACGTGGAAAGAGCGATGCCTTCTGTTTTATGTTCCTAGTCCACGTCAAATGTCTGTATTAATTATACATTCGCCTTCTAATTATTTGTCCAGTTGCTGGTTACCATCTTTGGTGAATCCCCAGCATTGTGCGGGGCTCCAAGAAGCAATCTGCTAATTGGCTTGGCAGTTAGTGCATGTAAATCTGGAGGAATTAGAGGCCGCTGTGGTGCAGTGGAAGCATATCCGGCGCGTAACTGGAAGACCCTGTGTTCGATTCCCGGTGGCGGCCAATGAAAATTTTTCCATGACTTACTTATAAACATGGAAAGAGCGATGACTTCCGTTTGATGTTCCTAGTCCATGTCAAATGCCTGTATTAATTATACACTATCTACCAACGAGTAATTGGACACCTGTGATAGCAAAGGAAAACAAAGTTTATTCACCTTCAATAGTTGGTGGAGCCTCCACGAGCGACGATTACAGCTGCGACCCTCCGGGGCATACTCTCAACCAGGCGTTGTACGACGGCTAGCGGTATTTTCATCCACTCGGCTTGGAGAAGACAGGTCAGTTCCTTCACCTATTTCGGAAGGTGGGGGCACCCCTTAAGTTGACGCTCCAACTCGTCCCAGAGGTGCTCGATAGGGTTAAGGTCCGGGCTCTGCACAGGCCAGTCCATTCGATTAACCCCATTGTCACCATACCAAGCCATGGTGGACCTCGCAACATGACAGGTGGCATTGTCATCCTGAAAGTAACATAGGTCCACCCCGTAAAACTGACACAACGTAGAAAGTGCATGGTCATCCAAAATGGTGCAGTAGGTCTCGGCGTTGAGTCTACCAGGAATTGCGAACAAGGTTCTTGTGCCATACCAGGAGAAACACCCCCATAGCATAATTCCACAGCCGCCGAACTTCACAGTTGGCACAATACATTCCAGCAGGAGGTGTTCTCCAGGCAGACGCCAAACCCATACCCTGCCATCCGAACGGTAGAGGGTGAACCTTGATTTGTCGCTCCAGAGAACCTGTTTCCACTGTTCAACGGTCCACTGTCGACGTTCTTTGCACCATGTTAGCCGAGCAGCGCTATTGGACTTGGTGATCAAAGGCTTGTGGGCGGCAGCATGTCCATGATAACCGAGCAGATGGGCTTCCTTACGGATGGTATTCATCGAAAGAACACTCCCGGATGCCTGTTGAAACTCCTCATCGATGTGGCCCATCGATTCGGTGCGGTTCTTCCGAATTTCTCTGGACAGCACCCGTCGGTCTCTAACTCCCAGTTTTGTGGGTCTGCCGGGTCGGGGCATATTCCGACAGTCACCTCTCATCTTTCACTTGCCAATCACGTAGGCTACTGTCGATTTTGGGTACTTCAACTCGCTGAATATATCACGTGTGGATCGGCCATTTCTGTGATACCCAACGATTACACCTTTCTCGAAATCAGAGAGCTCTGAACTGCGTGGCATCTTGCATGCGACTGGTTGCGTTGTTGTTTCCCACACGATATTTAACGGCGGCGGCCGTGACTTGTATCAGGACCGCAGATATCGTCAATTGCAGGGGTGTCCAATTACTTGTTGGTAGATAGTGTACATTCGCCTTCTAAATATTTTTTCAGTTGCTGGTTACCATCTTTGGTGAATCCCTAGCATGGTGCGGGGCTCCAAGAAGCAATCTGCCAATTGGCTTGGCAGTTAGTGTATGCGAGTCTGGAGGAATTCGAGGTCGCTGTGGTGCAGTGGAAGCATATCTGGCGCGTAACTGGAAGACCCTGGGTTCGATTCCCGGTGGCGGCCAATGAGAATTTTTCTGTGACTCACTTATAAACGTGGAAAGAGCGATGACTTCTGTTTGGATGTTTCTAGTCCGCGTCAAATATCTGTATTAATTTCACCATCATTAGTGTTCTGTCCCTTGACAGGTCCAATGGTATCTCAGGAAGTTCTCTTCCTCCAGATTCCTCTGTTCCTCCTTCATTTCTTGATAGTCTCTTGTGCCTATTATATCAAGCATCATTAGTCGTCTCCTTCCTCTTGGTCGCTTTCTTTCAATTTTCTCTTCTATCATTTTTTTAATAGGCTATCTTCTCTTAACACATGTCCTATCCAGTTATTAATATTTTCTTTTACTTATGGTCTTTAGCTAATTCCTTTCTTCTTCAACTCTTTGCAATACTTCATCATTGGTAATTCCTTCAATCGACTTTATTTTCTCAATTCTTCTTCATAACTACATTTCAAATTCCTCCAACATTTTAGCTTCTCTTTCTTCCCAGTTGTCCATGTTTCCACCCCATAGTTATACTCCAAATATAGCACTTAATAAGACTTTTCTTTAAATCTTTAAATTTTTATTCATTTTATTAATAAACAAATTTTTATAAACAAACAATTTATAGCTCAACAATAATATGTGGTCATATTTTTTTCTTTAAACAGCAGGAGAAAAGGAAAATGAATTCTTAGTAAAATGTTGTTGTTTTTCTTCCACATAGAAGTTTATAAAAATGAAGACAAATTCCTGGTAAAAAAAAAAAAAAAAAAGGAAAGGAAGAAAGGAAAGGAGGTAAAGCTTTACCAGCCTTTCCTCCTTTCTTTTCTTTTATTTCAGCTAGGGGGCCTTTCCTGCTTGCTATACTCACCAATAAACTGCTTTGAAGGCACCATACACAATAGCAAGGACCAAAACCACAACTTTTTTATTACTTTTACAAACATACGTTAATAATAGCCCACACAGCATTGAGAGAATCGGGCAGTGACACATAACTGAAATAAATTATGTGAAAAAGATAAGGAAAAATGCTTAAGTTATGTAAAAGTTATATTTTGTATGGAAGCTTTCAAACTATACTAAAGATATAGTCTGAAGGCTTCAATGCAATATAACTTTTACGTAACTTAAGAGTGTTTCCTCCTGTTCTTCACAACACAGCATTAATTTTATTCTACCAAAAACATTTCATTCAGTTCAAATTTTAAATATTAAAGCACACTGAGGCAACTGCACATGAACAGAAAATAATCAACAAAAGAACTCTGCAACAAACGTGTGTTTGCAGCAAACCTCTATTATACACATGGCACAATCTGTAGCACAACAACTTTGTCTCTATTAAATGCAAACTTTACATACAGCTTACACGTTGTTTAGAGTATTCATATTGTAATGCTATAACTATTAAACTTTACGCATGTTGTACCTCGGAATGAAAATTTTAGTTTTCAGTGAAGGTTTTTGCAATGAAATTACAAAGACACACACACACACACTGTTCACCGAATTAGAAACCTTCACACAGATGTGCGTAAACATCATGTATGCAGCGTACATGCAAATGCGCATCACCACATGATCTAGGCAACTATTTAAGACTGCTGCTCATCACTAATAATTAGTAGTGTTGATCAGTTCAATAAAGCACTTCTTGTCAGTGCCTGTTTGGCTGGAGTGTCAACTTTGAAAACAGCAGAGCTGCAATACAAATTTTGAAGATGTGAATCCGTTTATTGGTGTAAATACGACATGGATGTTAAATCAGATAATATCCAAAAACTTGAAAATTTTGTCTTCCTGGAGCGGGAATTGAACCCGCGTCACTCGGTTAAATATGCTAACCACTACACCACCCAGAACAACCAAGTTCCCAGTAAATTTGAATATAACCATCACAGCGGAGATGACTGGTTTCTCAAAATGTGAGATATCTTGGGTCTTTGATCAATGGAAAAATAACCCATATGGCTTGTCTAAGAGGCGTAACTGTGATGCAACAACAATCTGTCATGAACAAGATCGCCGTTGTCCAAGAAGGCTTGTACAGAGAAACAGGACTTCCTGTGAGCCGCAATTGACTGAAGCATTCAATGAAAGCTGTTCCCAACTCACATGAACTACATACAGGGAATTGAAAAGGATCAGCATTGGACATCGCATACCTATAGGGAAACCACTGATTTCTGCAAAGAACCAGAAAGTTCGTCTATGGTGGTGTCAAGAACACCGTAACTTGGACACGAAAACAGTCATGAGGTCCGACAAGTTGTGATATACATTGTTCTGTACCAATTGTAGGCAGAGAGTTTGGCAAGAGCCCCATGAAGCAATGGACCCAGATTGCTTTGTAAATACAACTCAGGATTCTAGAGGTGGTGTCATGGTGTGCAGCACGTTCTGTTGGTACGGAATGAGTATACTGATATTGCTGGAAGTCCTCCAAGGATTATCAGAACATTGTCGGCGATAAAATGCTTCCTGCAATGTTGACTTTTTATCCAGCAGGTGACAGCTGTTTCATGGATGACAATGCCACTGTCCATCATGCAAGGTGTTTTCAGCAGTGGTTCAGCTAGCGTGCCAGCAACTTCCACCATCTTTCTTGGCCACCATAAAACGCTGTTCTGGACCCCACTGAGAATGGGGAACCTGCGGCCTTTTGAGTGAATCCAAAATTTGCAGAACAAATCCTTTTATTTTTATTAATATGTTTTTGTTCATCTTTTATCATTTTTACTTTAATCTTAAAATGACTGCATTTAAAATACCAAAGAGTAAAAGAACATTCAACGAAATAATACTCCTTGACTGAAGGCCACAATTTAAACATTAGTAAGTCATAAGGGCTATTTTGACACCTACTACCCTCACGATTTTGTCCAATGGCTCCTAAAGAACCACAGATGGAATTGATTGAGCTCTCAAAAGATGACATTTTAAAGTCCTTATTTGACACTAAGAATGATCCAGTTGAAATCCAAAATTTGCAGAACAAATCCTTTTATTTTTATTAATATGTTTTTGTTCGTCTTTTATCATTTTTCGTGCTTTTCAACCACTTATTGCTGCAAATCTACATTCTCCTACCTAACCCAAATCAAGGCGCGCTTAAAGTAATACATCACCGATACCCATCAAGAGGATCAGCTAAAAGTGAGGACCTCCATGTTGCAACCAAATATTCAAATGCTTTCCAAACAAAAAGCAGTCACAACAAAGTCATTAAAAGAATAGTTTTAGTTAACTTTACAATTAAAATTTTTTATTTTATTTTTTGAGGTTAGTTAGTACATAGCAGTTAGATTTTTACAAAATAATGTACATTTCAAAGTATATTGTTGTGATCTCATGGGTCGTTATCCCACCGTTGACCAACAAAATGTTACGGTACCTGGCCGAGTCAGGTTATGCATTCACCGCTCACCACCAAAATGTTACGACAGTGGGTCATTATCCCACCGCGGTCAATCAATTTAACAACTGTAGCCGAGCAATTAGTATATTTCTTCTCTGAGATCCTTCGACGTAGTTCTTGGCGCGAAAACTGTATTAGATGGGCATACACTTAAACAATTTGAACCAATCACATGCATACACATAAATAATGTGTTCTATGACTGCACTGACTGCCCAAACAAATATTTAATTGGCTATGAAAACATAACAATGGCACACATACAAATAAAATTTAGCTGTCTTCTGAACATGAGTATTGGGTCAACTTGGACCTAAATCAGTTCCCGCGAGAAAGTTTTAATGAACTTAAATTCCACAGTTCAGTCTTACTATTTCTCAGTTCAGTTCTTGCCATATATTAGTTCAGTTCCTCAACTAATTGCGTAGCAGATGTAACAATAAAAACAAAATGTTTCTACTTACATGGATGCTGTCGAGAATAAATCCAAATTGTGATTGCACCAATAAAGTAATAGACACTTCCCTTTTTACATGGAAGATTTCATTGCAGGAGCTGCGTCCCCTGGCGCTACCGTACTCTCTCTCTCTCTCTCTCTCACACACACACACACACACATCCAGGCGTTTGTTGAGGGAGCCTCGCTTGCCTCGTGGTAAGCGCGACTCTTCACTTCCTCCGCAGTAGGGGATGAATGGGGATGACGATTCCACACTGCAGTGGTTGGCATTCGGACCCAAGCTTCGCTTGGCTTCGCTTCTCATTGGAATGACCACTGTCCACTCGCAGACTTCTTAATTCCTTTGTAACTTTGCTTTCATTGGGCCAACCAGTCACTGATTTCCATTAGGCTCCCAGCCTAGAAATTGTTGCTTTATCACGCGGATTTAGGCAATCCGCTGTCTTTGTGGCAAACTGGCTTATCAAGCTGCTCCAAGTTGCTGTATCTCCGTTTCTTACCAAATGCAGGAGAGATTCACTGCTTCATTTATCCCAATTCATATAGAAGATCCAAGGCATCCAATCTAGCCTTTCACGTCGGAGAGCGTACAGACAACTAAACGTTCTTCCTTATTTTCACGCTAAGTGCGAAATCTTATTTTTCTGCACGGACCACACAGAGAGCAATTGTTCTCGAAAATGCCCCAAACAATCAACAAATTTATGATTATTCGTTAAACCTTTTGTCCCCCATCTTCATTCATTTCTACTCAAGTGGCCCCTCTTCGAAATGTAACTCCTTCCCTATTTAGACTGGCCGTCAGCTGCGCCCTGATATTTATGACCTAACAGCGCGCTAGGAATTCTAGACCACCCAGCCAGAGGGAATGCTTCGCCTCCTTTCTGTCCTATCCCCAGATAGAACTTTCTCTGCTGTTTACACTTTTAAACTCCAATCAAGCCTCAAACATAATTAATACTTAATTAATTTCCTACATCCAGCACGCCCATTAATTACTAAATTAATAGCGGGGGTGGGTCGTAACAATATCTAACTGAAGTTTCTTGAATGTGGCCTTGTTAGATTACAGCAAACTTAATGCGGCCTTCCAACATAAAAAGGTTCCCCACCTTTGGTATATGGGCATTATAGAGATGCAAATCTGGGAGCATGGTCCTCTTCCATCAAATCTGAGCCAGTTAAAGGACTGTCTGGTGAATGCTTGTTATGCTGTAGACATAGATGAACTCCAACACCATGAGAAATTTATGTAAAACCACATATGTGCTGTAATTCGGGCTAAAGGTCTAATGAGATATTCAATAAAAGTTTCTAATTCAGTGGTGTGGCATGCATGCATCCATTCATCTCAGTGGAGAGCGAAAGTTTAGCGAATCTATACGTGTTTTACACGAGTAAATAAATGAAATTTACAATGCTATAGGCACTTTTTGATTGCGCACAATCTAGTGTACTTTGAACTAATATATTTTTTTCAATTGATGGCTAATTTTGGTCCACCATGTATAAATTAACATATATTCACTCTACACACAGTTGCATTATATTTTAGAACCTCACAGAAAACTTTACATTCAAAAGATAATACATCGCAAAGAAGATAAAGAAAAAAATTTCATCCCCAGAATAAATAATTATAAGAGTACAAATACACTCTAAGAAAATGAGAACAAAAATACCTACCCTATAAGCAGTAGCGTGGCAGCAATCAGTATGAAAACTGATGTATACTTCAAAGCAGTACAGAAGCGCTAAAAATAGATTAGACCTTGTAAAATAGTTTTACTGTGAAACCATAAACAAATTTTTGAAACTTTGCTTTTGTGCTTAATTATTAAACAGGGCACCAACATTTCAACACCAATCATAAGCTTAAAAATATTTTATAACATATGAGATACAAACTAAAATGAATACATAAATATTCATCTCTATTATCATGCTTCACTTAAATTCATTAATTCACTATAAAAATGCTTAATAGACAAAATTCAATGCAAAAACTTGAAACCCTCATTATTTACCTTTCAATCTTTCAAATTATGTCAAGGTAAATTCAACACTTACCCACAATACAACCCCTCATTGCTACATATTTTAAACATGCAAAAAATCACTATGTTTGTTGCAGGATCTCTGAATGAAGTAAAAAAATAATATATTTTAAAAAACAAAACATTTAATAATTACAAACTACCATTAAGAACATTTTAACTCCAAAAATTATTACCATTTAACCTACACACACTTAAAATTTTATCTCAAAGACTATATAACTTTACATGATTTACCTATATCTTGGAGAAGTGCCAGCTAGTTCTGTGTGACAATGGCAAAAACACCCCAACTCACTGGGTTTTGTTCCAGAATCCTTAGGTTGAATGAACAACTTGAACCGGCAGCTGTGGGCTAATCCCCCACACTAATGTACTTACCTGATTAAAAAGACACAAAGATACCATTATCTGGACTCTAGTGTGGGATACGGTGGACCTACCACACTTGAAAGTGATGAGGTGCTTACTAAGAAAATATTTTTAGCCCAAGTGGCAGGAAGGAAAGGCAGAGGAAGGCCAAGGAAGTCATGGGAGGATCAGATTCAGAAGTGTCTGCATGAGAAAAATATTATAAGTATGAAGTATAGAAATTATTGTGTATGGCGTGTGATGGATGTCAGCGAAGCTCGAGTTGTATGTCAAGATTGCTGCAAACGGAGAAGTTTGATACAGCAACAGTAAGTAAAAATCATCTGGTAGTTTGTATATCTTTGTAGAGCTAACCTCTGAATCTCAGAGAACAGCTTAGTGATGATGATGAGTATATGCAATTCATCCGGATTCCAACCCTGATTGGAAATTTTCAGTAGTAAACACTAAAGAAAATCTATTGTTTTCATCCAGCTTCTTTTAACAGTAAAAACTACAAATATTCATATTTTTTGGTAGTATTGTAATGAATAAAATGGTATTACACACACTATAAAAAGCAAAATGACAGTGTAAATTCTTAAAAGCAAATTTTTGCTTTAAAAAGTGCTCATAAATTGAAGGTGCTTTGTGGGAAACAAGTAGCTCCAACATTTTTATTTTCTAGTTTACCTAAAAAATTAATGTATGTTCCAATGGGAACCTTACAAATAGTAACAACATAGTGAGTACACAAACTGGAAGTTGTTCATGGTCATCTTCAAACACCAAGACAACAAAAAGAATGGGGGGGGGGTGAACAAAAAAACAGGAACATTATTTGTAAAAAATGGTAACAGTGCACCAAAGTGACTACATTTTTTAAGAAAAGTTTCCTAGTGAAATGTACCTTTTTTATTTATTCTTTACAGTACTTTCTTTATACATCAATGAATGAAACATACATTTTTGCTTTTTATTATGGCAAAATTTGAACTGACAATCATTACATCTTGACCTTGCTGGAAATTGCACCATTTCCATGACCTGTACAGTTGTTTTCAGAGCAGAATGAGGATCGGCATTCTTTTTAAACTTTAATTTCACTGAAAATGCAGGATTTTCCATTACTTCTTGCTATATCAAGAAACAAGGGTGAATATTTTTTCCTTTGGTTCAAAATCAGAACAACTTTCCATCTAGTCTCTCATTCCTCACAATGTCATTTTCTCTGCAGAATGAGTGAGTAGTAGCATTTTTGAACTTTAGTGTCACTTTAAGCAAAAGAAAAAAATGTTTGCTCTGTCTTTTGGTGTAGCAGGTAGTGTCTAAAAAATGGAAAAGCCTGCAGTCTAAGGGAAATTAAATGCAAAAAATCAGTACTGCATTGCTCACTCTCTCATGTAACAATTTCACAAATCATGGAAATGACTCAGATTCCACAACAGATGAATTGAATACCAGTTTTGAAATTTAATTACACCTAAAAAAAGAAAAAAAGGACAGGTGTGGGTGTGCTTGCTTTCTGCTGATTGATTTTTAAAAGAATGCTATGAGAAACAGGCAGTACATTAGGAAAATTTCTTAAAAATACAAAGTTGCATTTTCACTTTTACCAATGTAATCTTAAAAACAAGGAGCATGATCAGAAAAATATTACAAAATAGAGACATTATGAAGGTGGAATAACAACAGAAAAAAAACAAAAAAAAAAAACAAGGAACTTTATCACAAAAATTGAAAATGTTGAAACAGAAAACAACGTAACATTCTCATCGTTGCTGGAGCAGTCATTTTTGGCAGTTCTGAACATTTGCAAAATTTGCAGATTTCCCCATTTTTTCAATTGCTGGCCACCCTATCCTAATTTTTCAACCTTTTTCTTAAAATTGTTCATTTCAGGAAAAAATTCTACTACTACCCCAGAACTTTAAACAAAAAGATGAAACATTAAGAACTTCCCAAGATCTGGAATGTGAAATGAAATTTTAGGATGTTTCTGGGATTCCATGGGCAGTGATAACTCTTTTACATGACCAGAGATGCTTAGACATCCAAATCATAATGAAAAAGCGTGGAACAAATGCAACATTATTGAAAACATCCAAGAAACGCTCTCCAAAATGTTTAATCAATGTTATAATCTTGAAAACACGAAAATGAATTTGAAATACATCATTAAAAAGATTATTTCACTGAGATTTTCGATTTTCGTAGTATATTCAGTGCTTTTCGTAATTCGTAGCAGACCGACAATTTCTGTAGTGACTACAGAGAATCTGTAGTAGTTGGAGTTTCTGTTCATGCCTCCCCTTCTTCCTTTCCTTTACTAAAACATTTAACTAATAAAACTCACTAACTTTTAAAACAAGTCACTTAGAAATAAAAACACAACTTTTTTGCACTTCACTCTGTTTTATTTTGTTTTTTCATGTGTAAAACATGTAGCAACATGAGATCATGGTGTGGGTAAGTGTGGAATTTACTTTTACATGACTTAAAAGATTTTGATTGTTTGTGTGCACATTTGAATGCAGGATGACTAATTGAGATGTTATTTAGCATTCTCAAGAAGTCGGTTAATATATGTTATTTACCTTTATCTCATAATAACCATTTCAGCACTGCTTAACTATCAATCTTGAAAAGTTTGATTTTAACTTTGCTTTGTTGAAAATGTAGCTTAAGTAACATTTTAAACATTGCAATGAATCCAAATCTCTTGAGCAATATGTATGCCACCCAAATTTAGGATGTTTCACAATATGACATAACTATACAGAAAAATGTCCACAGCATTAGCACAATTGGATTGTGAAGATGGGGGGGGGGCACAAACACACACACACAAAAGGAAAACAGGCTTTTATTTTATTGCAATTTTTTTAATCTTTTTACTAAGAACTCGCTCAAAATTTTATATCTTCTATTTTATAGAAATGTCTGGTTTAAGTCAACAGCTAATCAATTTACAGTCCATATGCCTTTCTTTAAATATCCTTTTAACAATTTTCTTCTTAGATAACTTTTGAGTAATAGAGATGAACGGAGTGATGCAACAAGTTTTATGGGAAGGGTGTGATCTCATAATTTTATTTCATGGGGTTTTTAACTAGTGTTTTTAAAACAAAAATCAATTTTAGAAACACTTACATGGCTCACTTGGCTTGGCTGTTAGTGTTAACTGCAGTGCAGTTAGTGATTTTACAGGTTTGAGGTTCCGTTAGTTGCAAAACACAAGATTTATGTGCTTTACTTCCTTTGTGGGCTTGGTATTTTTCGATAGCTTTTTTCCAATTACTAAAACAAGATGTCCTGAAAGTGGTTTCTTGTGACTTGGGAAGAAGAGCAGTAAGATTGTTTTCACAAAGTTTTGGCAGAAACAGCACACAACACCATGGTTTTGAATTGAGTGCAACACAGAAATTTTACATACCAATGGTTTTAAAAAGTCAAAACTCTGTTCTTCAAGGTTTGGACTGGAAAAAATTCTGGATCACAGTGATATGGTTGCTGGGTAGATGAAATACTTTCCTTTATCAGATCACCGAGAGAAATATTCGGCTGCAAAATCTTCAGCTCAGTTTCTTTCTTTGAATCAGGAGCACATACAACTGTATCCTGAACGTGCTCAATTTCACCTAATTTTTTTTTAGGTTTCGAGAACCAATCATCCAAAGATTTTTGCCCGCTTTCCATTTTAAAGATATGTAAATTACAACACAACACGAAAGCGAATAACCACGAAATCCTGATTAGAAACTCTTGTAGGGCCAGACCCAGGCACGCCGACACAAACTAATGTTTGACAAAAGCTGCCTGCAGTTTTCTGTTTAAATGAGCAATTTCGTCATGAGGGAACCTCTTTTACGTTCACCACCAGACACCAGAAAACAATTTCTTTCCCGTGTGACCTGAAGTCTGAAACTGGCTACAACCGGATAAAGGGAAGTGGTCATTTCGGGTGCGGCGACTGACACCTTGAAATTTTTTTCATATTTGGGGTTGAGACAGGCAGACAGGGAGGGAAGATAGTCCCCTCCTGCCTGGCTCCATTCGATTCTGCACCGTAGGGATTGGTCAGCATTCATTTCACCCCCACTCGGCCACTCCCCTCCTTAAGCGAACTTTTTGTACCCTGCCCTCTCACTCCGTTTAAAGCCAGAAGCGGTTGTCTTTGGTACAAAGGGGGCCGCAGATGGCCTAGTGGTCAACGTTCATGACTGCCATGGAGGAAACTGAGGCTCGATCCCAGGAAAGTACAAACACTCGAACCACTAAATATCTGCTGTGCGTCGGATGGACACGTTAAGCCGTCGGACCCAGGGTACTGGCCCCCTGGTAATAAAAATAAGGGCGTCTTCCTCCTCATTTTTACTTCGCTTCCGTGTCCCTTTCCTATTGGGCACTCTAGCCAAATCTCCTAGCTTCCTATTTCTAAGGGTTGTTTAAGACCTGTGTTCAGACACTCCCTTCCTAAATCCTCTACATATCATCTGATCTGATTTTGTACAAAGGAAATGTCCCCCTTAGCTTGTAATCTTGTGTAGTCATTCCGTCAAGGTCATGCACTTTCTACCAGTCAAACGCAATCTGCGATTAATCTTCATGTCGAAGTTTGTCTCTTAGTCTTACTATTATACGTTTAAAAGGAAAGTGAAAGAAAAAGTCCCGAATGAAATTTTTTTGTACCATTAAAATGCCAATTTTTTTGCCTCTTTTTGTTGCAACCCCCCCCCCCGTAGCTGTGCCTATGGTCCACAGGCACAATAACATCATGTGGTTTTTCAACTATGCTGTACATTATGTTACAAAAAAAAAAAGAAAACAAGAAAAGAAAACAGAAAAATACTGGCCATGTCTATGTTTTCTTCTGCTCCTGCAGCACTATTACCTCTGCATTAGGATCATCCTTGCAAATCCTCCTTCTGGACTAGTCCATCATGTGTCACCACACTCTAAATTTCTCTCCTTGATGTTGCTGTGTGCACAGAACCTCCATCTCATCTTAGGTCTTCCTCTGTTCTGCTGTCCTGATAGCTCTACGTTTACAACTTTCAATGCAACATATCTTTCCCCCTTCTTTCCCTATACATGTCCTTAACAAAACAATCCTGTTTTGTGACCCTTCCTGGAAACCTCTGCCATTGTAACTATTGCTCTTACCTCTCCCTTTTTAAATTTGTCCTTTCTGATGACAATGTACACTTGCTTCAACTTCTTTATTCCTGAAACTTTTACGATATTTTCCTATGTATCTTATCAATGGAGAAGTCATGAAACTGCTTACCTCTACACAATAAAAAGGGATGGAACCTCCATTTTTTTTAAACAGAGATATTGTGAAATGTAAATGAACTTACACCATCTAACTGGCAGAATTACATGCAAAAAAAAAAAATAAATAAATAAAAAAAAATATATATGGAAAACTGGGTCAGAATTATGCCCATTCCATCTAAAACAGATTTATTTATCCTTCTGGTCTTCAAGCAATAGCAACACTGTAATAAATACAAGGGATTTCTGAAAAGTAAGATAACACATTTTTGTTCTTCACAATGTTTAATTAGAGAAAGTTAAAATTGCTCGCCAAGAAAGAAGTGAACATGAACTACTGCACTTTTCCATATAATTTCCAAATTTTATTGAGACACTTGTTCTAACATTTGTTATGTTTATCAATCAATTCTGCTACAAAGAAATCTATGCCCAAACCCATTAGCCAACATCACACCTCCTGATGAATTATCTTTCGAGTTCCAAGGACATTGTAGACAATTTTGAAAACAGTGGACTTTGACAAGTTGACCTGCTTGTGCAATTTCATGGAAATTCACTCACTTGCTTTCAAGAGTGAAGCCTTTAATTTGTGAAATGTTCCCTTCTGTCTTGCCTATTGATGATCTGCCCATTCCATGTTCAACTCTGAGGTCAACATCGCCATTTTCGAATTCACTGCACCAAAATCTCATCTGACTCTTTGTCAACACCTTTTCTCCAAACACAGA
Source organism: Macrothele yani (assembly GCA_039090855.1). NCBI lineage: Eukaryota > Metazoa > Arthropoda > Arachnida > Araneae > Macrothelidae > Macrothele > Macrothele yani. Next base: position 165,187,720 of record CM077002.1, read on the forward strand.
AACCAGGTAGTGGTGAATGCCACTTTGTGAAGTACCATTTGCTTGCAAGAAGAAAAAATTATAACTTTACAGGTACCAGTTTTGGACCACACTCTCACAGTACCGTATTTCCCCGAAAGTAAGACCTAACCAGAAAATAAGCCCTAGCATGATTTTTCCGGATGCTCGTAATATAAGCCCTACCCCCGAAAATAAGCTCCAGTTACGACACGTAGTACAGTAGTCAGCCAGCCTATCACTGTTAAAAAAAAAAAAACTGAAGCGAGTGCCAAAATCACTGGAGGATACCCTGTTCACGAGTTTAATGTGCCTTGAATATCCAGAGTAAGAAATAAAGCCGATGGACTTTGAACTCAGCCGAGGATATGGTTTTTGTAATTATGGTGCATGCATTCAGTTCGGTTCAGAAAGATAGCGGGAGATGAAAAGAAGCCGTCTTTTATTTGGCAGCTGTAACATCCAGTTCCGAAAAGGGAATCCGACATGGAAAACTTTACCAGTGAAAGCTATCTTTGGCGGAAAAGTTAGTCATCAACAGGCGGTGTGTGTTTTTTAGAAATGGGGGAGGGAGGGGGGGCACATGCAAACTCAAATAAAAAGGAAGAAGTGTTCTAACCGCCTTCAATGGATTACGAAAGGGGTTTGTCCCTGTCCAAGTTATTGTGTTGGCAACAGTGACTGAAACAATTCTTTAAAAATCAGAGTGTTAATATTTTGGGGCCAAATGTACATTCTTAACTGTCATCATTTTTGTTGCCACCCCTGTGTTGATTAACAATTAACACAGTCTTCAATTAACACTTGATTTAATGGTAGATTTAAAGGGAATAATATTTTGACCTCCAGACAAGATGAGTGCAAAAAGAAAGAGCTATTCCGTGTAGTACAAGAAAGGAATCGCGGAGGACTCCCGGGGCAAGAATCTTACGGCTTTCTGCAAAGAGAAGTTGGATCTCCGAATGGTCCGAAAATGGCGAGCAGAGTACAATAACCTCAGTCAACAGGTGGACGAGGGAAATGCTAAGAAGCGCAAGTGTGGATCAGGTAGATAACCATTATTTCCTGAGCTGGAAGACATCATTTGTGAATGGATTGCTGACAGGAGAGCAAAGGCTTTGGTTGTGCACAGGGCTGATATTCAAGCATTTGCCCTTGCAATGGCACCACAGTTAGAAATATCCCCAGAAGAATTCAAAGCATCACAACACTGGCTGGATGACTTCCTTCAGCGATATGAACTGTCTCTAAGAAGATCGACAACACTATTCAAGCTGGAAGATACTGAAGTTATTAAACGTGCACTTGCATTCAAGTCCTTTGTTGATGACATTGACTTTTCTAAATACCAACTCTCTAACATGATTGTTATGGATAAAACTGCAGTGTTTATGGGCCAAGGATCTCAAACGACAATTGATCAGAGAGGTGCCTCGTCAATCTACATTCCCTCCACTGGTTACAAAAGTGCATGTTACCTGTGTTTTGGTAATTCGTCTGGATGGAAAGAAAGCTCCACCTCTAATCATCACTACGGGCAAGAAAGATAAGATTGAATGTGTTTCAGGCATTTATGTTCTTGAAACCATAAAAGCCTGGTGCACACAAGCAGTTAAAAGGAAATGGGTCGATTTAATGCTGCCACTTGTTTTGTAAGGTGGCCAAAGAGGTCTGCTAGTCTGGGATTCAGTCAGCACTCACCGTGCTAAAGACATAAAAAACTTCCTTGCAGAGAGAAAAATAGATCAAATAATAATTCCCGCAGAAATGACTGCCTATCTCCAGACTCTTGATATTGCAATAAACAAGCCATTCAAGGATCATTTGCGCATGGAAATCAATGACTACATTGAAAATAGAATGGAGAGAAACCAGTGTAGAAACTTTGTGAAGTCTAGCCTGCAAGAAGTCGTGACTTGGGTGAAGAATTCATGGAATAAAATCACTGACAGCTGTATTGCCAATGCACTACGAGCAGGCTACATGGACAAGAAGTGATCATTTAAGGAGAGCTTTATTGCTGGACATGAGAGATTGGGGTCAACAGTTCTACAGGAAATGGAGTCGCAGTTCTACAGGAAATGGACCACACTCTGTACTGACTTATTTTGGCTATCTTGTTTTAAGTATTCTTTGTAACCAGTCACGCTTGCTTTTTAATTGTTCTTTAATTAATAATTAGTTTTCTGATTTTATATATACAGTCGAACCCATATATGATGAAGCTGAAGGGGGGGGGGGGTCAAAAACATTTAATGCATGTGAACTTTACTATTACTGGACAGATAAAATAAACAAGCTATTTTTGGAATATTACGTTTTGTCAGGTTAAAACTAGTCACTCATAAACTATTTATCAATTAATTAATGGTAAATGATACTTGTTAATTGAAAACTATAGCTAGCAAAATAATATGAGTAAGATCTACGACAAGCAAAACACTTAATGATTGTAAAAATTAAAGTAACTGCCAAAAATTGAAATTTCACTTGTTAAATGTTATGTCAAATGCATGAGCCAGTTCTTGCTTGTTTTGTGCTTATCATGATTGCTGTTTTAAATGTTTTTAACTTAAGGTTAAGATGTTTCTAGAAGCAAAATAAACTTTTAAGATTTGGTAATAATTAATGTCATGGCTATTCCTGGACTTGATACACTATAAATTTCACTAAATTCTGGGTTTTACACAGGTATAAAGGAAAGTACTTACAGTCAAATTTTTGGGTAGCACCCCTACCCTTCCTCAGGACTACACTATAGTAGGTGTTGCCATTCATTAGCTAAATTCCAACCTTTCACATCATTTAATATTGTATCTCTTCTTCTCTCATATTCCTGTGCTATATTCCTTTATTCCTGAGTAAAACTCATTATTTAGTGAAATTTATAGCGTAACTTTAAGATTTTCTAAACAGAGATTCAGACTACATTTTGAGGTTACTCACCTTTATCCCAAATATCTTTTAGGAGGTTTTCATCTCTTACACACATTTCCAACACGTAATTTTCAGTAGTCACATCATGGTTCAAGGCCAAAAAACGCACATCACACTCACGCAAAACTTTTGCCCCCCCCTCCAAATAAGTAAATGTTGATTCAAAATAATCAACTACAATGGCACATAATTCAACTCCCTAAAAACGCCTATCAAATTAAAACCTCAATAAAAAACTTATATTACACATTTCCTAAAACATCTAAGTTAAAACTGCAACCCATAATTATTTACAACTGCACACCAGTAATTAACTGAAACAAACCAAACCTGACACAAGCACTTTCCGCATTAATCTCGGACCTCTCCCCACTCAGCAACAAGCGTACTTTCCTAGCACTTTCAGCCTCTGCCCAGGCCATTTACAAGGAGTGGACGCAAAAGATGAACCTCCGTCGCCGCCCTAAAACGTAGCGAATGTTCTAGGTTTTGCTCAGCATTGTCTCATCATCGTTATTTGCCGCTCAGCGCAGTGGCGCCATCTATTAGCTGCCCCATTAGTCTTCTTTTTCTCTTCCTACTTGTAAATATCCGTTCGACAGCCAGCTGCATTTGATTCTTGAAAATTAATCTTCTTATATCCAATCATAATTTTATTTTTATTAAATATTACATTACATCATTTATTTATTTATTTTTGCTCCCTTCCCTTTACCCCTATGTTTTTCTCTATGGCTCTCCATTCTGATCAGATCTTTCCAATATGCATTTAAGCTGTTAGGATCGTTAATATTACATAACCTGTGTCTGTTTTTTTCAATCAATACTGTCTCTGCTAGTCTTAAATGCCTTTTCGTATGACAGTTCTTAATAATTTTTATTTCATCAAACTTTGACTATTGTTTCTGTTCAATACAGTACAGGACCAATGCAGTCTTTGCTTCTTTTTTTTGACAATTCCGTAGATGCTGTTGTAACCGATGCTTTAGTTTATTTTTAGTGCTTCCTATATGTGGGATGCAAGGTCAGGTGATGCGTAACATCACAGCCTCTCCTTGACAAATGTCAACCCCGCCTTCTCGTGGTGCATCCTGTTCCCACTAAAGGGGCTCTGACGACCGCCCATAGCGGTATACCTATACCATCGGGATCAGAGGAAATTCTATCCCACACTCACCAACCCGCTTGGCCAGCGTGGTGAGTTATGGCCAAACCCTCCAAAATGATTCCACAACTTAAATCTTGGCCCTCAGTCTCCGGCAGCTGGAATGTACCTGGCCAAGGCAGCGGCCAGTGCGACATGAAGGCAGAGGGTGCTAAGAATCCCCGGAGGACCGGACTAGGCTGCCATCTGATGCTGACCTTGGCTACTTACAATGGACGCTCCCTATCTTCTGATTCAAGGCTTCTTGAATTGGAAGAGGAACTACAAAGGATCAAGTGGGACATCGTGGGGCTAAGTGAGGTAAGGAGAAAAGGAGAAGATCTCATCGAACTGAAAAGTGGACACCTCTTCTACTATCGTGGGACAGATACTGGCAGAACTAGTGGTGTTGGATTTATAATAAACAAGAAACTGAAGGATAAAGTTGTAGAAGTTGAAAGTTCCTCTGACAGAGCTGCACGACTTGTTATCCAACTCTCGAAAAGATACCAGGCTCAGATTATTCAAACTTATGCACCCACCACAAGTCATCCTGAAGAAGAAATTGAAGAATTTTATGAGGAAATTTGTCATCTAAATAATAAAGGTAAGCAGCACTTGAAAATAATTATGGGAGATTTCAATGCAAAAATAGGGCAACGGCAACAGAATGAAACTTCAGTAGGTAAATTCGGTCATGGCAACAGAAACCAGCGTGGAAATACTCTCGTTGAGTTTGCAGAGGCAGAAGGGTTTTTCATCTTGAACTCCTTCTTCAAGAAAAAGCCACACAGGAAATGGACATGGAGACATCCAAATGGGACCACAAGTGAAATTGATTTTATTATGTGTAACAAAAAAAATTCGTCATAGAAGACTGCAGTGTGCTAAACAAGTTCAACACAGGTAGTGACCATAGATTGGTGAGATGTAAGATGCACCTCGACACTAAACTTGAACGTGGCAAGCTCATAAGACAAACAAAATCTATTGACATAACCAACCTTAAAAAACACCATAATACCTTCAAGTTAGAACTGAAGAACAGGTTCTCTGCTTTAGAAGGCCTAACATCGGAAGAAGTGGACATCTCTGAAGTTAACAGAAAAGTAACCAAAGCTCTTATGGAAACAGCAACAAAATTAGCTGGGTCTAAGAACAAGTTGCATGTGAACAAATTATCAGGAAAAACCAAAATGTTGATGCAAAAAAGAAGAGAGATGAGGACAACTAAAGAAGATGTGACTTCCAAAGTGGAATATATAGAGCTATGCAAGACAGTAAGAAAAAGTATCACTGAAGACGTAAGGAAATTCAACTGTGAACTAGTGAGGAAAGCAATTGAAAACAACCAAAGCCTAAAGATAGCAAAGGGGCATCTCAGTAAGGGAAGAAAACAGATTATGGCACTGAGAAAAGAAGATGGTTCTGTAACAAGAAATAGAGGCGAAATTTTGACAAGAGTGAAAGATTTCTACTCTAAATTATATGAAAGGGATGATATATGCACTCCAGACATCATGAAAGATACCAGTACCAGAGTTCCTCCAGTCCTTCCAGCAGAAGTTGCACATGCAATCAAGAACATGAAGCGAGGAAAAGCTCCAGGAGAAGATGGAATTACTGTAGACATCATACAAGAAGCAAGTGGAGAAATCGAAACAGTACTCGCCCAAATTTTCACTCGATGCCTTAATGAAGGAAAGATTCCTGAGGATTGGAACACCGCTACAATGATCCTGCTACATAAGAAAGGTGACATTGAGGATCTCGGAAACTACAGACCTATCAGCCTCCTATCAGTAGTTTATAAAATCTTCACTAAAGTTCTTTCACACCGCTTGAAGGTAGCACTAGACATGGCTCAACCGAGAGAACAAGCTGGATTCATTAGTGGCTACAGCACAATAGATCATATCCACGTGCTGAGAGAACTAATTGAAAGAGCGAGGAATATGAACTTCCATTGTGCATGGCTTTTATCGATTATGAAAAAGCCTTTGATTCGGTGAAACCATCAGCAGTTACAATGGCCCTGAAAACCTGCGGTATTGAAGATGCATACATTAATATTATTAATAACATCTATGAAAATGCAAGTGCAAAGATTAGGCTGTTTGAAAATACAACACACGTAAAAATTGGAAAGGGAGTGAGACAAGGTGACACCATATCTCCGAAGCTCTTTAATGCCACATTGGAGGGTGTTTTTCAGTCGCTGAGCTGGGAAAACAAGGGGATAAAGATTAATGGAGATTATCTAACCCACCTTCGTTTTGCTGATGACGTAGTCATTTTTGCAACTACCCCATCAGAGCTGCAGAGTATGATCCAGGAACTTGCTGACAAGAGTAAAGAAGTGGGATTAAAAATGAACTTTCAGAAGACAAAAGTGATGTTCAATGCTTTTACAAGAAATGAAGATTTATCGATTGATGGAGAAAAGCTGGAGATAACAGACACGTACGTTTATCTTGGACAGCAGATATCAAGTGAGGGTCACATTGATGAAGAAATTAATCGGCGTACAAAACTTGCCTGGAGAGCTTTTGGAAGAAACAGCATAATTTTCAAGAGCAATATGCCATTATGTCTTAAAAGAAAAGTGTTTGATCAATGCATCCTTCCAGTGCTTACGTATGGTGCAGAGACGTGGGCCTTAACTAAAAGAGACATACAAAGGCTGCAGACAACTCAAAGAAGCATGGAGAGGTGCATGCTTGGTGTAACCAGGAGAGATAAGAAGAGGAACTCGTGGATCCGAAAAATGACAAGAGTGGAAGACATCATGATCAGAGTTAAATCCCTGAAATGGCAATGGGCTGGACATACTGCCAGAAGGACAGATCATCGATGGACAGCGAAATTTTAGATTGGATTCCAAGGGACAGGAAAAGACCCAGAAGAAGACCACATAGGAGATGGGTGGATGAAATTCGAAAGTATGCAGGGGTGACATGGAGGAGACTGGCACAAGACAGACCGTTGTGGAGGAAACTTGGGGAGACCTTCGTCCAGCAGTGGATTGATAATGGTTGACAATGATGATGATGATGATGATATATGGTACTGCAGGGTTGTTACTTACAGGAATTTCGTAAACACCAGCTCTATCCAAGGATTTCTTGTTTTTCTTCGTATTGAGTACAATATTTTTAATGGTGTGCACTTTATTGCCCAATTGTAAATTATACTTATTACACACCTTATTAATTTAAAATGTAGATTGTCTAAATAGCACGCTAATAAATTAAGCAGCTATGTGACTTTTTTGACATTTGTAATGCTGTATGAATATATGACAGAGATTCAGTGATTGACAGGAGGTGAGAGGAAGAAGAAAAAGACAGCATTTGTCCAGGATGTGTATATTTAACAAGTAAGGAGGAGTTAGAGGTAGTGATAAAGCAGCTGAAACATTCTTATCTTCAAGCAAACTGACCTATCTGTAAAGGGAACCATGGAAGGTTAATAACAACAAGTAATTCCTCGTTTTCCAGTGAAATGACTGGGTGAATGCCACTTATTTTGTTTGCTGATAACTATGCTGAACTTCAATATATTCAGGTTTTCCAAAAATTACTGTTCACAATAGGAAGTTAAAATAACAAGGAAGATTTGTCATAAAGTTCAAGGGATCTATGAAAACTTCGGTTTATGTGGAACTTTGTATTCTGTGAGGGTTGTGGGAAGACACGTTCTGATCATGTGAGGAATGAAGATGTGTTGCAGTTGTGTAATGTGAAGCAAAATGTTGTTAGTAAGGTGGAGAGTAATATTCTTAGATGGTTTGGCCATGTTGAAAAAATGAGTGATGAGATGCTTACTAAGAGAATTTATTCAGCCCAAGTGGCAGGAAAGAAAGGTAGAGGAAGGCCAAGGAAATCATGGGAAGACCAGATTCAGGAATGTCTGCATGAGAAAAAGATTATCAGTATGAAGTACAAAAGGTCTTGTGTGCAGCATGTGATGGATGTTAATGATGCTCGAGCTGTGTAAATGGAGACCTTTAATACAGCAGCAACAGTAATTTTTTTCTGTGAGCAGTTAACCTCTGAATATCAGAGAACAGCTTAATGATATGTATGTATGTATTTAAACTATTTGACCTATATGTAGAGCCAGGGGTCGCAGTGAATTTGCGCGGGGGAGGGGGATGTTTTGGCGAGCGATGGATAATAAGTTTTGGTGAAAATATTGCAGATTACCTTTCTAATGACATCCAAGCAAAAACGATCTTTAAAAAGAAATTATTTTTGCTCAGACGTCATTCAAGCTTTGCTTCGCCAATGTCAAGGATATTTTAAAAATTAATACACAATCTTTTAAATGTGATCATATTTGTGAATTTCTTATCTTTTGATGTGAACCATCAACCAATATTGCATGACTTATATGAAAATAGTTATTAGACAAAAATTCTATAAATAACAAAGTGCAATTTTTCAACAACATCTGTAGTTTTTTTGTTTTTTTTTACACTGGCCCTTTTAGAACCAAACCACAGAATAAATGTAATACCTAATTTTTCAATCAATAAAATTGAAATTTATCCCGTCAATAATTCTTTGCTTAGAAATTTTATAGGTAGTAGTAAATTCAAAATTGAAAATAAGTGTCTATATTTCTTTCTATTCAGATTTGGAATCTATAACATAATATTTTGTGGCTTAATTGTTAAGAATCTATAACCGATTGTTTTTGTACTATTATAACACTATGTTTTTATACATCCAATGGAGAATGAAACAAAAATTAGCGACTTCAGATTACATTTGGCGAAAAAAAAAAATTGAATTTGTCGAATGGGTTGGCGAAAACTTTAAAAAAGCCAGAGCAACCACTGTGTGGAACCATCTACAAAACTCTTGCAAAGGCTGCATGAAAAGTGCACATGGCAATCATTACATAGTCACTTCACAGCAAAGGTGCCAAAGGGATCTGTTGGTATAAACCATTTTCCCACTGTAAAATGTTTACATACAAAATCCCCTCAAGAAGTATTCAGAACATCAATGGATACTTTAATTAATTTATTTGTTTCTTTGTTTATTTATTTATATTCACCCATGCAATTAACCACAGATATAAATTGTTGAAAAAAAAAAAAAGCGCAAAATTACATAAAATTAACTTCATGTGTCATTTCAGGATCAACTACTGTCTAGAAATAATACATTTTTGCACATTTCAAAAAAAATATGAAAATACATTTTAATGCAAAATAATAAACAAACTTACACGTGTCAGATCATTATGCTCATCATTTTTCTCTTCATATGCAAAGTAAACCAATGGCAACAAGAAGAATGCAAAGAACAGAATGAGAGAGTAGAGACCTGTAAAACAAAAAATTATGTTTGTGAAACAGAACAGAGCACACAAAATTAAAATGAATTCAACAAATCTACAAGCAACATCATTCACACATAACAAATTTCAAAACCAAATCAATATCTGGTGCACCTAGTCTTCCTGAATTAAGATTCAAAAGCAATAAAAAAATTGCAAGAACAAGTTAGCAATTAAAAACACAAAATCAGTATGAGCGTTAACTATGAATGAGATTGGAAAGACATTTAACAGATTAACCAATAAAATCAGTTGGAAAATGAATTCAACTTTAAAAGTAGTTGTTGTTATGAATATGGCATAATTATTCTTATTGTCACCTAAAATTGCAAAATGCCTTAGGTACAAAGTAAAAAAATAAATCCATACTAAAAAAGTGGTCTCTGTGTTTGTTGATCCCCTTTAGGAAAATCTATTCACCACAGAGGTTTGCCATTTGGCATAAACTTGTAGAAGTACCTGCATATGTGCACCTCAGACCCCCTTTTTTAAATCCAAATTCTCAAAATTTTAATTAATTTTCAGGTAATCACAGTAAGAACATTGTGACAGATATCACCATTACATGGCAGCACTTTACCTGGATTAAAAAACAAAAACAAATTTCATCAATGAAGCTGCATATGAAACCTGTGGTACGTACCAGACAAACATGCCACACATACACACACACAGTGTAACCTCATTTATAAGTTTTTCAAGAAACCAAGCTAAAAAAAAATGAACGTATGATTGAAAAAAATGTATAAGTGGAACAAATACCAAAATGTGCAATTTGAACGACCTGTGTCAGTTACTAAAAAATTTATACCCACTTTCGCACTACTTTCGATACAACAATTACATTTTTACTAACACCTAGTGGCGGCTGTAATGCATTTTAGCAGGCGGGGATATCAAAAAAAAAAAAAAAAAAAAAAAGAAAGAAATACCGTACATGACAAACATATAATAGGTCCTATATAAAGTTGATGCGTAACATCACAGCCTCTCCTTGACAAATGTCAACCCCGCCTTCTCGTGGTGCATCCTGTTCCCACTAAAGGGGCTCTGATGATCGCCAACAGTGGTATAACTATACCATCGGGATTAGAGGAAATGCTATCCCACACTCACCAACCCGCTTGGCCAGCGTGGTGAGTTATGGCCAAACCCCTCCAAAATGATTCCACAACTTAAATCTTGGCCCTCAGTCTCCGGCAGCTGGAATGTACCTGGCCAAGGCAGCGGCCAGTGCGACATGAAGGCAGAGGGTGCTAAGAATCCCCGGAGGACCGGACTAGGCTGCCATCTGATGCTGACCTTGGCTACGCATAATGGACGCTCCCTATCTTCTGATTCAAGGCTTCTTGAATTGGAAGAGGAACTACAAAGGATCAAGTGGGACATCGTCGGGCTAAGTGAGGTAAGGAGAAAAGGAGAAGATCTCATTGAACTGAAAAGTGGACATCTCTTCTACTATCGTGGGACAGATACTGGCAGAACTAGTGGTGTTGGACTTATAATAAACAAGAAACTGAAGGATTAAGTTGTGGAAGTTGAAAGTTCCTCTGACAGAGCTGCACGACTCGTTATCCAACTCTCGTGAAGATACCAGGCTCAGATTATTCAAACTTATGCACCAACCACAAGTCATCCTGAAGAAGAAATTGAAGAATTTTATGAGGAAGTTCGTCATCTAAATAATAAAGGTAAGCAGCACTTGAAGATAATTATGGGAGATTTCAATGCAAAAATAGGGAAACAGCAACAGAATGAAACTTCAGTAGGCAAATTTGGTCACGGCAACAGAAACCAGCGTGGAAATACTCTCGTTGAGTTTGCAGAGGCAGAAGAGTTTTTCATCTTGAACTCCTTTTTCAAGAAAAAGCCACACAGGAAATGGACATGGAGACATCCAAATGGGACGACAAGTGAAATTGATTTTATTATGTGTAACAAAAAATTCATCATAGAAGACTGCAGTGTGCTAAACAAGTTCAACACAGGTAGTAACCATAGATTGAAGAGATGTAAGATGCACCTCAACACTAAACTTGAACATGGCAAGCTCATAAGACAAACAAAATGTATTGACATAACCAACCTTAAAAAACACCATAATACCTTCAAATTGGAACTGAAGAACAGATTCTCTGCTTTAGAATGCCTAACATCGGAAGAAGTGGATATTTCTGAAGTTAACAGAAAAGTAACCAAAGCTCTTATGGAAACAGCAACAAAATTAGCTGGGTCTAAGAACAAATTGCATGTGAACAAATTATCGGGAAAAACCAAAATGTTGATGCAAAAAAGAAGAGAGATGAGGACAACTAAAGAAGATGTGACTTCCAAAGTGGAATATATAGAGCTATGCAAGACAGTACGAAAAAGTATCACTGAAGACGTAAGGATATTCAATTATGAACTAGTGAGGAAAGCAATTGAAAACAACCATAGCCTAAAGATAGCAAAGGTACATCTCAGTAAGGGAAGAAAACAGATTATGGCACTTAGAAAAGAAGATGGTTCTGTAACACGAAATAGAGGCGAAATTTTGACAAGAGTGAAAGATTTCTACTCCAAATTATATGAAAGGGATGATACATGTACTCCAGACATCATGAAAGGTACCAGCACCAGAGTTCTTCCAGTCCTCCCATCAGAAGTTGCACAAGCAATCAAGAACATGAAGCGGGGGAAAGCTCCAGGAGAAGATGGAATTACTGTAGACATCATATAAAAAGCAAGTGGAGAAATCGAAACAGTACTCGCCCAAATTTTCACTCGATGCCTTAATGAAGGGAATATTCCTGAGGATTGGAACAACACTACAATGATCCTGCTACATAAAAAAGGTGACGAGGATCTCAGGAACTACAAACCTATCAGCCTCCTATCAGTGGTTTATAAAATTTTCACTAAAGTTTTTTCACACCGCTTGAAAGTAACACTGGACATGGCTCAACTGAGAGAACAAGCTGGATTCAGGAGTGGCTATAGCACAATAGATCATATCCACGTACCGAGAGAAGTAACTGAAAGAGCGAGAGAATATGAACTTCCATTGTGCATGGCTTTAATTGATTATGAAAAAGCCTTTGATTTGGTGAAACCATCAGCAGTTACAATGGCTCTGAAATCCTGCGGTATTGAAGATGCATACATTAATATTATTAATAACATCTATGAAAATGCAAGTGCAAAGATTAGGCTGTTTGAAAATACAACACACATAAAAATTGGAAAAGGAGTGAGACAAGGTGACACCATATCTCCCAAGCTCTTTAATGCCACATTGGAAAATGTCTTTCAATCACTGAACTGGGAAAACAAAGGGATAAAGATTAATGGAGATTATCTAACCCACCTTCGTTTTGCTGATGACATAGTCATTTTTGCAACTACCCCATCACAGCTGCAGAGTATGATCCAGGAACTTGCTGACAAGAGTAAAGAAGTGGGATTAAAAATGAACTTTCAGAAGACAAAAGTGATGTTCAATGCTTTTACAAGAAATGAAGATTTATCGATTGATGGAGAAAAGCTGGAGATGACCGACACATATGTTTATCTTGGACAGCAGATATCAAGTGAGGGTCACATTGATGAAGAAATTAATTGGCGTACAAAACTTGCCTGGAGAGCTTTTGGAAGAAACAGCATAATTTTCAAGAGCAATATGCCATTATGTCTTAAAAGAAAAGTGTTTGATCAATGCATCCTTCCAGTGCTTACGTATGGTGCAGAGACGTGGACCTTAACTAAAAGAGACATACAAAGGCTGCAGACAACTCAAAGCAGCATGGAGAGGTGCATGCTTGGTGTAACCAGGAGAGATAAGAAGAGGAACTCGTGGATCCGAAAAATGACAAGAGTGGAAGACATCATGATTAGAGTTAAATCCCTGAAATGGCAATGGGCTGGACATACTGCCAGAAGGACAGACCATTGATGGACAGCCAAAATTTTAGATTGGATTCCAAGGAACAGGAAAAGACCCAGAAAAAGACTGCATGGGAGATGGGTGGATGAAATTCGAAAGTATGCGGGAGTGACATGGAGGAGACTGGCACAAGACAGACCATTGTGGAGGAAACTTGGGGAGACCTTCGTCCAGCAGTGGATTGATAATGGTTGACGATGATGATGATGATTATATACAGTTTTAATAATAATTACAGGTTCTACATAAATTGCTTTTAATAATAATAATAATTGCAGGTCCTATAATTCTTTTTTTACTAATAACAACAAGAACATTAATTCTCAATAATTTCCATGAAATTTGAAAACACAAGGTACTGAAATTTCAAACATTTAAACACTTCAAGTTAAAATATGTAGCTATGAGTTAAAAGGAGGAAGCAAGAAGATGCATCAGCACTTCATTGAAAGTTTGCTAAAATGTAGGAAAAGCAGCCAGTACATCAACAATTCAAAATTACTTGACATTTTATTTACCTTTTATGTATAAATTTTATCAGTTCATTCTTTTAGACAGCATCAAATGGCAATTGAGCTGTTCTTCACTGATCATGTTCTTCAAGTAAGTTTTCATACACTTCAGTGTAGAGAAACTGCTTTCTGATTCAGATGACATGGGTGTGGTGATGATAATTTCTAGGAGTTTGTTTGTTTCACTTAAAATTTCTTTTACATTATTTTGCTCAAGAGAATGCAAAAGTGATGTTGCTGATGTTATAGCACTTAGATCTTTGTGCCCACACAAAATATTTAGCTCCATTTTTAGTTTATTTTTTTCTAAAACTCAATAGTATTCTACAGAGGTATTTAATTCTTCTTTAGGGAAATGACACACTTACTCTTTAAATTAATTTACGTCAACTAGTTTAGCAACAATTAGGTGATCACTGCCTGGAAATCTTTGGCATGCACAACAACAATGCTTATGCTAAAAAATTATGAATATTTCTATTCTAGTTGTGTTATTTTCTTATAAATTATTTGTAAGCTCACTGAAAACTATTTCACTTGAAAACTTAGCATACAGAGATTTTAAAAAAGAATGTAGCAAGATATTTAACAGTGTATTAATCTCATATAAAAAATTCAATTCTTTGAAAAACTACTTTTTTATTGTGTTTTGTTTTCAACAACATTTTTGTATTTTTGGTTTACACATACCATAGTATACATATAGTACTGAATCTTCAACAGCATGACGAGTTGAATTAGTAGCCCATTCCTAAAAAAAAAAAAAAAACTATAAATGTTATGAATGTGAAACGATAAACATAAACAACTATAAAACTTCTAAAAATTAAAATCACAATTTACCACACTTTATTGACTGTTTTGCAAAATCTAATGTTGAGTGATAAATTTAACATTATCCAGCTGGTGTTAGATGGAAAGATCAGTGGAAACACAGGACACTTGGGGAAAAGAATATCCTGGCTTTGATAATATTGAAGACTGAGAAAATGAAAAATGGATGGGGAGACAAGGGGGCAGCATGACTCTGTCTTCCACAATTTGGCACAAAAAAAAAAAAAAAAAAAATAAAAAAAAAACCCAGGTATTAAGAAAAATTGATTCTCAGTTTGAAATATATAGACCAAAGTCTTAATGCAAATCACTCACAAAGCACATAAGAAAGGTATTCTTGCTGTAAAGAAGTATTTTAGGGAGCTTTTAAATGAGAGAGAGACAGAGAGAGAGAGGGGGAAAAAAAAAAAGGAATTGCAAAGTTGATTGATTTAAAATTCTGAGAAGTACCACACTATTTTTTTTGCTTTTGTCTATACTTTTTGTGAAAAACAATGAAAGCCACTTCACTTACCAATTTGAATACAAAATGGAAGAGGAGACATGGGGAGAAGAAAAACATCCTGGCTTTGGTAATATGAAAAGCAGCCAGTACATCAACAGACATGGGGAGAAGAAAAACATCCTGGCTTTGGTAATATGAAAAGAAAATGAAAAAATGGAGAAAGGGGGGAGGGGGTGTCAAGACTCCATCTTCCACTAATTGGCAAGAAAAAGACAGGGTATTCAGGAAAACTGATTATCTGTTTGCAATACGTAGACCAAAGTCAATGTAAATCACTCACAAAGCAAATAAGAAAAGAATGCAAAGAATTATTTTACGGAGCTTTCAAATGAGAGAAAGAGAGCAGGGGTGGGGGGTGGTGGGGGAGGGGCTGAAAAGCTGATTGATTTAAAATTCTGAGAAGTACCACACTATTTTTTTGCTTTGTCTGTACTTTTTGCAGAAAAAATCAAAGCCACTTCACTTACCAATTTGAATGGAAGACAAAATGGCAAGAAACATGCATATGAGAATAATCAGCATGAAAATAAAAATCACCATTTGGCCTTTCAAATTCATTAAAAAACTTAATTATCTAGCAACAATAAAAAAATTCTGGTTTGCTTTAAAAATTTTCATGTGTAAGTAAGGTATGAAAGCATGATTACTTCGAGCATATAAACTGTCTCCAATGATTTTTGTTCTGTTTGGCAATTCTAAGCAATTCCTGCACTGGAATAAATGCCAACTTAAAAAAATTTAAAAGGAAGGATTCTAAAACACCAGAAAAACATGTGCATGACTTTTACCACACAAAATACAAACCCTTATTTCAAACAAAAAGGTTGAGCGAATATTCGTACACAGCAAAGTATCTGCATAGGTAAGGATTAATTCCACCAAAGCAGATGATCTGTACAGTTAATAACAATAATCCCGCAATAAAAATGCATGAAAAGGAAAACAAAACTCATTTCTAGATGTTTATAAGCACAATACCATTATTCTATTTATTTACAACTCAAAATTGTTAATGTACTGGTATGAATACATACATGCACTCCCCAAATGGTGCAACCTTTAAATGTGAAATTAGTTATATCAAGAAACAACACGAGTCAAAGAATATGGGTCACTTCTTCAGCTTTGTTGATGTAGCAGACTCTGCTCTCTTCCAGGATCCAGGATCAATTTAGTTTTAATGACTAAGCCCATTATACTGGAACTTCATGAACAAGTTTTTCTATAAAATCTGAGAGAAAGAAGGACTACACTGAGTAATTACTTTAGTACTACTACTACTACTACTAGGGAGTGGCAGGTTTTTTTGCACTCAGCATTGTTGTGTGGTGTTTAGGATAGACAGCATAATATGAGCTAGCTTACCAACAGTGGCGGCTCGTGGCAACTGAAACAGGTGGGGCCAGTAGCCGAAGTCAAACAATGAAATAAAAAAAACTGTCATTATTAGGCCAACTATTCAGACCCCCACCCTAGCCCCCAAGATTCCTTTACTCTGCCTCTGTTTACCCCCTTGACTCACAATAATGCCCAAATCAGGCAGGAATGTGTCAACTATTGTATTGCACACGAAAAAAATTTCCTCAGAATAGAATACATAATTATTAACAGAAAAATGTTAAAACTCCTTAAATAAAATTTTTTACCTTAAAACATATGAGCATTAATTTATGTTAATTGTGCTTTGTGTTTCTTCAGACTTCTCAACTGAGGAATAATCATAGGATTCACAGGATAAAAAAATGTAGTGAAAAAATAATAACTCCAAATATATGCAGGGAGGGAATGTTTCATGTATTTCGTCCCATATAGAATGAGTACAATACTACCATTTGCATTATTTAAAAGGTTTAATCTTTTTTTTTAAAGAACTTGTGAAACCTAAAAACATATATGTACTCATGTGCAAATTATACTTACAGGTTTTCTCATTTATTTATTTATATTTAACATAGAAAATTCTCTCAGTTAAAACTGAAATTAGTTCTGCAAAGTGCTTTGTAAACTTCATACTCTTGGAAACTCAAATTCTTGGGCTGATAAGCACCGAGTTTTTTAAGTGAAGCTTTTCGACCCAAATTCTTGCGCTGATGAGCACTTTGTTTTTTTAAGTGAAGCTCAAACTAAAAATTCTTGGGGTGATAAGCAGTGAGTTTTTTTAAGTGAAGCTTTTCTTCCAGATTTAAAGCAAAGAACGGAGATTTTAACAAAATATCCACTCCATTCATTGTAATCGACAGGCAAAAAAGTCACGACACAAAGGAACAATACATCACCGAGAGAGACACACAGAAAATACAACTAAATGAACTTTGAGCTTGGTCGGGGTAAGCTTCTTTGTCAACCCACGGCGTTAAGGAAATGGATACTCTCCTGGCCAATCAAATTAGCGCTGGGCCAGATAGATCTGGCTCCATAGTTTGTTTTTGCACACGCGTTAAGGCAGTGTTGTATGTAGGTCATCATACTGAATGAGACTGGGAGGAAATCGTCTCCTCTTCGCTTGCGTAGTGATGTTACTGGGGCCTGTTGGAGCTGGCCCCAATAACCTCACACTCTGAACGTGATCTCTTTCTTCAGGGAATAGTTTTTCATTTTTGAAGGAAACTTTTCCCTTAGGTAATGGTTTTTGAAGGGAAAGGTTTATCACCATGTAGTTAAGAGAGAGAATAAGAATCAGGGCAAAAAAAAAAAAAATATTTCTAAAAGTAGAAATTTTTAGGTGGGGCTCGGCCCCTCTGGCCCCTAATGACGAACCGCCCCTGCTTACCAAACTTAATATTCCACCTACACTTTGCAGTGTTCCTCCTATCTTTGTTTATTGCTTGTCAATCTTATTTCCTTTCATTACATAAAAATCAAGGGAATTCATTTGAGAATTATAGAATTGCCTTTCTAAAGTGTCCAAATGTGACTCATAATCACAGATAAAAATATTCAAAATGAAAGGAAATTTTCTCACAAAAATCTTCCAGTTGTGAAAATCTTGCATTGCATAAGTTTGCAATTAGCATAACTTCAGCATTTAATATAAAATCACTTCCAAAAGGAAATTTATGCACCATTTCATGGCAAGCTGATATGAAAAATAAGTTTCTTAACAGAGTTAGTTACAAAAGACTGCTTGTCTTTATCTCACAAAGTTAAAACAATTGCTGATAATAATTATAACTTCTATACCTTCTCTCTCCTTTTCAATATAAATGCTGAGATAAAAAACATCTGAAAGAAAAGTTTGACAAAAATTGATTTTACAAATCTAGACATAATATCCATTAGCATGTCAAACAGCAAGCAGTGCAGATCTCAATGGATGAATATGCAGTGCGTGCAACTGGAGGATTACATTATATTTTTAAACACACATAAAGATGTTTCAAAAATGAATGACATACTTTATTCAAGTTTGATGCAAGGAACAGTAATCATTCTCCTCTTGCGACAACACCTAACATATAACTACTAAGCTGCTGAAATCTGTTTCTTATTTCATTTTCATTGAATGAAATACTGAATTACTTTGCCCCTTTTCAACAGGAAAAGTTGCATTCTCTTCCCTGATTTTAGAACTGTCAGCTTTTTGGCAATGTAATTGAAAACTTTGGCATAAGGTAATTCTCTAATTTACTACTTTGTTTCTAGTGCTTATTTTTCACATAAGAATTGAGAAAATTTGTCAAAGGGTCTCTACTGCATCAGTAATGTGCCCAGGCATTTATGGAGAATAAACTGATGATCACCAGCCTGTTTCAAAATCTTCCTAATATCCAAATTATACACATCCTGGAAAAAATTTATCTTTTACTTTGGCATTCTTGCCCCCTAGTTCCACCTCCTCTTCAAATAACAGAATATATCGAAAAATTTCATCAATACTGCATGGAAAAACAGCTGAAGCCTTTGTGGCAGAAAGATTAAGAAGACGACATGGGCATCCCACAACTAGCAAATTTAGTATTTCAAGCCTGAACACTCTAGGCACTTCTTTTTCTCACTTATCATAACAAGAGCATCATCTGCACTGAATGATAATACATTTTCCTCATGGAACACCATGAAAATGTAAAGAATTTAGCGCAACAAGTTCATATTATTCAAATGAATAGCATCACCAAATAATGATGGAATACCTATACTCGGGGCTAAGCTAACCTGATTGCATGGTTAAGATTGTGAAACCGATTCACCAACATGAAATCTCTTGCTTATCAGTATTTCTCCACACACTAGAGGGGTGCCATGTGTTGCAGACCCTTCCCCCTAGGGTAACTGAAGGCGAGACAAAATAAAATTTCCTGCGTTCCATCATGATGTCCCCCTCCACCTCCACACCTTCTCAACCTTGCCAACCACCAGACAAATGATTTCTGAATGAGTATTTTAAAACAGCAACCACGATTAAAGGAGTAAGCTCATTACAATGACCGCCAAGCCATTATCTTCCTGCCTCCTGCTAACAATTATCTCCTCCCAGTCACAGTAAATACCCTCATGTTAACTGTATAGCCTTCCTGAAGCAAAACAGAAGTGACAATGACATTGCCAAAATGCGAATATTTGTATTTTTTAGAAACACGACAGAAACTGGAATCTTCATTTTTTTAATGTGGGTACATACAACGTTGAGAACATCTATATATCCATGTGCTTTCTCAGGTCTCAGTTCAAGCTCAAACACGGCTTTTAAACTGGAACTATATTATGCAGTTGAAGTACACACTCTGTAACTTAAACTCCATAGTCAGATTAGCCTTGCCCCAAGTATAGAAGGAAATTTCTCAATTATCTGTCTATTGCTTTAATAGATTGTCTCAGTGATGGGATATAATTTAGGATAATTTTCATTGCTACTATCACAAGACATAGTAAATGTTCACTTCACAGTACATGCATCATTCTTCTTTTTCTTCAAGCTTGGCCATTTAATATATTGTACAATAGCAGTTGTTTCATTTCAGCATACCAGTATTTCTTAGCAGTCTCACTATCTGGGAACATCTTTTTAAATAACAAACCTGCATGTTCTGAGCATACTATGAGCAAATTATGCTTTAAAATCAAAGAAGTAAACAAACACTATATGTTACTGATGTTATCCTCTTTTTTGGGGTTTTTTTTTTTTTTGCTTGCCACAGAAGATATCAAGTTGCTTTTCGGTTTTTTTACAGATATTGTTTAGATATGTTACACAACATCTTCTTACCATCACAGGGAATTTAAAAATCAGATCATCAGCACAAACAGATAAAGCATAGTGTTCAACATTTCTGGAAGAAGAGATGAATGGAAGCTTGTCTCTACATGCTTTCTTGAACACATATATTTTGCTATTTTACTGTCAGACAAGTTGAGGTATATTAATCACTGCAACAAAGCCAGCAAAAGCATTACAAGAGAAAAATCAGCACATTACTTCTGGAAGAATAATAGTCAAATAAAAACAGAACTATATGAGCAGGGCTACAATATTGTTACTTTTGTTTCAAGATTATACAAAAACCAAGAATAACTTGTAAGCACATACACCAATGAGCCATTACATTATGACCACCTACGCAATAATTAGCTGTAGGACCCCCTTTAGCCAGCAAAACAGAAGCCACTCGACGAGGCATTGATTTGATGAGGTGGTGACAGGCATCCTGGGATATCTGGTGCCATAATGTCAACAGCAGGTCCTCCAGTTCCTGTACATTTCAGGGTGGTGGTGATTTAGCGCGAACCTGTTTTTCCAAATCGAATCACTAATGTTCGATTTCGAGGACAGGGCATTTACAGAAAGTCACCAGCATGTTCCTCGAACCACTCCTTGACGATTCTGGCAGTGTGGCATGGCACATTATCTTGTTGGTAATGGCTATCACCAGCAAGGGAACACAGTTGCCACAAATGGGTGAACTTGGTCTGCTATGATGTTCAGATACCTAACAGCTGTCAAAGATTGTATTATTGAGATAATGGAGCCTAAAGTGTAGCAAGAAAACATCGCCTACTGCATAACTCCGCCTTTGCTGGCCTGTTTCCACCCAACAGTGCATCCAGGTGCCATAGCCTCCGTTGGTAATCAGCGTATTTGCGCTTGGCCGTCTACGTGATGCACAAGGAATCTTGATTCATCAGACCAGGCCACTTTCTTCCAATCATCCACGGTCCAATCTCGATGATCTTGAGCCCATTTCATGCACTGCTGGCGATGACGTACAGTGAGCATGGAGACCCGGCTGGGTCTTCGGCTACGCAGGACCATGCGCAGAAGGCTGTGATGAACTGTGTGCTGTGACACATTGCCGTGATCACCACTGTTGTAGCTGCGGGTGGTTTGTTGCGCTGTGGCTCTGTGAACAATGAGCGACTGTCTCTGCTGCCCTCTGGCATTAATGAGCCATGGACGACACACGGCTGGACGATGGTTTGTCATTTGGCCATCTGTGCACCACTTTTGACATGTACTCACTACAGAGTCACATGAACAAGTCACACCATTTCCAAGATCGTAGTTCCAAGGCGCTGTACCATCAGAATTTGTTTATTATCGAACTACGATAAATCGGCAGCTTTACCCATTCTGACTCCGAACACTTCACTAACCGAAAGCCGGTCCTCGGGTTGAACAAGTATGTATACTGCTCTGTGAACTTCACCCGCATCACCGCTCGGTCTCCAGGTGCGCTCATTTCTCTAGGCTGGGGGGGGAGGGGGTCATAGTGGAACGGCTCATCAGTGTACATTTCTAATTTGGGGCAACTGACTCCATGAATGGTACAGTCAGTACTGCAGAACAAGTGCACTACCCATGCCTCATCCAGGACAAAAACCCAGATCCACCTCAGATGCCACCATAACACAAAACCTATCAGCACAGATGTCTCCCCCTTGGGACATAGAGCATTTGAATCATCCATATGCAAGTCAGCAACCAGCAGCACTATGCCAATCCCAAACTGTCATAGGAAACCTACTGTCGAAGTCATCATGTGGTTCTTGACCACAATGTTAAACCCAGTGTTTCAGGACGGAAACACATTTTTTTTTTTTTTTTAAGAAAAAATGCAAACTTCTTCGGAAGGAACACACATGGTATTATTTTATTCCTGCAGATGATAGGCTTACGCTGCATTCCACATCCACTGCCAACTGACTATGGGCAGTTGGCAGTGAGAGAGAGAGATGATGTCAGCAGGTTTAACACTGAGACAGAGGGAGAAACAGTTTAATTTGTATATGACTATAATTTTTCTGTATGTGGATTTTCCTTCCTTGATTTTGGAGCTTCTCAGTTTCAATTCCTGCCATCAAACTGCTTTTTCTGGTGGGGGAGGCAGCTAGCTACTGTTTCATAATTCCCAAAGTAATTTCACTGCATAAATGCCACATAACCAAAAATTTAGAAAATTTATGTAGACAGTCAGGAGAGTGGGAGGAGAAATTTTAAATTGAGACCCTTGCTAAAAGAGGGAGAGTTGGAGCAAATATGCAATGATGACTATGGGAAATTAATTTTATAGCCAATGGGAAAATTTGCACTGACATTCATTTTCACTATCAGGATGTTGGACGCTTCTGTAAAGTCATGCAATTTTTTTGTGGAACAACATAGTGCTCTATCTTCTGTGCATCCCCCTCCCCCCACACATATGCACACTCAAAATTGATTGTTGACAAAGCAACCAGCCAGCTACCATCACACAGCAAATCTGGTCAAATGCAGCAGTATCAATTATTGGGGTAATGCTAAAAATTTATGTGTGGGTGTGGTATATACCTGACACTGCTTTATTTAAATTTATGATGTAGAATGACAATGTCCCAACAACAGCATTACATAGCTCAGCAGAAGCTTCATATTAATTCAGTTCTTGAATTAACTGTCAGCACAAAAAAAAAAAAAAAAAAAAAAAAAAAAAAAGTCATGGCTGCTTTGGGAGGGTTTCACAGGAATGATGGGCTCTCAAGAGAGTTCTGCATGGCTGTGTATGAAAGTCTAATTGTTCCTACTCTCATGTATGGCAGTGAAACCTGGGTAGTACAGAACAAACATATGAGTCGTTTGTGTGCTGGAGAAATGCATTACTTACGGGAGGGTTGTGGCAAGACATGTTCTGATTGTGTGAGGAATGAAGATGTGTTGAAATTGTGTAATGTAAAGCAAAATGTTGTTAGCAAGGTGGAGACTAATATGCTTTGGTGGTTTGGCCATGTTGAAAGAATGAGTGATGGGATGCTTACTAAGAAAATCTTTTTAGCATAAGTTGCAGGAAGGAAAAGTAGAGGAAGGCCAAGGAAGTCATGGGAGAATCAAATTCAGGAGTGTATGCATGAGAAAAAGATTATGAGGATGAAGCATAGAAGATCTTGTGTACAGCGTGTGATGGATGTCAGTGAAGACCAAGTTGTATGTCAAGATCGCTGTAAATGGAGAAGTTTGATACAGCAACAATAAGTAAAAATTATCTGGTAGTTTGCATTTCTTTGTGGAGCTAACCTCTGAATCTCAGAGAACAGCTTAGTGATATGTATGCATGTATGTATGTATATACAAAATAAAACCCTTTTCCAATGGCTATAAAACTAATTTCTTAGTCATCAATGCAAGAAATAAATTAAATTGCCAAAAAAGAATGAAATTTAACGTCTGATTTCTTCAAAATTGGGCACAACAGACTTTGTAACTTTTCAGGTCCTCCTAATTTTCCAGTAGTAGCAATTTTGCACACAGCTGAGACATGAAAACACAAATTCAGTCAGTGCCTTTTCACTGGGTTCTTATGAGCCCCATGGCATAGGGCAATGTACCAGCCTAGTTTTGGCAGTACTGTATATATTAATCTGTTTTATAAAGATTCAGCATTAATTAAAACAGTACTCCTTTGTAGCAATATATGCATCTCTCTAATTATAATATAGATTTGACTGTATATCAAGTAGGCTCTGTGTAAACACTGATCATTCAACACAGTTTTATACAATGCACAAAGTAAAAGTATCCTGGACAAGATAGTTAAAGGAACTGATACTTGAAAATATAAAAAAAATCCCAAAACTGTGATTTTTTTATTATCTATGCTTACCTTGAAAGTTCCATTAGGATTTTTCATAAATGACACTAAAAATACATCCACAGGAAGCAGGAAAGATGTTAGCAAAGTGAAAAACAATCCTAAGATTGATATTACAGCAGAGCAGCGGTCTTTCTCATGCCGGCTCCAAAAATGGCGCATGTAGAAAGTAGAGAATGCAAAACATCCCTGAAAATACATTTACATATTTTATATAAATGAATTTTTATACAATTTACATATACATTTTTATTTAATACATATTTTGATTGGTAGCAATGAAACTTTTGCATGCGGCAATATCTTTAAACATTTTATTTCAAATACCTAACAAATTTATTTGAAATGCTTCCACATTATGTGGCAAGAGAAAGAATTTAAAAGTGAGATAACATGTCAAATATTTTAATTACAAATTGACCAAAATAAAAAAAAAATGCTGATATAGTGCCATTTTCTTTTTTTCTCACATTCTGAATGAAAACTTTTTCAATGAAAACCAGCACATATAACTCACAATCACAGATACCAAGAATAAAGCCAATTCTTTATATTGTGTAACCGAGAGCTATACACATGAAGCACTGACAGATACTACAGTATATACAACCTAAGTCCAATAAGTTCCAGGACCGACTGCCTAACTGATGTAACAGTAGTGGGATGAAATGCATGTATATCACATGTATGCCAGAAGACAACAGTTTTTGGCCAATCAGCAAACAGCTGGAAACTGGTTTATACCGGTATCGACAGGTGCCAGACATTTATTAAGGGAGTCATAGCAAGCATTCTTGTCCCATTTCATTTTAGCCATGAAACAACAGAGAGTAAACATCTTTTTTTGTTGGAAACTTGGTAAATCAGCTCCTGAAACTAACAGATGTTAAAAGAAGCATACAGAGACATTGATACAATTATTCTGCAGCACAGTTTTCAAAGGGTACGCACAGTTTCATGATCGGCAGAAATCCTTTGGTGATGATCTCAGATCTGGGCGTTCCTCCAGTATGCGGACAGCAGAAAAAATCGAAGTGGTGCTGAATAAGTTAATCCTTCCCACCCGATATTACGAATTTTAATAATTAAATTAATGACTTCATGGCTTCCTAGGTACATTGTACATTTCCTTGTACATTATGATACATTAAGAATTTGCCAAATAGCTCGGGTGTCGAAGGTCTAGCATTGGCCTTATTTTTTACTAGCAAATTGCATTATCTACTAGCAAAAATTTATTAATATTATACAAAAGACTCCTTAACATGTTCCCCTCCATTAGTCAATCATGAAAAAATTTTAATTTCACCCCTGTAACTGCCACATTTGTAAGCTGAAAAGATTACAAATATTTAGATATAATTCACCTTTTCATGACCTGACAGATTAATTCTAACAATTTAATTCGAATGCAAATATTAAAAAAAAAACATTTTCTTATTTAACTTTATTCACAAAATTCAAGAACACAACTCAAAATCTTAAGTTATGTTCCATATGGTTTACGATCTGGGTTTCGGGTCTTTTCATCATACCACTTTAAAACAGCAGGCCTGGGGTCAAACTTGTCTTTGATACTCATGAGAGCGTTCAATGTTTGTAAGTTTAAACTGCCCTTCCAATCACCCTGGATTTTCTTCATGAAACTGAACCCAACCTCACATGCAGAAGTAGACAAGGGAAATATGCTGGATATTTCTACTAGTGCCAAAATGTTTTTGTAATGTTTGCACTTTCAAAAAAAACATTCGTTCCCAGAAAGCAGTAGTTCCTTTTTTGTATGTGTCTAAAATATTCCACATGCACAATGCAGTGAGTGCTGCTTACAGTTCAGAATAAAACATCCAAAATTCTTCCACAGGCAACTTTTACTAGAACCACCTTTTATCACTAGCAAAATGCATTTGCTTGCTAGCAATTTGCTACTTACTAAGTACCGGTCGAAATCGAGCCCTGCTTTGAACGACAGTGATTTTTAAAATAGCGGTGAAAGTGAATTAGATGAATATGATGCAGATACATCAGATTATGAATATGATATGTCAGATAGATGTGAAGAATTAGACTGTAAACCTGGTGGTGATCCAAATCCCGTTGATGTAACACAAGATGGGTGAGACAAATATGGAAATTTAGCTGATTTTCCTAAAAATAATTTTACTGCAACAGAAGGTTATAAACTTACCCAGGGCAGCAAAAACCTATACATATATATTAGATTTTTTTCTAATATAATTACAGGTTTTTGCTGGGAAAGTAAAGCTGAACTTTCACAGCTAAGTTGTGGCCTCTACTGCAGAAAAAAAAAAAAAAAATGATTGCAGGGTGAGTCTAGGTGAAATGTTATTCGAGTGGAAAGGTTAAAAAAATATCACTGGAAAAATAAATTGAAGGTTACCTCAACTTAAAAACTATTACACTCATCTAAGCCTCATCCTATTGCTGTAAGCCTCATCCTACTGCTGTAAGAAGTTAGACTGCTGGATGCATCCAATGAGTACAAAAGGCAGTGTATAAGGGGGAAATGCCCACTTCACAAAAATAGAAAAAAATTTCTGATTCTCGAAACTGGGAAAATACACCAGCTGTTAATGTTTTCTTATGTCTGTTAGAAACATGGTCTTTTTAATTTCATGAAGAAAGATCTTAAATTCTAACTGAGCAATTGGCAAAGCTAGTCAGAACACTTTCTCTACTCAACCACATAATGTTACCTAGATTTACAAGGACATCATATAGTATATTTCCAAAATGTCAGGAGCTCACTGTTAGAAGGAACACAACAATCTTGATATGTGTAGAAATAGAATAAAACATTATCAAGAGTGAGTAACGCATTACGACTGAAATGTTTACAAAGTCCAAAGTAGTAGCACTTTTCAGGTAGACCCTCATAACTGTATTAACCTATGCAATGCTTTGTTTATTAGGTAGAAGTTCTTTTGATTTTTACCACGTGTCCAAGACTTACTTGGAATTAGTTAAAGTAGCTTACCCTGAAATGCAACGCTGACTAAAAAGAATTGCATTGGGCATAATTACTTGTTTGTAGATCAACCATGCATGTGTTCCTTCAAACAATTAGCCTTTTCTGACATTTTGGTAACAAATCACGATGTTCTTGTTTGTAATTTTTTTTTTTTTTTTTTTTTTGATTGCAGGTTTAACGACCACCGTGAGCAACTCAATGGGCTATAAGCAGTCGCCCGTCCCTAATTTAGGGTCACTGGTTCCAGGGAAGGGAGAGAGCCAGTGCCGTAAGACAAACACAACATCCATGCCTGACCGGGATTCGAACCCGGACCCTTTATGGACGAATGATCAGAGGCCAGCTCCTTAGACCACTGCGCCACCGGAGCAGCCTTGTTTGCAATGCTAGTTACGTGCAGAGTTAAAGAATGTAAACGTACACGCGTACGTGGAGAGTTTTCAAATTATTAACACATTTTGCAGATAGTTTTTGCTTGTACATTTAAAAAAATTTTATTTACTGGAGGCTTTACTCAGATTAATATATTTAATTCTATTTTAACTTGAAGAACTTTCAATTATGTTTCACATCTTCTGAGTTCTTTTGTTTTTACAGACGTTTCTGGCGTCTAGATTTTATCAAGGCCTGTTTTCAATGTATAGGAACTGTATCAAAAGTTTTGTTTACACAGAAATAATTTAAATTTTATTGCCAGGTTCCTCTTGCAGTTGCCAGTTATTAAATTAAAATATTTTCCTTATGTATTTTGTAAGTCTGCTATTTTTGAATTTAAGATGTTGAAAATAATTTTTTAAGGTTTTTATTAATGGGCCTTTTTTTTTTCTGGATATAAAAACTTTCTTTAATTAGTCTCTTGTTTTTATGAGGTTCATAGTTCAATATTTTAATCTTTTGCCCTAAAGGTCCATTTCACACACATTGCTGCACATTCAGTTGTAATGTACTTATTTTGTCCTCACTGAAATCTGTAATGTTCTAATTTATTGTTTTATGAATTTTTCTTTGAATTATCTTATTCTATTGTTATCATAATTCACCGGTTTGCAGCAAGTTTTCTGTTTCAATGGTTGTGTATGCACATACATTTTATTTTTATACTACTCCGGTTATGTGGTTGACCAGACAAAATGTTCCAACTAATTTAGTACATTACTTAGTTGAAATTGAAAAAACGTCTGTTTCTAACAAACATAAGGAAACACCTGTTCACCAGCGGATGCATTTTCCTATTTTTTCCCATTGGCGTTGTCATACATTCGAAAGGCAGTCCTAAGCACATTTCCAGCTACCATACTTATTTTCCTTTCATATAAATGATATATTACATATCTTTTGTGCAATAGTTGAAAACAATTACCTTTAATGGCAGGGCCAGATTAAGGCCTTAGTGGGCCCCTAGGCTAAGACATCTGAGTGGACTACCAAGACCAAGACATCCGAGTGGGCCCCCAAAGAACTTATGACAAAGAATCATTATTGAAGTCCATTAAAATATAAAACTGTAGCAATTTGTTTGTGATAATTAATATGTAGTGCAATTTTCAAAGTGGAATTTTCATAAAATGGCATTGTATTTTCCACTCTTCTCACAAGAACATGAGTTAAAAGCTTAAAAATTCCTAGATTTTGTCTTGTAATTTTTAATAATTTAGCATTGTATACTTTTCTTGGTGCATCTTTTTTGTTATGCAATGTGAAGTCAGTCACAGTGGATTTTACTAATTAACGATTTAAAGTGCAAGCAGGGAGATGTGGGTGGATGGCAACGAAAAAGCTGAAACTGTCTTGCCGACCCGAATGTATGCAGCAACATCAGAGCTGTAGCCAGAAAGAATTTTCAAGGAGGGTTTCTGAATTTGAAAATAAATATTCACCATACATTATACACATTACTTTTTTTTGTTACATTTTACTAGCACATGAAATTCTTCTATTTGATTTCCCCATTTTTCAAATACTGACTTACGTGCTATAGTACTACTTACAGAAGTACAGCTGAATCTGCCTAAAACGGAAATTGGTGGGATCAAGAAATTTTTCCGTTCTACGCAGATTTCCGCTTTACAAAGATTTTGAAAAATCAATGATCGATAATACGTAATTTGCAACACCCACTTGGCAGTGGTGATATTTCACGCATATTATCGTCACCTATACCATAATTAAGAAACTGAAAACAGAACTTAACCCATTTATACAGTACATACAAACTACGTACACACATGCTTCATTACTTAAAATAATCTTTAATAGTTGTTTGCTTCCAATTTTTTTTTGCAAATACATTTTCCCACTTCACGTCAAACACTGCTAATCATGTTTAACAGTTCAGCATTATTAGCATGAAGACTGAAGTCTTACAACTTATGAATAGTTTGTAAAGCATCATTATAAGTTCTTATGTCATTTTCTATGTTCAGTTCATTCTCAACTTCATTTTTCTCATCTATTAAGTCGTCAATATTCTGAATGCCTGCTTCAGTGCAAACGTCACTGTCCATACAAACAAATTCATGAGCTTGTATGTTTTCTGACGTAGCTTTGTTCAATAAATGTTGCAGAAATTCGTCCTCAAAATGCAGGGTATCATTACAAACATCTGTTACAAATCCTGCTTTGCGAAAACACTTTTGTATTGTGAGGGGCAAAACATCTCGATAAGCTTTAGCTAGCCAATTAATTGCATTTAACACATTTACGGATTTTGCAAGCTCATTAACCCTGTTGCTGCTATTCATATTATCAATGAGAGATTGTAAAAGGAGCTATCAGTATTTCATTTTCACAGTGTAAATTACTCTTTAATTGATGATCGAGTGGTTGCGCTACAGCTGTTGTGTTGCTTGGTAAAAATGTTAAATTGCCATTTGTCAATGTAATATGAGGGTGACAAGTAGCATTGTCTAAAAATAAAATGACTTTCCTATTTTGTTCTTTTATTTTGTTGTTGAACATATGAAGCCACTCCTCCATTATTTTCACTGTCATCCACAATATTCTGTTTGCCTTCCATATATCACTAGGAGGTCTTTGATGTTGAAGTTTTTAAACCATCTCGGTTTTGTCGCTTTTCTTATCACCAGAGGCATTTCACACTTTCCTTCCATATTACAGCAGAAAAAAACAGTGAGACGTTCTTTTACATGCTTTCCGCTGCTGCATTTGTCTTCTAATACACAGAGTGATTTTGTTGGCAGTGCATGAAAAAACAATGCTATCTCATCACAGTTGAAAATATCCTGCGGTTTGTATCCACACATTACATTTTTGAGAATTTCCTTCCATATACGAAATATGTAATTCATGAGATAACCTTAAGGGTTGACTTATGTTATAAACGTGCTTTAGATTAAATATACATAATATCTAAGGTATTATTTACCTGACATTGGCAAAGTATTTTGCACGTTGTTGCTCTGTGAGGCACATGCTCCCAGCTCGAGAGAGGTCAATTTGTTACAGGTTTTTTTGGTTAGTTAAAGATTTTTTATAAATGAAACAATTAGGTTATATTATTATCAGTTCACATTCATTCATTTGCACAATCAAATGTTTTAAATTTACTATTAATTAAAAGATTGTATTAGAAAAATTTATACTCATTGGTTCGGGAGACGTCTCTCAAGAGGGTGCTGAAAGCGCTTGCCGTAACAACGTGAAGAAGAGCCTCTTGAGAGACATCTCCTGACCCGATGAGTATGACTTTATAATGTTCTAATTTATTGTTTTATGAATTTTTCTTTGAATTATCTTATTCTATTGTTATCATAATTCGCCAGTTTGCAGCAAGTTTTCTGTTTCAATGGTTGTGTATGCACATACATTTTATTTTTATACTACTCCGGTTATGTGGTTGACCAGACGAAATGTTCCAACTAATTTAGTACATTACTTAGTTGAAATTGAAAAAAATGTCTGTTTCTAACAAACAAAAGCAGTACTTTGTACGGCTTACAACTATTGCTGGCCATTATTGTGATTTCAGTAGGGTTTGGAATTTTCTTTACACCACGTGTGGAGAAAGCACACTAACATGATCGTGTCTAATACGCACTTCGCCACTGTCCGAGTTGGAGGTTGGACTTCAGTCTGTCTGCCAAGCCAGGGGGCACCTCCTCGCTCCAACAGGTTCCGCTTTATCAGCTTCTCGAACTCCACCGCTCATTTCTTGTTGGAAATTCCTTTCTCCTTATTTTTAACAAACACACACCCCTAGTGTCAGCTTCGCCCATGGCAGGGCAAGAAAATCAGTTTCCTGGGACCTAACTTGTGTAGTGATTCCGGAAGTTTTTCTTTTCCTGCTTCCTAAAATATGGCTTCTGTTTCCGCATTAGACAAATTCCGCTTTAGTAATGTAATCATGCCATAGGCATTTCAGTGGTCCTGAAAAATTTCCACTTCGGACAGATTCGACTGTATATGGATCTATCTACACTCTCTTTATGGGGTTTAAACCTTCAGGAAAGGTTTAACTCTTCCTCCTGGCTATGTCTCTGAGCAACATGAAACGTTTACCCTTAGCAAATCACTGCCTTGAAATCTGTTCGTCTTCTAGCCACTGTTTTATAATTGAAAAACAAAACTAAAACTATTTTAATTCTCTCTATATATAAATATATAAGCTGTGTATCATTTTCGGTGTAGAGGCATGCCTCCTAGATCCTTCGTAATGGTGGTTACGAAATGCCTTCTTATATGTACCGAGTATATTTTAAATCGTAGGTTTCACAAAGTCAACACAGATAAAGTTTCAATCTAGAATTATGATAATCTGTAGTTTAAAATATTCTAATTTATATGAGGGGTATGGATATTCGTGGCCATTTAGTCATTTTTTTTTTTTTAAGTACAATACAGGTTCGTTTAGAAGTTTTATTATTTCGTGTGTTAGATTCCAGGGTGTTTTCCAGTTATTTCACAGTCGTTTCCACCTAAAATTTATAACAGAAACCAGTATTTTCAGTTTCAGAATTATTTTATTTGCTCCCCAACACTAAATCTGTGATGATAGATGATACAGAATAGCCATTAACTATATCTACATTTAATAGAACGACGCAGATAACCTGGGTCACTACTGCTTACCACTATGACTACAGTAAATGGAATCCATCCGTATGCTGCAACACTGTCAGGAAGAGATGATGCTACTAACTCCATGTTGCAAAGGTATAAATAATTGCGTTTTAAGTACAGCAAGTTGTTCTAACCGAATATGCTAATTACATTTCCGCTGGTTCAATAAAAGCAAGATGTCAAAACATCCGCAAATCGCAGAATCAAAAACAAAACACTACAGTGCCTACACTAGAAGACGATTACGATAGTAGTCGATACAGATTCCTACAAAATTACGAGTAATAACGATATGCGAAATTGCAGCATTTTAGTAAGAGAACCGTCAGATCCAAGGAGGTTGCCTTGGAATTTTCTAACAAGCTTGATATAACAATGGAATATTAGTGAATATGACACACTTCATACTTGTTTTATCTGAAATATTTGTCACATTCGAGACTTCCGAACATTTCAGGGAAGGAAAAGAATCAGTACCGTAAAACAAATACATCCATGCCCCACGGGATTTGAACCCGGACCCACTCGAACAAAAGGTCAGAAGCCAGAGCTTAGACCACTGCGCTACCGGGGCGACGAAACGATACTCCTTCCCAACATTAAGAAGAAGTATACGTTGGAAAAATTTGAGAGAGGAAATGGAAAATTTGCTGTTTTAGAATTAACAAAGACATATAGAGGATAACCTCTCAAAAACAATAAAAAGGAGAAGAACAAATGTTTCCCTAATGGATTTTCGGCTTCTGTTCGACTTCTTTGCTCCAAACCCTGCAAGTTCTTCTAAATCAGAATGCAAATTTAAATTCTGGGCTCAAAAATGATTAAAGAATTCTCTCAGCTATTAGCATTTAGTGCGCCGGAAATATTCAGTGGCGCCAACGCGCTACTGTTTCAGGGAAGGTTAAATTTGCAAACCTTGCTCAGCAAGAGAGATAAGTTAAAGAAAATTAGTAAAATATAAAAAATATAAAATAATCGGGAGGTTTAGTAGCCAATTCACCAATGAAAATTAGTAAAACTGTTCATTCTTCATATATCAGTACATATTCAGCTATCCAGCCAACCAGAGGGCGTTGAACCTCCTTTTGTCGGAGCACACAAGCGGTGGGTTGTCTGTAGAAAGAAGAAGAAGAAGATTGGGAAGTAAATATCGCGCGTTAGAGTGAGAGTAGTTTCGCGGGAAATTTTAGCATTTGGTTTTGTTGATATTAGTAATCAGTAGAATTGATAACATTCATGAGCTGGATCTGTTTCATAAATTCGGTAATGCATTTGCAAATTTCTTCATCATTGCGTAAATGAAACTGTATTTTCTGTTTTTGCTGAGCAGTATATACGGAATTGCAAAATTATATAGATCTGTGTCCAGTCTAGTAAAGATATTCTAATCATATACATGTGAAATTTATGCTGTAAAAATGCGAAACAGTACTTGAACACATACATGTAGCTTTTAAAGATGATAAAGTATTATGACAATGCGATAAGTAATGCCAAATATGAAACGGGTAAAACAATACCAACCTCTAAGGATAAGGTAGATCACCATTCGAGTTCATATTTGCTGTAAATTAAGATGTTTCCCGTTCGTAAAGTGATTTTCTGTGCAAAAAGTTATCCTTAATGAAAAACTTTCTGTAAAGAAAATGATTTTGTTTTGTAAAATATTGGTTTTTACTTGATCGTTCCCTGTTCTTTTTAATATGATATATTTGCAGTTGTGTTTAAATGACGGCAAACCCACTGATAGTAGACAGTTGTAAACTTTTTGTTCCTGCATAAGTCATTAAAGAACTTGTAGGAAATGAATACAGGTACCATTTACTGTAGGGAAAATTGGCAGTTTTGATGTGCATGCAGTGGCAGAAAGGGCCCCCATTGCAATTAGAAAACCTGCCACGAACATAGGAGTGTTAATTCTTACGTATCACACCCATTGAACTGAAAGCATGTTGAATCTTTCTACAAAATCATCCATCAAAAGTGGGATGTATATACCCTGATTTTGTCATAACTGGTAAAGTTGCTTGAGGTAGTGGAGTTACGGTTAGAAAATCAAAAATCAGTGATTAATGTAATGATTTTGAAGTACATTTTTATCATACCAGTTTCACAAAAGGCATATCAAAATGCCATTAACTATACACCCACAAAATATCCATCGACCATAGCAGAATTATACTGAATTTGTGAGATCTGGTTATATTTGATACACATTAGATTATATCCAGTTTCTTGAAACCCTGTCCAGTTCAATAGATATTGTTTTTATTGATGCTGTTACTAAATAACTGTAGAGCAAAACAGATTTCAGAATAATAGATATATACTATTTCCAGAAAGGATTATACTTATTAGCAGTATTATTAACATGGATGTATGTATCTCTGAAGTGATATTTTTGATAATCCCACATCAAAATTTGGCCTGTAATTTTTTGGAAATTACATTTGATCATTGAAATATGTCCAGTAAGTAACAAGATAAGAAAGTTGGAAACCAAAAACAAAATGTTCAGCAATTCCTGCTATTTTAATACAATAAAATTAAATTGAAGCATTATGTCCACTTCTGTGCAGCTCATTGTTGTCTAGCAAGACAATCTCTTCATCTACAAAATCCAGGGTAGTCAAGTATAATCAGTGTCAGGGACATTTTAAGAGGGAGCCAATGGATCTTGCTCTCCTACCCACTCCCTTCAAGTGTTTTTTTTTAATGTGAATTACATTAGCAAAAATGCTTTAATTTAATAAAAATGTGTCAACTTACATTAGAAACTAATGCTTTAATTTTGTCTTTCATTTTTCATTAACTGCTGTCCTATTGGATTTCAAATATTTGCAATTTTTGTCACCCCCTACCCCTTAAATTTTTTTTTTTTTATATGCACCCCTGATCAGTTTGATAATTGTGGAAGTTTTGTGTTATGTGTTGTAGCATTTTTATGTTGGCTGGTGGTTAGAATGCTAGCTTTTTTTCTTTATTGGTAGAACAGAGTTCTAAGTAAGATCTTGGTATTTTGCAGTTGATCTTTTTTTTTTTTTTTTTGATTGGAGGTTCAACGACCGCCGTGAGCAACTCAATGGGCTATAAGCAGTCGCCCGTCCCTAATTTAGGGTAACTGGTTCCAGGGAAGGGAGAGAGCCAGTGCCGTAAGACAAACACAACATCCATGCCTGACCGGGATTCGAACCCGGACCCCTTACGGACAAATGATCAGAGGCCAACGCCTTAGACCACTGCGCCACCGAGGCGGCCAGTTGATCTTCAGTTCCTTTTCTCTCTTTTCACGAAGTAAGTTACAAAAATAAAAAAAAATAAACAATATACCTTACTATTTAAAACTATGAGTGATTGAATTACAAATTTTTTTAAACTATTCTATAGTTGATAAATGTTAATGATTATTATAAAAGACTACTTGTATCTGTGAAGTTTTTCCTAAAAGCAGTGCCTTTTTTGCTAAAACTCCTGTAATTTTGGAAATATTTGCATTAAAGTATGTAAATCTAGTTAACCTGAGTAAATTTACATCTTTTTTGTATTTAAATTGGGCAATTTAAAGGGCTCTTTTGAGTTTTGGAAACGGATGGTTGCAAGGCGATAAAATTTATATGAGGATGCAAAAGGTTTATGGAAATGTGATAACATCAGCAATGTCAGAAGACGTTGGATAAAGAGATTTCAAACAGGAGAAACCTTAGTGGCTTAAAAACAACACACACACACACACACACAGAGCGAGAAAGAGAGAGAGAGAAAGCAGACCTTCAACTGCAATTATCAAGAACCAGTGGAAGTGATCATTGTGTGACCTTTCACCAACTCATTCAAAGTGATCAATGTGTGACCTTTCACCAACTCATTCGAAGTGATCAATGTGTGACCTTTCCGGTGATCTGTGATGCACTGCATTGGGTCATAATGCTGTGACAGCAGTGATTCATAACCTGAGATATCAAAAAATGAGTGTAAAGTGGGTTTCATGCCAATTTACTCAAGATCAAAGTGTTAAACTGTACAGAGATCTGTTGGGAATGTTTGAGGCAAACCAGGACATATTTCTTTCCAATGTAGTTGCTGGAGATGAAATGGACATTCCTTTATGACCACAAAAGTGCATTCTTTTGGAGGGATAAAAGTTCAGTGCATTGAATGGCCACACAAGACCTCACCTAGGCCTAAGATATTCAAAACTTCAAAACAAAGCATTCAATAAAAAAACAGTAATAATGACAATTTTATCAGATGTGAAAAGTGCCATTCTTGAACAAGGTGACACTGTCAAACAGTTCATTATATATTGAGATACCAAAAAGCTCAGGGAAGCTATCCTTAAGAAAAGACTAAACATGCCTCTTCATTCCATTCTTTTACAACATGACAATACCCATCCTTACATCTTGCTTGAAACATCCCAGGCCATAGCCAAAATGGGCTGAACAGTAATCCCACATCCACCATACAGCTCTGATATGGCATCTTATGACTTCTATCTGTTCAATCCCCTGAAAAAAAGTCTCATGGTCAGTGTTTTGAGAATATAAATCAGTGGTAAAATTTTGAAAGAAAAAAAAACTTCACTGCTGGTGACTAGTGTATACCAGAAGTTGATGGTCCACAAATGACACAAATATTAATGCATTTAATATTTACATGCTGTCTTGGTTTTATTTCCCTTCTTCAAGGCTGCATATAGTGAAGCATAAAGTTTAATCTAAAATTAACTAAATAATATAGAACTACAAAATATTTTTACACTGATTAAAATTTATATGCCAACTAATGAGCATGTAAGGTACATTTAACTCTATCTAGTTAGTATTTTGATAAGTGCAAGCAGCATTTTTTTTTTTTTTTATCTTTTCATGTAATTGGATCCACGTACCATTGCCAGAAGTAGATCAAGTTGTACATTATCTGATGTAGGCCCTATCTAGCAACACTGTCATTAAGTCTGAAACAGTTCCAGTGTTCAGTTTGTTTCTTCTGTCTCTATGGATTTTTCTCTCATATTTGTGAATCCTGTTCACACTCAGTGGATATACATGCCAGGAATAGTATATAAGACATCAATTACAGAAAATATTTCCATGCCCAATATGGTACTGTGAATTTCTCTTCCTGTGACAATTTTTCAGGCTTTTCATTACAAGAATACAATTACATTTTTAAGGAAATCTACTCAACTTGTGTATTAGTTGTTCGAATTTTCAATTTTTATCCACTGGACTTTAGAAAGGATAATAATGACTAATACATTAGAGATAAAGATTAAAATTAGGGATTTTTTCAAATGACCATTGACCAGTGGGTGAACTAAATCTAGTGGCCACTTTCCTTATGGCTATTTCATGTGATTACACAACAAAAGAGCGATGTGATATGACAAAAGAGCACTGCGACAGAAGGGCGCATAAGTACCAGACTAACTATTCACTAAACTAAAAGAACTATTTAACCAATTTGCAAGAAATGTTAAGAAGATATAAATTTTCAAATTGCTTGTTTCATTGTATATTCAAATCCCTACTGAAAGCAAATGTTAAGTTTTCTGTACTTTAATAACTTATAGGGGATGCTTTCAAAGATATTATTTCCAAAATGGCCAATGAGGACTTCAAGTAAATTGCCTATTTCTTGGTGTATTTAAATCTCAATTGAGCACAGATGTGACATTGTACTGAAATACAACCTATACAGAATACTTTCTAAACAGTGTTATTTAAAAAAGATTTCACTTAGATTTCTGTATAGATTTCACTTAGAGTACAAAAGATGACCAGTCTGATTTCAGTTGGGATTATTTAAATACACAAAGAAATACTGAATTTACTGAAAGGGCCCTCGGAGCCTTTTTGGAAATAACATCGTTTAGAAAGTCTTCTATATAAGATGAGACGTCTGATTTCCATTGGGATTTGAATACAAAAATATATGTATAATTTATTCAAAGGGACCTCAGTGCCATATTTGTAAATAATATCTTTTAGAAATATTGCAGTTGAAGTAGAAAAATATCAAGCCCGTGGATTTTCCCTTTTATCGGGGTGCCTTTTTTTCACTTTGCCCTTTGTCGTATCGCCCTTTTGTTGTGTCACTCTTTCAGCGCATCGCTTCTTTTGTCTTGCGCCCTTTTCTCATGTCGCCCCTTTTGTCGTGATATGATTTTGTGCTGTATACACTTTATCATTGCACTGTGTACCTTTCATTTATTTAGACATAGTTAAATTTAAGCTTAGTAGTTACAAAGGCCCACTGTCTATTGTCCAGTGCAATTAAATGAATAAATATAATCTTTAAAGTTATATTTTTCTTCAAACACATCAACCAAATTTTCTAGACAGTTTTTATTGGAAAGATAATTTAATCATTTTTATTTGGTCTCGCTATGTTCACAAATAAAATCTCTCAATCTCTCCACCATAAACTGATAGCAGTGGATGGATCAAAATTTTCAAGCAATGCTTGCTTTAGCTCACTTTATTTGCTGTTTATTTTCTGAAGTCATTTTTGTGCATGAGCATTGTCTTTGTCATCAAGAACATTGCCCACAATGCTTGTATTCTCTTAACTTCTGCATTGCTTAGCATAACTGTCAGCAGTATTTCAACAATTTGAGCTATGACCTTCATATTGTAAAAAGTGATTGTTTTTAGTTTCTCTAGCAGGTTTTGGTGAGTTATTGATAGTCAAAAATGTTCAGACATTATGTTTCGAAGCTGCTTCCATTCTACTAAATTTTTCTTTTCATTCCGTTTATTTTTGGTTAGGTTTTTCTTGGTGTCAAAATGAAAACTGGCTGTATAGCTTTCAAAAATGAATTTCATATCTTATAGTGTCTTCAGAATCATTTTGTGGTACTGTGTGATTGCCAGTACTGAATCATAGCTATACATCTACCATAGCTGAGATTGGGAGAAATGTGATACCAACCTGGTCACTTTATTTTACAGACTCGTAATGATTCCTGACCACTTACATAAAATAAAAGTTCAGTAATTTTCGTTGTTCTGATAAATAGTACTTTAAAAAAACATTGATAAACCTTCACTGGTGTTCAAAAAGTAGTCATGACAAAATAAGAACACATGCAGAGTATCCTGATTCCATCGGATTCTGTGTAATTTTCAAACCGTTTCAGGTTTGTTTTTTGTTTTTTTCAGAAAACGTTCAGTTTTGGTAGAATTTTAATGATTTGTTATTCTTTCCTGTTCGTCCACCACAGACCTTCCAAATGCTACGAATTCTTCATAGTCACTATGGAAATCGTCGATCGCTATGGGAAACATCAAATATACTACAGAAATAAAAATCTCTATGAAATAATGTTATTCACCATTTTTTCAAAGTTTATTTTCACGGTTTCAAAATTCTAACATTCATCAAACATTTTTGGGACTGTTTATTTGATGTTTTTATTGTCGCGACATTTGTTTGATATAATTTGGGCGTCTTCATCCAGTCCGTCGCCTGAAAATGATTGTTTTAGCACAGATGAAAATGTTCCGTAGTTTTCTAAATTTCAAATTTTTCTAACCCCAAGATGCGTTTTTTTCTTTCTTCTTTTTTTTTTTTTTTTACTTTCTTGTCATATTCTTACTTTCTATATTTTGTTTATTATGTTTCTTATTTTTAATATCTTTAGTAATAGTAAAAAATAACAACTTCATATTTTAAAAGTTTTTTCTAGTGAAGTGCAGTTTTTGTTATTTCTAACAACCTGTTCTTCAAAACCAATCAATACAGAAAGTATTTTTCCTTTTCTGCTTTTTTAAAGCTAAATTAAATTTCAAAATCGGTACTTATTCCACCCATGATGGAATCAGCCTTTTCCATGACCCGTAAAATTACTATCACAGCAGAGTGAACAATACAGTACTGATTTTTTATATTTGATTTCGCTGAAAAACTTGTGTTTACCCATTCCTTAGTAACAATTTACTGTATTAAGGGGCAGAGCAAGAGGTTTTTTTTTTTTTTTTTTTTTTTTGTTTAAAGTGAAATTCACATGTTCAAAGGAAACGCATCTCTGCGTGAATTAGAAGACGGCTGCAGAAAGTGAAGTCCTGATTTTCAATCTTTGATTTCTTTTTGTAAACAAAAGGAAAAATGCTTGCCCATTTTGTTTGCTGATAAGCAAGAAGTGCCTAAGCAATGGAAAATCATGCATTTTCAGAAAACTAAACTTGAAATAATGAGCTGCTGAATATGTTTACTTTGTGCCCCAACTTAAGTGGGAAAACAAAAATAGCCACCCCTGTTTTTGAAGACTGAATCTGTAAATAGATTGTACCCACTTATTTGCGATGGAAAGGGCTGTTTTTTACATACAAGGAGTTGAATGATTTGAAAATGCATTTCCTATAACAGGAGTGTTTTAAAAAAATGCAAATAAATTCTTTTGCAATGAAAAAATCTGGCTGGCCACCAGTCCATGCAGACAGGTAAATTTTCGAGCGTGGCGGCTAAAGTAACTTTTTCTACTGGACATTTTATTTTATCCAGTCGCCACTTGGCGAGTGGTGACCGCTAATTTTAATCTTTAGTTAGAGAGATCTAAAGGATATGTCCAATAATACACCCTAACAACAAGACTATCAAGTCTCATAAATCTGTAATTAGTGTAGTAACAGAGATATTTCAATATGCCAAGCTTTGTCAATGCTTCCTGTTGGTAAGTGAACACATAACCCATTTAAAATTAAAATCTGGAGAACAGAATAAGGTTTGGAATCATATAAATATAACAATACAAACATGCAGTGTTAGAATCTGAAATAAATCTACAGGCCCAGCAGGCCACTCGAATTTTCGAATCACTGGACTTTGAAAAAAAAAGCTTACTCATTTACAGTATATGTAGAAAATAATGTATCATTTCACTGAAGCTGTATATCACAAATTTAGAACAGAATGTACACATGTGCTCATGCAAATAGTACTAATAAATAAAATGTGAAACATCCTATGCAGTGGTAGAAATTTGAAAAATAAATTATAAAAAACTTCACTGGTCTACAGGACCACTGTATACCAAAAGTCTGTAGTTCACTCATTTTTACTGGTCCAGAAATGGCACAAATATTAATACATTTTGTATGCACATGGTGCTAGTATCTAGGACACTATACTAATTATATAAGGGCGCTGATATGAAGCACTATCCACTGTCAGTGCAGATTATACAGTGCACTGATTATGAAGCACTTTGCAACAACATACCAAAAGCCACCTTCATGGAATACCTTGCTTCAGTGTGAAAGGAAGGAAGTTTTCCCATGTGGACAGAAAGACAGATGGGCAAAGCCAGAGCATAAATGGTTCTTCAACTTCCATTCAGAAAACATTATAAAAGATCCGTACTCTGGGGTCTTTACTTGTGCAAAAAAGTGGTGCTGTCTTAATCCGAATATTTTGAGTCGGACATCTCTGTTTCCTACAGTCCAAAATTTTCATAAATTTAAATATGGCTTGCGATTCCAACATTCAGTTTTTAGTAGTAAATATCTAAATTTCAAAAATCCATAGTGAAACCTGGATAATTTCAAAAAACTGCCATAGCAAAACCTGGATATTTTTCTAAAATCTGGTTCGATTCTTTATGACCTTGCAAATCCAAAACAAACTGAAAAAAAAAAAAAAAAATGCTGGCCAATCGGTCCAATAACAAATTTTTCAGTGGTTCGATGGAGTTTTTACCAGGCAATGGTCAGCGGACCACCGAGTAATTTGAACGCTGAATGTGAATCTACAGTAGTCATTACATGTAATGATGGTGTGTCTGTGAAACTGCAATCACTATAGAAGTCCCACCTCTACAGGCAGTAAACTCAAGATAAAAAAAGGCTATGACTTGATACCTTTCTCTATTATACTATGTAAACATTGGACTCACATATAATGACCATCTTATATTCATGTTTTTGTATTGTTATATTTATGTGATTTCAAACCTCGTTCTGTTCTCCGAATTTTAATTTTAAATCCAAAGGGTTATATGGTAAAACTTCCGAATAGCGGACATCGAATGCGAAAGAAAAACTGTCTGTTATTTAGAAGTGTCTGCTATTGGGAAAATCACGCTTTATGGCAGTATACATATACTATGTTTATAACGTAACAGCAGTTTAAAAGATAAGTAAATATTAGCGTGTAAATGCAATACATAGAGCAAATTTGTACTGACCTTTACTCGAAAATATCCATCAAAACCTAAGAAGCAAAATAATCAAGTATTGGGGTTTATCTATTACATTCTTGTGAAACTTTGTTTTCTAAATGAATTTTTAGCCAGCCGCCTGAAGCTTTGAATTCTATGGATCCTAATTCATTTGCGATTTCAAAAGCCTTTGACGAATTGAAATCCCTGATAAAGGAATGTTGTCGGCTCTAGCGCAGCAAAACCATTCATAGGTAAGAGTGTCTACAGCTAAACCATCAGTTTTAAGGAAAGCTCTCTTAATTTTCTGGTTGCCATTACAATCTTGCCAAGACTTCAAGATTTTCACTCACTTGCATTTTTCCAATGCCCAGTTTATCTTCTAAAATGCACACACTTAATCTTTCATTTTCACTCAACTCCACTATTTCAACTTTTTCTTTTAGAGTCAATCGCTTACTTTTTGCAACATTTTAAAATCGATGTTTGAGAAATCATTGCTTTGCAGCTTGCTTGATGAGAAAACCTACATGATTGTTGCAAACAAATGTGATTTCTAGTAATCTGGACTTGGAATCGATCCCTGTGCACTGACCTTGACCTTACCAAACAACAAAAGGTGAGTCCCTTCAATCCACACCTGAATTGGGTTTGCATGTGTTTCAATCCGATTACCGTTCCCGAATTAGCCGACCTTGGGCACTGGTCCCTGTTTCTGAGGTCTCATCCCATTGAGAGCACCTGAAGAGCTAGGAGGCAGTTTCCCCTGGTCAGATGTACGTATGCAAAGAGAGAGTCAGACTGTTTGGCGTAGCACGAATGCTAATCCTTTTTCCAGCGATTTCGGCAGCTTACCCAGGGTACATAGCACTTAGCACCTTAAAATTTACTAGGCCTCGGAAATAAAGTGATTAAGGTAGAGAATGAGGAAGGGTAAAATAACAAAAAGGGAAAATTTTGCGAGTTTGGGCGTATCACACCCCTAGAAATTCCTAGTATCAAAGGCGAATTGTCTGTTATGTTGTACTTTAAGCGTGTCCGTGTCCATTAAATATTTAGAATGTCCGCTATTAAGAAGTGAATGTTCCATAAGAAGCCATGCATTTCTGCAGGGGAATAAAAAATTGTCTGTTATAGAGAGATGTCCACTATTAAGAAGTGTCCGTTAATCAGGGTTGAAAAAACTGAACTCGGGTGGGTTTTATTGTTTTTTGGGGGGGGGGGGATTGAGCTTTTTTAAGTTTTGTTGGGGTTTTTTTAGAGGGGGGCTATGGGGTTTGGGGTCTATTTGGTTTTCATATCCTTTCATTAAGATATCAAAGATTAAATATTATTTATGAAAAATCCATGCAACTTACCTATTGGTTAACAAAAATCTCCTTTTTATGTAGTCTGTTGAAATTTTTTTATTTAAATGTACACAAAGGCTAAGATACTTTACACACCACTCAGTGCAATCTATAAACTAGTATTTGATCAAACTCTAAATCCTCATTAAACATTTTTGAGATGTTTAATTAAATTTGAAGTAAAACTACAAATTTCAATATTTTTTGTGACAAATTTACTGTTTGTTTTTTTAAATATTTGCGGATCTTGACAAGTTTCTGTGCTTTATCAACACCTAAGCGATTGCAAAGTTTTTACCAGACTAGTCCGCAAGTAGAAAGTATCCTTTCTACTGCAGATGAACTGGCTGGATAGCCACATAGACTTGACATGTAAGAGCAGAAATCTTTCAGGGTTCCAGTTTTGGTCACACTTGCATGTCGCTCCATCAGCTGTCACCATTTGGCAGCACTGAAGTTTTGCACAACATCATTTACAAACATAGACTTTGGATAGTACTTTGTGTCACATATTTTAAAACCCATTACAAAAATTATCCATTCAGGTTACTTTTCTAACACCCAGTTATCAGTAATTTTTTGTTGCTCAGGGCTCATTCTCTTTCTCTGGCCATTTTGGATTAATTAAGTTTGCCAAGTAGTGGCAAGGCTGAAGTGCTTGATCCATTTTTTTTTAAATTTTTTTTTTTATCACCGGTGTATATGGTTCAAGATCTGCATTTTCCATAAGATCTTGACACGGTTCCACTGCCTCAGAAATGTTTGTTTGTTTAGCCTGGAGAATGTCTAGTACTCTACTAACCTCTTTCAGCTGTTTTAGCATGTGTACTGCATCTTTTAGTCCAATGTTTATGCACATACACACACATACAAGCATTTTCCTC
The DNA here is from genome assembly GCA_039090855.1 of Macrothele yani. NCBI lineage: Eukaryota > Metazoa > Arthropoda > Arachnida > Araneae > Macrothelidae > Macrothele > Macrothele yani. Next base: position 165,232,445 of record CM077002.1, read on the forward strand.
ATAATTCATTAATATATTTCAAGAAATTATCATGTATATATATATATATATATTTTTTTTTTTTCCGGAATTATCTTCAAAAATTATTTGCATGAACATTGAATTATAATTTGTAAGAACATTTTTATTTTTCAATTTTTTATGCAGCAATAAATTATTATTTGTGCTGATGAATCTAAAACAACAAGGAAGTCAAATGTGTCCTGAATGCCTGACGATTAGCTTTTAGTAAAGCATCCCAAATGAAGTGGCTTTTGTAACTGCAATATCAAATAACAAAATTTTTGTAATGTTTTTGTTTGCAAATGATGTACAAAATTTCAGGGCAACAAAATTAAGTAATTCTCAGAATTGTATGCAGTGAAACTTAAACAATTTTTATTCCCACATCTAGTTTAGCTCCAGAATTTTTATCAGTAATCAGTTATGGCTATCAGTATATCAAAAATCAAAAGAAACAAACAAGTTAAACAAATGCAAAAACATTAAAAATTAACAAATAGCATCTATGTAATAATAAAAGCAAAAAAGGCATAATTAAAAACCAATTTGAGCACCAAGCTTTTTCCATTTTAAAATGTTGCTTTTGAAACTCTTTGAAGAAAATATCCCAAAATTGTATTAAAACTCCAAAGTATACTCCAGTTTTTATAAAAGCCCAATAAAACCCACTACAAAGTTGGTTTTATTGGGGTTTTTAAAGTGGGTTTAAAAAAAAAAAACGCTTGGTTTTTTTGGGGCGGGTAGGTGGGTAGGCAACCCTGCCGTTAATGAAGTTTCACTGTATGTTCATCTAATGTAACTTGCCTTGACAAAGCCTCCCATTGTCAGGTGAAATCTGGATGTATTAAAATATTCTTTATTACTACATCAATTACAAATTTGTGAGACTTCATTGTCTTTTCAACTAATATGTTATTCACTATTTACCATGAACAAAATATAGTTTGAACTTGACTTTTTGGAAAAATAAAATTGCTGTAGCTTATTCCTGAATAAAAGACATTACCTGAAAAAGTGGCTGGTCCATCATCGGACAACCCTTATTTTGATTTTAGTGGTCACATTCGATTTCTAGTGGTCTTGGATCAGTGGATTACCAAGGAATTTGAACTCTGCAGATGAAATCAGTCTGGCTATGAGATCCTGGGCTAAACAATAGTCTGCAGAATTTTTCCAAACCAGGGGCACATGTTGGGTTGAATGATTGTGTAAATACTTTATTTCGGTGGGAAGCTATTTTGAGTAGCACCATTACATTCAGCAGATTTCAATGTATGTTTGCATCAAATTTCATTAAAATGCCTCAACTGACAGAGGAGTTATTTGCAAAAAGACAATACTATTTCGGTAACCCTTGTAATAAGTTTGAATCTGATGGTAACAGAGAAACACCAGAGTGAAAAAAGTGTTTTAATTGAAATGCAAACCTGGATGTGTGCATGTCGGAGAAGAAGGTGAACCTGTGGAAGTGAAATTTGCGTACCAGCCATATGATCATAAATGCTGCAGGTAAGTAAATTTAAACTTTTTTAAAAACATAAGAGCTGTGGCTCTTAGCCTGAAAATTGTATTTCTTGCACTAATCATATATCCTGAAGTACATATTGGGCTGCAATAATTTGACTAAATCATTCTCTATTTTCAGATTTATTATTTGTTTGTAAGAAGCAAACTTGCGTACATTTCTCTGACTGACCATAGAGATCAGAAATGCAGTTTGTCAGTAGAACTCGACGTCATCCGAAACTGAGTGGTGAAAGGGATCCTAACTTATATCCTCACTGCTTACAACTTTTTAAAGTTCCACCACTGGATGTAATTAGCTTAGAAGAATTTGAAAAATTAGCATTGGAGAGACTTCAAGGTAAGTGCATTAACATGCTTTTACATCTGGTTGATTTCCAGTAAGTATAAAATACGGATTTAATCTGTTTGACTAAACCCTGCATACACTGATAACTAATCATTGTTAGTTTTGAAATACCATATATACTCGCATATAAGTCGACCCCCCACTTTCAGAGGAAAAAATCGTAAGAAATCGGAAACTCGAGTATAAGTCGATCCCGGAATGAGAAAAAAAAATGTCAATGAATTTATTCAAAAACATTTGAAAACAAACAAAATTATATATATAATACTAAATTTAATTTGCATACCCAAAAACTTCATCGGAACCCTTCAAAATCCGATTCCGAGTCAGACTCGCAAAACAGTTCAAAAAAGTCTTTCTCCGTCATCGGCACGTCATCATAAACATCAGTATTCCCATCTATGCCTGTGTCATCAGAATCACTGTCATCATCACTCATAAAAATCTCATCATCCTCTGTGCCATCAAGTTTGTTACTAATGCAACATTTCTTGAATGATTTCACGACCATTTCATGAGTATCGCATCCCAAGCGTCCTTGACCCATCGCGCAATCAAAACGATATCCGGCTTCTTTAGATTTCCGCCCTTGGTTTCAGTCGGCAAATCGGAACTTATCCAATCTGCCCAATACCTCCGCACATTGTCCTTGAAGGGCTTATTAAGGCAGACATCTAGTGGTTGAAGAACAGATGTCAACCCACCTGGGATGGCAGCAAGAGTTGTTTTGAATTTTCTGCAGTTTTTTTCACTTCTGCACAACGTTGTGCAACAAACATATTCCACACCAAAAAAGAGAAGGTTTCCTCAAAAGTGCACCTGGCCTTTTGTTCCACACATTCTGTAACCAGTCAATTGTTCCGGATTCGTTCATCCATCCTTTTTCATGGGCACGAACGAGCACACCAGACGGAAAGACAACGTTTTTCGGCAGAGTTTTGCGTTTGAAAATAATTACTGGAGGTAACTTACTGACGTCGGCCAAACAGGAAAGAACAACTGTGAAACTGAATTTTTCGTGGCCAGTCGTTTTTAATCAAGATATTTTTCGCCCTTTTGGTTCACCGTCTTATTTCCAGGAAGGTCGAAACACATGGCGGTTTCATCCATGTTCCCTATTTGGGAAAGTTCAAAAGCAGTCTCTTTTCTCTTTTGAATTACGTACTTTTGAAATTCCATTATCTTTGCTTCGAGGTCACGAGGTAACTTTTGTGCAATTTTGGTGCGCTGGCGTAGACACAACCCCATAGCGGTTCATGAACCTTGTGCACCAACCTGGTGAGGCACGAAAAGTGTTATTTGCGGGTGCAAACTTTTAATCTTTTGTGAGCTTCATTGCTCACAAACGTATACCAGTTCGCGTTACAATGTAACTATTTTGTCTGCAGCCCACAATCCAATCATTCAAGACACTTTCCAGCTCGGGGAAAGATGTCGTTCCATGGCGCAGCGCCTTTTGCGATTTTGGGATTTTCACCAAGTCCGTTTTTTTTTACGCCAATCTCGAATCAGTTTTTCGTTAATGCCAAATTGACGTGAAGCAGCACAGTTGTTAGTATTTTCTGCAAAAGAAACCACTTTCTACTTGAATCCTGCGTTATAGGACATCCGTTTCTTTACACAATCCGTGTCACCCATAATAGGAGAAGCGAGACACGTGCGAATAAGAACAAGCAACACCCAAGGTCTTTGAGCAACACCTAACACTGGCTGTCACATGGCTCCGTTTCCAAAGAAAAACGCTTCACGCGATATTCTTTGCCGTTACGTCAGTGCAGTCAACTGGTAGTCGGAAGGGCGGAGCTTTCTATGCGCGGCTGTGACTGCGCTGTGGATACGCTAAGCCAGGGAGAGAGCCTTCTCAAAGCGCGGAGAAATTCTTAGGTTTGCGATTTCGTAATTCTACCACATCGACGTTTTTTCTTTCTTTCTTTCTTTTTTTCTTTCGGAGGGTTGTGATTTCTTAAATAATACCGCATCGGTATTTTTTTTTGGGATGGATTGCCTTTTTGCCTCTCGGGAGGAACTTTTGGACTTACGATTTTTTAGACCCCGCGTATAAGTCGACCCCATTACTTTGAAGCTCTCATTTTGTCCCAAATTTCTCGACTTATACGCGAGTATATACGGTATGTATTTATTTTAATTAGTTCCAAAAATCAGCTCTAACAACAAAACAATGCAGACCAGAAGCACTCTTTTTTGTTATTAATTCTTCTTTCTGTATCTTTCCATTTCCAGTGCAAACTATTGTTTACCACATGCTGTAGAAATAATTATGTGATGTATGTATTTATTTATGGTCTTGCTGGTAACATAGTAGAAAAACATGTTTTTTGGTAACAGGGTCATTCCACGTCAAATCAACAAGTTCCGAAAAATTTCCAAGCTACCCCATCTTGGATTTTCACTAAAATTTTTTGTGAGTGTACATATATGGAAAAAACTGAGTTTCCCTGAATTTCAGGTTTGAGACTTTTAAACTGATGCCGCAAAAAATACTTAAAATTTATGCAAATAAGGGGCTCTTGTGCACAACTTATGTTCTAATAAAGGTAGAAGTCTGAAAATTGGCTGTTTATAGTTGTTTTTGATGCTGCATACAAAAATGCAAGCTGAATGTTTCTATCATAATTAGTTTTCATGATATGGCAAAAAATATGGGTGCTGCTATGGGGCCCACTACCAGTAGGGCCCTCCTTAGAGAAGCATGAATTTTTTTAAAATAAAAAAGTTAAAATATCTTTACTTGAATCTAAAAGTTTTGAGAATGAGAATTACTTCCTTGAATATTTTTTTTTGTGGAATAACTTTTTTACGGGTCTTATAGAGGTTATTTTTCATGAAAGTTGGTTGTCAAATTTTCGAACTAAAGCCTAGTTCGTCATCAGTACTATGTCACTGGAGTAGTTGCTGCCACTCAATTGGAAGAGTCCTTCCGCAATTATCGTTAATTGTGGTACTTCTTCTTCTTGCTATTTCGATCCCTTCTTGTAGTTTCCTCTTTACTAAGTTTGACTGGTGGGCGATTATTTTCACTGAGTCCCAATTTATGAAGTGTCCACTTGCTTGTATATGTCTGTCTAGCCCTGTTTTGTTCCCAATGTTCCTAATAGCTGCTTGGTGTTCTTTCATTCGGACCTTAATACTTCTCCCTGTTTCTCCTATATAGCTGAGTCCGCAGTTACAGTCGATGCAGTAAATTTACTTTTAAATTTCGCCATATACGTGCCATATTAACAGTGTAAAGAGAGTGAATATATTTCAATATTTGAATAATTTCATCATTTAGTTGCTTATATGATATGAGCACATTCAATATCAAATGAAAAAACCCACACAGATATTACTAAAATATTTACTTACCTAATTAATGTTTTATAATGATTTATTGAATATGAGTACGGTACAGCAGAAATGTGAGTGTATCTTTAAAGGGGTTCTTATATCTTTTCTGCTGAAATTAATGTTAATTGATAAGGGATGGAATTTTTAAACAATTCACTCTACTCCCCCATTTCAAGTTTTCTTAGACTTCATACTTCCTTTCAGGGGCGTAGCAATTCAGAATTTTTGGGACGGGGTCAAAGAAAATGAATTACATATATATTTATTTATTTATTTATTTATTCTTATTGTACCTGAAAATGTCACTACAAGCATTATATCTGGCTAGCATAATGACGATATTATGAAAATACAGTACAGAAGAAGAAAAGTGTAATTATTTAACTAAATCTTTAATATACCAAAAGCGCATGATTTGGAACCAATGTTTTGAAAGTTATGTTGCAAAAGTAAACAGTCTAAAGATTAAATGAAATAGAGGCAGTATACAAACACCAGTACAACACATATACATATCCAATGGATTGCATCAGTTTCGTGGTCGGTGCCTCGGTGGTGTAGTTCGGGAACATTTCTTATTAATAAATGCAGTACACCTCGGGGCCGGGTCCCAGGTGTATTACTATATTCCATTCCAAAGGCTGTGACATTACGTACAATGGCCAGGCCAGTGGTGGAGAATAGAAGGGTTGCTTATTTCGTGCCGTCCCACATCAGCAAGCTATTGTATACTTGTGAGTTCACACTCCTACCCAAGCTCACGGCCGTCCAAGGAAAATTGAACACTGCAGTTGCATTTGACCTTAATGTGACATTGTGATTTCAGACACTTGAAACAGCTGAAGCTCCATCCAAACACACAAACATTAACACACAAGGACACACCATCCCTCTCCATGTTCTAGAATTAACATTCATTTTCAAAACGAAAAAAAGTTTCAAATTTTGGTTTTCCTCTACTCTGGAGAAAAAGTGTAAAAACAACGAAACTAAACATTGAAAAACAAAACTTATATATAATCTTAGGGGAGGGGCTTGGGCCCGTTGAGCCCCCCTCCCCCTTCCTATTCCTACGCCTCTGCTTCCTTTGGTTTTTAACAAACAGCAATTTCACTTTTTGCAAGCTTTAGTCATTAAAGTAATATTGCTTTCCTCTTGGTGTTGTTGGGCAGTTAACTTTACAAAGCAGTCTGCATTCAGGAATCCAACATTTGTCTTCCCTTTCTGACCAAAAGTGTGTGCCAAAGGTTTTTTTGTTTTTGTTTTTTTGGAGAACATCCCGAAAGCGTAACTGTTTCAAATTTTATGTTGACAAAATCATTGTCACTATCTGGTGAGTTAGAATCTGGCTCATGTTCATAGGTGGCACAGGTTGGACAGATTTTCCAACCAGGTTTTATATATGGCTTTTTGATTTTGTTGAAAGTTCACATGTTTTATGAGCAGATATTACTCTCAGGCCTTTTGTAATTGTTGACTTATGTCTGTTATATGGATCACAACATTTCCTTTGGTATTCACTAAATTTGGTTAAATATACCTTTTCATGATGAAAGAAAATTGTTGAATTAGTATTATTCAGCTGTAGATTTGTATTTTGTGATAAAAGATTTCTTTTTCTGGTTGACAATTTACTAATTTGAAGAATTGCAGTTTTTCCATGAGTGTATACTGTCTGCACTAGTATTTGTTAACTGACCAATAGAGCATATTTCAGATGTCGTGGAACGTACTTAAGACTTCTACATATTTTATGAAAACTGAGATACTTAACTTCCTTCTTATTCAAATAAACACTTTTACATTTGAGATTATTGTTAAATTATCTAATGCTTCTACTCATTTATTTTAGCAAAATGTATGAAAATAAAATCATGGTCAGTCGTATTTCGAGAGAACAAAAACTATGTCTCAATCGATCAGAAAAACATAAGAAAATGCAGAATTTAGAGTTGGACCTGTATTTCAAACACTTGGAAATGCTTCATTGAACAAATGAAGCCAATGAGAGGAAAGGACAAGTTTCTCCTTTTCAGTTACATGTTGAAGAGCTGTTCAGGGGGACTAGAACTGGACACTCCCTTTTTATGACCCTTAAGCTTAAGAGAGCCATAAAGTTATTTATGACTCTTTGAAGGACAACTCTCATCCCTGCTGACAGCATCCCTCCCCAACACAAGCCTAAAAACTGACTATCCACATTCCAGTGCTGTAGAGGATGAGTCACATCACAGGGAAGCTTGGGTACTATAGTCAAACTTACTTTTTCAATGTTTTGGTGCATTTCTCTCAGAATCCATCAAAAGTTTCAATCTGATATTTTTACCACATATACATACAATGTATTTGTACAAACAGACAAGGCATCTCGTTTTTTAAAAAATGAGATCTTAAAAGCATCTCATTTTTAAAAATTATTAAAAATAAAAATGTCATTTTTAGGGTAAAATTATGAAATGCACATTAAAATTTCATAAATTTTCAAAAAAATAAAATATTGATAAAAGCTCTTGTTAAAATGTGTACAAGTTTCCTATAAATAACTGGTAAAATTTTTGCTAAAAAATATTGGATAGCTTTTGAGAAAAATGTATCTTAAAAAGGCTTATTTAACATGGGCTTCAATGGAGAGTACCGGTTCCCCTTAAAAAATTTAAAACAATATAAGACAGCAATTCTCATTTTTGAAACTTCTTTATTAACACAGTGATAGTTTTATCTTTATTTTTTCAAAATACCAACTTCCTTTAAGAAGGGCCCCGCCATATACTGGGCGCCATAGCAACTCCCATACAGTTGCCATATCTTGAAAACTATTTGATGTAGAGTCACATGAATTGCATTTTTATGTGCAGCAACAAAAACTACATTAAACATCCAAATTTCATGCTTTTATCTTTAATACATCAGAAGTTAGAGCAGAAAAAACAAAAAAGTGTGTCCCAGGGGCCCTAATTTGCATAATTTTAAAATATTTTTTCCTCAACCAATTTTAATATCTAAAGTCTGAAATTTGGGGAAACAGAGTTTTTCTCATGTATCTGCTGAAATAAAAATAATCATTCAAATCTGGAGTGGGGCAGCTTGGACCACTTATTGATTTGACATGGAATGACCCAATCATCTAGTAAAACATCATACAAGTATCCAATTTAGTTTTACTTTCATTTTGCACTGAATTTGAAGGTTTTCAAGTAATCTTTTAAGCTAGTTTAATTAGAACTTAAATTCTAATAATTAATTACTTCATGCCTTTCTCTTATTACTTTCAGTATTATAAATATTTAACGGGAATTATCAAGGATAAATTTATTAAGGTACATTACCTCTCAAATTTTCGATCTATACACTAGATCCTCTTCAGGAGTTCTTGCGTCTTACTACCTCGATAATTCCCGTTAAATATAATTATAATGAGATAGATTTATCCTCGATAATTCCCGTTAAATATTTATAATACTAGAACTTAAATGTTTAAACTTCAATTAGGACTTAATTATTTGGGAATCTAAACCAGAATGATACTTTCAAGCTATAGTAATTTGGTAATAATTGAAGTCATGGCCATTCCTAGACAATCATGTGATAATAAAACACTCAGATTGTGGGATTTACTTAGGAATAAATGGATGTTATTTATTAGCGTCAATTTTTCGGGTAGTGACCCTACCGGCCTACCCATCATCAGGACTACACTATAGTAAGTGTTGCCTATCTTGGGTAAAACTCCAACCTTTAAAATCATTTAATGTAGTTCCTCTTAGAACTCTCAATTTCGAGACCTCCCAGCAAAATTAAGTGTAGTCCTGATGAAGGGTAGGGCTACTACCCGAAAATTTGACGTTAATAAGTAACATCCATTTATTCCTAGTTAATCCCATAATCTGTGTGTTTTATCTATCATACTAATTTGGTTTGACTTACTGCTTGTATTCTGCCTATATTTCTCGTATTTATGCTGATGTTTTTGTAATTTTTTGAGTCTAATTTCCATACCCATATATTTCCTACTGAAAAAATTGGTGAGTTTTTTGTTTTTTTCAAAATTTTTTTGTCTAAGCTATTTATTTTATAACCTTCAATTTTGAAAATGGTTACTCTCAATATTACCACAATCACCAGCACCAAAAAGTAATAAAAAGTAAAGTTTAAAGTTATGGAAATGGAAATGGTGAAATTAGGCTCTAAATTATTATTAAATCAATCAGTCCACTTGCAGTATTTCCTTTTTTTTTTTTTTTTTTTTTTTCTGATTTTAAGTTTTGGAGTGAATGATAAAATTTGATCATTGAAGGAGGACATGTGATTGATGTTTATCATGAGTGTATTCTGTCGCTTTGTACAGTTCCGCATTTATAGCTGTTAGCAAAATTAAGGAATAGTATGGGAGGGGATAGAAAGCTTTTGCCTAGTTCATTCAGACTTTCAGAATACTGTTAAAGGTGTGGTGTTGTCTGTCTTGAAAGTAATTCTGGCTATTTCAATTCTAATGCAATTTCTTTTGCCCTTCATCTTTCCACATAGTTAGTAAATCAGTAGTAGATATGATGAAGACACTATCGTGCTGATTGATACACAAATAAAGAAGATAGCTGTCTAAGCACGAACACTTTAGCTCAAACCAATTGCAACACTCAAATGAAGCTAAGACGTATCACTGGTATCAAAAGTATACACAGTTAAGAACCATGACGACACAAATAACTCATTCCATTGAGGTTTAAAAAGGTTTAATGTTAAAAAACTTGCGAGATCTTTCGAACCTACGACTTATAGGTTCATCATCAGGCACCAAAACTCACAAAGTGCACATGAAACGCAGTGGTTATATGCATGTGTGGTTATGGGCAAAGACTGTGCATGCGTACAAGTCGGAACAGGATGAGGTCATAAAATACATACATTTAAAATAACTTGTAGGGTAAAAAACACATAATGGTTGTCATGAATATAAGAAATATAAAATGAAGGTCAAAGTTCTTTCACCTGAGTTTTATATATGTACAATAAAATCAATGGTTGTCTAATCTTGTTTCTTGGTTTTTCAGTAGGTATCGCCAAGGTGTTGGTATATTGGATGGAGCTTTATCATTACAACATTGTTCATTCAAATGATAAATATACAAGCTCTCGAGAAATAACAGGCCATTTTTAGTTTTGGTCGTCGATAACAGTTTTACATTGTCCCAGTCAGGATAATGCTCTCCTTTTAGTACCTCTCGTGCTAAAGAAGTTGTTAAGGCATGTGTACGAACACTGTATTTGTGTTCTGTATCGTGTCTTTAATGATCTACAAGTGGATCCCACGTAAGAAGTAGACTGTGAGGTAGTTGAGAAAGAGTTCAGTGGTACGGAATAAACGCTGTATTTATCTAACATTGATGTCCGGTCTCGGTCTGATTTGGTCAAATTGAACAAACGTTTCGAAGAAACACCAAAGGAACAATCGTATTTTTTGCATGAATTTTGTGAGATTGGTACAATGGTTGGATGGAAGGGGATGGATGCCACGTATTTTATGATAGCAAGCATCTTCTAATTATATTTGAAAACACATTTTTTACATACAGATAGTTTTGCATTTCCTCAAAAATGTCTATATATCTCAGTTAATCTGTATGCAGTTAGTTGTACTGGTAAGAGTCTCAAGAAGTAGGTGAATTGCCATTTAAATTTTGCTCATAAGAAATTTTACTGTAGCATTAAAAAAATACAAATTTAAGGATTAATCATTAAAATTTAACTAAAACAACCATGAGTTTTATAAATAAAGTATGGGAGCATTTCTCTTTTCTGGTAGTAAAGCCAAAAAAAAAAAAAAAACATTTTTCTGTTTCTGGAAAAAATATTTATAAAAAATAAGTGAAAAATAGAAAACAAAGATAAAATTTGCATTTTGCAAGATGTTGTCATAATATAATGTGAATATTATTATTATGTGCACTATGCATGTGTGTGTGTGTGTGTGTGTGTGTGTGTGAGAGAGAGAGAGAGAGAGAGAGAGAGAGAGAGAGAGATTTACAGTTCAAAAAAAAAAAAAAAAACTAAAAAGTTGTTTTTCTTGCATCATGGAAAGCCCATCTTTATAGTACTAGTACTTATCTCTGGGGAAAAAAATGTGACACTAGATGGGTGTGTTTCATAATGAGAAGTGACTTCAGACTTAAGTACTCTGTTTTATTTGCTCATTGAAAATGTTTTTGTTTTTTGTTTTTGCAGTTCTGCGTATCATTGAACGAGCTTGTATCAAGCATTCCAGGAATGCAAAAGAGTTTAGAGAAACTGTGCTTGCGAATTTGCGCAAACAAAACCTTTCTGCATATTTTAAAATTGTAAGTGTTACCTTGCATTTGTAATTTACATTTTTGTTTCAAAGTATTGCAGTAAGATTTCAATGCCAGATATCAGTATGGAGCTTGAATATTTACATATTATATTCACAAGTATTGAAAACTGAAAATAATTGCTAGTACTGTATGTTGTAAAAGGAAAATAATTAAAGTAGTGTAGTCAGAGCAACACATATACAGGGTGTGGACTCCAGATTTTGCACACTTACTATTCCATTTGTTTCTTTTTTGTTTCATTTACACACAGCACATCCAATTATACTTATTCAATTCTTCAATGACCTTATTCAACTTTGTATTTATTCACCTAGTATTCCATATACCAAGTTTACACTAACAGTTCCCTACACTCAATCCATAACTTTGGTTTTTCCTTTGTTTATACTCAGTTTGGATTTCATGCATCCAGGACAACATACTATTCAACTTTTTTGCTCTCTGCCAACAGGATTATCTCATCTGTTTAATGTATATGTGGCAATTACCAAGGCATGAAACTAGTATTGTCTATTTTAGCATTATTCATAAATACTTCCATAAATGTTATTTAACAGCTATGGTGATATTACTCATTCTTGTCTGACTCCTGCACTTACACAAAACCATTTCGATAGAACACCGTTCACACATGCTCTGCTGCAAGCATACGTAGCCTTCACACATTCAAGCAGATTCTCAGGTATACCACAAATATTCAAGGCTTTCCACAGAAGCATCCTGTTGACTCAGTCATAACCTTTATCCAAATTTACAAAGGCAGCAAAGACTTTCTTACCAATGGACAGATATTTTTCAATCATCATACATAATTAAAAAATTTGGTTAATGCAGCCAAAAAAATCCAACATTGTACATCTCACAACTTCTCAAACCCTATAACTTATCATTTGGACCTGTTGAAAACAAGTTTCTAGCTCACTCAGCAGTCTGATACCACAATGGTTACTACCATGATTAACTAACTATCACATCGGCGATACTGTGAGAGTTAATTGGGGAGATGATTCAACAAAATAGATAGTGATCCATTATCAGACCAGCCACCTGCCATAGTTGGTAAAATGGTCCTGACTTAGTGGCTTAGCTTTTTCTGCATATGCTTCAAGGATTTATTGCCTCCTCAAATCTTAGCCATGTGTAACAGTCTTTTAAAAACCTGTCAGTTGTCAGCATTGATTTATGAATAAAAATGATGTAAGTAATTAAAATAAGGGCAGATGATGTACTGTGCTGGGGACAGGGCTATACTTCGGTTTGCAGCCCCTGTCGTCTGCTACGAGAGACGCGGTGCTAGTAACATGCTGCCATCTGTCGGGTGACATGAAATACACGGCGTGGGTTATTTCTGTAACGAATGTGTTTCTGCAGTATTTTGGCTGGCCCACTGGAATGGAAAATATGCATTTCCTCCAGAATGAAAACCTGTCTTTCTGGTACAATAATTTAATTATATTTATTAGGTACCAGGAAAGAACTATTTGATGATGCGAATCATCACCTCAAAGCAGTGTTCTAAAGAAAGACTACAATTCCGTCGGAATAAATATTCCAGAATGTGGTCTGCCAAATGATTTTTGTGAGGCCCATCTGAAAGTCTTGCGTTTCAGGGTCTGCCAGTTACTCTCTACACCTTGAGGGTGAGCACCATTACAATGGTCCATGAAACTGAGGGAGTGGTTTACTGTCAGATGTTGGAATCCACCGCTTGCCAGGTTATGGTATGCAGCCCACTGATCCGCCATGATAGTACTTCCTGGTTGCACATATTTCTGGACGAGGGGCAGCAATGTCTGCGCACACCAGTCATTCTCAGGGCAGATCTCCACCCTGAATCGCTTGCAACAATAGAAACAGGGAGAACCAACTAACCTGCACGGAGTGGTCAGCGATTACGTAATGGAGGCAGCAGTGCTAGGAGAAAGGAGCGAGAGCGCCACCTATCGGGAAATGTTTCATTTCCCGTGATTCACGTCACTTTCTTCTAGAAGATGACAGGGGCCGCAAACTGAAGTGCATCCAGGAACAGTTGGTTTAAGTAACAGAATATTGTGGTGCTTGTAGCAGATCTTGATTACTTTCATTGATTCTTGCAGTTATATTTGATTTATTCAATTTAACCATTTGCAGGGATAACTTGTGCACAGCACTGATCATGGTAATTAGAAAATTCTATTGCAGCCGACTAAAAGTAATCTGTAAATAGGTATTATAGCAGGTGTGATAGTAAGTGTTTCCCTGGGTGACTGTATTAGTTACACAATAAAACTCATTTATGATATCCAGAACAGAGAAAACAAGTTTTATGGACTTATCATATTCCAGTTTGTCATATCTGAGTGCAGTGAATGCCAAGAAAACACCACCTGTCATTCTGCAGTATTCCTAGGGTTAAGGCTGGAGTAGAGATTGACTGGTCAGTTTTGAAGTGCCAGTTTTGGCAATGATTGTGTAAATAACAAGATAAATCTAAAAAACAGACAGTTTAAAGTTTGTGTGAACACAACCTCCCAATCAACTAGTAAACTAGTCTGTCCTTTGCAGGAGGGAATAGGAAGGATTATGGTGTGGCATTGCATTTCGTGATTGGCACTGGATTAAATGATCGCTATGATTGAAACTCAACCTACTACTGTCTATTTAGATAAAATTACATTGGCTGCTGTGCTCTGTCACTGGTATCACAGTGCTGTGGGAATGGGTCCTGCATTTTGTTGCACAGCACAAAGTTTCAGCCCACAAAGTAGGACTACTGTCTACATACTTTGTGCAGAATGAGTTCAACATACTGGTTGAAAATGATTGTTGAGTACATTCATGACCTTAATCTTACTGCACATTTTTTTAACAGGCTAACGACATATTGGTCCATGGTAAAACCTGCTTGCTCTACTTACCGCACTTCACTTGCATTGGATTTGTAGATGAAGTGGTGCAGTGTTTCCACAACCTGCTAGAATATTTTTCACAGTAAGTATATTTAGGTAATCAACGCTTGCATCTGGGGCAAATGCTTGCATCACCCTATTCCAAGGTTGCCCATCAACAATAGTTTTCTATGAATTTCAAGGCATCTTGTAACTTTAGGTTGCATAGCTTGTGTGTATAGATTCCTCACAAAGCATCTTGTAACTTTAGGTAATATAGCTTTTGTGTATAAATTCTTCACAAAGCATCTTACCCAGTAGTAATACAGCATCCTATTCTACGGGGAAGGAGGTCAGGGTCTGCTTATAGAGTACCATCACTTGCTGTAGTATGGTAAATGAGTGAAAATATGATTTTACCTGTCTTGTTACTTGAAATGCTTGTGTTTCTTATATGTTTGTTTTTGCAGGAGGGGTGCTTGGAAGGAACTGTTCTTTTTATTTATTTATTTGTTTTGTTAAATATAAGTTTTGATTATTCTATTATATTTGCATTTCAGACTGTGGATGGAATGGATGACAAAGTATATGATGAAAGAAGACGAGACCACATATCACACTTTATTCTAAGATTGGCTTATTGTCGCAGGTAATATTACTCTAAATATAGTCTTTTGGCTGTAATTGTCATTCAGAAATTCCTATCCAATTTCTAATTCATACACATACAAGTTCATTCTGATATCTTGAAATGTACTTTTAGCTATATATATTTTATATATTTTAGTTATTGCATTGTTTGCTGATCAGGGTAATATGGGTTTGTTTCATCTGTGCCTGATTTTGATAAGTGCCTTCATTTTTTTTTTTTTTTTTTGGACATAGAACTACCTGTTTCTCCACACTGGGTAGGGAGTAACATCAGGAGCACAGATGCAATGAAAACATGTCACACTTTGAATCCTAATATGTTCGAAACTAATAATCATAGAGTAATAAATAATACATTATTAGATGGTTTATAGGGTCCCATTTATAACAAAACTAGTTTTAACCCTCCACCCCTTAAGCCTTCGATACAGTAGCATTAGAAAGTTAAGCTAAATTTCGTGTGATTTTGTTTTGCTGCACTCCGTTTTAAGGTTGATAACTAGTGAACAGATAATGATAGTGATGACCTCAGCCCACATTCCTTAGCTAACGAACAAATGTGATAAACCAAAATAAAGTGGATTATTTTTTAGATAAAAAAAGAATAAGAGAGGCACAGTAGCAACTGTGCTACAACCTACAATATAGGGCTATGTCAACTGTCCTTCACTGAATACTTTAAGGATGTAGGACTAGTGAGATAGTGCCATGAAATAATGACAGTTGACATAGTTCTACGTTGTAGGTTGCAGCACAGTTGCTACTGTGCCCCTTTGATTCTTTTTTTTTTCTATTTCCCTTTTGTATGTACAGTATTAACAAGATTCACGTGCATACATATATCATCATAATCAACTCTTCTCAATCCACTGCTGAGTGAAGAACTCCCTAAGTCTAGTCTTCTAAGTCTAAGTCTTCTCCACAACTCTGTATCTAGAGCAATTCTCATCTATGTCACTCCAGCATGCTTTCGAGTTTCATCCACTTACCACTTGCACGGTCTTTTTCTGAGTTTTTTCCTGTCCTTTGGTATCAAGTCTAGCATTTCAGTTGTGTTATTGGTGGTCAGTTTTTCTAGCAATATTTCTAGCTCATTGCTACTTGAGGGTCTTTACTTTGATCATGATATCATTAACTCTTTATCATTTTTATAATCTATGAGTTCCTTTTCCTATCTTTCTTGCTTATACCAAGCATACATATCTCCATTTTTCTTTCAGTTATCCCGAGACTCTGAATGCAGTGTGTAGTTAAGGTCCAAGTCTCTGACCCATATGAAAGAACGGGAAAAAAAGAAAAACACTTTTTTTAAGACATAGTGGTAAATTATTCTTGCAAATTGCACTGTTTCTTCCAAATGCACTCCCTGCCAAGTTTTATATGCCTATTGATTTCTTCTTTGATGTGGCTCTTACTTGATATCTGTTACCCAGAGTAGATGTATGCATTGGTTATTTATTTCAAGATTTGCTACATCAATTGCTAAATCTTCAGTTCTTGTAAAAGCATTGTGCATTATTTTTTTCTTCTCTAAGTTCATCTTTAAGACTACTTATTTACTCTTGTCAGCAAGTTCCTGGATCATACTGTGCAGTTCTGATAAGTTGCTTACAAACATGATTATATCATCAGCAAAATGAAGATGGGTTTAACTATCCTTATCAATCACTCTCCCCTTACCTTCCTAGTTCAGTGATTGAAAGACACTCTGCATGTGACATTGAAGAGTTTGAGAGATATGCTGTCACCTTGTCTCACCCCTTTTCCAATTTTTGTTTGCTGTGTCCTTGAACAGTTGAACCTTTGCTTTTGCATTTTCATAAATGTTATTAATAGTATTAAAGTATGCATCTTCATTATTTGTATTTCAAAGATATTATTAACTGCTAATGGTTTCACAGAATCAAAAGGCTTTCCATAATAAATAAAAGCCATACATAGTGGGTGGCAGTTCTTCTTCATTCTCTCTTTCAGTTAGTTCTTTCAGTACATGGACATTATCTATGCAGCAAAACCATTCCTGAATCCAGTTTGTGCCGCCCCGGTGGCGCAGTGGTCTAAGCGATGGCCTCTGATCATTCGTCCGAACGGGGTCCGGGTTCGAATCCCGGTGAGGCATGGATGTTGTGTTTGTCTTACGGCACTGGCTCTCTCCCTTCCCTGGAACCAGTGACTCTAAATTAGGGACGGGCGACTGCTTATAGCCCATTGAGTTGCTCACAATGGTCGTTAAACCTCCAATCAAAAAAAAAAAAAAAAAAAAAAAGAATCCAGTTTGTTCTCTTTTTTTTTTTTTTTTTTTTTTGAGGTATGCCCAGTGTTTCCTTTAAGTGAAGTGACATTATTGCTGTGAAGATTTTGTAAACAACTGGTAGAAGGCTGATGGGTTTGTAGTTCCTGTGATTGTCAAGGTTTCTTCATGTATTCAGCAGGATCACTGTAATGTTGTACTAGTCATCAGGATCCTTTCCTTCATTGAGACATCTAATGAAAACCCTGGGTGAGTGTAATTTCTATTTCTTCACTAGTTTCCTGTGCAACATATATATATTTATATATCTCATCATCATCATAATTGTCAACCATTATCAATCCACTGCTGAACGATGGTCTCCCCAAGTTTCTTCCACAATGGTCTGTCTTGTGCCAGTCTCCTCCATGTTACTCCCGCATACTTTCGAATTTCATCTGCCCATCTCCCATGTGGTCTTCTTCTGGGTCTTTTCCTGTCCCTCGGAATCCAATCTAAAATTTCAGCTGTCCATCGATGGTCTGCCCTTCTGGCAATATGTCCAGCCCATTGCCATTTCAGGGATTTTACTCTGATCATGATGTCTTCCACTCTTGTCATTTTCCTAATCCACGAGTTCCTCTTCTTATCTCTCCTGGTTACACCAAGCATGCATCTCTCCATGCTACTTTGAGTTGTCTGCAGTCTTTGTATGTCTCTTTTAGTTAAGGTCCACGTCTCTGCACCATATGTGAGCACTGGAAGGATGCACTGATCAAACACTTTTCTTTTAAGACATAATGGCATATTGCTCTTGAAAATTATACTGTTTTTTCCAAACGCTCTCCAGGCATGTTTTTTCCAAACGCTCTCCAGGCATGTTTTATACGCCGATTAATTTCTTCATCAATGTGACCCTCACTTGATAACTGCTGTCCAAGATAAATGTAGGTATTGGTTATCTCCAACTTTTCCCCATCAATCAATAAATCTTCATTTCTTGTAAAAGCATCGTACATCACTTTTGTCTTCTGAAAGTTCATTTTTAATCCCACTTCTTTACTCTTGTCAGCAAGTTCCTGGATCATATACTCTGCAGCTCTGATGGGGTAGTTGCAAAAATGACTATGTCATCAGCAAAACGAAGGTGAGTTAGATAATCTCCATTAATATTTATCCCTTTGTTTTCCCAGTTCAGTGATTGAAAGACATTTTCCAATGTGGCATTATGGAGTTTGGGAGATATGATGTCACGTTGTCTCACTCCCTTTCCAATCTTTATGGGTGCTGTATTCTCAAATAGCCGATATATATACACTGCCGGACAATTGCTAAGGACAGATGACAATAGCAACGATAGCAACCATAAAATGGAAGGCAGGAAAATGCGGAAATTAGCATAAGTGCGGGATACAGTAAGACGTGTTTTGCGTATGCAAATTTTGGATTGCCGAACTTGTTCGTGACGTCATAGCGCTGATAAGAGATATAAAGGATTTGACGCGTATTGACCGTTGTTGTTCAAACGCAAAGTTGAAAGGGAAAGAATCGATTGACGAATTTGCAATTTTCAGTATGTCTTCCCGACATCACCTAGATGATTTTACGCGTGGCCGTATTATTGGCAAGATTGAAGAAGGGCGAAAAATAACAGATGTTGCCAGGGAGTTCGACATCAGCCACAGTGTTGTTTCAAGGCTTTGGAAATCATTTCAAACAAATGGAGAGTGTAGCAAACGTCACAGGGGAGGTCGTGTTCGCAGTACGACACCTGCAGAAGATCGGTACATAGTGCTATCAACAAAAAGACACCGGCGCAGCAGAGCTAGTGAGGTAGCAAATCAGTTTATGGCTGCTACTGGCAAGCGGATCTCCCGAAAAACTGTCGCCAGACGTTTGCATGAAGGAGGACTATACGCCCGCCGTCCTGTTGTGTGCATCCCATTGTCCAGACGTCACCGTACCGTCCGTTTGCAATGGTGCCATCAACATCGCAATTGGACTGATAACGACTGGTCTGCTGTCCTCTTCTCAGATGAGAGTAGATACAGTCTATCGTCTGATTGTCGACAACAACTGATCTGGCGTGATAGTGGTACTGCATATTGTCCAGCAAACATACAGGAAAGGGACCGATATCCGACATGTAGTGTCATGGTATGGGCTGGCATCATGATCAATGGCCGTACGTCCCTCTATGTGCTTCCAACTGGGACTATGACTGGCCAACGATACATTAATGATGTTCTGCTGCCTCATGTTCACATGTTCCGTGGTGCTGTTGGTGATAGATTCATTTTCATAGACGACAACGCAACATGTCATCGAACAGTCGCTGTCCAGGAGTGTCTTGAGAGCGAGGATATTCAACGCCTCGTATGGCCAGCACGTTCTCCAGATATGAATCCCATTGAAAATGTGTGGGATGCTTTGGGGAGGAGTCTTGCTGGTCGCCAATGCCCTCCAATAAACAAGGACACCCTCATCCGTGCACTGACAGAGGAATGAGATAAATTACCCCAACAGCTGCTTGATAATGTTGTGCAAAGCATGACACGAGGTGTGGAATCTTGCATCGCCCTCCATGGTGGCCATATCCCGTATTGACATCTTACGCCGGAACGCCTGCGGACGGTAATTGCATTTTTTCACGTTTACATATTCTGCACAAAATGGCCTGTTTGTCCCTTGGACACGTTCCAAAGCCTTCTGGATTTCAGAGCACAATAAATTGTCTTTCTTGTAATGTCCTGGCATTCTGACATTATTTTATTTCACTTGGCATCCAACCACACTTACTTTTTCATGCGCTATATACCCGTTTATGGTCCGTCCTTAGCAATTGTCCAGCAGTGTATATAAATGTTGATGCAAAAAGAAGAGAAATGAGGACAACTAAAGAAGATGTGACTTCCAAAGTGGAATATATAGAGCTATGCAAGACAGTACGAAAAAGTATCCCTGAAGACGTAAAGAAATTCAACTGTGAACTAGTGAGGAAAAAAATTGAAAACAACCAAAGCCTAAAGGTAGCAAAGGGACATCTCAGTAAGGGAAGAAAACAGATTATGTCACTGAGAAAAGAAGATAGTTCTGTAACAAGAAATAGAGGCGAAATTTTTACAAGAGTGAAAGATTTCTACTCCAAATTATATAAAAGGGATGATACATGTACTCTAGACATCATGAAAGGTACCAGTACCAGAGTTCTTCCAGTCCTCCCAGCAGAAGTTACACATGCAATCAAGAACATGAAGCGTGGAAAAGCTCCAGGAGAAGATGGAATTACTGTAGACATCATACAAGAAGCAAGTGGAGAAATTGAAACAGTACTCGCCCAAATTTTCACTCGATGCTTTAATGAAGGGAAAATTCCTGAGTATTGGAACAATGATACAATGATCCTGCTACGTAAAAAAGGTGACATTGAGGATCTCAGGAACTACAGACCTATCAGCCTCCTATCAGTGGTTTATAAAATCTTCACTAAAGTTCTTTCACACCGTTTGAAGGTAACACTGGACATGGCTCAACTGAGAGAACAAGCTGGATTCAGGAGTAGCTACAGCACTATAGATCATATCCACATACTGAGAGAACTAATTAAAAGAGCGAGGGAATATGAGCTTCCATTGTGCATGGCTTTTATAGATTATGAAAAAGCCTTTGATTCGGTGAAACCATCAGCAGTTACAATGGCTTTGAAATCCTGCGGTATTGAAGATGCATACATTAATATTTTTCATAACATCTATGAAAATGCAAGTGCAAAGATTCGGCTTTTTGAAAATACAACACACATAAAAATTGGAAAGGGAGTGAGACAAGGTGACACCATATCTCCCAAGCTCTTTAATGCCACATTGGAAAATGCCTTTCAATCACTGAACTGGGAAAACAAAGGGATAAAGATTAATGGAGATTATCTAACTCACCTTCGTTTTGCTGATGACGTAGTCATTTTTGCAACTACCCCATCAGAGCTGCAGAGTATGATCCAGGAACTTGCTGACAAGAGTAAAGAAGTGTGATTAAAAATGAACTTTCAGAAGACAAAAGTGATGTACAATGCTTTTACAAGAAATTAAGATTTATCGATTGATGGAGAAAAGCTGAAGATAACAGATCTTTTATCTTGGAAAACAGATATCAAGTGAGGGTCACATTGATAAAATTAATCGGCATACAAAACTTGCCTGGAGAGCTTTTGGAAAAAACAGCATAATTTTCAAGAGCAGTATGCCATTATGTCTTAAAAGAATAGTGTTTGATCAATGCATCCTTCCAGTGCTTACGTATGGTGCAGAGACGTGGACCTTAACTAAAACAGACATACAAAGGCTGCAGACATCTCAAAGAAGCATGGAGAGGTGCATTCTTGGTGTAACCAGGAGAGATAAGAAGAGGAACTCGTGGATCCGAAAAATGACAAGAGTGGAAGACATCATGATCAGAGTTAAATCCCTGAAATGGCAATGGGCTGGACATACTGCCAGAAGGACAGACCATCGATGGACAGCCGAAATTTTAGATTGGATTCCAAGGGACAGGAAAAGACCCAGAAGAAGACCACATGGGAGATGGGTGGATGAAATTCAAAAGTATGCGGGAGTTACATGGAAGAGACTGGCACAAGACAGACCGTTGAGGAGGAAACTTGGGGAGACCTTCGTCCAGCAGTGGATTGATAATGGTTGACAATGATGATGATGATATATATAAGGACAAAAAATTTAATGCGTGTGCCAGTGGCATCGGAGACACACTCAAGGTCATGTACGCATTCTCAAGTGTCTCATTGTGACCCCTAGAAATATGACAATAAATATTTTTCTTCTGATACACTCCCTTTGGAACTTCAACTTGATACCTACCACTGCAACTTGGACGGCAATGAAAAACATTTTGTGGGATTTTGAAGGGTCTGCCAGAATTTTACAATGAGTTGTTATTGCGATACTCACACACTGGCATTCTCTTTAATAAAAACAGATTGCAAACAAATTCAGTCCAGTTTTAATTTTGAAGCCATGACAACAATTTAGTGTAGAAAAATTGTTTTCCAAAATTTACCAACTTTGTAAATTTTCTAAACAATGATAACTGATTATATGTTCTTTTCAAAGTAATTAAGTATAATGCACTACTCAATTGAAATGCACAGCTTATTTTTGGAGGAAGGGGAGATGCAGCAGAAAAATAAAATGTACCCAGTGGAGTGACTTCAATGATTTTTGGTGAATAAAAATTTACATGAGTTTAAAAGCAAAAATTTTGTTGTGCTTAGTAAGTGAAGAAACCAATTTTTTATGCAAGTATTTTTCTGCAGAAATCAGTCTCTCTCTCTCTCTCTCTCTCTCTCTCTTTTTTTCAATTTATCCAATACTGAACTCTATTCTTAATCGAAATTTGTTCACATGCCCATTTTGACCAGAAGAGAAAACACAAGTAAAACGTTTTTGCAAAAGTCCCGGCAACTGAGTATTTGTTATTAGCAAACATGAATAATCTCCAGTTCGATAGGAGTAAAATTGTTGTTAGAATTATTACGTTGAATAAAAGCAGGAACAAACCAAAAATTGGAAGAAAAAAACACAGGCTGAGTAATACATTCAAACATACTTTATTTAATACCTTTTTTCAACATTCGTCCTTTATTTTTTATTCATTCCTCTATTTTATTTCTTATTCGGAAGCACAAGAACCATATTAATCAACAAAGCACACAGGCCCAGCAATGCATTCCCACCCAACGAAAGACTGCATTCACGAGCAACCTTGCTAGCGAGAGCTGCCATCAATGCAGTCCCCAGGGAAGTTTTATTCAAAGGAAACAAACTGATGTGGGAATAGGCAGAGTTTCCCACATGAGTTGGTTTCAATAGCCATCAGGGCTGCAAGCAGCGCAGTCCACCAACGTTCCTTCCGCTCCCAGTGGTGCTATGCAGGAAAAACTTCAGTCGTGGCGTTATGCTGGAAAAACTTACAGCGGTGTTCACAAAACTTCAGTCATGGCATTATGCTGGAAAAACTTACAGCAGTGTTCACAAAACTTCTCTCTCTTTGTACGGCATGGAAAAAAAATTGCTTTGGGTAGAGTTGGGGGGGGGGCTGCAGTCCCATAGCAGGAGCCGCCCCTGTATGTATCTATATTTCTAACAATGTTTTCATGTATCAATTTCAACTTATCAGTATTTTTCAAAACTATTATTTTTTTTTGCAGTTTTTCACAAAAATGTTTGAAATAAAAAATTCCAGTGGCAACTGATGATATATATCAATATCAATTTTATTTTTTATTCGTGAGAAGGAAACCATGAGGCAATTTTTTCACACTATTGCAAATCGTAGTTCAATAAAAAAATTTGTTAGAAAAATACATTTTATTTACTGATTTTTTTACAAAAATCGCGAAATTTAAGGTCCCAGTGACAACTGAAGATATTAGCTAATATAAATAAAATTGTACACACATCATAAGGAACCCATAAGACAAATTTTCCGCACTATTAGATATTTGATTTCCTAAAAAAGTGTTTTTTGATACACCCTAATAAGAAATATTGCACTTTAAGCACCAAACATTAAAAAATGGCTAAAACTCTTGATAACCTTAAAAAAAAACACAAAGTACATAAACTTTGACATATCTTGTGCACACTATTCATATGAACATGCTTTTGGAATTGATGTCATTCCATCCTCAAGATATATCCTGTGTTTTCAACACACATATGTTATCAAATGATGAGTACTTCACCACGAAAAACGGTAGTGCAAGGCATGTGCAATGATATTCAGTAAAACATGAAAATATTCCATCCAGTGGGACCATGTATTGAGGATTAAATGTTAACCGATTTGTTGTCATTTTTTTTATTTATTACTTTTTATTTTGGGAATAGAAAAATATAATCTGTTTTTCGTTGTTTTGTTTTTTGTTTTTCATTTTAAATTTTTGTTCCTTTTTAATTATTGATTTACAAGAATCTGGAAGAGTTGTGTCTTAAATATTACATACTCTGTTCTTATGTTTTTCAATAGCTACGGACTCTGAATATCATAATTCTTTTAGGAATTTATGAGTTGAAATTATTGGTGTTTTTGAATTGGTTGCTAATTTAAATTCATATATTTCAGACATGAATTGCAATTAATGACAACATTTCATTGGCATAAATAATGATTTTATACTTTTACCATGTACTTCGAGAGCACAGTCCATTAGTTTCTACATTGGTCAACTTTCTTTTATTGAATAATTGTCCAAGAATGATAGAGATTCCATTGTCATTTCCTTTGTGAGTTAAACATGGAAACAACTGACAGGTAGCATTTGGCTTTGTTACTGAACTAAATTTGAAATCTACACCTTTTTGAATTGTTCATGCATTTTTTTAAAATTAAATTTGAGGCATATTTTTAATTTGTCAAAAAAAAAAAAAAAAAACTAGTAGAGATAAGGAGACTTTGTAAAGATATGTTTTTCATACAGTTGATTCAAAATTTGTCTTGCATTTTTCTCACAATTAATTGAAGATTTTGATATGGTACATTTTTCATACAATTGAAATTTTATATGTAGTAGACTGTGTAGTATACTATACATGTTTTAAAGGTAATTCATTATTCATCAGAAATTTTAAACTATTTCTCCATTTCAGTGAAGAACTACGCAGATGGTTTGTTACTCAGGAAGTTGAACTTTTTCGTTTTCGATTTATATCAGAAACTACTCCAAATCGAAAGTTGTTCATGGAACTTAATAATCTGGATTATAAGCCTGTAAGTATCAGTAAGCAGCATACCATGCATTGGAGATAGTTTATTATTATTATGTTTTTTTTATTAGTACTCAAATGATCTTTACTAGCATGTGTATGTATCACACACTTGTAAACTGAATGTCCAGACTAGTAGTATTTGTACAGTACATACACCAGATATATAAATATAATATCAAAGGTATTGTTTACCTAATATTGAAAGGTATTTCGCACGTTGTCGCTCCATGAGACACGTGCTCCTACACCGAGAGAGGCCTTTTTGTGCAACGGTTTTTGTTAGTTAAAAAAATATATTTATAAATAAAACAATTTAGTTGAATATTAACTTACCAATTTTCAGTAAAACACTCAATAGCACAATCATACATTAAAAACTTTCTTTAATTAGAACAATCGCATTAGAAAAGGCTATACTCATCGGGTCGGGAGACATAGCTCGCGTGAAAACTC
This sequence comes from Macrothele yani, assembly GCA_039090855.1. Taxonomy (NCBI): domain Eukaryota; kingdom Metazoa; phylum Arthropoda; class Arachnida; order Araneae; family Macrothelidae; genus Macrothele; species Macrothele yani. The sequence goes on from CM077002.1 coordinate 165,258,001, forward strand.
TTCGTCTACTATATCTTGGCGAGCGCTTTCTATGCTCCAGGAGCATTATCTTCAGGCCAGCAACTATCTACAATCGGGTTCCTCGCGTGTGTGTAGCCGTAAAAGTTGCATTCCGGGAAATGAAGGGAGGGGGCGTTATTTTTAAAGAAAACCTTTGATATTATATTTATATGATCTAAAGCACGTTTTATCATAAGACAGTCCTTAGGGATTTGTCTCCTGATATACATACACCAGATATGTTAAGAAGTGGTTTATATATCATAAAAGCTTGTTTCAAATGCTTTAGATGTGATGTCTGAAGAAATAAGGTAGCAAGTATTCTTTTAGGCATGCTATAATGTTTACATGAATTCTTTGAGAACATACTAAAAGTTTGCATTTGCGTATTACTTCTTCACTTAGTAACCACCTACATGGAATCATTGTCCTACTGTGGCGCAAGTGTTTTATCTTAGTGTTGAGTAAAGTGGTGTCAAGGTTCTACAGTCAAGAAATGTTGCCATCCTGAGAATCAGTTCAATAGTAAATAGTTTATTATATAGGTACTCCTTTGGTGGAAAAGGAGGATAGAAAAGTAATTATCACTGGGAATAAGTACTGCTTGATGGGCCAGAATTTCTGTTTTGTAGTGCTGTTGGCAGTATGCAGCCTTGTGCTTTCATGCAGCAAAATGACTGAATTGTAAACAGACAGATATGTTCTTTGGCCAAGCTGTTTCTTAGTGTATGTAAATATTCTTATACAGCTAATATGAGACTTTCCCGCTTTGATAATTCTATTGCCCAATCCCTTATCAAGCTTTCCTGTCTCACCAATTACTATAACAAGATAGTTAAAACCTGATAACTGTTTAAACACTTTTCCATGAACTGCACAGTTAATATTTTTAGTGGTTCAACACAAAAGCAAAGATTTTCACTCCTCAACCTTTATTTAAAATTCTTCTCAAGTCTTACTTAGCTGGCTAAGATTATAGTGTAAATGACTGACACTCCTAGATATTGCCACCAAATCATCAATGTACAAGAAAAATTGCTGATACTAGATTTGCTTATTTCAGCATGTGTTATGAAGTTATTTATATGGATCAGCTTGTTACATTATATGTATTACAGGCTTATCCATTTAAATTAAAAATGGAAGAAGATACAACTTACATGAAACTGTTGTATGCCTGAGTTAATCTCAAGCCACTTTCCAATATTTTCTTCAAATGTAACCACTGCAAATTTTGTCCCAAATTTCTTTTTAAATGCTTTTAAAGTAACTTATCAAAGCAATAAAAAACCTACTCCTAAGGTTCCAGTCAAAAGCCTTTTCAAAGTCAACAAACACTAAATTTGAATCTTGGTTCATTTCACAGAAATTCAGAAAACTGTCTTAGTACAAATACTGTATGTTATCCTGGCTTTTGCCTACCTCTCCTGAAGCCATGATATCCTTTACTCAATTGATTTTCCACCACCCTTCAAAGTTTCTGATACAATACGAGGCGAGGCTGAAAAGTTCTCAGCCTGACCCACTTCCTGTGATTGTAACATTATTTTGTCACTGCAGCTTGAAAGAATTTTCTTTTGTATTGTAAAGTGTCAATTTTTAGACTAATAGCTTTGCAGATGTTTGACGTCCTGAACTGAATCATGTCAATGCAAAGTGTTGAATTTTCGAATGTGGAACTCCGGGCTGTCATAAAATTTCTGTTCCTGCCGAAGAAAACTAAAGGAAATTTATTGAGTGTATGAGGCAAACATTAAGAGAAAAGTGCCCTTCATATTCTACTGTGAAGAAATGGTGTGTTAAATTTTAGCATCGAGACTTTGAGACCGAAGATGCAGCAAGATTTGGGATGCCTTCAACAGTGACAAAGACAGTAAATTGGTGATTGATGATTCCTCCAAATTTTTTCTTTGTTTGTAGCTAGTTAAGTTAATGACAGCTAGCTCACGGCCATTCATGGTACTGATATCCATCTCATACATCAAATGTAGTAAAGCTCTGACCTTCTAAAAGAGAGAGAGATGCATTTCAAATCCCTTTACAGTAACTCTTATACATATCAGTGTGTAGATGTGTGACTCCATTTTTGCATCATTGGGTAAAAGTCTTTGATATTTTAGTTCAAAAAGAAGTTTAGGGCAAAATTTTGTCTTAAATAGTTGAACCAATATAAGTGAAAAGCCTTTTTCAACCCACAAAATGTTTTGCTACTTGAATTGTTGAATCAACTAAAACAATTGTGTTATACTGTATATTTCCACTTTTCCACATGAAGTATGATAAATACACCATTTTCTCTTTCCTAAATTGCCATTTGCACTTTTCATAGTTTCTTGTTACTGTTACTAGAACTTCAGTTTCACCAGGAAGGAAGAGAGTCGTCTATGTATTATTTTCCCAGTCTTTCCTCTGAAGCTTAATTCTTGATTTTGTCATTCATCATGAGCATTGGTAATAAACTTCTGTGCCACTGTAATATGTTGCTACATGTATTTAACTAATACTGTAACAACTGATTTTACATTCTTTTTCTAATATGTTGACTTTTCATTATATTTGAGATAACTGACCATTTTGTGGGTACCATTCGTATTAAAATGTTGTCCTTTATGTAAGAAACATAAGACTCAGTTTCTGTTTATGTTCAGTATAACATGTCAAAATAATTGGGCTTTAAATTTTAATTTAGATTGACAAAGATGAAAAAGATGCCCTTTCTGGAGAACTTGCAGGCTGTGGCTTCAATTATACCACTTCCAAAGTTGGTCTTACAGATTATTACAAGGTAAAGTAGTCTTCATCAGCACTTCCAAATCACTCTTTAGAAATCCTGATCAACCAGTTGTTTCCATTTTAATCTGGCTTTTTTTCTTGAATGTATAATATACAAATTTTGTTCTCTCATGTATAGTACTTGTATTTACATTATTTTATTGAAAATAATAATTCAATGTACGTGATTCTACTTGAAATATATCCCTCATTAGGTTAAAGATAATAATTCCACATTTATGATTATGGTGAAGATTATAATTGCAGGACAGGATGATATTACTGTCTTAATACTGCACATTCATATTGCCTTGTTCTGTAATGGCTTGCACTTGAATTTTTATTCACTTCTTTTAGTATTTTGACAAAGTTGTGTTCAAGCCCATTCATTGTGCAAAGATGTGTTAGTTGCTCGGCTCGGTAGCACAGAAGATCTGTTTTAGTTGAACATGACCGCTTTTTGAAAAGTGATTTATGCAGTCTCCTCATTGTTTCTGAAGTACAAAGGTTAATGAAATGATAACAAAATTGAACTCATAGTAGTTAAGATATTTTACTTTAAAAAATTCTGACGTTATTTCTTTAAAAAATGTAAGAGTAAATAAAAAAAACTTTAACAACAGTTTTTTTTTTTTTTTTTTGTACGTAGCATCTTTAAAAATCTCAGGATGTACAAATAGAAGATGAATCTTTAAGGTGTTTTAAATAATATTTCTGGCACTTGCTGTTATGGTATGTCTATATACATGCCAGAGGAAGGACAGTGCATATTTTTTGTGATTTCCACTAATATTTAATCTCCTACTGGCCAAACAGACAGGGAGGTATGACAGCTTGCATTTGCTGTGTTGTTCATCAGTATGCAGAAAAAATAGACATGATATTTTTAATGCAGAAACAGTAAATGCAGGTCAACAACTTGCCAGAAAAGGATATCAAAAACTCATTAGGAATTCAGTTTTTATTTATTTTCTGAAATGTTTACAGCAATGAAATATATCATACAAAATATTTGTGTATCTAATAAATTTATGCTGATTGATCAAGAATTTTATGAATGGGAATATATTAATAACGAAAGAAGTAAACTTTAGCAGTTCTTTTAGGTTGTGTAAAAACTGTGATTCCATTGTTTCAATAATATATCCATAACTTCACGACATGGCATAAAATAACTGCACCATCTTATTTCTTTAATTTGTGGTAAATTTCCTACTGTAAAATATTCAAGAAATCAATAACAGCATAAGTTTAACAGATTTACAAATTACTGGGAAAAAAGCAACAAACTCCTTAGATCTGTATATGGAAATTCTACGGGTTTGTTTTCATGTTATTCATTACTACACTGGCATGCAAAAATTAAGGACGAGACAGTTTTTTTAATGTAACGTCGTGCAGAAGTGCTCCACATCGACTCAAATCATACCATAAGATCCCCAAGATGTAAGAATATGGGACAAGTGAGCAAAACCGTCCAAACAAGGAATCCAAAGGGTACAAAGGCACTTTATTGAAAAGGTAGTTTCAAGCACAACTCGACAGAAGACAGAAACGTCCATGTGACAGGCAGCTGCCAAGAAAAATCCAGTCTTTATTAGGGGATATGATCACCTCTGACTGCGTTGCAGGATTTAAAATGTCTGTCCATGCTGAGGATGAAGTTGTCAAGGAGCTGTTGAGGCATCGTGGCCCATTCCTCTTGTAGCGCCAATCGCGGCTGGTGATGTGCTGCCAAGCATCTCCCGAGAAGGTCCTACACATGTTCGATTGGATTTAGGTCCGGGGACTTTGCGGGCCAATCCATGCGTTGAATATCTTCACTCCCCAACAGCTCTGCAAAAGCCACTGTACGATGAGGTGTAGCGTTGTCGTCCATGTAGAGGAACTCAGGACCCACAGCACCTCTAAATAGATGCACATGAGGCAGGAGAACCTCGGTACAATAGTGGACACCAGTGACTGAACCTCCTTGGAAGATCTGGAGGTCAGTACGGCTGCCAAGCACGATACCACCCCAAACGAGAACTCCGCCACCTCCAAACCGGTCCCTTTTGATGATGTTGGAAGTGTGATTGCGTGTTCCCTGCTCTCTCCAGATGTGTATACGTCCAGAATCGCTCGTCAGACTAAATCAACTCTCATCTGTAAAGAGAACTCGACCCCATTGCTGATGTGTCCAGTTCTTGTGTTCCTGGCACCACAGAAACCACCGTCTCCGATGAGCAGGCGTTAATGGCACACACCGTACTGGTCGTCGTGCAAATAGACCACCTTTGTGCAGCCTCCTGGCCACGGTAAAACACAATAATGGACGTCCAGTTGTCTGTTGCATGTGCCTTGCGATTTCTCCCGTTGTCTGTCTCTTCTCACCTGTAGGACAATATACCGGTCATCCGCCGCCGTGGTTGCTCGTGGACGACCACTGCTAAACTCTCGGACAGCTGTTCTTGTCGTTTGAAATGCTCTCCAAGCTCGTGAAACAATGCTGTGAGCGATCCCGAACTCCTCGGCCACACTAGTCACACTTCGACTTTCTTCCAAATTCCCAATGACGCGACCTCGGGTAAAGTCATCCAGATGTCGTCTACTGGATTGCCTGTTGGCCATATCACACGGTGGCAGCAACTCGACGTTGTTCAAACCGATGTACGCCGAGCAATAGCTTTCATCGAATTGCTGAGCGTACACCGCCCGTGTGCTTTATAACCTACCGACACTCCCCCTCCCACATCATGCTGCATATATGCGCATGCCCTACCGTACCGAACCCTAGTCTATCTCCTGAGTGGCCTTTCGGTCTGTCCTGCCTGCTCGTTCTGCTGTTATGCTAATTTCTCCTCTTCGTCCTTAATTTTTGCACACCAGTGTACTTTGTGTCATTTTTCTGTGCATAACAACTCTCAGCATTTTGGAAATAAGGTAAGCTGCTCTACCTTTTGGCTTTTGTTTGGGTTAGTGGGGAATGAGAAAATGTGAAAGTGACACCTGGTTGGCAATCCTCAACATCTGGCTAAAGCATTTTCTTGTGAGAATACTACTTTTTACTTGAATACTGCCATTCCTACAAATTCATAGCTAAAAAAAAATCATTAATCTGTCATGCCAATGTAATTTGCAGTAACCCCTTTCTTTACAAAAGGAGCATGCCATAATCAAGAAGGAAAAGGGCCATAATTAAGAATTAGGAGGATAAGATAAGGGCCAGAATCAAGAATTAGGAAGATAAGAATAAGGGCCATAATCAAGAATTAGACGCTCACCATGTTTATCCAATTGAAATAGCTACAAACTGTCAAAAAACATGAAACCAAACAAAGTGTCATTTACCTCCCTTCACATGTTGTGCCCCCTTTATAACTCATTTATTCCATTCCCCACCATCCATAAAACAAAACAGTAGATAACCAGAAAAATAAAAACTCATCATTATTCATTAGCCGCGTGGATGACATTCTTATATTTTGGCGATCTTCAAGAAAAAATCTACAAACTTTCATCAATTCCTACGCAAGTTTTTATTCGATAGTAAATGTTACATTTAATATAAAGCAAAATAATAAGTTACCATATCTAATCATCTTAATAACTAACAGCAAGGTAAAAAAGATTTAATATGAAATGTATATAAACCCTACTCTTATGCCTACTACAATTGCAACAGAATCCAACCTTTGAAAATACAAATTTGCCACTATTAGAGCTTTGTATTAAGAGAGAATACATACACCTACAAGTCAGCAGAAGCTGGATAAAGAGGAGAAATGAATATAACAATTGATTTGAAACAGTGGAATAGGTTAAAAGATATAACTAAACTTAGGGAAAAGTTAAATATAACACTCCAAAGAGTGTTATATTTAACTAAAAATATAACACTCCAAAGAGTGTTATAGAGTTAAATATAACACTATATAACAAAGAGTTAAATATAACACTCCAAAGAGTGTTATATTTTCCAAAGAGTGTTATATTTAGCTTTGAGGGGAAGGGGTGGAATATGAACTTTTGTGGATCAACTCTATGTGTTGAAGATATTGCAGAATTCATGAAGAATATCTGTAAAAAGCAAATTTATTCATTGGCCAAAAATTCAGAACAACATTTGTCACTAAAAGTGCCAGTGGTAAGGCCAGAAAAGTGCATCTGTAAGAACTAAGGCATGATCCATAATGGCTAAAGTGCAAAATATTTATTTACTTGAATTTTGGGGAAATCATAGTTTAACTTATAAGTGTGGAAGAAATATTCTTCTCATAATATGTGGAAAATATGTCATAATAATTAACACAGCAATCAGACATCTCTGAATTGACTGTATTTTTACTGTTGTCACGTAATATCAGTCACTTGGAGAACATGAAAATTCCATCGCCCTGGAGCGGCAATCGAACTGTCACGCTAGAAATAATAATCAGGAGATGTGAGTTCGATTCCTGCTCCAGGGCAATTAAATTTTCAAGTTCTCTAAGTGATTGATATTATGTGAGAACAGTAAAAATACAGTCAATTCAGAGATGTCTTATTGCTGTGTTAATTATCATGGTTCAACTTAGCTTACATTTTAAAAAAACTCTCAAGCTTTTAGCCTCCATCCTTTTTCATATTTTTGATTTTTATGCATCTCTTATAATGATTTGCTGGAGTATACACAAATTGAAAGACATAGAAGGTTGCCATGGTTCTGATTTTAAGTCATACAGTCCTCTTTTCTGAACATGACAGTCCTTTTTTCTGAACATGACAGTCCTCTTTTCTGAACCTAACAGTCCTGTTTCTCTCATCATGCCAAGGACAGTAGAGAATAAACAATTTTCGTCTTAGTCCAGCATCTACTACTCACTGGCACAGACATGTATGCACAGTACAGGCCTGTGTTTTTTTTCTATGGTTCACTTAGGAGGAATTCCCTTTCCTAACCAAACAAGCAACAACTGTTTTAGTGTCAAAAGGCTACATTTCCATGGAGTAACTTCACTAAAAATGCATTCTATACTCTCTGTTAATGATGGATGCAAATGCAATGAAAGTACTCCATGCAATTGAAACTTAAGAGGGTGAAGTCAGCTATGCATGTGCATAGCTTTTATGAATGATTAAACTTTGAACCTAGAGAACAGAATTAAGGATGAATTATTTGGTTTCACAGTACAAAATAAAATTAAAGGCATGTTAATAGTAGCAATGCAAAACTGCAAAACAGATTTTCTACTATTTTTTTTTTTTTTTCAGTTTAAGGAATTATTTAAATGAAAGGTAAAATTTTGTTCACACAGAAATGTGTAGCATATTTTTAACTTTTTCTTTGCAAACTGAATTGTCTGCACTCATTTCAATCTCCAACTGTTCTTCATCTAAAATTTGAAAATATAAATGCTGGCAGAGATTTTTTTGTCTAAAATCAGTTGGCCTAGATAAATTTAATATAGCATTGGAGGTAATCTCAGCTTTATAAAGTAGCTAGGTAAAAGCATGTCAATAATGATGAGAGAAAATGTATTTTATTGTTGTAAGATCTTACCTTGTTTTGGAATGTCACAAAAATACATGAAACAATGTTTTGTCAAAGTGAAACAGATTTGCAAAAATGACATGAAGATTACAATAATAAAAAAAAGTTTATTGGTTGAAGCAGAGATTTGACAATTAAAACAGGCAAGTACCAGGAGGTTCCAACAAAATGGGGCAAGCATTCAAACAAAGAAAATTATATTGTTTTTAGATGTTCACCACTGATGTTGGTTCAAATAATGAAATGGGTTCTGAGCAAGGAATATTCTTTGATTTTGAGACATATTTTTATCACTTGAAATTAGAATCAGTTGAAAAAAAGCATGTAAAAACCTCCAAAATAGCCACATTTAATTCAAGTCTTAGAGATAATAAAAAGATGACAATCTATATTTTTTATAGATATATTTTTTATATATTTTTTTCTACAGTAATCTGGAATCAGAATATTTTCAAAAATGAAATCAATATGCACAAATATAAAAAACAAATTTAATGCAGAAACCCAAATTCGCAGCTAAACTGCGAATTTGTAAAAATTTGAATGGTAATAAGTCGAATCATGATCTGATGTTTCCATCTAACAATTTCCTGCACTCAATGCTGCATTTTTAAATCTCAAAATTGTATATATACATATACACAGTTGAGTCATATTATTGTGACCACCAGCTAATATCCAGGGTAACCGCCGTGTGCAGCGTGGGCAGCAGCTAGACGGGCTGAAAGTGACTCAGTAAGGTGCTGGAAGGTGTTCACAGGTGTGTGGAGCCATATTGACTGCAGTGCAACTGACACTTGCTGGCCAGTGCGAGGTGGAGAATCCGTAGAGCGAACAACACAATCGAAATGGTCCCACAGATGCTCAATTGGGTTCAAGTCTGAAGAGTTAAGGGGCCAGGGAAGTATTTTGAAGCCTTCATTGTGCTCTTCCAACCACTCAGACATTTCTAGCTGTGTGACATGTCGCATTGTGGTGCTGAAAGATCCCATCCGCCCCAGGGAAGACAATCAGCATGTATGGATGTACGTGGTCTACAAGGATGGATACATAACGAATTTGGTCCATAGTGCCTTCCACAGGTATGAGTGGACCCAGAGAAAGCCACGAAAACATTCCCCAGACCATAACGCTGTCCCCACGAGCTTATGTTCCTCCAGCAATTTTTGAAGAGTATTTCTCTGATGTTTCGCGCCTTATACACCAACGTCCATCCATTCGATGAAGCAGAAAACGTGCCTCATCGAAGAAGGCAATCCTTTGCCAATCAGCGGAGGTCCAATTCCAATACTGCCATGCAAATGTAAGCGTTTTCTGCCGATGCACCTTCGTTAGCATAGGTGCAGTGCATCGGAGCCCCATATGCAGCAGGGTTCGCTCAACTGTTGTTTTAGACACACTTTTGGTAGCCCCCTGGTTCATTCAGCCAGTGAGTTGCTCCACTGTAGAGTGTCGATCGGCCCTCACACACCTTCAAAGCTGACGTTCACCTCTCACATCAATGGCACGTGGTACTCAGCAGTTTCCACATCGATTATTCGCAATAGTGCTATTTCTTTATCACAATACACTTTAACCACAACAGCATGCGAACAGTTCACAAATTGCGCTCTTTCTGAAATACTGCCACCCTTGGCCCGAAAGCCGATAATCATCCTTTTTTGAAAATCTGATAAATCACTCCTTTTATCCATGACAGCAACAAGTGATATGCTTTCAGATTGCCTACAGCACACCTTATATACACTCCAAGCCAGCTCACGACACGTGCCTTCTTTTGTCGACTATGCCCATGCCCTGTTGACGTCAAAAGTAGGAGGTGGTCACAATAATGTGACTACTCGATTGTGTGTGTGTGTGTGTGTGTGTGTGTGTGTGTTTCCTATATACATGTATTTTTGATGTGGAATTTATTTATTTTTTAAATTTTAGCAAATATTAAACTAAAAATATAAATTTGTTCTTACAGTTGCAATCTTATACTCCCAAAATTTCATTCTAAAGTTCCATTTAGTGAGGGTGACAAAAAGTAGTACTGGTGTAGTGATTTCACAGATACAGTGTCCTGCATTTTAAATTGTGGCAACCTCAGGTAGATAATTATGGCATAAACAATGCCAAATATTGAGGAATGAAGTGAGTGTGTAATACAGCTGTATATGTCAAAAGTGAGGCCATTCATGAGAGAACAACATGTAACAGCGAGGGCATTCATGAAAGAACAATATGTTGACAGTGAGCACATGACAACAACTGTGTTGAACATTGAAGATTTAAGTGAATGAGCAGCATGACAGCAATGATTTCAAATGTTGATAAATGAAGTGAATGAATAACACATTGACAGTGAGGGCATTCATTTTTCTATAGACTTTTAGGTAAGGTAATTACAATTTTAAATTTTTGAGGGTTTTTATATCTTGTTTTCAATTCATTTATACATAGCAAATATATACATAGCAATTTCAATGAATAAATAGGGCAACAGCAACAGAATGAAACTTCAGTAGGTAAATTTGGTCACAGCAACAGAAACCAGTGTAGAAATACTCTTGTAGAGTTTGCAGAGGCAGAAGGGTTTTTCATCATGAACTCCTTTTTCAAGAAAAAGCCGCAAAGGAAATGGACATGGAGGCATCCCAATGGATGGACAAGTGAAATAGATTTTATTATGTGTAACAAGAAATTTGTCATGGAAGACTGCAGTGTGCTGAACAAGTTCAACACAGGTAGTTACCATAGAATGGTAAGATGTAAGATGCACCTCAATGCTAAACTCAAGCGTGGCAAGCTCATAAAACAAACAGTGTATTGGCGTGACCACCCTTAAAAAGCATCATAATACCTTCAAGTTAGAACTGAGGAACAGATTCTCTATTCTAAAAGGTTAACATCAGAAGAAGTGGACATCTCTGAAGTTAACAGAAAAATAACCAAAGCTCTTATGGAAACAGCAACAAAATTAGCTGGGTCTAAGAACAAGTTGCATATTAACAAATTATCAGGAAAAACCAAAATGGTGATGCAAAAAAGAAGAGAGATGAGGACAACTAAAGAACATGTGACTTCCAAAGTGGAATATATAGAGCTATGCAAGACAGTACGAAAAAGTATCACTGAAGACGTAAGAAAATTCAACTGTGAACTAGTGAGGAAAGCAATTGAAAACAACTAAAGCCTAAAGATAACGAGGGGACATCTCAGTAAGGGAAGAAAACAAATTATGGCACTGAGAAAAGAAGATGGTTCTGTAACACGAAATGAGACAAAATTTTGACAAGAGTGAAAGATTTCTACTCCAAATTATATGAAAGGGATGATACATGTACTCCAGACATCATGAAAGGTACCAGTACCAGAGTTCTTCCAGTCCTCCCAGCAGAAGTTGCACATGCGATCAAGAACATGAAGCGGGGAAAAGCTCCAGGAGAAGATGAAATTACTGTAGACATCATTTAAGAAGCAAGTGGAGAAATTGAAACAGTACTCACCCAAGTTTTCACTCGATGCCTTAATGAAGGGAAGATTCCTGAGGATTGGAACAACGCTACAATGATCCTGCTACATGAAAAAGGTGACATTGAGGATCTCAGGAACTACAGACCTATCAGCCTCCTATCAGTGGTTTATAAAATCTTCACTAAAGTTCTTTCACACCGCTTGAAGGTAACACTGGACATGGCTCAACCGAGAGAACAAGCTGGTTTCAGGAGTGGCTACAGCACAATAGATCATATCCACGTACTGAGAGAACTAATTGAAAGAGCGAGGGAATATGAACTTCCATTGTGCATGGCTTTAATCGATTATGAAAAACCCTTTGATTCAGTGAAACCTCCAGCAGTTACAATGGCTTTGAAATCCTGCGGTATTGAAGATGCATACATTAATATTATTAATAACATCTATGAAAATGCAAGTGCAAAGATTTGGATGTTTGAGAATACAGCACACATAAAAATTAGAAAGGGAGTGGGACAAGGCGACACCATATCCCAGAAGCTCTTTAATGCCACATTGGAAAATGTCTTTCAATCACTGAACTGGGAAAACAAAGGGATAAAGATTAATGGAGATTATCTAACTCATCTTCATTTTGCTGATGACGTAGTCATTTTTGCAACTACCCCATCAAAGCTGCAGAGTATGATCCAGGAACTTGCTGACAAGAGTAAAGAAGTGGGATTAAAAATGAACTTTCAGAAGACAAAAGTGATGTACAATGCTTTTGCAAAAGATGGAGATTTATCGATTGATGGAGAAAAGCTGGACATAACAGATGCGTACGTTTATCTTGGACAGCGGATATAAAGTGAGGGTCACGTTGATGAAGAAATTAATCAGCGTATAAAACTTTCCTGGTGAGCTTTTGGAAAAAACAGCATAATTTTCAAGAACAATATGCCATTATGTCTTAAAGGAAAAGTGTTTGATCAATGCATCCTCCCAGTGCTTATGTATGGTGCAGAGACGTGGACCTTAACTAAAAAAGGCATACAAAGACTGCAGACAATTCAAAGTAGCATGGAGAGATGCATGCTTGGTGTAACCAGGAGAGATAAGAAGAGGAACTCGTGGATTAGGAAAATGACAAGAGTGGAAAACATCATGATCAGAGTAAAATCCCTGAAATGGCAATTGGCTGAACATACTGCCAGAAGAACAGACCATCTGTGGACAGTCGATATTTTAGATTGGATTCCAAAGGCCAGGAAAAGACCCAGAAGAAGACCACATGGGAGATGGGTGGATGAAATTCGAAAGTATGTGGGAGTAACATGGAGGAGAATGGCACAAGACAGACCGTTGTGGAAGAGGCTTGGAGAGACCTTTGTCCAGCAGTGGATTGATAATGGTTGACAATGATGATGATGATGATACATAGCAAATGTAGAAAAAGAATTACTTTCAGATGTAGCACTGATGCAATACAAAAGTGCAGAGACAGAGTTCTAACTTGTCAGCTAGAAATCTAAAAATAATAGTCATTTTATACCATGATTTTTGTTCATCTTTACTAAATTTTAGTAATAGATTTTGGATTATATACAGTTTCTCTGCTCCTTTAAATTAGGTTTGGAACTTATTTTTTGTTGTGTTATTTATGCTGATGTGTGTCCAAAATTATATAAAATTCGCCAAAGCTGATTACATGAAACTTATTCTTCCATGATATAGGTTCCATTTATTGAAGTTCTTGACTTAGTCAGAAGTCGTAAAGTGTACTTGCGTGATGGATATGCCTACATACCAGAATCAGATCTTGTTTCCATTATTGTAACAGTATTCCGAACCCACTTGTCTCATGCTTTAGCAGTAAGTTGCTTTGTTGTTTGCAATAATTGTTCATATTTATTAATTTTGTTTTAAAAATTAGCATAATCAGTACTCATTCTTAAACATAGCATTAAATATCATTTGCTCATCAAAAAGTTTTTACCAGATTTTAAAAATATTGAACAAATAAGCAAATACAAAAGTAAAATAATAAAATAGGGGATTTGCGAAAGCTATTAAAACTATAAACAGAAGTTCAGCATTTGATTTTTGGAGGTGTATTTTTTTTTCTTTTACAAAATCTAACTTTTTGATGTATGACTATGCAATTTTTAACATTTTAGCTGAACATTGTTTACAGTCTTTCTGGAACTTTTTCAAAAGTGTTTGGGTCTGATAAAAAATTTTTGGTTTTACCAACTTAGGCCTATAAATAAGTTTGAAGTAGGCCTAAATATAAAATATAACCTGCATATTCAGTCAATTCAACAATTTTCACATATAAATTCATTTGTAATTTTTTTAAATTGTTACTTTTGTCAACATGCAATTTTTAAATATTTTAGAGAATTTCTGATTTAATTTCTTATATTCAGTAACATCACTACTTTTGGTGCATCCTAGTGGGTGTCTTCAAGAGAGAAAGACAAAAAATTTTATGTGATTAAAGTTTAAATCAAATCCATAATATAATAGATTACTCTTTTGAAAGTCTTTGTATCAAAGTAGTATTTTGTAGATTATCATAGTTAAACACGTTTGTAATATGATAACATTACTAATAAGTTTTTGGGTTTGCATTCTGCCAACTGCAGTTTGGCAAAGGAAACAAATTATGCGTACTTGATAGAATCTTTCTCAACTTCCAAGACCTCAGTTCAGGAGAGATTCCCTAATCACTGATGATGCTTACATAACCACAGCAGATGAAATGCATCTTGAAAAGTGCATTGGTGAATAGATCTTATGCAAATGAGGAAGAAATATAAACATTTTAGAACACAAGCATTTTAACACTACTCTCTAAGGTTTTAACTAAGTATCTAACTCATTTCTTTTATTTTTTAAGTGAAGAATAACAAAGACAAATGTAAAAGAAATTGTTCTGAAATATATCAAATGATACAGGATTTGAACCTTTTGAAATGGTAAGTAATGATATTCTAAGGCCAAACAAAGAAAGAAATTGAGCAAAAATAACCATGTGCCTACATTTTGCATCATTTGCGGAACATATATGATAAATAACTCTCTTGGGCCAAAGCAAGTTTAACATGAGAACAGAATTTTATGGACAAATGCTTAAATGGTCTTAATCAATGATGCACTGCTTTATATTTAGACTTGAAATTTTGATATGCTGCAGTCAAGTGCCAATATGCCATTGATTTATGATATCAAGTAATACTGATTGCCACAATTTAATGTTGAGATATTTTAACTCTTCTATTCATTGCAAGTTAGGTTCCTTGAGATGTTCTCCAAAGAGTTACAGTAGATAAGTTTATGTGTAATTTAGTATTTAATTGTTAGAATGCATAGCCATATTCCAAATGATTATTATTTAGTGAAATAATGCTAAAAATATGAATACTTGTTTAAGATTGCTTTTCACTGATTTCTCCTTTTTTATTTTGAATTAGGTCACTTCACGTGCTATACCACAACTAGAAGAAGATGGCAGACTTCTAAGCATGTTGGGCTCATTACATCAAAGATACATTGGCAGTGATTATTTGAAAAAAAAATCTCATTTCACTGGAGAAGTATCTCCTGAAATGATTGATGATGTAAGTGCTATAAAATTCTCAGTGAGAGTGGAATTTCAATTATGCTCATTTTTATGTTCAGTTTAGATTTGCATAGTCATTTGGTAACTACATATTTAAAATCAAAGCACAGAAGTATGTTGTTGTCTTCATGCATTTAAATAACTTTACTATATGATATTTTAAGCAGAGTATTGTTGATATTTCAACAAGATGTCATAACAAAATTTGCTAGTGTGATTGCACAAAGAAAAAGAAAAACAATATTGCCAGCAAAACTTAGATTACTAATGTACTGTTTATACATCTTTAAACATCATTCTGCCATAATTTTTATTCCACTTAACATCATTTCACTTACTTTAAATGTGAGATTTCTCAATTAATTAAATACTCAGGGTGAGGAGCCGGTCTCCTTTTTCAGCTTTTGTCACCATTTCAAACCTTTTTTGACCATATTTGGGGAAGATGTACAATTTAACAATATAGTTTCAAAAAAAGTTGTTAGAAGTTGAAAGATTATCATTATAAGTATGCCTACAACTACAGGGTGTTTCACTCACTACTTTACCCGGCATTTTTGCAACAACTGTAAGAGGAATGAAGATATGGTAACGAAATTTGAACTGGATTTATCTTAGGCTGTGAGAAATCAAACGGAAGCAATGTGTAGTTGCGCCACTGTTGTTGCCATGATCAGAGAGAAGTGCAGATGCTAGCCCAAAATTAGTGGGCTAGAGCTGCCACTAGCCCAATATTCCCAGTGGTGTCGCTAGCCCAAAATTCCCGTTTTTGGGCAACTGACTGTCCCCACGCAACACACGAAGAACCCCTATATCCAGCAAAGATGAGTGTTTGGTGTGTGATGTTACAGCGGTGCATTATTGGGCTCATCTTCTTCGAAACAACCATCTCGACAGCAGCTTACGTGGAAATTTTTCAGACCTTCATGAATCAGTTGGACGATGAGGAATTATCCATTGAATATTTCCAGCAGGATGGAGCAACATGCCATACTTCAGTTGTCAGCATGGCCAAAATTGAGTCATTTTTCGAGAACAGAGTAATTTTGGAGGGAGTTTGGCCTCCGCGGTCGCCAGATTTGATGTTGCTCAATTACTTTCTCTGGGGCTATCTGAAAGATAATGTTTACGGCAATAATCCACAATCCATCGCCGCATTGAAATCCAACATCATTCAAGAAATTCAGGCAATTCCTGGTGACATGCTGACCTGAGCCTTCCAAAATATCGAGCATCGTGTTCAGCTCTATCTGGACGCAAAAGGTGACCATTTCCAACACATGTTATGATGCCATCTCCTTTCTCACAGCCTAAGCTAAGTTCAGTTCAAATTTCATTTGGATATCTTCATTCCTCTTCCAGTTATTGCAAAATTGCCAGGTAAAGTAGCGAGTGAAACATCCTGTATGTGAATGTAGTTATTTCTGTACTCCTAAACCTCCCCTCATAATTGTAGGAAGGCCTCGTAATTAACACGTTCGCGGGCAAGGCAGCATATGCCACTGCACATCCAGTGACCTGATGTTATATGCCGTCCAACTTTACTTCATGCCGTAAGTACAATGCTGCAAATGCCGACAAAATTGTATGGGGGTTCCAGTTACTTTAAGTTTACTGTCCTGCTGAAAACATGAATTTTCCATAAATGTCTCTGCATTTTTGTTACTGCCCGTGAATGTGTTAAGCCCCAATGATGAATGATGATGGGCTGAGGGGCATCTAAGCCAATAACATTTTATCCTTTCATCCTCTGAGAAACTCCATTTAAAAGTGAAATCTTGCAGGCTGTCATCAAAATATTTTCCTTCATGTGACAGAATTTTCGAAAGCAGTCACTGTTTTTTATTGTATTCATTGGGTGCATGCTTCTTGGCCAAATTTACAGATTTCGACAATTGTTAAATGTTTTCAGAATGCTATATTTCCGCAAAATGCAGAGATGAGTAATGAAACTGAAGTTGACCATGAATGGAATACGGAGTTACGCCATACAATACAAATTCTGAAGATGACAATCCGTTTTTTTGGTGTAAATATGACACGGATGGTAAGTCAGATAATATCTGAAAACTTGAAAATTTTGTCGTCCTGGAGCGGGAATCAAACCTGTGTCTCCCAAATAGCGCCCGGGTATGCTAACCAGTACACCACCCAGAACGACCAAGCCTCAAGTTTTCGATTAATTTGAATATAACCATCACAGGATTCGCTAGTCGAAGCAACCGGCATTCATGTTTAGCGAATCTGGAGGTTAAGAATCCTATCCCATGATTGCCCAGAGGAGCAGATAAATCATGAATGGAATACAGGATTACACCGTACAGTACAAATTTTGAAGATGACAATCTGTTTTTTGGTGTAAATATATCAAAGATGGTAAGTCAGATGGTAAGATTTTCAAGTTTTCAGATATTATCTGACATACCATCCTTGTCATATTTACACCAAAAAATGGATTTGTCATCTTCAAAATTTGTATTGTATGGTGTAATCCTGCATTCCATTCATGATTTGTCTGCTTCTCTGGGCAATCGCAGGATAGGATTCTTAACCTCCAGATTCGCTAAACATGAATGCTGGTTGCTTTGACTGGCAAATCCTGTGATGGTTATATTCAAATGAATCGGAAACTTGAGCCTTGGTTGTTCTGGGTGGTGTAGTGGTTAGCATACCCAAGCGCTATCTGGGAGACATGGGTTCAATTCCCGCTCTGGGACGACGAAAGAAATTTTCAAGTTTTCGGACATTATCTGACTTACCATCCTTGTCATATTTACACCCCCCCCCCCCCAAATGGATTGTCATCTTCAAGATTTGTACTGAAGTTGACAATACCACCGCCAACCTACTAGGAACATTACCTGAAGAATCAAAAACGACCTGCTAAGTGAAGATCAGTTCCCACCAATAGACTGCAATATCATACTTTTGTTGGAGAAAGCATGTTCATCGTACTACACATTGAGTTATGACGAAACAACTAATGTTAAAGATAAAAAGGAGCTGCAAACAACCATCACATTTTGGTCAGAAAGCAAATGTGGCATAAGCACAAGGCACCTCAGAACTTTCTTTTTAGGTAAAGTGGATGGTGAAACATTACGTAAAAAACTATGTGAAACACTTTCTGAGGCCAATTTATCACAAAACAAATGCCTAATGCTTGGATCAGACGAACTCTGATGTTAATAAAAAGTTTTTAGGCTTTTCAATAGTAATGTCCAGGAGACACAAGGGACAAGTCTTATAAACATAGGTACCTGCAACATCCACACAATGCGTAATGCCTATCTAAAATTATCGGAGTGTTTAGGTGAAGAAGCTTCTGAGCTGCTGATCAACATTATCCATTATTTTGACAGTTGGCCTGCCCACTGGGAAGAGTTTGAAAAAATCCCATCTAAATATAACATTCCACACCACAAATTTTTGAAACATGCAACAACAAGGTGGCTTGCTTTGGGGCCTTCAGCCAACAGGATTTTGGAGCAGTGAGACATTATTCAGTTCTATTTCCTTAAGCACATGCCTCTATGAAAAAAAATTCTGCTGCTCTTCAATCCAGATCCTACACGGCTGTTGTGAGTGCCTTAAAGAAACCTTCAATAAAAGCTGAACTTCATTTCATTATTTCATCAGCAGAACTATTCATGAAGTTCACACAACATTTTCAGTGCCAAGCACCCATGACCCACAAATTGCATGAAGAAATAGGGAACGTTCTTCAGACCTTAATGACTCGTGTTTTGAAGACTGCTGTCATTAGTAAAATCACTAATTTTTCTAAAGTTAATCTTGATGAACTGTTTACATTTGGTAATCTGCTTCCTCTTGAAGAACTTGTCATTAATGAAAAGGCCACAGATGAGCTTTCTAAACTGAAAGAAAAAGATATGCTGTTATTTCTGAAGGAAGCTCAAAACACTATATTACTGCTTGCAAGCATGTGATGCAAAAGACTTGCTTATCAAATGGATCACTTAAAAATATTAGATTTTTACAAACCCCCCCCCTCCAAAAAAAATGAGTGAATGATAGAAGCTGCAGAGACATACTGAAAGTTGCAAAAATTATGCCATTTCATGTTCAACTGGATTATTTGTTAGATGAATGGAAAATTTTGCAAGTGGAAAAAGATGCTACAGCATTTGAAAACAAAACTGTTGATGATTACTGGCAACAACACATCTCAAAAGGGGACTCATTATCAAAAAATATAAAGTTTCCAAATTTTGCAAAAGTCATAAAGGCAGCTCTTACTTTGTCAAATGGAAATGCTGACATAGAGAGATGATTTTTCATTTCTAAGCATATATTACAAGAAGATAAATAAGCAATGACCGAAAGATTTTTAAAACAGTGTACTGACTGTGAGGGATACCTTGAAACAATATCCTAATTTTCTTTTTGTGCCCATTTATCCAAAACTCATTAAGTACAAACAACAAGCACATTCAAAGTACAATCCCTTTATGGAAGAATGTAAGAGGGAAAAGAAAATCGAATTAGAAGAAAAGCTAAAAGAAGAACAAAAAAGATTATGAAGAAGATATGAAAAGGTGGAAAAGATAAAAAAGGCAATCAAATGTGAGACTGCTGCTTTGAATGACAAGAAAAAAACCACTACAATCTAAGGAGGCAAGAAAAGAACTCTTTTTGGAAGCTTTGGCTAAACTGAAGAAAGCACTCAACAAAAATTATTTAAAGGGAGCAAAAGTAGCTGAAGGAATGCTCGAGGGAGTAAAATGTATGCAAACGGAAGAAAGAGTGAGAGAAAAGGAATTGGAAATCATTCAGAAGAATCTTGAGAAAAGAAAATCAAGTATGATTACATCATTTTTTGCTAAGATGCCTAGAAAACAGTAAGCCAGACAGTTTTTTATTCAGAATTGTTCTTCTGGAACATTAAAGAGAATTGTACGTCATTAGATTTTCAGAATTTTATGTAATTTTTTTTCTGTAAAATTATATAATGACAATAAAATGTCCATACCCCATCCAAGACCATAATAAAGAAATTTATTATGATCTGACCTGGCCATTTTTGGTAGGGAGGTTTAAAAAAAATAAAAAATATTTGTTTGTAACCATATTTGTTATTTTGTGCTATTGGCAAGAATTCTCTTAATCAACTTTTGGTCACCTTTTTAAAAAAAAATGTCACCTTTTTCAAAGGTCACCTTAGCTCCTCACCCTGAATACGGGACTACACCATTGTAAAACACAAATTTAGAAGCTGTGAATCGTAAAAAAAATTATTGGTGTAAATATGACATGAATGGTAATCAAATAATATCAGAAAACTTGAAAATTTCGTCGTCTTGGAGCGGAATTGAACCCGTGTCTACCGGATAGCGCCCGAGTATGCCAACCACTACACCACCCAGAACAACCAAGTTTCAAATTTCAGATTAATTTGAATATAACCATCACAGGATTCGCTAGTCAAAACAACCGGCATTCATGTGTAGTGAATCTGGAGGTTTTGAATTCATTACCGTGATTGCCCGGAGGCGCAGAATTTCAGTTAATGAAATACAGGATTACACTATTGTGGAACACAAATTTGGAAGCTGTGAATCCGTTTATTGGTGTAAATATGACATGAATGGTAAGTCAGACAAGTTTCCGGATATTATCTGACTTGCTATTCATGTCATATTTACACCAATAAATGGATTCACAGCTTCCAAATTTGTGTTGTACAATGATGTAATCCTGTATTTCATTAATTGATATGCTGTGTTTGGATATTATTTGACTTATCATTCATGTCATATTTACACCAATAAACAGATTCACAGCTTCCAAATTGTATTGTAAGATTTCTGTTGAAATAGAAAGGAAAATGGAATTGTAATCCCTCACATTTTTATTTTTATTTTCCATGTGTAAAGGTCATACTATTATGCGTACCTTGTTATCTCGTTAAAAATGTTCCAATGCTTTCAAACCCACTGTTGCAACAGTATGTGAAGAGAGGAATTTATTTTCCTTTCATATGCAATTTGGTCAGGATGGGCAATAAAGTTATATTGAGATAATGTTTGATTTTGTTTGGTTGTACAGCATGTAAAATATATCTTTAAATATATTCTGAAGGAGCACACCACAGAACCTAGGACTTCTGTGATGAATCATGCCAGCATTAATACTATTTTAGTGTGCAGATGTAGAATTATAATAAATGAATGGACACTGGTCAGTCCTGGCCAATCATACCCTTTCTTACAAAAACAGATCATTCCAAACATTTAGATATGTTTTATTAGTAGCTTAATCTCAATTAGATTTGCCAGTTTCTTTCAGTTTTAGAACAGTGGAAGCAGAATTTGTGTATGTTTTAACCCTTTTAGCATGTCTTTTGAAACAAAAAAGATGTGCTTATGTTATCACTATTTCCATCTGTCACTCCATCATAATACCTGGACTAATCACTTTCTGCCTGAAAGTAAGTGAGTATGTGGAGAATAACTGCACCCAACCTCTGTCAAGCTAAAAAATTCCATTGTTCCAGAGGAAAAGTTATGTTTGCTGCATTTTATAAAAAAGAGTCACTCTCTTTAGGATTATCTGGAAAAGGTGAATATCTTGTAACATCACAGACACTCGATCACAACACCAAACATTTATTACTTTACACAAAAACATAAACTGGAATACACTCCACAGTACAAACAGAACTTGTTGTCTTAGCCAAAGCTCGGCATGTCCTCCTCCTTCAATATCTCTCACGCAACTCTCCACATCACTCACCAAACGCTCAAGTCATTAAATGTCAACGTATCCTTCCGCACTTTTGTGCGTGGAAGTTCGTACTTTACAATCTGTCAATAGTGCATCCTGCTGTGTTCTTTAGAATGACTCATAGCCTGCTATTCAAAACATTCAGACCTCATACGCAAATGGATTTATCTGCAGCATGACAACCCCTGTCAATTCAGTAACTGCATTCAAACTTCTGCTCCATCTCCCCTACTGCCCAGGTTTGCCTTAAGTAGTTTTCCATTTTTTAAACCCACTCAAAGAGGCATTGCAAGGAAAGCACTTTTGTTCTGGCAGTAAAGTTCAACACGCAATGAGTGATTGGCTACACATGCAACCCAAAAAAATTTTCTTGGACAGAATCCATGTGTCGGTTTCATGACAGCTAATGCATATTGCAAGAGGGTGGCCCTGTGTGAAACAGTGATTGCATCTGCTATCTGAAGTAGCAGCTTTGTACTTTCTGTTTCTTGGTGCTTTCATCTGTGCCACTATCTTGTGTGTGTGTGTGTGTGTGTGTGTGTAGGGCCATAGAACATAGAAGAGAAGGGCTGGGTCATTCCTATGTTTGAGAGCGAGAATTTAAGCTCCGGCGAGGGAGCGGTTTATGGCAGCTGTGACGTCATGGCGAGGACAGGCGCTTTTCCCCACAAGTCTCTCCCTCTATTCTGTTGGTAGTAAACCTGCGAACGGAGTGATTTTTTTTTTTACTCGCATTTCTTTGTGAAGGAATGTGTGTTGTTTATATTTATTTTAATACATAAAATGTTTTGATCTTGTGCTGTGGCTAGTTGTAAAAATATGCATAAGAAAACCAAGGATGGTGGTATGGTTTATCACGTTTTCCCTGTGAATAACAAGGACATGGTAAAGGAATGGATTATTAAATGCAAGCGTGCAGATAATTTTAAAGCTGAAACAGCAAGAATTTGTAGTGACGATTTCCACAATTCGGACTATGAAGATGATATGAAAAATTGCTTGCTTGGACTTCCAGAACGTAAATTTCTGAAACCTACAGTTGTGCCGAGTTTGAATTTGAAATGTACAAGATCAACCGGCGTACTCCGTAATGCATGAAAACACGGGCAAATGAAAAGGTATGCACGTCGAAAGCTCTGAATCAAATCACAGGACTTAGTCAAAAAAAAAAAAAAGAAAAAATCGTGTTGTGGAGGAGGTTATTTTCACTGAAAAAAAACTTTCAGAAGAAGAAATAACATTTACAACAGTGTGCATGTCTTGCAAGAAATGGAAACTAAAAACAAAAGTTTCACTGAAAGAATTATCATGATGGGAAAACTGATAGGCAGCTTAAAGAAGAAAAGCAAACATTTCCAGACTTTTAAGAGATAAAAAGCAATGTTTAAAGAACAACCGTTCAGAGATTCTGCTTATGAGAAAAAGACTATTACAAAAACACATAAAAAGCAAAAAACTACAACACATGGAAATACATAAACCTTCAGAAAAATTTTACGCCTTCACAGCTAGAATGCATCGCAACACAAAAGAAAAGAAACAAGTGGACAGAAGAAGATATTAATATTTCTGGTGGCATACTGAGTAGAGCTATTTCTAAGAAAGCTTATGATTTCTGGAAGGATAAAATTTGGATCCCTTTACCAAGTGCAAACTCATTAAAACGATGGTGTGCCAAATTTATTTGTCTTCTCGGAATTCTCCACAACGTTCTGCTTCTTATGAAGAAACGTAGTGAAAACCTATCATAAAATGAGAAGCTTTGCATTCTTAGCTTTGATGAAATACACATTGACAGCAAAATATGCTATGACACAGGAATGGATCAGATTCTGGGCCCATATTCTAAAGTCTTAATTTGCCTAGTCAGTGAAATTTTGTCTCCACAGAAGCAACCAGTTTATTTTGATTTTCAATGCGTAATGAATAAAAAGCTTCTCTGAGATTATTACAACTCTAGAAAAAACTGGCATAATAGCTAAAGCAGTGGTTTTAGATTTGGGAGGTTGCATGACGTTATGGAAGGAATTGTTAATTTCGCCTGAAAAGTCGTTTTCCACGCATCCTTTAAACAGCATCTCATTTCTTGAAAATTTTGTGGAACCACTTCATAGACCAGCTGCATTGCTTTCTATATTACATTAAGCATTCAATTATTATAAGTGAACTTTTAAACAGACATAATAACGGGAAATGAAACTGATAAATTGTTTATATATACTTAATTTCAAATGCAAATATGCACTCGCCCCTGCGTCTCTTTAACTGTTGAGCTGCTGCTGCTTTACTCAGTGTCTTCGTGGTGACGTCACGCTCCCGGGTGAGAGGGATTCACGCTCGATGAGCCAGCCCTTACTCTTTCAAAAGCCCTGGTGTGTGTGTGTGTGTGTGTGCATATAATTTCAATGCATGTTTGCTATTATGAAATCAATATGTTGGTGTTCAGTCCAAGAAAAACATCTTATGCTGCTTTTGCAGCCAATCATTCATTGTTTGTTAGCACGTCTTTTGTAAGAAAAAAGATCGTGCTTATGTTATCAGTTTGTCCGTCTGTAGACACCATCATATATCTGCAACTATTAGTCCGATTTGAAAATTCTTTTTGCATTGGGAAGCTTGAAATGTGTAAATGATGATCCTTCATTTCTTTTTTTTTTTTTTTTTTTTACAATGTACAATTTTGCTGCCAGAGGGCATAAATGCAGATGATGTCGAATTCAAAATACATTTTATTCCATGCATTTGCTTCTAAGCATTCAATTGAAAAAATTATTTTATCTTTCGATTCCATTTATGTTGAAGAGTATTTTAGGTATAGTTACTTTTTCAAGTTACGCATTGATTTTCCACTAGGGGGCGTAAAAGTAAATTACATTTTCCCCAATATCTCTTCTTCTAAAACTCCGATTTGAATTTTTTTTTCTTCAGCAGATACAGCTTCTAATGGAAAATGTTTTGCATATAATTTCTAATTTTTGGTAAAGAATATTTTGGCCACCAGGGGGCATAAGTGTTAATTTTTGCTTCTGATGTATTTGCTGTAAGATCTGATCTTCTAAAATCTTGATTAAAAAATTTCATTCGTGGACCATTACTACTCATGTCAACAAACCTTCCCGGAATATTTTCTTAAAATATTGCATGGTTTCTCCGCCAGGGGGCATATATGTATGTCTTATTTTTGTCAATATCTCTGCTTCCAATGGTCCGATTTGAAAATTTCTTTCTTTATTGGGCTCATGTCGACAAACCTTCTCGGAATATTTTCTTCTTAAAATATTACATGGTTTCTTCCGCCAGGGGCATAGATGTATATCTTATTTTTGTCACTATCTCTGCTTCCAATGGTCCGATTTGAAAAATTCTTTCTTTATTGGATAGTTTCTGGTGTGACATGTTTTTCATATAATTTTAAATTTTTCAAGCCACTCATAGACTTTGCACTTGGGAGCATAAAGGTAAATTTTGTTTCCCTCGATGTCTACTTCTAAAACACCTATTTGAAAAATTCTTTCTGTAGCTGATACAGTTCCTGATGGGAAATCCTTTGCATATCATTTCTGATTTTTGGTAAAAATGGTTTGGCCACCAGGGTGCGTAAGTCTTAATTTCCGCTTCTGATGTATTTGCAGCAAAATCTGAGCGTCTAAAATCTCTAATGAAAAAAATTCATTTGTGGGCCAATACTACTCACATTGACAAATCTTTTAAGAATATTTTCTTCTTAAAATATTGCATGGTTTCTACACCTGGGGGCATAGATGTATATCTTATTTTTGTCAATATCTGTACTTCTAGGAATCCGATTTGAAAAATTCCTTCTTTGTTGGATAGTGTTTCCGATGCGAAATGTTTTTCATATGAATTCAAAATTTTCAAGCAAATCATAGACTTTCCTCCGCTAGGGGCACAAAGGTAAATTGCGTTTTCCCCGATATTTCTATTTCTAAATCTCCTATTTGAAAAATTCTTCCTGTATCGCATACTGCTCCTGATGGAAAATGTTTTTCACATAATTTCTAATATTTGGTAAAGAATGGTTTGGCCGCCAGGGGCATAAGTGTTAATTTCTGCTTCTGGTGTATTTGCAGCAAAATCTGAGCTCCTGAAAACTCCACTAAAATTTTTTTTTCTTGGACCGATACTGCTCACATCGAAAAACCCTTTGAGAATGCCTTCTACCTAAAAATAATGCATGGTTTTCCCGCTAGGGGACATAGATGCAATTCATATATTTGTCCATATCTGCTTCTAAGAGTCTGATTTGAAAAATTCTTCCTTTGTTAGAAAGTGTTTCCGCTGCGAAATGTTTCTCATATAAATTCAAAATTTTCTTAACTCATAAGTCTACAACCAGAGGGTGTAAGTTCACGATTCTGCTTACAGCAATATCTGCCGGGTTAAAAACCCCAATTGAAAAACTTCCTTCTTCGGTCAGATACTATTGTTTTCCATACCGGTTCCATTGACTTTTAATAACTTTGATAAATTTAATTTGCATCAGAACAGATTCAAAAGATGTGCTCGTTACACCTGAAAATTCGGTGTCATCTTTCTTGCTGAGTTTTACAGTTGGAAAACAGATGTTATCCTTTCAATGCCTTCTTGAGAGGAATTAAAAAATGAAAAACCACTTGTAAAATCCCACCCTGTACTGACTCCAGCAGGGGCCCTAGGTTTGGTTCTCTTTGATTTCTGTAAACTTCTCTGGTTCACCTTTGTTATAATATGTGGTATATGATCCAGTTGTACACGAGAGTTTGAACGATGCACAAAACACTCAGTGTCCAGATCAGAAAAAGCAAATATTATTTAATCAATAAATTCAGCAAAGTGGTTCCAGCAAGTTTGCTCTGTTCTTCTTCTAGCTATTTTATATATGGCCCTTCTTTGTTTTCTTTGTTTCTAGAAAATGCAGCCTAGGGACCTTCTCTTCACTTGTATACCTCTCGCTACTCAGGCAGTTAGCCAACTGACATTCACAAAATCATCAGTTGTGTCCCATGTCCACAGAACTGCATAGAACCTCTCATATGGGTTGTCATATGGGTTGTCACTTCAAATCCCTGTGAATCTGAATGTGAAAAACCTCATCCTCTTTGCTTTCATCCATTTTCACCTATGCCTGGGCCCTTGCCTAGCCACTGTTGGGCAAACCTCTTGTCGGTATTATTCTCGCAATTTTTTTGGTCAGTATGACTATTGCTGCTCATCAGAACATAAAACAACCTGCAAATACATTTGGTGCTAACCATCAGAGTATTGCATTTATATATGAAGATCTCAATGCAACAAGTAATCTTTGGTGGTCACCTTTTACTGTAATTTACCTTTCAGATTGTCTCTTGTATCATTGTTTCATTAGGAACAACCATCTCATTGGCTTCCACTTTCCCATGGAGGCTGAACAATGGTAACGTCAATGCTCAGGACTCGGTGGGCTGTCGGAAGGGTGGGGTAGGTATTGTGGGAGGGGAGATCACAAATTTGAAGTATGTGGCAGAAATTTTGGCAAAAATTCCCATCATGTGCATTTTACCTGATGCTGATAATGTTATACCTAGTAAAAGAAAGTTTTCAAGTGAATTCTGTACGTAGTATTTATTCAATGTATGTAGCTTGGTGGGAACCATGAATACAAAAATATTTATGGAAGTAACTATTCGCTCGTAATATAAGCTTACATAGGTCTTATTTTATTTTGTTAAGGCTGTTTATGAATTTCGGCTTGTAACATGAAGAGGAATCTCTCTTCATCATTGTTTTCATGTTCTAATATATATATATATATATATCTCATTCATTCATCTCATGCATTCATTCATTTCTTGTAAAAGCATTGAACATCACTTTTGTCTTCTGTAAGAATTGCAGTCGTAGTTCGACACCTTTCTCGCGTGCGTTTTGTATTATATGAACGTGAGTGAGTGTTGTCAATGATTGGGTCAAACGTAAACTTAGTTGCTAAAATCATATCAGAGTTATCTGATATGTACCTCAATACAGAAGATTTGTCTGTGCTTCACTGCATTTCCCATGAACAAAACTTTGTGTGGAAAATCAATCAAACTCACCCATGGCATGACCATGGTATTTTACTAATAAATTTCATTAATCGATAAAAGAGCACAAAATCACTGCTCTTTCAATGTTCTCTCAGCACGTGGATATGATCCTATTGTGCTGTAGCCACTCTGAATCCAGCTTGTTCTCTCGGTTGAGCCATGTCCAGTGTTACCTTCAATGTGAAAGAACTTAGTGAAGATTTTATAAACTACTGATAGGAGGCTGATATCTGTAGTTTGAAAGATGGGGTATGTGTTTTCGTGGACAGGAAAGGAAAACCTGTGCGGTAGTTAGAAAATAAAAGACTGGCTCTGTTATCTGGCATTTGTTGTAGATGTTGCAACTTTTCTTAATGTTTCAATGCACTCTAGTGCTAAGTGACAAACTTCAGGACATTTGGTTCATGAGCTATATGGACACATTAAGTCATTTCAGTAGAAATCTTTTCGTATTGTCCCTGATAATTTTCTTGTTCTGCCTCATATTTCTTAGATACGAGAACCATTATGTTACTTTTCCTGTTAACTAACTTCTTCCGATGTTTAAGCCTTCTAAACAGCAGAATCTGTTCTTCAGCTCTAACTTGAAGAAGGTCTTATGGTGTTTTTTCAAGGTTGGTTATGTCAATACATTTTTAGTTCTTGTCTTATGAGCTTGCCACGTTCAAGTTTAGTGTTGAGGTGCATACTCATCATTTTCCCACACTTGTGAACCACAACAATGATTTTTGACTGTGATTCATTTGTGAACAAGTTGAAGTCTTTGAATTAAGAATTCAACACTAGGTTCCATGATTTTTAAGCACAAGAGCAAATTTCCTCATAAAATTCTTCAATTTCTTCTTCAGGATGACTTGTGGTGGGTGCATAAGTTTGAATAATCTGAGCCTGGTATCTTTTCGAGAGTTGGATAACAAGTCGTGCAGCTCTGTAAGAGGAATTCATATCTGAAGACAAAAATCAAGGATGTTTCAGTGACTTGTTATAAGAAATATTTCACCAGAGGAGACAAGCATCTCAACCTCACAGTTCTGCTCAGAAGAGGATAATGCTGTTTGAAAGCACTTACATCTGTGAGCAATATTTTTCTAGAATAAAGTTCATTAAATGTGTATGCGGACGAGAATAATGGATTCACATCTAGAAAACACTTTGTGTGTTGCAACTTTAATTATTTCCCCGAACATTGATCATCTTGTGAGAGACATGAAGCAAGTCCCAAACATTCCATTGAATGCATCTGATTTGCCTTAAGCTTAATATTGTTGGTAAAGCAACCTTTAAAAAATTATATTCATTAAAATAAGCATTAAATAAGCTCTCATGAAGTATGTATGTTTTACTGTTAATCTACTCGCACATTTCTCATACTAATGAAATAACTAAAATCAAATAGTTTAAAAAATCTAATGAATTTTTGTCAAATAAATAATATCTTTAAATTTTAAAATAACGTCATACAGTATAGCCTGCAAAATTGTTTAAAATTTGCTATCCATCCCGTGCCCTTGATGAAGTTGCACATGCGTGGTCTAAAATGAAGTATTAACAGTGGAATATACACATTTGCATGCATAAGACGCACAGGGTATCCATGAGTATGTGTATGTGCGTGTGTTTACATATGAATGTCTTTTCTTTTCCTATATGCATATTTAGTCATTGTGTGTATGTGTGTAGATATGTTCTTTTCTTTTCCTTTTTGCAGGTTTAGTTAGGCAATGCACTCATCTCACGTTAGCATATTTATACTTCTGTATCAACTGTGCTTTCTAGTGGACCTGATTTCATTATGATTTGCTGCAACATACAAAATAGAAAACTATCTTTCACTTTTTGTCTAAAAGTGTAGATGAGTAAATTAGCTGTTAATCAAAGCTTTGTGTGCTGGTTTGCATGGTCCGTACGTTCTTTGAAAACCGTAAAAAGTCCTTGAACAAATTCATTTTCAAGTACTTGAAAAATTTGACTCCACAGACAGTACTTGAATTTTTTTTTTAGTTTTGTTTCTTAAGTAATGATATGAGAATGTATGTGTACAATGATTGTTTGTGCTAAAACGTTGTATAGGAGATTTCTGTGTAGTTCTCCGATAAAAACATCAAGCTGAGCAAATAGCGCAGAACTTGCGTTCAACCCAGGGGAGCTTCTGGACATCTGGTACCTTGGCTATGACATCACTGTGGAGTAAAACTTCAGCTATGGGAGTAAAATAAGTGGAATGATGTATTCACGAAATTGTGATAGGCTTCTGTTGACAAGTTCTTGCCGAAGGGTGGAATTTCTTGGAATTTCTTGTGCTTCATGCGTGGACACTTCGTCTCTTGGTTGCATCAAAACATCAAAATCGTGCATCAAAAATAAAAAGCTAAAGCAAACTAAAGCAAACAATAAACATCATACCAACAGGTGAATACAAAAGTAATGTAACCTTTCAAAATATTACACAAAGTATAGTTATTTTGAAAACACCATAACACAGAGGAGCAATTCAAAGTTAATAAAATAAACCAACATGAGGACAGGGGAGCAACAGGCAGGTCAATGAAGATGTGCCCATCCCAGATAAGTTTAACGGTCTAAACTTAGTAAAATACCTACCAGCCGACAGCACATGCGTATGCTAATTTAGTTTTTAAAGTCCTTGAAAAGTGCTTGAATTTATTTTGCTTGAAAGAGTGCGAACCTTGCTTCATTTTTTAACTCCTCTTTTATGTATGGTGGTGTGTAAACTGTGTAATGATTTTTTACTATTTGGAAATATCTGAAATTAAGATTTATTTATTTTTATGAGTAAAGGCTGTGAAGTAAATATTTTGATTTCCTTTTATGATCAGTATTCTAAATCATCCTTCCCCTTGTGTATGAGGACTCTTCATGAGACCCTGCGTAAAAATCACCACTTGAAACATGGAGGGCGTCAACAGTATGGATTGTTCCTGAAAGGTATAGGGCTGAGTCTTGAAGATGCCCTGTTATTCTGGAGAGGGGAATTTTCTAAGGTTATGGATATTGATAAAGTAAGAAATTTAAATGCTGTTTTATAATATCATCGGTCATTCCTATTGTAAAATTTTCTTTTTAAACCAATGTATATGTCTCTGCATATAAGAGTGCATGTTCTCCAAAAGTATCTTGTAACATGTGCATGAAATACTGCAAACTTAAGCTCACATAGAATGTGCAAACCTAGGGCTTGAAAAATACCTGAAAAGTTACATGCCCAGTGGGGCATGTTCAAAATTTATTTACCTGCCCAGGTAGTAAAAGTCGAATCCCCACGAAAATTTATCTTTTAAGATAACAAATCAGAACCCTCATTTTTTAAGTTAAAAAGTATGCTGAACTTTTTTTACATATTTTGCTCCGTTTTAATGGCCTGTATTCAAAATGTTCAATGCACGAATGCGTGCATCTCAGGTTTCAAGATGATGATGCTGAAACTGATATGAAATGGAATGATGATGAAATTTGTATTTGAGAAATTTAGTGATTCTGTCATGTTCCTTTTGTTGAAGTTTTCGCCCTTTGTCACTAAACACCGGAGACTACTTCCATCAAAGACATGCATCCCGTCACTGACTATAAACAACATTTGAAGCAAAACTACATACAGTTCCGATTTCTGGACCTTGAGCATTATATGATTAAAAAAGTGATATTCTTCTGCCCTTGCCACTGTAACAATAATACAACTTCCGAAGATTAGCAGTGAAATGAAACACAATATGCGATGACTGTCTTTTTTCTTGTAGTAGAAAATTTTATGTTCCAAACTTTTTATTTTTTAATTTACTTGCTCTGAACAGGCAACTAGACTGTTTTTTACCTGCCCAGGCCAATAATTTAGACACCCCAGGCATCTCGGTCATGGTAATTTTCAAGCCCTGATACCAATGCTCTAAATAAAGCAGTTTGTTCAAAGAAAGAGTGATATCAAATGCTCTTTTTTAATTTAAGATTAATTAATAGTAAATGTTGTGAAAGATATATGTTGTATTTATGCTTGGTTTCAAAAATGTAAATCCTTTTTTCTCTTCTTTTGATAATGAGTTTTCTTTGTTCACCAAATTTCCATAATAACACACAGGGTATGCTATTAATATAAAGATTTTGGTAAGGATCATAAATTCTTCCTCAGAAGCCCGTTTCTTTAAAATTTTCAACAGATAGCAAAATAATCATCAATTGCAAAGAGTTTGGCATGAGAATATACACTGAAGTGCCAGAAAAACTGGTACACAAGTCTAATACTTGGTAGGTCCCCCACGGGAGCGCAGGACTGCAGAAATACGATGGGGCATGGACTTCACTAGCTTCTGGAAAATATGCTGTAGGCAATGCACAGCATACTTCCTGCAGAGCGTTCCATAATTCGGGTGTATTCCGAGGTCTCGGATTCCTGTGTTCGATAGTGCATTGCATGGCATCCCAAATGTGTTCTGTCACATTCAGATCTGGGGACTTGGCTGGGAATGGCAACACCCCAAACTCAGATGAATTCTCCTCTAACCATAATGTGGCATCCTGACACTTGTGTGGAGGTGCATTGTCCTTTTGAAACAGGCCCAGTCCATCATGATGCATGAATGCAGGACATGAACGGGTGTACCTCGTCAGAAAGGATGCGCACATCGCACATAGCGTTGGTCTGTCACAGACGTTTGTAGACGTACCAGAGGTCCCAGTGAAGTCCAGCTAAACGCACCTCATAACATTACGGACCCCCCACCAGCCGGTACAGTTCCCTGTTGACAGGCGGGATCCATGGCTTCATGGGGTTCGCGCCACACGCAAATCCTTCCATCTGTCCGATACAGTTGGAAACATGACTCGTCAGACCAGGCTACTTCTTTCCAGTCATCAAGTGTCCAGTGGCAGTGTTGCTGTGCCTAAGCGAGGCGCATAGCTCTGTGTCGTGCACCCATCAAGGGGACTCGAGTTGGGCATCGTCTCCCAAAGCCCATATCGTGCAGGGTGTGTTGCACAGTCCAGACGCTGATGCTTGTTGAGGCTCCAGCATTGAATTCCGATGATACCTGCGAGAGTGTTGCACCCCTATCGCGTGAAACGATTCTTGACAGCCGACGATGGTCACGTTCACCCAATGTCTTTTTACGGCCACACTGGTATCGTAGGTTGGAGGTTTTGCCGGAATTCTGGTAGTCATGGTACACCCTTGCAATGGTCGTCCGTGAAAATCCGAACTTCGTTTCTACCTCCGAAATACTATGGCCCATCTCGTGACCGCCAGCTATGACATCACGTTGAAAATTGCTTAAATCGTTATTACTTGTCATTCTCATGTCGAAAACAGCTCTGACAGCTGGCAAGGATGTCTATCACTTTATATACACACTGGCGAACGCAACCGAGTGCGCTCATAGGTGACGTTTCTATGTATTTTGCATAAGCTCGCCTGTACCAGTTTTTCTGGCACTTCAGTGTATATGTTGAAAAATCGAAATCAATGGTACTGTGGCAAAGTCCAAAATTGAAAGTTGTTAATCATAAAAGGTAGCAGAACAAATGGCAAAGTTGTATTTATGTATTATTGATTTAGTGATGCAGGGAAGCTGAGCACAGAATTCATTTCAAAAACAAAAGTTGAGAAGTAAAAAAAAATACTTTTTTCTTATTATTTTTCATTTTTCATCAGTTGCACCTAATTTTTACACATAGAATTTAGCATTGAAATAACTTTTTAAATTATAAGAATTATGAGGGTAAAATCTTTGTGAGATTATAAATGGGTTCACCTGAAGGCAACAGGAAAAAAGGGGGGGGGGTGAAAGAGAGCAAAAACTTATGATTGAGTCGGCAGAATACTTCTGTGGAAAAAGTTGAATAATTGTGGTGTAACAAAGAATCTAAGCTTGAATGTGTGAAAGCTATATATGCTGGCAGTACATGTGTATATCTACATGTGGGTGGTATTTTATTTAAATAGTTTTCTATTGGTGCAAGAGCCATCATCATATTAACAAGGTTGTGCAATGTCATCATCATATCTGTTCAATATATTTATAGGCATATGCTACTGGTTTATATCTTGGAGATTCCTGTTTATGCAGGTTGCTGTATGCCGATGGCACAATCCTGTTGGAGGAGATTAAAAGTGAATTGCAGAGTATGTTGTCCAGGATGAATGAAGTTTGTATAAGAATCAAACTGATTACAATGAAACCTGTGTTGGCGGTCACCTGCCAAAGTGCACAGTTTTGTATGGCATGGATATTATCACCAATAGAAACAATGCATAAGAAACCTTTATTAGGTGTCCACCTGCAAGATACAGCCATGAGTAGCCATTTTAAAACACATAAGAGAATACGCCTGTATTTTGTAGTCGTTGACATGCAAAACTTTTAGAAAAATCTTGTTCAGGAAGTTCTAAAAAGATGATGAAAAGACTGTGAGTTAACAACGAAATGCATTTCTTTTTCTCTGTCTGTCACTGCCAGTAAAAAGATAGCCAGGAAGCAGAAATCGCGAGACACTATAACGCCCGTTGTAGATTTTTGAAAAGGTGTGCAGTCTGTTTTCTGACTATTTTTTTAAAAACAATGTTATTCTGTAAAAAAATTCATTTCATGTAAAAAATTTGGTGTATGAGGGCCTTCATATTTAAGTATAACAAACTTTAAAACAAGCTTAAGTTACGTGAGAAAAATTAATTTAAGGAAGCTTTCAACTGATAACTTCAGTCTTCGTCAGCCATGTTGACAGATGGAAACAATGACGATGGTAGTGGTTGCCAGATCCGTAAAGTCATATACGTTATTTCTTTTTTAATATTGACTTCCATATTAATGGTATGATAAATCGGTACTGCAGTTCTTTGAGCTGAGAAGAATTTCCAAACTTTCCTGATAATGTAAAAAAAAATCAAAAAAAAAATCAACAAACGGTGCAATTCGTTTGGTGTCATTCCAAAGAGGTTCAGCAGAAATGTCCTCCAAATTTAGGGAAGCCAAGGAAGTTTCAGAATTTCCTTTATGCCATCATGCCTTGTTCGTTTATCGTCACACTCCAGGGCAATATAATTCTCAAGTTTTCTGAAGTGGTAGCTACATGCAAAACAGTGAAAGTATAGCACATTTGTGCCAACACTGACATTTGTAATGCCTTCCAAGTAAATGTAAATAATTATTTCTGCAGGAAGATTTGTTTCCCACTGATGTGTAGCATATTTTTGAATGGTACTTGTACAGTCTGTGTGCTTTTGCAGTTTCCCATTGCTAAATGCAAAGGTTCTGTTTCTGAAAAACCTGGCATTTTTTAAACTTTAGATTTTACAGGAAATATGAGGCTATGGTAATTAAAGTTACAACTCCGTCACCCTAGCTCTATTATTTTATTTTTGTAGAAGAAAGATAAGTGTTTATAGTTCCTGAAACATTTTTCTTTCACCTGTTATAAAGTAAAGCAACAAGACCCAAATAAAGAACAACACAATGTATGTTAAAAACAGTATTTTATATGCAGTTGTTAAATAAGCATCTGCAAGCATTTGGGACTGCAAAGTTTGTTGCTCTGAGCAGCACTGCACACTACTAAAATAGAGCTGCCGTTGCATTGTTATCAAGCTGGGTCCTAGGGACCCACAGATTTTTAAAAAGTGGGTACTTCATGAGATATTCTGGGCCCTTTTAAAAAATCAAAAGAATCAAGAGATAATAAATATTTATAATTACATAAGCAAATGAAATGTAATGTACATTGCTCGACACTTTAATTTATTCTCTTTGAAAGCAATCTTTCAAAAAAGTCAAGTACAGACAGAATTAATTTTTATCATTTTCAACTAAATTTTATCACAATGGAACTACACAAAGACAATGCATTTTAAGTCAGCTCAGAACACCAGAGTGGTTTTTATTTTCAAAACACAGGAACTGTGTGATGACTACTCTTGAACAGTTTTTTTTTTTACTTTTAACTAACAGTCATTGAAGTAGATATGCAACGTTTAGTAGAGTATAATCATTCACAGTGCTCTCATTAAATGTAAGTTTGTTCGTTTTTCAAATTTTAAATTGCAACTGTTCCAATATTGATTAAAAGAGCTGAAAAGTTTAATAAATTAATCAGGACATTTGTACATTTACATAATTTTATATTGTATATTTACATAATCTTGACGGACGGTGCATTGCTGGCTGTTTTCATTCTTTCCCTAATCCTCACAAATTTGACTTTTGCCAAAGGGCATGTTGAAAAAAATCCGAAATAAAATGTGAGTCCCGAAGGATGCGTAGCAATTTTTTTTTTTTTTTTAGTTTTTGCGTAGCTCACGTGCTACAGCGTGTCAGTGGCAGCACTGCTAAAAAATTATGTACAATCATTAGAATTAATTTTCAAATTATTGTGTAAAAAATAGGCTTAAAAGTAGAAATAAAAAACTTAATAGATTTCCTTGATTTAATTTCAGATTTATACCAGATATGAGTGTTTCATTACGCCAATAAATCGGATCATTAGTATAGTATTACCATTTCCTACATAATTGGTGTACTGTTTCTCGTTATCAATTTGTTTTTGCCACTCTCCGAGCAATGTGGAACACCTTCAAACTTTTTAGACGTCTTCGACTTAAACTGGAAAAGGAATGCTTCCACCTGGACTTTTTAACCGCTTGCAAGATATCAGGCCTAATCCCAAAGTTTCTCAACTTTAAATCGACAGTTAAAGGATCCTGGTTTGACAACAAAAAGGACAAATTTCTTCGTCAGACCCTGTCACATATAGTAAACCTGAAAAGAAAGTACGTCGTGTCATTAGAGACCAAGTGCTACACCCTGTATATGAAATTGCATCGATTGTACGACCCAATCACCTTCAACATCTTGACCCTGCATGTAGATATGTTAGTTGAAAAAATCCAATCTTCCTTATCCTCCATACACAACAAAAAACTGAATTACTTGAAAGCCTCCCAGACTCCAAAAGCTAAGGATTTCGCCATTCCATTCTTCAATATTTCCAGCCGGATGCTTTCCGAAGATGAAACAAAAGTTTTGGAGCTTAGACCAAAATTCTGCTTCCGAACCAGATTGAACCCAAAAAGCGTCGTTTCCGAATTCGAAAGCTTAATATCGCGAGTTCCAAACGACTCAAAAGATGAACTACGCCAGCTCTGTTCTTCTAAATTACGATCTTGGTACAGTCCTACTAAAATGCCTAACAAATTTATAATTCCGAGGCCAGTTTCGATCCTTAGAAATGACCCGTCCATAATGTTGACTCTAACGGATAAATCTGGCCAGATAGCGATTATGGACGCAGCAGACTACAATAAGAAACTTGAAGATTTTATCACTGACTCTGGTTCTATAGCCCTTCAAAGGAACCCTCTAAATTCTTGGATTGTGCAGGTACAAAGAGCGGCCCGGTTACTCGCTATTCCAGACGATTTCAGGAAAGCCGCCAGACTACCACCAGGACCTTAGATCCCAAAGCTCTTCGGAAGACTTAAGCACCATAAGTCCAGAAACCCACTGAGACCCACCGTATCCAGGAAGTCTGCACCAACGTACCATTTAGAGAAAGCACTATCCAAATTCCTGTGTAGTTTCCTTCCTGAATCGGACTTTGTAATAAATTCCACTATGAATTTTATAACGAAAGCCAAGCAACTCGCTGTCTTACCAGGCGACATTATCAGCAGCTTCAACGTGGTTTCCCTTTACCTTTCAATCCCTGTCCCGGAAGCCATCAGAACATTAAAGGAGGCCATATCGAATTCAGCATTTTATACGCAGGAGTCGTGCCTCAGCATCTTCAAATTAATAGACTTGGTCACTAATAGTAGCTTCTTCAGTTTCCAAGGACAAGTATATAAACAGAATAATGGCGCTCCGATGGGATCCTCACTTTCACCCGTCCTTGCAGAAGCAATACTTCACCTAATTGAGCAGAATATATTCTCCAGCATTACCCCATGGCCTACCACCTGGCTGTGTTATGCAGATGACGTATTTTTCGTGTGGCTTTACGGAAAAGAGACTCTTACAAAATTCCTTGATAAAATCAATGATATGCATCCTACAATCAATTTCACGTTGGAGTGTGAACACAACAACGCTTTACCTTATCTGGATGTTTTATTGAGAAAATCGCCTGACAGCTGCCTCGGTACACAAGTCTGCTATAAACCCACGTCCATCCCCAACCTGATGCTCCACAGCTCTTTCTGTCCAGCAGAATACAAAACAGCTATCTTCCATTCTCGAATTCGAAGAGCCTTTGCCGTTTTCTCCGATACCCATTCTAGACACATGAAATTGAAAGCGTCATCAAGTTGGCTACTGATGCAGGATATTCATTGAATCAGATATGTAACTTTATCCAAAAAGCCAGGGTCAAACATTCTAATCTTCCTGTGCTGCAACTTCATTATTTAGGCTCAATTCCCTACATACCACATGTGTCTTACAAACTTAAGAATGCCCTCAAGAAGATGAACTATGGCCTTTGCATAAGGTCTCCTGCATCTTTATATACTATGTTAAACAAAAATAGTGAAAAACCATTTCTCTCCTGCGAAGCAGGTGTTTATGTGATCCCCCTAAAGTATCCGGACAGCTCTAAATTGTACTACATTGGAATGACCAAGCGTTCGTTTGGAATCAGAGTTAGCGAACATAAAAGGGACACAAAATACGGTAAAGTAGGCACTATCCAGGTAAGTCAAATTCAAGTCCGCTGCTCCTATGTGGGATGATATAAAAAAATTAGTTACCTACTCTACCCCTAAATGTACAGCCATTCAGGAAACATTGGAGATTATTACCAACAGCGATACTTGCAATGATAGCGTCTCACTCGAGTTGCCACGAATTTGGAACCAGTTCTTCAAGTAACGCCTTCTCCCTACCAGGATGCCGCGCACACAACCAACATGATGCCTCGTATCTTTAAATGAATATAACATCGTATATATTTATTGTCAAGTCAAGTTCCCGGGTTCAAATTGTTAAAGCATTCTATTATTCAGTTTGCAGTTTCTGTCTAACTTCCGTGAAAAAGCCATCTGGTTGATGTGCGAAAGCTTAGAAACACTTATGTGTCTATTTCCTGCTCCAATAAATCGGATCACCAGTGTATAGTCTTACTATTTCCTACAAAATATTTTGTCAGGAAGCACAATAAATTTATAAAATCCCAAAATGAAAATCTGACAGAGTTGCTTAGGTGGGATTTGATTCCAACATTTCAAAGTTAAGTCTGTCATCGACTCACAAACTTTCGTGGTGTCTGAATCAAGAAGGTTAGAAGGTAGAACAGAAAGTTATTTGCATACACTCCAATTCTCAGCTTGCAAAAGACTGTTCCATAGTTTTAGTGCTTTCGCAGTAGAGTTCACACCATTTGATCAGCAACTGTATTTATTTCAGTCATATCATTATGTTGATGTATGCTTTATATTTGTATTATAACTGGTGCAATTTTAATTCTTTTCTAGTTTGATAGACAATATGCCTATAACATCAGACATAACTATGGCAAAGAGGGAAAAAGAGCAAACTATACTCCTTTTAACTGCATGAAAATCATCACCTCTAATGCTCCTGGTCCTGGTGATGTTCATGGTATGTGTTTAGTTACTTAATACAGTTGCTACAGTTAATTATGAAAACAAAAATTATTTTGTGAATAAGTAATTTGAATAGTGTCTGTTTAAATCTCTCAAACAACTTTTATCGTTCATGCATGGTTTTCTCCTTTTTGTGTTGTATGCACTAAATATTTGTGACAGTGGTATTCACATAGAATAAGTATTCAGACTAGTTAACTTTTTTATGGGATTTATCTATGTAAATTCTTAAAATTTCTGCATATTTTCAGAGAGAATTCCTCTCCTTCATCAGGCAGTCTTTCGTTCAATCTCCGTCATGGTCTTCAGTTATGGTTAACCTTATACATAAATGTCAACTATTCAGTTGTTGCATTATTTACTGTTTCTCACGTTGTTGTTGAAGTGCTCCCGGGAAACGTCTTTGTTTGATGAAGGGTTATAATCATATAACATGCCCTAAAGTTTATAATATATAGAAATAAATCTATAATAAGAGGTTAAAAATGTTACTCACATTTGGTCATGGAGCATTCTGGGATATTGAAGGGTCCTTTGTAGTCCTATTGTGACGAAATCCTGTTCATCATGTTTCAAATGGTAGACATCTCTTTTTTTTTCACACGAACATTGATTCAGTCAAACCTTCGTATTGGAGGGTTAAGTTTAGGCTTGAGTATTGGAGGGTTAAGTTCAGAATAATAAGATTAAATATCAAGCCTGAACTTAACCTCCCAATACGAAGATTTGACTGAATCAATGTTCGTGTGAAAAAGATGTCTACCATTTGAAACATGATGAACAGAATTTCGTCACAATAGGACTACAAAGAACCCTTCAATATCCCAGAATGCTCCATGACCAAATGTGAGTAACATTCTTAACCTCTTATTATAGATTTATTTCTATATATTATAAACTTTAGGGGATGTTATATGATTATAACCCTTCGTCAAACAAAGACGTTTCCGGGAGCACTTCAACAACAACGTGAGAAACAGTAAATAATGCAACAACTGAATAGTTGACATTTATGTATAATGTGAATTATAACCAGGTAAAAAATTCAACACCTTGAGATGTTTGAAGAATTGAGAGATGGCTAACCTTGACGGTTACGGCGATTTTGCAAAATGTCTTGCCAGATGTTTGGCAGTGAAAACCCCTTACTGTCGCTAATGATGAAGTTCTGGTATTTTTCAATTTCAAGTCCATCTTTCAATTTTCGCTTCAGGAAGTTGTTTTGATCTCCAATGACAGTCAAAGAGTCCCAGTCCATGCGGTGTCCGGTTTCTCTAACGTGTCTGTCTAATCCTGTCTTGTTTGAACAATTTTTTATTGCTGCCTTGTGTTCTGCGATGTGAGTTTCCAATCTACGACCTGCTTCTCCTATGTAGTATTTTCCACAGCTGCAGGTTACTTTATAAATGACTCCTTGCATTTTTAACAAGTTTTCTTCTTTTTGAATCAAGCTAGGGCAAAAATGTTTAAGTTTGTTGTCCAAACTGGGAGCTAATCTAACATATTTACTACTTATTCTCTTTAAAGATTCAAACAAACCTTTTTGATACGTAATTTTTCTTGTGAACTTGAACTCCTGCTTGCTAGTATTTTTTTGTTTATCTTGTTTGAGTAATTTATCTATTTCCTTTTTTGGGTAGTTATTTTCTGTTAGCATTACTTCCAGATCATCCATGTGGCCTTTTTTCATATCTTCTGAGACCAAATTATTTATTTTTTCTAAACATTGGTTTGCTACATTTTTCTTCATTGAATATGGATGAGAGGAGTTAAAATCTAATATTTTGTTTGTGTCCAAAGGTTTTTGGTACATTTTTCTGAGGAACTTATCTTCCTGGACATAGATGGTCAAATCCAAGAAGTTTAATTTTCTTTCAGTTTGATTTCTCTCGTAATCATATTATTTTTTTCTAACGATGTTCCTTTTGTCCTGTGTTGTTGTTAAATATAAAATATAATTTTATTCCATAAATCTTTGTGTTTCAGCTTGAAAATAGAGGCAAAACTCCAGGTTGAGAGGAGAGAGTTCTTGATTCTAGTCATCATTGCAATTGCTGTAATATTTAGGTAAGGCCTTTTTTTTTTTTTTTTTTTTCTTTAGGTAGAAGAAATATAAGGCAGTCAGTTCTTTTCTCTCCTTTTTTTTTTTATTTCTACCTGCGCAAATTTTTATTGTTTTTCCCATCTAGTAATCTTGCCCAATGACCACCTGCAGATGATTGTGTGGCACCATGATATCTATCACAGACTGGTCAGGAATTTTCTGCTATGGGGCTCCCAAAAGAGCACAAAAGGTATTGCTTAGTTCGCTGTATCTGTTATCAATATTACATCAGCAAAACAAGAATTTCCTTTCAAGAAAGTTTATCTACATTAATTCCTCACATGAGACATTTTTGTCTGAGCTCAATTCACTGTTTTATTCATCCATACATATAACGAAGTTCTTCTCTGAATTTCAGATGTTAATTCCTTAACTCTTTGAGTATCAGTGATGCATCTAGTGTGTGTAAAGCTTTCCTTTACCCATTGTCAGTGAGGTGTCCTGCATGTGCAAATGTTTCTCCAACTCAGTGTCATGGTCGTGCTACATGCATTCGTGACACATTCTTGAAATTTGTGTTTTCTTCTTTGGGAGTGTTCTTGACACTCTGCATTTGTTTGGACTGAGTTCTTATGCACTTCTGCAAGAAGAAACCATGCGATTCGAATGAAATTTATACCACACATTACTGATATGACTGCAAATAAGTGATTTAATTTTCAGAACAATACAACAATATTTACGTGCAAAAATCAGTATCTTGCGAAGCCTCCACAAGCTGCAATAAGAACTTCTAGACGGCGTGGCATTGAATCGAAAAGGTGTTGGATGGTGTCCTGGGTAATTGCTTTCCAGGCGGCATGTATGCGAATCCACAGATCATTGGTACTGATTGCTGGAGGACTTTGATGGGCCAGTTGCCTACTGACAGTATCCCAGACATGTTCAGTAGGTGACATGTCTGGTGAACATGCAGGCCAGGGAAGAAGCGGTATCTGCTGTGCTGCTAAGAGGGCTTGAACATTCCTGAAAACATGAGGTCAGGCATTGTCCTGCTGAAATATAGTGTCAGGAGTGCTCTGAAGGAAGGGTATGACTTCTGCCTGTACAAATTCCCTGATGTAGCGGTTGCTGTTGAGATTGCCCTCAAGTTGTAGCAGCCCAGATCGCAAACAGTACCCAATGGCACTCCACACCATCACACTTGGCATTCAACCCATATGATGCTTGACAGTGCATGCTGGAAGAAGGTGCTCACCACAGTACTGTCTAATGCATATGCGGCCATCATGATAGTCCAAGTTGAATCGGGGCTCATCCAAAAACACGACATGTTGCCAATCAGCACTCCATTGTCTGTATTGAAAACCCCATTCCAGCCTGAGGCGTCCATGGTTCAGGGTCAAAGGAATCTGCCGCAAAAGGATGCGTGCAATCAGTCCTCTGTGCAGCAGATAGTATCCAGCTGTGGAGGTAGACAATGCCACACCTGTTGCAGTGCTCCACTGTTGTGCCGATACTTGCAAAGATGCGGAACACTTTGTCACTGCCAAGCGGATGAGGTGTCAGTCATCCTGCGGTTTTGTTACATTTCTCTGTCCACTACTGGATTGTCGATGCACCTGGTTCTCCTTGGTCTACTGCCGCCACACATGCATCACTTCATGGCGTTATGTCCCGTGCGAGCCTCAATGTCATGGTACAAAAATGCACTTTCACGCAGACCAATCATTCATTCCCGTCAGACTCTGTCATATGGTGACATTGTGCCCTTCGTCATCGCCAAAACATTATTGAATCCTGTAGACCCTTTTAAAACT
Organism: Macrothele yani; assembly: GCA_039090855.1. NCBI lineage: Eukaryota > Metazoa > Arthropoda > Arachnida > Araneae > Macrothelidae > Macrothele > Macrothele yani. The sequence continues at coordinate 165,301,629 of CM077002.1, forward strand.
TGCTGTCCGCAATGCACTACTGCTATGTATCCTAAAGAGCCCTATCTTTATACCCCTCACTCGACTGTTCAGAGGGTGCTGCAGGACCCGGACATGCGCAATGACTCTGCACTTCTAATCATTTGCATGTCCTACCCTGCTCTGCATATCCTGTAAGTTTCACGTGATTACCATCATTCCTTCATGGTGTTGCAATTTTCACAATTACCATCATTCCTTCATGGTGTTGCAATTTTCATAAAGCAGGATCACCACCAAAACAAAATGATTGATGGTGTTAGATTTTACTCTGTTGGTATATCAAACATCTTCTTTTACAGCAATCTTGACACACAACTCAAGCTTCACTGACATTTGCCACAAATCTCACATGTACTGTACCTTTTATACTTCATACTCAGTGTTCGAATTACCCAGTGGTCCGCTGGCCATTGGCCAGTAAAACTTCTGTCGGGCCACTGAACCATTGATTTTACTGGCACGGATGGCTAGTAAGTTTGGTTTTTTTTTCTAATTTCTCACAAGGTAAAAAATGAATTTCTATTTCTTTCACTTTGCTGTATGATTTTCTTTTTATGCTGCAAACTAGTGATAAGTTTGAAAATAAATATTAGAGATAATTCCATTGAACTGATGCATTATTTTCTACATACATATATTGTAAATTTGTTTTAATTTATTTTTATTTTTTCACGGGCCAGTGGGCACTTTGGTGGACCAGTGGTTTGCAAATTCTAGTGTTCCGCTGGCTCAGTAGAAGATTTATTTCTAATTCTAACACTGATACTGTTATATTCTTGTCTTTCAGAAATCCCCGAGTCAGTTCCACCAGTGATTTCTTTTGCTTTCCTCTACCTTTCTTTCCTGCCACTTAGACTAAATAAATTTTCTTAGCATCTCATCACTCATTCTTTCACCCTGGCCAAGCCACCTCAAAATATGTCTCCACTCTACTAACAGTACTTTTGCATCAGAGTGCACATCTTTTTTTAACATGTGATCACACAGAAGTCTTACCACAAACTCCCTATAAGCAGCACATCTTCCTAACACATATAAGTTACCCCTGTTTCTTTTTTTCAAAACCCGAGTTTCACTACTGTGCCTCAGACTAAAAACAGTTGCACTTTTGTACATTCAGGAGCATTTTTAAGAATCCATCAGTAAGCAGTAATGTATATTTTGATATCACATGTGTACATTGTAAATATATTGAACTGCCATGGTGATGTTACACAGCCTTGTCTGAGTCCTGCACCAGTGTAAAACCAACTTCATAAAACATTTGCACATACACATGCTCTACTGCCAGCATACATAGCTTTCACATGCTTAAGCAAATTCCTCATTATAATGAGGAATTGACTTAACCATGTGAAAAATATGTATGCTCTTAGTATAATATATTTTATAGTTTTTCAGTACCTTTAGAGAAGCATCTGTTTACACTTCTCCAAATCTGCAGTTTTCTTACCAACCAACAAATACTTTACATTCAAGATACATAATGCAAAAATTTGGTTAGTACAGCTTTTTCAGGCATAAGTGTGTCCTTTACCATCTATGATGTCAAGCCCTGTACCTTATCAGTAATGACCTTTCCAAACACTTTCAGCCGCCCCGGTGGCACAGTGGTCTAAGCGATGGCCTCTGATCATTCGTCCGTAAGGGGTCCGGGTTCGAATCCAGGTGAGGCATGGATGTTGTGTTTGTCTTACGGCACTGGCTCTCTCCCTTCCCTGGAACCAGTGACCCTAAATTAGGGACGGGCGACTGCTTATAGCCCATTGAGTTGCTCACGGTGGTCGTTAAACCTCCAATCAAAAAAAAAAAAAAAAAAACTTTCACTGGTACACTATCATGATAGGGTTCCAGTGAAAGGCTGATATCACAATACTTCTTTCATTCAGTCTGATCACCTTTTCCCTTATACAAACTTGCAACTCCTGACACAGCTGGCAAATTTCAGGTGAACGATGTCACTACCATATTTCAACATCTCAGCTGTTATTTCTTCTAATCCAGGAGCCCTTCCATTTTGAAGAGGTTTTATGGCTCTACAGACCTGTAATGTGTTTGGTTCTCTCTGATGACATTATCTTCTATCCAAAATCATAATTGCTTTAATATTCTGATTACTCACCGAAATATTCACCCCATTAGGCTCAACTCATTAGACTCCATCATCATTTCTCTGATTCTGTTCTGTACACAATTAAAAACTTTACCTCCCCAGTTTTTTCTAAATCTGGTACACTTTCAGCACAATTTCTTGTCATTCCAAAAAGCCAGTTCTTCCCTATCCTTCTTATTGTTCTTAAGCTTCTTTGCCTTACTCTGTAAATCCAGTTTAGTTTGCTTCATGCTTTTTACAGAATCATTTATCCTCAGTAACTATATCCCCCCCACCCCCAGATATTCTTCCTTTTTTCTCTTTATGGCATCTTTAATCTCATTGTTCCACCATGCATCATTTTTAATTCTACCTATTGTTGCAGTACATGCAAACCTCTTCTGTGATTATGATAGTGCATTTTTTAAACTTGCTGACTTCTTTTATATCTGTCTTACTTACATTCAACTGATTCAGTTGTTCACTGAACAAATCATAGTAATGCTGATGTTCTTCAGGTCTTTCAACCTTTATTCTTTTCATCACAGGCTTCTTCCTGTTTCTTTTTTCAAACCAACATTCAACTTCTCATGACACTGAAAAGTAATGATCAGACGTGACATCTCCATCACCCATTGCATTAGTGTCAACAACTGAGTGTTCCTGGCACTGATCATAAACGACAAAATCTATTACAATTTTGTGCTGCAAAGCACAATTCTCTCATGTATATGTGTGGATATACTTATAGTTGAAAGATTTGTGGGAACCCATTTTCAATACAATTAATCTTTCTCCATTATCATTGACACTAAGATCATTGAAGTACCTAAAGCTTTGTCAGATATTTCATTTCAAACACCTGCTCTAGCATTGAGATTTCCCACTAGAATAACTCTCTTTTGCACTAAATTAGCTCAAAACAATTCTATGTTCATTCCAGAAATCATCCTTCTTATCAGAAGGTTCAGAATCCCAAGGATCATACTCTAATCGACTGTTCTATGAAGTTTCACTTTCAAATTCACCCACATAAATCTTTCACTTGCAATTATAGTGAATCAAGTTGTTTTTCCCTTTTCACTTTAAATTACACTTAGGCCAGCTTGTCCTCTTGTACTTCATCCAAAACTCCATACCCCACACACACAACATTCCATTCTCTTCTCCTGTCCTAAATTATTTCCCTTTAGCTGTAATGACACCCTTCACATATAATGCATACTTATTCATTTCTTCAAACACTTCATTCACATCTTTCCATTTTTTTTTTCTGTTATATTCCATACACCAATCTTCACATTCACCAAGATCTCTTCCTCCTGCACCATTTATCACAGCCAGCTCATTTTCATGGTGGACCACTCTTCTCAAGTATGGTACCATATCCCACACTTGAGTTCTTCAGTACATTACCCTGAATCTTGGAAATCATTGAAATAAATCCGTGTGGGAGATAACCCATGGCCAATGGTTCCAGGTGGTCGTTTCACCTAAAGGTTCTGGGACAAAACCCAGTGAGTTTGGAGTATTTTGGCCAGTGTCACTCAACAATGCTTATACTAATGATTAATGTTGTACAGTCAAACTTGAATAGAACAAGCTTTTGCAATTTGAAGTTTTTATAGGTCCCTTGAGCTTTCTAATATTTTCCCTTGTTATTTTAACTGTATATTCTGAACAACAATTTTTGGAGGAGCCACAAGTATCAAAGTTCAACATAGTTATCAGTAAACAGAATAAAAGGCATTTGCCCAGTTTTTACACTTCTTCTTCCATCAGTAAACTAAATATTACCTGCTATTGACAACTCCATGGCGTTCTCCTTACAGGCAGGTCAGTTTGCATGAAGATCAGAAAGTTTCAGGGTTTTTTTTGTTTTTGTTTTTACTCCCCCACCCACCCACACAAACACCTCTGGGCAAATGCTGTCTTTTATCCCCTCCTCTTACCACCTTTCAGTCTCTTAATTTCTACTTGAGGAACAACACCAACCTGTTCGATGTCTCTTAATTTCTACTTTATCGAACAACACCAACCTGTTTGATGGGGCTCGACACTGGTTTAATGATATCACTCTAGCAGTGGGATCCCTGTATCTCTTCAGAGATGCCCCTCCTCCTTCAACGAGTGTTGATCATGTAGACTGACTTATTTTCCAAGTCAACCTTGGAATGCCCAATTGTGGAAGTTATGGAACAGCTATCTCCACTCTGGAAAGTATTCCTCAGCATTTAGAGCAAAAATCAGCATAATTATTGCCCAAATCTATTTATGTTTGCTTAACAGTTTATCAAGGGAAAAATTGCTGTTTAAGTCACATTTTCAAAGTGACAGTGTTTTAAATATAAATTTGATCTGAGAAGTTACTCCATCACCTTGTGTTTTTGACTGCTGTCCGTCCAGCTGAGTAGTGTATGTAACTTAGGGAGGGAGGGTATTGAAGGGATGGGATAGAAGACTTTTCCGAACATTCACAGTACAGTGACATTAAATTGATAGTCAAGGAAGTGTGAGGGAGTGTAGTATAGCAGAGAGAGACATGGAGGGAGGAGGGGGGGGGGCAGAAAAAAGAAATGGCTCAATGGGCTTCGGTTATATGAAATATTTTGTAGAAGTCAGTAACACATAAATAGAGAACTTACCTTTGGCAAACATAGCTTTGCCAAAACCCATTCCAAATGGTACATTTCAAGCATGTGTAAACTTGGCCTAGGCTCCCTGTGGTGAGATATGCTCAGCTAATATATATACTGTCAAAGTCCACTCCCATATACTCAAAGAGCACAAACTATTAACTTTCAGGGGTGGGACATGTTTCTTTACCCAACATGTCTCAAGTTCGAGTATTTTATAGAAGCTTCTGCTGGGTCAGGAAGCCATAAACAGGGTAAATGAAGTGGAGAAAAGATCAGGAATAAATACAATACTTTGGGGGAGACATTCACTTAGCAGAGAGTGAATCTTGGTCAAGGAAGAAGAAACCATCTCCATTCCAAACATTTCTATTTTGCATTCAAGTTTTTGGAAAGACATTTGTTGTTTCATATTAAATACTATGTAATTTTTTTGCATTATTCTTATATTTGCATGTTGTAAACCAACAGACATTTTTCGCTTCTTTTCACTATTTCGTATATAATGGTAGACACCATGATATGTATTACATGGTTAGATTTTTTGCACATTTCTGTATTAAAAGGATAATTTACTGAATGACAATTTTATTTGAAAAGATATTTTTAACTTTGACTTCTCTTCCAGTGGAAGATTCAAGTAGCTAGTTTTACACAAAACTGACAAATGTAATTTGGGATGGTATTTATCATTTTTTTCAGCAATGTACTTCAGATCATTCATTTCAGATTTTAGCACCATCATTCTCTCTATTCATCCAAGAGTAATTTTTTATGCCTTATTTTGTTTAATTTTAACCCTGCTTAATTTCCAATATATTAAAATTTAAATCTGAATGAAACTGTTAGTTAACTAATTCCAGGTAACACCAATGCACAGCAGCATGTTTCCAGGCGATTTAATGCACTTTGTTTAATTTGTAACATGACTGTAAACTTGTCATTTCATTTTGCTGTTGTTAGTTATTTAAATTATTTCTTTTTCTCATTTTTATTAGGTTGCCCCTTCAAACACAGTGATTCTGGGACATTAAAACAACGATTACTGGACTTGAGAATTAATTCCTCTGGAATAAATGATGTATGTTCGAAGTACACGTTGTTAAATGTACATTATGTTTTTGATTTTCATGTTTGCTATGAGCTATCTTTTTCTTGCAGTCACTAGGTTTTGCAATATTTTCTTGAATTTTAATTTTCAAACTAAATTTTCAGTCCTGTTGCAAAAGTTTTTATTGTCTCATCAGTGACAAGCTTGAACAGTGTAAAAAAAAAAAAATCTTGAGCACTCAAAAATTCAAGTACTGCCCTGTACTACTGTGTGCTTTAGAACAACAGAAAGGGAGCCAGCTCTGCTTGCCTTGATCTTGCCTCTGTTACTTCAGCATTAGACTTAAGCATTTTATTTAATGGGCCCAGGTAACCCTCTTCAAACTTTGGTGTGTGTGTGTGTATGTGTTCACAATAACTCTTGGTGTTTGTACATGATTGTGCAAATTAATCATGAAAATAATTAAGGATTTTTTTACCAAAACTGTTACTTACACTTTATCTCCCATTAGAAAAAGTTGTGCCTTCCCTTTGTCCTTCTTATGTAGCTAGATTTCAATCCCAGTGTCCTGGTGAATTATTTCATATTGAGCTTTCTTGGAAATATGTTTTCATTGAAATCTTGTGAAGTTTGTCCAAAAGTAACAATTTCCGTTTAAGGATACAGGCACCATGCTCTTTCGCATTCTTTAGAAAGTGGTGATAAATAAGACACAGTGAAAGAAAAAATGTTAAAAGAGTTTAAGGTTAAAAAATGGTAATGAAAATGCTGAAAAAGAAAATTTTAAAACAGGAAATACATTATATACAAGTTCCTGGTATCTCCTTCTGCCTGTGCAAAAAAAAAAAAAAAAAAAAAAAAAAAATGTTTCTAATAGATAGCACAACAATAGATTAAAACAGAGAAAGGACCAACATCTAATGAATTGGTTATTTATTTGGGATAATCTACTCTATAGTACAGTAGGTTCATTAATTAAAGAAAAGAAAACAGCATCATATGTTGAAGTAGTTGATTATGTTATATCTACTTCAACACATGATGATTTAGTTGCAGCACTAACATATTCAGCTGAGCAGGACTTGCAAAAATTTGGGTAAACATAAATGTCGCGAAGGCTGATCACTCATTCTGTGTCAAATCCCCAAAATCATTAATTGCATGTGCAAGAGGTCAGAACAAAAAAAAGATTTGAATTATTTGGATGTGATTATTGCAGACGATTTTATCGTATTTAATACGATAAATCATATCGTATTTAATACGATAAATCATGCTGTAGTACGATAATATGATTTTGCCGCCAAAAATACGATTTTTAAAAAAAAAAGTCCCCCATTTTCCTTCTATTCAGACAGATGTAGGGAAAAATTTATGTGTAATTTGTTTTTTCCCCTTTGAAAGATTTTTTCTCCGAGAGGTTTCCGATTTCTGGATGCTTAACTTTATTTTTTAAAGAGTGTTCTAATGAAAATGAAAAAAGATTGGTTTCTCTTCAAGAACTGGTTTTTATACCATTCCAAAATTGGATCATTCAAAATCGGAAAGTTGTGAACTCAATGAAACATTAAAAAAGAAAAATGTGAATTTGACTTCTGTTAATAAGAAATTTAAAATGACTGCGGTTAACACCGAACATGATAAAGAATCACAAACACATGTAATTAAAAAGGGACAAGAACTGCATGAAAAAAATCTTGTAAAAAATGTGTTAAATAAGCAAGAGAGGATTTTTTTACCTTGAGTTCAGCTGTGAATCAACCTTATGCATTTGCCATATTACAAAAGTTTTTGAAAAATACAATATAATGTTTCAGCAGGAGAAACCTTGTGTTCATACACTTAAATCCAATATTTTAAGTCTTTTTAATGAACTAATTAGATTTGTTAAAGTAAGCGTTACTAAGCAAGCAAAATCAACATTTCATGTTAAATATAAGGAAATAGAGAACCAAAGAGACAACACAGAGTTATCAGTCAGTTTTGAAACCAAAGAATTGATAAAAACAGTTAGCACTGAGGACAGAAAGCATTTTTTTCTAAAGTTAAAAATTATTTTATTAAGGGCTACCTACAACTGTATAATTTCTAAATTTCCATGGAATTCGGAAATGTTAAATCATGCCCAAGTTGCTGATATTTGTAGAAGAGAACATTCAAATTTTTCATCAATTCAGTATGTAATAATATGTTCCCATGTCTCCTTTTGAGGCATGAGAATGAAGCAATTTCTGAAGCTGTTGATGCCATAGAAAGTGAATTTTTGAAATTTCAAGTAGCATCGTTACTAGATAACATTTTAAGTAGCAAAAGTATTAGTGAACAATGGTATTTATTATCAAAAGAAAAGAACTGTTGTGACAAAAAATTTTTATAGCAAACTTTGTAAAGTCATGTTAGGGTTTTTAACCTTGCCTCATAGTAATGCCTCATGTGAAAGAGTTTTTAGTTTACTAAGAAGAAATAAGATTGATATAAGAGGCTCTTTAAGTACTTCAACACTTGAATAACTTTTAATTGCAAAATGTCTGGACCTTGCTTCCAGCAAAAATATTCTGTTGAATTTAAAAAAAAAAAAAAGCGAAGTCAGCCACACATGTTGGTTTAAATAAAAGTTAGATTTCTAAATGGTTGTCATGTGTGAAATTTAATGTTTCCTTGCTTTTAATGGAAAGCAAAAATCCATGAGCTACATTATAGTTTTTTAATATTTTCATATTAATACATTTTCCTGAACAATTAAGATTTTTGTTTAAATTTAATAAATGTTTGAAATGTTAAATATTGAATTTATTAATGAACAATATAAAAGTGTTTGCCAATTAGATTTAATTAGTTTCTCAATAAAATTTTGATGTAGGGAAAAAATCCTGCATTCTGATCATGAATTTATATAGCTGAAATAGGCTTCAAAAATTATCAGCACGCATTATGTTACAGCTTTTCTGAATGTTACGTTTTTTGGTTCTGAGAGGTTGGCAGGTCTGTTATTGACAGAAGAGGAAATAAATAACAGGATCTGTAAAGTGTGCATAAAGTTATTTTCACTAAGAAGAGTGTTAGTCAGACAATAAGACTGGTTATATACAGTATAATGCAGTATTTTATCCTATTTGGATTCTGAGAGTTGACTGACAAGTAAAAGACTGTAGTAGGTCAGAAGCTGCTTGTATGAGAATGATAAGAAAAATAATAGATGAACTCAGTGGAAAAGCACAATTAGTGGCAAAGATATTAAAAATGAGCTGAGTATTTGCTCACTAGAAGAAAAATTGACCAGAATGCATAGAGATATTTCAGGCATATGTGTCTCATGGGAGGAAAAAAGTGACCTAGCAAAAATAAAGAAAAACTTAAAAAACAATTAATCTACTGCCTAGAAGGAAGTCCAAATGGTAGACCAAGAATCAGCTGGACTAAAGGCATAAAATTAGCCCTTGGTTATCAAGAAAACAATATGCTATTGGCAAAAAAATCTTGTGATGAACAGGAGAAGGAATTTTGTTGCAAACCAGCATTAATGATTTTACTTTTGTTTACTTTATGATCTTCTTTTTGTGTCAGGTGATAATGATAAATTCATTACTTTTTGTTTTCTTTTTCATTTTTATTGTTATTGCTGTTTTTATTCAGGTTTTTAGGAACACTGAAATGGTGTAGTGTTATGGTGCGAAGGAAAAAGCGTTTTGTATTTGCCAGTTGTAATGTACAACTTTTTCATAAATATGAATGTGGATTTTGAATGTGGAAACCTTTATAGCTGTCTATTCTACAAGAATAGACAGCTATAAAGGTTTCTTCAACTGAATATCAGAAAAAGATTTGAATCAAATGTATGCTCCATTAGATTTAGATCAGTGTTTCATTTAAAGTGTTTGTAATATTTCAATTGGCACTAATATTATTCTACATTTAGCAATTTTTAAATGTCATTTAGATCTCTTTAAGTCACCCCTTATGTATCTTACTTCTTACCCTGTAGAGATGCATACTTGTTTCTTAATGAAAAACATCTTTACAGGTTATGGACTTGGTATCAAAGGGCCATTATCAACTAGCATGTACAAGGTATTTTGAGCTCACGCATAATGAAGCTACAGTTGACCAAGCCATTAATCACCCTAACCAGTTTTTTGAAGAAAGCCAAAAAGTGAAGAAAGGGGAATCCAAAAGTGTTGATAGGAGTAAGTTACCTTTAGCAAACATGTTATTATAAGTAGATTAAATAATGCCTTTTGTAGTACTTGCAAGTGGGAATGATAAAAAGGTATTACTAATTCAGAAACTTTGTTGTCAAAGTTTTGGAATTATTAGTGAATGAACAAGTAAATGACAAGTACTTGAGAGCATTTATAAGAAAAAACTGCTTTGGAAACCCTGAAAATTGTATTATCCTGGAGAATGAATCAAATGTTAATTAGTACATAAGACATAACATATATGTTAGACATATATAATGTCTTATGTTGGAAGGGCATAGGAAACATAGAGGAAATAAAATTTTAAGTTGTGTGAAGAATAGGACTGGAGAAACAAAATGGGAGCCCAATGCATTAAGTGAAAGATGGGGTGAATACTTCTGTGAGTTATTAGATCATGAAAGCAGAGGTGATTCTGTGGCAGAAGCAGATGATGTCACAGTGAGAGATGGAAGCACAGGGGGATCTCAAGAGAAGAGGTGTGTAAAGCTCTAAAATCTCTTCAGAATGGTAAGGCTCTGGGAGTAGATGGCATAACTGCTGAGATGTTAAAATGTGGTGGTGACTAATTGACTGGTTAACTGAAATTTTCCAGTTGTGATGGGAGTTAGGAGTGGTCTCTCAGGATTAGAGGAATGTTATCATCATTCCCTTGTATAAGGGGGAAAGTGCTCAGACTGAATGCAAGTGCCAGGGAAAGTGATAAGGTATGAGGTCTTACATCTGAGAAAGTTTGGGATGTTCAGAATAGTTTTATGCCTGGTAAGGGCTGCACTAATGAAATTTTTGCATTACGCATAATGATCAAAAAGTATCTGTCTGTTGGTAAGAAAGTTTTTGCTGCCTTCATAGATTTAGAGAAAGCATTTATGACAGTATGATAAATAGGATACTTCTTTGGAAGGTACTGAATAAAAAAAAATATGGTATTACTGGGTATCTACTTAATAGTGTGAAAGCCATGTATGCTGGCAGTAAAGCTTGTGTAGAAGTGAATGGTATTGTATCAAAATGGTTTTCTATTGGTGCAGGAGTCAGACAAGGTTGCATAATGTCACCATGGCCGTTTAATATACTTTCTGGATGTGTGCATGCATGATACCAAAATGGACAATACTGGCTTATGTCTTTGTAATATCTGTGTGTGCAGATTGCTGTATGCTGAGATGACAGTACTGTTGGCAGAGAGCAAAAGTGAGTTGCAGAGTATGTTGTCCCCAATGTACGAAGTCTGTATGAAATTCAAACTGAGTATAAATAAGGAAATTGAGCGAGGAACTGCCAGTACTGAACGTAAGATAAGTCTAAAGGGCTCACTGATTGACCAGGTGAGCATGTTTGTGTATTTAGGAAGCATGGTTGACAGAGAGAACAAATTATTTAACAGGTATCTTGTGACATCAACTGCAATACTGCTACATCGACGTACACTATTATGCGGTATTGTTTTAAAATAAATATTGTGAAATAACCCAGAAAGTTATCACACGCTTAGAAATTATGTTACATGTGTTTATTGTTATACTGTGTAGCCACACAACAGCCTCAATATTTATACACTGGTACTAATATCAATAGCTTAGCCAAAACAAAGTTTATTATAACTTACTATTGTTTGATAGTAAAGTTTCCTTCAAGGGCTGCTGTCATTGATGTCAGTATCTTCCTGAACATATAATTACACGACGGCTTGATGTTGGTAGATCTTTTGCTGTATATTACACGATATAGGTTTAGTGAAACTTCAAAAACAGAAGAGAGCGGCAAAGTGCTCGAAGCACGGAATTGGCATTTTTTATGTATTAAAAGGCAATTGATATTCTAAAATCAACTTATGTAGATATAAAATGAGATTTAAAACCAATGCTGAGTATAAATGAATCAAGGAAAATCAAAAGACATGCTGTAAGGATATTATCACAGTCCCACTAGCTGAGCCCTAAAACCATCCATCTTCGTAAAATGAACAAATGACGTGTAAAATGGTTGAATATAATAAAATTTCGCAAGGAAAGTATAAAAATCACATCACGGTTGCATGGCCACATCACTAGCTAGATGTATTTCGTACCCCTTACTGTCAGGGTCATCTTCAGTAGTGCCTGCTTCAATCACTGGTTGTGCCCAGCTCTTGTTGCTATAGTCCTTGTGGTTGGCTTGCCCCTGGGTTTCCTCCATGTCATCTTTCTGGTTGTTATTGCGTCGCCGAGCATGCGTAGTTTCATTCAAAGTGACATAATGGTCATATCCTTGGTCTGTCACGAACTTTCTGTGATGTTGTCTGTAATCATTGTTCTATTGGATAAGTTACTTCCATACGTAAAAGAGTTCATATGGTACATTATTGTTGCAGTTGTAATTCCTGGTTTGTTCAATAGTCAATGCCACTATTAAAATTTGTTAATGGAAATATCTTATCCATATATAAAGTTTATTTTGATTTTTGAGAACAAATTAGATGGTGAAATTAGTTGGCGAGTGAATTCTTCTTTGAAAGTCATAACTGCTTTAGGAGGATTTCACATGAATCAAGAAAAGAAAGTTCCAAATGGCTGTATATGAAAGTATAATTGTTCATACTCTGATGTATGGCAGCAAAACCTGGGTACTGCAGAAGAGAAATAGGAATCATTTGTGTGCAGGAGAGATGCATAACTTACAGAGGGGTTTGTGGCAAGACATGCTGTAATTATGTAAGGAAGGAAGATGTGTTGCAGTTGCGTCATGTGAGGCAAAATGTTGCTAGTAAGGTGGAGACAATTATTCATAGGTGGTTTGGCCGTGTTGAAAGAATGAGTGATGAGATTCTTGTTAAGATAATTTTTTAGCCCAAGTGGCTAGAAAGAAAGGTAGAGGAAGACCAAGGAAATAGTGGAAGGACCAGATTCAGGAGTGTCTGCTTGAGAAAAAGATTATGAGTATGAAGTATAGAAGGTCTTGTGTACATTGTGTGATGGATGTCAGTAAGCCCGAGTTGTATGTCAAGATTGCTGTAAATGTAGAAGTTTGATACGGCAACAGTAAGTAAAAATTATCTGGTAGTTTGTATTTCTTTGTAGAGCTAATCTCTGAATCTCAGAGAACAGCTTAGTGATATGTAATTGGTAGTTCTGAATGTAATATAAGTCTAAATGGCACAATGATTGACCAGGTGAATGAGTTTGGGTATTTAGGAAGCATGTTTGACAGAGAGAACAAATTGGATGGTGAAATTGGTAGGCGAGTGAATTCTTCATTGAAAGTCATAGCAGATTTGGGAGGTTTTGCACAGGAATGATGGGTTCTCAAGAGAGTCCTGCATAACTATGTATGAAAGTGTAACTGTTCCTACTCTGATGTATGGCAGTGAAACCTGGGTACAACAGAAGAAACATAGGAGCCGTTTGTGTGCTGGGGAAATGTGGGTTTGTGGCAAGACACGTTCTGATCATGTGAAGAATGAAGATGTGTTGCAGTTGTGTAATATGAAGCAAAATGTTATTAGCAAGGTGGAGACTGATATGCTTCGGTGGTTTGGCCATGTTGAAAGAATGAGTGATGAGATGCTTATTAAGAAAATCTTTGTAGCCCAAGTGGTAGGAAGGAAAGGCCAAGGAAGTCATGGGAGGATCAGTTTCAGGAGTGTCAGCATGAGAAAAAGATTATAAGTATGAAGTTTAGAGGGTCTTGTGTACATTGTGTGATGGATGTCAGTGAAGCTCAAATTGCATGCCAAGATCGCTGTAAATGGAAATGTTTGATTCAGTAACAGTTATTAAATACTTAGTTAAACACTTATCTGGTATATTTTCTTTGTTTGTGGAGTTAACCTCAGTACTTCAGAGAACAGCTTAGTTTGAGTGATTGACTGATAGATTGATCGAATCAAATGTGCATATTCTTATTCCTGTGTGGGTTATTAGATTACCCAAACAAGTAATATCTGGTGAAGTGATTCACCAGTCAAAATGGGTAATGGAGGCACTATGTTTAGCAACTTTTTGATTTCCTCACGTCTTCATAGTCAATTCTAAGATTTAGAGTTTTTGTGTTATTTTACACATTTGAGTATTTCTGGTTTCTTTCTTTTCGTTGATGTAGAGTGATTTATGTTCATTTTGGTGACCTTTGTATGATCACTTTTTTCCCCCTAACATATGCCAGCTGTGATTTTGCATTCTATAGGCTAAAAGGTTAATTTCGACCTCCATCTGCTGGTCACATTCTTTATTAAGTGTTAACTATAAAAGACCACATTGTCATAATGCCAGACTGAATTCACAGAAACAATTTCGGAAGTGGATACGGACAATGAATTTTGAATGCTGGGATATACTAGGATTGGCATCCAAGATAGACTTGCTACCTGGCGAGTTACTGGACTTTGGAATTGATGTTGCAGTACTATTGGAGACAAAAAGAAAGGGTTGTGCGGAGGAACGTGTTGGTGATTATTTACATCGTTGGAGCGGAGTTGAGAAGCACCTACATGCTGGAGTTTCGGTGATGATAAAAAGTACTCTCCTAAAAAGGGTAACAAATTGGAATTTTATTAGTGAACGAATTCTAATAGTGGGTAAGACAATATTTTGTAGAGAGATAACGATATGTGCAGCATATGCCCCTATAAATGATGTCACAGAGGAAGAAAAGACAGTTTTGGGAATGACCTCTGAGAAACTTTGGAGGATGTGCCGAGATGGAAAGAAATTTTCTTGATTGGTGATTTGAATGCCAGAGTGGGAAGAAGATTGAATGATAAGGTTGTCGGCCAATATGGAGAGGCCACGCTCAACGATAATGGAACACAATTAATTGAAATCTGTGAACAACTTGAACTCACTATTCAGAACATGTTTTCAAGCATAGGGATATGCACAATATACTTGGCATCAAGATACTAGGAAGCTAAGATCTATCATTGATTTTATTATTTACAAGGCAAGAAACCTTTGTTAAAGTCAGGGATGTGAGAGTGTATCGTGATGCTGAATGTGGTTCTGATCATTACCTAGTTCAGGCTACAATGGAGTGGCCATGGTTACAGGTTCCTGTGTTATCTGAAAGCAATGTTGAAAGATTCCAAAAAGATGAAAATTTGCCATTTAATGTAGATCTCTTACAGGATGATAGCATTAAAGGACTTTATTATAGAAGATTTTATACAGAATTTGATGAAGACTTTGAAGGAACTGCTATGGAGATATATACCTATCTTAAGGAAAGAATTAGTACCATTGCTTATGAAGCACTAGGGAAAAAATATTGTAGTAAAGGTAGGAGAAAAACTTAGATCACAGAGGAACTAATGGATGGGATTACAGACAAGAAAAAAGCTTATTTGGAATGGCTAAATAAAAAGATAATAGAAGTAAAAAGATTAATAAGGAAAAGAAAACGGAGATTAATAGACAAATAAGATGTGCGAAGAATGATGAGTGGGAACAGGCTTGTATAACAGTGAATGCCCAGTTGGGTTTTAAAAGTGCCTCTGAGGCATGGAGAATACTTAAGGGACTCAAAAAACAAGTTCATCACAGATCAAAACTTCAACTGATACAGATGAAAGAGTGGAAAAAATATTTTGAAACCTATTAATTGAAGAATGGGAGGAATTTATGGAGGAGGAATTTACTTAATGGGTCTTCTGGTTTCCAAGGGTCTCAAGAAGAAGTGGCTAGGGCACTGAAAGAAGGTAAGAATGGAAAAGCCCCTGGCCCTGGTGGAATTAACCTTGAATTACTAAAATATGGTGGTGAGAGAGTTGTTACACTCCTCACTAAATTATAGAACAGAATCCTGGAGGGTGATGGAGTACCCCAGAAGATGAAACTTGGTTTTTTGACACCAATTTTCTAGAAAAGAAACAGAAAAGTGTGTGGTAATTACAGTGAAATATGTGTAACAAACCCATTTATAAAAACGTTTGGAAGAATTCTTCGGAGAAAGATTGAAGAACAGTATGAAGGAATTGAGTAGCAAATTGGATTCACGGCTGGTAAATCCTGTATAAATCATATTTTTACAGTGAGACAGATCCTGGAAAATCAAAGAGAGAAATTGAGAGACATGGAATTAATATTCATAGACTTGGAAAAGGCTTACAATAGTGTTCCTCGAAAACTACTTTGGAAGGATTTGAGGATGGCAAATATTGGTGAAGAAATAATAATCAGTGTTATTCAAGAGATATATAGTGACACTAAATGTATTATTAAGTGTGGACAACAACTATCAGAGGTTTTTGTGAGTAGTAAAGGTCTTTTACAGGGATGCTGTATGTCCCCTACATTATTTAAGATCTATATTGAAGTTTGTCTCAGAGAATGGTCAGCGAAGTGCAGAAATTTGGGATTACGTATTCAGAATGATTTTGTGCACCATTTGCTCTTTGCGGATGATCAGGTAATCTTGGCAGAAAATAAGGATGACGTAGCTTATATGTTTCGTAAACTCATCTCTGAATATGACCATTGGGGACTTGACATTAACGAAAATAAAACTGAGCACTTGTTCTATGATCCCAGAGACTTCATTGAAACAACCGATAATATTACATTGAGAACAGTTGAGGAATTTAAATACCTCGGATCCATAATACATCAGGATGGTGCATGTCATCATGACATTGATCGGAGAATTGCGGAGGGCAGGAAAGCTATTTCTGTTTTGAATCCTGTTCTTTGGAGCAGCAATGTTTTTCCAAGAGAAAAAAAGACACATTTTTTCTACGATTGTACAGAGTATCATTTTATATGGTGCAGAGACGTGAACACTGAATAAAAGACAAAGATTATTGGGTACAGAGATTAACTTTTGGAGGCGTTCTACAAAAAAATTCAGATGTGAAAAGGTGCGTAATACAAAAATTCGAGATATTATGAGTGTTAAACTATTGAGATGCGAAGATTACAATGGTTCGGCCATGTAAGGAGAAGCCGCCCAGGTGGCGCAGTGGTCTAAGCCTCTGATCATTCGTCTGTAAGGGGTCCGGGTTCGAATCCCAGTCAGGCATGGATGTTGTGTTTGTCTTACGGCACTGGCTCTCCCTTCCCTGGAACCAGTTACCCTAAATTAGGGACGGGCGACTGCTTATAGCCCATTGAGTTGCTCACGGTGGTCGTTCAACCTCCAATCAAAAAAAAAAAAAAAGTAAGGAGAATGTCATCAGAGAGACATCCAGACATGCTAAGTGCTCCGCTTTGAGCGGAGTTGCTCTGTTTTCGACAGCTATATCCTCGTGCTCCGCTCAAGGCTTAAAAGCTCCAGTCATTAGAAGTTAATTATTTTTATTATTATCCTTAGTATTTCAGTGTTTTTTTAAAGCTTAAATTGAAAATTCTTCCAAGTGTATTAAAGTATGCTTTCTCCCCTTTTTTTCTCTCTTTCTTTAAATGCCGTCTTTTGGTATGTGTGTTTGTAACTAGGGAAGAATGGGATGTTTTGCTCTTCTTGGCGCTTGCCGTGTTATCAAGGCCAATTTGTTTCACTGCATTTGTGAGTGCATTCGAGCTTGTTGTTTATGGCTAATGGCATTGGAAGGCAACAGAAAGCTGAACAGGTCTTGGGAAGGAGAGTTGAATGGGGGAGGGAAGGATTACTCTAAAATGGCTTCGTGCGTGGCAGGAGAAGATATGAATGTGAGTGACATTATAGCGGAGCGTTGGCCCTTGGCTGCGGAAGAACACAGTGCAGGGCGGGAAGTTTCTGCTTTCGGCAGTGGAGTGTTGGAGCTTGGAACGTAGCTGGACATAGTTGTTTGCAGTTTTCACTTTAGTTATTTTGAACAAGGTAAATTTCTTTAATCTTATTGTGAAATATGTCGAAACGACCGCATAGCCAATGCTTTTCAGATGCGTACAAAACAATGGCCCGTTTTAAAGCATTCCAAAAAATCTGAAACGTACGCTTACTGTTCCATTTGTGACATTGATTTCACTATCTTACATGGTGGTTTAAGTGACTGCAAACGCCATATCGCATGCCGCCGACATTTAGACAATGCAAAAGTAAAGGCATCTAATCGAACCCTTACATCTTCGTTTGTTTCCATGTCGGATGATGTCAGTGTAATATGTGCGGAAACATTGTTCACAGCTTTTATTATAGAGCATAATTTGCCCATCTCTGTGGCAGACCATGCCAGCCCTTTGTTTATTAAGATGTTCCCAGATTCGAACATCGCCAAAAAATATGGATGTGCGCGGACAAAAACAACAGCTATTATTAACAGTATGGCTGATAGTACTGCCCATGAAATGACAGAAATTTTGAAAACTTCAAAATTTAGTTTAGCAACCGATGCTAGCAACACTAATTCTGCAGAGAAAATATTTCCTGTTGTTGTTTCATATTTAGATACAACAGTGGGGAAAATTATTCCCAGATTATTAAGCTTACAAAGTTGGATGGTGATGCAACAGGGGAAAATATGTTTAAGTTACTGGATACTGAACTGGGGAAAAAATCAATACCATGGCACAATTGTATTGCATTCTCATCAAATAATGCATCTTCTATGGTAGGAAAATATAAAGGTGTCACAAAGTTTCTTAGGGGAAAAAAATCAAAATATGGTAATTCATGGTTGCATTTAGCTGCCAGAAGGGGAGCTAAGGAGCTGAAAATTGATGTTGAAGATTTTGTGGTTGACATATACTATTTTTTGCATGAAAGCACCAAGCATATTGAAGCATTTAAAATGTGCCAAAAGGTTTGCAATATTGAAAGTCGACAAATTATTAAATATTTGTGTACCAGATGGCTTTCATTGGATCAAGTTATTAATCATTTTCTTGAGCAGTGGTAGTCCTTGGAAAAATATTTTGGAGAGAAAAATATGACTAGGCAAGGTTGTGAGAAATTCTTTTCTATTCAGAAGAGAATTGGGTCTCCTGAGACAAAGTTGTACCTCCTCTTTCTACAGCAAGCTTTGCCACTTTTCTGCAAGACAAATATTCTACTGCAAAATGAATCCCCATTTGTTCATCAACTACATTGTAAACTAATTTCTCTACTTAATGAACTTATGGCATGATTCATTAAACCATCTGCTGTTGTACAGGCTGAGAATGTATTGACCTTACCAATTTCTGATAGGAAACATCAAAAGTCAGATGAGGAACTTGTCATTTGAAGTAAAACTCGGCAGTACCTGAATAACTGCAATTTGTCTAAAAATGAAGTAATTTCTTTCTATCGGTCTGTGAGATTATATTATCAGAAATGCTGTGAGTACATGTTTAAAAAATTTCAGTTGAATGATCAGATTCTGCTGCATGCTGAAGTGGCTGATGTAAGGCTTAGAAGAAGCAGTAAATTTTGTTCTGTTAACTATTTTGTTGACTTCTTTGGTGATTTCTCTGATGAAGAAAAGAATCTGTTAGAAGTTGAGTTTGCGCGTTTCCAAGTAGATAAGTTAAATAGTGACATTGTAAACTGTGAGCAAACTGATCAAGCGTGGTCATTAATTAAACATTTAAAAGATTACAATGGTGTCTTAAAGTACAAAGTCTTGCAATTACTAATGCACAGAATACTCCTGATACTGCACAGCAATGCTGCTTGTGAACGAGTGTTCAGCACTGTTCGCAAAAATCAGAACGATTTTCGTTCTAATTTGTACGTGCACACGTTGCAATCCCTACTTGTGGAAAAATCAAGAATGACTGCACATAATCTGAGTTGCCACCAGCATAACTTTACGACTGAAGTGTTGATGAAAGCTAAAAAAGCAACAACTTTGGTTCTAAAAAAGGACCAGTAAACAATAATATATATATATTTGCATTTTAATATTTGCAAATGAATTCATTGTATTTACATTTTATGACAGCTTCAATTGTAGTGAATTATGAACATTAATGTAACAGAACTTGACCTTGAATGCGAAAAAACAGTTTAAATATATGTTGTATAAATAAATATATATATATATATACACACACAATGGGAGATGGGTGGATGAAATTCGAAAGTATGCGGGGGTGACATGGAAAAGACTGGCACAAGACAGACCGTTGTGGAGGAAACTTGGGGAGACCTTCGTCCAGCAGTGGATTAATAATGGTTGACAATGATGACGAGAGAGAGAGAGAGTGTGTGTTAACATTTTGCTAACGAACTACTGTGCTAACGTACAAGATTTTTGTTGCCCTGGCTGAATGAAAAGAACAAGCAGAACTTTTATATATTTCAAAGGAGCAGAGGTGCTTGTAAACTTCAAAGCAATGTTTATCATGTAAGTATAATGATTGAGTAATTTATTTTGTCTTTTCTTATATAATGTGCATTGATTTTGTAAAAACACATGGTCGTTCGTTCACATGAAAAAATACCCCGCCAAGTGTGCGACTCTGCTCCTGACAGCCCCTTTTGATAGTTGGCAACTCTGGACTTCCTAAAATTCTGATAGAGTGGATGGCTCCAGGAAAGAGGAAGACCAAGGAGAAAGTGGGCGGAGGAGATGAAATCAAGTTTAAAAAATAATGGACTGGATGAAGTGATGGCCTTGGATAGAGAGAAGTGGAGAAAGTCTTTAGCTGAACTATATGGTCGAGAAAATCCGCTTAGTAGTGGAAATTCATGATGATGATTTAAATATAAGTGTTGCTTCTTCTGATCGAACTTACTATGCTGTAATAATTTTATTCAATCTATACTGATGTGTCACAGTTCACTTTTCTTTTTTTTTTGTTCTTTCTCTTAATCTCACTTTTGCGACGTATTTTATCATAATTCCACTGGATGTAGGTATCACCATGGTGCTTGTTTACAGACAAATTTAATTACTAAAATAATAATGAAAAAATTATTTAAAATTTTTATGTATCTGTTTCTAATTTTTCTTTATTGAAATATGATTTGTTATTATTCAATTAAAAACAAAAGAGAGAGAAAAAGAAAAGAAAAAGTGTCATGCTGTACATTCGGCTAATTTTCCTCCAAGGTAAAGATGTATTACAGTGTCATAATATCATATATTAGTGATTATTATTTTTGTGTCATTATAGAATTAAAAGACTTACCAAAGTATGAATATTGTTAAAACAGATCATCTGTATCTATTTATATATCTGTGTAGATTGATATGTATAGATGTAAAGAAAATATTTTGTCTCAAATGCTTTTCTGCTTCAGGTTCTCGCCAAATTACTGGAACAAAAACTCAGGTTTTTGCAATTGGAGAAAAATTGTCCCAGGATACTCCTAGTACAATTGACCTTATGGATTGTGATTTAACACAGAATGATATTGAAGATTTGTTCTCGAGCATTAAAGAATAGTTTTTTGTATGCCAGGAATTTCATTTTGTATAAAGCTTATTAAATATTTATTGCTATATATATTTTGTATTGGTAAATGATTGGTTGTGGTGGTGTGTACACTGCTCCTGTCTGTGAATTTGACTTTTAACATTATCAGACTGCTTTTCACCCTCTGACCTTATAAATGTGAGAACTGCCGTAGTGGACATATGGCTAGAGTTGCTGGTTTTCAGCTAATTTTACAATTTGGGCTCAAGTCACATATATGGCATGGGTGGTGTGTTTGTCATACAGCACTGGCTTGTTGTATCTCTTCCATTGAACCAGCGCCCTAAATTAGGGATGGCCAACTCTTTTTAGTGTCATTAAACCCCAAAGCAAGATATAAATAAATGAGAAAATGCAACTAACTGATAGCAAAATATGCAAACTTAATATCGTTATGATGCGTACTGATAAATTGAATGTGTAGGTCATGATTTGTTAAGTAAGTTCACACAAGATGTTTTTAACAAGAAATATGAAATGAAAGTTTTGTTTAAAATTCTTTGCACACATTTGTAAGCTTCTCTAATTTAAATTAACAGAAAAAGTGGTAATCTAAATTGCACAATGAATTTTTAAGTTAAATTTGACAACATAGGTTTTTGCCATTAACAAAAATGTATCAGTTAAATTTTTGTGGGGGAAAAATGTTATGTAAATTGTGTAACATATTACTGCAAGTGGTTTCAAAATTGAATTACTAAATTTTGATTGAATACTAAATGTCATTGTAGTGCATTTATAAACAGAAGGTATTAGAGACAAAAATAATAAAAAACTTTCAGCTATCACTGACTTAAAAAGTTAGCCTGCTGACAACTACAAAAAATTATTTAAAACAGTGGGAAGATGATGATTCACAGTGCAGTGGATGCTTTAGAAACTGAATACATGCTCTAGAAACATGCATGGAAATACAGGGTGTCCATTAAATCTTTCCCACATTACAAAAATTAATATAAAAAATGTATTACAGGTACAAGAAAAGGATTGCACAATAATTATGGTGCACAAGTAAAGCTTTTCTTCCAGTGTCAGTATAACTCCACATGGGCGCTATTTGTGGCCCAAAGAACTTCTAAGTGATATTCAATTTCATGCATGTTTTGTTTAACATCTCAGCAGAGACAGAACCAATTATGTCTGTTATTCTTCTCTTCAACGTTTCAACCTCTTTAACACTGCTAGAGTAAATTTGGTCTTTCACATAACCCCACAGGAAAAAAGTCTAGAGGGGTTATGTCATGAGACCATCGCCGCCAATCCATCTGTTCGGAAATGTGGCTTTCGGGAACTCCTGAACCATTATTGACCGATGTGGTGTGTCACCGTCTTATTGGGAAATAACCGAAGGTTGGAGTGCATGCAACTGAGGTGCTACAAAAAGTTCCAGCATGTCCAGGTACATGTTACATGTTCCGTAGGCTCTGTAAAAAAGAAGGATCCGATGATTCTGTTGTGCATCAGGCCGCACCATACATTCACTTTCAAGCTAACCCTCCATTGTTTGATGACATAATGGGGATTTTCTGATCCCAGATTCGCACATTGTGCCTATTTACTGTACCAGAGATACGAAATTTGGTTTCATCTGAGAAACAGGCACACAGATAATCACTATCATGAGCTGAGCTATGCGCTGCAAAATCTCCCTCGCAAATGCAGAGCGGCGAGGCCAGTCATCAGGCTGAAGAGCTTGAATGAACGATCTGTACCTTATAAGCATACAGATGAAGATGTTTGTGTAAAATTTTGTGAACTGTGGCACAAGGAATCCCAGTTTCCAGTGAAGCATGATGAATGGATTTCCTGGGGCTTCACAGAAATGTCTCCTGAACAGCTGCAGCTGTCTCTTGTGTAACCGGTGAATGGCCTGCTCGGGGAGATCGCCAACACTATGTGTCCCTTTAAACTTTTCATACCAAGCTTTTATGCTTTTTTAGCCCGGTGGTGATCGTCTGTACTCTTTTCTGAAATGATGTTGGACAATAACCGCCGATTTGGTCTCATGGAACCACAACATGCACACCGCTTTTTTTTTTTTTTTTTTTTTTTTGCATGGAAGCCATTTTCAATTAAATGCTCCTACTTTCCTAAAGAACTGAAAAAAACTTTAGGAATGCTGCTATATTATGTTGCCAACAATTTTATTTAAAGTTACATAGATTTTTTTATATTAATTTTTGTAATGTGGGAAAGTCTTCTGGATACCCTGTACATAAAAGATATGCAATATAAAAGGTATCTTACTTTTATATTCTTATTAATCCTTCAGTAAATTAAGTGCATTAAGAGTGCAAGATTTACTCGTATGATCACAAAGATGCATTTAGAAATTTGTCTGGCAGTATCCTACTGTTGCATTGTGGTGTATGACTAGGAGTGAAAGCAAGTGATATGTAAAAATTGTTACCGTCATGTTAAGGAGCCTTTACATTTAGAATTAGAACCAATCTTAGCTTTGAAGATTGATCTTACCACACTAAGGTAAGGAAGTCCTTTTTAATTGTATAGTCACCAGATATGAACAACCATAACAGGTGAATTCCCTAAAAAGCTTTTGTCGTAAAGATGCCATGTCTCAGAAATTAAGGAAGAAATGTTCCTCTGAAATACATGAGAAATTCACTAGATTATTCAAGCAATCAGAATTGTCTACTTAACTGCCTGTAGTTTATTGGTCTCCATGTAACATCTCAGAAAACTTGAAAATTGCATTGCCCTAGAGCTGGAATTGAACCCAAATATCCTGATTTCCAATCGAGCATGCTATTCATTACACCACCCAGAACAAAGAAGTTTCCAAAGCAGTTAAGGTTAAGCATTTATAGCACTTAGGAATCTGAACCTCAGATTTTTGCTAGTTGAAGCTATCCTTCCTCATCATAGTGTCAACGACCCTTTCACATCCAGGCATGAACATAGGTCTTAATTTACCAGTATTTCAGATGTAGAAATTAAAAAAGAAACATTCCTCTGAAAAGAATATTTCTTCCTTAATTTCTATATCTGAAATACTGGTGAATTAAGACCTATGTCTGTGCCTCGATGTGAAAGGGTCGTTGATGCTTCGATGGGGCAATATTACTTCAAATAGCGAAAATCTGAGGTTCATGTTTCTAAGCTGTAAATGCTTAGCCTTAGTTACTTGGAACTTCATTGTCCTGGGAGGTGTAATAGATAGCATGCTCGAATGAAATCAGGAGATTCGGGTTTGATTCCGGCTCCAGGGCAATGTAATTTTCAAGTTTTCTGAGATGTTACATAGGGACCAGTAAACTACAGGCAGTTCAGTATAAAACTCTGATTGCTTGAATAATATAATGCCATGTCTGTTCACCAGAGTTCAGTAGGGATCTAAAAATGATGAAAATAATAATGGAGGAAAGAGAACTCAGTTTTATGACAGAGGGCCTCAGCTTTCTGGGGAATAGATGCAAAAATTCTGCATTGATTTTATGCTGACCCACAGCTGTTAGGAAAAAAACAGAGATTTGAAGGATGGTAAGCAAAAAATTCCTGAGTTCCTGAAGACAAAGAACTGCCTATTTGTTACAAAGCAGTGAATCTTGCATGCCCGTGAAAACATAACTGAGATGTGTGGGTTACGCCTTTCCATGAAGTAGCTGCTTACCCTTACCACAGACAAAAGGTTTCCTCCTCAATGTGCCTTCTGAATAAGAGAGTAAAAACATCGTAAAACACACCTGTGAAAAAGAAAATCCTCTTTATGTTGACATGCCAAAATCTGGCATTTTCTGTGAAGGATCATAACTCCAATCATGCAAACTAAGTAGATTGTTTTTTTCTTTTTGTTATGCTGAAGCTGTCTGGTGTAGGCCAACAGGACACTACTATTCTATGCTGCAGTTATTGAAACCATCCTGATGATATCCTATTTAGAGCACTTGATTGGGCTGATAAGAGCCTCACTTCACTTTGGCATTAAGAAATCATGCACACTCATTCAGGTAATTAAAAGGGCCAAAGTTGGCTACTTACCCTGTCAAAAGTGATGTACATAGTACTGTTGGATTGAATAATTTTACCTGTTGCACTGCCTGTCTGAGTGCTTCTTGCTCATAATTTTGTGTGCTCCTAATTGCTCAGTTGTTGTACCTACAGATTCAGCAATCAAATCTGCAACAGAAACTCCAAGAGCCTCGATATGTTTTAATCTAAAAATAATACTGCTTTCGCATATGACTAAATTATCAGCCCACTATACTGTATAAAAACGCCAAATTATTTGCAGAAAAAATTAATTCAGCTGCTGTTATAGGACTTTGAAATGACTATCTGTCACAGTTGTCTTTTCAGATGTACTGAAAATATTATAAGCTGTTACATAGCTGCTAATTTGCTTCCCTGGGAGTTGGGTAAGTGGTAAGTAGTATGAGACACAACATAGAGATTTGGCTTCTCAAAATGCTGTGCATGGATTTGAATTCTGAGTAAGATGAGTGGTGTAGCAGAGTACTCAGCTTGTGCTTAGGAGAAGGTTGTGCTATAGGCAGAGAGACTATTGCCAAAAACTAAATGCCTATCCTTTTCTGAAAAAAGTAATTGGGCATTTTTTTTTATTTACATTGCACAAAGAAGGAAATATTTTAAAACTTTGTTCTTAGCACCAAGTAAAGGTTGTGTTTCCTTGGTATTGCTATGGATGAAGAACAGAAAGAGCAATGATTGTTGCAACTTGAGATGGAGTAAGGCTTTGTGTTTTTAAATGAAATGTACTGAAGTTTTAATTATGTTGGAAAATGCAAGTGCTAAGAGCATTTATATGTTTATGACACTGACAAAATTCAAGTAATAGAATGGCAACCATATAAGCAGAACAGTGGATATCATGGCAGTTGTACTTTCTCTTTCAATAGCAACAACACTTTCTGATTTTACGACGTAATTTGATTAAAAATAGATATACACTGCAGTAGCAAATTATTACGAACACTTACCTAATAACATGATAGGCCACCCTTAGCATTCAAAACAGTCTTGATTTGATGTAGTATATATTCAAAGAGGTTTTGATATCGTTTTATAGGTATATTCAGCCAAGAAGATATGTGATGGTGTCTGTGAATTGCTGAATCTTCTCTGGAGGTGGATCTCTATTGTGAATGGCTCTCTCAATCTCATCCCACAGATGTTTAATAGGGTAAAGTTCAGGGAACTGTGGGGGCCACTTTAGCTCTTTGAAGTCATTGTTGTGCCCCTGGTGGAACCACAGTGTAACAATCTGAGCCTTGGGACATTGTGCATCTGCTGGAAGTAGCCATCTCCATCAGGAAATACCATATACATGTATGAGTGTGCCTGGTACGTGGTAATGTTAAGATGCCTCATAGTATCCAAATGGTGTTCCAGAGGTATTGCTTAATTCATTCCCATTGTCAAAACACCCCAGACCATTACACTGCCTTCACCAGTCAGTGCATTTTTGATTTAATCCTAGGCAGCTAAGATCCATGGGTTCATTCCTCTGCTGACACCATATTTTGGCCCTTTCATCGGCGTGTACTAACTGAAAACGTGATTCATCGGACCAGGCGACTTCTTTCATTCATCAAGGGACCAGTTTTGGCACTCTTGGATCCACTGCTGATGAATTTGTCGGGTCTTAGCAGAGACGAGAGGTTCACGAAAGGGACGTGTGCTGTTATTGCCTATTCATACCAACGTGCAGTGGACTACATTGCTGAAGTTCTCTTCTCAATACCGCTGTGCTGTAAGACAAACAGAACATCCATGCCTCGCGGGAATTCGAACTCGAACCCATCCTGGAGGAATGGTTGTATGCCAGCTCTTAGACCACTGCGCCACCGAAGCAACCCTGGGAGTGTTCTTTCGTTCAAAAAAAAGGAGAAAAACTAGGCATATTTGGATCAATAAGTTACGAATAGAGTTTTCCGTTCGTTCCCTAAGGTATGAAATGTATCTATTGCATACAATATTTCTTTTAATGTTACACATCCATTTTATTTTTAAGTAGATCGCCCGGCGTGTGACGGGAAAAATATTTTTTTCGTTAAACCCCAGTTTGGTTTCATAATACTTTTTTGTCTCGACTTGTTTTGATTTTATAATATTTTGTTTCTGCAAAAAAGAAAAAAATCCATTTTTATGCTTCCGATGTTTTGCTAATATCTAACAAAAAAATAAAATAAACGCGAAAATAAAATTTGCTTTACCGTGTGGGAGAAATGTTTTATTAAAGTCTTCATCATGACTGCTGGTAATATCCTGCATCTTCTTAAGGCTGTTTTTGAATAAGTGTAAGAGAAATTCTATCCTATATCTGCAATGTAAATTCTTTTGTAAACATTTTCTGGAAGGCTATTACTTTGTAGTCTTTGCAATTTTGAGCACAAATAAAAACGGCCCATAGCTAATATATGTCACAGTTATTATTCCACAAAATATGTTAGATTTTTTTTTAATTCAATTTATCTGACTCGAAAGTATTCCAATTTGGCGCTAGATAGTGCGAGAGAACATGATCATATGTAGAGGATTTTAGGAAGCGAGTGTCTGACCCCAGGTCTTAAACAACCCTTAGGAATAGGAAACTAGGAGATTTGGGCTAGAGCGCCCGATAGGAAAGTGACACGGAAGCGAAGTAGAAAGGGGGAAGAAGACGCCCTTATTTATTACCAGGGGCCAGCACCCGGGGTCCGACGACTTAACGTGCCCATCCGACGCACTGCGGGTATTTAGTGGATCGAGCATTCGTACACGCTGGGATCGAACCTGAGGCCCTTTCCGTGGCAGACACGAACGTTGCCCACTAGGCCACCCGCAGCAACGCGAGAGAACCCTTGAATTTGAGCTATACAAACTCTGCCTACTTATTGAGCTCCACTCCCAAACAACGTCATTGGTTAAAACATAACAGCGCACACTTTGTCTTTTCACTGTGGAGCCAACGAGAGACCGCTTCCATTCTGAATATGGTGAGATCTGCAGTGATTCGTTGATGTTAACTTCTGGGACAGTCCTTCAAGACGTAAAAGCCGCGCCTAAGGAGTAATTTTTTGCACCATCTATCGCAGAAGATAAACCCTAACACTCATTCAAAGACATTCTTAAATTAAGCATCGAACACAAAGCTGTCTTGGTATATTTTTACACTCTTGATTTGTTCGCTTAAGAAATTCATTTCTCGTTCTTCACCCTGCAGTTCTACTAATTCGGGGTTGTTGTTTTTTTATTATTGGGTCTTATTTTTTTTTTAATTGGAGGTCGACCACCGTGAGCAACTCAGTGGGCTACAGTCGCCCGTCCCTAATTTTGGGCCACGGATGGCCTAATGATCAACGTTCGTGACGTTCTTTTTTTGTTTTGTTTTTTTGATTGGAGGCTTTTTTTTTAATTAGAAGTTTAATGACCACCGTGAGCAACTCAGTAGGTTGTAAACAGTCACCCGTCTCTAATTTTGGGCCGCGGATGACCTAGTGGTCAACGTTTGTGACTGCTACGGAGAGGTCTCAGGTTCGGTTCCAGCAGGTACGAACGCTCGAGCCACTAAATATCCGCCGTGCGTCGTATGGGCGCGTTAAGCCGTCGGACCACGGTACTGACTCCTGGTAATAAATAAGGGCTTGTTCCTCCCCATTCTTCCTCGCTTCTGTGTCACTCTCCTGTCGTTCACTCTAGCCCAAATCTCTTATCTTCCTATTTATAAGGGTTGTTTAAGACCTGGGGCAGGGAAGGGAGAGAGCCAGTGCCGTAAAACAAACACAACATTCATGCTTCTCAGGGATTCGAACCCAGACCCCTTCGGGCGAATGATCAGAAGCCATCGCTTAGACTACTGTGCCACTGGGGCGGCAAAGCCGCTATTGTAGGGAAAAACTAATGTGTTTGTGCGAGTATTTCAGTTTTAAATCTTGAATATTCAAGTGAAAGTGACGCGAAATGTTCCTGTCTTGTAGGGGTTTTTTTTCTCCATTTTGTGTACAGGGCAGGCCGGCATATAGGCATTCTGTGTATTATTAGAACAATGGAGCGATTTCAGCCAATCATGATGACGATATTCGGTGGGTGGGGTTTCACAAGCTGCTAGTGCTGGGAAAACTTATCTCGGGGGATATCCATCGTACTGTTTGGTGTCAATTGTTCCTAGGATTTTCCTCATGTTTCAAGTAAGAGTTAGCGAAAATTTTCCGGAGAGATTTTACTATGCAATTTAATGCATCAGTGAAGACCTAGTAGGAAGAGTGGATTTGAAATCAATGGATGATATAGCATGGCGATGAATAAAAACATTAACAACATGGTTATAGAAGAGGCAGAAAATATTTACGAGGGGACCTTTATTAATACCACACTTACACACCACAAAAACATACGGGATCTTACTTCGAACAACACTCGCCGATGATTGCTCACAGACTTTTTATAATTTTTTACATCAGTGCTTTTTGCCGCCCCGGTGGCGCAGTGGTCTAAGGCGATGGCCTCTGATCATTCGTCCGAAAGGGGTCCGGGTTTGAATCCCGGTGAGTCATGGATGTTGTGTTTGTCTTACGGCACTGGCTCTCTCCCTTCCCTGGAACCAGTGACTCTAAATTAGGGTGACTGCTTATAGCCCATTGAGTTGCTCACGGTGGTCGTTAAACCTCCAATCAAAAAAAAAAAAAAAAAAAAAAAAAAAAACATCAGTGCTTGCATTGTGGCGATGCTGAGAGAAGACGCAGTCACATATGCCACAATACAATATATAAATAGTTAGGTAGAAGAATCTGTCAAGGCTTATTTGGGTAAATGGGTCTCCAACACCAATTTCAGTTAGGCATGTTAAATTATTTAAAACCCAAATTATTGTACATATTCATCACCGAAACTCGTAAATAAAAACTTTGCGAATTATCTCGATTGGCTTGTAGAATGTTGGTAATTTTTATTGACAAAATAGAACTATGATGACGAGAACATATTAGCAAAAGTAAGATGCTTCACCTTAGGTATGTGTGCCGAATTAAAATCAAGCTGCACACCAAAAATTTTTCATTTTGCCAAAATTTTTCGAGGAACTCATGACAGGTGCAGTCGAAATTTGACTGTGCCAGTGGTGCAGTGTCTTAGTGGTGATCACTGATGATGATTTGTACAAGGTGTCACGGGTTTGAGTCCCGAATGTGGCATGGGTAATGTGTTTGCCTTACAGCACTTGCTCTCTCCCTTATCTAGAACGAATGTCTTTAAATTAGAGACCGGTGACTGTTTATAGTCCTCTGAGTTGCTCGCGGTGGTCGTTAACCTCGGAAAGAAGAAAAACAAAAATAGGCAAAATTTGTTTTCAAAAGAAGCATGTAGTACAATTAGTACAACAAAAACTACTTTTAAGAACATTTTTCATTAGAAATCTAACAAGCTAATGAGGAATTGTAAATTCGAAGACACTTGAGGACAAACGTCAAAATTTGAGGACAATTTGCGTCCCCAAAGGCATCAGGCGTTTTTGGGGACAGTAAACTAAATTCGAGGACTGTCCTCAAGAATTGGAGACTTCTGGTCAGTTTAGATTAGGTTGAAAAATCATCACAGTATCCGTCGCCTGGGTCCAGAGTATTGTTTCCCGTGACGATGACTATGCATTATAGACGAACTCTTAGGTAATACCCCAATATTACTTTATCTTACATATATTATGATGTTGCCTTTTCACCTGTGAACAAACACACGCCTTGAAAGATTACTTTTCCAAGGAAATTGCTTAGAGCACACATCACATTAATGAGGCTTTTCACCTGTGTGAAGGAGGATGGGCTATGAAAGAAGACTTTTCCAAGAAAATTGTTTGGAGCATATATCATATTGGTGACGCTTCCCCCCCCCGTGTGAATGAGTAAATGCTTTGAAGAACACTTTTTCGAGCAAATCATTTGGAGCATACACCATATTGATGAGGTCCCCCCCGTCTGAATGAGTAAATGCTCCGAAAGATCACCTTTTCCAGCAAATTATATGGAGCATACATCACATTGGTGAGGTTTTTCCCCCGTCTGAATGAATATATGCTTCGAAAGATCACTTTTTTGAGCTAATTATTTGGAGCATACATCACATTGGTGAGGTCCCCCCCCCGTGTGAATGAGTAAATGCTCGAATGTTCACTTTTTCGAATAAATCGTTTAGAGCATACATCGCATTGGTGAGGCTTTCCCCCCATCTAAATGAGTTAATGTTTCAAATGATAACTTTTTTGAGCACATCGTTTGGAGCCTAAATCACATTGGTGAGGCTTTTTCCCCGTGTGAATTAGTAAATGCTTCGAAAGATCACGTTTTCGAGTAAATTGCTGGGAACATACACCACGTTGGTAAGGCTTTTTACCTGTGTGCATAAGCATATGCTCCGAAAGATGACTTTTCTGAGTTTCTATTAGAATATTTTTTCCTCTGTTAGCACAACAAAATGTCATACTGTTCAGTGCCATTCTGTCAATCAAAATGGGAAATTAAAATGGTCATATCTAAACACACCGTCAGCGTCGTCTGCTAAGAAAGCTTAAAATTTGTAACGTCATACTTTCACCCTCACACCTTATTCCTACCTCCATGATTGAGTCACCTTTCTGCATTGAATTCGCCTTCTATTTTGAATTAATTTTTCCTTTCGAATAAGTTGTTTTTTGCTAACGGAATTGGCAACACATGGTCTTTGTTTACATACAAAAAAAAACTGTCTTATAGTAGTGGCATACCATGAGATATATCTAAAGACCTTGGAGTAGTGGAAACACTCGCGGATGGATAGGATATATAATATTTCCAGGGACTCTGAGATAATATATATTTGTTGAGTTATTAAATGTTTTGACTACTTTTACGTGGAGTGTTATAAATAATGAAGAAGTATATATATAATTACGCATTAATGTAATCTGATTCCGTGTTCAACATTAAATGCTATAGCAGGAGAAAGTAAGTATTTAATTTGAGGTGTAACTCGCGAAACTGAGCATTTAATAGTTTGTAGGCTTACTTTGACATTTTTTTCAGGGAGAAGTAGGGAAACTCATTTTTTCCTTTGGAAAGGGCATACCAATTAGAAAGGTAATGTATATATGGAAGTTTCTGAGTGCACCAGTGCGAAAGGGTAATTCCTGCATTGATATTTATGGTAGTAATTTTATCGCGAGGGGGGGGGGAGTTCGCTGAGAATTTACACTAGCATTTCCAAAAAAACATCTACTGACCGCTGCAGCAATCGTAAGTATGAGTGGTGATAAGGAGTTTCATCTCAAATTATAGCATACTTAAACGGAGATGAGGGTTCGATTCCTGCGATGTAATTTTTTTTTTTTTTTGGATGTGATAATGGTTCGTATTGGACAGTAAAAACTGGCGATTCAAGCATAGCCTATCTGATTGTTAAATTACATTTCGTCCGATTTATTTAAAATCATTTAGCCTAAGGGGAAAAATAACTGTAGCATTCATTATATAAAAAATACACGTGTCGAATTCCAACCAAATCAGCTGTTAATTTTTTAAATAATGCTTAGAAATATTAAATTTCAAAATTTTGTTTTCATCAGTCGAGCAGTTTTAGTTTGGAGTCATTTGGTTCTTAAAAAATATCCCCCCAAAGCAGAAAAACTTCCAAAGAATACCTCATGATTTGGTGCCATTAAGAGCAGAAAAAGAGGAGGTGCTCTCGCGATATTAATATATATATATAATATTTTTGGGAGGGTAGATTCAGCCATAACTCACCACGCTGGCCAAGCGGGTTGGTGAGTGTGGGATAGCATTTCCTCTAAATGGTCATTCTGGGTGTTTCCAAGGGACAGAGAACGACCCAGAAGAATACCACATGGGAGATGGGTGGATAAAATTCGAATGCCTGAGTGAAATGGAGGAGACTGGCTCACGACAGATCATTGTAGAAGAAACTTGGAGACCTTCATCCAGCAGTGGATTGATAATGATTGGTAATTATTATATATATATATATATATATATATATACTGAAGAGCAAAACTGAAGACTAAGGAAAAACTTCAGAATTTAAAACGAAAGTAAATAAAGCCTACGATAATCTCAATGTAAGGAGGCTGTTCTACAATAATGCAATTTTTTTTCCCATCCACAGGCACCAGTCTATTGTTAGTTTTAAATATGTTAAGACCTTAGGGTCAATAGTTAAAAACTACAAACTTAACTCTTCGAGCTACATTCCTGTAATTACTACATGTTCTTGTGATGAACATAGAGAAACAGTTCACTATGATAAGAATTACAACCATATTATCACCGGAAACTTGAGTTTTGTTGAAAATGAAAAGCTTAGGAATTTATTAGAGTATGGCTCTAAATTCAGACCTTCCTTCACAATTTCCAAAGAAAGGATTCTTGAGAGCTTCACTCAAGATGTTAATAGGTACATCGTAAAAACCAGTTTAACGTACAATCAGCCTATTGAGGCCTTCGCAGAATGGAAATATAATCTAATCAATAGCTTCACCGGTGAGTTGGCAGGTCTGGACTTTTGTTTCGACAGAAATCTCTTTTCTCTGGAGAAGCTAAAAGGTCACTCTCCAAACTACAAGACCAATTTATTTTTACCACTACGGATAAAGCTAGCAATAATTTTGCAATTATCTGTAAGAAGTTCTATTTTGAATTGTTAACTATGGAACTCAATAATAGAGTAACATACGAGCCCGTAAGTTATTCTACCAAGCAGTTAGAAAATCGGTTTAAGGCATTCTTCAAGAAACTTAAAATTCCACAAACTAGAAGATATGAGCCTGAATTTCCATTTCTTTTTGCAACGGTTAAGTTTCATAAGGATCCTGTGAAGTTCAGGTTCATAGCTAGTGGAGTAAGGAGTCATAAAAAGAAAACAGATCTTGCTTTTGAAGATGTCTTAAAGAAAGTTTTGAAACACATTAGAAACTGTACTAACTTGATGTACAGAGATTTTTGGATAATTAACAATAATGCAGAAGTAATTTCTACTATACTCAAAGTTTGTCCCCTAGATATTAATAGTTATGATTTTGAAAACCTATATACTAATCTGCCTCTATCAGATATAATCACTACCTTTAAAGAGCTGTATGCAGAATTTAAACTTAACCAATTTGTTAATGTAGGAACTTGGAACTCTTATCTCAATTGCTGCATAAAAAATAACCATATCCTATATAATAATACTCTCTATAAGCAAGTGAACGGTATTCCCATGGGAACATCAACATCCACGAATATCGCTAATCTATTCCTGTTCTTTAAGGAATATAAATTCATTAAAAATCACCCCACCTGCTCAGATAACTACCTTTACACTTTTAGATATATTGATGATCTGCTGTGTATCAATAATTCAGAAGTTATAGAGAGTGATTTTGATAATATCTATCCTAGCTCTCTTAACTCATGTAAAACCAACCACTGTAATCAGGAACTTGAGTTCCTAGACTTAAGCATTAAGCTCAACAGAGGTAACCCGTCTATTAGCCTCTTTGATAAAAGAGTTAATTTTCCTTTCAAAGTAATTAAATATCTACACTGGAATAATAACATATCAACCAAAGTAATTGAGAATGTACTAATTTCTCAGGTCCTAAGAATTTCAAGAATTTGCAGCAACAATTTGGACTTCAATTACCACATTAATATACTATTAGATAGTTTTCTAGAGAACGAAATTCCTTCTTCTTTCATCAAAAGAACTTTAAGAAAAATTATTCTGAATAATAGAGTAAGGTTGGCAGATCTGCTTTAATTTTCTACACAGTTAATAATATGATTCTGACCAATCAAAGCCGTAAGGAAGTTGGCTAGAGGATGCCTATTAACTACATAAAGGAACCTTAGTGCTATGGATATGAAGGTCCTATTAAAACAAAAAATTAAATAATATAAACAAAATAAAAAAAAAGCTTAAAAAATCTGTTTATAAAAGAAAATAAAAACAAATAAAAAGAAAACTAGTTATTCATCACTAGGATAGCTATACTAAAAATAGTAAAACCAACATTAAAGTTAATAAGATTCTGATTAATCTATAGAAGCTCACTAAGGTGATTTAATACATGCAAAGATTATTAAATACACTACTTGTGTATTTTATAATATTTCTCATGTATTCTGAAGAGTTAATTCTGCTCTTTCTGATCATACAGATCCACAGTCTTAAGTTTATATATTTTTTTCTCTGGTTAAAATCTCCGCGAGTTGGTTTCTTTCTGTATGAGGAGGCCATCAGCCCCACCCACACTGCCCCCCAGCGACTAGGGAGTGGCGGAAGAGGTCAGACATGTTTTAATCTTGTTAGGAGAAAGTTTCGTCGCACAAGAGGTAAGCTCTCTTCCTTGTATTTGGGTTTTGGTCTTATAAGTTCAATGTTTGTACTTCATGTACTTTTTCTCTGTTGTTTTTTTGCTTTTCAGCTTTTAGGCACTGGCTTGTCTGTTAACATTTTTGTGGGTTTTAACTCTTTCTTTTCTTTGTAACTTTGCGCGTCTTTTGGGGAACCTAGGAACAGCAGATGGCTAAGCTTGTTCCTTTTCTTTGCGCTGTATTTTCAATGTAGTTAAGTACTTAATAACTAATTAATTATGCACTTAAAGCACTGCTGAAATACTTTGTACATATTGCAACTAACTGTTTAAGGCATATAACTTTCACAAAGTTTTCTTTAGTTAATTATTGTCTTTAACTTATTCTCGTTTTCGTGCTGTCATAAGTTGTAGAGTAGGGGTTTTAGACTCAAGTTTTCTTTCAAAAATCTGTTTTTTAAAAATTAATATTTCCTTTTTTAATTGCAATGAAAACATTTAGATTTCTTTTGCATTGTTTTTCAGGTTTAAATTCTCTCTCAAACGAACTTGGCATTTCGTTATAGCTGAAAATTATTTCTAATTATTATGTCACTCTCACAGCTTGAGTTCTCTTTAATCTTCTTCTCTCTGTTTAATAGTAACAGATGAAGAGCATGGGTCGGGCCTGGAAGGTTCATGGATGCAAGCGAAATTGTTAACTAGTGCTAGGTCATACAACTCTGCGGAGGACATGACATATATATATATATTTTTAAAACAATTTTAGGTGGGAATGTTACTTGCATCTATGGCCTTGCAGAAACCCATTTCCAACTAGGTCTTTGTGGAAGTGAGAAAATGCAGAGTTTTTGCTGGTCCTTGATAAAGCCAAGGCTCAGTATTCTCGACACCTTCTACATTCAGTTGTTTTATTTTATTTTTTTATCTTTTCTCCTTTTACTCACACAGGTAGATACATAACCTTTTCTATGTTGTACTTGGTGTGAGTCAAAATTATATATGTATTTTTTTTGCTTAGGTTTCTTCTTAATAGAATATATATATCATCATCATCATCATTGTCAACCATTATCAATCCACTGCTGGACGAAGGTCTCCCCAAGTTTCCTCCACAACGGTCTGTCTTGTGCCAGTCTCCTCCATGTCACTCATATATATATATATATTGAGCCCCTTTAGTGGGAACAGGATGCACCGCCTTCTCGTGGTGCATCCTGTTCTCACTAAAGGGGCTCTGACGACCGCCAATAGCAGTATAACTATACCATCGGGATTAGAGGAAATACTATCCCACAGTCACCAATCCGCTTGGCGAGCATGGTGAGTTATTACCAAACCCCTCCAAAATGACTCCACAACTTAAATCTTGGCCCTCAGTCTCCGGCAGCTGGAATGTACCTGGCCAAGGCAGCGGCCAGTGCAACATGAAGGCATAGGGTGCTAAGAATCCCCGGAGGACCAGACTAAGCTGCCATCTGATGGTGACCTTGGCTACGTATAATGGACGCTCCCTATCTTCTGATTCAAGGCTTCTTGAATTGGAAGAGGAAATACAAAGGATCAAGTGGGACATGGTCAATCTAAGTAAGGTAAGGAGAAAAGGAGAAGATCTCATTGAACTGAAAAGTGGACATCTCTTCTACTATCATGGGACAGATACTGGCAGAACTAGTGGTGTTGGATTTATAATAAACAAGAAACTGAAGGATAAAGTTGTAGAAGTTGAAAGTTCCTCTGACAGAGCTGCACGACTCGTTATCCAACTCTCGAGAAGATGCCAGGCTCAGATTATTCAAACTTATGCACCCACCACAAGTCATCCTGAGGAAAAAATTGAAGAATTTTATGAGGAAATTCGTCATCTAAATAATAAAGGTAAGCAGCACTTGAAGATAATTATGGGAGATTTCAATTCAAAAATAGGTCAAGAGCAACAGAATGAAACTTCAGTAGGTAAATTTGGTCACGGCAACAGAAACCAGCGTGGAAATACTCTCATTGAGTTTGCAGAGGCAGAAGGGTTTTTCATCTTGAACTCCTTTTTCAAGAAAAAGCCACACAGGAAATGGACATGAAGACATCCAAATGGGACGACAAGGGAAATTGATTTTATTATGTGTAACAAAAAATTCGTCATAGAAGACTGCAGTGTGCTAAACAAGTTCAACACAGGTAGTGACCATAGATTGGTGAGATGCACCTTAACACTAAACTCAAATGTAGCAAGCTCATAAAACAAACAAAATGTATTGACATAACCAACCTTTAAAAACACCAAAATACCTTCAAGTTAAAACTGAAGAACAGATTTTCTGCTTTAGAAGGCCTAACATCGAAAGAAGTGGATATTTCTGAAGTTAATAGAAAAGTAACCAAAGCTCTTATGGAAACAGCAACAAAATTAGCTGGGTCTAAGAACAAGTTGCATGTGAACAAATTATCAGGAAAAACCAAAATGTTGATGCAAAAAGAAGAGAGATGAGGACAACTAAAGAAGATGTGACTTCCAAAGTGAAATATATAGAGCTATGCAAGACAGTGCGAAAAAGTATCGCTGAAGACGTAAGAAAATTCAACTGTGAACTAGTGAGGAAAGCAATGGAAAACAACCAAAGCCTAAAGATAGCAAAGGGACATCTCAGTAAGGGAAAAAAACAGATTATGGCACTGAGAAAAGAAGGTGGTCATGTAACCAGAAATAGAGGTGAAATTTTGACAAGAGTGAAAGATTTCTACTCCAAATTATATGAAAGGGATGATACATGTACTCCAGACATTACGAAAGGTACCAGAGTTCTTCCAGTCCTCTCAGCAGAAGTTGCATATGCAATCAAGAAAATGAAGCGAGGAAAAGTTCCAGGAGAAGCTGGAATAACTGTAGACATCATACAGGAAGCAAGTGGAGAAATTGAAACAGTACTCGCCCAAGTTTTCATTCAATGCTTTAATGAAGGGAAGATTCCTGAGGATTGGAACAATGCTACAATGATCCTGTTACATTAAAAAGGTGACATTGAGGATCTCAGGAACTACAGACCTATCAGCTTCCTATCAGTGGTTTATAAAATCTTCACTAAAGTTCTTTCACACCGCTTGAAGGTAACACTGGACATGGCTCTACCGAGAGAACAAGCAGGATTCAGGAGTGGCTACAGCACAATAGATCATATCCACGTACTGAGAGAACTAATTGAAAGAGCGAGGGAATATGAACTTCCATTGTGCATGGCTTTTATCGATTATGAAAAAGCCTTTGATTCGGTGAAACCATCAACAGTTACAATGGCTCTGAAATCCTGCAGTATTGCAGATGCATACATTAATATTATTAATAACATCTATGAAAATGCAAGTGCAAAGATTTGGCTGTTTGAAAATACAACACACATAAAAATTGGAAAGGGAGTGAGACAAGGTGACACCATATCTCCAAAAGCACTGAATTGGGAAAACAAAGGGATGAAGATCAATGGAGATTATCTAACCCACCTTCGTTTTGCTGATGATGTAGTCATTTTTGCAACCACCCAATCAGGGCTGCAGAGTATGATGCAGGAACTTGCTGAGAGGAGTAAAGAAGTGGGATTAAAAATGAACTTTCAGAAGACAAAAGTGATGTTCAATGCTTTTACAAGAAATGAAGATTTATCGATTGATGGAGAATAGCTGTAGATAACAGACATGTGCGTTTATCTTGGACCGCAGATATCAAGTGAGGGTCACATTGATGAAGAAATTAACCGGCGTACAAAACTTGCCTGGAGAGCTTTTGGAAGAAACAGCATAATTTTCAAGAGCAATATGCCATTATGTCTTAAAAGAAAAGTGTTTGATCAATGCATCCTTCCAGTGCTTACGTATGGTGCAGAGACGTGGACCTTAACTAAAAGAGACATACAAAGGCTGCAGACAACTCAAAGAAGCATGGAGAGGTGCATACTTGGTGTAACCAGGAGAGATAAGAAGAGGAACTTGTGGATCCGAAAAATGACAAGAGTGGAAGACATCATGATCAGAGTTAAATCCCTGAAATGGCAATGGGCTGGACATACTGCCAGAAGGACAGATCATCGATGGACAGCCGAAATTTTAGATTGGATTCCAAGGGACAGGAAAAGACCCAGAAGAAGACCACATGGAAGATGGGTGGATGAAATTCGAAAGTATGCGGGAGTGACATGAAGGAGACTGGCACAAGACAGACCGTTGTGGAGGAAACTTGGGGAGACCTTCGTCCGGCAGTGGATTGATAATGGTTGACGATGATGATGAT
Source organism: Macrothele yani (assembly GCA_039090855.1). Taxonomy (NCBI): domain Eukaryota; kingdom Metazoa; phylum Arthropoda; class Arachnida; order Araneae; family Macrothelidae; genus Macrothele; species Macrothele yani. The sequence goes on from CM077002.1 coordinate 165,341,497, forward strand.
GATATATATATATAAATTTACTCGAGTAAGAAGAACTTTTTAGCCTTCCCTAGAATTTATCACTAGCTTTGGCCCTGATGGCAACTTTATGCACCTTAGGAAAATGACCTTTTATCGTATTCCAAAAGTCTAGCAAACCTTCGCTGACATGAAATTCTTTTACATTCACTTTATTTGAGTGACATTCACATTTTAGTTTGTCCTTAATGTTCAAACATAGGAATGTGGCAGGAAACAAACAAATCTTTTTCATCTAAAAGGTCCAAGGACTTGATCACTTACAAAATTGATGTTTTTATCTTCAAATAAAAGTAATACTTAATTGTTTCACAACAAGTGGATAAAGTTCTTTTTGCAGTGATGTGATCTTAGTTTTGACTCTTGCAAAGAAGACTGTTGGCAATGTCCAACATTTCGTTATATAATTTGTGCTCGGAAATTTGCAGTTTTTCAAATAAAGTGAGCTATCTGGAAATATATAGCATATGAACTTCAACATGCTTCAGATTTTCTTGTAAATCTGTATCTTGGCTGCCCTGGTGGTGCAGTGGTCTAAGCGACGGCTTCTGATAATTCGTCCGAAAGGGGTCCAGGTTCAAATCCCGGTGAGGCATGGATGTTGTGCTTGTCTTATGGCACTGGTTCTCTCATTTTCCTGGAACCAGTGGCCCTAAATTAGGGACGGGCGACTGCTCATAACCCATTGAGCTGCTCACAGTGGTCGTTAAACCTAGAATAAAATTAAAAAAATCTGTATCTTGACAATACCCAATGATTTTTTTTATTTTCAACTACTAGTTTTGTTGATCTCAAAGACTTACAGTCTTGTGATGGTTATATATATATATATTAAGATAATGCAACGTAGTTTGTCACAAATATTTTTTTTTTCAAGCCGACCATGGTATTGTTGGGTATTGACCTAAGTTCACCAGGAAGAATGGTCATTCTTTCTGATTAAGCTAGGTCAATACCCAGCGAAACCATGGTCGGCTTGAAAAAATAAATATTTGTGACGACAAACTAGGTTGTATTATCTTAATATATACTAGTTTTGTCTTTCTCTTTTTTTGAAAAACTCTGCATAATCTAAATGTTTGCAGTGAAAAAGCAGGGCCTCAAAGCAACTGTTCTAGCTAGCCTGCACAGGTACTGGTGTTAAGCAAGTCATTTTGCCCTTCTCTTGCAAATACGGTCGGCTGCCCAATGATGCAGTAGTCTACGCGCTGGCTTATGATCATTTGTCCGAGTTGGGTCCAGGTTCGAATCCTGGTGAGACATGGATGTTGTGTTTGTCTTAACGCACTGGTTCTCTCCCTTCCTTGGAACCATTTATGCTAAATTTGGGATGGGTGACTGCTTATAGCCCATTGAGTAGCTCTTGATGGTTGTTAACCCCCCCCCTTCCAAGTTGAAAATGTTCTTTATGGGAGGGACAAGCTGTGAAGCCATGTTTAACAGCAACTAGTAAAGAGTTAACGTTTTTAAATTCATTCTGCCAAATTTCACCTAAAAGATTTAAAAGATGAGCATTGCAGGTGACGTGAACACCATTAAAAAATATGGCTTTAAGGTGTTTGTTTCCCCATGTTTTGGACATGTAAGATGTGTTGTCTGTCACAAAAGCAGTTATATTCGCAAAAGGTTATTTCATACTTATTAACACACTGCAATATTGCCTCATTGACTGCTTTAAAATTTATGGATTCCAAAGTGGTGGACTTGAGGAAGATTGCGTTCAAGGAGGTATTACAGCTTTCAATATTCGTTTCAGCTGATGGACCAGCAAGAATATTCAGTATGTACCCATCTTCAGAATCAGTTGTGTTCGTCTACTACGATGCTCTCACCAGATACTGATTTTTAAAAATCTTTCGCTTGCTGCTTGTGAATATCTTTAATTTTTGGCAAATAACAGTTTTGCATCCAGTTTGTATTTGGAATAACACCAATATCTTTCAACAAATTTTCCAAGTAATTTTTTTAATGTAGTATTATCCTGTTTGGAATGTGGGATGTTAGCTGCACAAAAGGCACCAGTTAATTTCGAAAGTTCCATTGAGCAATGCTGTTCTTGTTTAGTTCTTTTCTCAATTAATTTATCAACACATTTCTGCATTATTTTTGGTTGACTGTTCAGACATACCTTTTTTATGCAGCTTGCTTGCTAAATGCTTTTCACAACTGTCCTTTCTTGATAATTCACTGGTATGTTGCAACATGAATAGAACAATAGATATTTGTTTGCATGAAACATTCCCTTGCTGTACTGCTTGCATCTTTCAGATGCACTCATTTTACTCACGTGGCTTATTCTCAAAATTAACAAACAATATCTAGAAACTTTATATACTAAATACTCACACGGCAGCACAAAATAAGCTGAGCATCTGCGAAACTCACTCTTTTTTTTTGGTGAGCTGCTTTCCCAGCTAAAACTACTAACACCACTGATGACATCTGGTTTATGGTTTACTAGTGTAGTAAGTCACCAAGGTCATTCAACAGTAGGGGGTGGGGGGTAAAAATCACGAAAGACCACACATGCTTTCTCCAGCAGAGTGCATGTGAGTGACCTGGAATTACCCGTCAAGCTTGTCAATAAGAGTCTCTTTGTAATGAACAATCTTGCGGGGTAATTCAAAGTTTAAAGTTCTGGTTTGGAGTAGGATTACTTTGCAGTGTATTTTTCACATAGATTCTAATGAAGGCAATGTTAAAATTATTTAAATGCGAAAAATCTAAAAATTATTATAGAAATTAGGCAAAAATAGGAAAAAGAATGTAGGAGCGACAAGCAGACAGCTTAAAACCAGGCTGATAGAAAATAAAGCAGCTATTAAGAACATGACAAACAAAACTGGCCTAGACCGACATGTTCAATCTACGGGACATAAAATACTGTGGGATTCACTAGAAATTCTGACTCACCAACAACATTTCTGTAAGAGAAAACTGCTGGAAGGTCTTGAAATTGAGAGAAGAGGAACTACATTAAATGATTTTAAAGGTTGGCAACACTTACTATATATGTAATCCTGATGAAGGGTAGGGTCTACCCAAAAATTTTGACATTAATAATAACGTCCATTTATTCCAAAGTAAATCCCATAATCTGTGTGTTTTATCTATCATATGATTGTCTAGGAAGGGCCATGACTTCAATTGTTACTAATTAAAGAATCTGAAATTCGCGAATATAAAATATATTGGCGGAATCACAATAAAAAAATTCACGCCACAAAACAATTACTAGACTACTGATAGTATACATGATGAAATACTATAAGAACTTACTGTTGGATTGAGGGGAAAACTTTCTTATGAAGTTTGAATTGTAAAAGTACAAAATTGTACCACCAAATGAGGACATTTTGTGTTATCAACATTATTAATTAAGATGTAGTGTCTTAATTTGCAGTGAAACCATGATAGAAAGTTTCCTGGTAAAATGTAAACAAAGTTGTGCTTCAAAACTAAAAATTTGTTCATCTTTAATTGCAAAAATGTATTTGTGGTTAAGTTTTAAGGAGCATGTATAAATGTTATTTGTGTAAAAGTTCTATGAGAAAGGTGCCATTATTTTTCAAAGGAAATTTTTTTGTTTTATTGTCCACACAATGTTACAGTGTTCATTAGACCCATATTTTTCATGTAGGTTTTCTTTTAAGTGGTTTTTCAACGATTAGGATACTTATGTTATTCAAGCAGCTCATATGATGATTATATTCTCATTAACTTTCTTTTACTGAAGAAGTACTCAGCACAGCTCTAATGTTTGTATTAGTAATTCTGTTTTGCCACTGGATCCACCTATTTTCTCCCAGGTATTCCTCATACCATTGTCATGTCTACAGCTTCAGACCTCACACAAGTCTCATGCTTTGCACCCAGCTGTTTATGCCTTAAACAGAGTGGGTCTCTGCAACATCTACACATGTTCTCTTGCTAACCTCTTTTTGTATGTTCAAAAATATTCGTATGCAGCTGTTATAAGATACTTTTCTGACTTGTTTTTGTATTCTGTTGTCTAGTTCCTTCAAGCTTTTCAGTTTTATCACAAGTCACCAAAACAATTAAAATATGTTACCACTTGTCTTCATGCAGTTTTCATTGACTTCTAATTTAGATGGCATCTAAATTATACTAAATTATATTTGCTTCTCACCATTAAACTTGTTTTTTTTAGGATTCACTTTGTATTATAACAGCAGGTTTATAAAAGAATTTCGATAATCTTTTTCGATAATCAGCACACCCATTTCTGCAAATTTTAAGCAACCCAGTCAGTCCATTTTGCTGTTCTGCTCTTTCACTACTTAAACCTGCATTTCAGGTAGTGGAAATAATTTGTATTTCATTTTATTCATGTGACTATGTTATAAACAGGGGTAGAAAAATATTCTGAAATCTGGTTGCCAGCTAAACTTTTTAGTGGCCAGACACTGGAACCACAGGGGGTGGGGGGTATATATCAAAGTCATGTTCACTTCTGTCCAAAAAAAATTTCTACCCTCAGCTTATCTCTCCGTGGCAAATAATAATAATAAAAAAAAAAACGGTACTCACTCTTTTTTTGTCTGGGGCTCGCAAATTCTTGAATTACCGTAATTTTCATCATTTATCCCCCCACCCTGGAATTCGCACAATTTTTTTTTACCTTTGTATAATCTGCGCTGGCGTATAATTTGCAGATTGTGACATTCAGAAAAAAATCGCCTTATAATCTGCACATCACAAATGCTGATCCAAAAGCTGAATTTTCGATAGAAAAGTCGGTCACATAAAGGCCCCGGAGTCCGAAGAAATAAAAAAAAAAAAAAAAAAAACTAATTAAATAAAAAATTCATTTTTAAAGGAAACTTTTTAAATATATTTTTATCTTCAGACACAAAAGCTTAGTGGCATGGCTCTATGGATATAGAGCACAAAGTTTAATCACACCAATGCAGCAGCCCCAATTGCATGACACACTGCCAATGTTGAAACGCTGATACAGAACAATTCATAGAAATACCGTATATACACTGGCGTGTAAGTCAAAAGTGTTTGGGAAGAAATCCTGCTTTTAAAGTAGGAGAGTTTGCTTACACACAGGTTTAAAAAAAAATAAAATAGGGCTGGACTTCCGTGAATTCTCCCACGGAGTTTACCGACGGGTTTGTTTACGTTTTAGACCATAGCTTTTTGTGTGTCACTGCGCCCTAGTTTTCTGACCTTTTGAAAACTATCTTGTAGTAACATGATCATATCCTCAGCTGTGCCCCCCACTTTAAGATTAAATTCCGCAGTGTAACTGAAACGTTTCCTTTTCGAAGACATCATAAATAGCAATGAGGAAAAATATCAGCAGCGAAGACTTTGGTCAAAATGGTGAAGGATGAACTGAAGTACAAGGCACAGCGCACATGAGATCTAGAACATGGAACTTTGAAATGAAGCATACATGTGTAGGTTTGTGAAGCGAGTGCTGTGCGTACATTTGTATTGGCCGATTGCCGAAGAGAGGACACAAGCAACATTTTGCCTTTCCCAACAATACAAAGACAAAACAACTCCCGCTGTCCTTTCCTAAAACTTTCGTGGTCTTTCATTATGATATCCCTTCCCCTCCTCTCCGTACAAACTCGTGAACTGAGAAAAGAACTGAGGAGAATTTTTCTGAGGTAGTTCCTTTTCCAATTATACCTCCTCTCCTGCACAATTATCCTGCAGATTTTTTTGTTAATCAAACAGCCAGGAAAACTTTTTTTTTTTTTTTATAATCGGCGTTTATCTGCAGTTTACACGACTAAAATTACAGTACATTTTTATCAGTGACGTTTCCCATGGTGGCCCGGACAATTTTTTTGGTACTAGGCGACTGTATTTTTTGACCCTTGGTTATAAATATGTTGAGCTCAGTGGAAAAGCCAACATCCAGTTTGTTTATGTTTGTTTGACTATCATATGAGAGAGTTATTATTCACATCTCCATTCTGAATGGTAACTGTCTCGTATGATAGTCATAAAGGATGTTGTGAATGATAACTGTATTTTATGATAGAAAAGGGGAGTGCATGTGTGATGTAACTGCAGAAAGGTCACAAAAAGTGTTACTTAGTTTCCAGAGGAAAACCCAGGAACTAGTAGCCAGAGTTGCAGAATGTAGACGTACATGCGTATGCAGTATGCGGATAGTTTCCAAATTATTAGCAGATCTCGCAGATAGTTTTTGCTTGTAGATTAAAAAATATATATATTTGCTGGAGGTAAAAGCACTCACTCAAGGCTTTACTCAGATTAATATATTTAATTCTATTTTAAGTTCAAGAACTTTCAATTATTTTTATCATCTTCTGATTTCTTTTGTTTTTACAAACGTTTCTGGCTTCTAAATTTTATTAAGGACTGTTCTCAATGCATAGGAAATGTATCAAAAGTTTTGTTTATGCAGAACCAGCTTAAATTTTATTGCCAGGTTCCTCTTGCAGTTGCCAGTTATTAAATTAAAATAGTTTCCTTATGTATTTTGTAAGTATACTATTTTTGAATTAAGTTGTTGAAAATGCTATTTATAATTTTTGAACATTCATTAACGGAACTGTGTTTCTAAATATAAAAACAATTAGTCTTGTTTTTATGAGGTCATAATCCAATATTTTACCATAAAGGTCCATTTCATACACATTGCTGTACATTCATTTGTAATCATGTAATGTACTTATTTTGTCCTAACTGGAATCTGTAATGTACTAACAATTATTTATTCTTTTATTAATTTTTCTTTAAATTATCTTATTCTTTTGTTATTGTGAATCACGGGTTTGCAGCAAGTTTTCTGTTTCAATGGCTGGGTACGCAGATACATTTTATTTTTATGCAACTCTGCTAGTGGCTTTTCCAACCAAATGCATTATAATTACTAACTAAGCTTAACATGGCTACTAATGCAATATACACTGGCAGAAAGTGAAAAAGAACACCAAGAAGGAGACTTCTGATACCAACAAAATTTATACAGCATAATGACGGAATACAGAGGATAACGTGATCAAAACATTATGGCAAAATACAGCTGTATTTGCTGGTAAACTGAAAAATAACATTTCCATGTAACATGGTTAGTACAAGGTTGAACCGCCATGAACTGCATCACACTGTGCAATTCTGGCATGGAGTCTGTTGTTCAGATGTTGAATGTAAGTTTGGGGTATTGAGTTCCAAGCATCCTCAACCTGGACGCATAAATCGGGGGATGGTCGTGGCTGGCCGTGGAGACCGGATAAGTCGTTGTCCCATAAAATCCCACACGTGCTCAATGGGGGACAAATCCGGTGAACGTGCAGGCCATGGAAGTTGTCTCACACCCTGAAGTGCATGTTGTGTTGCACATGCTGTGTGTGGTGCGTGCATTATCTTGCTGGAAAACACCACGATGGACCAACCTTACAAATGGCACAAAAACGGGCTGAATGATGTTGTTGATGTAGGAGGTGCTCTTTAACGTACCCGGTACAAGCACTAGTTGTGTACGGGAGCGATAGCTGATCGCTCCCCACACCAGGAGACCAGGTGTAGACCCTGTGTGTCGCTGGCGGATGCAAGAAGGGTGGAAACGCTCCCCTGTGCGTCTGCAAACTCGCATACGGCCATCGGAGGCTCCCAAGCAGAATCTGCTTTCATCGCTGAACACGACAGATCACCATTGTGTTCTCCAGTGCAGACGTTGGCGACACCACTGTAGCCGTTCCTGACAGTGGGGTGGAGTCAGAGGTACACATGCCAGAGGCACACGTGGACGTAGTCCTGCATCCAGTAGACGGTTGCGGATTGTTCGCATAGTCACCTCAGGTGCAATGGCAGCTCGAATTTGCGTTGCAGTGGATGTTCTGCTTGACAACGCCACTCTTCTTATGCGTCGATCGGTCCGCTCATCAGTCCATCTGTGACTCCCGGTTCCACGTCTTCTCGTGTGGGAATGTTCCTCGGACCATCTATGCCACCATCGTACCACCACCGATACTTCCCGTCCAATTTGCTCCGCAATACGACGATACGACCACCCGGCCTCACGGAGTCCGACTAGACGACCTCGCTCAAAGTCCGATAACTGCTGAAATCGTACACGTCTTCCATGTCCAGGCATTGCAGCTTCTTCAGGGTCTTCGCACGTGTCCGTACGCCGACGACTGATTACATTCACTTCGCCGTACTCCTTAAATACCACCGACGATAATTTGTAGCGCTTACCGCTTGGTCCCGAAATTAACATCACACCTATGTAAACTCGACCCCATTAACATATGTAAATTTCATCATTGTCCGCCAATTCCTTCGTGATGTTCTTTTTTCACTTTCCGCCAGTGTATGATGAGTCTGAATTGGTCAAAAAGCAAACTATATCAAAATTTTGTGACACTAATTACATCACAGCAGATGGGTTCCATTTCAACTCAGGCAGGGTCGTACCATCATGGTCTCAGATTTCTCTAAAAAAATTAAGGGGTGTTCCTTGACTAAAATAAGGAGACCCATATTTTTTCTTTCGGCAGGAAAAAATTTTCCTTCGAGATAGAGGGTTTCAAATCTTGCACCGTCAAACAAGCTCTCTAGAAAACGGTTATTTTTCCTAACTTCAGCGAGTCATTGCAGCAGAGTTAAAAAAGATATCGTGTTCTTGTATTTTTTTTTACATTGTGTGTATAACATATAATAATATATGGTGCTAATATTTGCTACACATCGTATGATTAAAATTTAAAAAAATCGTAAACTTTGTGATTTTTAAAAAATTGAATTTTTTAAGTTTTTTTTAAACAGGTTTGGATGGAGTTTTTTCTATATTCGTTTTTTTCGTTAAAGACATACAAATGTGCACTTTATTTGTAATTTTTTGTGTGTCTGTGAAACTGCTAGTTTCCGCGTTTCGGCAGCGTTAAAAACAGCCGATTTTGAAAAATCTCTAACTTTGCCAACGATTTTCTCAAAAAGGCCATTTTTTAAAATTCTGAAAATTAAATCCCTGTTTCATTATCAACAGGAGAATATCTGTGTAAATTTTCACGGACCTAAAAACGCTTGTTTCCGAGTTGGACGCGTTTGAATTCGGTTTGAAAGCCTACGATTTCCCGTGTTCTAAAGGCGCCATTTTGCAAAATCTCAAGCGCAAAGTACGTACGTTATCTCTTTGCCCGAATGATGGAATGAGAGCATTGGGTCAGCTGGCCCTGGTTGGATACATCCACCTCACCTTCCCCGAGTGATGACATGCCTATAAAACTGTCGGGGGGGGGGGTAACAAATACATAAAGAAAATTCTTGCTGCTCCACTAACAAAGTTGAGTTGCGAAAGACAGCAGCAGTTGTTTGTTTGTTTGTTTGTTTACGTATATACTTAAACATCGCATAAGAAAAGACTATGAAAGAGTAGAAAACTATTGTGAAACAATTTTAAGAAAAAGAGTGCAGGCACGTGTACTGTAAGTTAATTTTCGATGGCTAAACACCCTCGAGTTTTTCTGGGAGTTGCTAATTGTAGGCTACTGTCAGAAGAGCAGTTACTAAAATTAACTTCTCAGTTTTTCGTAATAGTAAAATATTCGCTCAGGAGAGTTTTGTCCTCTGCGAACGGGGGAGAAGGTGCAATGCTCTTGACCTCGCTGCTGGGTTGATAGCGCTGGTCGCTACCGAAGCTCTGCTTACCTCCACTCCAAAACGTAATGGCAATTGTCTAATCTACTAAATAAATAACAATTAACACATACGCGTGCATGCTTATTCATAAAATGTAAGTTGAGTATATTTCCTGTTCAATCAGCTGATTTTACAAGTAAAATTCATATACAACTAATGCGCTTATAATGGTGTAAAGATTTTTATCTATTTAAAACATATTCAAAGATTTCAATTTTTTTTAAAGAGGGAGGGGGAGGGAGTGTGTTCGTAGTGATCTCCACCTGGGCCACGATAAACCATGCACTGCCCATGTCTTCTGCTCCCTTAGAAGATAATCCTGGATCGATAGACCAGCGGAGTTTTGACACCCCCCTCCTCTCACGTGGTGGTGAGGTGTCTCAAAGCTAGGTAGCTTTCAAAAATGTTTCAACTTAGTTGGCTGGTAATAAGAGAGGGATTCCATTTCAATTCTGGCAGGGTCGTACCATCACGGTCTGATATTTCTCTAAAAAAATTAAGGGGGTGTTCCTTGATTAAAATAAGGGGACCCATATCTTTTCTTTCGGCAAGAAAAAATTTTCCTTCGAGACAGAGGGTTTCAAATCTTCCACCGTCAAACAAGCTCTCTAAAAAAACGGTTATTTTTCCTAACTTCAGCGAGTCATTGCAGCAGAATTAAAAAAGATCTTTTGCTCTGGTATTTTTTATTACATTGTGTGTATAATGTATAATATTTGATGCTAATATTTTTTACACATCGTATGATTAAAATTTTTAAAAAATCGTAAACTTTGATTTAAAAAAATTGAAATTTTTAAGATTTTTTTTAACTGGTTCAAATGGAGTTTTTGTTTTCTGTACTCGTTTTTTTTGTTAAAGACATACAAATGTGCACTTTATTTGCAATTTTTTATGTGTCTGTGAAACTGCTAGTTTCTGCAGCGTTAAAACAGCCGATTTTGAAAAATCTCCAACTTTGCCAACGATTTTCTCAAAAAAGCCCTATTTTTTTAAATTCTGAAAATTAAATCCCTGTTTTATTATCAACAGGAGAATATCTGTGTAAATTTTCACGGACCTAAAAACGTCCGTTTCCGAGTTAAAAACGTTTGAATTTGATTTGAAAACCTACGATATCTCCGTGTTCTAAAGGCGCAATTTTGGAAAATCTCAGGCGCAAAGTACGCACTCTCTTACCCGAATGTGAGAGCGTTGGATCCGTCCACCTGACCCTACCCTGGGCGATAACATGCCTAAAAAACGGTCTTGGAAAAAACAAAACAAATCTATATATATAGAATTGAATGTATGTCTGCTAAACAAATTTACAGTTTTCAATTTAGAACCACCAAACTTGGTATACTATCTCATGGTACCTAACTTAAACCGTAGACGGTTTTTTGGAAGGGGTTGGAGCCCGGGGTCAATGGGGCTCCACACAAAACTTCCATAAAATCTAGTTTTCAATTTAGAACCACCAAATTTGGAAAAGACATACAAATCTTAGACCGCAGACTGTTTTTGGAAGGGGTCGGAGCCCTGGGTCAAAGGGCCCCCACACAAAATTTCCGTAAAATATACTTGTAAACTATAGTGCCCTAACTGAGACCGTAGATGGTTTTTGGAAGGGGGTAGAGCCCTGCGTGTGTGGGAGCCCGTGGTCAAAGGGCCCCACGCAAAATTTCCGTAAAATCTGGTTTTCAATTTAGAACCATCAAATTTGGTATACTTTTTCTTGGCACCCTAACTTTGTAAAATATTTTACGAAAATTTTGTAGGGGTGGGGGGCTTGACCCCAGGTTCCGACCCCTTCCCAAAACCGTCTAGTCAAAGTTAGGGTGCCAAGAAAAAGTATACCAAATTTGATGGTTCTAAATTGAAAACTAGATTTTACGGAAATTTTGCGTGGGGCCCTTTGACCCGGGCTCCCCTCTTCCAAAAACCGTCTACGGTCTAAGTTAGGGTACCATGAGATAGTATACCAAGTTTGATGGTTCTAAATTGACATACATTCAATTCTCTATATATATAGATTTGATATTTTTTTTTCCAAGACCGTTTTTTAGGCATGTTATCGCTCAGGGTAGGGTCAGATGGACGGATCCAACACTCTCATTCGAGTAAGAGAATACGTACTTTGCGCCTTAGATTTTTCCAAAATGGCGCCTTTAGAACACGGAGAAATCGTAGGTTTTCAAATCAAATTCAAACGCGTCTAACTCAGAAACGGGCGGTTTTAGGTCCGGGAAAATTTACACAGATATTCTCCTGTTGATAATAAAACAGGGATTTAATTTTCTGAATTTTAAAAAAGGGCTTTTTTGAGAAAATCGTTGGCAAAGTTGGAGATTTTTCAAAATCGGCTGTTTTTAACGCTGCGGAAACTAGCAGTTTCACAGACACATAAAAAATTGCAAATAAAGTGCACATTTGTATGTCTTTAACAAAAAAACGAGTATAGAAAAAAAAACTCCATTTGAACCAGTTAAAAAAAATCTTAAAAATTTCAATTTTTTTTAAAAATCGAAGTTTACGATTTTTTAAAATTTTAATCATACAATGTGTAAAAAAGATTAGCATCACGCATTATTATACGTTATACACACAATGTAATAAAAAATACCAGAACAAAATATCTTTAATTCTGCTGCAATGACTCGCTGAAGTTAGGAAAAATAACCGTTTTTTAGAGAGCTTGTTTGACGGTGGAAGATTTGAAAACCTCTGTCTCAAAGGGAAATTTTTTTCTTGCCGAAAGAAAAGATATGGGTCTCCTTATTTTAATCAAGAAACACCTTAATTTTTTTAGAGAAATCTGAGACCGTGATGGTACGACCCTGCCAGAGTTGAAATGGAATCCCTCTCTTGTTACCAGCCAACTAAGTTGAAACATTTTTGAAAGCTACCTAGCTTTGATACACCTCACCACTACGTGAGAGGAAAGGGGGGGGGGGTGTCAAAACTCCGCTGGTCTCCCATCGATCCAGGATTATCTTCTAAGGGAACAGAAACCATGGGCAGTGCATGGTTTATCCTGGCCCAGGTGGAAATCACTAAGAACACAATCCCCCCCCCCCTCATTAAAAAAATTGAAATCTTTGAATATGTTTTAAATAGATAAAAATTTTTACATCATTATAAGTGCATAAGTTGTATATGTATTCTACTTGTAAAATCAGTTGATTGAACAGGAAATATACTCAATTTACATTTTATGAATAAGCATGCACGCGTATGTGTTAATTTTTATTTATTTAGTAGATTAGACAATTGCCATTACGTTTTGGAGAGGACGTAAGCAGAGTTTCGGTAGCGACCAGCGCTATCAACCCCCCAGCAGCGAGGTCAAGAGCGCACCTTCTCCCCCCGTTCGCAGAGGACAAAACTCTCCTGAGCGAATATTTTACTATTACGAAAAACTGAGGTTAACTTTAGCAACTATAACAAGACAGCAACTGCTCTTCTGACAGTAGCCTACAATTAGCAACTCCCAGAAAAACTCAAGGGTGTTCAGCCATCGAAAATTAACTTACAGTACACGTGCCTGCACTCTTTTTCTTAAAATTATTTCACAACAGTTTTCTACTCTTTCATAGTCTTTTTTATGCGATGTTTAAGTATATACGTAAACAAACAACTGCTGCTGTCTTTCGCAACTCAACTTTGTTAGTGGAGCAGCAAGAATTTTCTTTATGTATTTGTTACCCCCCCCCCCCCGACAGTTTTATAGGCATGTCATCACTCGGGGAAGGGTGAGGTGGATGTATCCAACCAGGGCCAGCTGACTCAATGCTCTCATTCCATCATTCGAGCAAAGAATATCTAAAGCTTTGATTCGGGGGAGAGATAACGTACGTACTTTGCGCTTGAGATTTTGCAAAATGGCGCCTTTAGAACACGGGAAATCGTAGGCTTTCAAACCGAATTCAAACGCGTGTAACTCGGAAACGGGCGTTTTTAGGTCCGTGAAAATTTACACAGATATTCTCCTGTTGATAATGAAACAGGGATTTAATTTTCAGAATTTTAAAAAATGGCCTTTTTGAGAAAATCGTTGGCAAAGTTAGAGATTTTTCAAAATCGGCTGTTTTTAACGCTGCCGAAACGCGGAAACTAGCAGTTTCACAGACACACAAAAAATTACAAATAAAGTGCACATTTGTATATCTTTAACGAAAAAACGAATATAGAAAAAAACTCCATCCAAACCTGTTTAAAAAAAAACTTAAAAAATTCAATTTTTTTTAAAAATCACAAAGTTTACGATTTTTTTAAATTTTAATCATACGATGTGTAGCAAATATTAGCACCATATATTATTATATGTTATACACACAATGTAAAAAAAAATACAGGAACACGATATCTTTTTTAACTCTGCTGCAATGACTCGCTGAAGTTAGGAAAAATAACCGTTTTCTAGAGAGCTTGTTTGACGGTGCTAGATTTGAAACCCTCTTTCTCGAAGGGAAAATTTTTTCTTGCCGAAAGAAAAAATATGGGTCTCCTTATTTTAGTCAAGGAACACCCTTAATTTTTTTAGAGAAATCTGAGACCATGATGGTACGACTCTGCCTGAGTTGAAATGGAACCCATCAGCAGTGCTCTTCCTCTTCTCACTGAGGGGATGGGCAACCATTTATAGTTGTCATGTGTTGCAATAGTTGTACAATGTAAATGAACTGTATGTTGGCTTTCAACTGAGCATGGGATTGGCTGCTTAAAAAAACATGTAAAATATTATTTCTGCTGCCTGGAATGTCTGTTTAAGTAGTGTGGTGAAGTAGAATGAAAAAATAAGCATATTGGGTTGCTTAAAATTATAATTTTTTTTACGAAGGAACACGTCCTCAGACACGTTTAGCTGGAGAGTACATGCAGAACACAGTGGCTGTAGCAGCAGCTGCTGTAATCCTTTCTTTAAGTACTGTGATGGCAACAAGATACACTTGATCCTTATTGTAGCCCCATAAGAAAAAATCAGGTAGCGTCAGATTTGGGAAGCGTCCATTTGGTCCTTCTCGACCCATCCAAGCATTGAAAAAGTAAAAGTCCAAATAAATCCTCACTTATAAAAGGTAGTGAGGCGGTGTTCCATCTTGTTGAAAAATGATACATTGGGCAAACAAATTGGCATCCTCCTCTAGCTGAGGCATAAATGCTGTAGCATTTCTAGGTAAATGACATCAGAGATTATAGATACTTCATGTATATCTTCCGTATTAGGAAGTTGCATGCTATACGTGGTTGAAATACTTGATATATAAAGAGGTTCAAAACCAAAAGAACTCTCAACTCGTAAACAAAGCTTCACATGGGTTGGTATTGGGGTGAGGGTGCATCAGAATAATAAATAAGTTTATACCTGGTAAGGTATTTTGAAAATGCCAATTTTTAAACCCTCAACTTTCAATGTCCACAAAGGGGAAATATCTTGATAATATTTTATTCCATATTTACACATATGTGTTTTTTCGAACAATGAGCTTCTGCCATTTTGGAAACACACTATACGATGTCCTTGTAAATTCTAGGTAACGTTATGTGGTTAAGCAGGAAAAATGTTCTGACAAGTTTTACCAACTGCTCAGTCAAAATCATGATTTTTCTACATGAAATTAAAAAAAGACCATGTTTCAAGAACAGACGTACGAAAACATCAGTTAACAACAGGGGAATTTTTCATTTTCAAGACGTGGGCATTTTTTTCCCTATTTTTGAGAAATGGACAATTTTTATTCATACCAAAATTCTTGACTGATTTTTATGTGCTCTGCTTTTCAAAATGCTATCAGATTATGTGGCTGCCAGTGAGAGCTTAATTTAAATGAGTTTGTCATGCACATTGATAGACACAGCCTTGGAATTTTTCACCAAAGGTCTCTTCTATAATTTCACAAGCACATCTTGCTTTCATCTTCTACCATTCTTTGCATGGCAGCTGCATTTGTGGAGGCCACTGAAGAGGAAGGTGTTCCACAGTGGACCTTATTACTGAGTTAGTTGTGGCATCTCTGGCATTCTGCAGTTGCATGAGGGAAAGATCGTTAACAGCAAAAGCCATTTATAAATGTGAACACATCATTTTATTAGAAAAAACATTTAATGTTGTCTTTATTCAGATACACAAATTATATTCAGTTCAAGAAGTCACTTAATTATCATTTTCCTCTCAGTTTTTATTTTTTACCAGACGTTTCTAAAAGTCCCTGGATTCATTAAAACTCATATGCAAGATATACCAATAAGGCTTGTTTTGTCACCACCAAAGGAGGTCCACTTCATCAATTGGAATTGCTTTTGTGATGATCTGATTTTCACCCCTGTGTTATGAACTGTTACCTAATGTAGGTAACCCTTATAGTGATACATTATGTAGGCTATAGTCTGTCCAACTAAAGAACCATAACTCAAGTCTCATTGATGGCAATGGCATTCATGGTTCTTCTTTAGTTGAACGAACTATAGAATCAAGGATTTATTGTGTGTACAGTTCTACATACAAAAGTATGGTTGCCATTTCTTTTATTCTGCAATTGCTTGCATCAGATATGTCCAATGACTGTTTACAACATAGCATACATTGTGACTTTTAAATGTGTTTTGAATACTTATATACATTGTTGCTTTATAGTGTTTTATATCTGCCTATTTACAATGAAATGTGTTACATTAATTTTGTGTTTTATTTTCCAGATGGGGGTTCATGATTTGTGGCCCATTCTTGATCCGGTGGGAAATGAACTTCCACTTACTGATTTGACTGGAAAGAAAGTAGCTGTAGACTTGGGTGGTTGGGTAGTGCAGTCAAAGATGTGCAAAGCTCTCAAAACTACTTGGAAACCACACTTAAAGTGAGTGTAAACGTCATTAAATGTATCCATCAGCAAACCGATGTGGGGTGATAATAATTATTGTAACTTATGTTGCTTTTATGCTTCAGTTTAGCTTTGAGGATATTTCAGTTACTATTTGATTCACAAATAAATTCTTTTCCTGTTTGATTATTGTGGTACATTCACATTATGTCAAAGGCTAGCAATAAAATCTGGCACAGAAACTTTGAGTGTATAATATTGGCATACTTGTCTAATGTCTGGTCTTATCCATGTTGTTTATAAGAGTGCATGTTTTAATGTTTGTGTCTGTTAGGAATTTCAGTCACTCTATCTTTCTTGTTGGCATCATGTGTCTGCAAACTCTGTTGCAATTTGTCTTTTGATAACACTCTTCTAATATTTTGTTCCCAGTATTACTCACATGGTTATGATAGTGTTGGCAGAGCTCAAAATTTCAGGTCTAACTCTACTAGCCAAAAAATGTTTTCACTTGCCATCACACCACCGTGACATGCAAGAGACAGTGAATTTTCAGCAAGATTTCTGTTTTAATGATTGTGTATGCAAATATTTATATACATATACAACTCTGCGATTGTGCTACAGCTGAGATCTCAGAAAATAATAGTAATAATAATAACCCTCTAGGTTGTATTAAACCAGGAAAGTCATCAAAAGCCAATATTTTTGAGTGCTGGAGGAAAAGAAATAACTAAAATAACATTTAAAAAAAATGTTGGTCATACACCACAACCCAAGCCCCCCATAAAGCGAATTGTCAGCACCTCCACCACCATGCTCCTTTTCCTCATATGTACATAAATACCTTTCCTGGAATCCCGGCTGGTACAGCAAAGATTAATCAGAGTACGAATGGGGAAAAATATCAGTGTATTTGAGAATCAACGTTTTTCCAAGTGATAATTGACGTTAAAAACTGCAAAAGAATATTTTTTACATGAAGTAAATGAATTTCTCTTTGCTGCATTCTTTTAAATATAATCTTAAGTCATGAATTCGGGACTTTTTCGCCATTTTGCTCGATATTTCATCTCCGAAAATCGAGTTCTTTCCTTGATGTTACAGGAACCAGTAAGTCCTCCCCGCCCTTCCCAAAAAGTTGAGGTTTCATGACCGATGTTTGAAACTGCAATAACGCAATCAACTTGAAAATTTTCTGTGATAAGTAAATGAATTTGTCTTTTCGTATTCTCATACTGAGAAAGGGAATATCACCTTTCTATGTCACGGATTTACGATTTTTTTGCCATTTTTCTGCGATGTTTCGTCGCCGAAAATTGAGTTCTTTATCCTCGATGTTACTGGAGCCAATGCATCGAGGTTTACGATACATCAAGCACTTTAACAAATATTATGGTTACTCGATGTTGAATTAGTGAGCTATCACCGATATACTGAATGACAATTTATTCATCGATGTGCCAACAACTGCTGCAGATGGGAAAGATGCGAATTCTTTGGTTCTTTAGCAAAACATTGTGGTTTTCGCTGATACATTGAAAATTTCCACCTATATTACGGATGCGTGAATGTTTCGGGAATGAATATCCACCCATCCCCACTCTGAGTTAGACCTAGAAATGCACGCGGGGAAGAAACGCTTCCTCCCACAATGCTTTCGGGTTCCTTTCAGCAAACTTCGCATCAGCTGACGCTACGCCGCCCACGGAAGAGGCCCTCTTTGGCTCTCTGGGCTGCTGGTGATGATGCAGTGATTGATACGCCTCCATCAGAGACCGTTTTACTGAAAACATTTCATGATGACAAAGAAAAAAAAAAGAAGAAAGCACAGTTAAATGCAATACTCAAGATGCCTCGCACACTGAAATATTTTTAAGATAACGTTTTACTGAAAGTGAAGACACCATCACCGATATATCACAGTTCAAATTATTTTTGCGAAGATACTGTTTGAGCTAAAAATATTTTTGTGAAGATACTGCACAACAGCATCAAATGCTGAACAGGAAAACAATTTAATATTTTTACTGCTCGCCAACAATAAATTTCCGGTTGCCATTGGCGACTGGGCGACCGCAAATTTTGTGCCCTGGTGTTAACACTGTAATTTTGTCTATATGTTGAAGTCTGCTATCCTAAATAGTTGTAATTGGATGTAAAATAATATATTTTAGTATTTAACTCTCTGGCAAAAGAATTCTTTTACTGCTCAATTAGCTGCATAATGAGAGACAAAGTGGTGAATTTGTCCTGCCTTGCTGGAGCCAAGAGCCCTAAATTAGGAATGGGCAACTCCTTATAAGCTTAGATGCTCCCACAAAACCAAACACATTTTTTTCTGATGGACTAAAGAAGTTGGTGCAGTGTAGAGATGAGCTCGGGCGGGCTCAGAATTCATTAACTGCCGAAAAATCCAGGCCCAGGCTGGGCTTGGAATTACACATCTTGAATTTTATTACTGTAATTAATTCAACACGTGTAATTCAGAGCCCAGTTGAATTACACGTGTTGAATTTAATTGTGGATCTGTTACCATGGTGGAAGGATTTTCAATTTCCTAAGCTAGCTGCCATTGCAAGACAAATTTTGCTTAGCAAGACTTGCATTGTCCAAAGCTATGGCCCAAGCAAGGATTAGTTTAAGGAGGTCTGGTATCGAAAAACTGGAAAAAAGTCACATTTCCATTTTTTGTATTTTATTAAAAACCAAAAATCTTATCTTTAAAATGATGTATTAACTTCCAAAATTGTTCAGTTAGAAGTATTGTTGTTTATTTTTTAAAATTTCCTCACTCCACGATTTTTGGGGTGACGTTGATAGTGCAGCAGGTCAAGTTTTAGAGAAAAGAAGATCAAGTTGAAGAGCTGAGGCATTAGATGCAATTCTCTCTCTCTTTTCATGATGAACTTGATCTGGAAACTACACACACACATGATAAATATTGTGATTATTATACTATTAAGTGCAAAGCTTTGTTAATGTTACAAAATGCAGAATAATCTGGTCTGAAATGCTTTTACGTTCTTTTTTTTTTTAATTTTGGAAATTTCCCTACATGCTTTTTTTTATATTTTACTACATCACTCTAAACTACCTTTACCAATTAGCGTATATGTAAATTATATTGCAAAGATTAGTTTTAAAGTCAAAATTTCAAACACTTGCAACTGTCTGTATGGCGTGATATGTTTTATAATGCAATTTATTCAAAATAAAAGTAAATTTAGAAATCAAAAAGAAATAACGAATGGAATTTTTTGTTTCTAAACAATTTTCTTTTCTTCAGCTTTTACCAAAATTACCGATTCCCTGATACGGCCGAAGGGCACGCTGATTATTTATTTATTTTCAAATCCACATTTTAGAACATTTGGCTTTATGTGTAGTATTTCTAAAAACATATTAATATTGTGAAGTGGATTAACTGAACTAAACTTTTTAAACTAATGATTTTTAAACTAATCCTTTCTTAGGCCATATCTTTGGCCAGCGTATAATGCATAAATGCAAGCCTTGATAAGCAAAATTTTCCAAGAATCCGGGCCCGGGCTCAACAAACACATGTAATTAAAGAAAGTAGGCCAGGCTCCTAAAATTGAGCCCAACTCATCTCTAGTGCAGTGGTGTGAGAAATGTATTGAAAGGGTGGGTGATTATGTACAAAAATGAAATACCATTTGTATCTCTAATTGAATTGTGTATCTCAAAATATTCAATTTGCTATTACTTTTTAAGCTACCTTCGTATAACGTATTATACATAAAACTGTTGAACTATACGCATTTTGATTAAATACTTAATTAAACTTCTGATATGGTTTTTTTTCTATGAATCTTTTAATTTTAATTTGCAAATTTTTGGAGAAAACTCTTCTCCTTCATCAGGCAGTCACTTGTTGTCACTCATTTTTTCACCATCATTATTGCGGTTAACCTTGATGGTTACGATTATTTTTCACTAAATTTTGCCAGATGTTAGGCAGTGATAAATCTCAGCAGTCATTGATGATGGAATTCTGATTCTTCTCAATTTCTATTCCTTCTTTTAATTTTCTTTTTAGAAAGTTGCCTTGAAAATTGATTACTTTAAGGGAATTCCAGTTCATGTTATGACCTGTTCCTCTTATGTAGAGTTTGAGAAGAATCGGAATTCCATCATCAATCACTGCAGAGGTTTGTTGCTGTCTTAACATCTGGCAAAATTTGGTGAAAAATAACTGTAATTGTCAACTTGGCAATAACTGATGACATGGCTATTCCTAGATTTAATGCATTACAAATATCTCCAAATTATGGGTTCTTTCCAAGGAATAAAAGGATATTATTTATAAAATTTTTGAGTAACAATAAATGATAGAGAGGTTGGAATTTATCTCACAAATGGCAACACCTAGTACAGCTGAAGTCCCAAGGAAGAGTAGGGGTGCTACCTGAAAATTTGACTTATAATATCATTTTGTTCCTTAGAAAAAATCCATAATTTGGAGATATTTATAATGTCATCATCAAAGTCAACCATAACCACAATAGTGACGGTGAAAAAACAAGTGACAACAAGCAACTGACCCGATGAAGGCCAAGAGTTTTCTCTGAAAACTTACAAATCACAATAAAAAAATTCCTAGAAAAAAAACATATTAGAAGTTTAATTAAGAGTTTAATTTAATAAACTAAGAAGCCAGTTTTTCAAAATGACCTTTATATACACAGTTTGATGTCTAAAATTTCTATTTCAGGAAAAGCATCTGCTGTGGTGTGAAGGAGAAAGTCAGGAGAAAAAGGGAAGGGGGAAGTTGAGAGGAAAAGGGGAAAAGTGGGAGGGGAGAAGTCAAGAGAAAAATGGGAAGAGTGGGAGGGGGAAGTCAAGAGGAAAAAAAGAGATATTGGTCAAGGGTGCATTCTTTCCTGTGTTGGTGAACTGGAAAAGTGAAAAAAGAACAGAAAAAACTAGCCCCTGAGGTTAGATGTGGATGGGCTCTATCAGGAGGGAAGATAAAGACTTGTTTGCATGTCATAGTTTGTATAATTGACATTTCCTGAATTTGAGCATTACTTTATCATAAGTTGCTTGGGACTAAACCAAAGTAAGTTGGGACTAATGAATTCTCATTTCAGTTAATCTGGGACCAAGTGTGTGTGTGTGTGTGTGGGGGGGGGTAATTTTTGATCCCTGATGTATACAAAAATTGGATGAAGAATATGTTATGGTCCTACTTTAGGATGATGCTATCCCCTAATTTCCTGAGGAGAGGCTGGTGACAAGAGAAACAGATATTGTTAATACATTCGTGAAAAAAAACCCCAAAAAACATGGAGATTATTTCTTCATTATTATGTGCAATATTTGCATATGGTTCAACCCCCCCCCAATGCAGTTGTTATTCTACCTTTAAAAAGCTTTTAACCCTGTGGAAGAAAATAGTAGTGCTTCAAAATCATTTGTTAGGCACCTTAAAAAAAAGTGAGTTAAAATGAGTGATTCTTCATTCCCACCCAGTTCTCACATATTCTGATCTGCCTCATTGACATTTGGGGGTAGTAGGAACTCTGGGAAATATGACTATTACTGAAGTGCATTTCTCATTTCTAAGCAATATGATAGCAATATGATTTCAAAAAATATGATAGTATATGATTACAAGCAATATGATTCAAAACATTGAATTCTCTTTATCTGGAAACATCAAAACCCCAGAATTTCTTGCAGTGGAAAGATTCCTGAACATTACTCCTTAGCTAATTAAATCAAGGACAAACATACTATTTTTAAAGTACTTTATGTTCCAAAATTAGTCATGATGTTGCTTCCTCCCTTTTTGTTTTTCTTATGTAATTGTTTTAAGTAATGGCATGACAAATAAAGGTAATACGATCACTAGTTATGTTAAGATTAGAACTTTTACAAAAAAGTTCATAAGTTGGGAGCTTTCGACCTTGTCTTAGGTCTTCATCATGCTAATGGAGGACTAAGATTGTTTCCAGATTCTACATTTTAATTTTTGTTATTTTTGTTGCCAGATCTTAGAATCGATCTCCAGATCATCAGGATGTAGAGAGGAAATTCGGAATTACAAGTATTTGGGTTGAAAAGAATTTCCAGGCTTTCACAGTAATGGAGGGCAAATCGATTGTCAAAAAAAGCAATGCGTTTTGCTTCGTTCCAGCGGGGAATCGCAGAGTTGTCTTCCATTGTCAAAATAGACAAGGCTGTATTTTGGTTGGCTTTTAAAACATCTTTGTGTTCCAAAATTCTGTGGTTAATGCTTCTATATGTGCTTCCAATGTATAAGTTATCACCTGCTGAAGTAGAGATAGGAATGCAGTAAACTCCTGGGAGATCCAGATTTCCAACTTTGTCCCTATCACTTTGTAGAAGTTTCAAGATGCTTGGGGTGAATTTAATGGCAAGATGCTAACCAAAACTTCTGAAAAGAATTTGTAACTTATAAGCATATGAAGGATGGTAAGGAACAGAACTGGAGAATTTCAGGTTTTCTTTCTTTTGAAGATGGAGGCATTCAATTTTCAACTTGTTTTCATATTTCTTTATGAGAGTGTTGTAGAAATTCTGGAGAATTGTTCTTGAAGAGATATTTGGTTGTTGCAAATGATATGATCCCTGTGGATGTAAGACTTCAATGCTGCGAGCTTGTAGAGATGCAAAGTGAATGATTCCAAGGGAATGATGTTGGTGGTGGCAGAAGGTTTCCGATAGATGGAACGAGTGACGGAGAGATCAGAGTTTCTGCAGATAGAGACGTCCAGGAAATCAATTTTGTTGTTTACTTCCTTAGATTTAGTGAGTTTAATAGATGAACATTTTTCTGTAATGGAGTTAATTAGGATCTCTAATTCTGACTCGGTATGTGGCCAACTAATAAAAATGTCATTTACATATCTTAACCACATGGAAGGTTGGGTGGTGAGGAATGATGGAAACTCCAATATGTTGCATGTAGATCTCTGCAAAAAGAGGAGAAAGAGATGAGCCCATGGGGAGACCAAATTGTTGTTTGTACACAATTTTGTTGAAAACAAAACAACTGTGTTCATGAATGGTGTGGAAACAATTTTAAAGATCTTTGATAAGAGTACTGGGTGGTTCGAAATGAAGAATCAGTTTCTTCATGAGGAGCATGTGGGACTCAAAATATGGTACTGAAGGCAACAAAGATTCCACATCAAGAGTATATAGAGTTTCACTAGGGGAAAAAGAATTACATTGGAAGCACATACAGAAGCATAACCACAGAATTTTGGAACACAAGAAAGATGTTTTGAAAACCAACCCAAATGCAGCCTTGTCTGTTTTGACAATGGAAGACACCTCTGCAATTCCCCGTTGGAACGAAGCAAAACGTATTGCTTCTTTTGACAATCGATTTGCCCTCCGTTACCGTAAAAGCCTGGAAATTCTTTTCAACCTAAAGACTTGTCATTCCGAATCTCCTCTCTACATCCCGATGATCTGGAGATCGATTCTAAGATCTGGCAACAAAAATAACAAAAATTCAAATGTAGAATCTGGAAACAATCTTAGTCCTCCATTGGCGTGATGAAGACCTAAGACAAGGTTGAAAGCTCCCAACTTACAAACATTTTTGTAAAAGTTCTAATCTTAATGTAACTAGTGTGATTGTCTTACCTTTATTTGTTATTCTTGTTACGTGTTTTGCCCATCATCGTCATGTAATGGCATGAATTTGTTTGATGAGAACAAGCTGAGAATGGTCTGTACACTTTCTCCAGTGTACTCAGTAAACTGATTCCACAACAACTCTTGCACTAAAAATAACTTGGTAGCAATAATTTACAAATACAAAGGTAGATGACTTCTGTTTGACGAAGGCATGTTGTGGTTAAAAGATGCTCTCAAAAGTTATGTTTAAAACTTGAAATAGTGTTTAATAAATTGTGAAAGAACTCATGAAAGATGCTATCCAAGGCTCAAAAGCTATGGAGTATTCCCATATCTTTGCAAATTTAAAAGCTTGCGGAACATTTGACACTTTAACTTGGCTGATCATGTGAATGCTTTTATATGTATGCCTATTGATCACTCAACAAAATTCTAAGCATGAAAACTATGCTTAAAAATTTGGTTGGTCCTGTTGATGTTTTAACATGTACGAATGAGTTCATGATCAGTAACATATTTTAAGCCTAAAAAATTCTTTGCATTATAAACAATTAAGTAAAAGGTAAAGATTGAAAAAATGTTTTTATGAAATGTATAGAAAAAATGAAAAATATGTGTGAAATGTATGTGTGGAAATATTTAACTAAGTGGAATGCATTTATTACCATATTATATATAGTTTATTGTGCGTAAAGTTATATTTGATCGAAGATAGAAATCTGTGAGCAGTGTACGTTAGTCATTGTTGAGCAGAATGATCCTAAATTAATGAAGTAATATCTACTCATAAATGTTAGCCATTTCCACTTAATATTTTGATGCTTTGAAGCATTTTCCCATAACATGTTGGATTATATTGATTAACCGTAGGTGCAGTAGTATCTATTTTTTGTTGAAGTTCATGATCCATATTTTCAGTGTGCACAAAAAGGCTGTCTTTCCACACGTAATGAAATAATATATGCAAAGATGTGTTGTATATTCAAAATAGCCTCGAGGATCACAGCATAAGAGGAAAAGAGAAGAAATGAAAAAAAAAAAAAAACTATATGCTACCACTATATCACAAAGGATATTCAAGTTTTTTTTTTCTTTTATCATTTTCAGATTTTAGTACTTCATGCATTTTTCCATGTTGTGATACCAAAATCAACTTCACTGCCATTGTTACCATGTTTTGATGTAGTATTATGTAAACTGATGCAGCCCTTTCAAAATTAACTTGCAATGACCATTAACTTTGTTAAAAAGTATAGGGTTGAAAGATAAAGGATAATTAATTATAAGTACATTTTTCATTGTAATTTACGTATGCTCAAGAAACATTTTCTTTTCATTCTAAACATAAAAGAATAAAGGTTGATGTGTGTGTTTGTGTGTGTGTCAAATGATTAAATGAATTAGATGTATGTGAATCATTTAAACCATATGCTTAAAGAATTTATACATTTTTGTTGAAAAGTAGGTTACTTTAAAGTGCATCACTCTGAACTGCTGTGCCCATAACCTTAACAGTAAGTTTGGTAGGGGTTTAAGAAAACACATATTTACCTGAAGTATGTAATTTGATAATTAATTTAATCAATATTTTACTGCATTAAGTTACATACATGGAAATAAATTTTGTTTGCACATTATAAACTTCATATGTGATGTATGATAAGTGTATGAGTTACAAAGGTAGCATTTTTGTTTGACAGCTGTACTGTTATATTTCTTTACTTTCAGGAATATATTTTACAGAGTGTCTTTTTACTTAAAAATGGCATACTGCCAGTTTTTGTTGTTGATGGCCAAGCTCCAGAATTGAAGAGAAATGCTATTTTGGAGAGAAACATGACAAATAGTGGTAAACAAAATAAAAAAGTTGAATCTAAAGATGAAGTGTGCTCTAGAGTTAAATTTGAGCAAATTCTGAAGGAGGTAAGAAATCCTCATAAAGTATGCAATAGTATAGTATATATATATAGCAAGTTTATAGTACACTGCTGGACAATTGCTAAGGTCGGATCATAAACGGCTATATAGCGCATAAAAAAGTAAGTGTGGTTGGATGCCAAGTGAAATAAAATAATGTCAGAATGCCAGGGCATTACAAGAAAGACAATTTATTGTGCTCTGAAATCCAGAAGGCTTTGGAACGTGTTCAAGGGACAAACAGGCCATTTTGTGCAGAATACGTAAACATGAAAAAAATGCAATTACCATCCGCAGGCGTTCCGGCGTAAGATGTCAATACGGGATATGGCCACCATGGAGGGCGATGCAAGATTCCACACGTCGTGTCATGCTTTGCACAACATTATCAAGCAGCTGTTGGGGTAATTTATCCCATTCCTCTCTCAGTGCACGGATGAGGGTGTCCTTGTTTATTGGAGGGCATTGGCGACCAGCAAGACTCCTCCCCAAAGCATCCCACACATTTTCAATGGGATTCAGATCTGGAGAACATGCTGGCCATACGAGGCGTTGAATATCCTTGCTCTCAAGACACTCCTGGACAGCGACTGTTCGATGACATGTTGCGTTGTCGTCCATGAAAATGAATCTATCACCGACAGCACCACGGAACATGCGAACATGAGGTAGCAGAACATCATTAATGTATCGTTGGCCAGTCATAGTCCCAGTTGGAAGCACATAGAGGGACGTACAGCCATTGATCATGATGCCAGCCCATACCATGACACTACATGTCGGATATCGGTCCCTTTCCTGTATGTTTGCTGGACAATATGCAGTACCACTATCACGCCAGATCAGTTGTCGTTGACAATCAGACGATAGACTGTATCTACTCTCATCTGAGAAGAGGACAGCAGACCAGTCGTTATCAGTCCAATTGCGATGTTGATGGCGCCATTGCAAACGGGCGGTACGGTGACGTCTGGACAATGTGATGCACACAGCAGGACGGCGGGCGTATAGTCCTCCTTCATGCAAACGTCTGGCGACAGTTTTTCGGGAGATGCGCTTGCTAGTAGCAGCCATAAACTGATTTGCTACCTCACTAGCTGTGCTGCGCCGGTGTCTTTTTGTTGATAGCACTATGTGCCGATCTTCTGCAGGTGTCGTACTGTGAACACGACCTCCCCCGTGACGTTTGCTACACTCTCCATTTGTTTGGAATGATTTGCAAAGCCTTGAAACAACACTGTGGCTGACGTCGAACTCCCTGGCAACATCTGTTATTTGTTGCCCTTCTTCAATCTTGCCAATAATACGGCCACGCGTAAAATCATCTAGGTGATGTCGGGAAGACATACTGAAAATTGCAAGTTCGTCAATTGAATCTTTCCCTTTCAACTTTGCGTTTGAACAACAACGGTCAATACGCGTATCTCTTATCAGCGCCATGATGTCACGAACAAGTTCGGCAATCCAAAATTTGCATACGCACAACACGTCTTACTGTATCCCGCACTTATGCTAATTTCCACATTTTCCTGCCTTCCATTTTGTGGTTGCTATTGTCATCCGTCCTTAGCAATTGTCTGGCAGTGTATTTATGTATGTGTGCATCTATCCATTTGTTCATAAAAATGGGTGTGGTGCTTCAGATGCATACTTATGAGCAACGTATGTAGAATAAGTATGCAGTCATAGTTAGAAACAATGTTCATAAAAGAAATATACAAACATCAAGTGTTTCTTGGAGAACAATAGCAATATGGTGGTGAACAATGTGTGTCCATTTTCACGAGGAAATTTGTTAAGTTTCCAGTGTTAATGGCCAAACATAGATCAATACAGTGTATTTCAATATGGATACCTTTTCTTATATTGAGAGTAACTAACCAACAGACTGTCTTTTTTGAAAGGCATGGTGCAGAATTTTTAGCATTGTGGTGTACAACAGTTCACTTTCTGAGGTAAGATCTATGACAAGTTTTCTTAGACTTGCTCTTCACAAAGCCACAATAACAAAGTCAAAAGGTGTGATATCAGGTAGTATTGGAGATTCAGCACACAGGACAGCACCGAAGACTAGTAGGGAATATATTTTGTTCAATGTTGTAAACTACATTGGAGAATATTGGTAGAATAATTCTGAAAGGTTATACCCTGTTGAAAGGTTCACCAGTTGTGGATCAGTGTAAAGGTCTATCTAATATGTCTAGATTACTTTTTTTTTTTTTTTTTTAATTTGATTGACATTAAATGTCTGTAATTACTGTTTCACACGTTATGCAAGTTCAGCAATCGGGAGATTGCTAAATGACGTTAACATAGTATTGGCAATTGAAATCAAGAATAATAATAATAAGTATCTGTACTTACAATATTCATAGTGGCTGTCGGGGCTTCATATGGACGTCTTCAGAGAATGAGAATTTTTTTCAATTGTGAAGTTTAGATTAAAATTCATGATATTGTAAAATCTGCACCAGATAAAATTAAACAAGGTGAATTTTTACAATGCAAAAAAATTTTAACATCGACGAAATAAGAAACTGAATTAAAACCTTGTTGAATTTTTTAAAAAACGAACTATAATCTCGAAGAGGAAATAATCTTAACTACGAAGCACCTTGATACACAATGAAATATGAAGACGAATTATAATTTTGCTGAAATTTCAAAAACGAACAGTCTTGAAAAAGAAAATAATCCAAAAAAATACAAATCTCCCAACTGCGAAGCACCAAACTAGTTTCTGCTAACACTCGTAGCCATCATCAGTGGTAGGTGCACGGACATTGGAATTACCGCACTCACTCGCTCAGGTATGCTGCTTAACCCTAATGTATGTTCAGCCCTGTCATGTAGATATTTGCGCATCATGATTTGGGTTCTACTGCGCACGTAAATGGTGTAACGATCTGTAGTTAAACAAAAATAAACAAGTAGCATTTATGTAGAAATATTCACCTGTATTTTTAAGTAATATTTGATGTCATTTGTTTTTTGTTAATGTTTTTCTTCTTGAAATGTTTTCTCTCCTGTTCAATAAGGTACCTCCATGCAAACTGAAGCTCTACTGGACTATTAACGTTACAGTTGTATCTTTTGGTTTTCTCAATGACTACAGCCTCGGAGGTTAGAATCTGAGCATGTGATCTATGCGATGTTAGAATTTTCGTGTTAACTTGCATAACGTGTGAAACAGTAATTACAGACATTTAATGTCAATCAAATTAAAATATCGTAGCCACGTAAAAAGTATGTTCATCGCAAATTGGCGAAAATTGAACAACGATATATGTCTAGATTACTGATTGCCTTAACTACTGGTCCCACAGAACAGATGGTTCAGTTGTTCTCTTAGGTAACAGTCCACATCATAAATGGAACCTGATTCACGTTACAGGTTGTAAAACACTGAACAACATATAGAGAATAAGAGGGTGTGTGGTTCTTTTCTAGCAGCAAAATTCCAGGACTTTGATCATTTGGGAACGTGTGTGAGTGTATTATGCAGAGTGGCATTTAAAAATCTTACCAGAGATCTTCTTGGTATGTTTTACTCCATATACCCCAAATCAAAAGGAAGCAGCTGAAGACACACTTGAAGGATGAAAGAACACTGGACTAGATAGACACACAAAAAACTGGCCATATGGCAAACTTGCATTTAGTAGAAATCTTAAGTAGGCAGCCACAAGTCATGAAAAGAAGCTAAAAAATGTTTGGGAATTTTGAGAGACGTAGAAGAATTATGATTATTTGAGTCAGTCTTTTCCTTGAAAATAGTTGGTTCATTGTAATCACCAGTATCCAACAATTTTAAGGATTTATTGTAAGTTTTGTTAAATGTTTCTGTACTTTTAAATACACTCAACATTTTTTAAATTCTTAAATTTGTGAGAAATTTTACAGGGATTTTAGAAAACTTTTATAAAAAACGTATTTAATAGTGATGCTTGTTTTATTAAAATTTCACTGGATTAGATTATGTACAAATTTGTGCATAGATTTTGTTTCTATTTCATAAATTGTCTGTGTTTAGCATTTGTTTTTTTATGTATCATAGGTATTTCTAGTTTTAGAATTTGTATTATAGAGCAAAGCTGTGATAAAAATGAACTTCATATTAAAGACTGGAGTTCAAGAGCTCCCATAATATTGCATTCTTATTTTTAAGTAACTTAAGCATAAATTTAATTTTCATTGCTGTATTTCTGAGAATTTCAATTTTTTCTCATTTCTCTTAATTGTATTATTATGTGTCTGGTTCAAAATTTCAATTCACTGGAGAAGCAAATGGTTTGTAGGAGATCATTTCCTTCCTCCTTATGCAGCATGAAGCCTGAAATTATTTAACATATCAGAATATAATCAAGTTGCAGTTTGTGTGTCATTTGTACATTGTGTGCATGCAGCTGTGATCATCAGTGTAGAATTTTTGTACTGCTGTTCTTGGTATTGAAAGCTGCTGCAGTATAAACAGATTTCCATCTCCCACTGCACCATCCGTATATGTTCCTATGTAAGTTCAGACTGAAGAACTTAGCCCCTTGGTGTGTAAACAGATAAATCAGTTGCCTTTATTACAGTGTCTATGATAAAGATCAGAATTTGTATACTTTATTTACAGAACAACTATTTATGTTTCAGAAAATGTGACTGATCTATAATTTCAACTGAGATTTCAAGTTTCACAGTGCAAAATATTTTTTATTAATCAAAGTGAGGTTCTTTGAATTTAACGTCAGTGAATTACAGTGTTATTTACTTCAGTTAAAAACAGCACTCTGGAAATTAGCAATGTATCCATATCTGTAACAGGTCGCTTGACGGATGATGGCCAAACATTTCAAGCTGATATCTAGAGCCGGTAAAGATTGATTTATCACAAAAACGTATTTCATTGCGTATTTTAATTTATCAAAAAAAAAAAAAAAACGTTTTTCATTGTATATCATGAATTAAAATGGGTTATTCAGAACCAACCAATTCTGAAGCAACTAACTGATGAAGTGAAAGAAAAGATGTATTCAGTTGAACTCCTTTTAGCAAACATTTTAGACCTTTTAGTGACTTTGTCAAAATCTGCTCTCTCAGTTCTTTGAATCCAGGTGAAAAATGAGCTTTGAAAGTCACCAAAGTACAGAAACATCTTCTAAAACACATAAACTCCAAGAAAAAGGAGAATGAAGTGTGTTAGAGTAAAACCAAAAGTGAATGTTTTTTCTATGAAATAACCTGTTCAGCAGCTGCATAGAAAGTCAATCATGAATTATATTACAGAAAGGTTATGGTCAGTTATGTGATTCAGTTTTTGCAGATCACCTTACTGATGCTAGAATAATGGATACTGCATATTTTCATGCATTGTATCTGTATATTCCTTTGACATTCAGTGAAATATGCAGGGTGTCCAAGAATTATTGGACACATTACAAAATTATATGAAACAAAACATTAAACAGATAGAAAGAAACTGACTGTACTAACTTACAATGTAACTACACAAGTTAATAAATTTTGATGTGAGATCCCTTGGTTGCGCGTAGTACGTTCAAGCGATACTCTATTTCATGCCAGGTATTGGCAAGCATCTGAGGAGTTATGGAATTAATAGCTGCTGTGATACGTTGTTTCAGTTCCTGCAAATCACTACAAGGTGTCTGATAGACACGATCCTTCACATAACCCCACATGAAATAATCCAATGGAGTTAGATCTGGAGAGTGAGGAGGCCACGGAATGGGACCACCACGCCCAATCCATCTGTTGGGGAAATGCTCATTTAGGCACTTATTGACAAATATGGAGGCGCACCGTTTTGTTGGAAAACGATGTTGTCATATCTTTTGATCTGGGGTATAGCGAAATTTTCTAGCATATCCAAGTAAATGTCACCATTATATTTTTTTCGCAGAAGAAGAAAGGGCCAATCACTTCTCTTTTTGATATGGCGCACCACACATTAACTTTTGGAGAATCACGTTCCAGTTCAATAGCAGCATGAGGCGGTTCATTGCCCCATATCCTACAGTTGTGATGATTCACAATACCTGATACATGAAATGTGGATTCATCACTAAAAATTACAGTACTGAGATAGTTTTCGTCATTTTCCACTCAATTCAGCATATCCACAGCAAAATCGTATCGCAGAGTGTGATCATTTACATGCATCTTTTGCACTATTTTAATTTTGTAAGCCTGAAACTTTAATTTCTTGTGCAAGATACTGTGAACTGTCGATTTCGGAATGCACAGTTCTCTGCTTGCTTTATGAACGGATTTCCTGGGGTTTCATCAGAAACTTTCATTAACTTGGTCAACCGTCTCACCACTGACGCTAGGCCTACCGGCTCCTCCACAATGTTCCACATTGCCAGTTTCTTTAAACTGTTTCATCCACCGCTTAATTGAATTCGTTGACGGAGGATTACAACCAGACTCTAAACGGTACCTGCTTTTAACTTTAATGACAGACTTTAATTTCGCAAGCCATAACAAACACATCGCCTTCTGCTGTACGGATGACATGACTACTGATTGCGCATTTCTCATACATTCCTCATCAGGCCACACCGAGCGCCATCTATCAGATTCTAGGAATAACAATTCTGCAAAACAAAAATATAGAAACCCTGTTAGTAATACGTGACATAGAAAAGCAGACAATGCTCATAGTTTTTTTTGTACATAATTTTGTAATGTGTCTAATAATTCTCGGACACCCTGTATATATTGAATCCTGTGCAATGATTATAAAGTGCATGTTATCTATTAATGTGGTAACGCATTTCACTACTCTTCTGTACTAGTTGAATGAAAGTATAATGTAATTTATTTATTTTTTTAAGTGCCAGGATATGTTGATTTGTTTGGGCGTCCCATGTGTGAAAAGTTCAGGTGAAGCTGAAGCATATTGTGCTTTATTGAACAAAAAAGGAGTAAGTTCGTGCAAATAAAGGCTACTTAATGTGTTTCCTGTTATTTTTTTATTTTTTTTTTCTACCAAATATAGTTAATTTGCCATATAGCTTAACGAAATTTTTATTATACTCTTGCTTGATCAGGATGAGACATTGGTGTTGTATTTCTTCTGTTCTAGTTTTCCTCTGTTCCTGGAGCTAGTAGTTCACCGGTCTTCTACAATTTTATTGTGTGTGTTTTGTTGCTTGTTTCTTATTAATTTCAATGTGTTGATTTAAAAAATGATGCTCAATTTTGTCTATCACTTGCAATTTTCCAGTAAAATGATATTTTTAAATCATCAGGTTAAGCAAAAAATTAAGGTTTTATTATTTTCCATCACCTACACAGACCTGCCAATTGTGACGATTTTATCGTATTTAGTACGATAAATCATGCTGCAGTATGCTAATACGATTTTGTAGCCAAAAATACGATTTTTTTTAATTGTCATGTTTTCCCCCATTTTTTCCCTTTTCAGACAGAAGCCTTGTAGCAGAATCGCTACGACGAGCAATGTACGTCACAGATTTTTTGTTTTTTTTCTGCCTTTCAAAATTTTCGAAAATGGAAGTTGGGCGTAGTGAGGATTTCTTCCTTAATCGTAATTTTTTTTTTCGTGAAGGATGATGTACGTCGCAGAATTATTTTGTACTCATCCCCATAGCAGCATTGCGTCGACGGTCGACGTACATCGCAGATTTATAATGTACTCATCCCTGTAGCAGAATAGTGGCGATGTACATCACAGGTTTATTTTGTACTTGTCCCCGTAGCAGAACCGCCGCGATGGCCAACGTGCATCGCAGACGAAAAATCGCGGCGAGGCCGACATACATCGCAGATTCATATTCTACTAATCCTCGTAGCAGAATCGCGGTGACGACCAATGCACATCACAGATTTATTTTGGTCCTGCAGACAAAAACGACATCTCCAGAACTCTATTAAACCATCTTGCAGACCTCCTAAGATGCAAGTTTTCTGCCTCACAAAATTTCCGAAAACGGAAGTTAGGCGGAGTGAGGATTTCTCCTGTAAACATAATTTTTTTCTAATAATTAACTACATGAAAGTGTTTGTTAATTAGATTTAATTAGTTTCTCAATAAAATTTTGATGTAGGGAAAAAATCCCTAAATTCTCATTATCAAGAATTTATATAGCTAAAATAGGCTTAAAAAATTATCAGCATGCGTCGTTTTACGATTTTTCTATCTGAGTGTTAAGTTTTTTGGTTCTGAGAGGTTGGAAGGTCTGCCTACAGAATAAAGTTGTTGCTCGAACTTGTTGTGCAACTGATCTGAACATGTATTGAGGAAAAAGTACTGTTTAGAGAAGGGAGTAACAGGGGAGCAAAATTATGTGGAAACAGGGTTGAAACATGTCTGACTTGCACTTAAGCTCATCTCCATCTCTCAGTAAGGGTGAAAAGTGCCAATCAAAGTTATGTCTCAGCACTGAACAGTTTATTATTATATTTTATGAGGTATGATCAAATGAAACCAGTTTGTGCCACATCATGTGGACCGGCGCACAGGGAGCTTGATGATGTCACAGCTCATGTGTTAAGCACAGACCAATGAACACGTAAGCATGTGTTCATTCTCCTCGCATGTGTGGTTTATGCTGCAGATCGTTGACAGCGTGGTCGGTGTGATTCCGAATCCATCGAAGGTGGATCAGCAAGCGGTGATTCAGTTCCTAACAGCGGAAGGATGTCGACCAGTCAACATTCATCTCAGAATGCAGGCGGTATATAGTGTCATGGGTGTCAAAGACAAAAGTGACTGACTGGGCGCGAATGTTTCGGGAAGGACGTGAGGAAACAAAAAATTTTCAGCAGCTGGCGCAGGTGCATGTTGTCGCAACAGATGAAGCCATCACTAAGATTGATGCAGCAATACGAGTGGACCCTGCAGTATCAGAACGTGTGTTCACAATGGATTCCACGGATGCTGACCGACCACCATAAAGAAGAACGCATGGGCTGGAGTTTGAACCACTTGCTGCATTACGAAGCAGAGGGTGATGCATTTCTGTCACACATAGTGGCAGGCAACGAATCGTGGTGCCACCACTTTGAGCCATCCAGCAAACCAGCAAGCATGCAATGGAAACATCCCGGATCACCAAAACACGAAAAATTCAAGTCACAGGCTTCAGCCGGTAAGGGTATGCTGACCGCACTTTTTGACCATAAAGGGCTTTTGTTGGTGGACTCTAAAGAGCCTCACATGAATATCAATGCCTTACATGTTCTTCTAACAAACACTGGTGCATTCTTGCTTCCTTTATACTGCTACAGGGACACACTGGACAAGGTGCCCAAAGCCATCAATAATAAGGGACCCGGCATGCTTTCGCATGGTGTGATTCTGTTGCACAACAATGCTTGTCCACATGTTGCAAACATTGTGCAGGATGCGTTAGCACGGAAAGGGTGGGAGGTTCTGCACCACCCACCCTACATCCCCGATCTGTCACCTTGTGACTTTCATTTGTTCGGACCCTTTGAAAAAGCTTTAAAGGGAGAACAATTCCACTCTGATGCAGACGTCATGGTCGCTGTGACCAGATTGTTCGAGGAGCAAGCAAAGTCCTTCACGGTCGGTATCCACTGCCTTCCCAAGCAGTGGGATGCATGTCTGAATGCTTACGGGAACTCCTTCTAATGAACACTGGTGCATTCTTGCTTCCATGTATATTGCTTTGTTCAATTCTGCCACACCTGCGGATGTATCGTTTCATTCATTTTAATAAAGCCACTCGAATGGGTTTCATTTGATCATGCCTGATACTTAGTAAGTGGTAGTTTTTATGCAATAGCTATACACAAGAGTGTGTAAACTATCTGGGCAGTTCTCTTATATTTGTGAGGAGTTACTCATTAAAAAGCAACAGAGGAACACTAAACTTTGTAAGAAGAACTTACTGTGCATGCTATGGAGTGAAATATAGGGACTAGGACAAATCATGGGCTCCATAATATACACTATATTGACAAAAGTCACCGGACACCCCTTCAAAAGCAAATGAACGGATCCGCTGCATTGTTAAGATGTGCAGTACAACTGCAAACGGTATAAAAACAAGCCTGCAGCTGACCAAGATCAAATCGCACTGTGAGGTTGAATGAAAATGTCATGGTGGGAGAGAACTGACTTTGAGAAAGAAAAGATTGTTTGGCGTTATATTAGTGGGTTGTCCATAAGAGAAACCGAGAGGCGTTTAAACATACCCAAATTGACTGTTTTGGATGTACTGAATAAGTGAAAGACACATGGCGTGCCTGAAGCAGAAAAACGTACCAGCAGACCAAAGAAAATCAGTGAAAGAGGATGTCGAAGCCTCAGGAGAGTTATTACAGCTAATCGACGGAGTACTACACAAGACCTCAGTGTACAGGTGAGTAAAAATGCTGGAACCTTGCTATGTACACATACCATTCGCAAATAATTTCATTCCATTGGTTACCGTGGTTGTGCGTCTGCTCATAACCCTTTTGTCTCCACTCAGAATGCTACTTGTCATTTAGCATGGTGTAAAGAACATTTATCGTGGACCATAGATCAATGGAAACAGGTCCAATGAACTGATGAATCCAGATACACGATCCATCAGTCTAATGGCCATGTGTGAGTATGATGGCAGCTGGGGAAATGCTTTTTACAACAGTGTACTGTACCTATGGTCAAGTTTGGAGCTAGCAGTGTACTAGTGTGGGGGTGTTTTTTGTGGTATGGTCCCGGCCCATTGGTTATCGTGGACAAAGCTGTTAACCAACATATCTACCTCGATATTCTGTTCAATCATGCCCTACCAACTCTGTGGCAATACTCTGGAACCGAGCCTTGTTGGTACCAGCAGGACAATGCACCGAGCCATAAAGCAAGGACTGTTACGGGGTGTAATTCCGTATCATGTGTGGACTGGCCAGCACAGAGCCCTGATCTTAATCCCATAGAGCACTTATGGGATGAAGAGCACCCCATAAGACATTTGGAACCAAGGCCTACTACTAAGCAAAAGGTAGCGGCAGCATTATGTACTGAATGGAAGCACATACCTATCGCCGCTGTGTTCCAAAATCTTGTTGAAAGCATGTCTCAAAGGGTCAGTGCATGCATTAAGGCCAAAGGTGGACTGATACTGTGTTAATGTATGTCAATAAATGCTGTGTTGTGTTTCTCTTCTAGGTGTCTGGTGACTTTTGTCAATATAGTGTATGCTTCTGTTTGTGTTGAAGAACTAAAGGCCTTCCCAGTGTCACAGTGGTCTAAGCATTTGCATTTGACCATTCATCTGAGTTGGGTCTAGGTTCAGATCCCCATGAGGTATGAATGTGCTATCTTATGGCACTGGCTCTCTCCCTTCCCTGGAACTAGCTACTTTAAAATAAGAATGGGCTACTGCTTATAGCCCATCGAGTTGCTCACAATGGTCATCAAACCCTCAAACAAACAAAAAAGAAGGAGAAGAAGATTGAAACAGTGTACAAAAGGTAAGAAAAATCCATTTGTTTTATTGTGCCAGTGATCTGCAGTGATGGCTGTTAATTTTGCTCTTGTAATGGACAATGATACAACACTAAAACTAATGGGCAACTAATGCTGGATGTTGAACTAGAATATGCCACAAGAAACACATAAACAGAAGTGTAAGAAGAGCACAGTTTTAAAGGGAAAATACAGAGATTCTTCTAGAAGTAGTCTGAAACTCATTAGATGCAAGAATAAAAGATAAGAATAAATGTTTTAAATGTTATGGGTATACCTTCAATGTTTAAAATAATTTTTTCCTGCATTTTTCCTATTTGATAACATACTATTTTATGCATACTCTGCCCAAAGTACTACATCACTTTGTGAAAAAAAAACTTATGTGATGGAGTAAAACTGAAGTTGTATTGGTAATCAGGACTGCAAATATGTACAACAGCATCCATAATAATTCAAACAACTAATGATATGTAACTTTTGTACACTTGTGATTATTAAGAAAGGTTAGATACTTACAGTGGCATGTTAAGGTATCCAACCACATTCAAGAACTTTTTTTTTAAGATTTGATTTTAATTTTAATTGTAGTTATGGAAATATCAAGTTATAAAAGTTAAAAAATAATCAACAAGAAAATAAAAAAAATAATAATTTGGAGAAATTTAAAAAAATTAAGAAATTTTAAGAAAATTTTCTGTTTACAGTAAACAATGTAAATCTGCAAATAAATGAAATAAATCAAAGTTTCTTACACACATACAGAGACATGCTTATTATGCTTGTGATGAACTAAAAAGGAGATGATATTCTCAGATATAGCAGAAATACAAGGAATTAAGTGTGTCTCAGCTGAAGAAAAACAAAACAAAAAAAAAGTTGAATATTGTTGATGAAAATTGCTATTAACTTATGTCTGGACGAATATATAATAAAATCTGTAGTTCATTACATGCACAGTATTATAAAGATGAATATGCTAAAATTCAATACCTTTTGTGCATTAGTTCTGAATTTACCATGCTTGGGGTATAGCAAAAAATGAAGTTTTTCAGGAAGCGGGCATAAAGTTTTGACTACAACTAATTACCAAAATTATGTTCCTCCTAAGGTCTGAAATACAAATGCATTTTAGCAGATACCTTCTTTCTCTTCTGCAACAGTATATATTTTCTTTCTTCGTGCTTTTAATTTTTTTCTTTGCCGTTTTCCAAAGTTTGAGGAGTGTTGCAAAGAGAATCATGAATACAATCAATGTCAAGTTTAAGAGTTATACCATAGGTTATTAACTTACCCATCATATGTAAACATATGCAGTATGTATGAACACTGAAGTCAACCTCTCCCTCAGTAAATTTTTAACTTTACATTTAGGACTAAAATAACAATATTTACAAATTAAACCAAGTAAAGTACAATCAAATCACAAGTCTTTAATAGCTTAAAAAGGAAAATCCAAAGCATTTTTGAGCAATAAAATAACTCTATGACACCAGTTTTAAGAATAAAGGAACTTTAAAAATACAACTAAGTGAAAGACCGACTTCAAACCTGATTCCATTCTGCGGGTGCCTTTG
Source organism: Macrothele yani (assembly GCA_039090855.1). Classification (NCBI taxonomy): domain Eukaryota; kingdom Metazoa; phylum Arthropoda; class Arachnida; order Araneae; family Macrothelidae; genus Macrothele; species Macrothele yani. The sequence goes on from CM077002.1 coordinate 165,380,562, forward strand.
GTAACACCAGTCACTATTTTTGAGCAACAACCGTTCCATGTCTAGGTCGTAGAGACTGCATTTTGTTGAAGTGACCTCTTTAGCGTTATCTGAGACTGTTCAAAGCTGTAAGAATTAAGTCCAGACAAAGCCTTCCAGCAGAGTGGGAAAGCTTGGCAAATTTTGGGTGTTTGTATTTTGTCATTAAAAGAGATTTTATACTCATATGAGCCATGTTACATATGGCATAGTGTATTTGTAATTAATGTTTGTTTTAGATAACTGTAAACAGTCAGCAGTTCACTGGAATTATTTTATCATGCTCATAATCTTCATTTGTCATTAGCTACTTCAGGGATCATTTTGTCTGTGATGTGCATGAGACAACTTCTGAACATTAATTTTTTTCTGAGTAAATACTGGCAGTTACAATTATCTTTGTAGAGGACTCATCATAAAAATTGGAGATTCTACCATTCTTAAGTGGGATCCTAACCCACATCTACTGATTTCCATCAGAATTTGCTAGCCATTATACCATTCAGGACAATGCATCATTCTCAATCACATGAAATGTTTGCATGAAGCTGAATCATTGGACACAAATGTGCTAATCTATAGGATAAATGTATCAATATTTTCATAGCTCTTTTTAGAGTTAGCAGAAATACTGAACTATTGTATGAATCGATTTAAAGGTTTTTGTGCCATTGATATTGTAATTTTGTTATTGAAATTCTCTATTGAATTGATATTGAATTTAAAAGAAAAATTCATTTCAGATTGTTGATGGCTGCATTTCAAATGATAATGATGCATTTTTATATGGAGCTGAAGTTGTGTACAGGGACTTTACAATTGACCAAAAAGTAAGTTCAAGGAATTTTATTTACTTTATACCAGCAATTAATTTTGTAAGTAAATTCTGAATAGGTATTTTCCTTATTGTTGTTTACTGGAATTGCTTTATGAACTGTTTAGTAAATCTGATTATGTCACATTGAATTTGTATGCACCATTCCTCATCCTTTTCTTATCAAAATATTGCAATTATATTTAAAAATATATGTGTGAAACATCAAGGTGCCACAATCTTTTTGAAGTTACAAATTATTGTGCTTGAGGTAATAAGTATATGCCATCAAAAATATAGTAGTTATTTGCAAAAAAATGATGACTGTATGTATTTTGAACACTTCAACTAAAATTATGTATGTTGTTTTAGATATAAAACTGTAAAAAAAGCCTGTAGTGCTGCACAAAGTTAATTCTGTGAAAGTCAGAACCATTAGGTGGGAAACAGAAGTGGGGAAAACCAGTGAGAGGAGGAGCTTGTAGGAAGTGGTTAAGCTGTTTGTTACAGGAAAAAAGAAGTGTTTTAAAAGAGCTTGTTGAAAGTTAAAGCAGTGTGTTAGGGATGCAAAAAGGAATTCATCTGTAGATTGGGAAAATTGTTCAGATCTCAAATTTCTGAGAAAGTGATCTCAGAGAACAGCTTACTGAGTATGTATGTATGTATGTATGTATGTATGTAGGTAGGTAGGTAGGTAGGTAGGTAGGTAGGTATGTATGTATGTATGTATGTATGTATGGTGAAAAGTGGACATCTCTTCTACTATCGTGGGACAGATACTGACAGAACTAGTGGTGTTGGATTTATAATAAACAAGAAACTGAAGGATAAAGTTGTAGAAGTTGAAAGTTCCTCTGACAGAGCTGCACGGCTTGTTATCCAACTCTCGAAAAGATACCAGGCTCAGATTATTCAAACTTATGCACCCACCACAAGTCATCCTGAAGAAGAAATTGAAGAATTTTATGAGGAAATTTGTCATCTAAATAATAAAGGTAAGCAGCACTTGAAGATAATTATGGGAGATTTCAATGCAAAAATAGGGCAACGACAACAGAATGAAACTTCAGTAGGTAAATTTGGTCACGACAACAGAAACCAGCGTGGAAATACTCGTTGAGTTTGCAGAGGCAGAAGGGTTTTTCATCTTGAACTCCTTTTTCAAGAAAAAGCCACACAGGAAATGGACATGGAGACATCCAAATGGGACGACAAGTGAAATTGATTTTATTATGTGTAACAAAAAATTCGTCATAGAAGACTGCAGTGTGCTAAACAAGTTCAACACAGGCAGTGACCATAGATTGGTGAGATGTAAGATGCACCTCAACACTAAACTCGAACGTAGCAAGCTCATAAGACAAACAAAATCTATTGACATAACCAACCTTAAAAAACACCATAATACCTTCAAGTTGGAACTGAAGAACAGGTTCTCTGCTTTAGAAGGCCTAACATCGGAAGAAGTGGACATCTCTGAAGTTAACAGAAAAGTAACCAAAGCTATTATGGAAACAGCAACAAAATTAGCTGGGTCTAAGAACAAGTTGCATGTAAATAAATTATCAGGAAAAACGAAAATGTTGATGCAAAAAAGAAGAGAGATGAGGACAACTAAAGAAGATGTGACTTCCAAAGTGGAATATATAGAGCTATGCAAGACAGTACGAAAAAGTATCACTGAAGACGTAAGAAAATTCAACTGTGAACTAGTGAGGAAAGCAATTGAAAACAACCAAAGCCTAAAGATAGCAAAGGGACATCTCAGTAAGGGAAGAAAACAGATTATGGCACTGAGAAAAGAAGATGGTTCTGTAACAAGAAATAGAGGCGAAATTTTGACAAGAGTGAAAGATTTCTACTCCAAATTATATAAAAGGGATGATACATGCACTCCAGACATCATGAAAGATACCAGTACCAGAGTTCCTCCAGTCCTTCCAGCAGAAGTTGCACATGCAATCAAGAACATGAAGCGGGGAAAAGCTCCAGGAGAAGATGGAATTACTATAGACATCATACAAGACGCAAGTGGAGAAATCGAAACAGTACTCGCCCAAATTTTCACTCGATGCCTTAATGAAGGAAAGATTCCTGAGGATTGGAACACCGCTACAATGATCCTGCTACATAAGAAAGGTGACATTGAGGATCTCGGAAACTACAGACCTATCAGCCTCCTATCAGTAGTTTATAAAATCTTCACTAAAGTTCTTTCACACCGCTTGAAGGTAACACTGGACATGGCTCAACCGAGAGAACAAGCTGGATTCAGGAGTGGCTACAGCACAATAGATCATATCCATGTGCTGAGAGAACTAATTGAAAGAGCGAGGAATATGAACTTCCATTGTGCATGGCTTTTATCGATTATGAAAAAGCCTTTGATTCGGTGAAACCATCAGCAGTTACAATGGCTCTGAAAACCTGCGGTATTGAAGATACATACATTAATATTATTAATAACATCTATGAAAATGCAAGTGCAAAGATTAGGCTGTTTGAAAATACAACACACGTAAAAATTGGAAAGGGGGTGAGACAAGGTGACACCATATCTCCGAAGCTCTTTAATGCCACATTGGAGGGTGTTTTTCAGTCACTGAGCTGGGAAAACAAGGGGATAAAGATTAATGGAGATTATCTAACCCACCTTCGTTTTGCTGATGACGTAGTCATTTTTGCAACTACCCCATCAGAGCTGCAGAGTATGATCCAGGAACTTGCTGACAAGAGTAAAGAAGTGGGATTAAAAATGAACTTTCAGAAGACAAAAGTGATGTTCAATGCTTTTACAAGAAATGAAGATTTATCGATTGATGGAGAAAAGCTGGAGATAACAGACACGTACGTTTATCTTGGACAGCAGATATCAAGTGAGGGTCACATTGATGAAGAAATTAATCGGCGTACAAAACTTGCCTGGAGAGCTTTTGGAAGAAACAGCATAATTTTCAAGAGCAATATGCCATTATGTCTTAAAAGAAAAGTGTTTGATCAATGCATCCTTCCAGTGCTTACGTATGGTGCAGAGACGTGGACCTTAACTAAAAGAGACATACAAAGGCTGCAGACAACTCAAAGAAGCATGGAGAGGTGCATACTTGGTGTAACCAGGAGAGATAAGAAGAGGAACTCGTGGATCCGAAAAATGACAAGAGTGGAAGACATCATGATCAGAGTTAAATCCCTGAAATGGCAATGGGCTGGACATACTGCCAGAAGGACAGATCATCGATGGACAGCCAGAAATTTTAGATTGGATTCCAAGGGACAGGAAAAGACCCAGAAGAAGACCACATGGGAGATGGGTGGATGAAATTCGAAAGTATGCAGGGGTGACATGGAGGAGACTGGCACAAGACAGACTGTTGTGGAGGAAACTTGGGGAGACCTTCGTCCAGCAGTGGATTGATAATGGTTGACAATGATGATGATGTAGGTAGGTAGGTAGGTAGGTAGAGAGTGTTACTCAGTGATTGCTTTGCAAAGAAGGGCACCTCCTTATTTTGGAGGAGAATATATATTAAGTACCTAGATGGAGTGAATATTTTTCGAAGAGATTTGTTGAGTGAAAATCCAGGCATGATAGAAAACTATTGGTGACAGCAATATAAATGATGGTGGCCAGTAGGACTGGAGGACCAATGGTGATAACAAAGTAAGAGATGTTATTTTGTTATCAAAATATGCTAAACCTGCCAATTATGATGGAGTTAATCCAGAATTCATTAAGCATAGTAGAAAGGAAGGTGCCATTTGACTACATAGAAACATTAAAGTGGCACAGGAAACTAGTTTGATTCCTGAAGACTGGCAGATGCCAATCATATCAAATCATATCATATCATATCACTAAGCTGTTCTCTGAGATTCAGAGGTTAGCTCCACAAAGAAATATAAACTACCAAGTAATTTTTACTTACTCTTACCATATCAAACATCTCCATTTACAGCGATCTTGACATACAACTCAGGCTTCACTGACATCCATCACACGCCATACACAAGATCTTCTATACTTCATACTCATAATCTTTTTCTCATGCAGACACTCCTGAATCTGATCCTCTCATGACTTCCTTGGCCTTCCTCTACTTTTTCCTTCCTGCCACATGGGCTAAAAAGATTTTCTTAGTAAGCATTCCATCACTCATTTTTTCAACATTGCCAAACCACAGAAGCATATTAGTCTCCACCTTGGTAACAACAGTTTGCTTCACATTATGCAACTGCAACACATCTTCATTCCTCACACAATCGAACGTGTCTTGCCACAAAGTAACGCATTTCTCCTGCACACAAACAACTCCTATGTTTCTTCTGCAGCACCCAGGTTTCACTGCCATACATCAGAGTAGGAACAATTACAGTTTCATATACAGCCACGCTGGAGTCTCTTGAGAACCCATCATTCCTTTGAAAACCTTCCAAAGCAGCCATGACTCTCAATTAAGAATTCACTCACCTACTAATTTCACCATCCAATTTGTTCTCTGTGTCGAACATGCTTCTCAAATACACAAAGTCACTCACCTGGTCAATCAATGTGCCATTTAGACTTATTTTACATTCAGTACTACCAGTTCCTCTCTCAGAAACCATAATTTTGTTTTTTCCTTTATTACTTACTCTTACCATATCAAACATCTCCAGTTTGAATTTCATGCAAACTTCGTACATCCGGGACAACATACTCTACAACTCACTTTTGCCCTCTGCCAACAGGACAGTGTCATCAGCATACAGCAATCTGCACACACGGATATCAAAGAGGACAGGAAATATTGTAGTAACTACCTTGCAGTAATTTGGGCAACAAGTGTAGAAAGGCAATGAAAAATCAGCCGAGTGAAAGACAGTATGGATTCAGAGAAGGCAAGGGAATTTCATGCAGTAATGAAAATGTATACGTGGTTTTAGCTGATTTTGAAAAGGATTTTGATCATTGCATGGTAAAGTTATAGAATTGAGTCATTTGAGACAGAAATATTGCTCCTGAAACCAAATAGTCTTCATTACTGGCACTCATCACATGAGTTTCAAAACTAAAAATTTTCAGGCGCTGATCATAAATGGCAAATTATGATGAATGATTATGATCATAAATTTAATTATAAGTACTTCCCTAGTGTATGGATCTGATCCCTGTGTGTGTGTGTTCCTGTTTTTTTTTTTTTTTTTTTTTGTGTGTGTGTGTGCATATGATCTTAGTGGGATATGGAATTACCTCTAAATGCCATGTGAGCAGCTGTGTCATACATTACAGCAGCATAAACCTCTATGAATATAGGATGTGATGAAATTAAGCTTTGGTATACATACTGTTGAAGCACTACTTAGTTGTGTGTGACATTGATGAAAACATTCCAACTCAGTGGGTTTTGTTCCAGAATCTGTAGGTTGAAATGACCAGCTGTGTGAAACTGTGAACTGATCTTCTATACTAATGTATTTAAATTATATACAGTACTCAATAGTCTATTTATAGTTTCTGCTGTGTAAAGTGTACTCTTTATTAATAAAAAAGTGTATGGTTACTTCATTTTGCTGATTTCTTGTTCAAAGAACTTTGGTTTTTGAGTTGTGCGTGACAGAGTTATATACTACAATACCCAGAGACCAACTTAAGACAAGTGGGGCCCTAGGCACAAACAATTTTTTTTGGGGGGGGGGGTTCCATCTCCAGGCATGAATCATACTCTTAATAAATTAACAAAGGTATTTGCGTATTAAGGCAGCACCCCTGGTGTTTCGCATAATTATTCCATAATTGCGCATATAAATGTATAAAGCACAAGAAGTACTGCCTTAACACACAAGTACTATCTACTTTAATAAATGCAAGAAACAATAAATGTTCAAAAATTGTAAATTAAAAGTAAACATTTTTTATCTCCATCTTTCAAATGGATATTAATAATCGATTTTTTTTAAGCAACATATCGATGCATATTTACGCTCAGTGAAAATTAACTGCTGCATGCCGCCACCGCCGTTTTTGCTGCCCATAATAATAAAAATTAAATTTTAATGCTCAAATTGGGGCCCCCATGTGTGTGCCTTTGCAAAAATCCCGCTTTAACAATACCCTTCAGAAATCAATATGAATTCTGCACACATTTTCCATGAACTTCTTTTAAATTGTTAATAAGTCACATTTTCATCATAGTTCATCAAACTTTAACTTCTGTCATAGCTAAGAAAGAAAATCTTACATTTAATGAAATAGTTAGAAACCAATTCACATTTTTTCTTTTCCCTTAACATAAACATTGAGTTTCGATGTACATTACATTTAGTTTAGTTACATTTCCATAAGCAGACTTATAAAATTTTTACCTTATGTTAACCTTAACTCCTCATGGTTTTTCTTGGCTGTAGAAAATTTGTAAATAAATCTTAGCTGTATGTTTCAACATTGTTATTATTTTTTAAATTTTTATTTCAGGGACCTCAAATTAAACGATATGCCTTGGATGACATAAAAAACAAACTGAAATTAGATCAAAGAAAATTAGTAGCATTGGCATTACTTCTGGGTTGTGACTATGTAGGGGGAGTCCCAAGTATTGGCAAAGAAACTGCTTTAAAGTTTTTAGAAGAACAAAAATACAAAGATGTTTTAGAAAGGTAAGGCTATATTCTATATTTCATTTTCCTCTCTGCACACACAATAAATATTAATTGACCATGTCATTAAACTTGTCCCATGAAGCAAAATTTTTGACACAAAACTTCTTGTTTCAATATATATGTGTATTTTTATCATCAAATAAATTTAGAGTAAAAAAAATCGCCTCTTAATGACTGTCATATGTACATTGTACATATGTGATGCATGTGCATGTATAATCTCCGATGGACCTCCCAGCCCTGAGTGAAGTACTAACACTACTGACTATTCTTTTTAACCATTAAGATTTAATTATAATATTAAAAAAATTAATGTGATGTAAAAAACTCCTACAAAGAACCTAAACAAATTTTACAAATGTACAACTATATACACTCAGAAACTTAATCACTTAAGTTACTTACTTACCTTCATTACTAATAACTAACTACACTGCTTTAAGTATTATTATTCAATACTATTTAAATTTCTTTTACATATGTACAGACTGCTTTTCTTTATTCTGCTCAGTAAAAGCAATTAATTCACTCCCATCCCGAACTCCAGTTAGTTAAAACTTAAGACTGGCTTAGACCTTTCGTTTCCCTGTTTTTATTGATTTCTTAATTTTGTGAGTTCCTAATTCTCAATCAGTTTATTGCCATTCATTACTGGTAGAAGAATTAAAGTAAAGTAGTTTGTACATAAATAACAGAAATTAAAATGGTATTGAATAATGATAAATAATTCATTGCAGCTAGTTATTAGTAAGGAAGGTATATACGTAAGTACTTAAAGTTACGAAGTTTCTGTGTGTATATAGTTGTACATTTGTAAAACTGGTTTAGGTTCATTTTAGGAGTTCTTAAACAGAATTAATTTTTTTTTAATATTATAATTAAAGTTCATTCTACATGAGTGCTCGAAACACAGTGGTTGAGATGCTAGCTGCTCCCTTTTTCAGTGGTTATTCTACACGGGAGTGTTCCAACCACACACTGTTGAACTGCTAAGAAATGCGAGTTCATTCTACACTTGTGTTTGAACAGTGCATTTCAGTATACCGCTGAGTTTCAAAATGAAGACTCTTCACGTAGGATGTGTGACTATCTCATTGTGGAAGTGCCGCATTGGAACTGTTGAGATGAACGTCCATGTAGATTGCACAGTGTTACGAGTGTTTGCGATGCTAACGCCGCCACTATAGGCATCAGAAGTGCTCGTCTAGAGTGGACCCCACATTTTTTTGTACTTGCCCATTGATTTGTTTGGTTGGCGTAACCACTCGTTTAATGGAGCATCTCAACCGCTGCGTTTCGAGCACTCATGTAGAATGAGCTTACAATTGTACCGGGAGGACTGTTGGGATTATATGTCCATCACATGTGTACATACAAGACAGTCATTAAGAAGTAAATTTTTTTTTACTTTATTTCTTTGATGATGGAAAAATATATTAGAATGTTTGCATGTGTATACAAAAACTAATTGACTTTATTGATGGGTGTTTCAAGATGTTATATTTCTTATTTCAGAGGTGGTCAAAAAGTAGATCAAACACTTACTCTGTAAAAAGTAGATCAAACACTTACTCTGTAAAAAGTAGATCAAATGCTTACTTTGTTTTGGCAGTGCATTTTTAGCACTAGAATAGACTGAATAGTAGTGTTTTTTCTTTTTTTTTTTATTACTGACATCATGTGCTTGTCATGTACAAAGTTAATGTGAAATTTTATTTTCTCTCTTAAATTGATGCAGTTTTGTTGATACTGTTACAACCATAATATTCCCAGGTATGGTGATGACACATGAAATGCCAACTATTTTAGTACCTGATCTTGGTTAAGGTTACTTTGCTCTCCATTTGTTCAAGGTTTTGATGTGTGAAATGTTAGTTTGTTTCAGCATTCATCCCAACTAAGATAACCGTCCATGAAGCACAAGTTTATATAGGTACTTCATCTGTTTGGGATTACTTTGTTTGAGGCATTAATTTATTTACTGGTTTTTCATTCTGGCTTAAGAAGGCTTTGTATCATTGTTTTGTTTTTGTATTGGGTTGTCGGAAAAGTCACGACGTATTTTGGCACCCGATGGCAGTTGGGCGGTTTTGGAAGTACTAGAGGCATGTGCAGCTCTGTTATCGCTATGGCATTCGACAGGTGCCAGTTCTAGCTGAGTCTAAAAGGAATAGTGAGCGATTTGGTTGATTTGCGGAGATTTGACATCAAGTTGAAAATAGAAGACCAAACTGTGCATTTTCGCCATATTTTACTGTTTTACTTCCGTAAAGGGAAGAACGCGCGTCAAGCTTGTGAAAAGTTGCGTAAAGTGTACGGTGATAATGCTGCACAGGAACGTCAGTGCCAGCGGTGGTTCACAAAATTCCGTGCTGGTGATTTTGACCTCAACGATGCTCCTCGGTCCGGGAGGCCAACCGAGGTTGATGACTACCAAATCAAGGCATTGATCAAGTCAAACCCACGTTGCACGACACGAGAGATTGCAGACACATTGCACATCCATCATTCAAGTGTTCACGACCACCTGAAGATGCTGGGATACGTAAGCAAGCTTGATGTGTGGGTTCCTCATGAACTCAAAGAAGCTCAATTGACGGCATGTATAAACATCTGTGATATGCTCATTAAACGTGAGGAAAATAATCCTTTTTTGAAGCAACTGATAACTGGTGACGAAAAGTGGATTGTGTACAACAATATGCTGCGCAAACGGTCTTGTTCCTGACGTGCTGCTTCGCCTCAAACGACATCCAAAGCAGACATTCATCAGCGGAATGTTCTGGTCTCAGTGTGGTGGGATTTTAAAGGTGTTGTGTTTTTCGAGCTCCTACCACGAAACCAAACAACCAATTCGAATGTGTACTGTCGGCAATTGGACAGTTTGAATGAATCCATCATCCAGAAATGTCCAGAGCTTGTTCATCGTAAAGGTGTTGTGTTCCATCACGACAACGCGAGACCACACTCAAGTTTGATCACCTGCCAAAACTTATTGGAGCTTGGGTGGGATGTGTTGCCCCACCCAGCATACTCGCCTGACCTTGCGCCATCAGACTTCCACTTGTTTCACTCTCTTCAACAGTCCTTGCGTGGTATAACGTTCAATTCAGATGAGGCTGTAAATCAGCATCTTGTACAGTTTTTCGCCACGAAAGACAGGCCCTTCTATTAACGAGGCATTCTACAGCTCACTGAAAGATGGCAAAAGGTTATCGAACAAAACGGGCATTATATCATTGATTGATCTTTGTTCTTTCTATCAATAAATGACCTTTGCAAAACATGGCTAAAATATGTCATGACTTTTCCGACAACTCAATAGTTAGCCATCCCCGTGATCTTCAAAGGCTGGAGGAGTGGACTATCTGTAAATGAAGGTTTATGTTTACAGGAAAGGAAGAAAACCATAACCTAAGAATTTGCACAACTCTGTTAAATTCAGGTCTTCAGTGTGTGAGGCAACACCATAATATGATAATTAGACCAGCAGTTGACTTTTGTCTCTAGTATTAGCTTATGCAGCTACTTTATTTGGGAAATAACACTGATTTTTGTCTCAAAACAGTAGTTTTCATTGGTACTTACTGCAGCTATATTTATTTAGCACAGAACATGACTTTGTAGATACTTCATCATGGTTAAAAATGTATGAATTAGGAGTATAAGTATGTGTGCGTGTGTGAATGCATACATCAAACATTGTTTTATGTATACTTTTATACTGATACTGCTTTGTATCAAGCATCATTTTATACAAGCACTTTATCCTGGATAAGATTATTGTGAAGGTTGATTTACAGAAGTATAAGGAATTGTTTTATAAATAGCATATGTTTTTTTAGTGACTAAATGGGTTTCCTTAGGCTACTGCTTCACACTTGAAACATTTATTTTTTAGAAAATTCACCCTTAACATTATTTTTATAGTGTTTTTTACTACCCAAGTTCACTAGCTGCAAAATTCTGAGTACAGGAAGGAGCTCATGTTACACATAGTATTTTACAAACTATTAAAGAGGCATTTTTTTTATGAAATATTAAACAAATTGATATGGCATTCCCTGGATGTTTCACCTTGGAAATGATCCATTACCAGGTTCCTATTTACAGGTCATTGTATTATATGGAAGATATTCATGTTATTGTCAATAGAAGTGGATTCAGTAGAAAGTATTTCTTTTACATGCATGAAAAGAAGCCATTCTGAATCACAGTCTCATACAGTTTCAGCATAAGTGGTATCTGTGATTAGTTTGGCTAATGTTCTTTTGATATAACTGATTAGAAAAGACACTGTTGCGAACCAGTGTAGAACTTTGTTTCTAAGTTTTGTGATCTATTTTGAAATTTTGAAATGGGGCATCACATTACAAACAACAGCCTGATGTATATGCTTCTTGTGTGCCAATATGAAAATAAAAGTTTCTATCTATGGAAATTTTTGTATAATTTTTAATATTTGAAAAAAATGTTTTCTTATTGTTATCATTTCATATTGTGTAAAGACACTTCCTTGGTATTTTAATTGCATATTTCATATTCAAAATTTGTGTACTTTCAATAGATTTCAAGAATGGAAAGAAAAATGTGAGTCAGAATTGTTCCCATCCTACAATGCTGCATTGGATGTGAGATATATTTCACACTGCGATAAATGTGGCCATCCAGGTGTGTGCCTAGTGTTAAAGACATTTCAGAGTAATCCATCAATATCTTACATGTATTACTGAAGATACTTCATTTATTGCAACCATTTTCTGTATTAAAAGTACTTTCTTGAAATAATGTAATTGTAAGATGAGATGTGTTCATTAGATTAAAAAAATAGTTTAAGAACATATGGCATTTTCAAGTTTGCCAGTGTAAAATAAAATTTTAGGTAAGATTTTTTGAACCACAAATCAATTTTTACGTATGTTTGAATATCCTGGATAAAATCTGCTGCTTAGGGTTGGATAAGAGTCAGTGATTAACTTTTTGACTTCTAAAGTGTGCTTCAGAAAGAATTTCAACAGCAGATTCTCTGCTGCTGGCAAAAACAGTGAAACAGTCAAAAGGCAGTTTTCTAGTCTGCTGTAATGTTAAATTTACTTTAAAGCACATTGATGAGCATTCTTGAAAAAAGAAATAAACTCATCACTTTACTCACAGTTAGTGAAGTACTTTAATTATCACTATAAGAGCAGTTGCTTGTTGTGTGAAAGCAATCATAATGTACTGAAAATAGTTCTTGATTGTGATGATGATAACTGCACACACATGCACAAGATCTCCATTATTGATTGAACACAGGCTGTCGTACATGATTCCTGAGATAAAAATAATTGCACCATATTTTTGCTTTTTCTGATGTAAAACTTTTTCCTTATAAAATCACACTTAAAGTTTTATACAAGATATTGTTTGATTGATAGTCTGTTTTCCTGCATTGCATGGGTGCTCACTAGGAAGTCAACTCATTGTCATGACATAGTAATGAGGGTATGTAGTTCCATGTTAGCCATTTATTTTCATATTACTGTTTAAAGTTGTCTGCTCTTTGACCCCATTGCACTGTTCTTTTCTTTACTGGTAAATGTTGATGTCCTGCAGCTAAGCAGGCTGTCTAATGTCAAGAAATTTTAATAGTCATTTTCAGGGAAAAGAAAGCTTGGGAAAATTCAAAAACATGTCAAGCCTGTTTTCATAGTGGAAACTGTATACTTAAGTACACTTCATTATGGACATTCTCTTGTATATGTCATGATATTTGGCCTCAAGGAAGATTGTGATTTTGAACTGGTTGTAATTGAATGTTGTGCATCTAATTAAATCCACTTATTTGATTAAAAAACTTACAGTGCTATTGTTTTTCTTCAAATAGGGCTAGGAATGTCAAGTTTTTTACAAAAAAAAAAAAAAAATGCTGCTTGTTATGGCCATGCAGAATTTTTCTTTTTGGTTCTAGTTCCAGTTGAAGAAATTTTGTTTTATATGGCTTTTTCAATAGACAAGATGGAAAGAAAAGATGAAAAAATGTTGTATATTAAGTTCCACTTAATTGCAACAGTAATTATATTGGACAAACATCTCGAGAATTGTAAATCAGAATTCAGGAACATCAAATGGCTATTAATAACAAAGATCAAAACAACGTATTAGCAAATCATGTGCAGTTTTGCAAATGTGAGCCTTTATGGGAAAAAATCAAAACATTGGACTATGAGTCTCATAAGAACAAGAGACTAGTTAAAGAAGTTATTACATCCAAAAAACAACAGAGCCATCAATGAGTCTTCAAAACTAATAAGTGGTGTTTTAAACAACTTAATTACAACAACAGAATTACAAAATATACAATGAAAAAATTTCAGTTTGGTAACTAGCAACGGTGTGAGGAATTTGGACACATTATGAGGAACCTGGTAAGAACATTTAAATTCTTGAGTAGTTAACAGAACTTTTATTAATCCTTCTATACATTGAGAACATGCCTTGACTAAAATCAGGAGGCCAGAAATGTCTGTAAAAATCCAAAAGAACCCAGAGGAAAGGAAAATTAAACAAAATTTCTCCAACTGGAACTAGAACCAAATTAATATATCTGAGTAAAGCCTTGAGTAAGTGATTTAATTCATGTTAAGAATTTTTCTTCCAGATGGAATAAATTTTTAAATTTCCCCCTATTATCTAACTATTCTTTTAGGATAATGTCTGAGTGATTTACTCACAATATACATTTGTTTTTAATGAGACAAAATTAAGAAAAATAGAACAAAATAAAAAGGATGCAGAAATATTTTTTGTTTTTATGTGGTTTCAGTGTTTATTTACGTAAATAGAAAATATATGATTTCATGCTTGAAAATAAATGCCAAAGTTTTTCTTTTTTCTTTTCCTCAAGAATCTACATGTGCTTGTTTTCTAGGTGCTTACATGCTTATCTGTTGAGGGTCTTGCTTGTAAACCTCTAGACAGCATTCATCTCTAGCAAGCTTTGAGTTATTAGACTATTGTGGTAGTGATATACACTAAAAATTCATCAGCATTATACCAACATCAGTGGAGCATACACACAAGGGGATATAAAAAAGAGTTCACAGAATTTAGTCATAAATTATATATGCTATGTATACAACATACAGAACCACCTTCAAAGTGTTTTTTATTGGCACACATTCATTCACAAGTGCTGACCAATGATGAGAAAAGGTGAAAATATCAGAAATTAATTTTTTTGGTGGAAAGGGATATATAAGCTATGTACGGGGGAAAATGTTAAAAGTCCAGAGAAATTTATTTTAGTTCATAGAAAGGGCGGCATTTATAGAGAAGGGTAAAAATACCGAATAGCTAAGTAACTAAATTCACTCGTACTGAAAAATTTTGTTTTGGGCACTTTTATCCTTTCCCATCATTTTCCCACAATTACTCCAGTGGTTCCGCTACTAGTGAAAAGCCTCATTGGGTATACCATGAAGCCAATCATCATATTCTGTTGTATGTACCTTACTATATTGTGAAATATCAATCTCAAAGGCTAAATTTTAGTTGAAAGAATGACCAAATGTCACAGGACACACGCTGTGGTGAATAAGGTGACTGTAGAGTGCTTGTGATCTTTTCTATAAAAAAATTCCTTTACCAATATGGCCATATGTCTTGTGTTAATGATTCTTGTTTGCTCTTGAACTTGATTAATTATCAGCAGCTGATTTTTCTGTTCATGGTTTCTAGCATTCATCTAACATTAGGGCTGGAGGGTGGCTCAGCCCCTGCAAGGCAAGCAACCCCTGAAGATGGACGTTGTAAATTCTCTGAACTTTTATTTTTGATGGTTTATGAAAATTACTCTTGTGTTTCATTATGAGCACAAGTATCTTATAATCCAGGTACTGGAATTAAAAATAAATTATTTCTTGGGGTGAATCAGTAGGAACAGCTGTGGCAATCATTCTCAACCACATAAGCGCAAGGCTAAAAAAAATGGAGGTCGATGCATAAAAGGATAATATATTATTATATTTGCACTTTTAAGGTATTAACCTCTTGCAAAGTGCGCATAGTTTACTTGCAATTCATAAATGAAAAAAACCATGAGGAATAACCACTCACCATAAAGATCATGGTAACCTCCAATGGACCAAACACTTCCAACACGTCAATTCATCGTGATGTAACTGGGCTTCCACAGGTTTACATACCTCTTGCTTACGCTTCTTATTTTCGGGTGTGAAACATCGTTTTTTTCCTTTGCCTTATAGTATGTTACTATAATGCTTGTCAATTCGATAAAAATCATACATACAACTCATTCATACAATTCAAGTAAAAACTATGTACATAAACCTTACATTCACAGGTGATTAAACCTTAGTCAACTCTAATTATGGAACTCCTCCTTCTGTTTCACAACCTCTGCTACTCCCACTGCAATTGTCACACCCATTCAGCCCCGCACATCCAATCCTCTAGTACTTTCGACAGATCCCTGTCATCTTCAGGAGGCAGGTGTGTCTCATCCGCCCACCGCAGCTCAAGTGAGCAGAGCCATCGAGGCCTGGGCTTCAGTCGCTATCTCTGAATCGTTGTGTCTCTGGCGCCATCTATTGTCCCTGCTGAACAGCAGCGTAAAAAGAAAGAGAGAAAAAAGAGCAGCAGGGACAATAGATGGTGCCAGAGACACAACGATTCAGAGATAGCGACTGAAGCCCAGGCCTCGATGGCTCTGCTCACTTGAGCTGCGGTGGGCGGATGAGACACACCTGCCTCCTGAAGATGACAGGGATCTGTCGAAAGTACTAGAGGATTGGATGTGCGGGGCTGAATGGGTGTGACAATTGCAGTGGGAGTAGCAGAGGTTGTGAAACAGAAGGAGGAGTTCCATAATTAGAGTTGACTAAGGTTTAATCACCTGTGAATGTAAGGTTTATGTACATAGTTTTTACTTGAATTGTATGAATGAGTTGTATGTATGATTTTTATCGAATTGACAAGCATTATAGTAACATACTATAAGGCAAAGGAAAAAAACGATGTTTCACACCCGAAAATAAGAAGCGTAAGCAAGAGGTCTGTAAAACCTGTGGAAGCCCAGTTACATCACGATGAATTGACGTGTTGGAAGTGTTTGGTCCATTGGAGGTTAACATGATCTTTATGGTGAGTGGTTATTCCTCATGGTTTTTTCAGGATAATATATGATCATCACTTGCTATGTATGTGACTATGAGATGTTAAGCTGCTGTTAAGAAACTTCCATGTAGTTAACTGAAAATGAAAAGACATATTGCTGAGGGAAGGAAAAGTTGGAGTGGCAAAATGTGTATTCCTCCAGGCATTGGAAAGTGGTGCCAAAGTGAAATCCTTGTGCGAGAGAGCTTTCAGCTTCTTCCTATTTATGGCTTTGGGGTCAGTAGGAGTGGTTTTACAATGCATGTGTGTGAAAGAAAAGGCATTTGTTGGTATGAATCTGGGGGCTCTTGTTCTTTGAGTAGGAAAGGGAGTGGGTTTGGCTGTTTACCATTGTAAGAAAAGACTATCTCTGAACACCAGTGAAGAAGAATGCATGATAAAAAATAGAGAAAAAAGTGGAACTGAAGAAGGGGAGTAGAAAGAGTCAAAATACAACCTCAATTACTCCTTGATGCTATTTCATGGATCCACAGTAAGGGATCAGATTAAATCATAAACTAAAAAATTAAATAGATTATCCAATAATAAGGCATGTGCAAATCAACCACTATCAAGTAATTTGGAAAATGTTACTTCTTTGTATGTATATTTCAAGAAAGTTCAGTTTTCTTTCACCTCCTCATTTTCCATATTTTGTATTTATTTCATTGTTTCTACTTTTTGGTGTGGAGAGATTATTCACTAGTGAAGTAAATTAACAAAAGGAGAAAACAACAACAACAAAGAAAAAGTTGTGTCTGTATTTGTGGGAAAAGTTAGAAAAGTTATTTTATGGTTGAACATTGAATCCCTGCACCCCCCCCCCTGGTCTGAGACCTAGCTACAGTGATGTCCAACACTCGTTTTTTAGCTTCCGTATGTATTTGATGTTAATGAGAAGGTTCATTTAGGTTTTTGAATACAAAGCACAATGCTTGTTAGTTAGTTCAAGTGGAAATGGCAAGAGGTGGTAAACATGTACTGATTCAAATGTTGCCAGATTTGAGAACAAATTTCAAAACTGCCAAATTTTACATTTGTTCTCTGTTTGGACTGTGACACCATCTTTTGACACCTCCATTCAACCATCATCAGTACATAACTGACACAGTCCTTCGTGCTTCTGCATCACAGATATTATTACCTTGTACCAGCTACACTTCCATTGATCAGTTTTTCTTCATGATACACCACATTTGTTGGAATTTTTTGGTATTCCTACATATGTCAGTCCTAAGGCAAACATAGGGTAACATTTAATCTATAGGATTATTAACCTAGCAATCAAATATGCCTGACATGCTAGTTTTTTTTACTGTTCTACACATAACATTAATCAGTGAAGAATACTTCTTCCACAGAATTCAATATTGCACTGCCTTGCTGATGTAGGTTCTTTGCCTTATTTCCCAGTGTCAAACTCCCCTAGAATCACAAGACGCTTGCATGTTTAAAAGTATCATTTAGATGAATGATATCAGTGGAAATTAGCATATTTAATTTTGTAATAATATGGTGATAACCAGAACATTCTGTTATGAGACATAAAAATGCTGTCAGCAAATGTGTCCTTATGGAGAACTCCTCAGGGAACCTACAAATTATGACATCCTGGGGTGAAATTGGGTCATCTTACCACAATTCTGTCTTTAGTGGCCTACTCAATGCCTTTCCCTCCAATGTGTGAATATTCCCTTTCCTCTTTCTGTGTTTGTGTTTTATGTGGTGTGAAGCCCATTATCATGATAAGGATTTGAAAGAAAGTAATTCAACCAAATTGAAAATCAAGTATTTACAAATAGTTGTGGTGAGACTTTACTTTTTACTATATCACAGCTTTGCTCTTTACTATACCACATAAGAAATAGTACAGCAAATATTTCTTAAGTTCTGGGCTATTTATTTACATATATAGACATTTTGAGCCCATGGATGACTAATAGGGTTCATTGTCAATGCTGATCTGATTGTATTGTAGTTTCAAAAAGGTTCTGAAACAAGACGATCACAGATCAACGTTGACAATGAACCCCATTAGTCATCCAGGAATGCAAAACGTCTGTATGAGTAAATAAACTGCCCAGAACTTAATTAATATTTGCTATATTATTTCTTATGAAGAATTTCTTACTCTTTAATGTGGGTGAGCCAACTTTATAGCTTTCAGACATTTTACTTTCCTTGGAAGCATGGATGCAATGTATGTATGTATGTATGTATGGATGCAATGTATGTATGTATGTATGTATGTATGTATGTATGTATGTATGTATGTATGTATGTATGTATGTATGTATGTATGTATGTATGTATGTATGTATGTATGTATGTATGTATGATGAATGAATGAATGAATGAATGAGGTGTCATTAGAATACACTACAGACTTCAGAAAATAAGAAATTTAGTTGTTTGTTATCTAAGCATGCAGTATGTTTTGTTTTTACTTTTTTTTTTTCATGCTAGATTGAAATTAAATGCTATGTGCCAGCGATGAGTGTTGGATGTAAATTTTATATGTGTTAAATATCTACTTTCAAAATTCTTATTTCAGGAACACTTTTGAAACACCAGAAAAATGGTTGTGACATATGCGGGAGTGATAACAGTTGTAATTCTAAAACAAGTGGTGACGTGTGCTCTTGTCCATGGCATGAAAACAACAATGTCAAAAATAGGATAAAAAATGAGCTTAAGATTTACCAGGCTGTTAAGAAAATGGATGAATTTCCAAATTTAAAGGTGTGTGCTACTTTTTGATCCTGTATAACATGTATGACTTAAAAAGCAGAAATTGAAGAGCTTTTGCAATCAGTTTTTTGTACTTAGATTTATGGCTTCACTAATAAAAGTGTGTTCCACCACTTTTTAATTTGTAAATCATGTTTATATGACCTGACAGTAAGTTTTAAGGTTGGCTTTAACATTGACAATTTGGCAAATCTAGAATCACCATAAGTTAATGAAAGTGTTCCTGTAAGTCTGAAACCAGTACTCTTCATTTTCTTGGTGCACATGCAGTTTGTTAGTCAACAACAAAGAACAAACATACACACTGAGTAGGGTTTACTTTATCAACACTTCACCTATACCTCATAGGGCTATCTTTTACTTTTAAAATGACACGTACAGAATACAGGTCTTGGCATGAGCACCACAAGGTTTTACAGAGTATTCTGTGAAAGTGCTACCCATATGTTCCACAATATTTTCTGTAATGCCTGTGCATTGCCAGGTGGAATATCATGGCATCAAATTTCCTTTTCCAGTAGATCCCAAACATGCTCTACTGGGTTGAGATCTGGTGACTTGGGCAGCCGTGGGATGATGGAGAATTCATTACCATACAGTTGTAAATCAATAATAAAAAGCAAACATATACACAGAGTTGGCTGTGCTTTAGCAACACTTTACCTGGTAAGGCCACCTTTACCTGTAATATGACCAGTAGTGGATCTAGAAGCTCATCTTGGGGAAAGGGGTGTGGGGGGGGTAGTTCTTTGGTCTAAAAAAAAAAAAGACTTTGTGAAGGACATGCACACAATTTATAAACTTGCTACGCTGCCCTTTCCTAGCATCACCAGGCTTTCTAACTTCTAACATTTTCCATTAAAAAGATTGTTCTAAATTTTTGAATCACAAACTGCAAAATAAAACTGAAAAATCAGCACTATTTCCATGGCATTCAATTGCCTGTTTTAACAAAACCAGCTTGATGCTTTTTAAATCTTATGTCTAGATAAAATCTTTCAAAATAAAGTTTGATTCCTTTTAGTCAGGTGGGTTAATTTAATAGAAAACATTTCCAGTCTGGAAATTTGTTACTAATTTTTGTTTATTTCCCAATCAAGGTTCATACTTTGCTCTGCCACACACTCTATCTCACACACACTTCAGAGTCTATCCCACCAGTGACTTTCTTTGCTCCCAATTACTAACGATGCCAGACAATGCAAAAAACAACAACAGAACAACGCTTTCCCATTGCTTTTCATGTTCAGTCAAATTCTATTTTCACTTCCGCTCTCATCTTTCTCTGTTTCTGAGCCTGTAGTTTTGTTGTTGTTGTTGCTGTTGTGGTTTTTTGTGATGAAGCTGGAACAGAATGTTTTTTCTCCAAATTTACAGCAAATTTTAGTTACGAAAACTTTTAAGAAAGCCTGTGTATTTATTACTATAATTTCACAAAAATAAATGATTTAATTATTTAGGTATATTGACCATATAAAATCAATGAAGTATTTCATCAGCAAATGTTCACTTTAGCGTTCTAAATCATTTGGCTTAAATGAATGAGAAGTTATATACATTCTTTAAAGTATGTAATTTGATATGAAATGATGTAAAAATTTCAGCTTTACAACACACTTGAAAATTTTTTTACCGTATAATTTCCCTGCAAGTATGGCAATGCAAATACACATTGTGGTGAGCTTACCCCCTAGCACCACAGCAATGTCGTCCAAGGCTCCGGCGAAACGATGAACTATGAGTTGTTCTATGGCAGTCATTTTGTGATTTTGTGCATCTGCCAAAATGATCTCTGCATCATTTTTTTTATCTTTATTTATTTATTTATTGTAATCCACTTAAAAACAGTTGTAACACCCTTCCCTTAGTCAATAATGATAAATTTAGAACTCTTCCAGAGCAAAGCATATTGTTGAAAGATACAAAGGCTTGCTCTGTCTTGTTTTCCACCCATAAAATGGCTGCCGCAGCACGAGCTGAAAGTCATTTCACCGATGCGGCGGTGCTGGGAGTAAGCTCGCCTTAACTAGTGTTTACATCTTCATACTTACAAGTAAATTTTATGGTAAAAATCTTTAAAATACCGTGTAAAGCTAAAATAAATTACAATTCCACGTCAAATTACATGCTTTAAAATATGTATATCCTTTCTTTTTTTAATTTTTTGAAATTTTTAGCCAAATAATTTAGGATGCATAACTACACATTTACCATTTCATCATCATCATGAAATACTTCATTGGTTTTAAGCAGATTAAATTCAACTACATTTTAATCCATTGTTTACATTGCAACAATAGTTATTTTATGTTTTTTTTCTGTTTGCCTTCTTGTGGCATTTATATCAGTGTTTTGGGGCAAGCAGTTATGATTCCATGAGAAATTCCTTTATGGTCATGGTTCTGACAGATGGTTTTGGTGCCACACTTGGTTAAACTGCTTTGCCCTTCAGCTATCAAATGTAAACACTCACTCAAATATTCTTTTTCATTTTAATGTTTAGTTGCTTCAAGAAATTATTGTTTTAATCATTTATCTTCTTTTAAAAGACCAGCCCAAATGACACTGAGATATATTGATTCCAAAGGCCAGAACATGCCAAAAGTTTTAAATGTCTGATAATCTTAGAGATTTTCGAAGATCTGTTAACATAATTTTTTTTTTAATGTGAGTAAAGTCTACAAGTAAATGCTTTTAATATAATTTCTGGATTCACATTCAAACATCAAGAGTTAGTTATATTAAAGAAAAATGTAGAAACATATATATATTTTTCTTGCATTTTGGACTTACCATTAATTTGGTGAAGATTCCAAGTTAAACACTTCCAGCACGTGGATCCTGGATTTTCCCCATATTTTCATTATGTAGATGCGGCATTGGGGGGGGGGGGGGGGGGGGGTCATTCAGTTGCTGGTCCACTTCAGTTTTTTCACTCGTTGGTTTTTAATTGGCCTCGTTACTAAATTAATTTCTTCCTTTGCTGCTTCCACATATACTTCTATACGTTTTTTTACCCGAGTACTTTTGGTAACACTTCGTTACCGTCATCTAGGGGACGTTTGCTCCGACCAGCACGGACCGTGTCAGTAGAGCTTTTGTGTGGTTCTCGCGGGCTGCATCTGTTAGCGGCTATCGCTTCCTCTTGGGCGTTGTGGGGCCATCTCTTGTTGGTCACCGATCTCATTTTTCGAAATTTTCCATTTTTTTTGCTCAATTTTAATTAAATTCCTCCAACTGTTTCTTAAAATATTAGGGTCATTATGGTTGCACACTTTTGCTCTATTTTTTTCTATCATTACCGACTCTGCTATTCTGAGGTGTTTTTTGGATTTACAGCTTTTTATGATTTTTATATTTTCAAACTTAGGATATTTTTGGTTAGCCAGACAATATTGAATAAGTGCAGTTTTTTCTTCTCAGTACTCGGGTAAAAAAACGTATAGAAGTATATGTGGAAGCAGCAAAGTAAAAAATTCATTTAGTAATGAGGCCAATTAAAAACCAACGGGTAAAAAAACTGAAGTGGACCAGCAACTGAATGAAAAACCCCTCATGCCGCATCTACATAACGGAAATACGGGGAAAAAACCAAGATCCACATGCTGGAAGTGTTCAACTTGGAATCTTCACCAAATTAACGGCAAGTCCAAAATGCAATTGCATTAATGCACGCCAAAAAATTATCCTTCAATAGCGGACTTTTACTAAAGAAATCCAATATTAGAAGTACTTGAAAAATATATTTTTTCTTTTTGATTTGATGCTTGAATTTGATATTGTTTGCATACCCGACATTTCTTTTTTGTTTTGCTTGTAAAACATAAGGTTCTTGTAAAAATTTCACTGTAAATGTTAATTTCTTTATTTTGGGTTTTATTTGTGCCTATGGTTTTAATCTTTACTCTGGAAGATGTGCTTTTTTTGAGAAGCTAATCTCTGAATCTCAGAAAACAACTTAGTGATATGATGTATGTATGTTCTGCTGTCTATAGTTTATACAGTCGTTTTTCAACACTCTGAAACTGTTACATCCTAATTATTTGATTTTGTAGGTTGTTAAAGAGTACTTGAATTATTCAGATGATACTCCTGACGAAAAATGTTTTGTATGGGCTCAACCAGATTTGTTGTCTTTTCAGGTAAATTACAATATGTGCACATCATATCTGAGTGATAGTTAAGACATCTCATTGGCAATATAAATGAAATTGTATTCTGCCAAGCAGTAGTTTCCTGATAAGTGTGTGACAGTAAATTAAAATAGCTTACAGTATTTTGTACTTGACATATTGCAAGTTATGAACACTCTAACTTATACAAATAAGAAAATTTTTCATTAAAATGCTATTTTGCATTGAGGTAACATATTTCACTTTTTATTATATTTACACTTTTAAGGTATTAAACACCAGCAAAGTGCGCATATTTACATGCAATTCAGTAATGACATACTATTAAAAATAACCAATCACTTACCCTAATGATCATGGTCACTTTCATCCTGTAACACTTCAAGCATGTAAATTAGCGTCATGTAATGTTGTTGGCATTCAAAGGTTTACAGACACCTTGCTTATGATTCATTCTTCCGGGGATGAAACATCGTATTTTTATTTTATTTTTTATTTGTTAGACAAACAACGCCGGTTTTTCTGTGCCATATGAGATGTAACCATAGCTTGTCGTTTCCATAAAAACCACGCTAACAAACACACCACACCACTCATTCATACATTCAGTTAAAAAACTATGTACATAATTACACTATTTACATTCCTATGCAGTTAAACCTTTGTCAACTGTGACTAACAAAATGCTCCATCCGTTTCAAAACCAGTGCTAACCCTACTGCAAGTGTCACCCTCATTCAGCCCTTCACACACAATCCTCTAGCGCTTTCAACAGGCAACTGTGATCCTCAGGAGGCAGGTGTGTCTCACCCGCCCACCACAGCTCAAGCGAGCAGAGCTATCGAGGCTCGGGCTCCAGTCGCAATCTCTGCATCTTTGTGTCTTTGGCGCCATCTATTGTCATTGCTGCTCTCTTTTCTTTTTTTCCCTCTAAGCTTAGAGGAAAAAAAGAAAAGAGAGCAGCAATGACAATAAAAAAACTATGTACATAATTACGCCATCTATTGTCATTGCTGCTCTCTTTTCTTTTTTTTTCCTCTAAGCTTAGAGGGAAAAAAAGAAAAGAGAGCAGCAATGACAATAAGCTTAGAGGGAAAAAAAGAAAAGAGAGCAGCAATGACAATAAGCTTAGAGGGAAAAAAAGAAAAGAGAGCAGCAATGACAATAAGCTTAGAGGGAAAAAAGAAAAGAGAGCAGCAATGACAATAGATGGCGCCAGAGACACAAAGATGCAGTGATTGCGACTGGAGCCCGTGCCTCGATAGCTCTGCTCACTTGAGCTGTGGTGGGCGGTGAGACACACCTGCCTCCTGAGGATCACAGTTGCCTGTTGAAAGCGCTAGAGGATTGTGTGTGAAGGGCTGAATGAGGGTGACACTTGCAGTAGGGTTAGCACTGGTTTTGAAACGGATGGAGCATTTTGTTAGTCACAGTTGACAAAGGTTTAACTGCATAGGAATGTAAATAGTGTAATTATGTACATAGTTTTTTAACTGAATGTATGAATGAGTGGTGTGGTGTGTTTGTTTGCGTGGTTTTTATGGAAACGACGAGCTATGGTTACATCTCATATGGCACAGAAAAACCGGCATTGTTTGTCTTAACAAATAAAAAAAATTAAATAAAATACGATGTTTCATCCCCGGAAGAATGAATCATAAGCAAGGTGTCTGTAAACCTTTGAAGGCCAACAACATTTCATGACGATAATTGACGTGCTTGAAGTGTTACAGGATGAAAGTGACCATGATCTTTAGGGTAAGTGATTGGTCATTTTTAATAGTATATCATTTCACTTTTTGTTGTGAAATATCAAATGTTCAACCTCTTATCTCTGTGCTCTAATTAGAGGAACAGCAAAGTATTGTGTGATTTTATAATCATACAATACTTGACATTTAATACAAACATTTTACGTGAACTAGGAACATCAAATAGAAGTCATCGCTCTTTCCACGTTTATAAATGACATTTAATGCAGACATTTTACGTGAACTAGGAACATCAAATAGAAGTCATCGCTCTTTCCACGTTTATAAGTGAATCACAGAAAAATTCTCATTGGCCGCCACCGGGAATCGAACCCAGGGTCTTCCAGTTATGCGCCGAACGTGCTTCCACTGCACCAAAGAGCGATAACTTCTAGTTGATAAATGACATTTATTGGTAAGCTGTGCTGTGCTGTGATGTGCTTAGTTGTTTCACTCTGCTTGGTAGTGATAAATATTAGTTGGTGTGCCATTATAGGACCACAAGAATTGCACATTATTTCCTCTAGTGTAGATGCAGAGAGGATAAGTTACAATGTTGAGAATATTGTAACACTGAGATCATTGTTATTCACTCAAAAAAAAAAAAAAAAAAAAAATTAAAAAAATTCAATAGCAATTTTTCAGTGTCATATTCTTAAATGTGGTAGGCATATACATCACTTTGATTTATCTGAAATCTACATTGTATAATAGCAATCTGTGAGTATACAATCAGTATACTTACAAAAAAAGAGCATATGTAAGGCATACGTATATACATTTACGCCGAACTTCTGCTGTAAATACATGGTATTATTGTATGAAGTTTTGAAGTGTTTGTATACTTCTCTATTATTCCGTTCTTCATGTAATTCTTGCTTTGATAGGAAATAAATGACCTGATAAATGAGCATTGCATGGCAATATTTTATCTCCACAATTTCTGTAGCTATAAATTCAAGATCAAGATATGTTCCGAATCTATAAGCTACAACGATCTTTTCATGCTGCCCCAGGGCTATTATCATTAGATTCGAATAGCTGTTGTGGCTGCAATCTAAATATCTCTTGCTGGATTTTATTTGTAGCTCTTCATATGTTCTGGTAGGCGGTCATACCCAAGAGAGTTAGACCAGCTCTGACCCTTGTTAGACAGCTCCAAAAAGACAAGTTTATCCCACTTTTTGCCTCAATGGGATGTGTGACCAGTGAAAAATGCCCAGTAATTGTTTGGTCTGTGCTCTGGAGTCAGGTTATGGCAGATAGAAAGCCTGACAGTGTGGGAATGCGAAGCATTTTGCAGTTTTGTCATAGGAGCTCTCAGAGGGAAGGAAAATTGAATCAAACTGAGACAGAATTGACAATAGCAAAATGGCACTGCTAATGCAAATTCTAATAAGAAAAAAAAAAAAGAACTCTGGGCTCTAACAAACCAAATTGTATTCAAAGCAAGCAAGAGTGAATAGAATTTCTGTACGATAAGAAAATCTGATGATGACCTGTTATATAGGCTGCGTAAAGAGAAATTTAGTCACAAGATTACAAGTAAATCCCCCGCCCCCTACCTATCCCATCTGCAAAAGTGAAACCAAACCAAAACACAAAAGCTGTAATGCAGTATTGCAACATTCCTTCTAGGAATAAATTAAACAACTTCTAAGCCATGACACTGTTCATGAAAATTTTGCCTCTGGAAAAAAAGGAAATGGGAAAAAAAGAAAACGTATAAAGTATAACACATCCGCATTTTGTGTGTGTGTGTGCATGCATGTGTTTAGAAACAAGATTGCTGAGATGTATCTGCAAATTTGAACAAAAGAAATACAAAACTGACACAGGCAGAAATACATCATAATAGATTGTAGTGAAAGACATTCAACCCAAGTGATGATTCAAATTTTGATTACTTTTAGCAGCATTACCTATGAAGAGTAATCAGAAATTGAATAATATCTTAACTGTTAAGCGTAATCAGAAATTGGATATTATTTTAACTATTAAGAGTAATCAGAAATTGAATATTATCTTAACTGTTAAGAGTAATCAGAAATTGGATATTATTTTAACTATTAAGAGTGATCAAAAATTGTGTATTATCTTAACTGTTAAGAGTAATCAGAAGTTGAATATTACCTGAACTGTTAAGAGTAATCAGAAATTGAATATTATCTTAACTCAGTGCTGTCCAACTAGTGGCCTGCAGAACAAAATTTTGTGCTCCACATATGAAGAATAAACCACATTATATTTCTGAATCATGTGCTAGCCTGGCAAGTATCTCAGAAATGGCATACCTTCTTGATTATGCAAGAACAACTATGTTGAGGGTGTACAATGAGTTGTGCCCCAAAACAAAACAAGCAATTAGCAGTCTTCCTTTGGGTGAAAATGACTGTAGGGTAATGGTGGCTGGAGGAGATTGTGTCAGGTAATAGATGAAGTTTATTGCATGAAGTAACCATGCAGTACAACAGCAGTGCTAAAAGGAGAATTTCAGCATATTAGGGTGAATGGGTTACAACAACAGACTCTGTGACTTGTCTTTGCTAAGAATGATGAATTTGTCTGCAGCATGCAGTACCACACTGAAATTAGACCACTGAGAACTCAAAAAATGCTTCATGTTTTCATTTAGTTAATATGAACATAAGATTAGGCTTACCACGTGTTCTTGATTTATGAGTTTCTATGTTCATCTTGTCTGGAACGCAGCTTTAACGTCATTAGATTTGATCTGCTGCCATGTTCACATTCCGAATATGGCTTTTGTTGCATCCTTCTTGCAGTTTTTCAAGAGTTCTGGCATTAAGATATTTTTAGTTCAAATCCAATTCACTCCTTTGTTCCACCATACATATTCAGTTCTTGTCAGAAACTTCATTGAAGATTCACGATCCCGCATTTTGAAGAATCACATTTGTGTTCATGAACAACGCATGGATTTTTGGACCCCCAGATGCAGCAGTTATGTCTGTTTACTTTTCACACATGGAATGTTGACTCATCTTTTTAAAAAGATATCTGGTCTAGGAACATATTGTTGGCATCAGTTTTGGCCAGCATTGTCTGTGCAAATTTTTTCCATGCCGTCCTGTCATGTGACTTAACTTTGTTGATGCAGTTGGATCCTGTACGCATGTAAACACAACTTTCTATGGAGTACCCAATGCACTTTTGTTGGGATATCTAGCTGCACACTAGCCTCTCGGATGGATTTCATTGGGCTTTTCTGAAAAGATTTTCAAATCCATTCAACATTTTCCTCAGACATTGTATGCTTTGCATTTTTACCAGGCATTGGTAACAAACTTCCCATTTCTCTGAGTTACTTGACCCATTTCATAATGGATACGTAAGTCGGGACATCTGCTGTCACTCCAAAGTTGTACTCGCGATGAAAACGATGCTGTACAAGTGTCTTGGATTTCAATTCCTCAAGCCATAACACCAAAAACATTCTGCTGTGGAGTTCTCATGACGACTAATAAAAAAGTAGATAACTCCTGCACAAAGAAGTAAAAATTTCTGTTGTGCAGAAGTTACTATCCCATGAAGTAGATTACTTATGGGCAATTAGATAGCTTCTGCGCTCCGAAATTTGCCTGGTTTATAAATTTCACAGCTGCTCTTTACAATGGTGCATGCTTTCTGTCATTCAGACTAGTACTTTGTGTGTTATGAATTTTTCTTTGTGTGTTATGAACTTTTCTAAGTAGAACACCCAGTATTTACATCATGTTACATACATTTCTTGTATGAGAAAATGTAAGAAGAAAGAAATGTATGTAACATGATGTAAATACTGGGTGTTCTACTTAGAAAGTTCATAACACACAAAGAGAAATTCATAACACACAAAGTACTAGTCTGAATGACAGAAAGCATGCACCATTGTAAAGAGCAGCTGTGAAATTACAAGAAGCAAGTGGAGAAATCGTACAAGAAGCATACAAGAAGCAAGTGGAGAAATCGAAACAGTACTCGCCCAAATTTTCACTCGATGCCTTAATGAAGGGAAAATTCCTGAGGATTGGAACAACGCTACAATGATCTTGCTACATAAAAAAGGTGACATTGAGGATCTCAGGAACTACAGACCTATCAGCCTCCTATCAGTGGTTTATAAAATCTTCACTAAAGTTCTTTCACACCGCTTGAAGGTGACACTGGACATGGCTCAACCGAGAGAACAAGCTGGATTCAGGAGTGGCTACAGCACAATAGATCATATCCACGTACTGAGAGAACTAATTGAAAGAGCGAGGGAATATGAACTTCTATTGTGCATGGCTTTTATCGATTATGAAAAAGCCTTTGATTTGGTGAAACCATCAGCAGTTGCAATGGCTCTGAAATCCTGCGGTATTGAAGATGCATACATTAATATTATTAATAACATCTATGAAAATGCAAGTGCAAAGATTCGGCTGTTTGAAAATACAACACACATAAAAATTGGAAAAGGAGTGAGACAAGGTGACACCATATCTCCAAAGCTCTTTAATGCCACATTGGAAAATGTCTTTCAATCACTGAACTGGGAAAACAAAGGGATAAAGATTAATGGAGATTATCTAACCCACCTTCGTTTTGCTGATGACATAGTCATTTTTGCAACTACCCAATCAGAGCTACAGAGTATGATCCAGGAACTTGCTGACAAGAGTAAAGAAGTGGGATTAAAAATGAACTTTCAGAAGACAAAAGTGATGTACAATGCTTTTACAAGAAATGAAGATTTATCGATTGATGGAGAAAAGCTGGAGATAACAGACACGTACGTTTATCTTGGACAGCAGATATCAAGTGAGGGTCACATTGGGGAATAAATTAATCGGCGTACAAAACTTGCCTGGAGAGCTTTTGGAAGAAACAGCATAATTTTCAAGAGCAATATGCTATTATGTCTTAAAAGAAAAGTGTTTGATCAATGCATCCTTCCAGTGCTTACGTATGGTGCAGAGACGTGGACCTTAGCTAAAAGAGACATACAAAGGCTGCAGACAACTCAAAGAAGCATAGAGAGGTGCATGCTTGGTGTAACCAGGAGAGATAAGAAGAGGAACACGTGTATCCGAAAAATGACAAGAGTGGAAGACATCATGATCACAGTTAAATCCCTGAAATGGCAATGGGCTGGACATACTGCCAGAAGAACAGACCATCGATGGACAGCCGAAATTTTAGATTGGATTCCAAGGGACAGGAAAAGACCCAAAAGAAGACCACATGGAAGATGGGTGGATGAAATTCGAAAGTATGCGGGAGTGACATGGAGGAGACTGGCACAAGACAGAGCGTTGTGGAGGAAACTTGGGGAGACCTTCGTCCAGCAGTGGATTGATAATGGTTGACAATGATGATGATGATGACATACATTTAAAAGAAAAGAAAAAAAAAAACAACATGTGGCCTGCCATCTAACTTTTTTAAAAACCCTGGCCTGCATGCAGTTCTATAGAAGTTGGATAGTACTGTCTTAACTTATTAAAGTGTTACTGCAGTGCCTTATGCAACATGTAACATGGTTCCCTCCTCGAATTATTCTTTCTTGTAAAAATTTAGTCATCTGTTGTAGGGTAAAAAGAAATGTCAAAATTTCTCTCTTGTTCTCATGTTAGGTCTTTAAATACCAAAATTTTCCAGAACTTTTCATATTATGGTGGGCCGTATCAACTTATTTGTGTTAACCTTGTTTTATTTTTTTTAATATTTTTCTTCTGTAGCATTTTTTTCTCTTTTATTGTAAGAAAGTTTTTTGTGAAGAACATCTGGCCTTTAATGTCACTGAGAAAATCAGAAATGAAATTAAGTGTGTAAAGTACCTGAAATCTCAAACTTCATTTGTAGCAACCAAAGTTTCAAAATTATGGTCCACATTTGCAATTGCAACCAAATTATGAAATCAATGAATGCTACTATCAATGTTGAAGTAGCAAGCATTCATTCTTCTCATCAGTAAACTGAAATATCTATAGCAAAAATGGCCATCCCTGTGGCATAGTGGTCTGAGTCCTGGCTTCTGACCAAGAGTGGCCCCAGATTTGACTCCCGAATGAAGCATGGGTGGTTTACTTGTCTTACGGCCCCGGCTCTCTGTTCTCTGGAACCAGTGTCCCTAAATTAGAGACTGGTAGCTGGTTATAAGTACATTATAGTTGCTCATGCTGGTCATTAAACCCACAAATGAAAATACAATGGCCAGCATATTTTTCATTGGCAAAAAATGTAGCTTGCAGTGTGTGGTATTTAAGCATACATTTCCCGCAAAAAAAAAAATAAATAAAAAAAAATACGGGTCTAGGAAGATATTATTCAGACTTCACCCCTCCCCTTTTTTTATGCATTTATTGACTTTTTCACAGAAGGCTTAGCTTTTAGGTTCAAAGCTGTTGAAGAAATGTGTTAAAATTTTGAATTCTTCTGGAAATACCTAGTTGGAGGAGAAAACAGCCAGCTTTTTTGCCAGAAATTTGCTGTGTTCTGTAGTGGTAGTAATTTACTGAGCATTGAACTGACTGACTAGATGAAAAATTTGAAACAAGTGCACACAACAAATTTTGGAAATAGAAATTCTGACCATTTGATTTGTTGAACTTATTTTGAAATTATTTTGGGAAACATTTCCGTATGTCTTCATGATACAATATTCACTGAAATGAAATAGATAAGAATGACTTATGACTAGTGTTTCATAAAAAGTTTTAGAGACTGTAGTTTTGAGCATTGGGGCTAAGTTAGCTCAACAAATTGATTTCAGAGGTGCAGTCAATGACTGTTAGATGAAAAGATCTAGAAAAGTTGCAATTATCTGATGATACTAAACCATTCCAAAGTGACTTCCCTGCTTTTAGTTTATATATTAGCTGGCGATTTAAATGTCTTTGGTGCTTTGAACACTTAAAATATTTGACAGGAGTCATTTTATGCAGTTATTTGAAGGATACCTGTGATGCTATAGACAGTGAACTTTGTCTTCTACGGTTATTTCTCTTATTAAAAATCCAGCCACTTCTGTCATTACATGTTGCTTATGTATTATCTCCCATTTATGGTGGATATAATGTAAATTTTATTAAATATTTTCTATTTTTTAAATTATCATTTTATGTAGATAAATCATTGTTATCAGCTAAACGTTTTGCTATCCATGTAAGAGCAGAGTAATTATTTGGAATATAAAAATCTTTTATTGATTTTGCTATGTTTTGTGGCATAGATAGAACTGATTTTCTCAAAATGTATGAATTGTGTTCTTATTATCAATATTAAGGAATGTAGACCAATGTAAATACTGTAGTTTTCCATTGTTATTATTTATTGTTAAGGTTGGTATTGTGGATTGGATACGTTGGACAGTAGCAGAAGCCTTAGAGAAAATGTTGCCAGTAATAACTGCTTGGCAAATTACTGAACTTCGGAAGAAACAAAACATCTGCAAGAAAGATTTCCTATTTTATCCAGGCAGGTCTGTTGATTTTTATCTGAAGACTTTGCTGAAAATTTGGAATGTTTTAATGCACATACTAACACTTAACAGATACATTATAATAACAGTTACTTGGCATACACAGAACAAATGAGCAATCAGCCTTTTACAGGATATTTTAAAACATCTCTTTCTAGTCTGTGATGCATATACTATTGACAGTATATGAAACATAAAGACAATGTGTATCTTTGTACAAACATACTTGTGTGTTACTAAATTGTTCTCTGAGATTCAGATGTTAGCTCCTCAAAGAAAACTCATCTGTCAGATTAAACTTTAAAACTGATGGAACTGGAATTTACTTACTGTTGGTGTATCAAACGTCTCCATTTACAGCAATCTCGGAACACGACTAAAGTTTTATTGTTGACATCCATCACATGTCTAACATAAGACTTTTTATACTTCATGCTCATTACCTTTTTCTCATGCAGATATTCTTGTGTCTGGTCCTTCCCTGATTTTCTTGACCTTCGTTTATCTTTTTGTCTGCCACTTGGACTGAAAAAATTCTCATAGTAAGCATCTCACTAGCCATTCTTTCAATATCGTCAAACCACCTAAGAATTATTAGTCTCCTCTTTACTAACAGTATTTTGCTTCACATTGCACATCTGCATTTCTCGCATGATCAGAGTGTGTCTTGCCACAAACTACTCATAAGTAACCCATCTCTCCAGAACACAAATGAGTCCTATGTCAACTAATGAGTAATAAAGGTATCACATACCTATTATTGGAACATATGCAGCACGTTAAAAACTCAGTGAAACACATGCTTCTGCCCCGAGAGAATCCTAACATATGTAACTACTCTTTGTTAGTTAAAATATCTGTGTGAATGTTGTCTCCCAACCTGTTGGGTTTGTTTGTTCTTAAGTGTTATACATTTTTAATCATTGGATATTTTTAGACGTAGGAATGTTTTGGGGTATGTATTTAATTGAGAGTTATAAATTAATTTTAACCAAAAGTTTTAGTTTGTAAATATTTTAACTAACAAAGAATAGTTACTTATGTCAGGCTTCTCTCGGGGTGGGAGCATGTGTTTCACCGAGTTTGTAACATGCTGCATATGTTCCAATAATATGTATGTGATACCTTTATTACTCATTAGTTTACTTAGAAGCATGTTTTAACCATGAAACTATCCTTTGGGATAGGGATAAGTTTCATGATATGTATATGAGTCCTATGTCTTTTCTGCGGTACCCAAATTTCACTGCTGTACATCAGAGTAGGAACAATTACACTTTCATATACAGCCATCTGGAACTCTTTTGGGAACCTGTCATTCCTGTGAAATGTTCCCAAGGTAACTATGACTTTCAGAGATGAATTCAGTTGCTCACTACTTTCACCATCAAACTTATTTTCTCTATCAAATGTACGTACATACATATCACTAAGCTGTTCTCTGTTGTTCAGAGGTTGTTAGCTCCTCACAGAAAGAACTTGCACTGTTGCTGTCTCAGGCGTCTCCAAATACAGTGATCTCGGCACACACCTCAAGCTTCACTGACATCCATCACACGCCGTACACAAGATCTTCTAGACTTCATACTCATAATATTTTTCTCATGCAGACACTCCTGAATCTGATCCACCCATGATATCCTTGGCCTTCTTCTACCTTTCTTTCCTGCCACTTGGGCTGAATAAATTTTCTTAATAAGCATCTCATCACTCATTCTTTCAACATGGCCAAACCACCTAAGAATATTAGTCTCCACCTTACCAACAACATTTTGCTTCACATTACACATCTGCACCACATTTTCATTCCTCACACAACAAGAACATGTCTTACCACAAACCCTCTGTAAGTAACGAATCTCTCCAGCACACAAATAACCTGTATATATTTTCTGCAGAACCCAGGTTTCACTGCCATACATCAGAGTAGGTCAGAACAATTGCACTTTCATATACAGCCATTCGGGACTTTCTTGAGAACCCATCATTCCTGTGAAAACCTCCCAAAGCAGCTATGACTTTCAATGAAGAATTCACTCGCTTACTAATTTCACCATCCAATTTGTTCTCTCTATCAAACATACTTCCTAAATACACAAACTCATTTACCTGTTCAATCACTGCACCACTTAGACTTATCCTGCATTCAGTACTAACAGTTCCTTGCTCAAAAACCATAACTTTGGTTTTTTCTTTAGTTATACTCGGTTTGAAATTCATACAAACTTCGTACACCCGGGCTAGCATACTCTGCAACTCACTTTCACTCTCTACTAACAGGGCTGTTTCATTAGCATATAGGCCGCCCCGGTGGCGCAGTGGTCTAAGCGATGGCCTCTGATCATTCGTCCGAACGGGGTCCGGGTTCGAATCCTGGTGAGGCATGGATGTTGTGTTTGTCTTACGGCACTGGCTCTCTCCCTTCCCTGGAACCAGTGACCCTAAATTAGGGACGGGCGACTGCTTATAGCCCATTGAGTTGCTCATGGTGGTCGTTAAACCTCCAATCAAAAAAAAAAAAAAAAAAAAAAAATTAGCATATAGCAATCTACACACACACGGACATTACCAAGACATAAACCAGTATTGTCGACTTTGGCATCACACATCCATAAATATTTTAGAGTCAGGGTGGCATTACACAACCCTGTGTGACACCTGCTGCGATAGAAAACCATTTCAATACATCATTTACTCGTTCACAGTAATTTTCTCTGTCAAACATGCTTCCTAAATATACAAATACATTCACCTGGTCTATTTTTGTGCCATTTGAATTGATCTTACATTTAGTACTAACAGTTCCTTGCTCAAAAACCGTAACTATGGTTTTCCCTTATTTATCATCATCATCATCATTGTCAACCATTATCAATCCACTGCTGGACGAAGGTCTCCCCAAGTTTCCTCCACAACAGTCTGTCTTGTGCCAGTCTCCTCCATGTCACTCCCGCATATTTACGAATTTCATCCACCCATCTCCCATGTGGTCTTTTTCTGGGTCTTTTCCTGTCCCTTGGAATCCAATCTAAAATTTCGGCTGTCCATCTATGGTCTGTCCTTCTGGCAGTATGTCCAGCCCATTGCCATTTCAGGGATTTAACTCTGATCATGATGTCTTCCACTCTCGTCATTTTTCGGATCCACGAGTTCCTCTTCTTATCTCTCCTGGTTATACCAAGCATGCACCTCTCCATGCTTCTTTGAGTTGTCTGCAGCCTTTGTATGTCTCTTTTAGTTAAGGTCCACGTCTCCGCACCATATGTAAGCACTGGAAGGATGCATTGATCAAACACTTTTCTTTTAAGACATAATGGCATATTGCTCTTGAAAATTATGCTGTTTCTTCCCAAAGCTCTCCAGGCAAGTTTTGTACGCCGATTAATTTCTTCATCAATGTGACCCTCACTTGATATCTGCTGTCCAAGATAAACATACGTATCTGTTATCTCCAGTTTTTCTCCATCAATCGATAAATCTTCATTTCTTGTAAAAGCATTGAACATCACTTTTGTCTTCTGAAAGTTCATTTTTAATCCCACTTCTTTACTCTTGTCAGCAAGTTCCTGGATCATACTCTGCAGCTCTGATGGGGTAGTTGCAAAATGACTACGTCATCAGCAAAACGAAGGTGGGTTAGATAATCTCCATTAATCTTTATCCCTTTGTTTTCCCAGTTCAGTGATTGAAAGACATTTTCCAATGTGGCATTAAAGAGCTAGATATGGTGTCACCTTGTCTCACTCCCTTTCCAATTTTTATGTGTGTTGTATTTTCAAACAGCCGAATCTTTGCACTTGCATTTTCATAGATGTTATTAATAATATTAATGTATGCATGTTCAATACCGCAGGATTTCAGAGCCGTGGTAACTGCTGATGGTTTCACCGAATCAAAGGCTTTTTCATAATCGATAAAAGCCATGCACAATGGAAGTTCATATTCCCTCGTTCTTTCAATTAGTTCTCTCAGTACGTGGATATGATCTATTGTGCTGTAGCCACTCCTGAATCCAGCTTGTTCTCTCGGTTGAGCCATGTCCAGTGTTACCTTCAAGCGGTGTGAAAGAACTTTAGTGAAGATTTTATATACCACTGATAGGAGGCTGATAGGTCTGTAGTTCCTGAGATCCTCAATGTCACCTTTTTTATGTAGCAGGATCATTGTAGCATTGTTCCAATCCTCAGGAATCTTCCCTTCATTAAGGCATCGGGTGAAAATTTGGGCGAGTACCGTTTCAATTTCTCCACTTGCTTCTTGTATGATGTCTATAGTAATTCCATCTTCTCCTGGAGCTTTCCCCCGCTTCATGTTCTTGATTGCATGAGCAACTTCTGCTGGGAGGACTGGAAGAACTCTGGTACTGGTACCTTTCATGATGTCTGGAGTACATGTATCATCCCTTTCATATAATTTGGAGTAGAAATCTTTCACTCTTGTCAAAATTTCGCCTCTATTTCTTGTTATAGAACCATCTTCTTTTCTCAGAGCCATAATCTGTTTTCTTCCCTTACTGAGATGTCTCTTTGCTATCTTTAGGCTTTGGTTGTTTTCAATTGCTTTCCTCACTAGCTCACAGTTGAATTTCCTTACGTCTTCAGTGATACTTTTTCGTGCTGTCTTGCATAGCTCTATATATTCCACTTTGGAAGTCACATCTTCTTTAGTTGTCCTCATCTCTCTTCTTTTTTGCATCAACATTTTGGTTTTTTCTGATAATTTGTTCACATGCAACTTGTTCTTAGACCCAGCTAATTTTGTTGCTGTTTCCATAAGAGCTTTGGTTACTTTTCTGTTAACTTCCGAAATATCCACTTCTTCCGATGTTAGGCCTTCTAAAGCAGAGAATCTGTTCTTCAGTTCCAACTTGAAAGTATTATGGTGTTTTTTAAGGTTGGTTATGTCAATACATTTTGTTTGTCTAATGAGCTTGCCACTTTCCAGTTTAGTGTTGAGGTGCATCTTACATCTCACCAATCTATGGTCACTACCTGTGTTGAACTTGTTCAGCACACTGCAGTCTTCGATGACGAATTTTTTGTTACACATAATAAAATCAATTTCACTTGTCGTCCCAATTGGATGTCTCCATGTCCATTTCCTGTGTGGCTTTTTCTTGAAAAAGGAATTCAAGATGAAAAATCCTTCTGCCTCTGCAAACTCAACGAGAGTATTTCCACGCTGGTTTCTGTTGCAGTGACCGAATTTACCTACTGAAGTTTCATTCTGTTGCCGTTGCCCTATTTTTGCATTGAAATCTCCCATAATTATCTTCAAGTGCTGCTTACCTTTATTATTTAGATGACGAATTTCCTCATAAAATTCTTCAATTTCTTCTTCAGGATGACTTGTGGTGGGTGCATAAGTTTGAATAATCTGAGCCTGGTATCTTCTCGATAGTTGGATAACGAGTCGTGCAGCTCTGTCAGAGGAACTTTCAACTTCTACCACTTTATCCTTCAGTTTCTTGTTTATTATAAATCCAACACCACTAGTTCTACCAGTATCTGTCCCACGATAATAGAAGAGATGTCCACTTTTCAGTTCAATGAGATCTTCTCCTTTTCTCCTTACCTCACTTAGCCCGACGATGTCCCACTTGATCCTTTGTAGTTCCTCTTCCAATTCAAGAAGCCTTGAATCAGAAGATAGGGAGCGTCCGTTGTAGGTAGCCAAGGTCAGCATCAAATGGCAGCCTAGTCCGGTCCTCCGGGGATTCTTAGCACCCTCTGCCTTCATGTCGCACTGGCCGCTGCCTTGGCCAGGTACATTCCAGCTGCCGGAGACTGAGGGCCAAGATTTAAGTTGTAGAGTCATTTTGGAGGTGTTTGGCCATAACTCACCACGCTGGCCAAGCGGGTTGGTGAGTGTGGGATAGCATTTCCTCTGATCCCGATGGTATAGTTATACCGCTATTGGCGGTCGTCAGAGCCCCTTTAGTGGGAACAGGATGCACCACGAGAAGGCGGGGTTGACATTTGTCAAGGAGAGGCTGTGATGTTACGCATCACCTGACCTTACATCCCCCCTTATTTATACTTAGTTTGATATGTACAAACTTTGTACATCAGGGACAACATGCTTTGCAACTCACTTTTGCTCTCTGCCAACAGAACTGTGTCATCAGCGTGCTGCAATCTGTATACACGTATATTACCGAGATGTAAAACAGTATTGTTTTGGCATCATGCATGCACACATCCATGAGTATGTTAAACAACCCTGGTCATATTACACAACCTCCTGCACTAATAGAAAACCATTTTGATAAAACACTGTTCACTCGTATGCTTGCTTTACTGCCATCATATAGCTTTCACACTTTTAAGCAGATTCCCAGTTATACCAAATTTATTCAAAATCTTTCACAGAAGTATCCTGTTTACTTGATTATAAGCTTTCTCTAAATCTATGAGGGCAGCTAAAACTTTCTTACCAACACACAAATACTTTTCGATTATCACATGTAATGCAAAAATTTGGGTAGTGCAAACCTCAGGCATAAAACCACTTTGTACATTCTACACCTTCTCTGATGTAATACCTTGTACCTTATTGATAATGACCTTTCCAAACACTTTCCCTGGCATACTCGGCAGGTGATACCAGGGTAGTTCTTGCATTCAGTCTGATCACTTTTTCCATTATACAAGGGAATAATGATAGCCTCTCTCCAGTCCTGAAGGACCATTCCTAACGCCCAGCACAACTGCCAAATTTCAGTTAACTAGTCAATTACAGAGTCACCACTATATTGTGACAGGCCATCTACTCCTAAAGCCCTACCATTTTGAGAAGATTTTAGAGCTTTGCAAACATCTTCCCTTGAGATCTTTCTTGTGCTTTCTTCTCTCACTGTGGCATAATCCGCTTCTGCCTGAAAATCACCTTTGTTTTCATGTTCTAATAACTCACAGAAATATTCACCCTATCTTCCGCGTAACTCATTAGGCTTCCATATCATTTCTTTGACATTTCATAATTGCTTATAGCAAATTTCTTTAATTCTTATAGTATTTTTTTAAAAGTATCATTTAAAAATCCATTTTCCTTTTCTCTGAGTTTCAAAGGAACTTTTGATTTTTCTCAGTAAATGTTCAATTATAAATAATTATTTCTATCATTATTTAATGCCATGAATTTCTTCTGTTATTGTGGATAGTTCTAGATAGCTGAAAATTTTAATGATGGTTATTGAGGTTTGGATATGTGTTTCATGGGATATCAAAC
Source organism: Macrothele yani (assembly GCA_039090855.1). Lineage (NCBI taxonomy): Eukaryota > Metazoa > Arthropoda > Arachnida > Araneae > Macrothelidae > Macrothele > Macrothele yani. Next base: position 165,420,519 of record CM077002.1, read on the forward strand.
ATCCTAGATATATGTTTCATTGTGTGGTATCAAGCCACATCATGGGGTGGACCTCTAATTAAATGAGTAGAAAGTGTAAAATCAGCTGTTAGGAATCAAAGAAGCAATATGACAGAAACAGAAAATTCTATACTCAATCAAAAGAGACAGAAAAAAATTTATTTGAAAACAGCATTTTTTCCACTTTTTTTTTTTTTTTGTGGTGATGTGAGATGATAGTGATGATTAATTTTCATGTTCTCATTTCTAAAATACATTTCTTATATTCATGATGCGTAACCTGCAGCTTCTGGATTCAGAGTTGTATATTTCTTCCTACCTGTCTTCTTGTATATCTGTTTGTCTATCATTTATTCTTTGTTTCTCTTTTTCTTTCTCTCTCTCTCTTTTTTCTTTTTCATGAGATAAAATGTGTTTGTGAATTGCTCCATTATTCCAACTTATATATTTCTGGTTTCTTCCATTAGAATTACAAAACCAAGGAAAAGAAAGGGAGAAGACCTGTATGAAGTAAATTGGAAAAGTAATGGTAGGTATTAATGTAGAGAAAATGTAAGATTGCTATCAAAAGACAGATGTCAATTTTTTTTCTTAAATCACTGTGAAATTGGAGTTGCTATGTCATGCATTGATTATATGACATAGATTCACAGATTCTTGCAAATCAGTGTTATGTTATCATTATATGTATTTGTGGTGCTGTTTATAATGGTACAGAATGTAGACAGCCTGCCAGTTCAGTTAAAGGTTGCCATTTTATCTCCTTACGTTAAGGACCTGTGTTTGTCAAACATCATTTTCCTGCAGAAATGTTTGTGTTTCAGCTTGAAAACAGAAGCAACAATTTCCTAAAATGGAAGTTAGGTGGAGTGCTGTAATCTTAAATTCTTTTTTGAAATTAAAATTTGTACAAAATGGTAAGATTCTGAATAAGCTAAGCTGTCACTGCACGATCCAAAAAACATGCGAGGAAAACACTAACACTCAAGTTGAAAAAATATGTAATGTGTTAAAAATACATATATACAGGTTAAACAAGTCACAAGAGATCTTTCAGGCAGGCAGCCCACCCATCTTCAGGTAATACATTCCCAACAGGAGGCTGGAGTCAAAGCATCATGTACAAGGATGGCAAGTAGTGACACATGAAAACGACACTGCACAGTCTCATGGACTTGGGTGATACAAATTTTAATGTAGTGTACTTACCATTGTTGACAAGAATGGCTTTTAGGGTTAGCCATAAATAACCCAATGGTCCATGGTTGGATGAGCAACCTCCAGGCTGATGAAACAAAACATGGAAAATCATCGTTACAGCATTGGTCACTGTAGCTACATACATATAGGCTTTTGTCAAAAAGAGTTAGTCTTTTGGTTTTTAGAGTCAACAGCACTTAAGTATCCTCCCATATGGGATGGTGCAAGCCTGAACCTTTTAACCTAGCTAAATCTGTAGCAGAGGATTGACATCTGATATTATATTTGTGTTCAGATAGTCTAACCCCCAAAGAACGAAGGGTTGAGCTGATATACACTTGGTTTTCAATGGTAGGGTTAAGACTTTCCATAGACATCACTCTTGTGGATCTCGGCCACCGGGTCCCGATCTTTTTTGACCAGCAAAAATCGGTTCGTAGTTGTTTTACCGAAACCCAGGTTGTGCTTTCCACAGGTATTCCTCAAAAGTGGATTCACTGAAGGAAGGTGCGCTATAGAACCAAAAAATGTCATTGGGTGGGTTTCATGTAGCAAGGTAGTGCATGCCAAGCATCAAAACTGCTTATTTAGTTTATTAACATAGTCACTGGGGAACCCATGCATTAAGGCAATGTCCGAGATTTTCTTCAGCTCAAGTTGACGGGATTGCACTGTGGATGAGTGTGAATATGCTCAATGGATCATAAATCGCAGAGCTGCTAGTTTGTACCTCATAGGATGTGCAGATTGCATTGGTATAATAACCGGGGTGAACGATGGTTTTCAGAAAACAGAAAAGGCTAGTTCCTAGTTGACAGGGTTGCATTGGATGAGAAAGTCCAAGAAAGGTATAGTACAAGAGCCTTCAATTTCAATTGTGAATTTGAAGCTGGGGAATTGAGAAGACATCAGATCTGCAAACTGAGATAGCTGTTCAAGAGAATGTGGCCAGAAGAGCAGCACATCGTTAATGTATCAGATGTAAAACATGGGCTTACGCTGACATGTGGCAAAAACACTGTCCTCCAAGGATTGTAAAACGAGTTCAGCTAATACTGTGGAGAGTGGGAAGCCTATGAGGGTTCCCTCTTATTGACGGTACACTACACCATTGTATTTAAAGTAAGTTTGTTGAGCTACGAGCTGCTTTTTACACCCAGTTGTGTTGTGTTGTCCATTGATCGCAGTGCAAATTATTTTGTGGAAAGCCATCACGATATCCATCGGAGCCTGATCATGAACTTTCTGTTATGGGGTGTCACAAATATGAACTTGCTCAAACTTTAAATCTGTAAGCAACTGTACAAATATGGGCTATCTGACTTATAAATATTAGTATCTAAAATGATTAGTTTTAATACATCAAAAATGTAAAGTGGGTAGCCTTAATTTTTTAGTTAACACTATTTGGAAAATTCATGTACACAGCTATTTAAAGATCAAAATCTTATATTTCTGTATTTGCACAAACATTGATATAATCATGTAATTTATTCCTTATGATGGGAAACAAATTTAAATTAAATGTGTTGCTTATAAATATATTGATTATCTTCAATTATTTGAAAATTCTTAGCGTTCGCTTTTGCCACGTTATATTCTGGACGTCGGAAATTAAAAATTCCTTGCATTTGAAACATGATATTACTATAAAATAGAATAAAAAAGGCTTTACTCACAATATTTCTTGGTGGTCCTCTTCCTTTATTGCTTTCAATTTTTGAAGTTAAAATATTATGCCATTATTATTCATGCCAAATATTTGGTAACATGTTCACACTTGCAGGTACCCTGTTGGTGATTATGGCTTAAAAAATGAATTCTTGGTTCTTCTAAGGTGAGTATGGCTTAAAAACGAAGTCTTGGTTAAAACTCAATGAACAGACGAAGTCTTAGTTAAAACCTAATGACCAAATGAAAAAACATTTGAAAAACCTGGCCCTATATTGACTTTAAGTATTTTTCATAGAAAATCACAAAGGTGAGCATTCAAGCCTTGAGAAGCAAAGTAATTCTGGTCAGAAATCCTAATGAAACAGATAATAAGTTAAAAAATCTTAAAACCCTTGGAACTGCTGTCTCTCAACCTTTCAAACACTTCCGGCCGTCCTCCTCGCTCTTCATGCTGTGTCGCAAAGGACACTCCCACTGGGGTGGAACTTGCACGTGTTTCGGGCATACGCCCATCTTCAGAGTTAGGAAAGATTACAAATGGCTGTCATCTGCAGTTCTTTGGAGTTTCCTTCACTCGGTCCCTCCTCCCCTCTCGGTGTTGATTCGTTGGTCAACAGTGTTGATTTGTTGATTCGTTAGTCAACGGTGTTGATTTGCTGATTCGTTGGTCAACGGTGTTGACTAACGAATCAACACTGTTGACCAACGAATCAACACCAAGAGGGGAGGAGGGACCAAGTGAAGAAAACTCCAAAGAACTGCAGATGACAGCCATTTGCAATCTTTCCTAACTCTGAAGATGGGCGTATGCCCGAAACAAGTGTAAGTTCCACCCCTGTGGGAGTGGCCTTTGCGACACAGCACGAAGAGCGAGGAGGACGGCCGGAAGTGTTTGAAAGGTTGAGAGACAGCGGTTCCAAGGGTTTTAAGATTTTTTAACTTATTATCTGTTTCATTAGGATTTCTGACCAGAATTTCTTTGCTTCTCAAGGCTTGAATGCTCACCTTTGTGATTTTCTATAAAAAATACTTAAAGTCAATATAGGGCCAGGTTTTTTCGAATGTTTTTTCATTTGGTCATTAGGTTTTAACTAAGACTTCGTCTGTTCATTGAGTTTTAACCAAGACTTCGTTTTTAAGCCATACTCACCTTAAAAGAACCAAGAATTCATTTTTTAAGCCATACTCACCAACAGGGTACCTGCAAGTGTGAACATGTTACCAAATATTTGGCATGAATAATAATGGCATAATATTTTAACTTCAAAAATTGAAAGCAATAAAAGGAAGAGGACCACCAAGAAACATTGTGAGTAAATCCTTTTTTATTCTATTTTATAGTAATATCATGTTTCAAATGCAAGGAATTTTTAACTTCCGACATCCAGAATGTAACGTGGCAAAAGCGAACGCTAAGAATTTTCAAATAATTGAAGATAATCAATACATTGATATAATGTGTATTGTATGTTAGGATCTTTTAGTGTATGAAGATGTTTTTAATTCTGGAGAGGTAGTTTTCTTTTTAGTATATAAATATTAGTGTTAAATAATAATACTGTATTTTAATAATATTTTTTTACTTATAAATATTAGTGTCTAAAATGATTAGTTTTAATACATCAAAAATGTAAAGTGAGTAGCCTTAATTTTTTTAGTTAACAATATCTGGAAAATTCATATGCACATCTATTTACAGAATGAAATTTTATATTTCTGTATTTGCACAAACATTGATATAATGTGTACTTTATGTTAGGATCTTTTAGTGTATGAAGATGTTCTTAATTCTGGAGAGGTAGTTTTCTTTTTACTGTCTGCCTTTTCTTTCTGTGTTTGGTGTTGTTGTGAGTATTCACTAAAGAAGAGTGTTATTCAAGCTGTGAACAAATGTGAGGCTACGTCAATCTGAAATACAAGGAACTGTGATTGTTTTGCTTTACATGTACTAATTGCTTTTTAAAAAGTTTTTACTTTAGCTGTTTCTTTTTCAGGTTCAGTTTCACCTTATCATCTCCATTTACTGCTAGTTTTTGTTGATGTCGTACACCAACAGAAAATGTATTAGATATTAAAAAGCTTTTTTATTATTTTTGTAAGTTATTGAGCAAAGAAAATAGATATTCAGAAATACTTTTCCATTGTGTTCTTTTTTGCTTTCTGTTGGATCAGTTCAGTCCGAACTGCTGAAAATCCTGCTTTTCTGAAGCAGGTCACTGATGAAGCTAGCACGCTTAATTACATTAGGAATACCAAACGTTTGTGGAATTCCTTAGTATTCAACTACCACAACAGCTTTTTAGATAAGGTATCTGTATTTACACTGAAGTAGGAAATTATAAGGAACACATATCTAATAATATGTTGGGCCACCCTCAGCCTTCAAAACACCCTTGATTTGATGTTGCACGGATTCAGTGAGAGGATCACATCATTCTACAGGTATATTCAGCCAAGCAGATGCAATGGTGTGTGTCATTTGCTAAATGTTCACTGGAGAAGGATCTCTGTTACAAGTGGCTCTCTCAATCTCATCCCACTGGTGTTCATTTGGGTTAAGACTGGGAACTGTGGGGTCCATTTTAGCACTTTGAAGTCATTGTCATGCTCCTAGAACTACTTTGTAATGATCAAAGGATTGTGGTGTGCACATTGTTCTGCTGAATGCAACCCTCTTCATCAGGAAGCACCATGCTGATCAATGGGTGGGCCTGGTTTGCAGTGGTGTTAGAATACCTCATGGCATCCAAATGATTTTCCAAGAGGTATTAGGAAACATAATGCCTGCCATAAAAAGTGACCACAGACCATTACACCACCCCTATCAGCTTGTACAGTTGGTGCTAGGCAGCTGGGGTTCATGGATTCATGCTGTTGGCATCATATTCTTTTCCATCCATTAGCATATATTAACTAAAAACATGAATCATCAGATCAGATGACCTTTGTCCAGTCCTCAAGGGTCCATTTTTTTTTTTTTTTTTTTTTGGTGCTCCTCTGCCCATGTAGGCAAATTTGTTGGTTTTTAGTAGGAATGAGTGATACATGAAGGAGATGTGTGCTGTTATAGCCTATTTTCACCAATGTGTGGTAAGATGTGTATCCTGAAATTCTCTTCTTGATACCTCTGTTGTACTGTATTGTTACTTGATATAATGGACCTTGTCCATTACCTTTTACAATCCTCTCCAGCCACTGTTTCCCCCGAAGATTCACCAGTTGTTTCCATCCTCGGAGCCTTAGGCTCCTTGTTTTGTTGTTTGTGCTTCGGCCATGGATAGCCTAGTGGTCAACATCATAACTGCCATGGAAAAGTCTCAAGGCTGATCCCAGGCAAGAACGAACGCTTGAACCACTAAATATCCGCTGTGCGTTGGATGGGCGTGTTAAGCCATCAGACACTGTATACTGCCCCCCCATTATAAATAAGGATGTTTTCCTTCTCCTTTATACTCTCTTCTGTGTGACTTTCCCGTCGGGCACTCTAGCCCAAATCTCTCCTGGCTTCTTTCTTCTAAGGGTTGTTTATTAAGAGCTGGTGTCAGACACTGCCCACTGCCTTCCTAAAATCTTCTACATAAATCTCTAAAAAAATCTGTTGTTTGTGCACCATGTATTGCACACTCTTGATACAGCTGCCCGTGCATAACTGAGAAGGTTTGCCTTTTCTGAGATGCTTGCATGTGCCGTACTGGTTTGTGCCCATTATCATTCCTCTTTCAAAGTTGCTTAAATCACGAAAGTTTCCCATATTGGCGCTATCTGTGCTTCGTACTCATCTGAATCCTATGCAGTGAGCTGCTTATAAAGGCATTTCACCATCATAGTTACATATGTAAGTGAGGATGGACATGTCTTATTGCCCTTTGGTGACACTGATAATTCACTACTTAAGTGTACAAGGATTTAAAAGAATGTATAAAATGTGAGCTGAAGACCGAAGATGGCTTGTGCACTTTTAAGGACCAAATACTACCTTTATGTTTTTCAAAATATATGAATTCTGAGGATGAGCCACTCAAACCAAACTTTGTGTTAAGACTAAATGGTTCATGCTATACTTCTTTTCAGTATTTTTATAGAGATAGGAGGGGGAAATACTATGTGTACAAAAAGTCTGGACATCAGTGCTTTTTGTACAACACTGTATTTATGGCAAAATCAATACGGAGTTGGCCCACATTTTGCCACAATCACATTGTACTCTCTCATTGGCATACTTTCAATGAGATTCTGGGAAGTAGTTTCAGATATATTGTTCCATTCCTTCCGCAAAGCAGTAGTTGGTTCAGACACAGAAGTTGGACGTGTTGTTCTAGCCGGAAGCCAACATTCAAGTTCATCCCAAAGGGTCTCTGTAGGATTGAGGTGGCACTTTGAGCTGGCCACTACAAATTCTGTACACCCCTATCCTCAAACTATGTCGAAATGAAGCGTGCTTTATGGCACAGGGTGTTGTCTTGCTGAAACAAGAATGCCCATCTCCATAAAACTGGTAGAGTGTTGACAGAGCAGTGTTGTCTAGAATGTCCTGGTACTTTATGGTGTTCATGTTTTCATTGACAACCACCAACGGTCTGTGTCCATACCGTGAGAAACATTCTCAGACCATAACACTGCCACAACCAAATTTAGCAGTTGGGATGACACATTCTGGCAGATACCGCTCACCTGGCATAACCACACCCAGCAATGACTATTGGACTTAAAAATGATGTAGCATGATCCATCACCCCGTAACACTAGTTTCCACTGGTCTAGGGTCTATGGATGATTTGTTTTGCACCAAGTAAGTCACTTATATTCTTACGAGTCATTAACAGCTTGTATGCAACAGCTCTGCAATGGAAATTTAACTTGTGCAGTTCCATGTTAACTGTTTTAGTGTACACCAGAAGGTTAAGCTATGATCGCTATTTTCGCAAAATGTGATGAATTAGACTAAAACGCGCAAGAAAATTAGCGTCTGTCACAAAATGGCGCCAGACATTTAAATATTACAGAGGTGATTGTGTCAGAAATTTACGAAAATTTGAACTCCCATAGTCCAGGAAAAAAAAAATTAAAATTCTGCACCTAATTTGTGGATAAAAGTATTCCGTCATTCATTGTTAGGTCTGACAGTGTAGCGTCAATTCGTCCACTACGACGATTCGTAGCATGTCGGTTCGTCGACAAAAGAGGCCAAATTTCTTTAGCATTTTGCTACAACTTTTTCCTCCATTTTAGCATTTTTTGAGCCAGCTTAAACTCTGGTGCACACACACACACACGCACACACACACGCACGCTCGCTCTCTCTCTCTCTCTCTCGTTGAATCCTGAAATTCTTTTGTGATGATGTGTGCAGAGAAATGACCGTATCCACGAATGACACATATCGGAGTTGTCGTGTCCCTTTTCGTCATTTACTTGGCCTTCCTGAACATTTCTTGACAGTCGTAAATCTCTCACATTTCCATTTACCAATAACGTCTTGAACAGTTGGCTTTGGGTGTTGCAGTTGCCTGCAATCACATGCATGGAGAAGTTGCTGATATGGCAGCCATAATAACACCTCATTGGAAGTGAGAAAGTTCAACACATTTGGCCATGTCTCACAAGTACACAACATGCAACATCTTAGGAACGTCCCCACAGTTTTAAAGGAAATCTGGCACACATCTATTGGAATATTTCACTTTTGTTGTGGAAGGGATTGTCCGGATACTTTTTTCCGCATAGGGTATTGTCATGTGCTTAAACTGCTTACATGTGCATGTGCAATTGAACTGCATATTTCAATATAATTCTTCTATTTTTGTCTTTTGTCATAGATGAAAGACATAAAAGTGTTAAACTTTGTACTTTGGAGAAGGTGGATCTGTTTGCTGAAGCATATCCTGATGTAACTGAAAAGTTCGTGGAGGGTATTAGATCTAAAAGTAAGAGATTTTAAATTTCAGGCAATATTTTTGTAATTACTATTTTGTTGATTACCATTTATTTATCAGATATAATAGTGTACATATCTATGTTCTTTTGCAAAATTCCAGTTTTTCAGTTCTGTTGCTCTGCTTATTAGTGTTATTGTCTTTTCACTGTGTGAAACATTCTTTTTGTCCTCTTCTGTTCTTGAATACTGTTAAATGAAATACTTGTAGTTATTCCTTATATTTACACAATTAAGCCTTATAGATCTATTAGTGTATAATTATAAACTATATTTTAACTTTTACTATGAATTTTGTCTGCAGATTATATGCAGACTTTTTTTCTCATGCTGAATTTTACCATCTGCGGATTCTATGCCAATAAATTTAGATTCCTGGTATAGTTATACTATTTTAAGCATTGTTGTTTTTTGGTTCGCATAAATCGTGGAAAACTTTTGAATGATGACACTTCTAAAGTAAACAAAACTGAATGAATTTGCAGCATGGAAATCTTTAAATCAGTGGTCCTGTTTATTAACAAATTTAGTGACTTAGTGCTTTTGTTGTACTGTTAAGCATAATAATATAATATGTGCCTATGATGCCTTCATAGTGTTTTCATGTGTATCTTGTTGGCCACTTTTCAAGCTTAATAACCATAATGTGTGTAAAATCAATGTTGAACACAATTGCAAAACAAGTGTTAACAAAAAACACTGTGTTACAATTTTTTTAAACTGTGCCTGGGGTAGATATCTTTCTTGTGCTGCCATCTGTGTTATAAATGACGCATTCATTCCTATTAGATATTTGTTACATAATTTTGACCAAAAACGAAAATGGGTTGAAACTTGTGTCTCTTCAGATATAACTTCCATCTGCAGCTATTCCCATTAGTTGTATGTCTAATTTTTGGATTTGTAATGTATCTTTCAGAAATTTGGTAGAGGACACTTCAGAAATTAAACAGAATTTTCTTATGATTATTTTTAAATGAGAAAAAAGTACAATGTGCATTATTTTTCATCATAATTTCCTTGCTTTTTTCACTTCAAATTTCATTGCTCATTGAGCTTCTTGACACCCTCAAAGTTTTTAGTTGCTATTGCAGTCAGTGTGCACTGCTTATTTGAGTACATCACCCTGAAAGAATCTTCCAAGAGACCAAATGTACAGCAGAGTGCTATCATTTCTTCCAGACCAGCAACATAAAATTCCACTAATTTACAGGGTTTGCATGGCCCCTGGAATCCTGAAAAAAGTACTGGAATTTGATTTTCCTTTTTTCCAAGTATGGGAAGTCCTTGATTTTTCCAGGTTTTTGTGAAAGGTCCTGCAGTAGTCCTGGAATTTGTTCTTGCAATGAAAAAAAAAAATTGTTCAAAATGTTTGGGTAGATTGTGTTGCTTTGTTTTAACTTCCTTCCATGGAGTGTAAAGACATGATGTCATCTCTTTCATCTCATGTGATACTGCAGTGCAAGTTGTTTGAGTGCCATATTTCCAGTGACCTTGGTTTGTGGTATAGCAGTTGTGTGTAGTTGGAGTCATAACAGCATGTGAAAAAGTCATTTTGATATTTTCTCCTAAGAAACTATTTATTATTGTAAACAATATCCTCAGGGCTATGGAGGGTAACATATGTTTTTATATCCAAACTTATCGTTTTGGTATATTTATTGGTTCTTATCCCTTTCAATTGTGTTGTTAAATCTTGGGAACTCTTTAAATGTCGCAAGTGCTGTTATGAACTTGCCAGTCATCCTGGGGCTTGGAATGTCTGCAAATTTGGATTAAGTAATTAAGAATATGCTGTAGGTGTTATGAAGCTCCATTTTAATTGGGACCAAACCAATAAAAAATAAATTAAATAAAAAATAAAAAAAAAAATATCAAAATAAAAAACAGACTGCAGCCATTTACTCTTCCCTGGTGGAAGTAAATAAGGGGTCTTCTGTTGTTATCATGACCTGCTACAGAAATAACAACTGCTATTAATAATGTGGATAATCAATTATATAGGTGATTAATTATTTTATCATATGCTACATCAGCATTTGTTCCTGGAGCCATAGTTGCTGCTCAAAGGTGTGGAAACTCCAGGTATTTTATGATTATGAATCACGTTCATGTGTTACAAGTCCACAATCCCGTATCTGAAATTTGAAAAGTTCCGGAAACCAAAGTTTTTTCATGGAGTGTGAAGCGTCAGTCATCTCTGCATAACACGACTTGTTTGGTGTTTGAACAGTTGATCCAACTCTTGCCCCACTCGCACGTCACTCAAGGTGTTAAGTTCTGGCATGATCCAGCACTGAGTGGCAGGAGTCAGTTGTATCTCAGTGCTTGTACTGGTCACATGTGCATCTTCTGTTCACCAATATTTTGTTTTTGCTTTTATTTTATGACTGTGTTTAATTTCACTCCACTTAGTGTGAATATTTACATGTTTCTCTGCAGAGATATTAATATATTTGATTACGGTTCATTTGAAGCTGTGTATGTTTAAGTTTTACCGAATGGTCTTCTTGGAAGTAAAATGTCCAGGAGTATTTAGGGTCTATAATTATCCTATATTTTCATTTATCAATACATTACTCTATAAATGAACTGCAGTAGTATTTGTAGTCTTTATTTATCCCACTTAGTGTGAGTATTCCTATGTTTTTGCTGCAGTATTAATGTTTGATTATGGGGTGCAGCACTAGACCCCACTGGAAGTGCTACCTTTATTCTGAAATCCAAAACACAGCTGGCCCCCAAGAGTTTTGGAAAAGGGATTGTGGACCTTGTAGTTACTTTAATTCCTTTTCTTTTTTCTGCACTCTGATATTGTAGAACCATTGTAATTGAATTAAAATTTATAATTTTCCTCTTTCATTCACTGTCTTGCAGAAGAAAAGAAGAAAAGAAAAGGATTTCGAAAAGCTAAATCTTCGTCAGCAAAGAAAGGGGCATGTAATAGTAACGATCATCCTTCCGACGAAACAACAAAAAATCACAGAGTAAGTTGTGAATTTATGGGGCCTGTGTCTGAAAGTAGCATACTACTAGAACTTGAACCAAATCACTTGCTGAATGGAGCAAAAGTAGGTTGCGAGTCTCTTTCTGTTTTTTCACCTTATGTTGATCAGGGTGTGTCATTTGAACCTAAACAAAAATTAAGCAAAAATCTTTCACTTCAAGCTTTCAAAAATTATTTTATGGATGACATCTGTATGGATTCTGATGATTCTGGAATTTATAACATACCACTCTGTCAAAGAGTAAAAATCTACAATGTATCTCACCGTGTTCAAGCCTCTGTAGATCACAAAACAACTGTGGATGTGAACAAATCATGTGATATAGCAACACTCAGTCTTTCAAACTGTAAAGTTTCTGAAAGTCAGTTTAAGTTAACTTGTAATTTTGATGACAAGGAGAACTTCTGTAATTATATTTCAGTGAAAAACAGGCGCAGTGATATGAAGAGAATTTCTGCAAATACTCCATTATTACACAGTATGGGTGAAGATAACGAGCCAGGAAAGAGGCAAAATCAATGTAGCACTTCTTTAAGAGTTCTAAATACAAGTTCAAACCAAGGCCAAAATGGCTTGCTATGTAGCACACCATATGTCCATTCAAGTAAGAATGTATCCGATATTAATGATATAAGTTTGCTTTTAGCAAATTTGCATTTTGATAGTTTGAGTTCCTTTGAAGAGGAATCTAGTGCAAAGGAAATTTTGCTTTCTCCTCTTACTTCCACTAAACATGATTTCAGTGAAGATTCTGTAATAATACTGAACTGATGCCTTCATATTTTGTTAACTAGATGAAAAAAAAAAAAATGAAGTGCCTTCCTTAATTTTATAAATGCTCATAACACTTATTCAGTATTTCATGAAACTTTGCATAGTATGAACATTAGCATTCTAATTGAGTATTTCACATGGGCACAATTATTAGGAGTGCTGAGTGCAGAAAAGCTGCATCTGTCCATTTGTGTCTCATTTGTTAGAGGAGTTGGTAGTGGGGAAATTAATTGCAGATACCCATGGTAAGGATATCAAGTACTTGCACTACATGTTGATGACATTCAACTTAAAAAAATTTGACATGCCATTTCTGTAAAAGTTGGTGATAAAATATAATTGCAAAAATAATGATGAAATATATCTGGAAAATTCATACATCCATCAGAAACATAATGCTGTTTTTTCATATAATCTCCGTTAATGTTTAACAAGGCACTATTTGTTAGTGCTGCAGATTTTGTTATCAAGAAATTGGAACTGATTGTACACACATTTTTGCAGTTCACTGTCATCTAGAAATTTTAATTACTGTAGCTCATTGTTTAGAGAGTGAAACATGATTGTAATATGGCAGCACAGATTCCAGCTGTGAGCAGGATAAGTGGGAATAATTAAACTAATTTTTTTATAGCATGTTGTGCATAGGCTGGCATGGAACCATGTATTATAATACAGGAGGAAGACAACATTCATGTTCTTATGCGAAGCTCTGTGAATGCATTTATTTCACTTTCTATTTGCCCTGAATTGATAGACATACTTCTGTTCGAGAAGCCTATAAGGGTAAATAGACGATGTCATCGCTCTGTCCACGTTATTTTATAAATAATGCATAGCAACTGAAAAATTGTTGTTCCGATACCGCTGGTATCAAACTCCAGATCTCTCAATAACTAGTCAAGTGGGTTCGCTTTACGCTATGGTGCCAACAATTCACAGTGCTATGCATAGTTTATCAGTCAATATCTAACTACACAAATCCGTATTGATGGTCTCAGCAACTGGTATGTCGCCATCTGGTGTCATTAACAGGACAAGCTATTTAATTAAAGCTGATAAATTCAAAGGGCGATAGAAATGGTGAATATATTTTAAATAAAGCGAACACACTCGGCTAATTATCGAGAGATCTGGGGTTCGATCCCAGTGGTGTCGGAACAACAATTTTTCAGTTGCTATGAGTTGTTTATAAAATAACTTGGACAGAGCGATGACATCATCTATTTGCATTATCTACACATATTTAAAATATATTCACCATTTCTATCACCCTTTGAATTTATTAGCTTTAATTAAATAGCTTGTCCTGTTAATGACACCAGATGGTAACATATCAGTTGCTGAGCCCATCAATACGAATTTGTGTAGTCAGATGTTGGCTGATAAACCATGCATAGTGCTGTGAATTGTTGGCACCGTAGAGTAAAGCAAACACACTCGGCTAGTTATCAAGATGTCTGGGGTTCGATCCCAGCAGTTTCGGAACAACAATTTTTCAGTTGCTATGCATTATTTATAAAATAACATGGACAGAGCAATGACATCGTATCTTTGCATTATCTCCACATATTTAAAATATATTCACCATGTCTATAAGGGTAATAACCAAAGGACAGTACTTGTCCTTAATGTTAAAAAAGAATGTTCCAAAAGACAATATACAGTAGGTACAAGCTGCTGAATCCTAGTAGTGATAATAAGTATCCCAAAGGACAAGTATTGTAAGTGATACACACAATTGACATGGATTAGGAACATCAACCAGAAATCATCGCTCTTTCCACGTTTATAAGTGAATCACGGAAAAAATTCTCATCGGCCGCCACCTGGAATCGAACCCAGGGTCTTCCAGTTACGAGCCGGACATACTACCACTGCACCGCAGCGGCCTTGAATTCTCCAGACTCACATATGACTAACTGCCAAACCACATGGCAGGTTGCATCTTGGAGCTCCGCACAATGCTGGGGATTCACCAAAGATGGTAAGCGGCAACTGAACAAATAACTAGGAGGTGAATGAATAATTGATACACACAATTGACGTGGATTAGGAACATCAACCAGAAGTCATCGCTCTTTCCACGTTTATAAGTGAGTCACGGAAGTGGTAGCATGTCCAGCGCGTAACTGGAAGACCCTGGGTTCGATTCCCAGTGGCGGCCGATGAGAATTTTTCTGTGACTCACTTATAAACGTGCAAAGAGCGATGAATTCTGGTTGAAGTATTGTAACTTTATCCATTGTAACCTTCTGCTTAAACTTCTTCTCGCAGTGCGATATATTAAAAAGTATTTTTCACACAATATGATTCAAAGCATGTTAAGATTAAAGTAGGCCTAGCGTAGGTTCTGGAGTTTATGTTGACATTCTGTGTTGTTATCAATAAGTCAGATGTCAAAGTCGATTAGCCACGGACACCAGTAGGTAGGGAAAAAGGTGATTTTTATGAAATGACAGTTTTAAAAAAGAAATTACAATGAGTTAAAAATGCCTAAGGAATGCAATTCAATGCAACTGGATGAAAAATAAAACCAAAACGAAGCATAAGAATGCCAAAAAGTTTACGTAATGTGCACAAGTTTAGGTCTTTCTGCTGATACTTTGGATGCATTTCTCATAGTATATCTCCAGCACTTTCAATAACACATGGTGAAATTCTTTGTAATCTGAGGTAGAGAGCGAGTATATCAGGATTTTGTGACAGCTGTGTCACTTGTTGTCATTGGATCATCTGTGTTTTGATGTTGTCTATTTGTTATCTTCTTTTACTTTCTGTTCTTTTTTATTTTACAGTTTCTCTTCTCCTTTGGTAACATGCCTCCATGCATAAGACAAATTAATAAGGGTATTGGTAGCCTAATAACAATTCTATACATTGTTGTTTTTTCCAGATGATGTCATGCCCTGTAATTCTACTCAATAGATACTGTCTTCATTTCAGAATTGTAATTATTAATTCATTTGTTTTGTTGCCTGTGCTAATGCAAAATAGAAAATCATCACCCAGAGTTCTTATAATTTTTTTGGCTGCTTTTGTGCATGTGTGTGTGTGTTAGCATTTTAGGGGCTCAAAGCTAAACCTGCTTAATGAGCTCTTCTCTGTCCTCTGCCATTGCTGTTTCAGGCCAGCTGCTTCTGGAGCGTGTTTTTGATTTCTGTTTCACATTCATGAAATGCATGATCCGGTCTCTTGCTATACCAACACTTGGCGGTACTGTTACTGTCATGACCACTGTATGAATGTTGGCCTTCTCCTAAATAGTCCAGCATTCATTTCTCATTACAGATCCCCTCAACCTGCTGTGAAAGAATGGCTTGGTCTCAAACATAATATCTTGTCTTCCATTTAATTGGTTTTTTTATTTACTTTTATATACATATTTGCATACATGCATTTTCAATTTATTTTCTCTGGAGAATGGCCAGTCCCGATTACCCAATTGATCAATCTCTCTCTCTCTCTCTCTCTCTCTCTCTCTCTCTCTCTCTCTCTCTCTCTCTCTCTCTCTCTCTCTCTCTCTCTCTCTCTCTCTCTCTCTCTCTCTCTCTCTCTCTCTCTCTCTCTCTCTCTCTCTCTCTCTCTCTCTCTCTCTCTCTCTCTCTCTCTCTCTCTCTCTCTCTCTCTCTCTCTCTCTCTCTCTCTCTCTCTCTCTCTCTCTCTCTCTCTCTCTCTCTCTCTCTCTCTCTCTCTCTCTCTCTCTCTCTCTCTCTCTCTCTCTCTCTCTCTCTCTCTCTCTCTCTCTCTCTCTCTCTCTCTCTCTCTCTCTCTCTCTCTCTCTCTCTCTCTCTCTCACACACACACACACACACACACACACACACACACACACACACCAATAAATATGGAATATTAAACAACTAATTAACTATAACCTTGGACTGCATATGTATAAAAGAATAATATCAATTGTGAAATAAGTGATATCCATAGTGTTACACATAAATACGATACCAGAAAAAAAGACTCTTATTAAAAAAATGCAAGCCAAAAACTGAATTGATTAAGCAAAGCATAAACTATCAGGGCCCACAGTATTGGAATCATTTACCTTCTGAAATAACTATAATTAACAATTATAATTTATTTAAAAAGAAACTAAAAAGCTACTTATTTGCACACTAATAATCTTATTATTATTTTAAAAAAAAAGGGATGGGGGTAAACAACAAGCCTAAAAAAGGGTGGGTGAATATTGTAAAATGAGCATTGCCTATTTCATCCTGATACTTCGATTTTCTTTTCATGATCTGTCAAACTTTGGTTTTATTTGACTATTTGACTAAGACTTCGGGGTTTCAAGGCTAAGTCAAGTCACTATGTAGACCTTTTCCTTGATTCACCTTGCTATTTCAGTATTCCCATATTGATATGTAAATAATTGTATTAATTGTAGTAATATTTCATATAACAGCTAAAAATGGAAAATAAATAAAATTGCTCTTTGCTTCAAAAGGTGTTTTGTTGGCTTAATGAAAACTGGTATGAAGCAAAAGCATGTAGTGATTAAGTTTCTCATAAAAAGATTGAAACTATCTTTCACACATATCATAGTAATGGAATTCAGAATGTCACGTACACATAAATATTTATGAACAGGCACATATTGATATGTAAATAATTGTATTAAATCTCTTGATGTTTTGTCCTGTAAAAATTGCTATGGTTGGAAGTATCAGTGAACATGCTAATTTTTCACATTTTTTTTATTTATTGTTTTTTTCACAGATCTTTGTTACATCTGATGTTGATGATGAAAGTAATGTAGTATGTATGATGACATTACATGTGTTGTGGTTCTGTAGTTTCATTTTTAATTCCATTTGTGTTGTTAGGTTTTGGGTGGTCACACTGACATATGTAGAAACTTTTGTAGTGTAAGGTAGTGTACTGGAAACAGCTGTTAAATGAGTACATCATAAATGTGAATAGGAAAATATAATTTGTCATTTGAAATTAATGGTGTATTTGGGAAGTAGGTGCTTGCTTGCAGGTAGTTTACACATGTATCCATAATGTTTTCAGTGAGACATGTTTTGAAAGCATGTTGATCAAGTGCAGTATAGGGTGTTGGACCTGAGCTGAAATCCTGTGGAGGGAGAGGGGGGTGGTATGTCGTGTTTGTCAGTTTTTTCCTTGCAGCTAGAAAACTAGCCACCCATCTGCAGATTCCCTGTTTTTGTAATTCTCTCCTAAGCTAGCCCATTCAACAGCTGGTGGGGATTTTGACTTGAGATGGGATTCCTCTGGTACCCATGAGAGCGGACATGGTAGTAATTTCTATTATTTCAGCTGATGTTGAATTTATCCACATAAATTGAACCTGGAACTTATCTTATTTGAGGAATGCTTGAATTGCAAAGGAATTTGTTTTTGTCTGTCAGATATAGTTTTAGCTGTAGGGTGTGTTTTTTTTTTTTTATGCATCTATGATTGACTTATTTAACTGTAAACCAAGTGATTCTGTTTAGTTCGTTACTGGAAAGGATTAACACACATTAATAGTTACTTGTCATACTCTATATTTAACAGATTGTAGAATTTTTCCACCCAGTGACTGAATCTTCAGGCATAAAGAGTGAGGTACAGCCAGATTCAGAACAGGATGCATCAGTGTCATCAACAGGAAAGCGGCCTGCTGAAGGGACCCTTCCTGGTGGCAGTGCTAAGTTGAGACATTTAGAAGTTGTTCAGAGTGAATCAGAACATCTGGATTAAACCAAAAGCAAACAAATGAACACTTTATTGCTATTGTATATATATATATATATATATATGTGTGTGTGTGTTTTTAATTTTTTTAAGCGCATAGGTGTTTTAACATCATGATCTCAAATTTTACCAGTCTCTTTTTCATCTCATGAAAATAATCGTATATGTTGGTACATACAGTCAAATTATTAAGTCACGAAATTGAGAGAAAAATACTGCTAAATGGGAATTTGATTCATTTAGAGGAAATATCATGATTTAATTCATTTAGAAGAAAATATTAAATCCTGTTTTAAGGAAATATATGGTTGTACAATAAATTGATATAGTGAAAAATATTAAATCATGAATGTGATTCATTTAGAGAAAATATTAAGTCATGACTTTTGATTTGTTTATGCAGAATATTAAGTCATGTGAATTTGATTCACTTAAGTATTAAATTATGAATATGAGTCATTTATAGTTAGTGTTAAGCCATGGTTTTGATTTATTTAGGGAAAATATTAAATCTTGAATTTTTTCATGTAAGGAAAGTGTTGAAATCATGTATGTAATTTGTTTAGTGTAAAATATTAAATTATGAATCTAATTCATTTATAGTAAATGTTAAGCCATGAATTTGATTCATTTAAGGAAAATGTTAAATCTCAAATTTGATTCATTTGCAGAAAGTGTTAAGTTATGAATATTAATTCATTTAGTGAAAGATATTAAATCATGAATTTGATTCACTTGGATGAAATATTGCTGCTCTATTTATTTTTTCTTTCTAAGCACTGTATATTACAGCAGTAGAATCATCATTACTGGTGTGCACTTTATGGAGATATAGTTAGCTACTTAATTAGCAATGATTTTTTTATGAGCTGGTATGGTAGTGCAGCATAGTTCATTTTAAGATTATATGAGGGCAAGGTACAGACTTTGAAAAAAAAAAAAAAAGAGCACTTAACACAAAAGGGATGTAGTAATAAAAGTACTGGGTGAAGACTTTGTAAAAAGGCACTAGTTCTTAATTTTTTGTTTTATATATTAATAATGGAATAAAGTTGCACACAAAAATATTCAGGTATGTAACACAATTTCAGAGTGATAAGGGCAGGATATTTTAAAATTCCAGTAAGGTATTTAGTTTAAGAATGATGGCTAACAGAGTGTGATTTTTTAAACTTTAGGATGGGCAAGGCATGTCTGCCTCATGAAAAATGCCTAGTGCACCCTGAAACCAGCATTTTACTTCACTATCAAAATACAGAATTTACATACAGTTGTTGGTATTTTTATGCAGGGCACATTGTTTTTATTTGTATGATCTTCTGGTTGCCATTTTGATGAATTATTTTTATACTTCTTAATTTAGTGATATTTTTTACCTGTTTGGTGTTGATTATATGTTGATGATAATGAGGCATTGAATGCTGTACAGCAAAAACATGTTTTAGTTATAAAATTAAGGAAAACAACATTTATTCAGAATCTTATTTCTCATGTTAACCAAGATTTTGTTGTGCTTCAGCTGAGCTTCTTCAGAATGCTCAGGGACTTGAGTTATTGATTGAAGGAGCACAAGTTAAGAAGAACTTTGATAGATATATAGAAAGCTCCCAAAATATCAAATTTGATGGTTGACTCCAGTTTGTGAATAAACTTAACTTTTTTCAAGTATAAATCTATGATCATTTTTATAGCAGTGTTTATATTGACAAACTTTTTACTTAACAGTTCTGTGTGCAAGTCTTGTGCTCCTTCAATAATTCAAGGCCCTGCATGTCTGTCCTACATATGTAGGACTAGATTCATGTAGGATATGATGAATTCCCGCAAATTTATATCTTCAACATGGCCCTTTGATCCAAAATGTTCATTTTGTTTATGGGTTTAAAAATTTTAAAATCACCTTGAAATTCCATTTTTTTTAATTTTGAGGGCAAAGTTACGAGAAAATGGAACAATGGCCAAAACTGTCTCATAATGGATGCACAATGGGTGTTAACTTGGAGACAGGCCTCGGTTTTCCAAAAACTTTTAGGAACTTTGTCTATAATGTAAGTGACGTAAGTCCTTGGATAATCGACTGAAAGTGCACAAGACTTACATACAAAACTGTCAACTAAAGTAATCATTGATAGGTAAACATGGTTGTGAAAATAATCATAGATTTGGATCTAAAGAGGCTCAGCTTATCAACAAACTGGATGCAATGATCAAAATCGATATTTTGGAAGCTTTCCATATATGATTATATTCTTTTCAACTTGTCAACAACATGGCATTCACACCATTTCTACCATGCACAAAGAAGCAACTGAAAAAAGCTATGACTATTAACACTGTTGATGATATCGCATGCAGTTTGAATATTTACACGCCCTTCGTTCTGAAGAAGCTGGGCCAAAGCACAGTGCAGCAAAACCTTGGTCAACAAGGAAAATAAAATTATTGTGATTTGTTGTTTTTTTTCCTTAATCTTATATTTCTCACAATGTTTGTTGTCTACAATTTGAGACATATTTTAGTTTTGTAGTTGAATTTTAAAACTTGTAAAAATGTTTCATTCTTCAAAAATGAAGATCTATTGTTCACAACATTACAATGTGGTCTGTTACAAGCCTCGAATTCCTCCAGACTTGCATACGACTAACTTCAAGGTGGCGGCCGATGAGAATTTTTCCGTGACTCACTTATAAACGTGGAAAGAGCGATGACTTCTGTTTGATGTTCCTAATCCACATCACTTGTCTGTATTAATTATTTGTTCGCCTCCTAGTTATTTGTTCAGTTGCTGCTTACCAGCTTTGGTGAATCCCCAGCATTGTGCGGGGCTCCAAGAAGCAACCTGCCAAGTCGTATATGAGTCTGGAGGTGCAGTGGTAGCATGTCCGGCACGTAACTGAATGAACCTGGGTTTGTTCCCGGTGGCGGCCAATGATAATTTTTCCGTGACTCACTTATAAACGTGGAAAGAGCGATGACTTCTGTTTGATGTTCCTAATCCATGTCACTTGTCTGTATTAAACAATTCTGAACTAATGCAGCTCCTTGAAGTCTTCATTAGCTGATAACATTATGTAAATACTGCTGCATCAGCACATAAACAAATGAGGTTATATGATTGTGCATTGTGATATTTAACATGTCATTTACATAAACTGTAAAAAAAAATGGACTCTTTAAATGTGGAGCATTGAAGTGTTCCACAACTTATTTGTTTATACGTACCAGTGTACATTTCAACTGCAGTGATAATATGCTTCTTTTTTCAACAGTCCCATATCTAGAAATGATAAAGTTGATGCACTATGTATATAAATTGCATTAGATATTACCTTTAATATGGTAAAAGTGCCTAAAATTGTGAGGTTAATTTATCATGAAATCACCATGATTCTGTAAGTTCAGTTATAATAACTCAGCTGTAATCCTGCATACAGCTCAGTTATGTAAAATTTTAATTTATAGTATTTCATAATTCAAAGCAATCTAATGTGGTGTACATTTGGGTCAAGTAACATTGGGATGTAGACCACAAAGCTTTGTGCCAATTTCATCTCTGACCTGTGCAACTCATCCAATTAAATTTTTGTATAAATTAAACTGTATATGCATGGGGTGAAAATTAAAATTTTTTATTAGTGATGCCAGATTTTTAATGTGGCTCCTAATATTATTATGATGATATTTCCTTTATCAACTCATATATAAGAACCCATACTTTGTATATAAATGCCAAATATGTTATAAATTATCATTTGTCATGGCTTTGATATGTGTAAAAGAAACATTTGTTTTGTAAATGTTTTGTAAGACTATATAAAACAAAATGCATTGTAAAATAAAATCATGGTTTAAAATTCAGCTACTCATGCACTTTTAATTTTGATTTTTTATATTCTAACTGAAATTACTGTTGCACCAGCCAGCATATAGGGAAATTTAAATTAGCATCGTGATTTACACCAACATTATTCAGACTGTCTATGATGTGTGAGAATAGACCAGACATAAGTAGAATATGAATTTTTAATATTTCCTTGTGTGTGAATTCTTCAAAATATCCATAGTTATCTCCAATTAATTTATTGAGATATTCTTTTAAGTTGATTTCATATTTGTTGGATTCATTACATGATATTTCTGTTATAATGTGGTTTAATGCGTAATTTTAGCTTTCTTCCATAATGTTGTCTGCACACATAAATAAATCAGACCACTGTTTTGTTGATTGATTCAGAACTTAAAAGTAAAGAATTTAAAATATTAAAAAAAAAGTTAAACTAGTGGTACAGGCTATTTTTCTTAGCATCTTTGAGTGGATAAATTGTTTAGAAAATATTTCTCAGTGTCATTTTCTTATGCTATTCTCAGAGTCTTTGTTGGAAGCTGAAAATCTTTTCAAATAAATGCATCTGAGTTAAGAATGTATAAAAACATTAAAACTCATGTACTGTAAAGAAAAAGTCATTCTTATCTGTTGCTCAGGGGTGATGGGCTGAAATGTTTTGGGAGAATTATTTCAAATTGTTTTTAATGACATCAGTCAAAGGTTTAGTTGGAAGTGCATGCATAGTGTGTTATGCGCAAGATATGAGTAAAAAAATTCAAGGGTTGGAAAAATGATGAAGTTATTTTAATGATGAAGTTATTTTATTAGTTATTTTAATTGATTTTCAAAGTAGTATCCCAACAGTGCAGAAAAAAAGTGGAGTTTCTGCATCATGTTCTTTTGTGTCACTAATTTGCTTAGTTTCAGTGGAATAGGTTGTCGATGTCGCAGGTTGCATAAAAGCTTGATGCATGGCAAAACAGTTCATGTGTTGTACACATGTTTCAAAATGTGCATTGAACATTTATTGCATTGTACTGTATGACCATGAAGTTTGAAGTCTTGGTTCTGGTGTGCCATTATATTCTGTGGAAGCAAGGGTTTAAAGTGACTGAAACAGTTTGGAAAATAAATGAAGGCAAAGCTTTTGCAGTTACATGGACAATGCAGATTTGGTTCAAGAAGTATGTAGCTGGTGACATGAGCTTGGAGGAGAAGAAATGTTTGGGAAGGCTTTCTGTTTTTGTGCTTCAGATGCCCTGTTCATGGCTGTTTTATAGCAAATCCGACAAAGAGCACCCATGCATTGTATGCTGAAGTGGGAGTTCCCAAATCTATCATCACTGACTACCTGCAGAAGGTCAGAAAGGTCTGCAGATGATGTTGCTTGAATTGACCTCAGCTCAGGTTAATGGTGTGTTGTAGCTCAAAAATCCATGTGGTTCTTTACAGGGCAGGCGCTAGCCAAAATTCCCGCCCTATGCGACTTCTTTTGCCGCCTCTTCCCCTTTCTAATTGTCGCCCATTGTCACAGTGTGTCCAAATGTCCTTTTTTTAAAGGACTGTCCTTTAAAACTGTGACTACTGATAAAGTCCTTTATTTGTCCTTTATTTTCAGTACTGTCCTTTATTTTAAGTGAGTTGAGAAGATCAACTATCTACAAAAATATTAAGGGTTAGTAACAAAAATGCATTTTATTTTAAATTAACCTAATTCATTTTGTCTTGTTATTTTTTGTTTGTAAGGGCAATGATGAACTATAATACTGAGCCCTTATTTCTTAACATTGCTACTACTTTTATTATTTTGTTTTCACAAAGTTCTGAAGTATTAAAGTAGCATATGACTCTGGATATCTCTGTGATGATGCTTCTTTTCTTACATGAGCCTTTGGTTTACCACATTAATTTTTTTTTTAATTGAGTTTGTTTTGAAAAAATGATGAAATGAAGACTAATTTTTACCTTTACTCCACAGATTTCTAGTTCAACATGTCTAAATGACAGTGCCACTATCTAAGTGATTGGTCCTCGTCTTGTCAAAAAGACAATAATGATTATGAAATTGGCAAATGGTGCAGACCAAGAAAGAACACTCAAGCTTCATGTGTGTGGTGCTCAAAAGAATTTTCAGTGTCTACAATGGGTGTTCAAGCAGTTTTACAACATTCCAGAAGTGAAAATCACAAGAAAAATTGAGAAGCTGTAACAAAGTCAAAGGACTTGACAAAAAGTTTCACAAGTCAAACAATAATTAGTAATCAGGTTACTACTGCTGAAGTTTTGTGGGCCTCTGCACTTGTTGAACACAATATTCCATTCAGGTTTTGTGATCATTCAACACAGTTGTTTCAGAGAATGTTTCCTGACTCTAAAATTGCTGAATCATTTCAATGCACCGAACAAAGATGTCTTACCTAGTTAGATATGGTTTGGGGCAAACATATGAAACCATTTTAAAGGAAAGTTTGAAAGGGAAATATGTGTCAATTGGACTAGATGAAAGCAATGACAGTGGTGTGCATAATAAAAAAGAGCTTGAAATAATCGTACGATATTTTGATGATGTGCAACAGCGAATTGTAATAGATTTTCTTGAAAGGGTATATTTGCCAGAAGCTAAAGCACTTCCCATGAAAGAAAAATTGATTTCTGTTTTACAAATGTTTGGCATCAATATATCTAAGGTAATATGCGTTACGACTGATAGTCCACAAGTTATGGTAGGCTGTAAAAAAGGCATGCTAACTCTTTTAAAGCAAGAAAATCGCCACTAGCTTGATGTAGGTCGATGTTCATTACATCATGTCATGAATGCTGTAAGAAAGGCTGTAAAATATTTTGATTCTTCACTTTCTGAATTTGCAGTGGACATATTCTACTATTTCCATAGCAATAGTGTAAGATCAGCTGATTATGGCGAGAGTCAGGAACATGTAGGTTCTCCAAAACATGTATTTATGAGACCTGTTGAAGCTAGATTTTTAATTTTTGGACCAGTATTTGATCGTTTATTGGAGCAAAAAGATGCCTTGATTCACAACTGCTTATCCTTTGTACCTGTACATCGTTCCAAAGAACTGAAAACCAGTGAAAAGTTGCACAGAATAATTTCTGCATTGAAACAAGGTGACATTTTCATCCATTATCAGTTTATGCATGGTGTGTTTAGCATTGTGAATATATTTCAGTTATTTTTTCAGAAAGAAGAACCTCTGATTCATCTTCTTTATTATGAAATGACTTCATTAGTAAAGATGGTAATGAAAAGAGCTATGGTAGATGAAGTTGTTGATAACACTCCATGCCATAAACTTGCATATTTAGATGTCAGTCAACATTCGAAAACTTTGGAAAGGATGGCTATTGGTGTTTTAACAAAGAGTGCAATGAAGTCTCTAACAGAGACAACGAAAAAAATGCTACTTTTACAGTGGAAAAAAATTCTACAATGTGTTAATTAAAAAGTTGCTGCACTATCTTCCATTGCAGAACAAAATATTAAGAGACTTGCGTGTACTTCAGCCAGACCAAAAGAACAGCCCAAAAAGTGTTGCTTCACTTATGAACATTGCTAAAAGCCTTCCTAATGCTGTTCCAAACCTAAAGCTAGATGAATTGTCCACGGAATGGGATTTGTGCAAGCTGGAGAATGTTGATGGCAAAAAGCGCATTGATGAATATTGGGCAGAAATTTTCAAAAAGAACCCTCAGAGATATGCAACCCTTCAAGGCTTGATCATGTCATGTTTGACCATACATCATAGTAACAGTGATGTGGAGTGAAGTTTTTCAGTTGACAGAGACATTTTGACTTGTAAAAGAATTCAACTACATGATGAAACTGTGACTTCTTTGAAAAGAGTTAAGTCTCATATGAAGAGGACAAAAACGGTATGTAATGAAATCGAAGTTACGCCACCTCTTAAAACAGCATGTGTGGATGCTCACAAAATGTTTGCTGAACATCTAGCTGAAGAGAAACGTATGCATTTGGAAGAAGAACAGAAGAAACAGGCCATGAAAGATCAAGAGGCTGCTCTCCACAAACAAGCTGAGGAATTAAAAAAGAAGGAAGAAAAACTTCAAATAAAAGAGCGAGAAAAGAAAGCGGATGAGAAGAGACTTAAAGCAAATCATCAAAGACAAATTGTCAAAGATTTAATGGCCAAAGTACAAAAATCACTGAATGAGGCTGATAATTTGGAAAAAGAAGCTGAAAAGGAGATGACGGAAATACAGAAAGATAAAGCCAAGATTAAACAAAGTGTCTTATCCTCTTTTGTTTTTGTTCAGGAAAAACAGTAAAGGTGTGGTGTGATGTGGTGGGGTTTTTTTTTGTTTTTTTTTCTGTTTTTTGCAAAAAAAGGCATGAGTAAGAATAAGGAAAGATTACATATTTTTGTTTTGTGTGTTTGAAATATAACAGTTACTTTCAGTTTTTGTGAAGTTATGACATTTAAAAGGTATGGTGTAACATTTTCCAATTTTAACCCACTAAGCACTTGCACATTATATTCACTCTTTTTCATACTGGTATGTGATGTTGTACTTATTTTTATTTGGGAAAAAAAGGTTGTACATTAGAAACGTTAAGTTGCTGGAACTTTTTTATAAAATGTATTCAATTTATATGTATTTCGTATACCAGTACCTACATCAATGTATATTATTTTATGTACAATCAATTATAAGTGTAGAAAATAAATTTCTTTAGATGTGAAAATTGAATTATAACTGTGGGAGAAACGGAATGGCTATAAGGAGTGAAGAGGAGGCCATTTTGAAAAATGAAAATTCTTTTTTTAACATGTTTAAAACAGATTTCAGCTGAAAACAGGAACCTTTAATTCAAAAACAAAAGTTTTGTCCCAAATGGGGGGGGGAACACCGGTACTTTTCAGATGTCCCTTATTTTTTACATTTGCTGCTGGACACTCTGTTGTCACGAATTCGTTGTTTTCATTCGGCCTTATAGCAAATATTTCTTAGCTCATAATCAACCATGGTTCGCTCTTTTTCCCTCCATCTCTACACATTTCAATACAAAATGTGTTAAATATTTTTCCTACATAAATAAAGTTTACATTTCCCCAAAATTTTACAATTATTACACCAAGCACAAGAAGTTCAAATATTGGAAAAAAACACTGTCACAACACAAAACGATATTGCATATACACCGATGAGCAATTACATTATGACCACCTACCTAGTAAACTGTAGGTCCTCTGCGGCCGCTCAGCGAGGCATCCTGGTTTTTGTGGTACCATAATGTCAACAGCAGGTCCTCCAATTCCCGTACATTTCGGGGTGGTGGTAATTTTGTGAGAACCCACTTTTTCAAGTCAAACCATAAATGTTCGATTGGGTTCATGTCGGACGAGTTTGAAGGCTAGGGCATTAACAGAAAGTCACCAGCATGTTCCTCGAACTACTCCTTGAAGGTTCTGGCAGTGTGGCATGGCACATTATCCTGTTGGTAATGGCCATCAACAACAGGGAACACAGCTGCCGTGAATGGGTGAACTTGGTCCGCAACGATGTTCAGATACGTGACAGCTGTCAGGGATTGTGCTATTGGTATAATGGGGCCTAAAGTGTCCCAAGAAAACATCGTCCACAGCATAACCCCGCCACTGCCGGCCTGTTTCCCCCAACAGTGCATCCAGGTGCCATAGCCTGTGTTGGTAATTGGCGTATCCGCGCTCGGCCGTCTATGTGATACACCAGGAATCTTGGTTCGCCAGACCAGGCCACTTTCTCCCAATCATCCACGGTTCAATCTCGATGATCTTGGGCCCATTTCATGCGTTGTTGGCGATGATTTGCAGTGAGCATGGACACCAGGCTGGGTACGCAGGCTCATGCACAGAAAGCTGCAATTTGTGTGCTATGACACATTGCCCTGATCACTACTGTTGTAGCTGCAGGTGGTTTGTCACACTGTGGCCCTGCTGTCGCTGTGAACAATGCGCGATACTCTCCCCTCCTCTGGTATCAATGAGCTGTGGACGACGGTTTGTTGTTTGGCCACATGTGCACCACTTTTGATACGTACTCACTACAGCGGCACGTGAACCAAAGCCGCGCAGTGCCATCACAATTAGTTTTTTTCCCATCAAACTCCGATAAATCGGCATCTTTTACCAATCTGACTTGGAACACTACTAACCGAAAGCCGATCATCGGGTTGTATATATATGGTCTGTGGATTTCACCTGCGCGACCCCGGGTACTGGCCCCCGATAATAAATAAGGGCGTTATCATCCCCTTTCTACTTCGCTTCCGTGTCACTTTCCTATCGGGCACTCTAGCCCAAATCTCCTAGCTTCCTATTTCTAAGGGTTGTTTAAGACCTGGGGTCAGACACTCCCTTCCTAAAATCCTCTACATATGATCATTTGATCACCTGCGCGACCGTTCAATCTCCAGGTGCGCTCATTCCTTTAGGCTGGTGTTCATAATGTAATGGCTCATCGCTGTAAAGGTACTCTTGGATTAATAAGATAGCCAATTAAACTTTTATTTCCATATTTATTCCTTTAGCTGCAAAAAGCCGGCTTGCGGTCGAGTACTAAGTATTCTAAATGAGAAACTTAGTACTCGACAGGAAGCTTAGTACTTGACAAAAAGTTGGAATAAAATAGAAATTTATGAGCCCACAAGTTCGGATTTATTGAACTTTTAATACATTACAAATTAAACGTACCAATAAAATTCTGTGTTTAATAAAAAAAAATCACATTTTCATTACATCACAGAATTTCGTAATCAATAAATTACGCCAAAATAATTGATACTTTTGTTTAAACAGGAAAAGAAGAAAATGATATAAAGTTAGTTCAAATATTATACAAGTAGCTTTTCTGGCTTTAGATCTTGCAAATTGTTTGACTGCTTCTGTGTAGTCTAATATTTTAGCCAGTCCATTCAAACGGATCTTTGCCTCCCCGGTGGCGCAGTGGTCTAAGGCGCTGGCCTCTGATCATTCGTCCGTAAGGGGTCCGGGTTCGAATCCCGGTCAGGCATGGATGTTGTGTTTGTCTTACGGCACTGGCTCTCTCCCTTCCCTGGAACCAGTGACCCTAAATTAGGGACGGGCGACTGCTTATAGCCCATTGAGTTGCTCACGGTGGTCGTTAAACCTCCAAACAAACAAACAAACGGATCTTTGACATATGATCAGGCCTGGGAAGGGGGGGGCTGTAGCACCGGGGCTCTGAGCCCGTTTCTAAAGTAATTTTTTTCTAATTATTATTTTATGGTGTCCGAATATTTTTCAAGCTATACGGTCACCAGGGTTCATAAATGTAAAAAATGTAATAAATTCAAAACTTGCTTTTTTTTTTTTTTTTTTTTTTTTGTTGATTGGAAGTTTAACGACCACCGTGAGCAACTCAGTGGGCTATAAGCAGTCGCCCGTCCCTAATTTAGGGTCACTGGTTCCAGGGAAGGGAGAGAGCCAGTGCCGTAAGACAAACACAACATCCATGCCTGACCGGGATTCGAACCCGGACCCCTTACGGACGAATGATCAGAGGCCACAAAACTTGCTTTAAATACAATATAAAATTGAAGAGTTGCAACCGGACGGGTTGTCGGGAAGTATAGGAATGGTAGCGGGGATGGGGGGTAGATGAGGAAACGGAAATATGGATTATGTGGTTAGTGGAGGAGCCGGGGGGGCGGAGATTTTATTGCACTGGGGCCCGAGCTCGCTCTCCGCGGCCCTGCATATGATAGTTGACCGCAAGTATGTCTTTATAAGTTTAAGTTTGGAGAAAATTCTCTCTTCACTAGCTACAAAAAATTACAAGTAGAGTCAGTAGGATACGGAGTGCCGCACTTATATTTGGGGCAAAACTGTGTGGGTTAATGGATTTTAAAGTTTCTGTCGGACCAATATCAGGCTCCACCAAAGTCTAGAGCACTTTCAGTTCATCTTTTAACTCACCAGAATTTATGTCTTTCGAATCATTGTCCTGTAAAACATTAGAAAGGTTAGAACATTTTTCACTGAGCAGATCAATGGCCATTTCCTGGAGCTTGCTTACATTATAAAGGAAAGCAAAATATCACAGTGCGATTTCAATTGTATGAATCTTTCTTGCAAAGATGTAATAATGTCTAAAAGTTAGAAGTAAAATTCAACTTTATAACACATCGTTAGATCTTCAATAGGCTCATCATCTCCTTCATAAGTGAACTGCTTCCCCCCCCGTCACTTTTCATCTCGCCCGCACCTGCGTCTGCTGTGGACAAGCGCGCAAGATCCTATCGCTTCTTTTCATGTAAGCAACACTAAAAGGATAAACAACCCAACTCATTTCTTTCTGCATATTTTTAACCTTGGATGAAAGAAGTCCTTTACAAATAGGATAGGTTTGTCTCTCCTTTTTACGCTTCTCCGCTGCTTAGAAAAAGAAAAGAAAAATATAATTTTGCAGCCCCCCTTAGAACGCCGCCCTGGCGGTGGCACACTTCGCGGCCCTGCTCTTTATTCATCAGATGGATAGTTAGTGGGGATGAGAAGTACGTGTAAATCTATCTGCACAATCCAGATATCTCCAACCAGGGACCCTAGCGAACTCTACTTTACTTTTCCCCTGAACACTGAGTCTCCTTTTAAATTATCATTGTGACAGGTCTTCTGTGTTATCATTTCTTTGTTGTACCGGTGTTTTTCGTTTTGTATAGTGTTGTTTTATCGGCTTTTTACACCGCTTGTTGTTCTATTTCATGACATTATCTTTTAATATTGTTTTTGTTACTATTTTAAATCATTGGATTTGTTGCACTGGTGTTTTCCTTTCTGTATAGTGTGTTCTTGTTTTATTGACTTTTTACATTGCTTGTTGTTCTGTTTTATATCATTATTATCTTTTAATATTTGTAAACATTGGACCAAAAAACACTAATCAACCAACCCACCAACTTGTCTCCAGCAGCAGATTTGCATTCAGAGAGTTTTTTATCCGGGGGCGGAGGGCAATCACAAATTTTGAGGGGGCTGAAACTTTTTGATTGAATATATATCAATAATCACAATTTTGTTATTTATATAACTTATACATTAATACATATAACAAAATTTTAAATAGAGTATAACATTTTTCTTATGCTCGTATACCGCAAATGCAAATTCCTAGAAATCTACACATACAAGTGATTAAAAATGTAAAACCGTTATACCTGTACTTGTTTATTGACTTTTACTCAGTTTATTCAGTAATGCACCATGTATTTCACTATGGGGTGGTGTAAAATATTGAGGATGCTAGTAAGATAACGCTGTACTGGAGACCCCCCCCTCCAAAAAAAACCACAAACATTTTAGGAGTGGTAAAAATGTCCTTGCCTGACTATATGCATATTTTTGATTATTAAGAAATCATTACAGCGTTGCCTGAAAACGTATGGTGTAAACCATTCTCCTGCCACTTGGTTTCAGCTCCTTTAGATTATTTACATTAGCGCATAGTAGTAAAAAACAAATTGACTAACCAACAGTTTGGATGCCAGTTTGAGGTGCCTCAATTTTTTTTTTTTGTCATAGAGTGTAAACCACCCACCGACAGGAAAAGCAAACTTTTGATGGGAACAATTTCTAATATAATTTGCTGTTGCTAAAAATTAGGTAGCAAATCTATATTTTGTTATATTGAAAGCAGTCTAATGTGTTACTGAAGGATGATAGAAATTTCAGATTAAAGTCCATTTGGACGTTTTTTATATGAGGGGAGATCACCCTAAAACCTACGTGGGGGTTGGGGGTTTGTGGATTTTCGAGGGGGCTAAGCACCCCCAAGAAGATGCCTGAATACATCACTGCTCCAGCAGGGCCATAGCTAGGTCTCAGAACCAATAGGAGCTGGCGACTCATACAGGGAGGGTTCCGTGTTCAGTGACAAACTATATTCATCCATGAATACAGGTGTAAGTTTTTCTTTATATTTTCATTCCTTTTGTTGATTTCCTTCATTAGCAGACAATTTCTCCATGTTGAAAAACAGAAAAAAAAAGTTTAGAATGTGAAAAGGACAGAGGTAGAGAAAACTCTGAACTCTCTTGAATTATAAAAAATTAATCGCGTTATCAGAATTTGTTTGACAGTGGCTGAGTTGTAGGGTCATTATCGCTGGAGGAAAGGTAACTCCCAACTGTAATAAAAATAAACGATTTATTTTTTAGTTTACTATTCTGGTTCTGTTCCGGGGATCCACACAATGTCTCGAAGCTATCCCCATCCTACAGTGGTCAACAGCCAAATCTCCCTTCTCCGCTCGAAAACCAAAAGCCTTCAAATTTCATCCATTAAACACTTCTTATCCC
This sequence comes from Macrothele yani, assembly GCA_039090855.1. Classification (NCBI taxonomy): domain Eukaryota; kingdom Metazoa; phylum Arthropoda; class Arachnida; order Araneae; family Macrothelidae; genus Macrothele; species Macrothele yani. The sequence continues at coordinate 165,452,984 of CM077002.1, forward strand.
ATCCACGCATAGCAAAACCACTTCTATTGGCGACAAAACTATGAACGGGAAAAAGTTGAAAGCCTTTTCTCTCTTGCAAGATGATTTCTCGTTACCACTGTTTTACAACGCCTAAAGGGATGAGCTTCTTTGTAAGCAGTTAACCACCTGGGAGATTTTTGAACAGCAGCTTAGCGTTGCATAGTCACTTAGCAAGTGGCGAACAGTGTTTCATCCTTAAGCTCAACTTTGCTTCTACCACCTGCCGTTCCTCTCTCTGTTTTCTTTTTTTTAATGGGGAGGGGGTATTATTCTTTTATATTTTACTGTTGTCCGAAAAAGAAAAGGATTTTCTAGACCCTTAGTAACAACAAGTCCGTCACCCGTGTGGTAGAAAAACAATATTGGTGCAGCTAGCCGTTCCTTCGGATTCACTTCGATGGGTAATTTCTTTTGAGCGAGATGCGCCAAGTGGGCCGCATTGAAGTGTGTATCCCATGATTCATGGATGAATCAGTGGTAGCAAGAAAATGTAAAAATGCATGGTTGAAAAAAAGGATACCAGTTCAGTTATGTTTTAATCCGCCCCCTCCCTCGGCCAGGGTTTAGTTTGTTGAAATGATATCGAAATAGTGGGCAAAATAATATGATCCAAACATCTTAATGTATAAAAATTTCCCCCAATTACAGATGTGTACTAAATAAATCTTCTGTAATGCTGTCGAAAGATTTGAGGATGGACTGGAGACGACTACACTTTTTATAGACTCCTGATATAAGATTTGGTGAGTCGAAAATTTATCTTTATAGTAAATGCTTCGTGCACCTACTGTGGTTCAGAGGAAACTCTAGAACATTTTTTCGTTGATTGTAACTTTTCAAAACATATCTGCAGTTGGTTACATCAATATTTAAATTATAAAGATAAATTTTTGACTCACCAAATCTTATATCATCTTCCTCTTTCCTGCTCTGAATCTAAAAATTTAATAATACATCATGTAATTGCAATTGCAAAATATAATATTTGGAAAAACAGAAACGCTTTATTTTTTGAACAAAAATTTAAAAATACAGAGCAGATCAAAATTGCCATAAAATGTGATCTTAGAAGATATTTGGAATTTGAAACCAGAAATAACGGTGCCCAAAAGAATTTTAATAAGTGGAAGCCTTTGGCTCCAGTTATTTATAAGAAAGGATCGAAAGTTCTTAATAAAATTATAGAGTAACTTATTTTAGTTTTAAATATTTGCAGCTAAGATGTTAAACGATATAAAACTTAAACATATGCCATTCTTTTAAAAACATATTATTTCGGCTCCCGATATAGTATCAGTATGTTCAAACAATTTAAATATAATATTTAATTCAATTTTGACTATATTACTAACTTTTCAACAATTTACTGACAAATAGTAAAATATACATACTAATTCATTCCACATACTGGAATATTATAGATAAAGAATAACAATAACTGTCACTAATAAAGGATCCATTGATGTTTTTTCAATCTTATCTTTCATATTTCCTGTGCTATTGTTTTACATCACTTTCGTTTCTTTTCTTGTTTTAAACAATTATTTTGCTTATTCTACTTTTTGTCAGTTTTTTTTCCTGAAATGCCTTTGGCAGGAACCTCATACGTTTTGTAGAGTGTTATTCAAGGGGATTCCTAGATAAATTGTATACTTCCTGTTGCAAGCGGTCACTCTTGCGCAAGCTTCGACCTCCTCAGGTGGTTGTCTGCTCTGGATGGAAGTATGAGAAAATGATAGTTATTACAGGGTCCACTCTTACGAATATTTCATATTTCAAAATTTAAAAACAAAAATTAAACACAAAATGTTATTCTTTACTAAAATTATGCATGGATGTGTGAATAAATGCTAAAATAAGGTAAAAGATTAATAGTTTCCTAAAACAGTTCTTTAACAGTCCCTCATGCGCCGGACTTTTGCTTCGGACATGAGGTATAAATTAAAGAGACAACACTTTTTCGAGCAAATTGCTTCTAACATACATCACATGTGTGAGGCTTTCCCCGTCTGTATGAGTAAATACTTCGAAAGAACACTTCTTCGAGCAAATGGTTTGGAGCATACATCACATTGGTGAGGTGTTCCCACCGTCTGAATGAGTAAATGCTTCTAAAGATCACTTTTTCGAGCAAACATTTTTTTATTGAAGGTTTGACGACCCCCGTGGGAACTCAATGGGGTATAAGCAGTTGCCCGTCCCTATTTTAGGGTCACTGGTTCCAGGGAAGGAGAGAGCCAGTGCCGTAAGGCAAACACAACATCCATGCCTCACCGGGATTCACCCCCGGGCCCCTTTTGGACGAATGATCATAGGCCATAGCTTAGACCACTGCGTCACCGGGGCGGCGGAAATTATTTGGAGCATACATCACATTGGCAAGGTTTTTCCTCCGTGTGAATGAGCAAATGCTTCGAATGTTCATTTTTCCGAATAAATCGTTTACAGCATACATCACATTTGTGAAACTTTTCACCCGTCTAAATGAGTTAATGCTTCGAAATATCACTTTTTCGAGCAAATCGTTTGGAGCATAAATCACATTGGTGAGGCATTTCCCCCGTGTGTATGAGTAAATGCTCTGAAAAATCACTTTTTCGAGTAAATTGCTTGGAACATGCATCATGTTGGCAAGGCTTTTTACCTGTGTGCATAAGCATATGCTCCGAAAGATGACTTTTCCGAGTTTCTCTTAGAATTTTTTCCTCTGTTAGCAGTTTAGCACAACAAAATGTCATACTGTTCAGTGCCATTCTGTCAATCAAAATGGGAAATTAAGTTGGTCATATCTAAATTGACTTCGTATACGCGCTTTACTACTAAATGCTCTTCGGAAATTAAAAGATTTCATAATAAAGGTTTCTCCTGTGCTTACCTGTGAAAAGTAACTGCAGGAGGTTGTCGCCCGGAATTGTTGTGACATCCGTAAGCGTAACAACACACCATTTCTAAAAAAGATAACTTCAAATTTCGAAAATCAAACTTCTCACGTACGTAACCAAACCTCCTTGTACGTAACCCAATGCTCCAATGTATAACGCTGTACTCAGTGGCTCAAAACTGCCATTAGAGGCTTAAGATGGCCGGCACCCAGCGTCGTCTGCTAAGAAAGCTTCAAGTTTGTCATGTCATAGTTTCTCCCCTTATTCCTACCTCCATGGTATTGCGTCTAGAAGGGAAAGTGTGCCGTGCGAACTCAAAAACTCCGTTCGAAATATGTCCCACGCCGCATCGCGGCGCTGCAGACGGCGTCTGTGTCAGAGAATGTGTGTAGTGATGTGCAATGTAACCCAAACAACGCTGGTTGGATTAGGATGTAAGTGTACGATTTTCTTAAGTGTGCGATTATGGAAACACCTTTTACGGTTCAGTGAAATGTCTTAAGTCTGCCGCAGAGTGCAGCGTCGTCAGTTTAATTTAAAATAGAATTCTACGTGATTTAAATTGATATGCAACCTCCTCGAAGAATGCCTACCAAAACGATAACAAATGGCGTGGATGTGCGAAGTAAAGACGTGCTGTTTGGAAAATTTAAATGTAGATCACTCAGTAGCGGCTAGTGGTAAGCTGAAATGGAGGAGCTGCATTCAAATTTTGTAGATATCACTTCGAAAGCTAAGTTACTGAACCTGCAGATGCTGTCCCTTTAATAATAATTTATATATATACTCGTAGAAATGAATATTTAGTTTTTATATTTAGCAACTGATAGGGAAATTCTAGAGATAACCGATACCTGAATTAGGGAACATATCAAGGGGTGGCCATATTTATGAAGAAAATAATCTGCGTATAAAACTTGGTTTGATGCATTATTTCTTAAAAGAAAAGTGTTTAGCATATTTTGTAGTCACAAATCATTTTAATGTGAACTTCCGAATCGTAGTGCTATCCAATATTTTCGTGTATATTTCCTCATCGTTTACCTTGTGGAGAGGTACCTACGCATACACCGGTACTGGCCTCCCGGTAATAAATAAGGGCGTCTTCCTCGCCCTTTCTACTTCGCTTCCGTGTCACTTCCTATTGGGAGTTCTAGCCTAAATCTCCTAGTTTCCTATTTCTAAGACCTGGGGTAAGACACTCCTTTCCTAAAATCCTCTACATATGATCATTTGATCATCACCTACGCATACACCATTGCACAGCAAAGAAATTAGTTCCACATACATTCCATGCAGGACCCTTATTCTAACGATCTTAACATGATGCTAACGATCCTAACATGACGCTGATTAATCAGTGCATCCTTCCAGTTGTTACGCATAGAGCAAAGACATGGACCTCAACTAAAACAGATATACCGAGGCTGCAGACAACGGAAAAAGTCATTGAGATATGCATGTTTGATGTAACCAGGAACAGGAAAGATGCAAAGAGGAACTCGTGGATCGGGAAAATTACAAGGATGGAAGACAGCAATGATCAGAATCCCTGAAATTGCAATGGGATGGACATATTTCTAGAAGAAAGAGCCAGCGAGAAATATTAAACTGGATAGCCAGGGACAAAAAAAAAAAAAGATGATGTAGGAGATGGGTGGATGAAATTCGGGAGCAAGAAGAAAACTGGCTCTAAACATACTGTTGTGGAAGAAACTTAGATAGAGACTTTCATCCAGCAGTGGATTGAGATAGTGGTTGTAAATGATATATAAATGTAAATACTGTAAGAGCAACACACACTCAGTTAAGGGAACCAGTTTTAAAGGTAAAAAAAATAATGCGTGTGCCAGTGACAGCGGACACGCATTCATAAATAAGTATAAAGCACTACCGCAACTGAAATGGGCAGCTTATTTGGGGGGGGACTGGGGGGTATGCATATGCAGCAGAAAAGTAAAATATGGCCAATGGAGCAACTTCAATGTTTTTTGATGAATAGAAATTTACATGAGTTTAAAAGCGAAAATTTGGCTGTGCCTGGTAAGTGAAAATATTAATTTTGTGCAAGTATTTCGCTGCAGAAATTAGTCATTTTTTTTTATTTTTCAATTTATCCATTACTGAACTTTATTCTTAATCGCAATTTGTTTTTATGCCCATTTTGACCAGAAGTGAAACTTTTTGGCAAAAAATCTCGGCAATTGAGTATTTGTTGTTAGCAAACTCGAATAATCTCCACTTATTAGAATTATCATGTTGAATAAAAGTAGGAGCAAACTAAAAGTTGAAGGCCCGGCGTTGCATTTGCAACCAACGAAAGACTGCATTGTAGCTACGTCACTCGCAAATAACTCCGAGGACCACTTATATCTGCTGTACCAGCGAGAGCTGCAGCCCCCAGGGATGTTTTATTCAAAGGAAATGAACTGATGTGGGAATAGGCAGAGTTTCCCACATGAGTTGGTTTCAATAGCAGTCAGAGCAGCGCGCAAGCGTTCTTTTCGCTCCCAGTGGCGTTGTGCAGGAAAAACTTCCAGCCGAGTTCAATAAACTTCTCTCTTGATGTGGCATGAAAAAAACTGCTTTGGATTATTGCAGGAGCAGCTCCTGCTGTATATACAGAAATTGCAAGGCTTTTTTGTATGGGACATTCAATTGAATGTGCTTATTTTGAATTGAATGCTTAAGTGTCAGCATCGGCGATGTTGGCCAGTGACCATCAGGCATCAGGTACAGTGGCGTAACTGTGTTTCAAAATCGGAGGGGGGGGGGGGGGCTGATCACATAATGTATATACGCCAGCAATGTTGGTAACCATGCTTAATCGACATAGCTGTTTTATTAAGTACACATTTTACATGTGTTCGCATTCTACGAAAAATTGCAATCTTATATTATTAAATAATTTAGTTGGTTCACATAAAAAGTTCATATCATTATATTCCCGAAACATTTGAGGGATCATTTACATTGGGAATCCCAGACTCTATGAAAATCTGGGGGTCCTGCTCCCCCCAGTGGTTAGGCCTATGATCAGGTATAAGTAATGCCGTGGTTCAACAAATTTAATGCTGCACGGGTACTGGCCCCCCGGTAATAAATAAGGGCGTCTTTCTTCCCCTTTCTACTTCGCTTCCGTGTCACTTTCCTATCGGGCACTCTTGCCCAAATCTCCTAGTTTCCTATTTCTAAGGGTTGTTCAAGACCTGGGGTCAGACATTCCCTTCCTAAAATCCTCTACATATAAAAAATAATAATGCTGCCAGTCAGAGACAGAGCTCTCCTTAAAAACAATTTAGGGACAGCGGGCAAAATTTATTGTTTGAAGTAAATACGTGAGGGCATGTTAATATAAAGTTGTGCTTCCATGTATCTACTCTTCAAACGGTTATACAGAAACAGCTGATATATAGCATCTAAAAGGGGAAGTGTGCCGAGAACCCAGCGTATGCAGTGATTAGCGTGGATATAACAGATATGTATAAACGTTGGGTAAGCCTTTCGTATTATTAAGAGGCTTAACAAAAATTATTCTTGCCTGTTACTGACTGGTTTAAAAAACGGTGTGTACCACCTTATTTAAGCTGTGTCACACGCATTTATAATGACATTCCTCCCTGACTGAAGCATAATTGTGGTCATAATGCATGCATGAGAAAACATTTACCAGTAATTGTTCAGGAAAAAACGCAAAAAAAAAAAAAAAGAAAGAAAGAAAGGGGCTGATTTGGAGGGACTTTTTTTATACCGTTAGATAAATTTTACTATTAAATGAAGAAATATTGTGGGGGAGCAAATAATTTACCAAGACATTTATTTGTTCTTAATTTCTGAAATTGCAATTATTTCAGTCTCATACTGATATCCCCTCAGTAAATCCAGAAAGGTTTATCGTCCCAGTAAGCCAGTAAGGTGCGCGCAGTGACACATTGTGTACAATGTAAACATGTAACACCGTTGCTTAATGCCCCTAGTAGTTGGGAATAGGTAATACAGATATAATTTACACCAATTGAAACAAATGTTGAAGCACATGTGAAAAAACTGACCTCTGACGTGGACCGGTGTGGAATATTGAACTCTCATCAGTGGAATATTGAACTCTCATCAGTGGAATATTGAACTCTCATCAGCACGGGAACCAAAGGCTTGCTGATGAGAATTCATTATAAATGGCTTTAGGAATTTCCATACAGAAGCCACGTGCAGTTTGTAATAAAGCAATGCTTTAATCTTACATTACTTGTATGTACCAAACATTATTTATTACAATATTACCACATCTTAGCACATTGGTTAAGTTTTATTCAATTTATACAGTGAGGCAAAAGTAAGCATCCCATTTTAAATGGGTTTTATTATTTTTTTATTTTTTATAAAGTAGAAGCTTGATTAATTCATTGCTGGCCGCCCCGGTGGCGCAGTGGTCTAAGCGATGGCCTCTGATCATTCGTCCGAAAGGGGCCCGGGTTCGAATCCCGGTGAGGCATGGATGTTGTTTTTGTCTTACGGCACTGGCTCTCTCCCTTCCCTGGAACCAGTGACCCTAAATTAGGGACGGGCGACTGCTTATAGCCCATTGAGTTGCTCACGGTGGTCGTTAAACCTCCAACCAAAAAAAAAAAATTCATTGCGGGCTGTTTTCCAGTAACGGACTTGCAGATTTGGCGCCCATAGGCACAAATTTTCCATGCGTCCCCTGCGGAGGAGCTCATCACCCGTTCTTGTTCTGATATCGGGACCGGCTGAGTCGTACTCATGGGGGTCCAGCTTCAGGAGATCTAAAACACCCCCCTCCTAAATGTTCGACTTCATAGTCAAACATATGTATTCATGTATTGGCTGAGCATACATGGTTTTGTGCTTACCCCCTTGGAGCTTGGACAGTCCTCGAAATTAAGTTCTGCGCACGTGCCTGGGGCCCTTTTCTTAGCAAGATGTGGCTGCGCTGCGTCCCCCACCCCCGCCACTTTCTAGGCAAAAGTTTTTATAGTTTCTTGCTCCCAACAGGTCCCTATTCCTAAAAAGTACCCTTTTTTCAGCTTAGTTCATAAAAGTCCATAGATTTAAAAATGCCCCTTCTTTTCCATGGAATGAAGGTCCTGAAAATTTTTATCAGGATGATCAATTTTTAAAATTTTACATAAAAAAAGTTCAGTTGTATTTCAATATCTCGATAAACAATCAACAGAAATATCTACATGCATGTAGCTATAATATTGTACTATTAGAAATTGGTGATTTGTAAAGAAACACCGCAAAGAAATATAATTTTTATCAAGAAAAGGAATAAAAATATCCGTTTATTAACGTAAAAATATGATTATTAAAGCGCAAGCTTTCGACACCAACGGGTGCCTTCTTCAAACTTATGCTCGGATAGGCAAGACAAAACAGCTAAACAACAGAAAAATTAAAAAAAACAAACATGAACAGAATATGAGAACATGCTATGTTGTGTCGCGTGCGTGCGACAACGTGAGATGTCTACAGAAACGTACTAAGCGAGAAGAAATGTGCGCCATATTTGGGGAAGCTCAAGTGAGACGTCATCATTGCAGACCACAGGGTTAGTCAATATCTCGATGATTTCCCTGAGGGTAGTGCCTCTGGCGGTAGTATAAGGAGCCACTCTCTTGATCTGGTTCCACTTCGGGATGGCGGAATGGGTAACCACTTCCCGGGATAGTGCGGTTGTCAATTTTCTGTGCGAGACGTCCCGCTTGTGTTCGACTAGCCGAAGAGCAAAAGAGCGCTTTGTCATTCCGATTTAATGTTTGGTGGTACCATCGGGATATTTTAATGACATGGCATGGAATACACTCCCGCATCAGTCAGTGAGGTATGGGTGTTCCTGGATGATAGCATTCCAATGGCATGGAATACACTCCCGCATCGCCGCCCCGGTGGCGCAGTGGTCTAAGCGATGGCCTCTGATCATTCGTCCGAAAGGGGTCCGGGTTCGAATCCCAGTGAGGCATGGATGTTGTGTTTGTCTTACGGCACTGGCTCTCTCCCTTCCCTGGAACCAGTGACCCTAAATTAGGGACGGGCGACTGCTTATAGCCCACTGAGTTGCTCACGGTGGTCGTTAAACCTCCAATAAAAAAAAAAAACACTCCCTCATCAGTCAGTGAGGTATGGGTGTTCTAGGATGATAGCAGATGGCGTGATATCGATCTTGGTAAGCGTATCCCAAAGGTAAGCCCGAGTTTTTTTAAGGTGTTCTTCAAGAAGTAGGTTTTTCAGCAGCTTAGTTTCCCTTCCTTTTTTTGCAATCGCGATTTTCCGATTCTGAGCCCCACTGAGTTTTCCCTTTTCAACACTCATCAATCACGGAGATTTCAGCACAGCACCCCACACACAATAAAACAAGCTTGTTCAAACTTCTTAGTAAAAATCTAAAAAAGCACAACTCACCGCAGAAACTGCCGCAAACGCTAGGTTAATTACGATTATGACACTTTGATACACTTATAGCTCTGAGCTATGACCAGTTCCAGTTCCGTGAGCGTTGTCTTTGTGAAGCGCATTTTCATCTGGTTGGGGGTTGGGGGTTGGGGGTTGGGGGTACACGTACACTGTACACTCACGCCCAGCCCTTCAGATGAAAGCAATTTGAAAACGTTTGTCTTCGACCACATATACACTGCTGGCCACCCAAAATGCAACGCCAAGAAGGAAGCATCCGATTGGCAAGAAATTCGCAGCATGCGTCGCCCGCGAGGGGACATGCAAACGATTAGCATTGCAGGGCATATGCAAATCATGTGCGCCCTGCACCCCACCGAGAAGCACTATAAGAAGGGTGCACAGACGGCGGGGTGTAAATAGTGGAAGTGTGTTGTGCTGCCAGACCTGTGCGTGGGAAGCTTCCTGATGCCTCGTCGCAGAATACGGTAGTCATTCCAGCACGTTTCGGAGTTCGACAGAGGACGAATAGTGGCTTATCGCGATAGCGGTTTATCGTACCGAGACATCGGCGCCCGTGCGGGACGACATCCAGCCACAGTGAGGCGAGTATGGATTCGGTGGGTGCAGGAGGAACGGACGGACCAACGTGAGCGATTGCCGCAGCCACGGCACACCACCGAACGAGAGGACCGGCATGTTGTGCGGCGGGCATTGACGGCTCGCACCGCCACATCACGAACGTTAGCGCAGGAATTAAGGTGTGTTGTGCAACGACCTGTGTCAGCACGTACCGTTCGACGTCGTCTGCAGGAGCGGGGACTTGTCGCACGGCGCCCATTGCTTCGATTACCATTGACGTTACACCACCGGCGAGTGCGGCGGCAGTTGGCTGTTTAACGCCGCACCTGGACTACGGAGTGGCACGACATTGTCTTCTCTGACGAATCCCGCTTCTGCCTGCAACACCACGATGGTCGGATCCGCGTGTGGCGGCACCGCGGCGAGAGACTGTATGACGCCTGCATTATGCATCGCCATACTGGTCCGTCGCCTGGCGTTACGGTTTGGGGAGCAATTGGATATGACACCCGCCCCCTCTGGTACGCATCGCCGGTACAATCAACAGCCACCGATACATCTCCGACGTTTTGGAGCATGCAGTCCTGCCAGCGGCCACGTTTCAACAGGACAATGCGCGCCCGCACGTGGCACGCATCGTTCAACAATTCCTTACGGTCCGCCAGGTGTCACTGCTACCGTGGCCTGCCTGTCGCCCATCGAACACGTCTAGTCGCTGATCGGCAACCGAGTGGCCCGGCAAGCAGCACCCGCGGCTACGTCTGATGAACTGTGGCAACGTGTGGAAGCAGCCTGGACCGTCATACCCCAAGCCCATATCCAAAGCCTCTTTCTTTCGATGCCGCGGCGTGTAGCGGCCGTTATTGCCAGTCATGGGGGCCACACGAACTATTGATGTCTGCGTGTTCCGCAGGCCGCACGGGCCTGTAAGCTGAATCGTTTCATCTTTGTATCTGTTGTTATGTGTCCAGTAAATCTGGCTTTGCTATCTCATGTCCTTTTTGGTGAGGTATTTTGGGTGGCCAGCAGTGTAGTATGGTAAACGGGCCTCACACGGTCACACCCATGCCTCCTCCCATGAGACTCCCTGGGAATGAAGTATGTCTTGTCCCTTTCCTTTCTTTATTCGTTGTTTGTTGTGTCGTGTTCACCATCAGGGGAGGGAGGGGCAGGACAGACGTCGCGTTCCCAGTGCCCCTCTCCCTCCCCCGAATACGTCGCTTTTTTTCCTCCTCAACCTGCTCGGATTTCGGTCGGAATGATCACGATGAATCATTTCCGCCTCCTACGTTGCAGCAGTAGTTCCGTCCAAGAATGTGAACTGGGACTCACTCAGACAAAGAAAACTCCCTCCCTCTTCACAAACAGAAGGTAGTGGTGCGGTGGCGCTCAAAAGCGCTAATAGTTTTGTTCTCTCTCTCTCTCTCTCTCTCTCTCTCTCTCTCTCTCTCTCACACACACACACACACACACCCCAAAAAATAAATTTTAGGGAACACTGCTATGTCCGAACATGACTCTGCTTAGCATTGTTCCCAGTCCCACCACAATTTTACACCCTCACTGAAATTTTTGCGCCCCTCATGGAGCTGCGCCCATAGGCACGTGCCTACCGTGCCTAATTGGGAAATCCGCCACTGCTGTTATCAAAGGCTAGTGCAGCAGTTGTTGAAATTTTTTTTATCAAAAACCGTTTTTCAATTGTATAGCGACAGAGAAATTTATCAGCAACAGAACTTGGGAGGGGGATTTAAAAAGTAACATTACACAAAAAATAAATAACACACAACTTGATTTTTAGGCATCTTAGAAAATGCAAGTGAATCAAAGAGCAAGAATTTGTGAATGCAACTATTAGATGTTTTCACCCATAATTAAATTTCCAGAAATAAATTTAATGCCTGTTCAGTTTATTTTTCATTACTTTTACACCACCTTGTAAAGAGTAAATTAGTCACACTTAATCACTAATGGCATTTTGCAAGTTTTCTTCAAAATACTGAATTTTGTAGTATATAATTCCATCATGGAAGCCCTAGTTAGCAATGCTGAAAATGCCAAAGCTAAATGTTGATTGAAAAAAAAAAAGTGTGTTTATATCAGATTACCACCAGTGGTTTTGGGATTTGAACATTAAAAATAAAAAAAAGATGAAGGGGTGGGGCAGTTTGCTGAAGAATCCCACAGTTCTAAACATTTTTAATGAAAAATAGTAACTCTGCAATATTATTACCACCACACATGTTCCTTAAAATCTTTTTGTATATTAATATCTTATCTGCTGAACTATTCAGTTACTAGGTGGGAGGAAGGAGGGGGCAAAAATATTAAAAAAAAATACATTTAAAGAAATGAATTATGAACCTCTAAATAACTTACCAGTTTTTGTAACTTTCTTTTCTAAGTTTGTTAACAACCTGGACATTTCTTGACCTCATTATAGGCTGGAAAAATTCTTAATGAGTTTGAGTTAAATTTCTAAGATCACTTATTTGCATATGCATTCGGCTTACTGTCTGCTATGTGCATACATATCATATTTAATGAAGGAAAAGTTAACTAGCCACTGCTACATACTCCCAAAGTTATCCATTCTTTTTAATACGGTCATATGCTTACATATGGTAATATATAGTAGATCAGTAAACACAGCAGTGGTTGCTCTGCTTGCTCAGAGTTGAACATTAGTAACGTGACTAAGTTCAAACCCTGGGTTTGAATGATGGAACCTGTTCTGTTGCAAAGTTCTTATTAACTGTTAAAGTAGTTTTGAGGAAGCGCGGTGAGGATTTGAGCTGTAGCATTACTGTGGAGTCGGTATATATTTACTGACTCCACAGTAATTGTAAGTGAGAGCTATTGACTGACTCCACATATATTTACTCACTCCACAGTAATTAAAAACCTGTCTCTCACTTGCTTTCTCATAAAAAGAACCTCAACACCCAGATCCACGGACTTCATATTTATTTGCAGCGTCTCATTTTAAGGTACTTCATTTTTTCTCTATTATCATTGTGAATCTTATTAAGTCCCTTTATGTAGAAATGCAACCGAGTCAGTAAATAAAATTTTGCAATTTTACATATCACATATTTACTGTGTTCAGCACAACCAATGAATTTAATTTTCTTTATCATCAAGATAGCTAGAATATCAACGATACTATCTCTGTGTAGTTTTTCGGTGCTGAAATAATGTGTAACAATACCTTCCAGTTGACTGACAAGAACTAGGAGTTCCTTTGATGGATATAATAAGCCATCTTTATCAAACTCTCGTATCAGTGTTCCAGAAAATCTGGCCTTTTCTTCAATACTGCATGTTAAACACATTTTGGTGCAATCTTTGCATTTAGTTATTGCAACACATTTCCTAGCTACATAACCTGCAACATAAACTAGCAACTGGTTATGGGACTTATGTGGGAAAAGGGAAGCACAATCAGAATATGCAGCACTATTCAAGGTATCTTTCACATTATCTCGCATTTCATCACTTAAAAGTTCATTTAAATTTAACAAAACATTAGGTTTGCAACTGATGGTGTCACTTGGCCCAATAAGGGAATTGATGATTTCTGTTGTGCAGCTAGTACCACACTTTACAGGCTTGGCCAGATTGTAAAAACTTAAACACTGAATGGCAGTGGCGGCTCGTGGTGTAAAATGCTGGTGAGGCGAACGGTCTTGATGTAAATGTAAAACAGTAACACATATGTTATTGAAAAATATATAAATTCGTATAACGTTATAGGAACATATATATATATCAGTGGCGTAGCCGGGGGTCGTGGTTTGCACCCCCCTAAGTAGGCGAGACAGTTAGCTTTTTCTAAGCACGTTTTATAGATAATTTCCCTATTTAAATTCATTGATTTTTACATAACTTACAATGTAATACAAATAAATTACATTGATACATAATATCAATGCAATTTCTTGATAATAGAACAGAAAGTAAAGCAAAGCAGCCAAAGAAGTTGCTTTATTAACTTTTTATTAAAACAACTATAATTTATTGCATTTTCTTCATTTTATTAAATTAGCTTCGTTTTGTATTAATGTCCAAGATGTGCGTACGTACAATAGAGAAATATTTGTCGAAGCGCCCCCCCCCCAAATTGTTACATGTACTTATACACAGTTATACAGCATAAATGCAGAACCCCCGCCCCACCCTCAAAAAGTTTCATGTCAAAGGCAGTATCACCCATCGGATATCTTTGAAGTCCTGGGTTCGAGTCGGCTGAATCATTAAAATCTACTGAGATTCGGAAGTCTCGTTAAGCCATTGGTCTCGGTTAGGCGCCTTGTTATAAACAGCTGTAAACCCCATCACTTAGGGCTTCAGCCCATGCCATTTAGCCCTTATATACAAATATTATTCAACAGTAATGGAATAAAATTATAGAAATATATGAAACACGGCGTGGGGAGTCTTTCTTCACGAAAAAATCCAAAAATATTAGAGGGAAAATGTGCATATACCACTATATATATATGTGTGTGTGTGTGTAATATACGCTACTTTTGCAACAATATTTTTATGAAAACAATTATTCGATAATTTTACAACAAAGAAAGAAATATTTCACCTGTATTCTTTTATGTAATACACTTGAGCGAAAATACGCAATTTGTGCGGTTTCTTTAGCTAGTCAATGCGTCACTCACATCCCAACGCCAGTCGGAGATCCACTTCTTAAAAAATTCAAAGTAAATCATTTGAATAGAAATTGTTTTCTTACGAAATGTTTCTTGAGCTTGAATAAAAGTCACAGTTCGATTGGCATATTAGTGAAGGTGCATTTAGCACGGGTCATAGACTGAAGTCCAGGCTCGTGATAATTATTAGCTTCGTTTTGTATTAATGTCCAGGAGAAGTCAAGGAAGCACATTTCTATATAAAAAAAAGTATTAGGTAATTTAAACCTGGAATTAAAAACAGAGGAATGCGATATTAATTTGCTTTGGTCTCGAACAGAATGCTTTCAGTTTATGTTTTATAAATAAGTTCAATTCTGCGATCCTTTTTGGCTGCAAATTTGTCTATGATCAGATCATAAAATGGTTGAGTGGACATTAGATGGTTCAGCAATTCTTTCTCGATTGAAATTTTAGCGAGTGAAGACAAACGATCTTGTGCCGTTGTATTACGGAGGTAAGTCTTAATTCTCTTCAAACAAGAAAAACTCCTTTCAGCAGAAGAACTTGTTGATGCCAGTGTCAATACAAGAGAAAATAATTTGTAGGCTTCTGGTAACACATCTTTCAGCTCGTTTTCTTTCATTGTTTTCAAGGTTTTCTGAACACCGAGTTCCCTGAAGTTGTGATCATTATATAAAAAATCTAATTCGTTTTTTAGTCGTTGTGTGTTTGTAAAAATGTTTGGATAAATTTTTTTGAGAGTGTTAAGGGCACTGGATGGAAATGACTCTGAATAACTATGGTATTTTGAGCTGTCAACTAGCTGCAGAAACTCGAGCTTTCCCATATCTTCAAATCTGGTATTTATTTGGACTATTATGCTGTCAACGATTTCGTAAAACAAAATTTTGTAATAGTTTTCCACTTCTTCTTCAGTCAAATGTTTCTTTTGGCGACATTTAGGACCTCCACTCAAACCAATTGATTCACTGAAATGTTTCAAGTAAGTGGTTACATTCCTTTTCTTATTTATTCGTTCGCAACATTGTTTAATTTGTTTTTGGCA
The DNA here is from genome assembly GCA_039090855.1 of Macrothele yani. NCBI lineage: Eukaryota > Metazoa > Arthropoda > Arachnida > Araneae > Macrothelidae > Macrothele > Macrothele yani. The sequence goes on from CM077002.1 coordinate 165,468,598, forward strand.
ATAACTGATATCTAAAGCCTTTTTTGTAAAACATCAAATAATACATCCGTAATTCCAAAAATGTCATCAAAAATCAGTGATAAAAAAGCAAATTCAAAATTAGTGAAATTTTTCAAATATCCTATGGCTCCGTTGATTGATTCTGCCGTTGATTCCGGGTCATTCATTATGTTTTCAAACACATTCTTTAGTTTGTCCCATTCGCTTACAATTAAACGCAAAATGTGTGAAAGTGATGCCCAACGTGTTTCCGCTATTTGAGGAATCCGTTTCCCAACAACTGAATCTGCTACGTGGGTTCTCTTGGCAGATTTATGAAAAAATGAGGGCATGCTGGATACAGTTGCGAAATATATGCGACAATTTACAATTCTTTTGCACCCCTGTTGTAGGACAAGGTTAAGGCGGTGGGCGAAACAGTGGGTAAACAAAGCTTGCGGGGCTTCTACCTTGACTCTTTTCTGCAGACCGCTCAACTCTCCAGCCATAACGCTTGCACCATCATAACACTGGCCTACTAACTTTGATTTAAAATCAAACTCCTCCAAAACCGATGCTAGCAGATCATACAGTGCCACAGCAGTCCTGTCAGTGCTGATATCATAAAAACCAAGGAAGCGCTCAACTACTTCACAATTTGAGTCCAATATGTATCTGACAATTATTGAACACTGTGATTTTTGAGTAATATCAGTTGTATCATCAACTTGCACTGAAAAAAATTTTGACTCATTAATTTCGCTTTTAACACATTCGTTTATATATTCATGAATACACTCCATTAAATCATTCTGTATCGTTTTAGATTGTCCAGAAAATAAGCTTCGTATTTCTTCAAAATGTGCTTTTAATTCTGGGGTGCTCCTACGAAGTAACAAATGGAACATCTCCTTGAAATTACCTTTATTTAATGAGGAAATAGATTCATCATGTCCTCGAAAAGGCAGTTCTTGCTTGCTTAGAACGACAACTAAATCGATTATATGTTCCATAAAAAGCCTATTTAGTCTGACCTTTTCATTAAACTTAGCTTTATGAAGAGCAGCATTTTCTTTGAGCATATCAGAAATAGTGTTTATATTTTTTTCCATCCGTTTCAGACCTACGTGATTAGTTATATGCTCTTTAGAGCTTTCGTGCAATTTTGCACTACGAGAAAAGTTTTTCAGATCAAAATAACCCGTTGTATTCCACACATTTTTCTTATTGCTCAAAAGTAAACATGGCCAGCAAAAGAGAGTTTGCTTGTAATAGCTACCAGAAAGCCAGGGGAAAATCTCGTACCATGATTTATTGAAAGACCTAAGAAACGATTTGCCGCACTTCTTATCTTTAGATATTGAACTTATTACAGGTGTCGGTCTTCCAGATATGAGAACATCCCTTTTATTATAATCTTTCCAATGTTTAAAAGGAATTTCTTCCAGAACACAAATCACGTCGTTTATTGGGCCATTCATATTTTCCAACCCAAATCAAAATATGCTGTTTAGTAACAATAACAAAATAAAAAAGAAGAAAAACTCAACATTACTATGAACTAGCCAACACCCGCAAAAGAGAGGATTGAAAACACACTACAAAAAGTTAGACTCAAATATACTCTGACGAATAGTTAAAGCTACGTAGAAATCATCCTACTTCAAAGCATAGAGAGGCGAACGGCGTCATCGCCTGTAAAACCACTTTTTACCAAGGTCATCTGCTCATTTTCCCGCGCCCATTGGATACACAATCCTTGGGTTCTCCAATAACAGCAGAGATGCGATTCCAGTTTAAGCGAAATGGAGGGTCGCCTCAGAAATTTCCTTTCTCTTACTGGAAGTCCGGCACCTCCTTAGGTAGACCTCGGACCGTGGGGGTGGGGGGTTCACTCTGTAGGGCTCTTCTCTGATCCCCAGTTCCCAAAACCGGCTTCTCATCGAGACGATTCAGCCGGTCGCCTCTAAGCGCTTAAAACATGCAGCTGCTTTGCAAAAATAATGATTCATTCCTCTTCTTGAAAGCCTTTTTTTAACCTAATTCATGAATCACAATGTAAATTTCAGTGTTTCATTTATCCTGCAAAGTTCTTATATCTTCGTTACTGACCGAAGTTTTTTTTTTTCACTTCTCATTCTGCGGAATTTCAGGTGAGGCGGCGCCTCACTTGCCTCATCTGACGGGCCGCCACTGCTGAATGGTCAATAAAAATTCTGCTGCAGTGGGGTGGTCATTGCAGACTGACAGTTGCCGAACAATGCCAAAAATATTTTCAATTGAGTCTTGACTCAAGCGCGATGTCATTACATACTTGTAGTTCAAGGTTTCTGTTAGATATTTTAGTAGAGAGATGGTACTGCTTATAGTGACTCGTAATCCTGCAGCTGTGCTAGCATTTAAAAACCCAATCTTCTTATCTCCTGCAAAAGCTTCCCATTTATCTAAGTATACCAGAAAATCATTAAGTGCTTTGCATCCCTCAGAATCTACGCGGAGACTACTCGATGGACTCCTAGAGGTCATTACAGTTATTAACTGCATATTCAACTTTATGAAAAATGCAGTTGCATTAGTACTTCCAAATGTATTTCAATATGATGCTTATAGAGAAAAAGGCCTTTTAATACTTCGTTGCTAAAAAGCTGTAAAGCATAGCTTGCCCTCATTTTCTCAAAGTTATTCGGGTGAATATGAATGCGTGTAATTTTTGGCATGGCTTTTAGAGTTGTTATGTCAGAGTTCTTCCTCCATGCTGCTTCAACATGCTCTGGTCTTGCTTCTCCTTCGGGCAGAAGAAAACCTCTGGTAAAAAATGCGTTCCGTACACATTTTATTAAGTGAGGAAAATCTGATATGAAATGTAAACTTCTAGAACAATCTGTAGGATGCATAATGCTATATTTAGTTCCAGAACAATCTGCTGATATACCAAATGTCTTCCACATATTCCTGTTCCAAGAAGCCCCATCACACGTAATGAAATCAAAAAACAGACCTGCATTTTCAGTGAGAATAACAACTTCAATAATTAATTTTGCAAGCAAAGTTCCACTTATATTGTTACTTGTGGCAAAAACACCAATTATTTGGGTCTAATCTCCACTTAATGGCTGGAACACCATTACTAGTCCGGTCAGTGCCCAATTGTCCTGTGGCCATTTCGAGAATTCGTTTAATTTTTTTCCAAAAAAGTCGTCTTTCGGTAAATTGTTCGTTCGATAAATCTATTTTCGATGAATTTGCTTACGGGGAATTCGTTTTTGATCATTCGCCTGCTCCCGTTGGCGACGTCCCTGTCAGCAGTAGTCAACTGTAGTCTGTAGTTAATGGAAGAAGAGGAGGCGAATTCGCGAATCCCACAGGTGTAAGCTGGGTTATTTATGTGTGCGTCTGTTTGTTTACATACAAGGTTTTTTTTTTTTTTTTTTGCTTTTTTTTTGTAGTGTGCTCGTTCGAGGTTGGGAAAGGATTGATATAATCAATAATGAAACTGCTTTAATTATATGCTGTGGTGGTTATAATGCTTACCCTCTTTAACAGCGAATGATATAACAAAACAAAGTAAATATTTATTTAATCGTATTTAACATTCTTGTTGATCAGCGATTTTTACCGTTAAACAGATATGTTATGCAATCGCAATTTATCGTAATAAATTCGTACTATAAAACAAGAGTATAATTTTTGCCGAAATTGAAACGGCATCAATTGAGAAAGAAAACGCTGTACTGCTATCACCAGCAGTAGAAGGAAGTAAACTGTAGCGATACTTTAAAATTGCCAATAATATCATTGGCCATGGTATCCTTATGTTAAACAGTACTGAACACCATGTTTTGGTATAATGACGAACCGTTAAAGGGCAGAAAAGTGTATAATTTTTAATGAATAACTTGAATGAAATGCCATTCCGTACACACACATACTTCACCCTGAGATCAATCAGTGGAGGCAGTTTTTTAAGCGCAAAGCATTGCTCAAAATTCCTACATACATAGATCGTATTAGCACTACATGTCTTTTGTGACCTGTAGAGTTGTTTCACTGGAAAGTGTGCAGAAGCAGTACCGATTTTGATCTTTCATTTCGATTAATTAAAATTCAATTCCTTGTCTCCCCTGACGCCATCAGTTAGAAGAGCATGCCTTTATAACGCATTTATCACGAATTTATGCTTTCTTTCTTTTTCTAAGCAAAATGAAAATTTCAACTTCATCTCATTATGCTGTAAAAACAACTTTACCAGAAAGACAACCGCTGCCATGGGCAAAGTACCAGTGACGTAGCCAAGATTTCAGGAAGAGTCCTATAACCTTCTTCAATTTTCTTTTGCTGTGATATATATATATATATATATATATCTTATATCATCATCATTGTCAACCATTATCATATTATCCACTGCTGGACGAAGATCTCCCCAAGTTTCTTTTACAACAGTCTGTCTTGTGCCAGTCTCCTCCATGTTACTCCTACATACTTTCGAATTTCATCCACCCATCTCACATGTGGTCTTCTTCTGGGTCTTTTCCTGTCCCTTAGAATCCAGTCTAAAATTTCAGCTGTCCATTGATGGTCTGTATTTCTGGCAATATGTCCAGCCTATTGCCATTTCAGGGATTTTACTCTGATCATGATGTCTTCCACTCTTGTCATTTTTCTGATCCACGAGTTCCTCTTCTTATATCTCCTGGTTACACCAAGCATGCACCTCTCCATGCTTCTTTGAGTTGACTGCAGCCTTTGTATGTCTCTTTTAGTTAAGGTCCACGTCTTTGCACCATACGTAAGAACTGAAAGGATGCATTGATCAAACACTTTTCTTTTAAGACATAATGTCATATTGCTCTTGAAAATTATACTGTTTCTTCCAAAAGCTCTCCAGGTAAGTTTTATACGCCGATTAATTTCTTCATCAATGTGACCCTCACTTGATATCTGCTGTCCCAAATAAATGTAGGTATTGGTTATCTCCAGCTTTTCCCCATCAATCGATAAATCTTCATTTTTTGTAAAAGCATTGTACATCACTTTTGTCGTTGTACATGACTTTTAATCCCACTTCTTTACTCTTGTCAGCAAGCTCCTGGATCATACTGTGCAGCTCTGATGGGGTAGTTGTGAAAATGACATCAGCAAAACGAAGGTGAGTTAGATAATCTCCATTAATCTTTATCCCTTTGTTTTCCCAGATCAGTGATTGAAAGACATTTTCCAGTGGGGCATTAAAGAGTTAGGGAAATATAGTGTCACCTTGTCTCACTCCCTTTCCAATTTTTGTGTGCTGTATTTTTAAATAGCCAAATATTTTTACTTTCATATATGTTATTAATAATATTAATGCATGCATCTTCAATACCACAGGATTTCAAAGCCATTGTAATTAATACAGACATTTAACGTGGACCAGGAACATCAAACAAAGATCTTCGCTCTTTCCATGTTTATAAGTAAGTCATGGAAAATTCTCATTGGCCGCCACCAGGAGTCAAACCCAGGGTATTCCAGTTATGCGCCGGATGTGCTTCCTCTACACCACAGCAGCCACGAATTCCTCCAGACTCACACACGCTAACTGCCAAGCCAAGTTGGCAGGTTGCTTCTTTGAGCCCCGCACAATGCTGGGGATTCACCAAAGATGGTGAGCAGCAACTGAAGAAATAATTAGAAGGCGAATGAATAATTAATACAGACATTTAACGTGGATTAGGAACATCAAACAAAGATCTTTGCTCTTTCCAAGTTTTATAAGTGAGTCACAAAAAGTTCTCATTGGCCGCCACCAGGAGTCGAACCCAGGGTCTTCCAGTTACACGCCGGATATGCTTCCGCTACACCACAGCGGCCTGGAATTCCTCCAGACTCGCACACGCTAACTGCCAAGCCAAGTTGGCAGGTTGCTTCTTGGAGCCCCGCACAATGCTGGGGATTCACCAAAGATGGTAAGCAGCAACTGAAGAAATAATTAGAAGGCAATTCTGTAACTGGAAGACCCTGGGTTCGATTCCCAGTGACGGTCAATGAGAATTTTCCGTGACTCACTTATAAGCGTGGAAAGAGCGAAGATCTTTGTTTGATGATAAAGCCATTGTAACTGCTGATGGTTTCACCGAATCAAAGGCCTTTTTACATACATACATATCACTAAGCTGTTCTCTGAGATTCAGAGGCTAGCTCCAAAAAGAAATACAAACTTCCAGATGTATTTACTTATTGTTGTTGTATCAAACTTCTCCATTTACAGTGATCTTGACATACAACTCGTGCTTCACTGATATCCATTACACGCTGTTCACAAGATCTTTTATACTTCATACTCATAATCTTTTTCTCATTCAGACACTCCTGAATCTGATCCACCCATGTCTTTCTTGGCCTTCCTCTGCGATAAAAGCCATGCATAATGGAAGTTCATATTCCTTCGAAGAAACTGAAGTGCAACTACGTTGCACTGTGATTCCGAACACCAACAAAAGGTTGATCTATTCTTTACAAAAGATGCTGCATGAAAACAATCACTACGTTTAGCAATTCAAAATGGCACTTGATGATAATCCAAGTGAAGATCTGAAGATCATTATTAAGGCAGACAAGAAACCAACACAAGGCCATGCACATGTCTTTAATGCACTAGTAGTTAATGAAGTTGCCATAATCATTGCTGGAAATGAGTTTGAAAAGTGCGATATTTTATAAATTTTTTTCCCGATTTTTTCAGTGACATATAAGGGAATATGAAATTAATAAGCCTAAATCCCGGGTCACAGGGTGTTAAGTCCGGTGAACCTAAGAGCCATGCAATAGGACCACCACACCCAATCCATCGATTGGGAAATTTGGTATCTAGAGACCTCACAATCAAAGCCAAATGAGGTGGCACCCCATCTTGTTGGAAAATGATTGGAGTTGCAAGTTCATCCAACTGGGGATACACAAACTGCTTAATCATGTCCAGCTAATTAGCAATTTTCACGGTCACTTCCTGAAAGAGAAAGGGTCCAATAACACTGTGGACCATTATGCCACAACAAACATTCACTTTTGGGCTAGCATGTTCATGTTCTGCTGGTGTTCAGTTTCCCAAATTCTCACATTCTGTTTATTAACCTTTCCAGAAACATAGAAAGTGCACTCATCTGAGAAACAGATTTGTCTCAGGAAAGATTCAGCACTTGCAATGTTCTCCAACAGCTTCAGCAAACTGTTTATGTTTCACATGATCAGCTGGGTTGTGTGATGGGTTATCCGCAGTTTATATGGATGCATTTCCAATCTCTGACATAACACTCTGTGTACTGACGACTTGCTGCTTGTCTGATTGACTTTCGAGGGCTACGAGTGAGTGTTTGTCTTACAACCTCCTCCCTTTCTGGAACCAGTGATGGCCATCCAAAAATTTTCTTTGTAAGGATGCTACCAGTTTCTTTGAATGACTTATACCACTTTCTGATGCTGTTATGGGCAGTTTGCTCCCATATTTTCTGAAATTCAGCTGAACCTGCACTTCAGATCGGGTTTCAATAAACCACAATCTGTGCTTTTGTTGCAGGATCCATTGGGTACACTTCTAAAAAACTTGAGGGTATTCGTTACCACATGTAGCAAACAGAATGCTGATATTAGTTTTGTATCCAAAGTTATTTGAAATTAGTTACACCTCTTTGGGACACCCTTGCGAAACTGCTGAAATTTCTACTAGCCAATGTGGCTAGTGGAATAAAAATTTTACTAACCAAATGACAAAATCTACTGGCTATGCAAAGTTAAAAAAAATAATAATTCAGTAACTTCTCTACTTACGTTCAGGGCCGGCCTGGTTCACCTTGGAGGGCGGTGAACCAACTATCTTGAGGGCACCAAACCCCTCTCAAACCAACCAACCCAGACCCATCCATTTTGGCCTTAGCCACACTGCCGCACCCACGGGGAGGGCCAACAGCCCCCTTCAGATGCTTAAAAATGAACAGATTTGAGTGAAATTCATTGTTTTTATGCATATAATTTGCAGGTACATTACAAATTAATCTGCAGGTACATTACAAAACACAAATGATACACAATGATGACTGAGAAAGACAGAAAAATGGCTGACAGAATACTTCTGCTAAATTATGGCCCTCATTTTGAAAAGCAAGAAGCCGCCTTATTTCAGAGCTGCCTTCACACAACCTGTTTATGATAACTTCGCTATCGACTGAGTTAAGAACATCCTCCTCAGTGGCCATCATGACAAAAGCTTCTAAATGTTCATTAGTTAATCGTGCCCGAAGATGAGTTTTAATTAAGTTTCGAAAACACTCTCTCGCATGAAACTTGAGTAAGAGGTATTGTAAGCAGGTGTTAGTAAACTTTAAATAATTCCATATGTTGGAAAGAGAGTACATATTATACTCTATCAACACTTTAAAAATGCACTTAATACAAAAGTTGCACTCCTTCACATCAGTGCATTTAACAGATTCGTCGTCATCAGTCTTACTCAAACTTTTTTCTAACTCATATATCCTAGCGTAATCTTGAACAGTAGATCAATTACTAATCTCTGGCCACATCCCTGCAAATGAGAGTAATTCTTCTTTTAGCTTCCCTTTATCAACTGAAAGAATAATTTCACAGATTCTAACGTATTCAGTGGTAGTGATTCGTACTTGGCAAACCGTTTGGGATTAAACCATCAAAGATCCAAGTGCAAGAACTTATGGTGGATAAATCTGTTGTCCATTGTTTGAATTATCTTGTCTAATACATAATAGAACACTGAAATGCGAAAAGTATCTTCAGAAGTTGAAGCAACATTTTCATGTCTTGCAGCTGGCATTTTTAAATAGTTTTTACTCTTTTCTTCTTTAGTTCAGTTTTTATTACGATGTTTTCAAGAGAGCTATTAATCTTGGTCCTTTCTTCTAGCATACTAGACATTTTTGTTACAGATATATTTGCAGCATCCGAAGTGGTGGCAAACTGTTCTCGAATACATTTTAACTTTGACGAAGAACACTCTATTAACCTCCATGTTTGAACATAATCAAAGTTCTTTAACTGTAAGTAGTCTGATAGAGGAGTTGTTACTTTGAAAATCTGGAGAAACATCATTGCTACCAAAATTGTTTCAAATGATAAAAACTTCTCTAAAATGGCTGATGCATCATTTCTGACTTTGGGATTAAAGTCTTCAGAATTAGACATTTTGAACAATACGACAACCAATTCTAAATACACAACTTTAGGTAGTTTGAATTGAGTTTCAGATAGTTGAACTTCAACCCAGTCATCAATCCTTCCAAAGAGTTTTACTGTGGCGTCACTTCTGCTTCACCGTCTTGTGATTCCAATAGCTTCTAAGTTAAAATAAGGCTTTTGTTCCAGGAACAGTTGTAGTCATTTTAAGGATTCCTTCAAAAACACTTGTGCCTCTTGAAGTAAATTAAAGAAAGATATAGTACTTGAAAGGCACTAGGCAGTATCAGATAGTACTAAGTTAAGCACATGAGCGTAACATCAAGTATGAATATGATTAGGAACTTCTGCTGATGGCTTAGCTGCTAATCCATTGTATTTCCCACTCATGTTTGCGGAACCATCAAAGATATTCGCCACACAGTGCTCTATAGGAATTTGAAGTTCACCCAACACATCTTTTAAGGTATTGAATAAATCCTGTCCAGATGTTGAAATGAAAAAACACATTTCAATGCAAGGAGTCTTTCAACAACTCCATGATCTGTAACATATCGAAATACAAATGCACATTGGTCATTGCAGGAAATATCCATCGTAGTAGTGTCCATCATAATTGAAAACTTAACAGCCTTCCTCATTTTCTCAGCAATATGTCTTTTCATCTCATCTAAGATAATGTTGATAATTTTTATTACAGTATTTTGATAATTTTTATTACAGTATACCCAAGAGTGTCTCCAAAGTGCCTCTTCCTACTGCTTTCTCATTTTCTCTCTTTCTTTTCTCTTGCTGTGCATGAATATTTACACTCTGTTCAATAACGTTGTTGAGGTGTTTTTCAAGTGTTGAAACATATTTCTTTAATAAAAGAATTAACTCAAGAAATTTTCCGTGATTTATATTTTCATTATCAAGTGTGTATACCGATTCTAGAGAGCCTTGGTAAGGAAGCCCTTGTTTGCCCATTAACTTAATCACATCTAGTATTACTATTTCAATTATCCGTTTCCTTTCTTGTACTTGCTGTTTTCTTTTCTCATCGTTTTTTGTGTTTTTTGTGTATCGCATTTAGCGATACACAAAAAACAAGAAAACTGCTGGGTCTTCTCATTAAAAGTCAACCACTGTCTTTTGAAAATTTATTTGTCACTTTTTTCTACATTAAACAACAGTTTTCTATGATGGAAAGGCATATCCTTCTCCCAGGGCTGACAGGGCCATAGCTAGCAGGGGGCTAGAGGGGGCTCAGATCCCCCTACAAGGCTAGCGAGCCCCCCCTCTGGAAAATTGGCGCTGTCAAAAATGACTTAAACTTTTATTTCGATGGTTTACGTAAATTACTTTGATATTTCATCACAGGCATAAATACTTGGTACGTATACTGGACTTTTTAAAAAAGTTAAGTAACAGTAAAACAACGCAGTATGAATGTAACTCAAAAGAAAAAAGAAATTTCGACTTTTTGAATTGTGAATTAGTTGTAACGGCTGTATTAGTAATTTTAGTAATTCTCTACTAGTGGTAGGAGTTATAAGGAACAAGAAACGCATTTTAGGAGGGGGGGGACGTTAAATTTAGAAGAACAAGCTAAAAGAAAGTAATCAAGGGTGGAGGCATACTTGCACTCGGGACCGGATTAAAGGTAGGTGGGAAGCTTTGGGGGCTGAAGTCCCAGGCTGCATCCTTTGTAGTTTTAAGGAGACAATTGAATGTTGCCCTTGATGGCGAACAAAGCACTTTAAGACCACATGGGATCCTATTGCCGTTGGGTCTGTTCCGTGCCCTCAAAGGGAAGGTCCCTCATTATGGTGGAGGTAACAAATTCATACATTTGTTTTGCTTTTCTTGACGTGACACTTGCTAACACATATGGTGACGCGAAGGGGCTCCAAAGATGGAAACAATTAAAGGTGAGAAGTTCTGGAATTCTAAAGCATACAAAACACAATCTGATAGTTCTACTGACTTCAGTAGTTTTCTCATCAACAAAGTCTCCTCGCCCATGCTGCTTTTAACTGCTGTCTGCCGGTCAGACTAGAATCTTCGTAAACAGTGCTTAGTGTAGTTGATTTTTCCATTAGCTGTTATCTTAAGAATTCGGCTGAATTTTTTTTTTTTTTAATTTGTAGTGTGCGCTATTTTTATGTGGAAAAATACATAGTAATTCGCGAGCACGCAAATTCTTCAATTTCTCCATTTACGTCTTCAAAGCATTCAGTCCACTGCTCGTTGGGTGTAGAAGTGGCCACAAAAATTTTAAGGGGTCGTATAAAAATTGCGTTTTTGACCGCTTCATGCCCACGACTCCCAGAGGTTGGTTATCCGAGTCATATAAAGTTTCCGTAATTTCGTCTTTTTTTAATTGCGACAATTAATGTAATTTTTAGAAAAAATGTTTATGACGTACATTTCAACAGAAGATTTCAGGGTTTTCAAACTACAAGACTGCAAATTATCTGAGCGCATGTGCTGGCTCTGGAAACCTGTCGGGGGGAGGGGGGGGGGTACCAAAACTGTAAAATATGAAGAATTTCTCGCCCGATCCGAAAATTTTCAGCATTTACGAGCTACACCCCACCCCCCGACAGGATTCCTGAGTAGGCACATGCCTTCAGATAATGTGTCGAGTTGTAGCTGCTAAATGCTGAGATTCTCCCGATCAGACGAAATTGTTCATATTTTACACTTTTGGTATCCCCCCCCACACACACAGGTTTGCTGAGTAGGCACATACCCTCAAATAATGTGTCCAGTTGTAAATGCCAAAAATCTGCCGATCGGACAAGAAATTCTTCATATTTTACACTTTTGAAATTACACCCCCCCCCCTCCCGGGACGGGTTTGCTGCGTAGGCACATGCACTCAGAACATAAAATTTGTCGAGTTGCAGCTTGTAAATACTGAAAATCTTCTGATCGGACGAGAATTTTTTCATATTTTACACTTTTGGTATCCCCCTCACATACAGTTGTAGCTTGTAAATGCCAAAAATCTCCCGATCGGACGAGGAATTTTTCATATTTTACACTTTTGGTATTAACCTCCCCCCCTCGCCGACAGGTTTCCAAAGAGTGCACATGCGCTGAGAAAATTTGTCGAGTTGCAGCTTGTAAATGCTGAAGAACTCCCAATCGGAAGAGAAATGAGAAATTTGTGATATTTTACGCTTTTGGTTGCCCCCCCCCACTAGTTTCCTGAGACAGCAGATACCCTCAGACAATTCGATGACTTGTAGCTTGTAATGGCTGAAAATCTCCCGATTGGACCAGATTTTAGGTTTTAAGCCCCCCCCCTCCCCCGACAAGTTTCCTGGGTTTGCTCATACTTGCAGAGAATTTGTTTAGTTATAGTTTATAGAAAAATATCGTAAATAAGAAATATACGAAATTACGGATATTTTATGTGTGTCAGATAACCAATCTTGCTTTCTGGGGCCACGAAGCAGCCCAGAACGCAATATTTTTACAGTCCCTTAAAATTTTTGTGGCCAGTTCTCCGCTTAGTCTTAGCTCCGAAAATCATGAAAATGTCTAAATTTCTTACTGAAAATTAAATATTAAAAAAAAATATGAACAATAGTTGCTCAAGTAGTGGGGAATATGGCCACACAAAATTTGTTTATGCAGAACAATTTTATGTCACTGAAATTGCAATGTGTCCAGTTCTCCGGTGGCCAGTTCTCCGTACCCGCTGCTCGTTGTTACTCTCTCGGCCTCTCTTACATTCCGAGTGAACGAGAAGGGAGTATTCATCGCACCACTATCATATTTACGGCCTAAGGGATCACAGATTTATTTTTTCCTTCTAGTGTAACTCAGTTGGCAGAGGCAAGCTTTCTGTGCCTGTCAAAAATAAAAGCGGAAAGGGGAAAGAGATTGAATATTATAAGAATTAAAAATCACGGTTATGGAAACTACGGAACTGAAGAAGTTTCTAATACAACATTTTAAATGTTTGAAACCATAAATGTAAAAAGTTACTGAAATCGTTCAAAACATTAAAAAATCCGCTGAAAAAGTCATAAATACGAAAAACAATATGTCTGCCACTAACTCCATTTTGAAATCTCCTGAATTTAGTGAATGTCCCCCAAGTCAGCAAAACTGCGTGAGCGACTGCCCTCTTTGCCCACGCCTAGCAAAAATTTGAGCCCCCAGATGAGCCCGAGCCCCCCTAGTTCTGGGACCTACCTACGGCCCTGAGGGCTGAACAGGATGGTAAGCCAAATACGCAAGCAATTCATCCTGGCCAGGTTTTCTAAAATAATCCGTTGACTCTGCATTTGGATTGATTGAGCCTTCTCTAACTTCATTTGTTACTGCACTTTCTAGTACGAGAGGTCGATCAACAGATGTTGATTCAGAGAAGTTTTCTTGGCTAGTGGATTGTGTTTCAATGTCAAAATAATCCACTGTATCTGATACTGGAAGTGAAACTTCATGTGAGGTTAAACTCTCTGCCTGACTGGTGTGATGTGTAGATTTTGGTTTGGGGTAAAATTGGGAATTTTTGAGCACTCTTTTGCAGACTCTTGTAGTTGTTTGCTTTTTTTCTCTTTCCTGTACTGATGGCCGCATTTCTTTCTCTTTTTATTGTTCACATGAAGGCGTTCTGAAAGAAACCATTAAATAATTTGAAAATATTTGAATTTTAAATAACAGTAACAATGAAATTCAAATTTCGCAAGTTGCAACTGATACACAAATCATAAAAAAGAAATGCATGCACCGGGAGCAAAAAGAAAATTTCTCAAAATCAAAGTAATATTTCTTTCAAATTAAACCACAATAATACATTAATACTTTACAATTGACACAAAATATTAATGACTATTTAACTTTTTCATGAAACCATATTAGTAGGTACATGTAACGTAAATTAAAAACACACTAAACGTCGGAAACCTCATCTTAGAAGTTACTGGAAAGGCATGCCTTTTAGAGACACATCCAGCATGACTCATTGTTCACCATCACTTGGGTGACGCCATTCTTGGCAACTGTTCACTTATCTGGCGCTTTTTCTTGCCGGAGGGTGCTGAGGGAAGTTTCTAGGGAGGGCGCACCGGATGTGCCCCAGTATCCCGGTGGGCCAGGCCGACCCTGCTTACGTTTCTATGAAATTAAATGGGTGAATGTTTTTTTTTCTTTCTAATGAGAGACCCCTCACCCATTAAGGTCATAAAAACAGATGCAAAGCAGTTACTGCATAAGATCATTAGATTGACTGCAAATATTGCATATGCTTAATTGTTCCAAAAGGATTTTTTTCACAATTTATTTTCAGTGCTGTAACATCATACTCTTGCTATCTTAATTTACACATACATAATTTATTTTCGAGAGGCCATTGAAGTTAGATGTCAAATTTCTCTAATAATATTTAAAACAAAGGGACAAAAGCCAGGATATATATATACATAAAGTGGCACTAATAATATTGATACAGTTTAACCATTGATATGTACAGTGCCTGATCTTCTCATCAGAGGTATCTGCCCACCACAATTGAATAGCATTTTGAGGATCAAAATCTTCAATTGAAGGGCCATTTTATCTAGTCATTAAAGTGTCACTATTCAGACATGCCCGATTATTCGTTTATATGAGGTTCATTTCTGAAAAGCCACATTCACTAGAAGCAGTACTACATGGCATTAGATGTAGCAGCTGCATCATCTTAAAAACACTGCCATAGCAGTTTATCCTTGTTCAGCATATATTTGGTAAACAGAGATTCAAAGATAATTCTTTTACCTGTAGGTGACATTATACTGTGTGCAAAGTATAGCATGACAGAGGGTGGAATGGCAAAGATACATATACCATGGCAAAGGTTGCTTTAGTAACCTTGATCCTTTGGTTGCTCTAGGCTGATCCGCTAGCAGATTAAGTTTCTCTCGAATCTCACCTTCACTTCCATTCACTTTCGAAGCAGCTGCAGGAACACTGACAAGAAAACTGAACTTGATATTCATTCACAAGTGGGAGGAAAAAGTTAGAATAAATAGTTGCTCACTTGGGAACAATAATCTACTGGCCATCGTTGGCTGCTATATTAACAAATTTACTAGCCACTACAAAATATCTGGCCACCATTTGGCCACTGGTTACCAACATTTGCAAGGGCTGCCTGTATATATATACATGTGTGTGTGTGTGTAGAAAGAGATAGAGAGAAGACAGATTTTTTAATTGCCAGTGTGCAAATCTAGGATTAAAATTATATTTAAAAGCATACAGCTAATTGAATTATTTTCTTTTATCTGTTGTTTCTGTAAACTAGTTTTTAGCTTAGCATGCACTTTTGCATCCTACTTGGAGCAGAGACAACTACAGGCACATCCTTCTTGTTTTTGGATGATGTGTTTTGATGGGATTTAAGATTCTCCGTAAATGAAGTTGTGGTTCTCCCTGACTGGTCAGTTAAGGAAAGCTAGTTTTTTTTGTTGCCCTTGGGAATATAAATCCCATTCTAATGCACTAGAAATATTTATTACTCATTTTGCTGCTCAGAGATCAGACAGTGGAAAGTTTTCAAACTATGTTCTACTACTCAAGCAGACACCAAGATATTCTTGTCCAAGTGTGCACACACACAACACACACAGAAACTATGTGCACATATAGTAAACATAGTGATCTGTGAAAAGGTATAAAAAATGTTGAACATATAAGGTAATGCATTATGCTCATTTCCCAAGTTGCAGCTGGAATTCTCACTAATTTCACAAAATGGAGGAAGAAAAATAGTGTACAAATGGTGTAATTATCTCTCTATTCTAAGAAAAAGTAACCGCCGCCGCCGCCGTTTTAGAAATTTCATTATACTTGTTCTTTCCTAACTCACAGCGCAAAAAGTATTGAACACAAAAATATGAAATTTACATTGTTTGTAGAGAATTGTTGGAGAACATGCTGAAATAAACTGTTTTTTGTTTCTGTTTATACTTTAAGAGCTATTGTATTTCAAAGTTAAGGTAAGCAAAAAAAGTGCTATCAGTTCACGTTCCGGACACACTGACAGCAGCAGAACCACAAAACTTTGTAGGCATGTAGGGAAGGTCATGGCCAAATTTTTGTACCTCTTCACTCTTTTTTTGAATTTTGATTTAATTTACAAGAAATTAAATTTTTAAATTTCACAAAATTCTCTATTTTGCAATGGGATCAATTTTAAGAAACGAATATATGGCAAACTATAAATCAGTGATGCACAACCTATGGCCCGCGGGCCAAAACTTGCTCGTGAGGAGTTCGCTTTGGCTCACCACGACACTAGCAAAACCGTAATTTTTTTGTAATTGCCCTCCAATTTTTTTTTTCTCTGTGCTGAACTTGAGTTCAAACCTGCACATGTGCAGCGAAATGTGCCGGCTGGCGCCAGTGAATGGCCAGTCCTGCGCCTACGCTCTTTTTGTTTACTTTCTTCCATTGGCTGTTGATCTTCTGGCAGTACTTTTTTGTTCTCAATCTCTCTTCAGAGTCACTTGTTTTGTACCGCAAGGAATTAAATATCAGTTTTAGGGTTTTAGCTTTTTGAAAACGTGTAAAATAGAGAAGTTAAGAGTGGTACAGAACGATGAGTAGCGAGAAAAGAAAATGTGATTTCCAAAATCGGAAGTTCATTGATGCTTGGACATAAAATACTATTTTGTTAATAACGATGACCTAATAACGTGTCTTTTGTGCAATGCAACAGTAGCGGTAGTGAAGGAATATAATGTGAAACAGCATTATGAAAAGAAGCACATCGCATTCTCATCAGTTCAAGGAGATGAACGTACTTGAAAAATTAAGCG
Organism: Macrothele yani; assembly: GCA_039090855.1. Classification (NCBI taxonomy): domain Eukaryota; kingdom Metazoa; phylum Arthropoda; class Arachnida; order Araneae; family Macrothelidae; genus Macrothele; species Macrothele yani. The sequence goes on from CM077002.1 coordinate 165,485,562, forward strand.
CCTGAAACAGTCTCTGAACAATCAAACTGGTTATTTTCAAAAACAGACAGCTGAGTTGGATTCTTGTGTTGAAGTAAGCTTGATGAATTTGCACAGCTAATTGCAAACGCGCATTTACTGACGGCGATTCTGTGAAAGACTGTTTACTGATTGATCAGAAAAACTGTGTCTTGAAGCAAAACACAAATTTCAGAAATTAAGTTTAAATAGGATGACTATTCAAAGAAGAGTGCAACAGCTAAATGAAGATATTGATTAGCAATTGAAGCAGGTAGCTACACAATTGAAATATTTCTCCCTTGCTGTTGATGAATCGACTGACAACACCTCAGTTGCTCAGTTCCTTGTGTTTATTCGTGGTACTGACAAACATTTCTCTGTTACTGAGGAACTTCTTGGAATGTATACTATGAAGGGCCAAACAACTGGAAAGGAACTTCTTCGTAGTTTGTTGGACTTGTGTAATGGAACTGGTTTAAATATGGACAAATTTGTCAGGATTACGATAGATGGAGCACCATCGATGGTTGGAATAAAAAACCCAATGGTGTCATTGCTGAAACAAAATCTGGGAGAGCTTGAAACAGAACTACTACAGTACCACTGCATCATTCACCAACAAAATCTGTATGCTAAGGAATTGTGTTTTCAGCAGTTAATGAGGGTTTGCAGGTTGTAGCACAATTAATTTTGTTTGCACTGGCACATTACGGCACAGAGAGTTTAAGGAATTTTTAACAAAATTTGAAGATCTTCCTTGTGATGTTGTGTACTACACAAAAGTAAGTTGGCTTACAGTATTATAAATATTTAACAGGAATTATAGAGGATAAATTTATTAAGGTACATTGCCTCTCAAATTTTTGATCTATACACTATATAGATCGAAAATTTGAGAGGTAATGTACCTTAATAAATTTATCCTCTATAATTCCTGTTAAATATTTATAATGCTGAAAGTAATTAGAGGAAGCCATGAAGTCATTAATTATAAGATGGCTTAGTCATGGAAATGCACTTAAGCATTTTATGGAATTATTTGATAAAATTGTTATGTTTCTACATGAAGACGGAAAGGACACAAAGAGTTTGAAACAAACAAGTTTTCAATGTGATTTAACCTTTCTTACTGATATATAACAGGACATTCAAGTAATTTGAACATGAAACTGCAAGGGAAAAATCAGTTCATTCTTCAGCTGGTGAACAACATAAATGCATTTAAAAGCAAATTAATGTTATTTCAACAGCAGCTACAAAACCGAAACAGTGTGTTTTTTATATATTCAAGAGTAAATAATTTAAGTAGTTTTACTTTTTGTGTGCCACAATTCTTCATTGTTACTTATTTATTTGCTTACTTATGTTCTGTATTTTCATATAAATTGGGAAAGATTATTAAACACTGTCATACGGCAGTTTTGTGTGCATGTGTGTGTGTGTGTAGAGTTCGAATTACCCAGTGGTCCGCTGGCCATTGGCCAGTAAAACTTCTGTCGGACCACTGAACTATTAATTTTACTGGCCTGGATTGCCAGTAAGTTTTTTTTTTTTTCTAATTTGTCACAAATCAAAAAATGAATTTCTGTTTCTGTTACCTTGCTGCATGGGTTCTTTTTAGGCTTCAAACTAATGATAGGTTTAAAAAATATTGGAGATAATTCTATTGAAATGATGCATTATTTTCTACTTATATTGTAAATGTTTAAATTTTTTTGTATTATTTCTTTTACGGACCAGTGGTTTGCGAATTCTAGTGGTCCACTGGGCCAGTAAATGATTTATTTCTAATTCTAACACTGGTGTGTGTGTGAGGCATTTCAAGAGGCTGGCTTTAGTTAGCTAATGAATTAAATTAGCAGGTGCTTAACTTTGATATAAGTGTTTGGTAGTATTTTATAATGGTATAAAACTACGGCAATCATTTTAAAATTACAACATGCACTTTTGTGTTACACACAATGAAGTGCAAAAATTTTGGTTTTACAAAAAATACCTGTAGGTTCCAAAGAAGTCATTTAAACCCACATAAAACCTAATTAACAATATACACTATATTGACAAAAGTCACCGGACACTCCTTCAAAAGCAAATGAATGGATCCGCTGCATTGTTAAAATGTGTGGTACAGCTGCCTGCAGCTGACCGCAATCATATCGCACTGTGAGGTTGAGTGAAAATGTTGCGGCGGGAGAGAACTGACTTTGAGAAAGGAAAGATTGTTGGGTGTTATATTAGTGGGTTGTCCATAAGAGAAACCGAGAGGCATTTAAGCATATCCAAATCAACTGTTTTGGATGTACTGAATAAGTGGAAGACACATAGCGTTCCTGAATGAGCAAAACATTACTGGCAGACCAAAGAAAATCGGTGATAGAGGATGTCAAAGCTTCAGGAGCATTGTTACAGCTAATTGACGGAGTACTGCACAAGACTTCAGTGTACAGGTGAGTAAAAATGCTGGAATCTCTGTATGTACACATACCATTCGCAGAGAACTTCATTCCATGAGTTACCATGGTTGTGCGACTGCTCATAAGCCTTTCATCTCCACTCGGAATGCTACTTGTCATTTAGCATGGTGTAAAAAACATTTATCGTGGACTGTAGATCAATGGAAACATGTCCTATGAACTGATGAATCCAGATACACGATCCATCAGTCTGATGACCGTGTGTGTGTATGGCAGCAACTGGGGGAACGCTATTTACCACAGTGTACTGTTCCTACAGTCAAGTTTGGAGCTGGCAGTATACTTGTGTGGGGGTGTTTTTCGTGGTATGGTTCCGGCTCATTGGTTACCGTGGACAAACCTGTTAACCAGCATGTCTACCTCAATATTCTTGACAATTATGCCCTACCAACTCTGTGGCAATACTATAGAACCAAGCCTTGTTGTTAACAGCAGGATAATGCACCAAGTCATAAAGCAAGGACTGTTACTGCATGGTTTGACGATAATTCCATATTGTGTGTGAACTGGCCAGCTCAGAGTCCTGATCTTAATCCCATAGAACACCTATGGGATGAATTAGAGTGCCGCATAAGAAGTTTGGAACCAAGACCTACTACTAAGCAACAGTTAGTGGCAGCATTACGCACTGAATGGAAGCACATATCTATTGCTGTGTTCTAAAACCTTGACAAAAGCATGTCTCGAAGGGTCAGTGCATGCATTAAGGCCGAAGGTGGACTGACACCGTACTAATGTATGTCAATAAATTCTATGTTGTGTTTATCTTCTAGGTGTCCAGTGACTTTTGTCAATATAGTGTATAATTTACAAATTTCAGTAATTGAAAGCTAATGGATTTTTGCAAAAGTGCCTCGAAAATATGGGTGGGGTCAAGCTTTTACGGTACACCATTGAGCTGAACTTATAGGCTGGCACGAATGATGTGGAAGTACATGGAATATTGAATTATTTTATTTACATTGAAGCAGCAAAGGTTGTAGAAGTCACTCAAGTGAACTCTCAAGAGCCATGATGTTTCATCACAAAGGAGATGACACTTATATTCTGTCAGATTGCATCAGTAATTTGTGCAATTCAAAAAAGATAGATCCAATATCCCACAGTTCTTAAAATTCTGAAGAGATGATGTGTTTGAGTGTTATAGAAATATTTATTAAGAAACATGGGTGACCACAGCTTAGTTTTCAGGAAGGGGCAAAAAATAACATCACATGTAAAGTCATGTAAACTGCCACTGTGCTATCTGCATCCACTAACCACTTTTACCACACACACACACCTAGATAATTAATTAAAAAACCTGAAGAGACCTAAAAACTGCATTAAAAAAAAAAAGACGGATCGATGAAGTTCGATAATATGTTGGGTCTATAAGAAAATTTCTTTGTTATTCTTTTGAGCATTGTGCCTTTCACCCACTTATGTCCCATGCACCACAAAACTCTAGTGATCATACAATTGATCATGAAGAAGGATAAAAACATCCCCAAAGCAAAGTTCTGGAAATAAACTTGGGGAACTCTTTGTCCAGTAGCATATGACCATTGTAGAGAGATGGGGATGGATGATATGTATTTTATTTCTTTGTGTTTCCACACTGCTCTATACTGTACTTATGTATGCTGTGATCCAACATGCATTAGCAAATTTTAATAGTTTTACTTTCTACTGAAGATTCCCAATGTTCCTACTGAACGTACATACCTCCAAACGTTCAACATAACGTGTAACAATCAGAATTGTTGTTATGGTGAAAATCTTTGTAGTGCCTCCCGAAAACTGAAATGATACACATCCAGGGGAGGGCAAGTGCTCCCTCTTGTCTCCCCTTTGGGGCGACCATGTTAAGAAAAAAAAAAAAAGCCAGTGTCCAGTCATCTCCATAAGTATATCAGGAAGATCAAACAACCTTTACGTCTCACCTTACTGTAGCCTTCAACAAAACAACAGATTTCCACACCACAACAACCTTCTACATCACAATAGTATTCCACCACCACAGCTGTCCTTGTGCCTCTTGCCACATCGGCTTCTTCCTCATCTAACAACTAGGTCCTTCATCATTCACAACCGAAATACAAGCTTGAATGATATACTAGGGCTAAGATAAGATACATTTAAATTATCTTTATTTTGTATATACTCACATATAAGCCAAAAGTTCTTGGAAGAAATCCTACTTTCAAAGTGTGTGTGTGTGTGGGGGGGGGGGGGGCCTTATATGCGGGTCAGTAAAAAATAGGGCAGAACTTCCATGAATTCTCTCAGGGAATTTAATGAGAGATTTGATTACCTCTTAGATAGCAGCTTTTTGCATGTCAGAAACGTAAACAAATCTGTTTTGGACCGCCACTTTTTGCATGTTCTTCGAAATACTTCCAAAAAATAAAAATTATGAATTACTTTTCCACTCATGGTAGGATTCCTATGGGAATATATGCTGCTAATATGATAAGCAAACAAGTTAGTAAAATCATGCAATGCATTGATTATGATACGCTTTCCAATATACTAGAAATCATTACTCAAGCTATTACTTAAGTTATGAAGAAAATGGCTGTGAAATAAATCTCACCCCTGTGCCCTGACCTTTGATCCATTTGGATGATATTCAACAGAACTGGTCCAGTATATCTCCGAAATAACAGGATAAAGTTTTGTCGCAATCGAAGCAATTTTACATAAGTTATGATGAATAAGCGCTATGGAATAGATCCCGTTCCTGTGTCCTAACCTTTCACCCCATTTCACCCATTTTCAATAGGATTCCTCCCCAGGAAGGTCCCTACAACATACCAACATTTCACCCAAATCGAAACATTTTTACGTAAGTTATGACTCATAATGGCGATGGAAGTGATTCCGCTCCTATGTCCTGACCTTTGACCCCCATTTTGCCAATTTTCAATAGGGTTTGTCCCCAGGTGGTCTTCTACCACATACTAAAATTTAATTGAAATCGAACATTTTTTATGTTAGTTATGACGCATAAGAGCAGTGGAATGGATCCCGCTCTTATCTCCTGACCTTTGACCCCATTTTGTTCACTTTCAATAGGATTCCTTCCCAGGTGTTCCCCTACCACATACTAAAAGTTCATCGAAATCGAACGATTTTTACGCAAGTCATCATGCGGACGAACATACGCACACAACGCGTGACGTAATGAGGCAGATGGGAATCGCGGCCATCTGCTAGCAAAAGTGTGACGTCATAAAACTTTAATAGGATCCGCACATTTGTTTGACTGCATGACGTCATGAAAATACAGGTCGCTCCATCTTTTTTCTGGACAATTAATGTGTTCACGAGGATGAAAATTTGAACATCGATTAACATATCTTAATTTTATAACTTGCAATACTTAATATTTTCTAAAACATAACCATAATTATGCAATCCAACATTTGTTTGTCTACTGACGTCATGAAAATACAGGTCGCGCCATCTTTTTTCTGGACAATTAATGCTTTCACAAGGATGAATTGACCCATATAAGCATTGGCGCCTTACCTGTGGGAGCAAATTTCCCACAGATGAAAGGTTATGTGGGCATTGCCCCATGGTTTCCATGAGCCATAGGATCGTAGTAAGCACCATGTCCAATTTTGTTTTGTCTTTTCCTCCATTTTGTATGCATCCACCAAATGGATCAACATGATTTAGGAATTATCCTGCTCTCTCTCTCTCTCTCTCTCTCTCTCTCTCTCTCTCTCTCTCTCTCTCACACACACACACACACACACACCTCCCTCTTGGTTGTATCGACAGAGGACAACTTACAGTGCTCTAAGGAAATGGAACATGCTTCTCTCTCATAGAACCTGGAGACCAGTAGCATGTAGCCAGTGGGGGCACGTGTCTCCACAGATCGAAACTTGTGTAGGCATTTCCCCCTCAGAATCCTTTAGCCGCAGCAGCTTTTTGACACTGAAACGACTAAAAATGTATCCTTGATCTGCAATGTCATAAAAATGGCTAACACATCAGACTTTGCTGTACAGTCACCAAGACCAAACAGTTGAGTGAAACTGGATGATGTATCCAAGACCTTTGTGCCATGAACTGTTCCTAGAACGAGTCTTCAGAAAATTCTAATATTGTATTTGTAACATCCATTTGGTAAGTGCTACTCGTAATTTTTTATTTTAGGATACTGGAATTATGCCTTTCCCTTTACGTCAGTGAAATATTAATTAAAATAGCTTTGACAGCACAAGCGCCTTTCTATTGTAGCACAACATCCTCAATTGTAAAAGCTTTCCAAAATATCGGTACTACTAAGAATGCCAAATAAAAAATGTGAATAGCATTCAGCAGTTCAGGTAAGCACTTTCATTCAAGTAGGTACTTGATAATATAGTATAATTTTTACCTGATAATGCAGTATAATATTTGATCAACAGAAACTGAATTTAAAAAAGCATATATATGCATATAAGCATGACAAAGTGGCATGGCTGAGATCTGCTCAAGACAGAAAGCTGTGGAAGGAACGTGGAGGGACTTTCATCCAGTAGTGGATGATGATGGTGATACAAATTTGGAAGATTATGCCCCACTCAAAAAATTGGAGTTAGGCACTGCTATACATAAGGTTTGTCTAATGGAATGCTTACTAAAAGTTGGGGAGCGTTTGCATGCAAATTTACTGGAAAAGTATGGTTCAGTACTGTTTACTTCTGTTTTATTATATAGTCTGTTTGATGTTGGTCCAGTGACTTTTGGCAACATATTAGATAATGCAGTTTTTGAATACATTTTGTGTAGACTTGTGTATTCTTCCTAATTTCCATTTATTATAAAATACAGGGTGTCCATAAAGTCTTTCCCACATTACAAAAATTAATACAAAAAAATCTATGTAAGTTAAAATAAAATGGTTGGTAACATAATACAGCAGCACTCATAAATTTTTTTTTCTGTTCTTTAGGTAAGCACTACTGCTGAATAAGAGCAGCATTTAATTGATAATGGCTTCCATGCAAGAAAAACGGTGTGTGTATTGTGGTTCCATGAGACCAAATCGGCGGTTACTGTCCAACGTCATTTCAGAAAAGAGTACAGATGATCACCACTGGACCAAAAAAGCATAAAAGCTTGGTATAAAAAGTTTAAAGCAACAGGTAGTATTGGTTATCTCTTCCAAGCAGGCCGACCACCAGTTACACAAGAGACAGCTGCATCTGTTCAGGAGACATTTCTGCTAAGCCCTGGGAAATCCATTCATCGTGCTTCACTAAAAACTGCGATTCCTCGTGCCACGGTTCACAAAATTTTACACAAACGCCTTCATCGTTCAAGCTCTTCAGCTTGATGATCAGCCTCGCTGTACTGCACTTGTGACGAAGATGTTGCAGCGCATAGCTCATGATAGTGATTATCTGCACTGTGTATGTTTCTCAGATGAAGCCACATTCCACGTCTCTGGTACGGCAAATAGACACAATGTGTGAATCTGGGGATCAGAAAATCCCCATCAAACATAACATTAAATGTCATCAAACAACTGAGGGCTAGCCCGAAAGTGAACGTATGGTGCGGCCTGATGCATGACAGAATCATCGGACCCTTCTGTTTTTTACAGAGCTCACAGTAACATGTACGCCGCCCCGGTGGCGCAGTGGTCTAAGCGATGGCCTCTGATCATTCGTTCGAACGGGGTCCGGGTTCGAATCCCGGTGAGGCATGGATGTTGTGTTTGTCTTACGGCACTGGCTCTCTCCCTTCCCTGGAACCAGTGACCCAAAATTAGGGACGGGCGACTGCTTATAGCCCATTGAGTTGCTCACGGTGGTCGTTAAACCTTCAATCAAAAAAAAAAAAAAAAAAGTAACATGTACCCGGGCATGCTAGAGCTTTTGGCAGCACCTCAGTCGCATACACGCCAACCTTTGGTTATTTTCCAACAAGACGGTGCCCCACCACATTAGTCAATAATGGTTCGTGAGTTTCTGAATGCCACATTTCTGGACAGATGGATTGGCCATGACGGTCCCATGACATGGCCACCTTGATTGCCTGACATAACCCCCTCTAGACTTTTTCCTGTGGGGTTATGTGAAACGCCAAGTTTACTCTAGCAGTGTTCCAGATCTTGAGATGTTGAAGAGCAGAATAATGGACGCCATTAGTTCTGTCTCTGCTGAGATGTTTATTGTTAAACAAAACGTGGTGTGAAATTGGGCCACAAATGGTGTCCATGTGGAGATGTACTGACTAGAAAAAAAACAAATGTACTTGTACTCCATCATTGTCGTGCAATCCCTTTTTTGTACCTGTAATACATTTTTTTATATTAATTTTTGTAATGTGGGAAAGACTTTATGGACATCCTGTATATTACAGTATTTTTGTGTTTCATTTTTCAGATGGGTGTTTATGATTTATGGCCTATTATTGATCCTGTGGGATATGAGGTACCGATTACTGATTTGACTGGCAAGAAAGTTGCTGTGGACTTGGGTGGTTGGGTAGTTCAAGCAAGGATGTGCAAAGGTCTCAAGAAATGTTGGAAACCACATTTAAGGTGAGTTTTAGAGTCATTAAGCTCATCTATCATTGAACATTATTTATATGGCTAATGATTAATAGTGGAACTAACCTTTCTTTTTTGCACTATAAATATCTCAAAATTATGGGTTTTTACTAAGGAAGAAAAGGATATTTATGTTAGTTTTTCAAGTAGTAACCCTTCCTCAGGACTACAACTATAGTAGGTGTTGCCAATGATGAGGTAAATTCTAACCTTTCAAATCATTTAATGTCGTACCTCTTCTTCTATTTCTAGTCCTTCTGACAGTTTCCTTTTGAAAAAGTGCAGTTGATGTGTCAGAACTTCTACAGTGTCCCAAAGCATTTTATAAGTGTTTATAGAAAAGGTACTTATTACCCCTTCAATCTTCAGTATTTATGCAAGATATATGAATGATATTATTTTCATTTTAGGCAACAAAAATGTCTCTCTTCCTTATGACATCCCAGACTGGTTCAACTCCGTGGATGAAAAATTTGAAATTTACCCTTGAACTGCAAAAAAGATATTCAGCTCAATTTTTTAGACTTGTCAGTAGTAGCACAAGAAGGAAAAATTGAAACACATTTATATAAGAAAATACCAACAATAATAAAATGTTAGACTATCAGTCAAATCATCTGAATTATGTAAAAACATGTGGCCATTCAGTTTTTTGGAAAAATAAATGCTGTAAATGCTGCAGAGTTTTCAAAAAATGCTCAAAAAAAGGAATTAAAAAAGTTTTGGAAGATAATAGTTACCTTCTCTACTAGTCAACAAAATTCTTAGTGAAAAAAAAAAAAGAATCAGAAGAACTAAATTTCAGTTAAAAAAACTAAATTTCAGTTAACTGAAAAAGTTACCATAAAAGACTGTTTAAAAAACTTCTGAGGATTAGTGAAAAATTTGTAGTCAGAGAGCTAATTAAGGCTTTAAAAGTTCACTTGTCTCTAATATGGTCACTTATTCTCAGAAACAGACTCAGCCCATGATGTTGGACAAACACATCACTTACATTTCATCTGGGACTTAAATCTTTCCCAGCATGAATGATTAGCCAGAAGACCATGCCCATGAATACTTGACCACAAGGGAGGCAGCAGTTCTTGCATGCTGACAGTAGTGCATATTCTAATTTATTTTTTATTATAGGGATCCATTCAGTCACCTTTTTCTCACATGCATTAGCATTTCAACTTTCTCATTTTCCTTAGGATTGCACCGTTTTGTGCCTATTATAAATGTATATTTATTTATTCTTAATAAATGTGATGAATTACACTAGTTTTCCCTCCTCCAGGTTGAAATGCATATATTGTAGGTATTTTTTATAAGGATGTTGGTAATACCATATTGTTTAACTGTAGAAAAATCCAGTTTTTCATCACTAGTTAAAACAAAAAAATATCACAATTTTTCTCTTGTCATGCTAAAATAATTCTTTCCTGAACTGTTATTCTCCCTCATTTATAGATTGTTTGCTTCAACATGTCTTCTAGTTACTTTCTTTTCATATTAGAATCAAGCCTAAAGGTTGCTGTTCAGTCCTGGTGGCCAAGTGTCCACAGGCTTCTGTATTTAATAGTTATTGATTAATACTATGTATTTAATACAGAACTAAACATTGATTTATAAGAAATATGTGATGTCAAGCTATTCATGTGTAAACAGTTGTCTTATATGAGATGTGCAACATGTGATAGTACTTTTGTAAATGCAACATACAGTTTTTTAAACATTCAAACAGATATCAAAGTCTGTGCATATCATGAACAGTTCATTTCAAAAAACAAACAGCAATGTGATCATTGAACATTTTTGTTTGTATCACAATAATCCTTAATTAGGAGCATTTCCACCCTCAGGCTAGGCTTAGGTAGATACAAGTTCAAGAGAAACACAAAACAACAACCCTTAACTGAATAACTTACTGCCACACAGAAATTAGTTTTTTGAAGGATCCAGTGGATTCACCTTATCCTGAATTCCAATTCTTTGAGTTCAGAAAATATGTTTGAGATTCTTTGAGTTCAGAAATTTTGTCAGAGATTTATGAATCTTTTTGTACTAAAAATAAAAGAAACACTACAAGCTGATGCTGAACAAACGTGTGGGTAGGAATTGGTTATACGTAAATCATTTACAGTTAGTATACATTCAAACTGGAAAAATGTTATTGGTTGAACTCTGTAAATTGTTTATATTATTGAAAACAAAGTTAAAGCACATTACTACAAATGTTTTAGCCTTTCTTAAAAGGTAAATTTGGCAAGGAATTAAAAAAAATATCTGAAAGATGTGGTGCATGTTATGTCAAGGTATATCCTTACATAGGTTATAGATTTTCTCATAAATTTTATACCTCGTAAAGTTTTCATAAGATTTACAGAAAGACTGTAATCTAAAAACATAAAATTTATCTTTGTACATTTGAACCATAAGTATTTTGTTTGTTTTCAGGAACCTATTTTTCAGAGTAGCCTTTTTACTTAAAAATGGTGTACTGCCAGTTTTTGTCACCGAAGGCCGTGCCCCTGATGTAAAGCGGAATGCTATTTTGGAAAGAAACATGGCAAACAGTAGTGGTCAACAAAATGATAACATTGAGTCTAATGAAGGAGAAAGCACAAGAAATAAGTTTGACTATGTTCTGAAGGAGGTAATATATTGTAATTAGCAAGCATGTCCTAGTAGCAATGCTTTGATTTTTTGGTATAACATTTAAGATGCACATGCAATTGAAAAAATACTGGATAATTAATGCTATGGTTACAATGATGGTGTTTTAGAGTGAGTATCCATAAGTTTTATGCAATTGTTTGTCATGTTTGCGAGGCAGCGCATTGAGTTTCTAGTGTTAACAGCTAAACATAAATCAATACAATGCGCTTCCACATAATGACAAGGACACTGTTCACACGCACACACACGCACACATGTGTGTGTGTAATGGCACACACTGTCCACACATGCACTCTCTTTTCATGGCTAAAGAAGGTAGCAATTACTACTAAAATGTCCTATAACAACTGTTTTATTTATGTAACCTCATGTTGTTCTCATATATTCCACTGCTGAAGAAGGTATCAGTTATTACCAAAACATCCTATAAAAACTACTGTTGAACTTTTGTATAACAAGGAGCTTGAGCCTGACAGAAATCCTCACTTAGTCCAAGCACTTGCTAAATATGTTTTGATGGGAAAATTCCCACCATATAAACATAAGCATATGTGGCACTATGCATATATGTTTAATTTTTTTTATATTATATATCCATGTATATCAAAACATATGGCAACATTTTTCACCTTTTTCTAGCTCTCTAATGGTGGCTACTTTGTCATTTATGAATAACAGTTTTCTCGTAGATATTTGATCAGTTATAAAAGACATTTCAAATATGGGTTTAGAAATAATGAATTAGGTTCCATCTATTGTGTGAACTATTACATGACATAAAAACTCCATCACGTGGATCTATTATGGTTAATAATTTCCAAATGAACATACTATTGTTTCCAGGGCCTTTTTGGCCAGGTAGGCCTCTTGGCTCTTTTCTTTTGACACCTGACAGCTCAGTTCACATAAATGCAAGGTGTCCGAAAAATAACTGTGCACTGAAAGTAATGCTTACCATGTCGAACTGGTTCCTACAGGAGGTGTTGGAAATGGGCCCCATCAACATCCAGACATGTCTGCACATGCTTCTGCATGTTGAAGACCTTTCTTAGGGTATGTGGTGCAATTTGTTGGATGTGGGCCATTATTTTAGCCTGTAGCTCTGTATGCAGATTCCCTGCATACACCTTTCCCTTCAGTGCTCCCCACAGAAAAAAAGCCAGGCGGTGTCAGATCTGGTGACCGGGCAGGCCACAGTCCCCGGAAGACGATGCAATTTTCAAAGAATTTCTCCAGAAACTGTATTGATGCACCAATGGTGTAAGGAGTTGCAATGTGTTGCTGAAACAATCCTTCGTTGATGTCTCGATCCGTGGATTCAGATATGAATGGTTGGATAAACTGGGCATGGTACCGTTCAGAGTTAATGTTTTCACTGGAGAAAATGGGCCCAGTAATGCATGTATGAGTCATGGCACACCAAACACCAACCTTCTGGTTGTGGAGAGACATATCCTTAAATTCGTGGGGATTTTTTTCAGTACCCCACAGATGAGTGTTTTGGCTGTTGATGTACCCAGACATGTGGAACCATGCCTCATCTGTAAAGAAAGTCTTGTCCAGAATGTCCTCGGCTTCTTCAGACAGGAACTCTTGTAACCACCTGCAGTACTGAACACGGGTCACATGGTTTGTTTCTTTCAGCTGATGCATAACAGATACTTTGTACGGGTGGAAACACAACTTCCTTTTCAGAATATCATGGTCTGCACTCTTTGACACATTAGCTTGTTGTGACAGCCACCTCACTGACTTGTGTGGACTCCTCTGTATCCTGTCCTGTATATCCTGTATGGACTCATATGCCGTGGATGGCCTGTCAGGGCGGGGGTATCCAGAACACTGCCAATTTCCCGAAACTTTGCTATGAGTTGAAGTTCTAGGTTTTGGTGGGGGACATTAGCATCGCAAAATTTTCTAGCGAACCATTTTTGCACTTCGTCCGTGTACTTTTCATCATGGTGAAAGACATGTTCCACCAAAAACACTCTCTGTTCAACAGTCAACACCATTGTCTCTGTGTCAAGACGAGTAATCAATCGACATGTGTGCCTTGCCTCCGTCGACCAAGCGCTCAGGAATGACCTTCGCTGCGAATGACAGCTGCGCGTGCCTCAGGTTAGGGAGACATGAAGATTACCAGACACAGAGCACTTCTACGGGTGGGTCACTTCTACTGTAATTCCATTCAAAATTTCTTTATTAGTACATTACTGCAATTCGTACATTCAGTGCACAGTCATTATTTAGACACCCTATATAATAAAGTTTTCTTTTTAAATTGGGCTTAATAATTTTATTGTTCTCAGATTCTTTATTTTTAATGCTGTAATCCACTAATTTACGAAAAATAACCCAGAGAAAGTCAAAGTTGGGCCACCACTTCCTGAGATAAAAAGTGGGTATAAAAGAAAGTAAAGGCTCAATAACCATGGTTTACAAATGGAAGACATATATCCCTTCACAGTTCATGTGCCTGGACAAGCTAGTCACTGGAAAAAAGTAATGGTGATGGATCCTTTTCTCATCCTCAATAATCCAGCAGGGATAAACATAAGGTTCAAAAACAGGGTGAAATTCTTGGCCATTTACTGAGAGAAGGACATCACACACACACTTACAATTTCTGTTTGCTGAGCAGTTGTTTAGGGAAAAAACTGGGTTAAGTACTGCAGGGTAGGCAAACCACATTTTTTTTTATCATAAGAGCTATCCATGGCTCTTGGCCCCAAAACTATGGTACTTACTACTGACAGCATTGTAGTACTTTAATCTAAACTAATGTGATAATGCATGTGCATTTCCTTTTGCTCCTACTGAAATGTACTTTTATAAAATGAAAAAGTTACTATCACATTGCAGGCTTTTTTCATGTTAGAGAATCTAAGTAACTGACTGATGAAGCACATATGTGTCCAATGTTTATGGAAGTTGGATGCACTCGATTTTGAAGAAATTTACTGATGAATTTCATTCTTAATTTTGGCGACTTATGTTTTTCCTGCACTGGTGATTCTGGGAAATAAATTTTTTGCACATTAGATAAGGATTTTATCACTTCCAATTTCAGGATGGTACAACTCTTCTGCAGATCCATTCAATGCTTTTGCCTAGTAGAACCTGAACTGGTTGTTCTTTTGATAATTTTTACTTGCCATCATAATTTTAAATGAATTAATTTATACAGATTGGTGTCAGGTATATGTCCCTCCCTGTCATCAATTTTGAAAAATGCTACTAACCAAGGCAGCAGTATCTGACAGGGTTTACAGCAAAATGATAGCCATAAAGTTAGAGAGAGTGCAAGAGAAGCAGCATTATGAGGCTGTGAAGAGGTGCCTAGAATTACAGAATTTAATTATGCCATAGCATCCCAGTACTGGGAATGTGTCTGTATAAAATGAAAGCCTTTTCCCAGTGAATGCAAAATTAATTTTGCCAATCACCAATGCAGGAAATTCCTAAAATCACCCAAAATAACAAATTCATTGAGACATTTCTTAAAAATTCTATGCTTCCAACTTCTAAAAGATTACTGAAGCATTTTTTTAATTATTACCATTGTAATTTGCAGGTTGAAAGAAAAGAAAATTCTCCCATTAATAATTTGTACTTATTAACTGACAAATTTGGGAATTGACAACATCAGTCTTACCTATGCATCCCAAAATTGATGTTATTTGTATATTGGGTACTTCTGTCTGGACCAAAAGATTTAATAATGAGCTTTGAATTTTATATGCCTACACATTCATCTGGCTATTAACATGAAATTGTAATATCTTTTGGTTGATAAAGTGCACATCATCTGTGATTAAAAGAAAAAGAAAGATATCTGTGCATATTATGTATGTATCAGCCAATGAATTTTTTCAAATAATTATTGCTACAATGTATTCCTAAAGGCCATTTTATTTTAAGAGAGGGACATACTTGTTATTCAATTGAACTGTTATAAAATATAAGTACCTAACCATGTTTAATTTTCATCTATATATATATTCACTGATGTGAAAAGAGTGTAAACGGTCAAGCATTTATTTTAAAATTATTCCTGCAAATAGAAACAGTCAGTTACAAAAATTTGCCAAACAAAATTGCAAATTTTAATCAAAACTATCATTGCAAAACTCCATATTGGAAGAATTAACACATGTCCTTCAGTTTTGTATATTTTTAAAACTTCTATGTTGTGTGTGTTGGTTTGTTTTTCATGGCCAAACTGTTGAAAAATAATTTCAAAAATACTGGTACTGGCTGAAGGAAGACCTACTTGTAACTTTATTTCTTCTAGTCTAATGGTTGCAATTGGATGAAAACATTTTTTGTCAGAAGTGTTTGCTGCATTTTTAAAAATCTTTTGGCATTGCTTTTACATTATCTACACATTCACATAATCTATATATTTTTGTGTGTATCTATATGCATTTTTATGCACTCATTAACAAATGTAAATATGCTTATTACTTTTTCATGTATTTCACTAATCTTTGCTGCTGTTTGAAACATGCTGTGCTTGCTTTTACAGTGCCAAGATATGTTGACTTGTTTGGGCGTCCCATGTGTGAAAAGTTCAGGTGAAGCTGAAGCACACTGTGCTTTTTTGAACAAAAAAGGGGTTAGTTTGTATTCATATGCAAAAGTTGACATATAGTGCTTGTTTTGTGTGTGTGTGTACCAAATCTAATTACATTATCATCTAACTTAATGTTGTTGTATAGCTTCAAATGTTTTTCTGATACTACTAATTAAAAATCGTACATTTTCCAGTTGTGTACATGACTGTTTTTTGACTTCTTGGATTCTTGCTTTCCTAGAAGAAACTACACTACATTGGATGTACATCTAATAATCCAATGAATTATGATCACCTTCTCATTTGGTTAAAAATTTTGCTGCCAACAAAATTCTGGGGAATTTCAGATCTTGTTCTTTTCTGTTCATGGAACTAGTTTGTATGAATTAGGAATGGGTGACATCTTGGTTTTGATGCTTATGCTGGCTGTTAAAAAATCAGCCTTTCACATTGTGTAGGCACAAATGAGAGACTTAAAGAGACACGAGAGTTCCAAAACAATAGTAAACCATCTTAAAAAAAGCCAATCAATAGTATTGTTTGCTGAGTATGGGTATGAGAAATAATTGTATCATAGCTCATTGTTCATCAACATTAGTAGTAATTACTCATAACAATCATGGAAGTAAACAAATGTGAAACACATTGGTCATGCATAGGAAAATTCTTACTGTAAAATAGGCTGTGTTTCCACTGATTCTTGATGTTAGCCCAGTTTCACCTTTTGGACTCTCCAGCATGTTTGTTGTGATTGTATTGTGTATGCATATCTATATACCAAATTATGCAGAAAAAAATGTTTTTCAGTAATAACAAAAGAAAATCTTTGTGTGCATATATCATAAATCCAATACCCAAAGACTTAACCGAAACTACTAAGGCAGACTAAGGCAATGCTTGAAAATGAGAAAAAAAAAAAGTTTTTTCTTTTAATTGGAAAAATTCTGAAAGAAAATTCATATTTGTAACCAGTTCCCAGTTTTTCTGAATGCAAATGTGAGATACTACAATGGTTGAGTAACTGGGTAACACATTACAGCCTTCCATATTCATTCACTAGAGCACAACGAATACCACATGGTGGTAGAGGTGACACCTGTCAGCTCATCGCCTTGGATGCCTTGACAAAGCTTTGGAGAACAGTAATGAATGAGCGAATGTGCATTGAACTGCACATGCATTAATTTATCTACTGTGGTGTACTTTAACATAATTACCAGTATTTTAATTTTTTCAGATTTCACTCTAAGATTGAGCGACTCTAAAATTTTATATCTTCTTATTTCAAAACCTCTACTTATACCGTATCATTTTTTTTCACATTTCCTGAAAAGTTTCAACCATTATCATTTGCACCTTTCCTGTTTTGAGTTTCTTTCTGCAAAGTAACTTGTGGATATATATTTATGTAATCATAACATTAACAAATTAAGAAGAAGGTAGTGTAGAACACGCTAAGTTACATATAAAAAAGTTTAAGGCAAATATATTTCAGCCATTACTATGGCCTTCATCAGTGTGACTACAATTGGTTTATGTTGCCAGATTGGAAAGGCAAGTTTTGTAATGGTAACTTATGTTGCCAACTTTTTAGTAAAAAGTTGGCTCCCTTCCAAAATTGGTATGCTCTGAGGTTTAAAGAAAGTTTGGAAACTTTATTTTCCAAAAAATGCAACTCTGAGGTCCCCATTTTCGTTCCTTACATCTGGAAATCCCTCATTGCATCACGTCACCCGGAGTTACCATTACAAAACTTACCTTTCCAATCTGGCAACACAAACCAATCATAGTAACACTAATGAAGGCCATAGTAATGGCTGAAATATATTTGCCTTAAACTTTTTTATACGTAACTTAGCATGTTCTACACTCCCTACTTCTTAATTTGTTTGTTAGTTACGTGCATTGCCTACCCCTCATTTATGATAACGTTAGCAATTATTTGAGTTCACTCATTCACAATATCATGCTGAGCATACTAAATTACATGCTTTATGTATCTTATTCAATAGTAAAATCATTTTACTACCATATCTTCTGTTGTACATGTTTTTTATACCATCACATTCAAAGGAGAGCACCTCGAAAGAAAGAATTGTTTAATATATATAATATATAATGTGTCCTTATTGGGTCTTTTAACATGATATCTTAAAAGGAGCAATTGGTAATGCACAGTTTAATCAATTATATAAGTACTTACTATTGTTATAGCTGGTTATTTACTTCCTCTGTTCTTCATGACCACTTCCTATTCATTCTTGCCTGCAGTTTTCTTGTTATTTCATGCTTTTGAAAGTAAATTTTCTATCTGTAGATTAAGAAGTGTCCATTATATTGTATTATCAGGTCATAGGAATGGATGTTTTTAATATACGACCACCGTATCGGGACCCTCCATCTCCGTCATATTTTTTCAAAATTTCGTCCTTGATCCAATTATTCTGTCCTTATTATCTATACATTTTAAAAAGTTGAGATTAAGAAATTCTGTATAAATTCTATTGCTTGTCCATCATGCAAATCAGTGCTCCCGAGTCTTTCATATCAATGTAATGATGTTGCAGATAGTTGTTCTTTGTTGGTTAAAATTTATCTCTTTATACACTGGCGAAAAGTGAAAAAAGAACTCTAAGAAGGAATTGGCGGACGATCATGAAATTTACATATGTTAATGGGTCGAGTTTACGTAGGTGTGATGTTAATTTCGGTACCAACTGGTGAGCGCTTACGTTACAGCACGGCATAATATGCAAATTATCGTCGGTGGTATTTAAGGAGTACAGCGAAGTGAATGTAATCAGTCGTCGGCGTATGGACACATGCGAAGACCCCGAAGAAGCTGCAATGCCTGGACATGGAAGACGTGTGTGATTTCAGCTGTTATCGGACTTTGAGCGAGTTCGTTTAGTCGGACTCCGCGAGGCCGGGTGGTCGTATCATCGTATTGCGGAGCGGAATTGGACGGGAAGTATCGGTGATGGTACGATGGTGACATAGCTGGTCTGAGGAACATTCCCACACGAAAAGACATGGAACCGGGAGTCACAGACGGAATGATGAGCGGACCGATTGACGCATAAGAAGAGCGGCGTTGTCAAGCAGAAGATCCACTGCGACGCAAATCTGAGCTGCCGTTGCACCTTAGGTGACTGTACGAACAATCCGCAACCGTCTATTGGATGCAGGACTACGTGCGCGTGTGCCTCTGGCATGTGTACCTCTGACTCCAGCCCACCGTCAGGAACGGCTGCAGTTATGTCGCCAATGTCTGCACTGGAGAATGCAATGGCGATCTGTCGTGTTCAGCGATGAAAGCAGATTCTGCTTGGGAGCCTCCGATGGCCGTATGCGTGTTCGCAGACGCACAGGGGAGCGTCTCCACCCTTCTTGCATCTGCCAGCAACACACAGGGCCTACACCTGGTCTCCTGGTGTGGGGAGCGATCAGCTATCACTCCCGTACACAACTAGTGTTTGTACCGGGTACGTTAAACAGCACCTCCTACATCAACAACATCATTCAGCCCGTTGTTGTGCCATTTGTAAGGTCGGTCTATCGTGGTGTTTTCCAGCAAGATAACGCATGCCCACACACAGCACGGGCAACGCAACTTGCACTGCAGGGTGTGAGAAACTTCCATGGCCTGCACGTTCACCGGATTTGTCACCCATTGAACACGTGTGGGATTTTATGGGACAACGACTTATCCGGTCTCCACAGCCAGCCACGACCATCCCCGATTTACGCGTCCAGGTTGAGGATGCTTGGAACTCAATGCCCCAAACTTACATCCAACATCTGCAAGACAGACTCCATGCCAGAATTGCACAGTGTGACGCAGTTCATGGTGGTTCAACCTCGTACTAACCATGTTACATGGAAATGTTATTTTTCAGTTTACCAGCAAATACAACTGTATTTTGCCATAATGTTTTGATCACGTTATCCTCTGTACTCCGTTATTATGCTGTATAAATTTCGTTGGTATCAGAAGTCTCCTTCTTGGTGTTCTTTTTTCACTTTCCGCCAGTGTACTTAAAAGAACATAAAATGAGCTACAGTGTAACTTGTCTACTTCGAACGTTTTTAACTCGAATTTTTCATTTGGTCCATTGAATTTTCTATATAAACAATGTTACCCCCCCCCCCCTTTAATTCAAACTTTTTTTTGTTTAATTCGAAGAAAACCCCATTTTCGTATCTCGTATTTTCAACAATGACCTTTTAAAGTGGGTACATACTGTTCTGGATGAAGCAACAAGTTAAACCTGAAACTATAGACTCATCATCAGCACCCTCATTATGAGTCTCAACTACATTAAAGTAATGGTGGCGAGGATATGATACCCATTGTGGAGTACTGGGAAGACGTAGGCCGTGATGTATCTTATGAGGCTTTTGTGAGAGTTGAAGACAATTTAGCTGTTTGTGGTGAGCTCACAGTTGTTGAGATCTTGGCTGATGTTATGAATGAGACCTGCTCTGTATCTTCAGATGAAGAACTGGAACGGCCAGAATTTCCTGCAGAGCGCCTCCCAAATTCAGTAGAGGCATTGGTTCACCTCCAACAGTTAACGAAGTTTGTTGAGGGACAGCAGAATGTAAGTGACTCTCTATTTCATACACTCTATAAACTTGAGGAATTTACACTTACCCATAACATAAATTCTAAGAAGCAGGCCGAAATTTCATGTTTTTTTTTACAAAATATATGTAAATTTACCGTACTGTACTTTTTTTGCATGTTATGATAAATATGTTGTTTTTTACAGTACTTGCTTGAATGTGCCCATATTCAAACTTGCCTAATTCGAATTATTTTTGTGGTCCCTTCAGCTTCGAATTATCCAAGTTACACTGTACTTACATTCAAGAAATATCTACTTACATCTATTAATTAGTTCATGAATTTAATCAGTTCAATATCGGCAACAGTAACAAAGGAAGGGCGTGGCCGCAACATCAAATACAGCCTAATACTTCGTGACCCTCAAGAGGATGCAATTCATGAACTGATTAATAGATGTAAATAGATATTTCTTGAATGTAAGTAGTTTATTTTATGTTCTTTTAAGTATAAAGAGATAAATTTTAACCAACAAAGAACAACTATCTGCGACGTCACAACATCGATATGAAAGACTCTGGAGCATTGATTTGCATGATGGACAAGCAATAGAATTTATACAGAATTTTTTAATCTCAACTTTTTAAAAATGTTCAGATAACAAGGACAGAATAATTGGATCAAGGACGAAGTTTTGAGAAAATACGGCAGAAATGGACGGTCCCGATATGATGGTCGTATATCAAGCACATCCATTCCAATGACCTGATAATACAATATAATGGACACTGTTTAATCTACAGAAAGAAAATTTACATTCAAAAGCATGAAATAACAAGAAACCTGCAGACGAGAATGAATAGGAAGTGGTCATGAAGAACAGAGGAAGTAAATAACCAGCTATAACAATAGTAAGTACTTATATAATAGATTAAACTGTGCATTACCAATTGCTCCTTTTAAGATATCATGTTAAAAGACCCAATAAGGGCACGTTATATATTAAACAATTATTTATTTTGAGGTGCTCTCCTTTGAATCTAATGGTATAAAAAACGTGTAGAACAGAAGATATGATAGTAAGATTATTTTATTATTGAATAAGATAGCAATTATTTGTTTGCAGCCCCAAACCAAGCTCGTTTGTCTTTTTTTATTCTTATTTGTAGAGCAGTTTTTTTAAGAACTTTGGTTTCTCTGTGTCATTTCTAAATTTTACACCATGGAGCTTCTCCTTCATTGTTGGAAACAACCAGAAATCACATGGAGCGAGGTCAGAACTGTAGAGGGGCTGTGGCATGATTTCAATATTGCATTTCACAAGAAACTGTTGAACACAAGCAGCCACATGTGGGTGGGTGTTATCATGGTGTAGGGTTCGGCTACCCACCAGTTCCGGTTGCTTAATTAATCAATATATGTCATCACAGACACTTCAAGACTGAAATGTAATACTCAGCATTGACAGTAATTTGTGGAGGAACAGCATGCTGGTAGACTACACCTTTATGTTAAAAGAAAATCATCATCACCATCACCTTCCCAGCTGATTTGGTTTGGCTGATTTTTTTTTTGGAGGAGGCGATCCTGTTTGTTTCCAGACACTCATTGTGTGCTTCGTGAGGGGGTTGAAATAGTGGACCCATGTTTCATCTGTAGTTTTTACTGTGTTTAGAAAGTTTGGACACTTTTGCAGTCATTTGTGTCCACTCATGACACACCTGAACTCTGGCTAACAATTGATCTCTCGTCAGGTGATGAGTTACCTATCTGGGACACACATGATGCAGCAGTAATTTGTCATGTAGAATGCATAATGCCGACATTTTTTAAATATTAGTTGACTCCGCTATGTCTTCACACGTCATTCGTCGATCTTCTTGCAGGATTGCCCAAACAGTGTTAACAATATGCTCCGTAACAACACTTTCAGGTCGACCAGGCCTAGGAGTGAGTTCTGCCAACAAACACCCTTTTTTTGAAATCATGGTGCCATCTAAATATCACCCTAACCTTTATTTTTGTAAGCTTTTTCATTAAATCAACTGTTTCTGGAGTTGTTTTACCCAAACGATAGCAAAATTTTATCGCACAATGCATTTCACTTCTTAACTCTGAATCACTCACCTCCATAGCTGTATGGTGAAATGCAGATGTACCTGAAACAACTGTGCAATAACAAAACCAGAATCGTCTGCCACTGCTAATAACTATTGCCATAGATACTTCCTTAATTCAGTTAGTTGTCTGCATGTTTTTTTCTAATCTTTGCACTGTTGCCAACTTGAAAAAAAGTTACTCTCAGTTTTTATGGAACGGCCTTTGTACAGTCATTTTAAGATGAAAGTAAAAATAATGAAAGGCGAAAAAAAACATATCAGTAAAAATAAAAGGATTTGTTCTGCAATCAATTGAACCATATTGGCATCTGTTGTGTTTTCAGTGTCAATTATTATTTTTGTCAAAACCAGTCAATAAGAAATATTGTGGCAAATGTAATCTTTGCTTAAAATATGAGCTGATATTTTTGTTTTCATGGTAGAAAACTTGCTTATAAAATGTGTGGGGTACCATTTCTTTTCCACATCCCGAAAGTGATAAGGAGTATTTGGAAACCTAATTATAATTAAGTTTCTGAAGTACATTTGAGAAAAAAAATACATTAAGCAGCTCTAATCTTTTGTGTTAAGTAACTTAAAAGAAAACTCAAATACTGTATGGTACTGGTGTGAGTATTGAACTTCTATTGGCTGTTTTGTTTTTGTCTGAGTGGCTGAAATGAATCTAAATCGTAGCAGATATCATGATTATTTTTCTGGATAGATACTAGTGATTCTAAGTTCAGGTCTTGTTTACACCATTGATCTTCAGGAGTTACGAAATATTCTGAAATTAAATACAATTATTTTGAAACATTTGGTAAAAGTCAAAGTCTTGTTCTCTAACTATGTAATTTGCACATAATTTGTAAATTAAATGCAAATATATATATATATTTCTAAGTAGTCATGGTCTCAAATTGATTACCGAAAGGAGTGCTTATGATTTATAGTTCTTAATAAAATGTGTCAATGATTCATACTGTCCTGGAGTTTTTATATTATTAGAAACATTGAAACTGTTGCTTGAATTAGTTTTTATTCCATTACTAATCAAAAACAATTATTATAAGAATTTTACTAGGAATTTTTTTTATTTAAATTGCAAATTTTCGGAGAAAACTCTTCTCCTTCTTCAGGCTGTCTTTTTGTTGTCACTTATTCCCGCTACTATTGTGGTTAAGGTAACCTTGAAGGTTACGGTTAGTTTTCATCAAATCCTGACAGATGTTAGGCAGGAAAAATCCTTTGCAGTCATTGATGATGGAATTTTGATTTTTATCAATCTCTATTCCTTATTTTAGCTTTCTTTTTTGAAAATTGCTTTGGAAACTGATGACTTTAAGGGAATTCCAATCCATGCTGTGACTAGTTTCTCTAACATGCCTATCTAAACCAGTCTTGTTGGAGCAATTTTTTATAGCAGCTTTATGCTCTGCTATACGAGTTTCTAGTCTGCGACCTGTTTCCCTGATGTAAGATTGTCCACAACTACATTTTACTTCATAGACTACACCTTGCATTTTTAAAATATCTTCTTCTCTTTGAACTATTTTAGGGAATTTTTTTTTAACTTGGTTCTCTAAATTTGAAGCTAGCCTAATATTGCATTTCTTACTAATTCTCTTTAAAGACTCAAATAAACCTTTGTGATAAGAAATTTTTTTAGTGAATTTTACTTGTTGGTTTTGTGGGTTCTTCTGTACCATTAAAATTCAGAAGCTTCTCAATTTCTTCTTTAGGATAGTTATTTTCTGCAAGTATGACTTTAAGCTCTTCTTTATGGGCTTCTTTTTTATCTGCAGTAGAAACTATTTTATTAATTTTTTCTAAAAACTGACTTGCTACATTTTTCTTAATAGAAACTGGATGATAGGAATTGAAATCCAGTAGTCTTTTAGTATTCATTGGTTTTTTTATACCAACTAGTGAGGAATTTTTCATCTTCATAATAGATAGTAATATCTAAGAAGTTTATTCTTCTTTCTTTTTGAAGTTTAATAGTGAACTTAAGGGAATAATCTAATTCATTGAATGAGTCTAGAATTCTTTCTGGAATAATTTCTGAGCTATCTATTATAAATAAGATGTCATCCATGTATCTGCTATATAGGCAGAAGTATGTGGGTTGAACTAGTATCTTCTCTTCTAGTTTTCCCACATATTAGTTAGCTAAGAGTGGGGAGAGTGGGAAGCCCATAGCTAGACCAGATCTTTGAATGAAATTTTTTTTCTCAAATTGTAAGTAGATAAGAAAGAAGCCCATAAAGAAGAACTTAAAGTCATAATTGCATAAAATAACTATGCTAAAGAAGAAATTGAGAAGCTTCTGAATTTAATGGTACAAAGAACCAGCAAAAGCAACAAGTAAAATTCACTAAAAGAATTTCTTATCACAAAGGTTTATTTGAGTCTTTAAAGAGAATTAGTAAGAAGTACTATATTAGGCTAGCTCCAAGTTTAGAGAACAAAGTTAAAAAAAAATTTCCCTAAAATAGTTCAAAGAGAAGAAGATATTTTAAAAATGCAAGGTGTAGTCTATGAAGTAAAATGTAGTTGTGGACAATCTTTCGTAGGGGAAACAGGTCGCTGACTAGAAACTTGTATAGCAGAGCATAAAGTGCTATAAAAAATTGCTCCAACAAGACTGGTTTAGATAGGCATGTTAGAGAAACTAATCACAGCATGGATTGGAATTCCCTTAAAGTCATCAGTTTCCAAAGCAATTTTCAAAAAAGAAAGCTAAAAGAAGGAACAGAGATTGATAAAAATCAAAATTCCATCATCAATGACTGCAAAGGATTTTTCCTGCCTAACATCTGTCAGGATTTGATGAAAACTAACCGTAACCTTCAAGGTTAACCGTAACCGCAATAGTGACAGGAATAAGTGACAACAGAAAGACAGCCTGAAGAAGGAGAAGAGTTTTCTCCGTAAATTTGCAATTTAAATAAAAAAAAAAAATCCTAGTAAAATTCCCATAATAGTTGTTTTTGATTAGTAATTGAATTAAGAAACTAGGAAGCCAATTCTCAACATGAGCTTTAATCAGTTTTTATATTTTGTTGCCATAGATAATAAAATTTCTTTGATGTAAATTGCATTTCATATAGTGGAAATATCTCTGTGTTGGAATGGCATAGACTTAGAGGAAAAATAATTTCAGATTGTTGATGGCTGCATTTCAAATGACAACGATGTATTTTTGTATGGAGCTGAAGTTGTATATAAAGACTTTACAATCGATCAAAATGTAAGTTCAAAGAATTTCATTTGTTTCTTCTCCACACTCAGTTTGATGGTAGAAATAAGCATTCCAGCTTATTTCTACCACCAAAGTGAGTATTAAACATTTTTAAATATATTATTTATTGTTTTATTATATTATTTATATTTTTATTTTTGAATATATTATTTTATTATTTTTTATTTTTTATATACATTTTTAATTCCTTGAATTATTGCATGAATTTTTGCATTATTACTTTGAATTGGTATGCACCATTTCTTATATTTTTCTTGTTAAAACTTAGTGTAAAAAAAAAAAGAAAGTCAGCAAAGATTTTGAAACTGTAAGTCATCTTGAAGGTGATAAGAATTTGCTACCATAAATGTATTTATTTGCATGAGGAATAGTGATTGTTCATACATTTTTAGTGCCTGATTTGAAATTATACTAGGATAAGCCGCCAATGGTAACCGATAATTTGGGTACAGTTGGCAAATTTTGAGTGAAGCTATTGCAAAATTTAAGCTCATTAAGGCGTCTATTATAACAAATTCTAAAAAACGAACGCGTAAAATTTATGGACTTCCAGAACAAAAGTATGAAACATTCTAAAAATGAAATGCCTAAAATTTATCATGAACTACATGATAAATTTTATCCATGCCTTCACGTTGGTTGTGATCATCAACATCATCCATGCCTTCACGTTGGTTGTGATCAGGTTGCATAGTGGAAAGACACACTCAGATCGGGAACCACGTTTTCCATGAAGACTCACTGAACCAACAAGTGACGTCATTGATGCCATATTTCTGGCCTCGACAGCGACTTCAGAAGTTACAGTTACAAAAGAAACAAAAGCAAAGCAAAAAAAAAAAAAGTGCCGAGAAGCAACAACCTTTGGGTGAGTTTCTATTAACAATGTTAAAAAAGAAAAAAAAGGTTACCAGTGCCAATTCTAACGTTTTTCTTGTGTCCACAATGTGCTCCACTTCCTTTTTCATCAGTTCGAACGAAAATAATTTCAAATTGACGGCAAAAGAACTAAAAAACTTGTGTCGTGAAAAATTGGGACTATGGAATGTAAACAGATATAATGGAATGTTCGTGCATGTTTTTTTAATTGAAAAAATCAATGATTAGTGACATAGAGTTGGTATCATGGTGATTGGTTGCGTCCTATGGAAATCATCATTGTCAACCATTATCAATCCACTGCTGGATGAAGGTCTCCTCAAGTTTCTTCCACAATGGTCTGTCTTGTGCCAGTCTCCTCCATGTTACTCCCACATACTTTCGAATTTCATCCTCCCATCTCCCATTTGGTCTTCTTCTGGGTCTTTTCCTGTCCCTTGGAATCCAGTCTAAAATTTCGGCTGTCCATTGATGGTCTGTCCTCCTGGCAATATGTCCAGCCCATTGCCATTTCAGGGATTTTACTCTTTTCATTCCATAGCAACAATGGTATATTTATGGTTCATCAGTATGAGTGAATTGCAAATACAACTTAAACCTGTACTACAAGTATAATAAATAGGATTTGTTTGACCTTGATGGTCTCCAACCAAGATCTTTAAAAGAGTAGGCAATGAAACATTTACATACATTGAAATAATCTTTTTTGCATTATTGCAATCATTTCACATTTATTTTTTTAACTTCAAGTATCAAAACACATTTTTATCACCTATGAGAACAGTGAAAAGTTAAAAACACTGTGCCTTTTTTTACTTTTGCAATGAAATTAAGGGTCCACTAATCAGGCATCATTTTTATCTGCGATTTTACAAATTAATGAGAAGGCAAACTATGAGATGTGGCTAAATTCATAATTACATGCCTTATTGTGGAAAAATTTAGAGAGCGTGTGGTGAAGTATTTCTTCACAATTATTGTAGGGATACTTTCAAATATATCAAAATGAGTAATTTTTTGTAAACTCTTAGGAGATGCTTAACTCTAACTTTTTTCATTTTGAATTTACTGTACTCACACAGCAGAAACAGCACTGTATTACACGAGATTACACTGTGTTACACTGTATTGTCGTGTAGCCTTGACTTTACTATTTAGAGGAAAATCATATTTAAATACAAGTAAAACTCAAAGATCTGTTACTGGGCATAAAAACTTTATCTTAACAAAATGTAAGCTTTATGACAAATAATCAAACAGGATTTATTTGTCATATTTGAATTATATGTTCCTGTTTGATTATTTATCATATTTGAATTGCATTCGAACTCTGATTCTGTTTTGTCTGTTTATATTTTCCGCTGCCTGATGAAGCTTTCCATTGGAAGCAAAAGCTTGCATTTTGTTGAGATGAAGTTTTTATGCCCAGTAACAGATCTTTGAGTTTTATTGGGTTGTCAGAAAAGGCATGACCTATTTTGGTACCCGATGGCAGTTGGGCGGTTTTGGAAGTACTAGAGGCATGTGCAGCTCTGTTATCGCCATGGCATTCGACAGGTGCCAGTTCTAGCTCCATTCTAAAAGGAATAGTGAGCGATTTGGTTGATTTGACATCAAGTTGAAGATAGAAGACCAAACTGTGCATTTTCGCCATATTTTACTGTTTCACTTCCATAAAGCGAAGAACGCGCACCAAGCTTGTGAAAAGTTGTGTAAAGTGTACGGTGATAATTCTCTACAAGAACCTCAGTGCCAGGGGTGGTTTGCAAAATTCCGTGCTGGTGATTTTGACCTCAACGATGCTCCTCGGTCTGGGAGGCCCACCGAGGCTGATGACGACCAAATCAAGGCATTGATCGAGTCAAACCCATGTTACACAACACGAGAGATTGCAGACACATTGCACATCCATCATTCAAGCGTTCACGACAACCTGAAGAAGCTGGGATACGTAAGCAAGCTCAATAATGTGTGAGTTCCTCATTAACTCAAAGAAGCCCAATTGATGGCGCGTGTAAACATCTGCGATATGCTCATTAAACGTGAAGAAAACGATCCTTTTTTGAAATGACTGAAAACTGGTGACGAAAAGTGGATTGTGTACAACAATGTGCTGCGCAAACGGTCTTGGTCCCGTCGTGCTGCTTCGTCTCAAACGACATCCAAAGCAGACATTCATCAGCGAAGGTTCTGGTTTCAGTGTGGTGGGATTTTAAAGTTGTCGTGTTTTTCGAGCTCCTACCACGGAACCAAACAATCAACTCGAATGTGTACTGTCAGCAATTCGACAGTTTGAACGAATCCATCAGCCAGAAACGTCCAGAGTTCATTCATCGTAAAGGTGTTGTGTTCCATCACGACAACGCGAGACCACACACAAGTTTGATCACCCGCCAAAAATTATTGGAGCTTGGGTGGGATGTGTTGCCACACCCAGCATACTCGCCTGACCTTGCGCCATCAGACTTCTACTTGCTTTTTTCTCTTCAACAGTCCTTGCGTGGTATAACGTTCAATTCAGATGAGGCTGTAAATCAGCACCTTGTACAGTTTTTCGCCACGAAAGACAGGTCCTTCTATGAACAAGGCATTCTGCAGCTCACTGAAAGAAGGCAAAAGGTTATCGAACAAAACGGGCATTATATCATTGATTGATCTTTGTTCTTTCTATCAATAAATGACCTTTGCAAAACATGGCTAAAATACGTCATGGCTTTTCCGAAAACCCAATACTTGTATTTACTTTAGGGTGGCGTATTCGAACCTAGTTGTCTTCACTTATTAATGATTAAAAATTATATTTAGTTGAATAGTTAGAAATTAAGTAGATTTTTTTCTAACTTGTAACATGCCCATCTTGTTTTAATGTACAATTTGGTTACAATGTTAGCTTTAAAGTGCACTTGTAAAAATTTTATTGCTGCACACTATTGGAACTCATTTCAGTTTCTGGTAGATGGAAATTTAAACAAAGTTCTATTGTGTGTGTTTCATCATTTATTTTTTAGGATCCTCAAATAAGACGATATGACATGGAAGATATAAGGGATGAACTGAAATTAGACCAAAGAAAATTAGTAGCATTGGCATTACTCCTTGGTTGTGACTATGTAAAGGGAGTACCTAATATTGGCAGAGAAAGTGCTTTGAAGTTTCTGGAAGAACAAAAAGACACTGATGTTTTGAAAAGGTAATAGAACATTCCATGTTGCACTATCCATTGTATGGCACAATGAAATATTAACTGACTGTAGCATTATAACACATTTGTAACATAAATGTTACTTTGTCTCATGAAACTTAGTTGATACGAAACTTGTTTTAAAAGTACATCAAACATGGAGGAATAAAATAACAGAGTATCAGGAAAACTTGCTGCTTTTATAGTCGATTTTTTTAGTGTTACTACATATAAGAAGATCCTGTTTTTTTTACTATTATTTAGTATGTTATTAGTAATCTGTGGTTTTATTGCTTCCAATTTTTTTTTCATACTAAATATTTTGTGGTGTAGGTGATATTGTAGCAACACCCAGTGGCCCAATTCACAACAAGCTGCGCACATATACTGTATATCATGTATTCATACAGCATTGCTAATGTCAAAATGTCATTTAGCTGCTTCACTATTAACATGCTATTTAGACATAAACTAAATTCTGAGGTTACTTACCTTTTTTCCCCAAATGCCATTCAGGAGGTTTTCTTCTCGTGCAAACATTTCCAACATGTAATTTTATTTGCCACTGTGTGGTTCAAGGCTCAAGTACGCTTCTTTTAAATCTCATGTAAACTCCGATTTTTTTTTCCCACAGTAACTGTATGCCAATTCAAATGTATCACCAACAATTACATAAATATTTATTCTCTAAAAACTGAGATATCTAATTAAAAAGCAATCCAATTAAAAAAAAACGTATGCTGTATTACACACTTCCTAAAACTTCATCAAAGTTCAAAAGACTCAATTCCATAATTATTTACAAATGAAAACCTTTAGTTATTGAACAAACAAACCTAACCATAAAACTATACTATGTTTTTCAATCATATCAGACCCCTCCCTACACAGCAACAACAGTTCTTTCCAAGCACTTTCAGTCTCCTACCCCAAGCACTTTCAGGAGTGGTTGCAACTTTGGTCTGCTGTCACTGCTCTCCAACACAGCAGAATGTTCTGGTTTTCAGTTGGTATGATCTCTTCCTGTTCTTCGCAAATCAGCTGCAGTGGCACCATTTATCGGATGACCCGACAGTATTCTCTTTCTTTTCGTATCTGCAGTATCTGCTTGATGGCCTATTGTAGTTAATTTTATGAAATTAATCTTCTTGTAATCTATCATAATACTTTCATTACGTTACACCATTTCCCCTCCTTTTCTTCTCTTCCTCCTTTTGGTTCTCCAGTCTAATAAAATCCTTCCAGTATATGTTTAAACTATTAGGATCGTTAAAATTGCCCAACTTGTGTCTGTTTTTCTCAATCAATACTGTTTCCTTTAGTCTTAAATGCCTTTCCATACAACAGTTTTTGATAATTTTTATTTCATCAAACTTTGAGTATCGTTTTTGTTCGATACAATACTGAGCCAATGCAGTTTTTGCTTCTTTTTTCTGCCAATTTCTTAGGTGGGGAAGGGTCTGATATGATTGAGGATCGTAGTATAGTTTTATGATCAGGTTCAAAATGTTTGTTCAATAACTAAAGGTTTTCATTGGTAAATAATTATGGAGTTAAGTCTTTTTAACTTTGAAGTTTTAGGAAGTGTGTAATATAGGTTTTTTAAATTGGATTGCTTTTTAATTAGATATCTGAGTTTTTAGAGAATAAATATTTATATAATTAATAATGTTTATATAATTGTTGGAATGTAAGATCAGGTGATGCGCAATATACTACATCCTCTCCTTGACATATGTCAACCCCACCTTCTCGTGTGGCATCCTGTTCCCACTGAAGGGGCTCTGACGACCGCCAAATAGCGGTATAACTATACCATCGGGATTAGAAGAAATGCTATCCCAAACTCACCAACCCGCATGGCCAGCGTGGTGAGTTATGGCCAAACCCTTCCAAAATGACTCCACAACTTAAATCTTGGCCCTCAGTCTTCAGCAGCTGGAATGTACCTGGCCAAGGCAGCGGCCAGTGTGATATGAAGGCAGAGGGCGCTAAGAAAAACCGGAGGACCGGACTAGGCTGCCATCTGATGCTGACCTTGGCTACGTATAACGGATGCTCCCTATCTTCTGATTCAAGGCTCCTTGAATTGAAAAAACAACTACAAAGGATCAAGTGGGACATCGTTGGGCTAAGTGAGGTAAGGAGAAAAGGAGAAGATCTCATTGAACTGAAAAGTGGACATCTCTTCTGTTATTGTGGGACAGATACTGGCAGAACTAGTGGTGTTGGATTTATAATAAACAAGAAACCGAAGGATAAAGTTGTAGAAGTTAAAATTTCCTCTGATAGAGCTGCACGACTTGTTATCCAACTCTCGAGAAGATACCAGGCTCAGATTATTCAAGCTTATGCACCCACTACAAGTCATCCTGAAGAAGAGATTGAAGAATTTTATGGGGAAATTCGTCATCTAAATAATAAAGGCAAGCAGCACTTGAAGATCATTATGGGAAATTTCAATGCAAAAATATGGTAACGACAACAGAATGAAACTTCAGTTGGTAAATTCGGTCACAGAAACAGAAACTAGCGTGGAAATACTCTCGTAGAGTTTGCAGAGGCAGAAGGGTTTATCATCATGAACTCCTTTTTCAATAAAAAGCCGCAAAGCAAATGGACATGGAGGCATCCCAATGGATTGACAAGTGAAATTGATTTTATGATGTGTAACAAGAAATTTGTCAATGAAAACTGCAGTGTGCTAAATAAGTTCAACACAGGTAGTGACCATAGAATGGTAAGATGTAAGATGCACCTCAATGCTAAACTCGAGAATGGCAAGCTCATAAAACAAACAAAGTGTATTGACACGACCAACCTTAAAAAACAGCATAATATCTTCAAATTGGAACTGAGGAACAGATTCTCTTCTCTAATAGGTCTAACGTCGGAAGAAGTGGACATCTCTGAAGTTAACAGAAAACTAACCAAGGCTCTTATGGAAACAGCAACAAAAATAGTTGGTACTAAGAAAAAGGTGCATACGAACAAATTATCAGGAAAAACCAAAATTTTGATGCAAAAAGAAGAGAGATGAGGACAACTAAAGGAGATGTGACTTCCAAAGTGGAATATATAGAGCTATGCAAGACGGTAAGAAAACGTATCACTGAAGATGTAAGGAAATTCAACTGTGAACTAGTGAGGAAAGCAATTGAAAACAACTAAAGCTTGAAGAGAGCAAAGGGACATCTTAGTAAGGGAAGAAAACAGATTATGGCTTTGAGAAAAGAAAATGGTTCTGTAACAAGAAATAGAGGTGAAATTTTGACAAGAGTGAAAGATTTCTACTCAAGACTGTATGAAAGGGATGATACATGTACTCCAGACATTACCAATGGTACCTGAGTTCTTCCAGTCCTTCCAGCAGAAGTTGCACATGCAATCAAGAACATGAAGCGGGGAAAAGCTCCAGGAGAAGATGAAATTACTGTAGACATCATACAAGAAGCAAGTGGAGAAATCGAAACAGTACTCGCCCAAATTTTCACTCGATGCCTTAATGAAGGGAAGATTCCCAAGGATTGGAACAGTTCTATAATTATCCTGCTACATAAAAAGGTGACATTGAGGATCTCAGACATATCAGCCTCCTATCAGTGGTTTATAAAATCTTTACTAAAGTTCTTTCACACCGCTTGAAGGTGACAATGGACATGGCTCAACCAAGAGAACAAGCTGGATTCATGAGTGGCTACAGCACTATAGATCATATCCACATACTAAGAGAACTAATTGAAAGAGCGAGGGAATATGAACTTCCATTGTGCATGGCTTTTATCGATTATGAAAGCAGTTACAATGGCTTTGAAATCCTGCGGTATTGAAGATGCGTACATTAATATTATTCATAACATCTATGAAAATGCAAGTGCAAAGATTCGGCTATTTGAGAATACAGCACCCATAGAAATTGGAAAGGGAGTGAGACAAGGTGACACTATATCTCCCAAACTCATTAATGCCACATTGGAAAATGTCTTTCAATCACTGAACTGGGAAAACAAAGGGATAAAGATTAATGGAGATTATCTAACTCACCTTCGTTTTGCTGATGATGTAGTCATTTTTTGCAACTACCCCATCAGAGCTGCAGAGTATGATCCAGGAACTTGCTGACAAGAGTAAAGAAGTGGGATTAAAAATGAACTTCCAGAAGACAAAAGTGATGTACAATACTTTTACAAGAAACGAAGATTTATTGATTGATGGGGAAAAGCTGGAAATAACCAATACCTACATTTATCTTGGACAGTAGATATCAAGTGAGGGTCACATTGATGAAGAAATTAATCGGTGTATAAAACTTGCCTGGAGAGCTTTTGGAAGAAACAGTATAATTTTCAAGAGCAATATGCCATTATGTCTTAAAAGAAAAGTATTTGATCAATGCATCCTTCCAGTGCTTACATAGGATGCAGAGACATGGACCTTAACTAAAAGAGACATACAAAGACTGCAGACAACTCAAAGAAGCATGGAGAGGTGCATGCTTGTTGTAACCAGGAGAGATGAGAAGAGGAACTCGTGTATCAGAAAAATGACAACAGTGGAAGACATCATGATCAGAGTAAAATTGCCGAAATGGCAATGGGCTGGATATGTTGCCAGAAGGACAGACCATCGATGGACAGCTGACATTTTAGACTGGATTCCAAGGGACAGGAAAAGACCCAGAAGAAGACCAAATGGGAGATGGGAGGATGAAATTCGAAAGTATGTGGGAGTAACATGGAGGAGACTGGCACAAGACAGACCGTTGTGGAAGAAACTTGAGGAGACCTTCATCCAGTAGTGGATTGATAATGGTTGACAATGATGAATGATATAATTGTTATAAATGTTTATATAAATTTGATACATTTAAATTGGCATATAGTTACTGTGGGGGGAAAAAATCGGAGTTTACCTGAGATTTAAAAGAAGTGTACTTGAGCTTCAAACCACGCAGTGGCAAATAAAATTATGTGTTGGAAATGTATACATGAGAAGAAAAACCCTGAATAATATTTGGGAAAAAAAGGTGAGTATCCTCAGAATTTAGTTTATACTGTATCTGATAGAGTAACATTCAAAAAATCAGCTAATGTAGCATCTAGTTCCAATTAAAATTGCTTTGTGCAAATCACTAGTTTACATATGGAATCACTGCATTTGGCTAAAATTTCTGTGCACTTTTTCTTTATTTGTAGTTGAACTCTTCCAGAATAATCTACTCCTGTGTCATATATAGGCAGCACCAAGAATAAATTAAAGTATAGATTGAACCAGAATATTAATAATTGGAATGAAAAAGAGGCTAAGACAGCATTGACCCAATACTGTATGGAAAATCAAAAATGTCCAAGGTTTGAAGATATTAAAATTTTTAAGAGCTGTAAAAACGAAAAGCAGTTAAGAATTGCAGAATCAGTGTTAATTGAAAAAAACAGATCAAGATTATGCAACATTAATGAGCCAAGTAACCTAAACGAACAATGGAAAGCCCTAATAAAAACTGAACAGCAGCATAAAAAGAAAGAGGGAAAAAGAGCAGCAGGGACAATAGATGGCGCCAGAGACACAACGATTCAGAGATAGCGACTGGAGCCCAGGCCTCGATGGCTCTGCTCACTTGAGCTGTGGTGGGCGGGTGAGACACACCTGCCTCCTGAAGATGACAGGGGTCTGTCGAAAGTACTAGAGGATTGGATGTGCGGGGCTGAATGGGTGTGACACTTGCAGTGGGAGTAGCAGAGGTTGTGAAACAGAAGGAGTTTGATAATTAGAGTTGACCAAGGTTTAATCACCTGTGAATGTAAGGTTATGTACATAGTTTTTACTTGAATTGTATGAATGAGTTGTATGTGTGATTTTTATCGAATTGACAAGCATTATAGTAACATCTTATAAGGCAAAAGGAAAAAAAAAACGATGTTTCACACCCGAAAATAAGAAGCGTAAGCAAGTAGTCTGTAAACCTGTGGAAGCCCGTTACATCACGATGAATGACGTGTTGGAAGTGTGTGGTCATTGGAGGTTACCATGATCTTTATGGTGAGTGAGTGGTTCTTCCTAATGGTTTTTTCATCCTAAATTAAGGTTATAGTTCAAGGGAATGAGAAAAACCATTGCTGTATGGTTCAAGGGAAGGAGAAAAACCATTGCTGAAGAACTAAAACAGTACCTCTGAGACCCAGTTCTCCAGTGTCTTACTTTTGCATTAGACATTGGTTCATGTAAATTAATTGCAGGGTTAGACTACCCTGTCAACCACTGGTTTCTGATTTGCTTTGCATAAATAATTAGTTTATCTAAGCACTTTGTTGCTCTGTAACTCTATTTTCCTTCAACCACTGTTTTCTAATTTGTTTTGCATTAAGAATTAGGTTTAGTTGCCACTTCTATCTTTGGTTTCTAAGTTTGCCTTGAATAGACAGTTAGCTTTTCTAGATACTTCTTTGAGTTAAATGCCCCCCCCCCCATCAGATATATGTTTTTGTTGGTATTTATCTTGGATAATATTGCTTTGCATCAAATATCAGTTTATACAGGCACTTCATCCTGGGTAAGATTATTATGAAGATTGAATCAAAGCTGATTCTTTTTTAATTTAAGCATTGTTATTAAGTGGCAAAGACTGATGTGCCAAAGATAACATGTGAGGTTATTTTTAAAAAAAAACCCTCACGTTATCTTTAGTGTTTCTTTAACTCTTTGCTTCCGAATTTCATCAGTTGTAAAGCCTGAGTGAGTATAGGAGGGGTGACACATGATATTAAGAACATATGTTTCCCCCATGAAACAGTGTGTAAATTAATATTTTATTTGCAGGCTCTTCCATCTTATCTTGAGGCTTCTTCCATGTGTATCCACTAGAAAGTGATTCAATATAAGGACTGATCTTCAGATTGTTGTCATATTATGGGGTTATTCATGTTGCTGTTAGTAAGTTTGTGGATTTAATGAGAATACTTTTCTCAACATTCATGAAAAGAATTAATTTAGCAGCATGGACACTGTTTCAGTGAAGTACTTTCCATAGTTGGTTTGACTCATACTGTTTTAGTTCAATTTGCTATTTTAATAATAATGCTGCAAGGCTGTAGTATATATAATACTTTGCTTTGAAATTTTGAAATTTAAAATCGGAGCATCATTTTTCTAACAACTAGCCACTCTTTATGTGTTGTTGTCAGTTCCTGTGTTTAGATATAAAAATTATATCATGGAAATAATTTTATTGTAGAAGTTCCTGTTTGTTAGATTGATATCAATCAAAAGTTATCTTTTACAGAAATTTTGTGTAAGTTTCATAAATTGGAAAGCTTTTCGTTTTGTGCTTCATTGTTTCCTACTATTGAGAGGTACTTTGGCATTTTCATCACATGTTTTGTTTTCAACATTTTTGTTACTTACTTCATGTAGATTTCAAGAATGGAAAGAAAAGTGTGAGTCAGAATTGTTTCCATCCTATGATGCTGCACTGGATATTAAATGTGTCTCACATTGTGAAAATTGTGGCCATCCAGGTATGTGCTCATGTTAACAATATTTTACAGAAATCCATAGAAATATGTTGTTTTACAAAAGCCAATTATCTGATGTAGTCATTTTCCATGTTCAAATATCAAAATAACCTCTTAGAAGTTATTTAATTGAGAGATTTTCTGTTTATTTCATTAAAAAAAAGTTAGCTATTGGGGCATGTGCATGGCATTTTGTAATAATCTTGTCTAAAATGTAAAAATTGCAAAATTTTTTAATTGGAGGTCAGTTTTCAATGTACGATTGAATTTTCAGAACAGAGCTGTTTCTCTTGGAGAACTGGATCAGAGTAAGATTAAAAGAGTTTCACAATCTCTGAAATACATTGGAATCATATTGTTTCCTATGAATCTTCAGCCATTGGCAAAAGTGTGTAGCAGTTGTGTACCAGGTATTGAAATTAGTGTGATCTCAAGCAGTATTTTTTGTGAGATTCACTAAATATTCATTATCCAATCTTCGTAGTTCTAATTCTGATATCATCAGAAAACTACTATAACAACGGGGATTAGCAAACCCCAGTAAGCGAGAAGGCACCCACAAGCAAAGGTGCAAAATCGCCACGCTCCTGAAGATGCCCAAAGTTTTGGGCGAAAAATTTCGAACAAAGAAAACGGTAAAAGTTGGTATTAACGGAACCTAATCAAAGTTTAGTGAAGCAAACCTGCATTAAACGAGAATAGCACCAAGAACAGCTATACCTGAAACGGACGATTGGAACGATAACATCAGCGACAACCGGACCACGTGCAGGAAATGTAAAATCAAGCAACATAGAATGCAAAGGTAAGCATTATCTAGCTGAAATATCTAATATTCATTATCATATTTGTTTAAACCAGCTGTCTGAAATGCTTCAGAAATATAAGGAATGTATTTTTTTAGTAGAATAAGTTTGATCTTGGAGGCCCCGTATTTACAAATGGTTACCCAGAGATCGGTGAGATGAATGTTATATATAATCTATGGCTATGACCTTAATGAGTATTTTACAGGTTGAATTATAGTTTGGATTATCTCTTTCATTTATTTTGAGGCAGTTTAAATTACATTTGAATAGCCTTCATATCATGAGGTAGTACAAAATAATACTTCTTTTGTACCAAGAGTTTCAAATTCACTTAATTAAAGTCACATCCAAGAATATGAATCATGCAACCATTTGATGTTTGCCACTTACACTAATGTACCATCCATCTTGTTTCAAGAATTCCATGATTCGTTATTTAAAAGAGTTGTTACATGTGCTGTAACAGACAAGTGTGCATAAGTGTGCACCCAGTACATAAGTATGCTCAATTTCAGTTATCTGAGGGCACAAAAAAAGTGTAAAAGGTGAAATAGAAGTGATCAGGAAAGGGTTCTAGCTTCCTCAATGTTTGTTGTGGTTGAGGATCTAGAATGGCAACAGAACTAAGGTTAAGTATTATTCATTTAACTTTCATTTTATTGATTACATATTATCTGCAAGCAGTGCTTCAGAATCATGATTTCAGAACTAAAAAATGGGTGTGTGTGGATCAGGGAAAATGTAAGAATTTACAGACAGCATCACTAGTTCAGATGCTCTGCAGTGCTATAAAAGACTAGCAAAATACCTATATGTATGAGAAAAGAAGAAATTTACCAGGAAATATTTACAAGGAAAATAGTATATAAAATTAGAATATTTTAAAATATACAAAAAAATAGTCTCTCAAGAAAGTTGCTGGGAGACATCCATCACAGCAGTGAATTGAAAATGATTGTTGCTGATAATAGTATACATACTTACATATGTGTATGTGGCGTGTGTATGCATATCTGCGTATTTTTCTTCTGCATAACTGAAAAATGTACCTTATCACCTAGCTTCTCAAACAAACAGTAAGGAAAGTTATAACTTTCAGAACAAAAAATTCAGGAACAATAACCTGAGCAGCTAACTTTTGTGTTAGCATAACATGATCACTAAGTTCCCAATAATTTAACAGAAGCTCAGTAATTTAGATGCTCGTATTTATCTCTTTGTTCCTTTCTGGAAGGAATTTTTTTTTACATTTTGAGCTGACAAAGAGTAAAGCCAAAGTAAATACTTTGTTTTTATTAAGAAACACAAAAAAGTTGAAAAATAAAAGTGAGAAAAAAAAAAAAAGATACAGACAGTATGTTTTTAACTTTTCACTGTTCTCATAGGTTGGTTGATTGATTTTTATGGCGCAAGGGCCATGTTTGGCCAAAGAGCGCCACTGTTCTCATAGGTGATAAAAATGTGTTTTCATACTTGAAGTTTAAAAAAATAAATGTGAAAAGATTGCAATAATGTAAAAAAAAAATATTTTCATGAATGTAAATGTTTCTTTGCCTACTCTTTTAAAGATCTTGGTTGGAGACCATCAAGGTCAAACAAGTCCTGTTTATTATACTTGTAGTACAGGTTTAAGTTGTATTTTCAATTCACTCATACCAGTGAACCATA
Source organism: Macrothele yani (assembly GCA_039090855.1). Classification (NCBI taxonomy): domain Eukaryota; kingdom Metazoa; phylum Arthropoda; class Arachnida; order Araneae; family Macrothelidae; genus Macrothele; species Macrothele yani. Next base: position 165,525,796 of record CM077002.1, read on the forward strand.
AATATGCCATTGTTGCTGTGGAAGTGCCTCTCCTGTCTTGAGTGTGGGGTAATACTCAAACAACACTGCTGCTGTCAGCCCTCTGTCATATATCAATTGTCAAACACACAACAGGCAAATAGGCTTGCAGGTCAGAAACCACCACTTGGATTAAATAATTGATATCAGTAAAAATTAATTACATTTAATTTTGTAGCATGTGGTAATTTGAAGAACATTATTTGTTATGCACAGAAATTTCTGTGACTCCATGTGGAGAATTTCCAAAAAAAGTTTAAAATCTTGATTCTGGAGTGAGAATTAAACCTGTCTACTCTGATTGTCATTGATAAATTTTTGAAAAGAGTGGATTCAGCCAACTTGACTTGGTGACCCTGGTGGCTGAATGGTCAGAGACACTGATTTCTGGCTAGTCACCCAAAATGGGGCCCAACTTTTAGTACTGGAGGAGTCATGAGTAATCTGTTTGTCCTACTATGCTGGCTGTCTCCCTTCCCTTGAACCAGTGGCCCAAACTTAGGGATGAGCAACTACTTTAGCCCTTAGAGTTATTCCTAGTGGTTTTCACCCCCCTCCCCAAAAGAAAAAAATCTAATTCAAACTTGACTTGAAATATTTAAAAACAGTTTTAGTGTGGAATGCCCAGCAAATATAAACAATATATAAATATTTCTTCCTGCAGGGAATAACTAAAAGTCGAGTATAACTAGCTGTCTTAAGCACGATAATTAAAATCTTTAATAGATAAAATATTTACAAGTTAAAATACGAAACACAATATCTTTCACAAGGGCGGCCCTTGCATCATCAGGTGAAATGGTTTAAAACTCAGGCTTCACGAGTCAATAACACATAAACATAGAAAACGAGCAATCCTATATGTGACTCTGTGTGTTTTTGCTTATTTTATATGTTCGTCAGGTGAAAGACTACATTTTAAACATGCACAATACAAAGTTATACAGTATATCGTCAGTGTCTTGACATCATAGTATTCAATGTTGTTCATTTGTTGGGTGTTTTTTGATCACTCCCACTTTAATTTCGAGTGCTGCATTGTTCCATCTTTGAAATGGATGGCATTGGGTTAAATTAGCTGGGGGAGTGATGCTTTTTTTAAAGTCTTGAATGTCCTTTTTATAACAACCTGTATTAAATAGTTGTTTCCAAACATCTGGTACAAAAGTGGGAGTGTCATAGTTACAACATTGTTTTCAATAATGCTGGATAAAAAAATACACATTGTTTATCCAGAATTATGGAAAACAATGCATGTCAGCATTATCGAAAACAATGTTGTAATGATGACACTCCCACTTTTGTACCATACGTTTGGAAACAACTATTAAATACCGTTTGTATTAAAAAGAACATTCAAGACTTAAAAAACCCCATCACTCTCCCAGCTAACTTAACTCAATGCCATCCTTTTCAAAGATGGAACAATGCAGCACTCGAAATTAAAGTGGGTGGAATCAAAAACTACCCAACAAATGAACAACATTGAATACTAGACGTCAAGACACTGATGATATACTGCATAACTTTGTACTGTGCATGTTTAAAATGTAGTCTTTCCTCTGATGATGCAAGGGCCGCCCTTGTGAAAGATCTTGTGTTTTGTATTTTAACTTGTAAATATTTTATCTATTACAGCTTTTAATTATCGTGCTTAAGACAGCTAGTTATACTCGACTTTTAATCCAGCAAATAATTTGTTATTCATTCAAAAGTTGAATTCAACTTCTTATATTTCTTTCTTGAGTTTCACTTATGGATTTATTCATGAGATTTCATGAAATACACCATAGAAGAACCAATGACTTTGCAGATTAGAAGTTTTATTTTTTACTCAAGCTTGCAGTATGTTTTGTTCATGCTTCTTGATGCAGGATTAAACAGTGTGAGCTAATTTGTATGTGTTAGGTGTAAATTCACTGATTGCTAAATTCCTTTGTTGAAATCCTTGTTTCAGGAGTATTTCTGACTCATGAAACAAGTGGTTGTGACACTTGCAAGAGTGATACTGGCTGTCATTCCAAAAGAGATGAGGATATTTGCTCTTGTCCATGGCATCAAAATATCAAAGTGAAAAGCTGTATGAAAAATGAGCTGAAGATTTATGAAGCTGTTAAGAAAATGGAGGAATTTCCAGACTTAAAGGTTTGTACTTATCTTTGACTGAAAATGTCTATGATTTAGGCAAAAAATGTTTCAGAAATTTTAGGATCAACATTTTTGTACTTAGAGTAATAGATATGGAAGCTAGAACACTGTTAAAAAGTGATCCCATTTTGTAAAAATATCACAATAAAGTTAAGAGGGATTATTGACATAAGAAAAGTTTTTAGAGAATCTCATTCATTTTTCAAAAAAACAGACCTAACATTGTTCTTGAACAATTCTGGAGTTGCACTTTTTTTTACCCCAAATATTTGAATGCTTTTATTTATTGAACATACAGACTAATAGAAGACAAACTATACTGTATGTACAACTCACAGATTTCCAGGGAGGTGAGAATGTGATGGTGGAATATATTGCTGTACAAATTGATTTGAGATATATGCAGTTTATTGATGTTGGAAATAATGAGAAGAGGACATATATGTTCTAAGACCAAATGCAGAACTTTCCTGAAGCACTGACAAAAGGTGCAACTGCAATATCCAGAGAATGAGTTTGCTCAAAAGGTTAGTCACTTCTGCCCAGATTAGAACTGTTGTTGTGCCCACATGACCCATCCTACAGTTTGCAATTGTTTATTGAAAGACAAAAGGTACAACTGTCATATCCAGAGAATGAGTTTGCTCAACAGGTTAGTCACTTCTGCTCAGATTAGAACTGTTGTTGTGCCCACATGACCCATCCTACAGTTTGCAATTGTTTATTGAAAGTGGGTGCGAGATGTCAAGCCCGACTGAACTATTTTGTTTGCCTCATTCTTTGGGTTGTTGTTTTGAGTATTTTCAGTGTTATTATGCACTGGTCAGTTGGAGGCTGAAATATGTTTTCCTGTGCTTAATTGTGAGAACCATACTCAGTAGACAAAATGTTTGACATAAGTAGTGATGGGCAGTTGATATGGGGATCCCCACGCACAGTGGAATGGATCCAAACCAAATGCTGGTGATAAATAGGTGGACAGCATGGCTTCCCAGTAGTGTATCGCTATTGACGAACATGGGTAAACATGGCGATCTGAGGGATTTTCATTGTGGACACATTGTTGGCGCAAGACAGTTGGGTCTTTCTATCCCCCAAGTGGTAAGAACCCCAGGGTTCTTGAGGGCCACCATATCAAGGGGTGTTGTGGACACATTGTCAGTGCAAGACAGATGGGTCTTTCTATCCCCCAAGTGGTAAGAACCCCAGGGTTCTTGAGGGCCACCATATCAAGGGGTGTTGTGAGTATACCATTGACAGACATACCAGCACCCACATAACAAGTGGTGGCCGACCACATGCCATTGGTGACCAAGTTCGACGTAGACTTTCTTCATTCATACGGACAGACTGCTTGGCAATGGCAGTGCAAATCACAACCAGGTTAAATGTCGGAGGCCCAAGCAGTGTCAGCGAGCGAAAGATACGGTGCATGATGCATCCCCTGTGCTACGGAAGCCGGCGCCCTACTCATGTTCTACTGTTGACTGCTCGTCATTGGATATTATGCCTCGTCATTAGACATTATACATTCTAATATAAAACCGCATGGCAACAAACATCGATATTGATAAGAGAATGATTCTGAATGATGCTACCTATCACAGTATCCAGTTTTTATCTACACTTTCCAACTGTAGGTTGAAGAAGCGTATATGTTCCAGCTTTGTCCGTCCGTCTGTCTGTCTGTCGGCATGATAACTCCCGTAAAAATGGTTCGATTTCGATGAAATTTTAGTATGTAATAGGGGACCACCTGGGGACAAACCCTATTGAAAATGAACGAAATGGGGTCAAAGATTACGGCACAGGAGCGAGATCCATTCCATTGCCCTTATGCGTCATAACTTGCGTAAATATGGTTCGATGTCGATGAAAGTTTAGCATATTGTAGGGGACCACCTGGGAATGAACACTATTGAAAATGGGTGAAGTGGGTCAAAGGTCAAGACATAGGAGCGGGATGCATTTCATTGCCTTTATGTGTCATAACGTGCATAAAAATGGTTCGATTTCGATGAAATTTTATTATGTGGTAGGGGACCATCAGGGGACGATCTTATGATGTCACAATCTCGCGCTTGATATGTTGGCGCGCGGTCACGCCATCTGTCTCATTTCGTCACGCGTTGTGTGTGGATCCTATTAAAGTTTTATGACGTCACACTCTTGCGAGCAGATGGTCGCGATTCCCATCTGCCTCATTACGTCACCCTTTGTGTGCGTATGTTCGTCCGCACGATAACTCGCATAAAAATCGTTCCATTTTGAGGAACTTTTAGTATGTGGAAGGGGATCACCTGGGAAGGAACCCTATTGAACTTGAACGACATGGGGTCAAAGATTAGCACATAGGAGCGGAATCCATTCCACTGCTGTTATGCGTCATAACTAACGTAAAAAAAGGTTCAATTTCGATTAAATTTTAGTATATGGTAGGGGACCACCTGGGAACAAACCCTATTGAAAGGGGTCAAAGGTCAAGACATAGGAGCAAAATCACTTGCATCGCCATTATGCGTCATAACTTACGTAAAAATTCTTCGATCTGGGTGAAATGTTAGTATGTTGTAGGGGCCTGCCTATTAAATGGGCGAAATGGGGTCAACGAATCCTATTGAAAATGGGTGAAATGGGGTCAAAGGTTAGGACACAGGAGCGCAATCTATTCCATAGTCCTTATGCATCATAACTTATGTAAAAATGCTTCCATTCTGACAAAACTTTATCATGTTATTTCGGAGGTATACTGAACCGGTTCTGTAGAATATCATCGAAATGGGATCAAAGTTCAGGGCACAAGACCGAGATTTATTCCACAGCTGTTATCCTCATAACTTGAGTAATGATTTCTGGTATGTTGGAAAGCGTATCATAATCAATGCATTGCATGATTTTACTAACTTGTTTTTGTGATTCATGAAGCTTTGAAACTTTTGTAGTACTTTTAGAAAGTGGTATGAGATGCAGTGGAAAAAAATAAATAAATAGCAGAACTAATATCTATTGCTCCTACCTAATATATATTGTTTTTAATATTTTATCACCACCAAGAACTAATTATAATACTGTACTTAGTATTATTATTTAAAATTGTGTTGTTGTTTTTTTGTTTTCTGTTAAAACCAAAAGCAGTTTTTAACATGAAATTTGTAGGGAAAAAAATGAAAGAAAGGAAAACATGGTTTGCAAAGCAAAAATTGCTAAGAAGTTATTGCATAGTAGATTTGCTACGTAAAATTTCCTGAGCAAGTCTTACCCTGGTGAGGGACATTTGGGACACTACAATGATCTTAGACTGTGGAGAAGTAGCTAACCTGTACACCAAAACCATCTGTTGGATACGTAGGTTGTGCCTGGTCTTCGAACATATTTGCCTTCCTCTGTCCATCGTGCCCAACACAAATGAACTGCATTTACTTTACACTTTTTTGGTGAACTCGTTCAACATTAAATTGTAATGAATTCCACATTCTCGTAGGCTAAATCTTTTTTTGTGAATTTGGTATACAGAGAAATTTTGTTGTCTTCTTGGCATTTGCTTGTATATTCAATGAAATTTAATGATTTTTTGAAATTTTTGGTGAAAAAAACTGTAGTTTCACTCAGATATTTGCTGATAATGTTACATTTATTGTAATGCTCAATAAAATTTTCTGAAAACAATCTGTTACTCATGCAATTCTCTTTATCACCGAATTTCATTAAAATCAGACTACTTTTTAATGGGGTGTTAGTTTTGGTTTCTACACTGCTGGACAATCATAAACGGCTATATAGCGCATAAAAAAGTAAGTGTGGTTGGATGCCAAGTGAAATAAAATAATGTCAGAATGCCAGGACATTACAAGAAAGACAATTTATTGTGCTCTGAAATCCAGAAGGCTTTGAAATGTGTTCAAGGGACAAACAGGCCATTTTGTGCAGAATACGTAAACGTGAAAAAAATGCAATTACCGTCCACAGGCGTTCCGGCGTAAGATGTCAATACGGGATATGGCCACCATGGAGGGCGATGCAAGATTCCACACGTCGTGTCATGCTTTGCACAACATTATCAAGCAGCTGTTGGGGTACTCTATCCCATTCCTCTATCAGTGCACGGATTAGGGTGTCCTTGTTTATTGGAGGGTATTGGCGACCAGCAAGACTCCTCCCCAAAGCATCCCACACATTTTCAATGGTATTCAGATCTGGAGAACGTGCTGGCCATACGAGGCGTTGAATATCCTCGCTCTCAAGACACTCCTGGACAGCGACTGTTCGATGACATGTTGCGTTGTCGTCCATGAAAATGAATCTATCACCGACAGCACCACGGAACATGCGGACATGAAGTAGCAGAACATCATTAATGTATCGTTGGCCAGTCATAGTCCCAGTTGGAAGCACATAGAGGGACGTACGGCCATTGATCATGATGCCAGCCCATACCATGACACTACATGTTGGATATCGGTCCCTTTCCTGTATGTTTGCTGGACAATATGCAGTACCACTATCACGCCAGATCAGTTGTCGTCGACAATCAGACGATAGACTGTATCTACTCTCATCTGAGAAGAGGACAGCAGACCAGTCATTATCAGTCCAATTGCAATGTTGATGGCACCATTGCAAACGGGCGGTACGGTGACGTCTGGACAATGGGATGCACACAACAGGACGGCGGGCGTATAGTCCTCCTTCATGCAAACGTCTGGCGACAGTTTTTCGGGAGATCCGCTTGCCAGTAGCAGCCATAAACTGATTTGCTACCTCACTAGCTGTGCTGCACCGGTGTCTTTTTGTTGATAGCACTATGTACCGATCTTCTGCAGGTGTCGTACTGCGAACACGACCTCCCCGTGACGTTTGCTACATTCTCCATTTGTTTGAAATGATTTCCAAAGCCTTGAAACAACACTGTGGCTGACGTCGAACTCCCTGGCAACATCTGTTATTTTTCGCCCTTCTTCAATCTTGCCAATAATACGGCCACGCGTAAAATCATCTAGGTGATGTCGGGAAGACATACTGAAAATTGCAAGTTTGTCAATTGATTCTTTCCCTTTCAACTTTGCGTTTGAACAACAATGGTCAATACGTGTCAAATCCTTTATATCTCTTATCAGCGCTATGACGTCACGAACAAGTTCGGCAATCCAAAATTTGCATACGCACAACACGTCTTACTGTATCCCGCACTTATGCTAATTTCCACATTTTCCTGCCTTCCATTTTATGGTTGCTATCGTTGCTATTGTCATCCGTCCTTAGCAATTGTCCGGCAGTGTATTAGTGAATATATAAAAATTTTAGTCATATTATGTTCTACCTGATACCATTATTTTCTCCCAATCTGATGTGTAATGTACATATGTCTAATAAAAGTAGAGGTATATTTCACAGAATAGATAGAGTGGTAGCAAAAGTATGCCATTACTTGGCAAACATTTAGATATCAGATGTGTTAAACTAAAGAGTGCATATGCACACATAGTCTTTTTGATCAGCATTTCCTGATTTGATATTTTTTTTGTATGCCTACAATTTCCTCAGGCTTATTTTGCTTATGAGTCAGGAAGAATTTTTGAAACTTTTTCACTTAAAACATTTAATTCTTAATTTTAGATCTCTGCTGTGTGTGGACAATTCTAATAAATTTTCAGTACACTACAATTGTTGCATTTCGATTATTATTATTTTTTTTTTCAGGTTGTTGAAGAATATTTGAACTATTCTGCAGATATTCCTGACGAAAACTTTTTTAAATGGACTGAACCAAATTTGCTGTCCTTTCAGGTGAGTATATACACACAGACACACTGGACAAAACATTAGATAAGATCAAATAGAAATCGTTGCTCTTTCCATGTTTATAAGTGAGTCACGGAAAAATTCTCATTGGCCGCCACCGGGAATCAAACCCAGGTTCCTCCAGTTATGCGCCGGACATGCTTCTAGTGCGCCACAAAACAAACTTTTGTGGTGCATGCTTCCACTGCACTATAAAACTTGACTCACTTATAAACGTGGAAAGAGCGATGACTTCTATTTGTTGTTTCTAATCCACGTCAACTGTGTATTTATTATTCATTCACCTTCTAGTTATTTGTTCAGTTGCTGCTGTTCATCTTTGGTAAATCCCCAGCATTGTGCTGGGCTCCAAAGAAGCAACCTGCCAGGTGGTTTGGCAGTTTGTCGTATGTAAGTCTGGAAAATTTCGAGGCCGCTGTAGTGTAGTGGAAGCATGTCCAGAGCGTAACTGGAAGACCCTGGGTTCGATTCCCAGTGGCGGCCAATGATAATTTTTCTGTGAATCACTTATAAACGTGGAAAGAGTGATGACTTCTATTTGATGTTCCAAATCCACGTCAACTGTGTATTTATTATTAGAGAAGATACCTACCTCATAGTGTGTTGGTCCTTTTGTAGCACGAATAACAGCCTGTACACACTGAGGCATCAACTTCACCAAATGCCGGTGGTAATGCCAGCCATGCCTGTTGCAACATTGCCCACAATTCTGCCCAAGATGTTGGTCCAGGATCCATGGATCTGATGTTCCACTGCATGGCATCCCACAGAGCTTCCATAGGGTTTAAATCTGGGACCTTGGCAGCCACTGGATGATTCCAAACTCAGATGACTGCCCTGGTGGGGTGTTGCATTGTCCTGCTGAAACAGACTACTAGCGGTATGATGCGCGAATACCATGAACGCATGTAGGTGATCATCCAGCACATGCTGATAGCACACAGTGGTTAGAAACCTCTCCAGACACACTAAGGAACCTAATGTGTTTCATGAGCAGGCTTTACAAATCACAGAAGCACCACTTCCTTGAACAGGGCTGACCTGCCATAACACGGTCATTAGCCTCATGCCCTTGACACCACACCTGCACCTTCCCTTTCAGCTTGGTATAGTTGAAAACAGGATTCATCTGACCAACCACATGGTTCTGTGCCACTCTGCAGAGGTCCTGTTTTGATGTTCCTGGCACCTGGCGAGTTGTAATGTCTGATGACAAGCAGTCAACAGTGGTACACAAGTAGGGTGTCAGATTCTGTAGCCCAAGGTATGTAGTGTGCACAGTATGAGTAGGAACATGGCTTCCATAGCCCAGAATATGTAGCGCACTGACGCTGCTTGGGTCTCCAACATTTAGCGTGGATGTGATTCGCATCGCCGTTGCGAAGCGGTTGGTCTGTATAAGCCTGGATAGTCTACATCGACCCCACTCATCAGTGGCATGTGGTCAGCCACTGCTTGGTCTCTGGGCGCTGGCACATGTGTTGATGGTATATTTGTGGTATACCCTTAACATGATTGTCCTCAGGAAACCTAGGGTTCTTCCCACTTGGGGGATAGAATGAGCCATATGACCTGTGCTGACAATGCACCTACGATCGAAGTCACTCAGATCACCACATTTACCCATGGTCGTTGATTGCGATAACCGTTCTGCTGTCAGCCTATTTATGCATGGGGTTGCCCACATCAACTTCTCATCACTCCTATCTCTATGTATAAATACAGTATATACACGAGATAGGAGTATATGTATATATATTTACTTTTCATAAGTCAAAGATTTTCTTCTCTTGTTTTTGTGTTGTAGTGGGTGTTCGTCTTCTTTTGAATGTTGTTTGCATGACTTCTCTTGGACTGGTTATTGTTAAGTGTGCGTCGGGCAATGTTATTTGGTTTGCTAATAGTGGGTTATTTGTCCATGTTAAATTTGTTGAATTTTTCCTTAACTTTAATTTATCCTTTGTAGCAAACTAAATTAGCAGAAACCCACACTTCTCTAGTCTTTGTAGATATATGAGAGATTTTCTTCATGCTTGCCCTGACAAAGCCATAAGAGACTCTGTCATACGATCTGCAATCCCTGTTCTTCTTGTTTTTGGAATATTTGTTTTTTTTTGTTTATAGTTTGCTCTGGTGATTGTTTAGTGTGGAAGTTTTGGCTTTTTTCATTATTTTTTTCCTCTATTTTTTTCTCTATTTTAATTTTGTTTTATTTTTTTCTTGTAATTTTTTTTTATTGCTTTGGTTTTAGCATTATATCTGCATATGTGTTGATCTTTCTTTTGTGTAGCATTGGGTGCTTTAGAATTTCAAAGTTGGCTTTTATCTGATGCTTTTACTTAGTTTTTCTGCTATATATACTCCTATCTCATATTATATATATATATATATATATATATATATATACCCCTAAAACTGTATAGTGTAAGTAGGAAAAAGAAGCATATATTAGACTTAGGAGCATGCATCAACTCCTTCTTAAATTAAACTGCAAATCCAAATCACAAAAAACAAATCTAACTTTTGAATAAAGCTCATGTTGATAATTGGCTTCCTAATTTCTTAATTCAATTACTAATCAAAAACTTCTATTATGGGAATTGTTACTAGGAAATTTTTTATTTAAATTGCAGATTTTTGGAAAAAACTCTTCTCCTTCTTCAAGCTGTCTTTTGCTGTCATTTTTTCCCATCACTATTGCCGTTACAGTTATTTTTCATCAAATTCTGTGAGATGTTAGGCAAGGATAATCCTCTGCAGTCATTGATGATGGAATTCTGATTTTTCTCAATTTCTGTTCCCTCTTTTAGCTTTCTTTTTTGAAAATTGCTTTGGAAGCTGATGACTTTAAGAGAATTCCAATCCATGCTGTGACCAGTTTCTCTAACATGCCTATCTAAACCAGTCTTGTTGGAGCAATTTTTTTATAGCAGCTTAATCTATGGAATAGTCAAATTACATAAAGAGCATCAACCAATTACACCAATAATTGACTCAAAAAACTCAATTCTTTCAAAGCTAAACTACTTTTTAAAGTCAGACCTTCAGAATCTGTTAAAAGAGCCACCTAACTTGATTAAAAATTCAATGCAGCTAAAAGAAAAATTAGAACTTTTTCCTAGATTAGATTCTCCTATTATGGGTAGTTTGTTTAGATATAGTGTCTATATATACTCACATCAATATAGATCAACTTATAGACTTTATAGCAGAAGACTTTGCAGACTTAATAGTTTTTCATAACAAAGATAGAAACATATTAGCAGGAATTTTTGAAATGCTTACCTTCTCTTTGTAGAATAACTACTTTCAATTTGAGAAAAAAAAATTTCATTTAAAAATCTGGACTTGCTATGGGCTCCCCACTCTCCCCACTCTTAGCTAACTATTATGTGGGAAAACTAGAAGAGAAGATACTAGTTCAACCCACATACTTCTGCCTATATAGCAGGTACATGGATGACATCTTATTTATAGTAGATAGCTCAGAAGTTGTTCCAGAAAAATTCTAGACTCATTCAGTGAATTAGATGATTCTGTTAAGTTCACTATTGAACTTCAAAAAGGAAGAACAATTAACTCCTTAGATATTACTATCTATTATGAAGATAGAAAATTCCTCACTAGTTGGTATACAAACCAATGTATATTAACAAACTATTGGATTTCAATTCCTATCATCCAGTTTCTATTAAGAAGAATGTAACAAGTCAGTTTTTAGAAAAAAAATAATGAAATAGTAACTACGGCAAATAAGAAAGAAGCCCATAAAGAAGAACTTAAAGCCATCCTTTCAGAAAATAACTATCCTAAAGGAGAAATTGAGAAACTTCTAAATTTTGCTGGTAAGAAGAACCTGCAAAAGCAACAAGTCAAATTCACTAAAAGAAAATTTGATCACAAAAGGTTTATTTGAGTCCTTAAAGATAATTAGTAAGAAGTATAATATTAGGCTAGCTCCAAGTTTAGAGAACAAGGTTAAGAAATTTTTCCCTAAAATAGTTCACAGAGAAGAAGATATTTTTAAAATGCAAGGTGTTGTCTAAGAAGTAAAATGTAGTTGTGGACTATCTTACACAGGTGAGACAGGTCACAGACTAGAAACTCGTATAGCAAAGCATAAAGCTGCTATAAAAAATTGCTCCAGCAAGTCTGGTTTAGATAAGCATGATAGAGAAACAGGTCACAGCATGGATTGGAATTTCCTTAAAGTCATCAGTTTCCAAAGCAATTTTCAAAAAAAGAAAACTAAAAGAAAGAATAGAAATTGAGAAAAATCAAAATTCCATCATCAATGACTGCAGAGGATTATCCCTGCCTAACATCTGGCAGGATTTGATGGAAAATAACCGTAATGGCGATAGTGATGGGAAAAAGTGACAACAAAAGACAGCTTGAAGAAGGAGAAGCGTTTTCTCCAAAAATTTGCAATTTAAGTAAAAAAATTCTTTGTAAGAATTCCCATAATAGAAGTTTTTGGTTAGTAATCAGATCTAACTGTTTTTAATTAAAAAATAGTTCCTTACAAATTTTGAAGCCGTGAATATGTTTATTGGCGTAAATATGACATGAGTGGTAAGTCAGATAATATCCAAAAACTTGAAAATATTGTCGTTCTGGAGCGGGAGTCAAACCTGCATCTCCTGGTTTAGATGGTGTAGTGGTTAGCATACTCAGGTGCAAACCGGGAGACGCGGGTTTGATTTCCGCTCCAGCACAACAAAATTTCCTTGTCTGACTTACCATTCATGTCATATTTACGCCAATAAATGGATTCACAGCTTCAAAATTTGCATTGTACAATGTTGTAATCCCTTATTTCATTCATTGATATTCTATTCCTCCGGGCAATCATGGGAATGAATTCTAATCCTCCAGATTCACTATATATGAATGCCGGTTGCTTCGACTAGCGAATCTTGTGATGGCTATATTCAAATTAATTGGAAACTTGAGACTTGGTCATTCTGGGTGATGTAGTGGGTAGCATACTCGGGCACAAACCGGAAGACATGGGTTCGATTCCTGCTCCAGGGCAACGCAATTTTCAAGTTTTCGGTTTTTATCCGATTTACCATTCATGTCATATTTACACCAATAAACAAATTCACTGCTTCAAAATTTGTATTGTACAATGGTGCAATACCATATTTCATTTATTGAAAAAAGTTTCATATATTACACAGGATGTGATTCAAACATTGAATTATAATTCTGTCCGTATCAGAAACCAATAGTCAGTTTTTATTTAGTGACTATCATACATAAAAACAATGACCCTGATGGAATTTTTTTCTAGTATGTGAATATAAGATGACCAACAGTTTTGGGAATACTAATGTGGAAAAAAACTTCATTGTATATTCAAGTATAAATATGGTATGTAAAGAATCTTGGAAAAAATATCAGGAGTGGATTAGTGCTGGAAAAATGCAACAAAATAAGCGAAAAAGAGAAGAAATTGAATTTTCACAAGGTGATTTGAAACAGAAAGAAGCTAAATTTTTGCAGTAGTTAAATTCCTCTCATAAAATGTTAAACAATGCTGAGATGAACATTGAATGTGGCATAAAAAAAGAGACATGAGTGCAATAGAAAGTGGACAGATACTATTAAAAGAAGCAAAACAAAACATCGCTAACTATCTTAAAAAAATAGAAAAAAAAAATAGATGTGAGCAATTAAATATTGAGAAAAGCAGCAAAAAATTAAAAAATTAAACATTTTTTCAAAAATAAATTATGAATAATAGAATCCTGCTATGGTTAAACATTTTTTGATCTATTTGAAAACTAAAATATTTGCATATGTGTGTGTGTATTTCAATGCAAGATGTTTTAAATTTGAGTAGGGTGCATCTAGTACCAAAACATTTTTTGCTTAAGAGCTTGTTCTATCTACTAATATTTTACCTGCTCCAAAAAAATGTTTTCTTACACCAAAAATGTATTTTATATTCTCCAAAAATGCATTTTGCTGCTCTAAAAATGTATTTCACCTGCTCCAAAAACGCATAACACATTTTGCAACTTTCCATCACTGCAAATTTTTACATGCCCAAAAACACACACACACACACACACGCACGCACGCACGCACGCACTCTCTCTCTCTCTCTCTCTCTCTCATTTGTTAAAAAAATAACTTGAACCCTTTTGATTTTCATGAAACTTTGTGAACTTGCAGGTTTTATAAAAAATTAATCAGTGCAAAAATTTCATTTTCCTATATACAATAACTTCAATAGTTATAGGACTGAAATTTACAAAAAAAATATTTTGGTGTCTACCATGCCTATCACAAATGAAAATAACAGTAGACCTGATTGGTCAACAGAGCTCATATTAATCCCATTTGAAAGCTTATTATGTGAGTTTTCTTTTGAGATATCGCACAATCATATGATGGGCAATTTAGTTTTCAAGGTTGTCCATTTTGACCTTTAATATTTCAAAACACACCCCATTAATTTTGTTAAATAAAGCAGGGAGAGGGAGCCTCTGAGTAGTAAGAAAATTGGCTGGGAAATAAAAAAATATTACTTTTTTAAAAACTATCTTGTTAAATGCTAGATTTTTACATGCCTGGTTGGGCATGTAGGGAAAAATACATGCCCAGACAGAATTTTTCATGCCCCAAGCATGTTGAGTAATATGATTTCAAGCTCTGGTTAAAAGTAACCTTGACAGCATCCAGAATCATGAACTTCATTTTTGATGAATATTTTTTGGACTTTTATACCAGAAATACTGCATTCATGTATATTTCATGTTGAAAGTATAGGAAATGATTTTTATTCATCATTCTCATTGAGAACTTCAGTATAATGGTTTTAAGAAAATTTTGACTTGATGAGCACATAGTGTTTGTCAAGAAGAGGTAAACACTTTGATTGGCTAACTTAATATTGTAAAAATTGTATATTTACTTCATTATTGTATTCATAATTTTGTGGTGTTCATTGAAAATTTTTTTCAAAATATATTATCTGCAGTATCATTATTCTCAGTAATATTGAATATAAATTAATATAAATATCAGATACTGTAGTTTTATGTCATAATTTTATTATTTTAAGGGCGGTGTTCTCGATTGGCTACGCTGGACTGTAGCTGATGCATTTCAGAAAATGTTGCCCATAATTACTGCGTGGCAAATTAATGAACTCTGCCAGAAAGAAAAAGCTTGCACAAATGATTTCCTGTTTTGTCCAGTCAGGTTTGCTGTTTTTCATTCTGAGAATTTTGCTGAAAATTTAGAATATTAATATTTAACTCATTTATGTACTATAAAACACACTGAAACATGATCATCCTTGCACAAGCACACCAAAAAACATGTACAAAATACATAAAAATGTTAGCAGTCAGACTATTCACAGGACATATTAAAACATCCATTTTTTTACTTGGTTGTATACATACTAATGGCCAGATATAAAGCTTCTGATGGTGATGTGTGAGGCATTTAAAATATTAAAAAGAGAGTTGAAGTCTAAACCTCATGAGTATGTAACTTTGCAAACATAACAAGAGTTACGAAACATGTAATTCATGAGGCAACCTTAAGGGTTGTCTTATGCTATAAACGTGCTTTTGGTTAATTATACATAATATCTAAGGTATTGTTTACCTGATATTATCAAAGTATTTTGCAAGTTGTTGCTCTGTGAGGCTACAACGTGCAAAATACTTTGCCTCACAGAGCAACAATGTGCAAAATACTTTGTCAATATCAGGTAAACAATACCTTAGATATTATGTATAACAAGAGTGATGAGAATTCAATGTTCTTTTTTTAATTTTTGGGACCAAAGCTAACCAGCTGTATATTATGGATATATGCATATACATACAGCTGATTAACTTTGGTTTTCATAATGTGTTTCATAAGGCATGTGCCATTATACATCAGTTTCATGATGTTTTATTTCATTAAGTTTCATGATACATGTGTTGGATATATACATTGGTACAATTTGTACAGTGTTTATGCTATAAAATGTATTCCTAATCCCAGAGATTTATCCACACACCCCTAACATCCCTCCAACGCACCCCAAATTTCCTCAACACCCCTCATAAAAAGTCTCTAACACCCCTCTGTTTGGAGGTGTTTAACACACACACTCACATGCACGCACGCACTGTCTCTATATCTGTCTACCTCTCTCTCTCTCTCTCTCTCCCTCCCTCTCTCCCTCCCTCTCTCCCTCCCTCCCTCCCTCCCCTTCTCCTCTCTCTCTCTCTCTCTCTCTCTCAATCTGTCTATCTACCTCCCTCTCTCTCCCCCTCCCCCTCCTCCTTTCTCTCTCTCTCTGAAATATCTTCGGATGCACTTTAGACTTTGGCCCCTGTCATCTGCTTCAACCAATGCTTGGATGGAATCACGGGAGAAACGTTTTGCGATAGGTGGCGTTGCAGCTGTGTCGCTTTTGTTTGCTCCTTTGCTGCGTGCATTACGTAATCGGTGTGTGGCGTGTGCGGGACGAGTGTTAAGGACGCAAAATATGCAGCGTGGGTTATTTTTTAAAGGAATGGGTTTATTTGGTAATATGGCTGGCCCTGAAAAAGGGCCTTTATGGAATGTGAGTAGTTCAGGTGTTGTTAAATATTTATAACGATGGAAAAGAAGTGTTTCTTCCTCATTGAGAATCTGTCTATGTAGTACGAATATTGAACTGGAAAACATTACATACTAAGGAAGAACTGTTTGATGATACTAGTCATCACCTCAAAACAGTGTTCAAAGGAAAGATGACAATTTCGTCAAAATAAATATTCCAGAATGTGGTCTGCCAAGTGGTCTTTGCGAATTCCATTAGATAGTGTGCATTTGAGGGGCTGCCAATTGCTCTCAACACCTTGAGTATGTGCCCCAGTAGTGGGATCAAAGAAATTGAGCGAGTGGTTGACTGACAGATGTTGGAAACCACAGGATGGGATGTTGCGGTACGCAGCCCATTGATCCGCCATTACAGTACTTCCAGGTTGAACATGTTTCTGGATGAGCGGCAGCAATGTCTGAGCAGAGCAGTTATTCTCTGGGCAGATCTCTACCCTGAATCGTTTAGAATCTCGTTCAAAGATGCCAAGGATCCAGGTGCCCTCAACCAGATAACCACGATTATACTTCCGCTTCCCAACCTTCGCCTCATCCACTTCTTCAAGCTGTTCGTAGGCTACCATAAACTCTGCGACTAGTTCTCTGCAAGACTGATAATACGTAGTTGCTGACTGTCGCAGAGGATGTGGAAACCTCACCCTGGGAAGATTCCTCACTTGCATCATCGTAGGACAATCCTTTAGTGAAACAATATACAAGAGTCATCACCTTATCAAGAGGAATACAAGCAGCTTCAAACCACATCCCAAGTAAACGGAAACGCTGCTCACTTTTCCCTGTAACGTGATTCTTCGTACACCTGAATTGTCCTAAACAATGACACATATCGACTCGCAAACTCATTGGATGACCTGCGGAACATCTTCGTTCGGTTGGAAGCAATCCTTTCTGCTCATACCATGCAATACATGTTTCTTCATCTTTCCCAACTTCGTCAAAGAAATGCCTCCAGTTCCACATCGCGGCTGACAGAGCTACAATGCACGCTGGGAAAAACACAAGCTGAGCAAAGAGCGATTACGTAACACACACAGGGCAAGAGCAAACACCACGTACAAGCAAGCAGCGACAGCGCCACCTATCGCTGCACATGTCATTTCCCGTGATTCCATCAACACGTTGGTTGAAGCAGACGACAGGGGCCGAAGTCTAAAGTGCACCCATATCTTCCACCACATTGCAATAATTCTTTCATTAATTTGACGTCCAAGTTATGTTTCTTTTTTGTATTTTCATGTTTAATTCATATGTTTAAAGTCTGTCATGAAACGTAAAGTGTATGTATGTACTTTTTCATTTTAGTTTGTTATAGATTTTGCAGATATACTTCTGAATCATGTTAGCATACACAAGATTTGTGAAAAAATCAATATCTACTGTTTTAACAACGAATGTTAACACTTCTTTGTTTTAGTCCTGTTTAGGAAAGCATTTACACATGAGAGACAAGGAATAAAAACAGAACAAACACAAATTGACCTCTGTGTAGTTCTTGAAAAGGAGTTTTCCGGTTATAACCTTTCTCAACTGTGTAAAAAAAACCCCAGCTATTCTCCATTTTTTGAGATTATCCCATTTTTAATCCTTCGTGTAAAGCCTGAATATTTCAATATTTTGGATTTAAGATTCATCTACAACCAATTGAATGATCAGATCAACTATTGTCAACGTTGTTACTACAACAGATCAACTATTGTTACTAGTACTGTTTCACACGTTATAAATATTTCACTACAAATTTTCAGCCTCTGAAAAATTCCTTTCTTCCAACATTTCCCTCCCCCAAATTTTTAAACACCCTCCCAAATTTTTTAGCACCCCTCCGACATGAAATTCCTGGATAAATCACTGCCTAATTCCTACTGTTGTGTAATTATGTATTTTTTATTAAAGTGACTACTGAATTTCTATTTTGCATGGTATTTATTAGATATTAGTATTTATGAGCAGTGAATGATTGGTTGAGTAAATCATACAAAGAAATGTAATCAAGTGGAATTATTTCTTGTAAAAGCTGTAATTTAAAAGGAAATGAGATTTCAAAAAAAAATCACAGTCGATTTTTTTTTCTGAAAATGTACATCTTTTGTCTGATACTGGAATCCAGATTACTTTAAATGTGGCTCTTTTTCATTGATATACAAAAACCTAGGATTTCTGTGATGTGTTGTTTGTCTGCTGGAACTACATAATAATTTAATAAAATCTCGTTGATTTCATTGTTATTTTTCATGTAAAACATGTCATGTAATTTTAAGATAAAACATCAATTTAAATTTTAAAATTAAAAAGCCAACTTCCAGAGAAATGTGAAATAATGCCCATATAAATTGGAAGAAAATATAGACACTATTTCTCACTACTGTGGAAGTCAAATATATTTCAACATCTTATGTGGTAATTTACAAATAGGTGGTACCTCTCACATAATTGGGGTTTAACTTCAATTACTGCTAACAATATAATCAGTTACAGAAGAAAAAACTGGTTGTTAACCTTCAACTAGGCACTGTTAATGCTAAATGTTCTGGGCGAAATCCTAAAGGAAAGGGAGTAAAATTATTTATAAAGAGGATTCTCTAGCCTGTGACTACAGTTTAACATGATTTCCAAATCATGACAATTATTTTGCAGCATCAGAACATGAACTGGAGACTATCTGAGTGCTGTCAACCACTAAACCTCTTATGGCTTTATAGCCAAATATCCCGCCAAGACAGGAAATGTTAATATCTGCAAAGTATGCCAAATCTATGGTGTCTACTAAGTATTTTAATCTACATAGCAAGAAACTATCAAGAAAGTGGCTTAAAAATTATCTGTATAAATTCAAACCACCAAATATGTGAGCATATGTGTCTGGGAAAACAAGGGGATAAAGATTAATGGAGATTATCTAACCCACCTTCGTTTTGCTGATGACGTAGTCATTTTTGCAACTAGCCCATCAGAGCTGCAGAGTATGATCCAGGAACTTGCTGACAAGAGTAAAGAAGTGGGATTAAAAATGAACTTTCAGAAGACAAAAGTGATGTTCAATGCTTTTACAAGAAATGAAGATTTATCGATTGATGGAGAAAAGCTGGAGATAACAGACACGTACGTTTATCTTGGACAGCAGATATCAAGTGAGGGTCACATTGATGAAGAAATTAATCGGCGTACAAAACTTGCCTGGAGAGCTTTTGGAAGAAACAGCATAATTTTCAAGAGCAATATGCCATTATGTCTTAAAAGAAAAGTGTTTGATCAATGCATCCTTCCAGTGCTTACGTATGGTGCAGAGACGTGGACCTTAACTAAAAGAGACATACAAAGGCTGCAGACAACTCAAAGAAGCATGGAGAGGTGCATACTTGGTGTAACCAGGAGAGATAAGAAGAGGAACTCGTGGATCCGAAAAATGACAAGAGTGGAAGACATCATGATCAGAGTTAAATCCCTGAAATGGCAATGGGCTGGACATACTGCCAGAAGGACAGATCATCGATGGACAGCCGAAATTTTAGATTGGATTCCAAGGGACAGGAAAAGACCCAGAAGAAGACCACATGGGAGATGGGTGGATGAAATTCGAAAGTATGCAGGGGTGACATGGAGGAGACTGGCACAAGACAGACCGTTGTGGAGGAAACTTGGGGAGACCTTCGTCCAGCAGTGGATTGATAATGGTTGACAATGATGATGATGATGATGTGCACAAACACACACATTCAAACAATGTAATATATTGGGTTGACGGAAAATTCATGACGTATTTTGGCACCCGATAACGGTTGGGCGGTTTTGGAAGTACTAGAGGCATGCGCAGCTCTGTTATCGCTACGGCATTCGACAGGTACCAGTTCTAGCTGCAGTCTAAAAGGAATAGTGAGCGATTTGGTTGATTTGCGGAGATTTGACATCAAGTTGAAGATTAAAGACCAAACTGTGCATTTTTGCCATATTTTACTGTTTTACTTCCGTAAAGGGAAGAACATGCGTCAAGCTTGTGAAAAGTTGCATAAAGTGTATGGTGATAATGCTCTACAAGAACGTCAGTGCGCAGCAGTGGTTCGCAAAATTCCGTGCTGGTGATTTTGACCTCAACGATGCTCCTCCATCCGGGAGGTCAACCGAGGTTGACGACGACCAAATCAATTCATTGATCGAGTCAAACCCATGTTACATGACACGAGAGATTGCAGACACATTGCACATCCATCATTCAAGCACTCACGACCACCTGAAGAAGCTGGGATACATAAGCAAGCTCGATGTGTGGGTTCCTTAGGAACTCAAGGAAGCTCAATTGACGGCGCGTATAAACATCTGCGATATGCTCATTAAACGTGAGGAAAGCGATCCTTTTTTGAAGCAACTGATTACTGGTGATGAAAAGTGGATTGTGTACAACAATGTGCTGCACAAACAGTCTTAGTTCAGATGCTGCTTCGCCTTAAACGACATCCAAAGCAGACATTCATCAGCGGAAGGTTCTGGTCTCAGTGTAGTGGGATTTTAAAGGTGTTGTGTTTTTCGAGCTCCTACCATGGAACCAAACAATCAATTCGAATGTGTACTGTTGGCAATTAGACAATTTGAACGAATCCATCATCCAGAAACGTCCAGAGCTCGTTCATCATAAAGGCGTTGTGTTCCATCACGACAACGCGAGACCACACACAAGTTTGATCACCTGCCAAAAATTATTGGAGCTTGGGTAGGATGTGTTGCCACACCCAGCATACTCGTTTGACCTTGCGCCGTCAGACCTCCACTTGTTTTGCTCTCTTCAACAGTCCTTGCATGGTACACTGCTGGACAATTGCTAAGGACAGATCATAAACGGCTATATAGCGCATAAAAACGTAAGTGTGGTTGGATGCCAAGTGAAATAAAATAATGTCAGAATGCCAGGACATTACAAGAAAGACAATTTATTGTGCTCTGAAATCCAGAAGGCTTTGGAACGTGTTCAAGGGACAAACAGGCCATTTTGTGCAGAATACATAAACGTGAAAAATGCAATTACCGTCCGCAGGCGTTCCGGCGTAAGATGTCAATACGGGATATGGCCACCATGGAGGGCGATGCAAGATTCCACACATCGTGTCATGCTTTGCACAACATTATCAAGCAGCTGTTGGGGTAATTTATCCCAATCCTCTGTCAGTGCACGGATGAGGGTGTCCTTGTTTATTGGAGGGCATTGGCGACCAGCAAGACTCCTCCCCAAAGCATCCCACACATTTTAAATGGGATTCAGATCTGGAGAACGTGCTGGCCATACAAGGCGTTGAATATCCTCGCTCTCAAGACACTCCTGGACAGCGACTGTTCAATGACATGTTGCGTTGTCGTCCATGAAAATGAATCTATCACCGACAGCACCACGGAACATGCGAACATGAGGTAGCAGAACATCATTAATGTATCGTTGGCCAGTCATAGTCCCAGTTGGAAGCACATAGAGGGGCGTACGGCCATTGATCATGATGCCAGCCCATACCATGACACTACATGTTGGATATCGGTCATTTTCCTGTATGATTGCTGGACAATATGCAGTACCACTATCACGCCAGATCAGTTGTCGTCTGTTGTCGACAATCAGACGATAGACTGTATCTACTCTCATCTGAGAAAAGGACAGCAGACCAGTCGTTATCAGTCCAATTGTGATGTTGATGGCACCATTGCAAACGGGCGGTACGGTGACGTCTGGACAATGGGATGCACACAACAGGATGGCGGGCGTATAGTCCTTCTTGATGCAAACGTCTGGCGACAGTTTTTCGGGAGATCCGCTTGCCAGTAGCAGCCATAAACTGATTTGCTACCTCACTAGCTGTGCTGCACCGGTGTCTTTTTGTTGATAGCACTATGTACCGATCTTCTGCAGGTGTTGTACTGCGAACACGACCTCCCCCGTGACGTTTGCTACACTCTCCATTTGTTTGAAATGATTTCCAAAGCCTTGAAACAACACTGTGGCTGACGTCAAACTCCTTGGCAACATCTGTTATTTTTCGCCCTTCTTCAATCTTGCCAATGATACGGGCACGCATAAAATCATCTAGGTGATGTCAGGAAGACATACTGAAAATTGCAAGTTCGTCAATTGATTCTTTCCCTTTCAACTTTGCGTTTGAACAACAACGGTCAATACGCGTCAAATCCTTTATATCTCTTATCAGCGCTATGACGTCACGAACAAGTTCGGCAATCCAAAATTTACATACTCACAACACGTCTTACTGTATCCCGCACTTATGGTAATTTCCACATTTTCCTGCCTTCCATTTTATGGTTGCTATCGTTGCTATTGTCATCCGTCCTTAGCAATTGTCCAGCAGTGTATAACGTTCAATTCAGATGAGGCTGTAAATCAGCACCTTGTACAGTTTTTCGTCACAAAAGACAGGTCCTTCTATGAACGAGGCATTCTGCAGCTCACTGAAAGATGGCAAAAGGTTATCAAACAAAACGGGCATTATGTCATTGATTGATCTTTGCTCTTTCTATCAATAACTGACCTTTGCAAAACATGGCTAAAATATGTCATGGCTTTTCTGACAACCCAATACAAATTGTATGCAATTGTTTAATCCTCATGCATGATAGCTCAGCATGATCATAAGACTGCTGCAGGTTTCTCTGCTACTTTAAAATTTTTGTTCTAATTTTACTACCATTATGTAGGATCACATCATACACTGGCGTGCAAAAATTAAGGACGAGACGGTTTTTCGAATGTAATGTCATGCATAAGTGCTCCACATCGACCCAAATCATACCATAAGATCCCCAATATGTAAGAATGTGGGACAAGTGAGCAAAACTGTCGAAACAAGGAATCCAAAGGATACAAAGGCACTTTATTGAAAAGATAGCTTCTGCACAACTGGACAGAAGACAGACACGTCCATGTGACAGGCGGCTGCCGAGAAAAATTCAGTTTTTAGTAGGGTATATGACCACCCCTGACTGTGTTGCAGGATTTAAAACATCTGTCCATGCTGAGGACGAAGTTGTCAAGGAGCTGTTGAGGCATCGCGGCCCATTCCTCTTGTAGTGCCAATTGCAGCTGCGGAATCGTTGCTGAAGGCTGGTGACGTGCTGCCAAGCGTCTCCCGAGAAGGTCCCACACGTGTTTGATTGGATTTAGGTCCGGGGACCTTGTGGGCCAATCCATGCGTTGAATATCTTCACTCTCCAACAGCTCTGCGACAGCCACTGTACGATGAGGTGTAGCGTTGTCGTTCATGAAGAGGAACTCAGGACCCACAGCACCTCTAAACAGACGCACGTGAAGCAGGAGAACCTCGGTACAATAGTGGATACCAGTGACTGAAACTCCGTGCAAGATGTGGAGGTCCATATGGCTACCAAGCATGATACCGCCCCAAACAAGAACTCCGCCACCTCCAAACCGGTCCCTTTTGATGATGTTGGAGGGGTGATTGCGCCCTGCTCTCCACAGATGTGTATACTTCCAGAATCGCTCGTCAGACTAAATCAGCTCTCATCCGTAAAGAGAACTTGATCCCATTGCTGAGGTGTCCAGTTCTTGTGTTCCTGGCATCACAGAAACCGTCGTCTCCGATGAGCATGGGTTAATGGCACACACCGTACTGGTCGTCGTGCAAATAGACCACCTATGTGCAGCCTCTTGGCCACAGTAAAACATGATAACGGACGTCCAGTTGTCTGTTGCATGTGCCTTGCAGTTTCTCCCGCTGTCTGCCGTCTCTCTCTTCTTGCCTGTAGGACAATATATCGGTTGTCCACCGCCGTTGTTGCTCATGGACGACCACTGCTAAACTCTCGGACAGCTGTTTCTGTCATTTGAAATGCTCTCCAAGCTCGTGAAACGATGCTGTGAGCGATCCCGAACTCCTCGGCCACACTAGTCACACTTTGACCTTCTTCCAACTTCCCAATGATGCGACCTCGGGTAAAGTCATCCAGATGTCGTCTACTGGATTGCCTGTTGGCCATATCACATGGTGGCAGCAACTCGACGTCGTTCAAAGCGATGTACACCATGCAATAGTTTTCACCGAATTGCTGAGCACACACCGCTCATGTGCTTTATACCCTTTTGACACTCCCCGCCCCCTATGTCATGCTGCATATATGCGCATGCCCTACCATACCGGACCCTAGTCTATCTCCTGAGCGGTCTTTCGGTCCATTCTGCCAGCTCGTTCCGCTGTTATGCTAATTTCTTCTCCGTCCTTAATTTTTGCCCAGTGTATATTTTCTGTTCAGTTGCATGGCACTATCATTTTCTCTTTATACCAGCAATAGATGCTACAGCACTAGACTTTCATGAAATTAATAGTTTTTGGACTATAAAAAATATTAAGAAACAGAAAAATGTGTTGCAAGTATCAGATTTTTAATGAGAAGTGGAATGAGAAGTAACTCTTTGTTGGGATCCATGTCTGTTTTCCAAGAATTTAGTTCAAAATGTCACTGTGGTACTAAAATTAAATGTATATACTGTGAATTGAACATTTGGGTAGCATGTATACCTTTCTGAGCCCTGTAAAAATAAGCAGTTCTGTGCACCATTGAGACATGTCATTGAGTTGCATTTTTAGTAACGTTTTAAAAGATTTTCATCTTGCAAGCTTTTTGTTTATTTGATTTTGCATTATTATTTTAAAACCATCCAGTTTTGGAAAGTACTGCATTTTTTTCTTTTTATCACTAATAAAGATTTTCTTGTAATCTTATTTTCAGTTTCTTCCTAAATTTCGTAATATTATCATAAACATCCAGTTGCTTTCAAGGATAAGATAAGTTAATGATGTTATTGTTTTTTGCAGTTATTTCCTTTTATTTTATCAGTGAAAAGGGTACTGCAGAACTGTTCACATGTATGTGTCCGGATCAGTTGTATTCAACAACAGAGAAATATCAAAGTGGGATAAATTGAAAATATTGCTTAAATGTTTTATTTACTATTGTACTTAAAATATGACTAGTAATCCGAATTTCTTGGCGTAGAATATAAATTGAAGTTTCCAAGCTTTCGCACACCAACCAGATGGCTTTTTCAAGGAAGGTAGACAGCTAACTGCAAACTGGATAATAGAATATAAGGAGTGGAAGAAATATTCTTCTCATAATATGTGGCAAATACGTCATGATAATTAACACAGCAATCAGACATCGCTGAATTGACTGTAATTACTGTTTCACACGTGAATCAAATCACATCAGAAAACTTGAAAATTTCATCGCCGTGGAGCAGGAATCCAACCCACATCTCCCGATTACCATTCGAGCATTCTATCCGTTGCACTACCCACGACGGCAAATTCGCAAGTATCTGAGTGTTTAGAGCATCAGAATATTCTCCGACCACGTTCTTAATTAATGCAGATTCTGCTGCGATCTGTGGGTGGTGCAGAATCTGCATTAATTAAGAACGTGGTCGGAGAATATTCCGATGCTCTAAACACTCAGATACTTGCGAATTTGCCGTCGTGGGTAGTGCAACGGATAGAATGCTCGAATGGTAATCGGGAGATGTGGGTTGGATTCCCGCTTCACGGCGATGAAATTTTCAAGTTTTCTGATGTGATTTGATTCACGTGTGAAACAGTAATTACAGTCAATTCAGCAATGTCTGATTGCTGTGTTAATTATCATGGATAATAGAACACTTCAACAATTTGAACACTGTGACTTGACTAGACAATAAATGAATAGGCACAATTGTGATCAATCATTCGAAGAAATGAAGCTACGTTGGTTAGCACGCAGTACCATGGTAGAAAACACAGCATTATTTGAAGAATTGATTCCAGATGCATGGCAACTTGAGAGAGACGCTATCATTGCAAGCCTTGCTGCAGGCCAAGATTTTCAAGGTTTGGCGAATGGCAGTAGATTTGGGTGTGGAGTATGAAGCTAATTTCTTTATGTCAATCTATATTTTGAGGTTACTCACCTTTATTCCCTAAATCTTTTAGGAGGTTTTCGTCTCTACACATTTCCAACACGTATTTTTCTTATTTACATCGTGGTTCGAGGCCAAAAAAAGAAAAAAAAAAAAATCATTTTCGTCCGCTCCTTGAAAATGGCCAGGGCAGTGGCTGAAAGTGCTTGGTTGTTATGCTTGTTTCTGAAGGGAGAGAGGTCCGTGAGTGTTGAATATAGTGGTTGTGTCAGGCATTTGGGTTTATTTTAATTGGGCACTGATGTGCAATTGTAAATAATTTTGGGTTGCAGCTTTTAACTTTGACGTTTTAGGAAATGTGTAAATAGGTTTTATTGATTGATGTTTTAATTAGATTAAAGTGTTTTAGGGAGTTCAATTGTGTATATTTGTGGTGGATTATTTTGAATCTGAATTTGGTCATAGGGAAAAGAAGGGAAGGGGAGTGAAGTTTGTGTGAGTTGAAAATGATTTTTTTTTGTTGTTGTTGCGGCCTCGAACCACGATGTAAATAAGAAAAATACGTGTTGGAAGTGTGTAGAGACGAAAACCTCCTAAAAGATTTAGGGAATAAAGGTGAGTAACCTCAAAATATAGATTGTCTAAATAGCACATGAATAATTAAGCAGCTAGATGACATTTGACATTTGCAATGCTGTATGAATATATTCTTTATATCATTCCACATAGGATCAGCGGACTTGAACTTGACCTCTCTTGATAGGGCAGTGGTTATTTTAGTATGTTTTGCATCCCTTTTATGTTCGTTGATTCTAATTCCAAATGAACGTTTTGTCATTCCGATGTAGTATCACCTGGAGTCTGGAGTAACTATTGTAGTTTGCAAAATGGAGTTTTGGCCACTAAATAAATGAAAATCTTTGTGAAAGTCGTTTATGGTTGATCTGTCGGGAGCAGGCAAATTCATCGAAAACGAATTCATCAAAGACGAATTCATCGAAAACGAATTCATCGAAAACGAATTCGTCGAACGCGAATTCATCGAAAACAAATTTATCGAACGAACAATTCACCGAAAGACGCCTTTATCGAAAAAGTGAAACGAATTCATCGAAAACGAATTCGTCGAATGCAAATTCATCGAAAACAAATTTATTGAACGAGCAATTTACCGAAAGGCGACTTTTTCGAAAAAAAAAATGAAACGAATTCATTGAAATAAGGTCTAAGAAAATTAGCTACTAAACAGTTGGCCAAACGGACAAGTGCAGACATCCACTTTAGGGGCCGTATAAAAATTGCATTTTCTTGGTTTCAGACGTGCGCAAAGGCCTAGGGATTAACATTTAATGCCTTAGTAAAAGGGCAATAATACTATCTTTGTGTCTAAACCTTATGAATCTGAGCACGGCGCATTAAATTCATAACGTTTACATAATAAATCAAGCTAATAATGCTGCGTTTTTATTTAAGCATCAAATATTAATAAACAGGCTTAGGCCTTATTAACAGGTTTTTTCCATCGTGTTCATATTCATAACGTCTAGAAACCAAGTCTAGTTAGTATTTTTGCTCTTTTAAATAGGCATTAAATATTAATACCTTGGCCTGGGCCTTTTTAACAGTTTTTCTTCAATCGTGTTCATACTCACAAGGTTAAGACACAAGGTCAAGTTAGTATTTTTGTGCTTTTATTTAGGAATTAAATATTAATACCTTGGCCTACGCCTAGGCCTTTTAAACAGTTTTTCTTCAATCGTATTCATACTCACAAGGTTAAGACACAAGGTCAAGTTAGTATTTTTGCGCTTTTATTTAGGCATTAAATATTAATACCTTGGCCTAGGCCTTTTTAACAGTTTTTATTCAATCGTGTTCATACTCACAAAGTTAAGACACTACGTCTAGTTAGCATTATTGCGCTTTTATTTAGGCATTAAATATTAATACCTTGGCCTACGCCTAGGCCTTTTAAAATTTTTTTCTTCAATCGTGTTCATACTCACAAAGTTAAGACACAAGGTCAAGTTAGTATTTTTGCGCTTTTATTTAGGAATTAAATATTAATACCTTGGCCTACGCCTAGGCACTTTTAACAGTTTTTCTTCAATCGTGTTCATACTCACAAGTTAGTAATTTTGCGCTTTTATTTAGGCGCAAAATATTAATTCATAGGCCCTAGGCCTTTTTAACATTTTTTATTCTACTAGTATCATATTCACAACGTTTACACATCAGATCAAGTTAATAATATTGCGCTTTTATTTAGGCACGAAATATTAATTTATAGGCCCTAGGCCTAGGCCTTTTTAATAGTTTTTATTCTACCTATGTCACATTTACAACATTTGCATATCAAGTCAAGTCAGTAGCATTGTGCTTTTACTTAGGCACTAAATATTAATTCATAGGCACTAGGCCTAGGCCTTTTTAATAGTTTTGTTATACCGATGTCATGTTCATACCGTTTATATACCAAGTCAGGTTAATAGTATTGCTCACTTACTTAGGCACTAAATATTAATTCTTAGGGCCTAGGTCTTATTAATAATTTTTTTCTACCAATGCCACATTCACAACGTTTACGTATCAACTCATGTTAATAATATTTCTGTTTTACTTGGGCACCAAATATTAATTCATATGCCCTAGGCCTAGGCCTTTTAAACAATTTTCGTTCTACCGATGTCATATTCACAATGTTTTCATATCAAGTCCAGTTAATAATACTAGCATAACTAGGAAAATTAAGAAGAGGAACTCTTGGATCAGGAAAATAACCAAAGTAGAAGACATCATAATGAATCTAAAATCCCTGAAATGGCTTAGGCTAGACATGCTGCTAGAAGAATGTACCACCGATGGATATTGAAGTATTAGACAGAGTACAAAACACACGAAAAGACCCGAAAGAAGACCACGTGGGAGATGGGTGGATGAAATTCAAAAAAATGCCGGAATGACGTGGAAGAAAATGGATCAGACAGACACTTGTGGAAGAAACTTGGGGAGACCTTCATCCAACAGTGGATTGATAGATTTAAAATTCATGTTAATTTAGATTTTAATAGGTTTATCTGTAGCACGTACACATGCTGTTTTACAAAACACAGTAAGATTTATGATCTGACTATCACAATATTAATAAAAAACTCATGTGGCCGACCAATGGTATTTGTTTTCATACGGATACGGAGAAGTGGCCCCCGGAGAACTGGACACATTGGAATTTCAGTGCCATAAAATTGTTCTGCATAAAAAAATTTCGTCTGGCTATATTCCCCACTACTTAAGTAACTATCGTTCATACTTTTTTTTTTAATATTTCATTTTCAGTAAGAAGTTTAGACATTTCCATGATTTTTGGGCCAAAGCAAAGCGGAGAACTGGCCACAAACATTTTAAGGGGCCGTATAAAAATTGCGTTTTTGACTGCTCCGTGGCTATGTCTCCCGAGATTAGCTATCTGACACACATAAGATTTCCGTAATTTCGTATTTTCTTATTTACGATATTTTTCAAAGTTCATAAACTGCAACTAAACAAATTCTCTGCGGGTATGTGCAAACACAGGAAACTTGTAGGGGTGGGGATTGGGGGGGGGGGGGTTGCGTAAAACTTAAAATATGAAATATAAAGGATTACCGGTCCGATTGGAAGATTTTCAGCATTACAAGTTACAACTCAACAAATTATCTGCGGACATGTGCTAACGCAGAAAAAATGGATCGGGTGTGGGTGTGTGTGTGTGTGTGTGGGGTAATTCCACAAGTGTAAAATATAAAGAATTTTTCGTCCGATCGGGAGATTTTCAGCATTTACAAACAGAAATACTTTATTTTATATTTAAGGTATCCCCCCCCCCCCCGAGGCTTCCTGAGGCAGCACATGCCCTCAGATAATTTGTTGACTTGCAGGTTCAAAATGCTTAAAATCTCCTGATCGGACCCAAAATCCTTTATATTTTGCACTTTTGGTACTGACCCCCCCCCCCCCCGATGGATTTCCTGAGTCAGCACATGCACTCGGAGAGTTTGTCGAGAAGTAGGTTGTGAATGCTGAAATTCTCCCGATCGGACCAGAAATTCTTTATATTTCAAACACCTGGTGTTGCCCCCCCCCGAGGTTTTCTGAGTCAGCTCATGCCCTCAGATAATTTCTTAAAATCTCCCGATCGGACCGGAAATTCTTTATATTTTGCACTTTTGGTATTGACCCCCCTCCCCCGAGGTTTCCTGAGGCAGCACATGCCTTCTGATAATTTTCAGACTTGTACGCAATTTGTAAACTCTGAAATCTTTTGTTGAGTTGGAGATCATAAACATTTTTTATAAAGAATTTCATTAATTATCGCAATTAAAAAGGACGAAATTACGGAAACTTTATATGACTCAGATAACCAACCTCTGGGGGTCGTGGCCAGGAAGCGGTCAAAAATGCAATTTTTTATACGGCCCCTTGACATTTTTGTGGCCTAAGAAAAACTGCAATAATACCAATTTGATCTTGTGAGTATGAACACGATGAAATAACAACTGTTAAAAAGGCCTAGGCATTAATATTTAATACCTAAGTAAAAACGCAATACTATCTTGACCTGCTGTCCAAACCTTGTGAGTATGAACACGATGGAAGAAAAACTGTTAAAAAGGCCTAAGCCTAGGCCAAGGTGTTAATATTTAATGCGTAAGTAAAAACGCAAAAATATTAACTTGGCCTTGTGTCTGAACCTTGTGAGTATGAACACGATGGAAGAAAAACTATTAAACAGGCAAAAATTTAATGTCTAAGTATAAGTGCAATAAAACTGTAATAAAACTGTCCGGGAACGGTAGACACGATGAAATCAAAAGTCTGATTCTTGTTAGATTGCCTAATGGTTTTGTGGTCATCCTACAGGAAAGTGTAATCTAAGAAAAAAAAATGCAACTTTTATTTCCTCAAACGCTTTTGTGGCCACTTAGCCATATTCCAATTATAGTCAAAGTTTTCGGCAAAAGCTTACTCTACAATAAATACTGTATCTTTCGGTCATTTCGCTTTCGATGAATTCGTTTTCGATGAATTCACCTGACACCCTGATTTTCGAAGAATTTGCTTTTCGGTGAATTCTCCGTTCGATGAATTCACCTAGAACCGATCTGTCAGAGAGAGCAGTTGATTTTACAATAGTGCCTTTGACCTAATGTGTGAATT
Organism: Macrothele yani; assembly: GCA_039090855.1. NCBI lineage: Eukaryota > Metazoa > Arthropoda > Arachnida > Araneae > Macrothelidae > Macrothele > Macrothele yani. The sequence continues at coordinate 165,557,480 of CM077002.1, forward strand.
TTTTTTATTTTTCTGGGATCTTTTGATTTTATCTCTCAGTTTCTCTAAAACTTCAGACTACTAATGTTTTTAGTGCTGCTAAGCATTTTTAACAAATACCTGGAGTACCATTCTGATTACCTAAGCAGTATTTCTTAAACTTGGTAATAATGATGACATGGCTATTCCTAGACTTAATATACTAAAAGTTTCACAAAATTATGGGATTTACTTAGAAATAAAAGGATATTACTTAGAGTCGAATTTTTGGTTAGCACCCCTACCCTTTCTCAGGACTACAACTATAGTAAGTGTTGCCATTTGTGAGCTAAATTCCAATCTTTCAAATCATTTAATGTTGTACCTCTTCTCTCTATTTCCAGTCCTTCTGACAGTTTTCTCTTGAAAAAGTGCTCTTGATGTGTCAGAACTCCTACAGTGTCCCAATGCACCTATGTCCTGTATTTTGAACATGTCTGTTCAAACCTGTTTTGTTTGTAAATCAAACTCATCTTTGTACTGTGGCTTACTAGATTATTATATCCAGTCTAGTTAACTTTTTTATGGGATTTATCTAGGTAAATTCATATAATTTCTGCAAATTTTCTGAGAGAACTCCTCTCCGTCGTCAGGCAGTTTTTCGTTCAATCTTCGTCACAGTCTTGGGTTACGGCGAATTTGCAAAATGTCTTGCCAGATGTTAGGCAGTGAAAACACCTTACAGTCATTAATGATGAAGTTCTGGTATTTTCCAATTTCAAGTTTCACTTCAGGAAGTTGGATTGATGTCCAATGACAGTCAAAGAGTCCCATTCCGTGCGGTGTCCGGTTTCTCTGACGTGTCTGTCTAATCCTGTCTTGTTTAAAAATTTTTTTATTGCTGCCTTGTGTTCCGCGATACGAGTTTCCAGCCTATGACGTGTTTCTCCTATGTAGTATTTTACACAGCTGCAGGTTACTTTATAAATGACTCCTTGCATTTTAAACAAAAATTGCATTTTAAAAATTTTTGCCCTAGCTTGGTTAAAAAAGAAGAAAACTTGTTTAAAATGCAAGGAGTCATTTATAAAGTAACCTGCAGCTGTGTAAAATACTACATAAGAGAAACAGGTCGTAGGCTGGAAACTCGTATCGCGAAACACAAGGCAGCAATAAAAATTTTTTTAAACAAGACAGGATTAGACAGACACGTTAGAGAAACCGGACACCGCATGGAATGGGACTCTTTGACTGTCATTGGACATCAATCCAACTTCTTGAAGTGAAACTTGAAAGAGGGACTTGAAATTGGAAAATACCAGAACTTCATCATTAATGACTGTAAGAGGTTTTCACTGCCTAACATCTGGCAAGACATTTTGCAAATTCGCCATAACCCAAGACCGTGACGGAGATTGAACGAAAGACTGCCTGACGAAGGAGAGGAGTTCTCTCCGAAAATTTTCAGAAATTTTAAGAATTTACGTAGATAAATCCCATAAAAAAGTTAACTAGACTGTTTTGTTTATCAAATTTTTAACTGCAGCTTTATGTTCTCCGCCTGTCTGTTTTTCAGCTGTCTACTTGTTTCTCCCATATAGCTGAGACCACACTCACATTTTATATTGTAGACCACACCTTCCTGTAAAAGGATGCTTTCTTCTTTTTGCTTTAATTTTGGAAGGTAGTTACTAATTTTGGTTTGTAATCCTGGAGCCAGTCTGATTAGAAGCTCTGAAACTTCTAATCCTCTGAAGTTTTTCAAACAGTCCTTTATGGTAAGCAATTTTTCTAGTTAACTGAAACTTAGTTTCTGACAACTTTTTCAAGATAAAATTGTCAGAAGGACTAGAAATAGAGAGAAGAAGAGGTACAACATTAAATGATTTGAAAGATTGGAACTTAGCTCATAAATGGCAACACCTATTGTAGTTGTAGTACTGAGTAAGGGTAGGGGTGCTTCCCAAAAATTCGACTGTAAATAATATCTTCTTATTCCTGGGTAAACATCACAATTTTGTGAAATTTACAGTATTTCTTGTTCAAGTGCTCTTCTTTCAATGGCATTGGTTTGCTGGCAAAATGTTTTTTTTGCCAGATTACTGGAAGTTTGGATACTATGGGAATAATCAAACAGTTTAATCATATTTCTTGTACCAAAAAAGTATCTTTTGACATCTATGTACTTTTTTTTTTTTTGAGTTAAAAAAAATATGTGGATTTTTTTCGGAAAAAAATATTTTTTTTACATGTGAATATTTATTTCTATGATTATTTAATGGCATGATTTGTTTCTATGATTTATTCATGGTGTTTATTGTAAATACATTTATTTACAATGGTCTTATGTGACCTGCAATTTCCATTTTTTAAGTTATATATTTTGTTATTTTCTATTCCTTTTTTGTGGTGTTTATAAAGGAAAGTATTTGGCCATTGTTTCATTATTGTGGGTTCCACAGATCTATTTTTTTTTTTTTTCACATTAGAATTGTAAAACCTAGGAAGCAGAGAGGAGAAGCAATGTATGAAGTTAAGTGGGAGAGTAAAGGTAGGTATTAATAAAGTCCAAGAAGATAATGTTATTTAAATTAGAATTGCTTTGTGTGTGTGTTAAAATGATGTATTGCTCAATTTTACTGTGATTATACATTGGTTGTGTATTGTTGATTCCCAAATTATTGTAAATACTGGAAGTAAATCTTGTGTATGAGTGATTGGTATTGTATCAAAATGTTTTTTTTATTGGTGACAGGGTTGTGTAATGTTGTTATGGCTGTTTAATATATTTATAGATGCATGCATGCATGATATAGACAGTACTGCTCCATGTCTTGGCATATCCATGTGTGCAGATTATTGTATGCTGAGGGCACAGTTCTGTTGACAGTAAGCAAAAATGAGTTACAGAGTATGTTGTCCTGGATGTACGAAGTTTGTTTGAAATTTAAACTCAGTATAAATGAGGGAAAAACTACAAAGTTATATGGTTTTTGGGCAAGAAACTATTAGTACTAAATGCAAGATATGTCTAAATGGAACACAGATTGACCAGGTAAATGAACTTCTGTACAGAGGATGTTCACACATTTGTAGAACAATTTTTCAGCTATATAATTAATGTTTAAAATGAAATTATTTCTTTCTTAAATGTTCTATCTAATAGCCCTTTCTTTGGATTATGAACTTATATCTAGATTTTCGAGATAAAAGGGCATTTCTTAAAATTGGTAGTGGTATTTAATTCCACTCCTCTTCGACTGCTTTCCATAGTCCAATCATTGTTTTAGGCCTGCATTTAGAAAGCATTATCACTTTTTAGCAGTTCAAATGCACAATAGTCCATTGGTGACATATCAGGAGACTTTGAAGGTGTGCGCAATTACAGTGTTCCGATAGCAGTAGCTAACTAACCCAAGTAACAAGTGTGGTGTTTTGGCAGCATCCCAGTTAAAGGATTGGAAGTGGGGCACATTAAAAATTGATATGGAAAAGGAGGTCACAAATACAAAAAGGCTGAGAAACACTGGGGTAAACAATTTTCATAGTAAGTTATGGCTTTTTAAAGAATATTTGCAGCTTTCCACTAAAAAATGTGTTAATCAATGAAGACAGTTAATTACTTACTGCCAGGTTTCTTAAAATTCTTCCTTATCTGATGTTCTTAATTATTCTGTACAGTTTAGTTTGTTAATTCTTAAAATAATTGTCTTGCAATATTTGTTTCCATAAAAAAATTAGGGTAAAAGTTGAAGTCCAGTATTTAATTGGTGTTTCTGAGCTCGCTTCATGTTGCAGTTTGAATTTTAGTTCTTTTAGTACTTTTATGAACAGAGAACTGATTTTTTAAAAATGGTATTTTGAATATTCATGTACGTACTTGTTTTCAGAATAGAATCATCTGTTTCTGGCATAGCACATAAATCAGTGTAATGTTTAAATTTTTTGAAAGATTTTCAAAACATTAGAATGTTTTTTTTTTTTTTTTTTTTTTTTTGTGTGTTTACTAAGAAAAAAAAAGACATTCTTTGTCTAGCACAGGGGTGCACAACCTTTTTATAAGTGGGGGCCAAGTTTATTTTTACATAATAAGTGGCGGGCCGCAAGTTACCTTTTCACATAGGCACTTGCCAAACCCTACCGCTAAAGCTAATTTTACTATTATCCGAATAACCTATTTTACCAGCAGACAAAAAATGTGTTTCAATACCATTTTTGTGTCCTCTAAATGGTTTAAATCCATTTTTGAAGTTTTTTGGCAAATTGCGTTATTAAGTTATCAAATTACTGATTTACAATCAACTTACTCCTAATTGGAAAAGGTTTAGGGGTATATAAAATAAAATAATACTATCACAATGTTGTAAAATTTTTATTTTTACAAAAAACAGAATTCTTAACATCAAAGTATATAAAAAATTAAAATCAGTATATCGTCAAACTGACCATCAAATCAAGTAGTAGCCTAATGCTCCTAATGAGATGCTTGGCATTGTTTATTTTTCAATAGTCTGTCAATATCAGGTTCAATGTTAGAGATGGTAATGCGCAAGTTTCCCTCCAATAGTGTATCACTTAAACGGGAACGACACTTTGACTTTATTTGTTTCATCAAAGAAAACGATTGCTCGCATAAGTAGGTACTTCCAAACAACGTTGCCGTTTTTAAAGCATGATCTTTGAGCAATTTCATTTCTTTCGGTAAGTAATTTTTGTAAAATTCTAGGAGAGAAACTTCAGAGTATTTTGTTTTTAACTCATTGTTACACTGAAGATCAATTAATTCCATCTGGAAATCTAGTGGCACTGACGCAACATCAGTAGTGAATGGTAGAGAAACATATCAAACAAAACCTCAAATTTTCTTATATCTTCAAATCGTCTTTTAAACTCATTGTGAAGGTCCACTACAAGAGATGCATATTTAGCCACATTTACATGGAATTCAGAACTTTCAACAAAACTTTTCATTGTTGGAAAATTTGCTAGTTAACGAAACATTTTTATAATTTTCTTATTTCAACTAGGGCCTACAATAATGGGAAAAAATCTCATCATTCACAATATATATATTCACGTTTTCAATAGTATAAAATATTTATCCGCGGGCCGCATAAACTGACTTTGAGGGCCGCGGGTTGTGCACCCCTGGTCTAGCAGATAAATGAAATATTACATCATTTACAGCAGAGGTGTTGGAACTGGAAATCTTGGAAATTTGTGCCCATAAATTTCGAAGAATAACATAGGTTTTCCTGCATCTCCTTGAAAAAAACTGCTTAGTAAACCTCAAAGCTGTTAAAATTCTTCCATTTGTACCGCCTCCCCACTAAGAATTTTTGCACTTCAGAATCCTGATCAACAGCATGTGAAAATCAAAAGCAGCTGCAAAATTTGCAAAATAGTTTGTTTACAGTAGTTTCTTCTCAGCATGTAAGAGCTCTAGGCATTCCCATTTCAGTTTTATATTCACTTTTGTCATTAGCTGCTAAACTTTGCTGATGTTATTCATTCATGGTAAATATGCATATGAGATGTTCCAGAGAAACAAATATGCAAAATTAGTTTTGCTTTTAGTTACTGCTTCATTTTCGATCAGTCAATTTGCCCAGCGTAAAAACAGTCTTTCTGAAACAATTGACAACAAGAATTTTAGCAATAGATGCATGACTGTGATATCAAGTTTTAATATAATAATACTTAGAGAATATTTAACTTATGTGAGCTTCATGGAGTTTTCTTGCTGCAATTGCTTTATGGACAGCATATCTGCAACAGAAGACTCAAAAGAATGGTAGCCAAAGCCTGAAAATAGCTTATATTGCCCTTATAAAATAATATCTCTTGCACATTTCTTGAAACAGACATATGCTAAGGATAGGCAGTACAGTGTTGTGTAAACAAATCAGTTTCTTGATTGTGCTTACTTGGTTCTTTGTTGAGTTTGGGGGTTATTATCAGCAAATGATTTAAGTGTAATCCACCTGTTTTGAATCACTGGTATCTTTACAAATATTTTTGTTCAGTGCTTATAAAATAATTCAGAGCATTTATCACTGAATCCTGCCATATGTAGTCAGTTCAGTCCATGCTAAATGTATGCTATTCATCACCCGTTCTTTGCTAATAACAATGCAATTTTACCAGTTCCTAAGTAGTCATAATTTCAGTTATCAATTCTACTACTTATCCACCGTGCGCTGTTATCAGTTCTTAACCACCTCATAATGTAAACTCAAAATATCTTGCACATGAGTGTTTGCATTTTGTAAGTTTCAGATTCAAGTTTGTAAGCACTTCAAACTACAGGGTGTCCACAATGTCTTGTGACCCCCTGTAATAAGAAATGTAAGTGAGCTATTTATCTGTTGTATGATATATATGTTGAGTTATGGTCTGTATTGTGTTTATTTACAGATTAGGTACTGGAACCATGTGTGATACCAGCAAATACACCCTGGAATAGTGAATTGTTGTCAGTGTCTGGGTACACGAACGTCCACACACAGGGAAGACAATGTGTGACGTGCGTGCCGATTTCCAACAACGATTCGACAAAGAGGCCCCTCCAAAACAGACCCTTCTGCGGTGGGAACATAAACTCTTCGAAGCAGGCAACAACAAGGATAAACCACGAACAGGAAGACCCTCAACCAGAGTGCAACAGTGTCAAGTGGTCGAGGAATCAGTTATCAGGTCACCGACGAAGTCGCTCCGCAAACGATCAGCGGAGCTTCGAATATCACGATCGACACTGCATAAGCACATGAAGAATGACCTGAATTTGCACGCATATCGCCCGATATTCGTTCAGGAGTTATCAGACATTGATTTAAACCGCAGATGGGATGCATGTGCAATGATGCTTCAGGCATTTGCCACAATCCCAAAAAGTGGAAAGGTCAATTTCAGTGATGAATGTGCGATATACCGCAACTGTCGATCCCGGAACGTTGCGTTTTGATCCAAGGAAAACCCACATTATGTCGAAGAATTGGAACATCATCCTCCGCATGTCATGATATGGGCTGCAATGAATAGTCGACATCTGTTTGGACCATATTTTTTTTATGGTCCAGTGAATCAGACAACTTATCTGGACATGCTGCAAACCTGCTTTGTACCACAACTTGGAGATCTTGGCATTCTGAATGATGTATGGTTCCAACAGGATGGGGCACCCGCCCATTATGCAATCGCTGTTTGGGAATACCTTGGTGAGGTCTTTCGGGATCGTTGGATCGGCCGAGGTTCGGCAGTGCTGCCCGCTCCACTTGAATGGGTACCTCGAAGCCCAGATCTCTCAACATGTGATAATGCCCTTTGGGGTTTCATAAAGGAGGTTGTTGCACAGCAGTGCTACCAAACCACTGATGAACTTAAACAAGCAGTGAGACATGCTTTCTCCCGTATCACCCCGCAACTGCTTCGGAAAATGTCCCACAGAACATGGCGTAAAATTATTCTCTGTCACGACAATGATGGAGCCCAAATGGATCCACTGGATGTTTAAGGATGCCTCAACATATAACTCAACATATACATCTTACAACAGATACATAGCTCACTTACATTTCTTATTACAGGGGGGGGTAACAAGACATTGTGGACACCCTGTATAGCAACAGCAACTACAAAAAAAAAGCCCATCAGATGAGGTGAATTTGATAAACTGTACGGACCAGAGTAATGTAAACAACTTGCGAGAGCAAGCATTAAATGTTTAAGTACACACTTATTGAAAAGAAACAAATATATGTTTTGTCAGAAGAAACAAACCTTTGAAATAGAACTAATCTGTGGACATAAAACATAGACAATAAAAATACAGCATGTTTTAAAACAAAGTATCTTTATACTAAACAGTACATGTTATACATCTGATCAGTATTTTTGTTAAATAGGCAGAATGAAAGCATGTGATATTTTAATATCCAGATTACTTGCAATTAAACTACATTTTAATTTCAGTTTTATATTTATCTTATTTCTTAGATGCGAGATATGCGGGTGTTGATCTTTGTACATGGGAGAAAGTGGATCCATTTTCTGCAGCATATCCCGAGGTAGCCCGGAAGTTTTGTGGAGGTGGTAGATATAGAAGTAAGAGTTCTGTATTTAAATTCAGACAGTTTTATTATAATTCTCATTTTGTTGGTAAATGTGCATGATTAATCAGGTGTGATTATAAAATGCCTTATTTCCCATACTTGTTCAAAAGCTAAATAATTCATAATTAGTACTCAAGTTTTATTGTAAAGCTGGGGATGACTTCACACACACACGCACGCACGCACACGCACGCACGCACACACACGCACGCACGCACGCACGCACGCGCACACACACACACACACACACACACGTAGTATACAAATAAAACAAAAAAAAATTATAAAAAGTTATAACACAAATAGAAATTAGGCAAAAAAGGCTAATACAATGAGAAGTGCCAAAGACAGCTAAACCTCATGTAGTAGCATATATAAAATGGAAACATTACAGAACAAAAATACAAAATTAATAAAAAAGGAACTTCAAAACAAGTGAAAACAAAAAACCGGTTGCCGTCATCAGGAGAGCATCAACCTGTGGGAGTGGCCTTTCTAGTACCAACAAACGACAAGGCGAGCCAAAATTGTCGGTTGGTAATGCTCCCTAGGCCACCAAACCAAATTCCAGAACAAGCACAAGAATTCCAAGAATCAAATTTATACAACTACAAAAAAAAAAAAAAAAAATAAAAAAAAAAAATAAAAAAAAAAATAAAAAAATAAAATAAAAAAAAAATTAAAAGCTTACCGGCAGAACAAAATCACCATGACAAGACAACTAAAGAAACTGAACAGAACACCCACAAAAAGCCAAATATATACACCGATATAAAAGGTGGTCACGGTTAATCAACTACCTGCTAAGCCAAAAAATGTGGGAATTTACAAGATGCAAAGCTGTGTATGTAGATAAGATCTTCAGCTATTAGGGACCCACCAAATAGCACTTTATGTTGCCTATATACTTAAAATTGTTAGGTCCTATGTTAATAAAGCATGTCAATGTGCAATTTGAAACTCTTGGAAACCGAATTAAAGTTCAAAATTAAATGTTTAAAATGGTGTCTTAAGAAATTTTTAGGAAAATTGTTAGATTGTAGTTTAGAAAGAAGAGCTTTCAGAATTTTTACAAGCAGGAACTGTGTAGAGCAAATGTTAGCTATTCTGTGAAACTGAGAGATGAGTAGATTGCAATGTATAACTTTAGAAATGTTGAGGACCAATGAGTGTAGTGAATGATATCAAACTCAAAGGAGTTTCTTTTATCAAATAAGTTCACTACACCTCTTCCCTCCTCGTCCACCTGTACCTCTAAATCGAGGTAACAAACACAAGTAGACGATCTGTTAGTTTTTCTAGGGTGAGGTCGTCAGGATACAAGTCAGTGGTGCATTGTGCCACTGACTTGTATCCTCCTGTTCTGTAATGTTTCCATTATATATATATATATATATATATATATATATATATATATATAGCTCTCCTTTGTGTTTCCTTCAGTGTTAGCATGTTATGTTTACTGCCATAGGTAAAAATAATCATTTATAAATACAGTTGCAAACTTATAAGAAGCAATCTAACAGAAAATAAATGTCAACATGGGAGACAAACAGGAAACTCTGGTGGATCCTGGCTAATCATAAGAGATTGTCTCTGATGTAGCACTGTTTCTGTTATTATTGACTTGGCACTGGTTTCTGGATAATCATCTGAGCTGTGCCTGGGGTTCAAGACCCAGATGGGGTTGGGTGATATACTTGTCTGATAGTGCTGGTTGTGTCCCTTCTTGGAAATCATTGGCCCTAAAGTAGGGGCAGGTGACTTCTTATAGCCCTATGTGTTGCTCATGGTGTGTTGGGATTACGCGGACAGAGGGCACAGCGGAGGAGGCCAGAGGCAGATGTGAGCAGATTGCGGACATGTGAAGATGCGTGGGAATGGTGAAAGAGGCAGCAGAGATGCTACAGCAGAGACTGCAGAACTGAGGGCAAAGGCCGCAGAGTGAAAACTGATGTTAAGAATTATGACGTGAAAGACAAACGACGAAATATTCAGTGTGTGTGAGTGTTTGTGTATTTGTATCTAATTCACATAAAATGATCTGCAATAAATTCGTTCATCAAGTTCAAGGATGTGTGACCCCTAATTGGAATATGTAAATGTTATTATGTATGTGACCATGTGCATCATACCCAAAGAAGATGTCGGATGCAAGAGAGCCCGTGCACGGACTCACGGAAGAGGTAAGAAGTTAAATATGAATACCTCTAATTACTGAAATTGAATTGAAACGCAAAAAGTAAGAACGTGGTGTTTGTTAAATTTTGAAACAAAAAACAACAAAACATAAAAAAGAAACTGTGACTTTTAGTACCAAAAGTTTGGGACAGTTCGTCTCTCACAGGGGAGGGGATGATTTGCCAGTTGGACGAAGGAGCTGCCATTGCCAGTGTGATAATTATCACAGCAATCAGACAACTCTGAATTGATTGTATTTACTGTTTCTCACGTAATATCAATCACATCAGAAAACTTGAAAATTTCATCGCCCTGGAGCGGGAATCGAACCTGCATCTCCCTATTACCGTTCGAGCATGCTATCCGTTACACCACCCAGGACAATGAAGTCCCAAGTGTCTAGAATGCTCGAATGATAATCAGGAGATGCTGGTTCAATTGCCACTCCAGGGGAATGAAATTTTCAAGTTTTCTGATGTGATTGATATTATGTGAGAAACAGTAAATACAGTCAATTCAGAGTTGTCTGATTGCTGTGATAATTATCATGACGTATTTTCCACGTATTATGAGAGGAATATTTCTTCCTCACTATATGCCATTGCAGTACTGTTTCCTATGAAATACTGCTGATTCATGAAGATGAAGTCATACACACTATCATTACCTGACCGTAACTGGGAGGGTCTAAATATGCATTTGGAATGTTCTGATCAGCATCCACATTTGTATCTGAGGAAATACACAAAAGATAGGCCCTTTGAAAGCCCTTTTTTTACATTACTGAAGTATCAGTGAGAGTGAGTAAAGTCAAGGAAGAGTTAGTTCTGCCTTGGGTAACATCCTCTTTGTGCTCAGCCAAATGATTAGTAATGGTGTGAAATGTGCTGCTGATTAAACTGTGGTACCAGCTGATATGGAAATAGGAATTTTGTACACACCAGGAACATTTAGGCGTTTGACTTTATCTCTGTCCAGGAGGATAAGTTTCATGATGGTAGTTGGATTTGATACCAATCAAATATCCTTAGGATTTGAAAATTTGTCATAGCTGGTAAGTAAACTGGTGAAGAAATCAAATACATGTAGCAAATTGAAGTGGTCTGTTGACCTCAGAAGAACGGGGAGGGATGTAATTCTTCGATTTTGAACTTTTTATGAGTTTGTTCTCAAACCCACTGGGGAATTGGTAATGAGTGACATACTTTTAGTTTCTTTTGTAACATAACATGTGTGATCTTTTACAATCTATATTTATTTGCTATGTGTGTATGGCATCATACCTATTTTATTAAAATGTATCTTTTGCTTTTCTCTGTCATTGTTGTTCAGGAAGAATGTTTCAAAGCAGAGGACCTCAAAAAACTAACAAGAAAAGTAGAGGATCTAAAAAATCCAAATCTGCAAACTCAAGGAGAGGGAAATATTTTAAGAAATTTTATCGTCCTGAAGAAATAGAAGGTCACATGGTAAGTTGTGAAATTATGGCAGTAATTTATGAAGTTAGTTAGTTATGAAAACTAACTTAATACAGGAACATGAACCAAATCACATGTCAAATGTGGCAACAATAAATCACAAATCTGGACCACAAAAGCCTCACTAGAGCATACTACATGAACCTAACCAAAAATCAAATGATCTTCCACTTCAAGATTTAAAAGATTATTTCCTGAATGACACCTACATAAGATCTGATGATTCTGGAATTCATAATGTACTACTTTGCCAGGAAATAATCTTCACAGTAACTCACCATGTTGAGTCCTTTCTTGTGGCAAATGCATCGTGCATACAGAGAGTTCCAGTGATGTGCCACTACTCCATCTTTCAAATCCCAAAATTTCTGGAAGTCTTTTTCTGCTAACTTGTAATATTTATAACAAGGAAAACTGCTGCAATGATACCTCTGCAAAAAAATTCGTGGTAATCTGAAGAGTATTTCTGCAAATGCTTCATTTTTTCACAGTATGGAAAAAGATTAAGATTCAATGTGAAGGCAAAATTAATGTACCGTAACCTTTGATATAGTGCAGTGAAACCTACTAATTTCACCGAAGTCATTGTGTTAAGTAAATGATTAAGATGTGGAATTTTTTAATGCAAAGAGTGGTTTTTATGCTACAGCACTGCATCAAACACTTATTGGGTGAAATTCAAAATAACTGGTAGTCTTCTTTACTCAATGCAGGACTCGGATTAGTGGTTTAGAAAAAGTCCTCTCCTGTAGACAGGGCTTTAAGGCTGTCTTTGAATGAGTGTTAAGGTTCATCTTCTGCAATAGATGGCGCAAAAGAATCACTCCTTGGATGTCGCTTTTAGGTCTTGAGGGACTATCCCAGAATTTGGCGTCAGTGAATCACTGCAGACATCACCATATTCAAAACGGAAGTGGTCTCTAGTTGGCTCCACAATGAAAAGACAAAATATGCACTGTTATGTTTTAACCAGTGACATTATTTGGAGGCGAAGCTTAGTAGGTAGGCGGAGTTTCTGTAGCTCAAATTCAGGTGTTCTCTGCTAATGTACACATTTTCTCTTCAAAAAATGAACATACAGTAATATTTAAGATGATTTATGGGAGACAAGATTCCAGTCTCACTTTTGGCCCCATTTAATTATTTCTGTTTGGCTTAGATAGTTAAAAAAAATCAGACAGAAGTGAGATATTTCGTTTCCTCCAGATAGAAACACTGCTAAACTAACTTATCATGCCATCTGGTGCCTAAATTGGAATACTTTCAAGTCAGATAAATTGAATTAAGAAAAAAAATCTAACATTTTTTTCAGAATAATAACTGCAGTATGTATTAACTATAGATGATTTTTATTTGTTCTCAAAATTCCAAAAACAACAAAGTAATAGTCTTCGAGAAAATGTGTATGAAAGAATTTGCATTGCAGATATAGGATAGAATTTCTCTCGCACACATTCAAAGATAGCCTTAAAGAATAAGTTTATGTATTAGGTGTGCAACTTAATTCTCAGCCCCTAACTGCAAGCAATCATAGAGCATCAGCAAATGCAAATAGCTGTGTGCGATAATGACTGATTGCAGTACCATCCAACAGCTTTCCAGGCAACTGTATCCGCTCACAGCTGTAGTGACAGAAGGAACGAAAGTTGACAGTGAAAGCAATGTCGTTCGAGAAGCAACATTTGAGGCACTGCCTCCTGTTCGTGTTTCAGCTGAAAGAAAGTGCAGCAGAAGCCCAGCAAATGATCTCTGCTGCTTTGGGTGAGACCTGTGTCCTACAGTATGTGTAAGAAGTGGTTCCAGTGGTTTAAGCAGAAAAATTTCGATCTCCGTGTTGCAGAACGTCCGGGACAGTCACAAAAAGTTGACGATGAAGAACTGGAACAACTGTAGAACATGGATCCCTGTCACACACAGTCAGAGCTTGCTCAGGAACTCTGAGCCATTGCAAAGTGCCTGCACAAGCTTGGACGGATTCACAAAGAGAGCCTTTGGGTGCCCCACCAACTCACAGCTGCGAATAAGTCCAGGTGCTACGATGTTGCTGTGTCCTTGCTCTCCAGATTCAAGAAGAAGGATTTTCTCCACAAGATTTTGATCTGTGATGAGAAGTGGATCCTCTATGATAATCTTAAGCGGCACAAATCTTGGGTTTATCCAGGTCAGCCTACCACCAGTCACAAAAAAATAAAAATAAAATAAAAATAAATAAAAAAATCGAAATTTCATGAAAAAAAAAAAAATAATCAAAAATTTTGCATTTATTTGAAAAAACTGAAGACACAAAAAATGTTTTCTTCAAAGTTAACTTTACTTAGTTTACTGCGTTTTAAAGTTTACTTAGAATGTTTTCCAAATAATACTTAGAATGTTTTTCAAAGTTTATTTACTGGTAGGCTAAGTACCAAAATACTTAGTTCAAAGCTAACAACATTGTAATAGTCTCTATATTCTCTTCCTTTAGCCTTTGCCTTCTGTCAGTAATAACGATGTTGTACATACTGAAATATCTCTCTGCATCCACGCTGTTAACAGAATTATGTAAGCTTTGAATAACTGCCTTCGCATAGTTTAGGTAGCAGCATTTTGTTGCTTTTAAAATTTGTATGACATCAACAGGAGTCTCTTGGTTGACCACTGTAAGTAGCTGTCTGTGAAAATGATTGTATCCATCGATGAGCTTATCCCGTAGTATGCCTTTAAAAAATGGTGTTTTACAGAAGCTTTCCAATAATAAATTTGTGTTAAAAGAGGATCTGTGTACGGCAGCGGCTACATATGGACAAAATAGTCTGCCAATATGCTGGTAGGTTTCATTTGTTGCATTAGATGTCATGTGGAGGGCCAATTTGCCCTTCTAGACGAACATTACAAAATTTGCACATCACGATATTTATATCGCTTAAATACAATCCCTTGTGGTCAAACTCTTTCACTGTATCAACTAATTCCTTCTTAGGGTAGCCCATATTGATATGCGTCTATCAAACGGTTCGTGAGCATTGTAGTTTGTGTAGTCTACTAGCGAAATGCAAAAACAAACATGTGCTCGTTCGTATTCTTTCAAGGCCAGCCAGCCAGCGTGACTGAGCGGCACTAGTTGACTCGCCGAGAGGGAAAGAGGCTTGGTCTGGGATTTCCCGGGTAACGCATGCTGAGTAGGATATGCACTGCACAAGTGCTGCATGAAATTACGTTCTATTTTCGCTTAAAAAATGGTAATTATCGAGATGTCGCGGAAAAGTAGTTAAAATCAAATTTTCGTATTTATTCGCTTATATTGGCAAATTTTGCATTTATTCGCATCTATTTCGTAAATACAAAAATTACGTATCCCTAGTTATATGTAATTCATTTATGTGCTTTTTGCGATTATATGTCAAATTTTGCATTTATTCGCATCTATTTCGTAAATACAAAAATTACGTATCCCTAGTTATATGTAATTCATTTATGTGCTTTTTGCAATTATATGTCAAATTTTGAATTTCTGATTATCAAAAATATTAGGTGTATAAATAAGTTTTAAAGCATTTTAAGACAACGTATCATGTAATTTGAGAGAAACCAATAATACCTTTGCGAATCAAAATATGCGCCGTCATTCTGGACCACCTTCCGCTATCGGCCAGGCAGCTGACAGATTCCAGCCAGGAAGAATACTTCATCGTGTGACGCATTGAAGTAATCAACCCATTTTTGCACTTCATCACATGTCCGGAACCGTACAGTAGACAAACCATGTTGTATCAATCAGAACAAATGATAGTCTGAAGGGGCATCATCTGAATTCAAATCACCAGGAAACACCAATGGTGTGTTTGTACTTTTATTTCTTGCAGCATGAGAACTGGCCATCCCAACGGCGTAAACCACAGCTTTATAGTCTCTTTCTGTTTGCAGCATTTAATAGGAACTAGGTGTGGTAGGTTTATTGTAAGACTGCTATGGGTCCACATATACTTAATGGCTCCTGAAATTTGTTCTCCTGTGATTTTAATCAGTGCTGAATTTGTCAACATAAATTGAGCCTATCTTTTCAGAGGAACACTTGAACTGAAGAAGGGAATGTAATCTTGTGTGACAGAAAGTACTTTTGCTCATAATGTGTTTTCTAATGTCTGAAACAGGACATGTTTAACTTTCAACCAACTGATGTAGTTCTTTACTTGAAATGGATTAACTTGCTTTGCTCTGTATTTAATAGGTTGTAAAGATCTATCCTCCCGCATCTACATCTGCAGAGGGACAGAGTGGCATACAGGGAGATTCACAACAAGGTATGTCAACTTCATCAAGAGGAAAGCGACC
Organism: Macrothele yani; assembly: GCA_039090855.1. Lineage (NCBI taxonomy): Eukaryota > Metazoa > Arthropoda > Arachnida > Araneae > Macrothelidae > Macrothele > Macrothele yani. The sequence continues at coordinate 165,573,519 of CM077002.1, forward strand.
TGTGGAAGAGACTCTTCCTGGTAGCAGCACTAAGTTGGGTCGTTTAGAAAACAGGGTTCAAAGTGAGTCAGACTTTCCAGGATGAGCCAGAAACAAACAGAAGCACATTTTATTGGCATTGCATGTATCTCCTTAATTTCATTAATTTTTTTCCAAAGTTTTCATAATGTCACAACTTATGATTTCAATGGTCTTGTTTAGAATAGAAGCTACATGTTGAATTGTAGTGGTGTATTTACTAGAATAATTAATTCATGAAATTAGGAAAAATTCTGAACCATGAATGTGATTCGTTTAAAGGATTCATTTGGAGGGAAAGGTTAAACCATGAATTTTATCCATTATGAGAAAACTATTAAATCATGAATTTTATTCAGTTAGAGGAAATATTGAGTCATAGAGATTCTTTCTTTGGGTCATAGAAATCATAACAGTGCATCAGTGTAGGTGATCAGCCTACAGCTAACAGTTCCAGTTGATCATTCCACCTAAGAATTCTGGAACAAAGCCCAGTGAGTTGAAGCATTTTTGCCAGTGTCATACAGAACTAGCTTGGTACCTCTGTAAAATTCATTGAGGTCCTTGTTGCTGTTGTGTGTGCCATTGTTGCCGATTGCACGTCCCAAGGAGGCAAACCCATCTCTCACTAAGACTGTCCACCCAAACGCAACTTGATTCATTACAGCTGCATAAGTAAGAGAATTCTCTGGATTCATTTGGAAGTGAAACTTCAGAGAACAATAATTGTTGTAGTGTATGCTCCTTGTGATTCAGATCCCTCTGATAGGAAGGAAGATATTTGGAATGAGCTAAAAGCTGTTTTGAGCCAGTTTGTTGCTAAAGAGAAACTTAATATAGCAGGGGATTTCAATACTAGAGTAGGTGTTCAGAATGGGATTTCTGATAATGTTCTGGGTAAATGTAATGATCCTGGTGTAAATGATAATGGTGAAAGATTAATTGAGCTCTGCATTGAAAATGGATTGTGGGTATCTAATACGTTTTTCAACCACAAGCATATCCACACATACACTTGGGAAAATTGTACTCTGGGATTAAGGAGTGTAATAGAATTTGCTGTTTATGATCAGTGTCTGAAACACATAGTTGTTGATATCTATGTGATGAGAGGTGTTCTGATCATCACCTGTTGCTGTCACAAGTGAAACTGAATGATGGTTGGAGAGGGAGGTATAGAAAGATGCCTGTGATGAAAAGAATAAAGTTTGAAAGGCTGTCGGAAGAACATTAGCATTACTCTGATTAAGTGAACATCTGAACGAGTTGAAGGTGTGAGAGGGATGTAGAAAAGAAGTGGACATGTTTTAAGAACTATGTTGTCACTGTCGCTAAAGAGGTCTGTGGTACTACAAAAGTGGGTAACTTTAAAGATGATTCTTGGTGGAACAGTGAGATTCAAGAAGCAGTAAAGAGAAAGAACGAAGCGTACTCGGGGATGTTGTTTTATCGAAATGGTTTTCTATTGGAGCTGGAGTCAGACAAGGTTGTGTAATGTCACCATGGCTGTTTAATACATGTATATGCATTTATGGATGTACACACGCATGATGCCAAAATGGATAATACTGGTTTATGTCTTGGTAATATCAATGTGTGTAAATTGCTCTATGCTGATGGCACAGTCCTGTTGGCAGAGAGCAAAATTGATTTGCAGAGTGTGTTGTCCTAGATGTATGAAGTTTGTATGAAATTCAAACTGAGTATAAATAAGGAGAAACCCGAAGTTATGGTTTTTGAGTGAGGAACTGTTAATACTGAATGCAAGATAAGTCTTAATGGCACAAAGATCGACCAGGTGAATGAGTTTGTATATTTAGGAAGTATGTTTGACAGAGAGAACATATTAGATGGCAAAAGTAGTAGGTAAGTGAATTCTTCATTGAAAGTCATGGCTGCCTTAGGAGGATTTCACAGGAATGATGGGTTCTCAAAGTCCCGAATGGCTGTGTATAAAAGTGTAATTGTTCCTACTCTGATGCACTGCACTGAAACCTGGGTACTGAAAAAAAGACATAGGAATCATTTGTGTGCTGGGGAGATGTGTTACTTGCAGGTGGGAGTGGGGACGGCATTGTGGTAAGGCATGCTCTGATCATGTGAGGCATGAAGATGTGTTGCAGATGCGTAATGTGAGGTAAAATGTTGTTAGTAAGGTGGATACTAATATTCTTAGATGGTTTGGCCATGTTGAAAGAATGAGTGATGAGGTGCTGACTAAGAGAATTTTTTTCAGCCCAAGTGGCAAGAAAAAAGATAGAGGAAGGCTAAGTAAATCATGGAAGGATCAGATTCAGGAATGTCTGCATGAGAAAAAGTTTATGAGTAGAGGAAGTACAAAAGGTCTTGTGTGCAGCATGTGATGGATGTTAATGAAGCCCAAGCTGTGTGCCGAGATCATTGTAAATGGAGACATTTGTTACACCAACTTCAAGTAAATTTTAGTTCCATCAGGCAAATGTTTACTTGGTATATAGTCTTTCCTTGAGGAGCTACATATATATATATATATAATGATACTGCCAGAAGGACAGACCATCGATGGACAGTCGAAATTATAGATTGGATTCCAAGGGACAGGAAAAGACTCAGAAGAAGACCACATGGGAGATGGGTGGATGAAATTCGAAAATATGCGGGAGTAACATGGAGGAGACTGGCACAAGACAGACCGTTGTGGAAGAAACTTGGGGAGACCTTCGTCCAGCAGTGGATTGATAATGGTTGACAATGATGATGATGAGTATGTGTGTAAGGAACTCGTGGATCCGAAAAATGACAAGAGTGGAAGACATCATGATCAGAGTTAAATCCCTGAAATGGCAATAGGCTGGACATACTGCCAGAAGGACAGACCATCGATGGACAGCCGAAATTTTAGATTGGATTCCAAGGGACAGGAAAAGACCCAGAAGAAGACCACATTGGAGATGGGTGGATGAAATTCGAAAGTATGCGGGAGTAACATGGAGGAGATTGGCACAAGACAGACCGTTGTGGAAGAGGCTTGGAGAGACCTTCGTCCAGCAGTGGATTGATAATGGTGATGATGATGATGTAGAGCAAATATTTAGTTCTGAATTTAATTCATTTGGAAAACAACTTAAATCATGAAATTGATTCATTTAAAGAAAAATATTAAATCATGAATTTAATTCATTTGGGAAAAAATATTTTTACTGCATTTATTTTTTATTGCAAGCATTATAGGCTAATAATAATAATGTAACAGTCATTACTGACGAACACAGAGAGGTAGTTAATTAATTAAACCATGTTTGGTTATGAAGCAGTATGGTAGTTAAATCAACATTTTACTTCTTCAAAGTGGGGTATTTACATTCATTATTAACATTACTATGTGGGATACATCATTAATGTTATGTGATTCCTGGTGTCATTTTGATGTTAGTTTTTCTGAGGTATCTTAATACAGTGTTTTTTTTTTCTTGTTGTGCAGGTTGTATGTAGCAAGAACTGGTAGTTGTGAATAGTTTAAGATTAAAAAAACAAATTTGTAAACTTTACCTGCTGTTCTTTACCTATTGCAATAATTCTGAAAATGTTGGTTAGTTGTCTGTTCTTTGAATGTGTTTGTGAAAGCTTGCAAAAATGTTTTATGCTTCCAGAAGGATGTACATAATGTTACAGTGTTGTGTTTTTCTGCTTAAAAGTTCTTTTTTTGCTGTTGTTTTTTAGCCATTTTCAAGTATGTAAAAATAATTTTATCACAATCATTAGGGATGATATGTACAGATATAAATATGTTCATGCAAAAGTTGAGATAATGAAGAAGTTTATCTGAAATAGAGGGCCTATGTAGAATGAAAGGAAAAATGGAGGAAGAGTAAGTGATGGATGTTGGAATGGATTAACTTGATCTAGATTTCACAATTCATTACAATAAAAGATATCATCAAGATTTTCATTGGTTAGTGTGTTGCGTATACACAGCATATGAGATGAGGTCCTTTCATATGTTGTGCCATTATGAAAGGAATTTTGCACCAAAGGCACTTATGCTCAGTGGCATAAGTGCCTTTGTGTTTGTCCAATGTATTTGACATTGCAATCTAGAGGACTTTAATACATTATATTCCTTTATTTCTATGTTGTCTTACATGAGGGTTGACGTAACTCCATTTGCTAACATTTTTTCCACTATTTTGGGCTGTAGTTCCTATTATATATGCAACTTTTTCTAGGCATATGCTTATACACACACCGGCCACTAAATTAGAAACTTATTCAATACTGAGTGGATTTTTTTTAGCACAAATTACAGCATATAGCTGTTTGCCATTGATTCTACAAGGCGTTGGAGTGCATCTATGTCTACAGCAGGGGCTTATTTAGAGGGGGGGGACAAAGGGGCCTTGCCCCCAAATCAGTTTCATTTTTTATGTTATCTGTCAAAATAAGGTTAAATAATCAAACTGTGCTTTCCAATATAATTTTTATATATGTATATTAAATCAAAATTTGTGTTATGAGAAAAGTTTCTGATTTCAAATTTTTGCAACAAAAATAATGGAAAATTTAGTGAAATCGGGTTTTGATTTGAACGATATGAGAGGGCAGGGGTATGATGGAGCTGGAGCAATGCGGTCACAGTTTCGTGGAGTGCAGGCCTGTATTAGTAAAAATATCCCAAAGCAATATATACTCATTGCATGTCCCATTCCTTGAGCTTATGTATGTCGGATGCTAGCAAAATGCCTAGCATAAGAAACTGTATGGGAGTTATATCAGAAACATGCTCGTGTTTCCACGCTTCTGCTAAATGTACCAGTGTTTTGAAAGAAAGTATCCAGCAATTGCTACCTGATTGCAAGAAAGTTAAGATGAAAACTCTATGTGAAACTCGATGGATCCAAAGGCATGATGCTGTTCTTATGTTTAAAGAATTTCTGCATCCTATTATATCATCCTTAGAAGTGATTGAGCAAGAAGAGTCGGCAGAATCACCTGTCAAAGCACGCACTTTGCTCAACTCTATATGTCAGTTTTCATTTCTAGTGGCAACTTTTGTCCTTAGTAAAATATTGTCCATCACATACAACCTATCTGAAAACTTCCAAAACAAGCAAATCGACTTAGTCGATGCATTAGAAAAAATATCAGAAGTTACAACACTGCTAAACAGAATGAGAAGTGAAGCAGAAAAATCCTTCAGCTTAATTTATGATGCTGTAAAAACATTGGCTGTAGGCCTCAAAGTAGCAGAAGAAGTTCCACGTAGATGCAGTATACAAAAAAATGGATGCAATGTCCCATATTCAACTGCAGAAGTATATTTATACCCTTTGTGGATGATATAATTGAATCATTAAATGAAATCACAAAAAGAAACACTAACTTCATTGCAAAACATTCTACCAGTTTTTGCTGTGAAGAATGATTATTCCCAAATATTATCTGCAGTGAAAATGTGTGAATCTCATTTAGGATATTCTGATGTAACAGAATTTCAATTATGGTGTCAAAAATGGGAAAGGGAAAAAGCAGACGTGCGCCCCAAAAACGCAGTTGAAAGTTTGGCATCATGATATAAGAACTTATTTCCCAACATTTATATTTTGCTTCACATCTTGGCAATTCTTCCTGTAACCACAGCATCAGTGGATAGAAGCTTTTCCAGTCTTCATCGATTGAAATCTTATTTGAGAAACAGTACATCAGAGTCAAGACTGAATGGGCTAGCTTTATTATCTATTCATAGATACATTCAAGTTAAAGATGAAGAAGTCATTCACAAATTCGGAAATGTACCTAGAAGAATAAATCTCAGTTTTTAAGAATTAGGTGAGTCCAATCAATTTCATTATTTCTGAAGGAGAAATTTGTTTTGTCACTCTTTTTTTATTAATATGTACTCATCAGCTTAATTTAGGTATATATGTATGTTATATACCTAAAAAAACTAAAAAAAAACCTTTTTTTATTATTAACATGTTTTTTTCTCTTTTTTTATTAACTTCCATTTTACATTTTATCCTGGTGGATTTCAGAAACTTCAAATTTTTCGCCCCCCTCCCGAAAAAAAATTCTGCATACGCCCCTGGTCTACAGCATGCCAGGCGTACACCACATAGTCCTTTAACTGGATCAGATTTGATAAAAGAGGACTTTGCTCGTTGATCTGTTTTTCTGACATCTCCCATACATTCTCAATGGGGTTCAGATCTGGGCTTTGTGGTGGCCAGGGAAGATGATGAAAGTCACTGTCATGTTCACTGAATCATTGCTGAACACATCATGCATGATGGACAGTAGCATTGTTGCCAGCCATCACCTGTTGGATAAAAAGGCTACATTGCTTCATCAGCAACAATGTTCAGATAATCCTTGAAGGACATCTGACCTTCCAACCATATCAGGGAACTCACTCCTTACCAACAGAATGTGCCCCGCACCATGACACCACCTCTAGAACAGTGGGTTGTATTTACAAGGCAACTGGACCTATTGCTTCATGGGGCTCCTGCCAGACTCTCTGCCTACTGTCGATACAGAACAAGGTGTACTGCGACTCATTGGACCTCACATGACTATTTTTCCGGTCTTCCGGTGTCTAGTCATGTTGTTCCTGGCACCACTGTAGATGAACTTTCCAGTTCTTCACAGAAATAAGTGATTTTCATATAACATTGCAACTGCCAATACTGATCCTCTTCAATTCCCTATGCACAATTCGCTGAGATGTGGGTTGAAAATGGCCTTCATTAAATGCATCAGTCAATTTGCACACAGGAAGTCCTGTTTTTCCGTAAAAGCCTTTTCAGATGATGGCCATCTAGTTCCTGACAGATTTTTGTGATGCCACAGTTAACACTTCTTAGACAAGAAATGTGGGTTATTTTCCCACTGATTAAAGACTCGGAATATCTCCATTATTCGGAAACCATTCAGCTCTGCCGTTTTCAAAATCATTGCTCCATCTAGAAGGGTACCCACAATAAACCCTTTTTCGAACTCCAAAAGATCCTTTGTTTTTCCCATTGTGATCAACACTACTAACTATTATTGATGAGCAGCAGTCTTAAATAGCTGCCTAGATCACTTTGTGATGCTCATGACCATTTATTTTGCATATAAGCCGCATAAGTGACGTTTACATCCATCTGCGTAAAGGTTTCTAATTCAGTGGCCAGTGTGTGTAGTATTCTTCAGTTTAGCAAATTTTTGACAGGTATGTGTATCTTTGTAATATTTTGGAGATTTATGATTATGTTGTGATTTTCTTTGCTTTTCTTCCTCTAAGATATTATTGATCATTTCTTTAGGAAAGTCATTGTTAAATCTAGAAAAACATCTGTAGTACAATACAAAATCTCAGAAAGGAACAGCACATTGTTTAGTATTAGCACCATATCACATATCTTCAATGCATAATGGCAATCATAGTGTTAGGTGTTGAAATTAAGATTAAATTCATTAGACTAAAACTTAAAAATTTTGATTTTTTTTAATTGAAGAGGGTACTTAGCATCATAATTGCTTGTACTGGCATTAAATGTACTGTGGTGATGAGAGGAGAAAAAACAGATGCTTGGTCAGCATCAAATAGAGGGAGATGTCTTAAATGAGAACCCAGGAAGTTGTTAATAATTTCATATAAAATACTGATAAGTACCTGAAATTTGGAGGTTGAGTATGGAGCTCTCCACTATTATCATGATGGGGACAAAATCATCATATTAATAACTAAGGGAGGTTTGGTGCGCTATGTAAGTGCAGTGACACAAGGCACATTCTGCAGCTACTTGGACAAAATGTTGGCATTAAGATATATTGGCTTTCAGTTCATACAGGCTGTATGCATTATGTGATCTGAAGAAACTTAAAATGTTTCCATGCCCTATAAATTGAAACCAGCCTTCATATGGGAGATAAGTTAGATCTAACATGTCTGGATTATCAAAATGTCTTTAAGCAAACATTTTCAGTAATTATACTTAGTGCAGATTGTATTTCAATCTTTTTGCTACTTAATGAGAAATACTGTAGCACATTTTCCCTTATTTTGTGCAGGTTCTCATACTTATGTGTGCAGACCTTTGGTCAAACTCTGACTAACCTTTGCTACAGAGTTCTCTGTGATAAATGCAGGGTTCATATGCCTCCCTGTATTAAAAAAACCCTTCTCCTTTCCCCCTTATTTTCTCTCAGGCTTCTAGAAAGTCCATAAATTTAATTTTGACCCTTGGAAAGAAAATTAACTCCAGAAAATTATTGTATTTTTCGATTTTTTTAGTGTCTTCCATTGCTCATATAATGGACAGGAGATGAACTTTTCCATTTTTTAAAAAATTTCATTTCCCATCATCTGCTGAACTTGGTTCTCTCTTGATGACACACACTGGGTTCTCTCCAGTTGGGGTGAAAAGCAGACATGATTAGATGAAATTTGTCACATGCCTTGCCATTGCTTCAGAGAAGACCCACACATGCCAAGTACTATGGATTTTCCAGTCACTACATAAATTGTTGGTTTGCTGCAGATATTTAAAAACCAAATATACTGCCAAATTGAAAATCAGCAAAATAATGTTATTCAACATCCCTGCTAAGTTTATTTCATGTTATCAGGTTTCTAACATTTATTAAATATTTTCGGTGTTATTTATTGGGTGTTTTTTAATATTGTAACATTTCTTGATTGTTTTTTTGATATTTTTTGGACATCTTCATACTGTCTTCTGGCAAAAAAGTTTGTAACTGCTGGAATTATTTTTCTAGCTGGAATGAGATGTTCCATGATTTTCAGAATTTTGAGTTTTTCTGACCAAGCTGCAGTTTTTTTTTTTTTTCATTTTTCTGCCAGATTATATTTTTCGTGTTTTTATATTTTTCTGATCATGTTCCTCATTTTTTACATCCTTTGGTAGTAGTGCAAAAGAGTAACTTTGTATTATTTAAGAATTTTTTCTAATGAAATCCATATTTTCCTATTTCTAACAGTCTCTTCTTCAAAACCATTCAGTAGGACAAACATTTTGCCTTCTTTTCCTTTTTAAAGCGAAATTAAACTTCAAAATTGATCTTTAATCTGCCATTAATGGAATCTGAGTCATTTTCTTGACCTGTAAAATTGTTTTCATGGAAGACTGAACAATGCAGTACTAATTTCGGATAAATTAAAGATAAAAAAAACGCTACTGCATTCACACTATGCAGAGAAAAAGTCTTTATGGGGAAAATAGATAGTGAGGGAGAGTTTATGTTTGAATTCTAAACTTTAAATTTTTTGTTATCAGAAGGAAAAACATGTGCTCTTTTTGTTTGTTGATATAGCAAGAAGTGATTAAGAAATGGAAAACCATGCATTTTCAGAGAAATTAAGCATTAAAAAGTTTTAAGAAGTTCTGATTCATCTTTAATTCCTGAAAAATAGGTTCTGGACTCCTAGGAAACTTCTTAAAAACTCCTTAAATGGACTTCGAAAAATCAGTATGAACCCTGTAACTGTTGACCTGCAAGCATGCATGAGAATATTTTCACTTCCTGTCTTCAATGAACTGTTTCACATGCTTCCACATCACAGGCTTTCATGATGCTTTATGACACATATAATACTAAGTGGTTTTTAAATGATTGTGTTTCAACTGGTATTAAATGGTTCTGTTTTTCTTCATGAGCACCCCTTTTCTGCATCAAATGCTATGAGGTTTTTAAATGATTCTGTTTCAACTGGTTTTAAACGGTTCTGTTTTTCCTTCATAAACACCTCTTTTCTGCATCAAATGTTATGTTTGTTTACTACATGCACTACCCTTGAGAATTTGTAGTTTTTCATAAAGCAGAAGTGGTACCACGTTGTTACCATGGAATGCCACATACAAATTTTGTCCCAATCCACTCTCTTTTACATGAAGTTATTAACATTTTTTGAGCCATCATTTAAAACAGCTCCCTGTATCTCACATGACAGTTCACCAAGGTGTTTTTTGAAGCTCTTTTTTTTTCCCCAACATATTCTACATCTAACATGTTGCTGTTACCATTAGGCAATTGAATCTTCCACTGTGCGATGAAATAACAGCTGATCAACAATTTCTGCACATATAATCCAGTGAGAAATTTATTTACCTTTTATAGATATTAATTATATAACTTTGTCAAGGCTGGCTTTGAAAACTATTTTGTTTCAGTCCACTGGGGGATAAAATAACTCATGCCTGTTAAAAGTCTGTGTTGGTAACTTGAGGCTTTTAATATGAAATAAGGAATCAAAAGTTTTTGTGTTTAACTTCTGATTGCTGCAGCCATGAACTTGGTTTGCTGTTATGATGGACACATTTTCAAGGAGCGATTCATAACAGCAAACCATGTTTATGAAGAAAGCTTCTGAGTATAAAAGCTTCTCAGTCACTTTCAGGCTATGAGAAGTGTATTCCCTCATGGATGCAAATTTGTTTAGAATATTTTCCTTGGCACTGGGTGAAAATGAATTGAAAATTAATGATGGATCTTTTCATGCTAATTATTTATTATGTACAGTCGAACCCGTTTATAAAGAAGTTGAAGGGATAGTCAGAAACATTCGATGTATGCGAACTTTGTTATAACTTGACTGATAAAAAGGGCTATTTTTGGCATATTACATTATGTCAGGTTAAAACAATACTATTTATCAATTAATTGAAGGTTAATAATAATTGAAAAGTACTGGCAAAATAATATGAGTGAGATCTGCCTCAGGCAAAACATTTAAGAATGTGAGAGCAACTGGCAAAAATTTGACGTTTTACCTGTTACATGTTACATTAGATATACAAGCCAAAGTTTGCTTGTTTTATGCTTATTGTGATTGCTGTTTACAACTTCCTCTGACACAGTAGCGCACACAGAATTTCATCAAGGGTGGAGTCCAACAAGAAATTTACTGGACAAGCAAAATGTGCTATATATTTTTATATAGATACATGTAAATCATATTCTGTCTATGGCTAAGCTAAATATATATGTATATTTGATGATATCCCCTCATTCTCAAGAAACCAGTCCTGCACACGCCGTACAGTGTGGTAGGGGACAATGGTTATTTCCATAATATTGACATATTGTTGGTAGCACAGAATTATCCTGAATGTCGAGGTACACTCCAGAGTTCATGGTTTGTGGCATAATAACCAACAGGCCGAGTCCCATCCACGAAAAAGAGCTCCATGCCATGATGGAACCTCCGCCGAACTTAACAGTTGGAAGAACAGTCCGACGAAAATCGTTCGCCGTGCTGTCGCCAAATATAAACGCATCAACCAGATTGGAAGAATTAAAAACGTGATTCATCACTCCAAAGGACAGCTTTCTAGTTGCCAACAGTCCAGGTACGACGGGAGACACACCACTCCAAACGGCACTTCGCATTCACAGTAGTGATGTGCGGCTTGTGTGCCGCTGCTACATAATAATAACCCACAATGCGCAACTCTCTGTGAATAGTTATGTTACTAAGTGAGCCGTTACAAGCATTTCCTACTTCAGCAGCAGTGGAAACAGCAGAGGAAGAATGGGATTTCTTAGCCTTTCTGTCACGTTCCATCAGTTTGTGCAGCTTTCCTGAACGTTTTTTTACTCTCGATGCACCGTCTTGCTTCCATATGTTCACAACATCACTTACAATTGATTTTTGTGTGTTTATTTTAGCTGCAATGCTCCATATGGAAACACTAATCAAATAACATCCTATGACCAGCCCATGCTGGAACTCGGAAAGTTCACGTCCACGCAGCATATCTATTTAAAGTTACTAATAACACAACAAATCATCTCAGCTTTATATGTAGTATATGTGCCTCTCCACTCACACAGTGCGCACCTTCCTGTGCAACCGTTCTTTGCACTTATGCAAATATTTGGTAGCTTCAGAATACTCTTGATAATATACTGTATATGTATGTTCTAAATGAATGTTTAGCATAAATCAACACAGAAGAACACACAGATTAAAAAAATTCTCTGAAGAAGTAAGATAAATTCAGTAATCATTGACCATAAGACGTTCATAAATATAACGATCATTACGAAAACTAAAATTAAGACGGACAGAAAAATAATTGATCATAATGAAAATACTAAATTTATAAAACCATGCACAGAAACTATTCTTTTTTAATTTAGCCCTAGTTGGAATGTATTTTAAAAGAAAGTAATTTGTTTTAAGGAATCTGGCTTTCTTTGGTTTGGAGTGGTCCGGACCCGGCTGACCCTCCCCGTGTGTGCGCCTCTGCTCTGACATGGTGGTTAAAATGTTTCTAGATGCAAAATAAACTCCAAGATTTTCTAAATAGCAATTCAGTGATTGAAAGGAGGGAAAAAACAGGCTGAAGGGAGGGAAAAAACAGGCTGCATTTGTCCAGGAGATGTATGTTTAGCAAACATGGAGGGGGGTAGGGGTGGCAGGAGGTAGTTAAAAGTAACTGAAATATTCTTGTCTTCGTCAACCTAACTGATCTGTAAGGGGAACCATGGGGTGTTGTAAACAGCTGGTTAATACAATGGCACTTATTTAGTTTGCTATTAACTTTAATATATTTGTAATATGCGGTTAAAATAACAAGGTAGAATATTATGAAATTCAAGGGATTTATTAAAACTTCAGTCTATGTGAAACTTTGTATTATGCAAGCTCAGAATCTGTTACTTTGTTTGTTTGTGTGGAGGTTTAACAACCACCTTGAGCAACTTGATGGGCTATAAGCAGTCTTCCATTCTTAATTTAGGGCCACTGGTTTTAGAGAAGGGAGAGAGCCAGTGCCATAAGACAAAACACAACATCCATGCTTCAGTGGGATTTGAACATAGACCCATCTTGGACAAAAGGCCAAAAGCCAGCCCTTAGACCACTGCAACACCAGGGCAGTGCAAGCTCAGTATACTGTATGTGGGTTTGATTGTTTAATATTTTACTTTACAACGTGATCTTTTGGATGAAAATCAACATTGAAAGCAAGAGTTCATGTGGTTTATCTTGTTCACATGGCTGTTCCTAGCATATTTCCAAGTAACTGGAATATTGAAAGATGCATCCAGCTTTTGGAAATCTTTATGGGCAACGGACATGTGAACAAGATCCACCATGTGAACTCTTGCTATCAGTGTGACCAAGGCTGATGTTCAGCTGATAGATGTTTACAATGAATTAGAATACACTGAGGTGCCAAAAAAACTGCTAAGGGCGCTATCATTTCCATTATGTTCTGCCACACCCAAGGGTGATTGTAGTCCAGATTTTATCTGGAGTTCCAGTTTTTTTCCCCATTAAACCTGGAAATTCAAGAAAAAATGACGTCTGTATATTTTGTATCTGTTAAAATTATTCTTAAACTTTTAATTTGAAGTAAAGGAATTTATAATTTTTGCAGGATAAACCAGTTTGTAAAAGTAAAAAAAATCCAAAATTGTAATCTGTAATCAGATTAAATTTTAATCTTGTATTTGTGTGCGTAATCGACAAATATTTGTTGATCACTCACTCGAAGAACAATAATTCAGAACGAGTACAACTGGTTCAAAATACAGTAAATATTTGGGACAGTTGCTAGAAGGATATGCAAAGTAGTATTAAAAAACTTAGTAGCATTGTTGAAAACTGTGGGACTACAAAAAAAATAAATAAATAAACAACAACAGCAGAACAACAATAAACCAGAAAAACAAAGAACAATGTAATATTAAAAAAATTGTAGAGATTCCAGAACTGAGTAAAAATTAAAGGTATAAAAGAAAGACTGATTGTGCTGATATAGCAGGGGGAAAACAGGCAAAATGGATGTGTTTTCTCAAAAAAGGATACATTTTTAGAATTCATCAACCTATACTTCTATAAAATAGGTTAAGTTGTTTTCAGATTTTATTCTGTGTAAAACGAAAATACAAACAAAAATTGTTTTTAAGCTGTTTGATTTTAAATTTATGATTGTTTTATCTTATTTCAGAACAATTTATTTCTCCACAGAATATGTAAGTTAGAATATTTATTTATAGAAAAGTGTTTTATAAGTAATTCACATAGTCCAAAATAATCAGTTTTCCCTCTAAGTGAACTCACATATACACGTTACTTTTGTCCCACTGTTCTCAGGATTTTTGATTTGACCTCACAGTCACCCATGTAAATGGTATTGTTTGTAAACGACGTATATGTAAAGGCAGATATGGCAGATATATACATACTACTTGCAAGCTCAAGTAGTAGCATTTGCAGTTCAGATGGCAGCTTATCAGAATTTAAGCGATTTTAAATGAGGCATGATGGTCAGTGCCTGGGAGATGGGTCACTCCATCTCGGAAAGTACCACAAAATTTGGATTTACGTGATTAATAATTTCAAGGGTGTATCTGGACTACACTAACTCAGGAGAAAAATAAATCCAGAGTGCGAGACTGATGAAGCCATTGAAAAGCCCTGGACAGTCATGGACAGTGGCATCTGGCACGCATCTTAACATCCACCCAGTGTGCAACATTGGTGCAAATCACAGCGCAATGCAATGCTAGGACCAGTAGTAGCATCAGCGTTCAGACAGTGCAACATTCCCTGTGTTCTGTGGGGTTCCAGAACCAACAGCCCACCCAAGTGCCTTTGCTGACCCGATGACACAAGGCTGTGTGCCTTGCTTGGGCTTGGGAACACCGCCATTGGGCACAAGATGGTTGGAAACATGTACCCTGGACTGAAGAATCACTGTAACAACTGTTTCAGGCAGATGGCCAACTCAAAGTGTAGTCCCACATGTCTAGAAGGGACAGTGCAAGGTGATGGTGGCTGTGTTATGGTGTTGGGTGTTTTCAACTGGCACTCATTAGGACCCCTCACATGTCTGCAGACCACTCTCACCTGTGAAGGCTACAGAACCATCTTTGGGGATCATTTGCACCCATTCAATGTGCCACTACACACATCCACAGTCACCCAATTTAGGCTGGAGGAGCATCCCACGGAGGTTGGCATCTTTGGAGTTTGCCATCCTTACGTGCCATCTATGCTGGGAATCCTCCACTGGCAAATATTACGGAATTGTGGGATGCTCTTCAGGAAGCATGGTCTGCGCTGTGAGGGTTGTGGAGTCCATGCCCTGTTGCGTTGCTGCCATTATCCGGTTGTGAGGAGGACCAATGCTGTATTAGAAAGGTATCCCAGTTTCTTTGGCACTTCACTGTAAGTTATTGCGAGTAACAAGTAATTAGCATGAAAGGATGTATCATTAATTTTCAATGTGTTATTATTACATTAATTGCCCTTTTAGAATATGATAGCTTCTTGGTCACTTTTGCACTATGCGAAATGACAGACACAAAATTCACAGTGGTCATGACAGGGAATTCCATAATGTGAAATTTGAGCATTTAAATTTAGTAGAGCGCTTAAACAATGCAATTCAATTATTCTATCGGGGTTATATATGTGGGAAAGTAATATGCAGATTTTCTTTTGAGTTTCCAAATATTTGCAGCATTTTGGAATACCATTTTTAAAATGTTTGCAGCAGAGATGGAAACATGTCATCATTGAGTCAAATGGGTCATAGCGTCCTGACCTGGCCTTGACCTATTGTAGTTAATGCTTTATTTTTCAAATGAATTACATCCTTGTATGTAAAAATGACATATCTGAATAGTATAATCCATAATAATGTTCAGGTGCTCTCTTCTCAAGTTTCACATATGGTATGCAAACAAGCATCTCTGAACTTCATCAGTTGAAATCATCATAACATCACTCCATCTACTTAGAGATTATGATTATGCATTATGTTACTTAACCTGTTATTTGCATAAATTGTAAGTAAAACAGATTATTTAATATGAAGCTTTGGGAGATATTTTATAATCTATTTTTACCTGTGTCAGTAAAAATTACCATTTTAGTAAATCCACATGGTACATCAGTAGTTCCATATCTGAAAAAGAATTTGCCCTAATAGATATGTAAACTATTTTAGCAAAACAGAAGTATTTTAAATTATAAGGTTAAAGGTAGTACCCAGACTATTACCGAGTTCTGTTCCTAAGTCTGCCTTTAAGTACAATTTGTACATAAGTCATAACAGTTAGGTATGGTTTGTACTAGCAATGTGTAAAAAACAGGCATTGTACAGAATGCCTAGGGAATCTATAGAATGCATGACTTTTATAGGCAAAGCATGAAACACTTATGTTATTTTAATATTGTATATACTTTTCCTAGGCATTTTATATAAATCCTAGGCATTATATAAAACGACAAGGCAAAGTATGGAAATAGAAACATGAAAAGCCCTTTACTGAAAAGATGTAGGCCTGTATGAAAATCAAGGAAGAAATACAAAGTAAAGTATACGACTTTCTTACTAAAAGAAAAAGACTGGCACTGACTTACTTGTTGAACAAGGAATTCTAGAATGGCATTTTGAATTGCATTTAATTGTCTTTTGCATTTAAGAGCACTTCATATTTTGGCACTTGGTCTTGAACATACACCTCATGAATCCTTGACCACTTCCTGTGGACTGAGTGATAACAACTGATCTAAGAGGAATTTCGTGGTCGGGAACGTCTTCAACTCTGAGTAAGTCCTTTGGACATAAAGTGAATTGAGACCTGGCATACAGTTGTTAGAAAATTCCTCGAGTAGTTCCAAGTTGGTAAAAACCATCTTCTGTCACACTCATAATAATTGCCAACAGAATTATTATGAGTGTGACAGAAGATGGTTGGATGGGGTGACTTGCACAATCTGTTGCACAAGTCACCCTGTCCCTTATCAACGTCAGGAATAGGAATTCGGACAGTGGCCCCCAAAGGTGCAGGAGGAATTTTTTTTTTGTCAGAGTCCATTTTCACAGTATGGTATGCTGTGTAAATAAAAACCGTCATAGGGGGCACTTTGGCGGTGCTTAATGTGAGCATTGAGAGTCATGTGCCTTGCCATGGGAAAAAAAAAAAAAAGTCACTGGCGGGAGTATTTTATATTTTGCCGATTGGCCTTTTGGCATTGCTGGAATGCCTAGGAAATGTGTGAAATGAGCGTTTCATACTTTGATGTCCCATTTTTGACATTCCACAGATTTTCTAGGCATTATGTACAATGCCTAATTTCAGACATTGCTGTAACATACATGTATAACATCAGTTAGTCAACTTTAAAATGATTGAGCAAACTCCTACTCGCCACAAATTCTTCCTCACATTTGCTTTCATTTGCTGCATGCAGCTCTTAAATAACTGAAAAGGCTTCCAGCTTTTTCTTGCACTAAAGCAAAGTTAATAGGCTTATTACATTGATTTGAATCCTCTAACAAAATTATCAACAGCCTTCCCATTTCAATAATTAAAGTACTGCATTGCTTAGTGATAATTGTAGATTTAATTGGGAAAGAGCCTCATACATGCTCCATTATTTTTTGCTTTGTCCTTTAAAATTTTCCCGATCATCAACGGACTTTAATCTAATACTTTTCCAATTTTCGTTGTCGTTTCACCTTTTTCCGATCACTTTATTATTTCCACTTAAATTTCAGTTGTGATCGTTTTCCTTTTCTTTGATGCATCACCATCACTTCTATCACATTTACGATTTGGTGCCATGGTTATGAGCAAAAAAAACATTAAAGCCAAATACAGTAACACTCTCGAGACGTGTTAACAGCAACGTGATCCAACTGAAAAGAATGAAGTCTCTGTCCTACCTCAAGCCCACACGCCCAAGAGCCGACAGACCACTACAGATGTGCATCACAAAGTAGCACCTCTTTGTCATTATGAACCGTTGTATGTAACATGAATTTTTGATATAATAGGCTTTATGGGGGTTGGTTCATAACTACAGGTTGTTCGTAAGTCAGATGTTCCTAACCCGGGCACTGCCTGTAATACATTGGTGCAAATGGAAAGTGATACACGCGGAAGAAATTGGTGCAATTGAATGAAACTTGATAGATAGGTACAGAGTTCTAACCACAATAAATGAAACCAAAATGATGTGAATCAGCTCAGGTTTATTGCTGTTCAGCACATATTTCAGTATGAAGTGTGTCCACCATGAGCAGCTTTACACTCTTGGATCCTTGCCGACATGGAATCAATAAGTCTGCGGATGTAGTCTTGGGGTATGTCTCTCCAAGCTTGCATAATGTGTTCAGTCAATTCTTGTACAGTTTGCCTTCGGTGGGGATGTGTCGTAATGTGTCTACCCATGGCATCCGAGACATGTTCTATGGGGGATAAATCTGGGGAACGGGTAGGCCAATCGATGATCGCGACACCTCGCAAGGCTTGTCTTGTGATGACTGCAGTGTGTGAATGTGAATTATCCTGTTGGAAGAGACCATTTGGGATGGTGGCTATGAAGGTTATGACAACAGGTTGTATCAATCTGTCCACATATTGGCGGGCAGTCATGTTGCCTTCAACAACCACCACCAGAGTCCTGCTGTCATAACTGATGCCCCCCCCAAACCATGACACCAGGGGTTGGATCCCTGTTGTGCTCTGAAATCACAGCAGGGAACTGATGGCCCCCCAAACCATGACACCAGGGATTGGATCCCTGTTGTGCTCTGAAATCACAGCAGGGCTGGCCCTTTCTCCACAATGCCGCCGGATATGTTGTCGATTGACTATCACTTTGGCCCAGACAGAATCGCGACTCTTCGCTGAGCACAGCTGTATGCATGCGCATCTTCAGTTGCATCTGGCATTACACCAGGTGAGCCGTTGTTGGCAGTGGAATCGGGTTAACGGAATACACTGCATGGCGGTACGAAAATGCAGCCCAGCATCAAGCAATCGGTTGAGAATTGTCCGTAGGGTCACACTGGCTGTCACCACTGATCGGATCTGTTCTGAGGTTGTCCATCTGATCCGCAACTGCCAGCCGGACAATCTCACGCCTTCCTGCATCCACTGTGTCACCACTCTCCGTAGTGACATGGCACTAAAGCCTGTCCGTTGGCCGATTTCACGATACGAATCCATATTTCAGACATACCTCGCTCCAAGTCCGACATATGGGTGTATGGAGTTCTCACTCTTCGACGTGGCATAGCTGGTTACCGGCAACCTGTGGACAAAAAACGACTTTGTGACATCACACAGTTAACAACTTATAAACTAAACAACATAGCAATTTTGCATAACAGATCGGCACGTAATTTACATATCACTACATCTACTGCTTCCACTTTTTAATCATTCAATACCCGTTCTACGGAGGTAATATTGTCCTAGTTTCATGCAATTCCTTCTGGGTGTATAACTTTCCATTTCCACCAGTGTATATAATCAAGTCAGTATGAGTTATTCGCAACATAGTTATAAGCTTACATACAAGGAACCACAAGTGGCGTAATTGTTATAGCAACTTCTTTCCAATCAGATGGTGGTAGGATCAATCCTAGGTAGGTTGCATTGCCCTGAACCACTGAATGCTCACAGTGCATCGAATCGGCCCATTATGCAATCGTCTCCAGAGCGTTGGACCTTCTGCTACAAATAAGGTAATAATTGGCTCCTTCCTCTCACACTTGTTCTGTCTTCCTGGAAGTACTTACTCGTTGTGACATCATACATAGTTTTGCATTCTCAACTATGTCGACACACACCACTTTCAGTCTGGCTCTTCTATCTCTCTAACCTGTCTACTTTCTGTTGCATCTGAGTCTATTGTTTCAATCTAATGTTACTTCGTTTCTGATACATAGCACAAAAGTTCCATGGGACATAGGTAGTCGTGTCCAAATCTTTCCTGTGGGTATGAACCCTACAAGAAATTGCTGGCTGCTGTGCAATAAAAAAATCAAGTTATGTCGAATTATAATTTAAATTATAATGTTAATAGCTCAAAGCTTCTGCTGTAGATAAAATAATGCTGGGGCTTAGGCCACATAATTTTAGCCAATTTCATCTCCAATTGTGCAGCTCATGAGATCTAATTTTTATATAAAGGAAACTTCATGAGCAGAGTGAAAATTAAACTTTTATCAATGATGCCACAATAGCAGATTTTAATTTGGATTATAATGTTGATGTTTATATATTTTTTATCAACTTTCCAATAAAAGGACCTGTGCTTTTGCATATAAATCATAAATATGTACTATGAAAGTTCATTTTTACAGTTTTGATGTGAGTTAAAGAAACACATTTCTTTTGTGCAGGTTTTTAAACTTTTCTGTAAATATAAGAACTAAGTGATTCATGAAATAAAATCTATTTTAAAACTTGCCAGTTTGTGTACTTTTAATTCTTTTAGATATACAGAAGCTGAAACTGCTGTTTTACAGGAAAATAAATATCTGCAAAAATGCATATTAATGCAAGCCAGCGGAATAATATAGGCCTGTCTATGATGTGTAGAGATTGTTTGATATACATTGATACATTGTAAAAAAAACAAAACTGAATTGGGTGGCATAAATTAATCACTGATTTGAATGGAATTTTAAAAAGTCGTTATACAGTCCACATGATAATTTTTTAAATACACTGCCTGATAGAAAATGCCACACCATGAAGGAATGCTCGAAAACAGCCAAAACTGCATACACAGATAGTCAAGTACGTCCTTGACAAATGATTTAATTGTCACACACAGACTAGGCTCCAGTGGCCGGATACACAGGATGATTAATAAGGAGTGTGCCCCCCATTTTGGGGTAATATAGGATTGAATCCGCCGTGGCATCGAGGCAATGAGTGTTCGAATAGAGTCCTGGGGTATCGTGGACCATGTGTTGATCCGAGACCACAGTTCTTTTTGTGGGGGTGGGAGGGTACTCAACCGACGTACAATCGTGTCTACAGATGCTCGATGGGCGATAGATCGGGGGATCGTGCTGGCCACGGAAGCATCCGAACACCATGCAAAGCATTCAGGTTGATCCGAGCAGTATGCAGCCGGGCGTTATCCTGTTGAAAAACGGCGTATGAGCTGCCCTGCAGATACGGTAGTGCCACGGACCGCAACACCTCGTCAATATAGCGGCGTGCCGTAAATGTGCCCGTAATGCGTACCAACGGTGAGCACGGCGATCATCCGTGGTGAGACAGAATCGCGATTCGTCGCTGAACACCACACTGTTCCATTCGGCACCCCACGCCAAGCGGTGACAACGATGTCTCTCTGTTAAGGGTAGATTTCGCAACGGTCGGCTGGTCAGCAAACCAGACGCAGCCAATCGGCGCGACACTGTCTGCGTCGACATCGGAGCATCCAAGCCTCCCGTACACTCCGCAAAATGTCACCCGTTGTGGCCTGTGGGTTCTCTACGACATGCCGTCTGATGCGACGATCGCTGCGCTCGGACGTCCGTCTTGGTGCTACGGTCATCCTTACGATATTGCACAGATCCTTCCTGGGGCCACTGTCTCCAAATGCGACCGATGTGGCATCACGTTGCTGTTCTTTCGCAATACGACGCAAGGACCTTCCAGCGGTACGAAGGCCTACGATGACACCTATCGTAAACTCATCCGGCTGACGAAATCGCGTAGGCCAGCGTCTTAAGGGCATTGGCACCCCTTGTTCTTCAGACACGGTTAGAGTAGATCCAATCCTCGCGGCCGTGACGACGTCCTACGAGTGGTTTACTGAGCATGAAAGTGAGGTTGAACATAGTCCTTTATGAGTACTGCTATATTGTTGCCAACCATTTTATTTTAAGATACACAGATTTTTTTATATTAATTATGGACACCTTGTACAACACTGACATTCGCCGAAATGGGAGAGGAGTTGAATATTTCGATAGGCAGTGTTCATTCAATCATCCGTGAACATCCTGACTATCGCAAATTGTGTGCAAGATGTGTTCCTCATTCACTGACAGGCGGACACAAAGCTTAACGTTTTTTGTCTTATCTAGTCTTCCATCAACACTATTCTGTGGAAGGCCATGATTTCTTACGCCGTATCATCACTAGCCATGAAACATGGGTTCATCATGTCACCCCAAAAACGAATAGAGTGTCTATGGAAGAGTGACACAGCTCTAAGTAAATGTATGACTATGCAGCAATGACAAGCAACCAGTTAAGACGTAAGCCAAAAATTCTTAGCAGTGATAATGGTTTAGAATAAATAAATGCACATAAAAATGGCACTGGGCATCAGATAACTATAATTTATTCTACGCAACAAAATGGAGTTTCCGAAAGAAAGAATAGTTTATTAGTAGAAAGGACTACCGCCATCAGTGCTGAGACGGACCGAGCCTAAGCCGGAAAGCTCGAAGTGGAGCCCAGGCTCGAGCTGCACAATATTGACTACGGTTCAGGCGCTGAGACAGAGAGAGGAATGTAATTTTGTATGTTTTAGATACGAGACTTTTACACTTTTTAGTTGATAAAGAGGTCTTCGGCAACTGGGTCTGCGCGGAGAGTGTCGACTAGGGAAGGCTATTTATTCCAGGCATGGATAGAAAAATGCCATGTGCTACTGGGTTTCTGCGGAGAAAGAAATGCTTCTTCAAGAACTATAGATAGTAGATAGCACGTCGACGAAATTCTGCCCCCTTCATCCACGCAGTAGCTTCCTGCTAATTCTAGTGAGCAAAGTAAGTAGTGCCGATCCTGGGGCGCAGTGGTTTAAACCCTGGCTTATGACTATTTGCCCGAGGAGGGTCCGGGTTTGAATCTCGTTGAGGTATGGATGATGTATTTGTCTGGAACCAGTGACCCTAAATTCGGAACAGGCGACTGATTATAGCTCATTAAGTTGCTCACGGTGGTCTTTAAACCTTCAACAACAACAAAATTTAGCTGGGGTTGTGAAACAACCCAGAAAATGAGGGGTAGATCACCACCTTTCAGGAGGATCTAAAATAAGATAAAAGTTGAATAACCCTGATACTAAAGGTACAGTGATTTTCCTTTGGAGAGGTGGAAGGATACCTTCTAAGTTTAGGAGATAATAGATAAAAGTTTGGAAAAAAGAAAATTAGCCTTATGACAGGTTTATGCTAGAGTACTCTTGTTCAACTTTTCAGTGTAAATGAAATGCTATTAAGCTTTTTATGGCACTTGGACCACCTTCCGGTGATCCAACTGTGTTACGACTTACCTTATCTTTGGATGAGGGTGACGGGCGATATGTGCACTCTCTTTTACTAGATCATGATGTTGTGTTAAAACAGAATTACAATTAAATCCTGTTTCTTAGGGGCTTTGGGCCCTAGATCCAATTTTGAAAAAATAAGTAACTCATTCGCCCCTTGACCTGACTTAAGAGCGTTGACTTTGGAGATATAAGGTTCAACTTTTGTCTTTAGACGGCGGTATAACAGCTAAAAAAAAGTAAAACTTTGCGTGGATTATCGATAAAGAAATAAGTTCTTAAAAAGTACGTAGTTTTCAGCCCCCTCCCGATCTTTCCGGATTTCCGGCGCCCCGAATCATTTCAGGAAGAAACGAATGTTAAAAAAAGCGTGCAGCTATGTTATAGAAATAGATAAGAGTCCCTTCTCCACTCCTCAGTTGAAAAAGACACCGGATAAATGCAGGATAAGAGAGTGGAAGTCCAGTAGAGAATATTTTTTTTTATTAATGTCAAAACAGGTTAGTCATAGTTTTCGGACCTGGGCTCTATCTTACAATATAAAATTCGATCTCGGGCTAACATGCTTAGTTCTCGAGCTCTTAAATTTGAGCCCGAACTCAGCACCGATCGCCATTTTACTAGGTTCAAATTTAAGTGACATAAATTTGAGAATTTGTTATTTTCATTCAGAATAGAATCCATTCTCCATACATTAACAAAACACATTTTTTCCCGTCGAATGGTAACACACCAAATGTAGAGTACACAAAATTACTTGGTCGTAAGGCGTGTGCCTTACGACCAAGTAGTTGTAGATTAGACAAAAACTAGTTGTAGATGAGACAAATATCGCAGTAGATTAGACAAAAACTTGACAGTCATGCTCAAGAAAAAATTTCCTCGAGTACAGCAGTAAAAGCAAAGGATATCAAATACTGTTTCCTACTGGCAGTCACGGAAAGTAGATATGCAGGGATCCCCGAGGAAGAATGCTGATACGAGGAGCATTAAAAAAAATTTACACTTGCCGTCGTCTGTTGGTATAATTGCGCAAGGAATGTGGCGCATGCGTGAAGTAGAGTTCATACCGTGCGTCCCCTAATATAGGTAAGTATCGTTGACGTAGCGGTAACAGTTGTGTAGGAGCAATTGATCATAATGGCACGTCACCTGGAATATTACTTCAAGTTCGAAGTAGGAGGGACAGTACAATTTTTGTGGGCGAAATGTCTGAATTAATTCAAGATTCTTTTTTTTTTTTTTTTTTTTGATTGGAGGTTTAACGACCACCGTGAGCAACTCAATGGGCTATAAGCAGTCGCCTGTCCCTAATTTAGGGTCACTGATTCCAGGGAAGGGAGAGAGCCAGTGCCGTAAGACAAACACAACATCCATGCCTCACCGGGATTCGAACCCGGACCCTTTACGGACGAATGATCAGAGGCCAGCGCCTTAGACCACTGCGCCACCGGGGCGGCCGTCTCGACATCCGGAACACTGCTAGAGAAAACTTGGACTTTCACATAACCCCACAGCAAAAATGTCTTAGAGGGGTAACGTCGGGCGATCGGGTGGCCATGTCATGGGGCCGTCGCGTCGCGGCCAATCCATCTGCCCGGAGATGTTGCATTCAAGAACGTACGAACCATTATTGACCAGTGTGGTGGAGCACCGTCTTGTTAGAAAATAACTGAAGGCTGGAGTGCATGCAACTGAAGTGCTGCAAAACGTTCCAGCATGTCTATGTACACGTTACATGTTACCGTGGGCTCTGTATAAAAGAATTGTCCGATGAAAGCGTCATGCATCAGGCCGCACCATACTTTCACTTTCGGGCTAGCCCTCTGTTGTTCCATGACATAATGCGGATTTTCTGATTCCCAGATTCGCACACTGTGCTTATTTACTGTACCAGAGACGTGGAATGTGGCGTCATCTGAGAAACAGACACGGTGCAGGTTATAACTATCATGAGCTATGTGCTGCAATATCTCCGTCGCAAATGCAGCACGGCGAGGCCGGTCATCAAGCTGAAGAGCTTGAACGATCTGTACCTCATAAGCATGCAGATGAAGACGTTTGTGTAGAATTTTGTGAACCGTGGCATAGGGAATCCCAGTTTCCAGCGAAGCACGACGAATCGATTTCCTGGGGCTTCTCAGATATGTCTCATGAACAGCTGCAGCTGTCTCTTGTGTAACCGGTGGTCGGCTCGCTCGAAGGAGATCGCGGAGACTACCCGTCGCTTTAAACTTTTTATACCAAGCCTTTATGCTTTTTTTGGTCCGGTGGTGACCGTCTGTACTCTTTTCTGAAATGACGCTGAACAGTAACCGCCAATTTGGTCTTATGGAACCACAACACGCACGCCGTTTTTCTTACATGGAAGACCTTATCGAAGAAATGCTTCTCTTATTCAGCTGTAGCGCTCACCTAAAGAACAGAAAAAAAAACACTTTATGAGTGCTGCCATATTATGTTGCCAACCATTTTATTTTAACCTACATAGATTTCTTTATATAAATTTTTGTAATGTGGGAAATACTTTATGGACACTCTGTACAAGACTGACATTCCCGAAATGGAAGAGGAGTTGAATATTTCGATAGGCAGTGTTCATTCAATCGTCCATGAACATCTTGACTATCGCAAATTGTGTGCAAGATGTGTTCTTCATTCACTGACAGGTGAACACAAAGTTCAACGTTTTTTGTCTTATGTAGTCTTCCATCAACACTGTTCTGTGGAAGGCCATGACTTCCGCCTTATCATCACTAGCGATGAAACATGGGTGCATCATATCACCCCAAAAACGAAGAGAGTGTCTATGGAATAGTGACACAAAACATCGCTTGTGCGGAAGAAATTCAAAGTTGCACTATCAGCAAGAAAAGTCATGACCGTGAATGAGTTATGTACACAGAATTTATGGCAAAAGGCACAACAATTAATGTTGCCTCATACTCCGAAACATTAAATCCTTTGAGAACATCCGTGAAAAAGACGAGGCGTGGAAAGGTAAGCGAAGGTATTGTTCTCATTCATGACAATGTCACGCCACACACTTCTCGCACAACACGGCAGCTGCTCCAAAGATTTGGGTAGGAGGAATGGCGACATCCCTCATAGAGTCCTGCTCTTTCACCGTGTGACTATCATATCTTTGGTAAGCTGAAAGATAATCTACGGGGGACAACGATTTGCAAACGATGAGCAGGTACAAACACAGTTCTACGGTGGCTGAATGCCCAAGGAGTGGATTTCTATTATCAGGGAATCGAACTGTTAGTCACACCTCCAGAGAAGTGTTTACACCAACTTGGTGACGGTACGTACTTTCTATTGCATGATGTTACATACCTCAATAAATTACTTTTTTTTTTTTTTTTTTGAATGGAGGTTTAACGACCACCGTGAGCAACTCAATGGGCTATAAGCAGTCGCCCGTCCCTAATTTAGGGTCACTGGTTCCAGGGAAGGGACAGAGCCAGTGCCGTAAGACAAACACAACATCCATGCCTCACCGGGATTTGAACCCGGACCCCTTCGGACGAATGATCAGAGGCCAACGCGTTAGACCACTGCGCCACCGGGGCGGCATAAATTACTATTGGGCCACAATGGTCAAGTGTAACTTATTTTTTTTTTTTTTTTGATTGGTGGTTTAACGACCACCGCGAGCAACTCAATGGGCTATAAGCAGTCGCCCGTCCCTAATTTAGGGTGACTGGTTCCAGGGAAGGGAGAGAGCCAGTGCTGTAAGACAAACACAACATCCATGCCTCACCGGGATTCGAATCCGGACCCCATTCGGACGAATGATCAGAGGCCAGAGCCTTAGACCACTGCGCCACCGGAGCGGCTAACTTATTTTTGGAACGCCCCTCGTAAATGTTACAGACACAGACCAGGTGGATGAATGTACATATCTAGGAAACATGTTTGACAGAAAACAAATTAGATGGTGAAATTAGTAGACGACTGAATTCATCTTTGAGAATCCTGGCTGCCTCAGGAGGATCTCACAAGAATAATGGTTTCGCAGAAAACATAGGAAAGTGTAACAGTTCCTACTCTGATGGTACAGCAGTAATATATACACCGTAGAGCAGTGTATACACCGATGCGCCATTAAATTATGACCACCTACCTAATAAGCTGTAGGATTCCCTTTTGCCCGCAAAACAGCGGCCACTCGGCGAGGCATCCATTCGATGAGGTGGCGATAGGTATCCTGGGGTATCTGGTACCATAATGTCAACAGCAGGTCAGCCAGTTCCTGTGCATTTCTGGGTGGTGGTAATTTAGCGCGAACCCGCTTTTCCAAGTCGAACCACAAATGTTCGACTGGGTTCATGTCAGGTGAATTTGGAGCTCAGGGCATTAACAGAAAGTCCCCAGCATGTTCCTCGAACCACTCCTTCACGATTCTGGCAGTGCGGCATGGCGCATTGTTCTGTTGGTAATGGCTATCACCAACAGGAAACAGTTGCCGTGAATGGGTGAACTAGGTCCACAACGATGTTCAGATACCTAGCAGCTGTCAGCGATTGTGCTGTTGGAATAATGGGGCCTAAAGTGTCCCAAGAAAACATCGCTCACAGATAACACTGCCGCCGCCGCCGGCCTGTTTCTCCCCAACAGTGCATCCAGGTGCCATAGCTTTCGTTGATAATCGCGTAGCCACGCTCGGCCGTCTACGTGATGCACCAAAAATCTTGATTCATCAGACCAGGCCACTTTCTTCCAATAATCAACGGTCCAATCTCGATGATCTTGGGCCCATTTCATGCGTTGTTGTGCAGTGAACATGGGACCCCAGCTGGGTCTTCGGATACGCCGGCCCATGCGCAGAAGGCTGCGACGAGCTGCATGCTAGACAGATTGCCCTGTTGTAGCTAGGGCACAGTGGCCTTGCGATCGCTGTGAACAATGCGCGACAGTCTCAGCTCTCTTTTAGCATTAATGAGCTGCGGACGACAGACGGCTGCGCGACGGTTCGTCGTTTGGCCACCTGTGAACCACTTTTGATACGCACTCTCTACAGCGGCACGTGAATAACAGACAAGCCGCGCGGTTTCCGAGATCGTAGTTCTGAGGCGCCGTGCCATCACAATTTGTCCTTGATCAAACTTCGATAAATCGGCAGCTTTTCCCGTTCTGACTCCGAACACTCTACTAACCGAAAGCCGTTCCTCGGATTGCATATACATATACTGCTCAGTGAACTTCACGTACGCCACCGTTCGGTCTCCAGGCGCGCACTTTTCTCTATGCTGGGGGTGGTCATAATGTAATCGCTCATCGGTGTATGTTAGTGAAGCTCGATATAACTGTAAATGGAGAAGTTTGGTATGTTAAAAATAAACGAAATCGAGAACCATCAGTTTTTAACTTTAATCTGGCAGAAGAGCTTTCTTTGACGAGCTAACCTGTGAATTTTAGAGAACAACTTAGCGATATGTATATATGTCACTTCAAGAGTTGTACCACCTTGGAGTGTTTTTTACTGTAGATATGATATGAGTGGAGCTTCATAATATGGGCAGACCCTGTAGTCCTTCCTATTTAGTAGTGGAAATTGAACTTTTACCCCTCCGCTTGACTTTCATTTCCTTTAATAATTTTTTTTAATTCTGATACGGTTAGTACGTGTCCAAATGTCTATGTCTCCAATTTTGTTTCTGTTATCATAAAATTATTTGTTCCTTGTGTCCTTATATCTGTTTTTTGTTTGTTTGTCAGATGTGAATCTAATGTATCATGCTAACGCGTAGTGTTCTAATTTTGCATAGATCGTCTTACATCCGCCTAATAGGGGAGGCTGCGTTGTTAAAAACCTGGTAAATACAATCTAGTCTTTGATGAGAAATTTATAGTTAGGCACGATACAATCTATCTCACTTGTTTCGCCATTACGATATCTCCATCCGTATTTCCCGTGCGGCGGGTGCTTGATGAAAAGGTTCACAATCTGAAAAGCTCTCTTGCCCATGGCAATTCAGTAAGATTGATACCCCAATCATTTCTCACCCCGCAACCATGGCTACCCGGTGATGTTGCAAACTGCTGCTGTTTAATTTTCTCACCGATATCAATCTTTTGTAATGATCTTTTAGGTATTAACATCTAAAGTAAGTAGCGAGACGTTACAACTTTCCCCGGTTACTTAGATTCCGTGAGGCATGAAACTCACGGAAAAGCCCTTTGATTTTCTCATCTTCTCTCATGACTTCTTGTGAGTGTTTTGGTTTTGTTTCGGGGTTGAGCAACTCACAGGGCTATAGTCTCCCGTCTCTAATTTAGGGCTATTGGCTCCAGGAATGGGACAGAGCTAGTACTATTTGACAAGCACACCACCCATAGGACTTCCGGGACACCAACCCTGGCCCAATTCTGACGAATAATCAGGAGCCAGCGCCTCAGACCACTCAGTCCCCGATCTGTGGTTTACGTCTTTTTGTGATATGAATTAGAAACTATACTACTCATGAAAAAACTCATGGTTCTGCCATCGCAACGACTTCTTGTGTTTGCACAGGTTTAACAGATCTGCATCTGATACAAACTTAGATTACAACTCTGAAGCGGGTTTTCAGTTTCATAGAGATCTCTTTTCCTTCCCCACTTCACTAAATTCGATATTACTCTAGCGTGGGCACGTGGTTTAGAGAGAGCTGGCTTCTACCTACTGCTGTGTCTGGGTTCGAATCCCGATTAAGATGTCAGTTTTAATCCGGGATTAAACTGATGTTTGTTTTATGTTCAAAATCGAACATCATTTGAAACCGAGTTTCATGAGTTTGTCGCATCTCGGAGCTCTACATTTTTGCATCATGTATCTCGATAGCAGTAGTATGTCTCTGCTGGCGGTGATTATTTTGGTTAATAATGCTTATTTTGCACCGTGTTTTGAGTGTTTGAAGTTTCCATCAATATTCCGCTATTTCACTTGGAACAACTTTATACAGTGGAACCTCAATTATACGATTTCGTAAGGGATTGTCTTAAAAAACATATTAAAGGAAATTCAACCTCATATAGTAGAACTGAATTATACGATTTACTAGGGATTGTCTTAAAAAACGTATAAAAGGAAATTCAACCATATACAGTGGAACCTCAATTATACGATTTTCTACGGGATTGTCTTAAAAAACGTATAAATGTAAAAAACATATAAATGTGAAAAACGCATAAAAGAAATTTCAGCCTTATCAGTGGAAACTCGATTATACGATTTTCAAGGGGATTGTCTTAAAAAACATGTAAATGTAAAAACGTATAAAAGAAATTTTAACCTTTTACAGTGGACCTCAGTTATATAATCTCTTAAAAAACGTATGAATGTAAAAAAAAAACATATAAAAGAAATTTCAAAATGTTAAATGCTATTGAAATTTTGAATGCATCCAAAAAGGGAAAGGGAAAACAAAATGAGGTAAAAACCTTGCAGTTTTAGATTACGCTAATTTTTAATGTTCGGATCTCTTAGGGACATACATGCATACATAGGGAGATCCATTTAAACCAGTACCCTGAAAAAAACCTTTCATTTTTGCAAGGGATCGCGCAAGGAACTTCTTCTTTTTTTCAATAGAAGCAGCAACTCCTGGAGAATGAAAACCGCCACCGTGAAGAAGATTGTTAACCGTAACTGTAACTCAGCTCGTGATTTGTTTGTTGTTGCGTTGTCATTCACTTGCGTGCTTTCGGAAACATGCAGTACTCTGTTCCAGAGCGTGTTTTTTTAGTGTAATCGTAGTGGGTAACCAATTCTGTCATCAAAACGCAACGAGCATTTCGAAGAGAGTTTGGAGTTCGAAAAGTGCCAAGCAAGTCAACAATTCTGTCGATGGCAAAAAACTGAAGCAAATCGGTTCTCTTCTCAGCGGTAGCGGTAGACATCACCCTCCGATGCTCCAAACGCGTGTGGACGATGTTCGGCAATGTTTACTTCAATCTCCGACGAAATCGTTGCGCAGATTAAGCCAACAGACAGGATATTCATACGGAACTTGTCAAAGGGCAGCAAAAAAAGCGAATATTCGACCATTTAAAGTGCACGTAATCCATCAGCTGCAGGAACCGGACAAGGGAAAGAGAGTAAGTTACTGCAAATGGTTTCAAAATTTTCTTAATTTGCGATCTGATATTCTCTCCATCACATGGTTTACGGATGAAGCCTGGTTTCATCTATCAGGCTACGTCAATTCGCAAAACAGCAGATACTGGGCTGCCGAAAACCCACACGTTATGTGTGAAACACCGATGCATTCACCAAAGGTTGGTGTATGGTGTGCGGTTTCGTCTACGAAAATTATTGGCCCCATTTTTTTCTCTGAGACTGTCAACGCTAACGTTTATTGGCGCATATTCAATGAATTTGTGGAACAACTTGATGACATTGAATTGACAGAAGGCTACTTTCAGCAGGATAGAGCTACGTGTCACGCATCGAAAGTCTCAATGGAACTCATAACCACCTTCTTTGATGACAGATTAATTTCAAAAACATATGGCCTCCCCGATCTACGGACTTTCCCTGACTTTTTTTATGGGGCTACTTAAAGGATAGAGTTTACAAAACCCATACAAAAACATTGGATGCATTGCGTGAAACAATCACGACTGAAATTGGCAATGTTACTGCTCGTACTCTACATGAGACATCACTGAATATGGTGCGGCGTGTTCAACTGTGTTTACAAGAAAATGGAGGACAATTCCAACATTTGCTTTGATAAAATGATTCTCCAATACCACATGTGTGATTCTCAACTTACTGTATGATTTTGTTGTTATTTATAAAAAAGTTATAAGTAAATCACATGGTACTGGTTTAAATGTATCACCCTGTACATATATGAATACTTTGTTAACTGCCCTAAGCCTATGACTATTTTGGGTTTTGTAATATATTTTTTTAATTTCATTAATTAGGTTAAGAAATTGTGTACGATTTCACATTTTCAATATATGAAAAAACAACTTTGAAATATTACGTTGTAAATGCAATTTTGTTTTGTATTCAATACCACCATTACACATTCCTTACTTATAAGCATCGCTCTTTTCAAAGCAGTTTGCCTACCATTTGATTTATCACAAGTGCCGCGTAAAATATTCACTGATCTCTGTTTCAAATTTCTTGAATTCAGAAAGAAAGAAAATTGTGAACATTATTTAGTACATTTTTAATTGCATCATCTATTTCTTAGACGCAGAAAAAGTCTCAGTTCTCTCAAAGTTGTAACACACCGAATTGCGTATAAAAGAATCGTATGTTTTTGATTATCCGATTCAACATACACATGTATAATCCGAATCGTTAAATTGAGGAAAAACTAGCAGCAATGAAGAAAAAACATGCATTTGAAATAAGATTTGAGCTCAAAATATGGTGTTGTCACTGCTACTCTGCAGTGAAAATTACTTTACGGGTCACGAAAGATGAGGTTAGCTCTAGCACGAGGAAAGAAGAAGTTCCGATTTTGAAGTTTGGTTTCTCTTTGGAACAAATCAAAAATACTTAATACAGCCAGAGGAGTAGAGGTCTGCATGGGCCGGGCTGGCCGGGTTGGGCCTTGTTTTAGTTTAGAGAACAAAGCAACGGGCCGGGCTGGGGTTTTCCCCAGACACTTACGACCGGGTTGAGCAGTGCCGGGCCAAGTCGAGTAATTTTTTTTTTTTCGCAATGGTAAAGAAAGAAAGAAGTCGCGTTCCTCGATTTCCTGATGTATTTAACTGTTTTGCTGGCTTTATTTACTTCCATGACATAGCCCAGGGCGTAATCACAAAAGCAACGAGAGGCACTCACAGTGTTTTTACCAATCTGTTGGTATTAAGTTGATAAAATCACTTTGATGATTGCTGACAGCAAAAAATTCGATCCCAAGCGAGTGTGGGTGTTGTGTAGAGTGGGAAACGGGGAGTGTCTGCAGTGGAGTGGGGTGTGTATGTGTGTGTTTGTATGAGAGAGTGGGACGATATTGATTATTTCACCTATCCTTAATCTGTATAGGGATTGACTTTTGCACTGTTATCGCTTACTATAATTTAGAGAAAGGGAGATTCTGAACGAGCTTAGTCTTCCCTTTTCTCTCTCTTTAAAGGTTTTCGATAATTTTCAAAGTTTAGTTAATATTTTTAGGCTTACATTCAACTAAATATTTTCAATAATATCTCATTTTATTATTTAATTTTCCCATTTTAATAAAATACAATAGAAAGACAAAATAATACCAAATGACACATCATGGGCCGGGACGGGCCTAAATAAAAGCTGCATTGACGGGCCCGGGCTGAGACGGGCCGAGTGCCTAATATTTGAAACGGGCCGGGCTGCGCTGGGCCTTATACGCACGGGCTTGGGCCAGGCCGGGCCGAGCCGAGCTCAGTAAATTAGTTCCGCGAAGACCTCTACAGAGGAATATAAGGAATCTTAAAAACACGCATTTTATTAGGAAAATTCATTAAACATATGTAAACGTTCTTTTGCATTAGAACTATATCACCAAATGCCATGTTTTCCGAACTTTTGGAATTTGAGACTCGAGACTCGATGACCGAGTGTAGACGTCTGGTCAATCGCCGGATATTGGCCCGGACGAAGTACGAGAACCACCTCCGTCTCACAGAACCAGCTTCTCCTCTACCCGGTATCAACTGCAACAAATTTA
Source organism: Macrothele yani (assembly GCA_039090855.1). Taxonomy (NCBI): domain Eukaryota; kingdom Metazoa; phylum Arthropoda; class Arachnida; order Araneae; family Macrothelidae; genus Macrothele; species Macrothele yani. The sequence continues at coordinate 165,607,242 of CM077002.1, forward strand.
GGACGGGCGGCTCGTTATATCTTCTCAGACGTTCACATTGGTGTTTAAAGCCAAACATTCCATGCCACATTTCAAATATCAAGCAGAATTTGACAAAAACTGACTGACTGTGACTTTGTGACTGGACTTTATCAATTATCGTAATAAACAGAAAATATTTCAAAATATATAGGGATTTTTGAAGCTGCCCTATTACGTAAAAGGAAAAAAGGATTTCCCATGTTTTTTTTTTTCTGAAGTGTAGTTTTTCATTACCATTCCGAAATCTTCGACAAAGTGCAATAGCTTCTGTATCTTACATTAAGAGTGAACTATGTGAATGTTAAAGTGCGATTTGGTTCTATTTAAATTGAAATAATCTCTGAAAATACTAAAAGCGAAATGCATTTCATTGCTACTTCAGCAATTTTTTGCTTTAATCAAAAGGTGAGGTTGAAAACATATCTTGGAAAGAGAAACTCAAGAAACACTTAGAGATTTTCTGTTCATTTTATAAATACATCTTTTTTCTTTTTTTTTATGTATATTCATTTCGTGATACTGAAAGAGGGTGAAGAGCAGTTTAGAGAGAACTACTTCTTTTAAGACATTTTTTTTCCAACTAACTGTTTCGCTTTGCCAGTGTGAATACCTTCAAGTGCCATTTTTTTTATCACAAAATCCTTCTGCTTTTTCTGCAGAATAAAGATTAAACGGTAATTTCTGTTGTAGAAGACGCAGGTTAAAAGGATGTTGTTTAAGTATAGGGACAAAGGTGGAAATAATAGGAAAAGGGAATGTTTTTTAACAAATATACTAATAGTAACTTGCAAAAATAATTTCTACTGATGTAGTGAAATCACTTTATAACAGTGATAAATCTGATGAATATCTATGCCTTTGAGTTGTGCTGATATTGAAGCAAAGAAATTTATTTTTATGACAAAAACTGTTGAAAGAAGTGTTTTCTAAAATTCTATTAAAATGGCTTGTAGTAAAATCAAGGAAGCTTTCTTCGATTTTTTCATAAATCAATTCGGATCTCTTAGGGACATTCTGAACGGAACCAAAGCTCTGCTGATTGTACATTTTGATCTTTTCTAAATCTCTGGGACTTCCTCGGTGATCGAACGGATAGAAGTGTGGGCTTGTGGCTAATCGTTAGAACTGGGTCAGGGTTAGAGTTTAGCACGAGGAATGATGAATGGTGTGCTTATCTGTGTAGCTGGTTATGTCCCATATATGAAACCAGAAACCTTAAATCAACTGGATCAGGGTTCGAGTTTTGCATGAGGAATGGTGTGTTTGTCTATGTAGCTGAAGACCCTGTTTTTTCGTGCGTGACTTACAGCAAAAAATTTCAGGCAGCTTCCTTCGTTGCACGATTCCTTAAAACCCTAAAGAAGTTTAAAACCCTCACAAGTCTAAATGGATTTTATTAGGTGTGCAACTTAATTCTCGACCACGGGCACAACACGTTGACAGCAAATTATAGCAAATTAAATACGTACCTAATCAGGGAAATAATCCCCGTCCTGTTGGATACATTTGAGCCATCGCTCAGGGAGCTGCCGAATGCCACTACGGAAAAATGAGGGCTGTTTCGAGTTGATAAAGTCATCAATACTCGTGTGGACCTCCTCGACAGAAATGAAGTGCGTATCCCTCAGGTGATGTTGCAGGGAGAGAAAGAGTTTATCATCCGACGGGGCGAACTCTGGAGAATACATCCCAGGTCGGTGATTGTGTTTAAAGTCGTTCTCGCGGTGTGAGGACGCGCGTTATTCCGAAGCAACAGGAACGACTTTCTGCCCTTGCCGGTGTATGGCCTTTTCGCCTCCATTGCGTCCCTCACACGAATGAGTTGCTGACAATAACGCTCAGCATTGACCCATTTCACCAGGTTTGAGAAACTCATAGTGTACGACACCGCGCTGATCCCACCATATGCGCGGCAACAACTTCATGGCATGGATATTCGGTTTGGCGGTACTGGTGGTAGGCTGACCTGGATAAACCCGCGATTTGCGCCGCTTAGGGTTATTGTAGAGGATCCACTTCTCATCACAGGTCAAAATCTTGTGGAGGAAATCCTTCTTCTTGAATCTGGAGAGCAAGGACACAGCAACATCGTAGCGCCTAGACTTGTTCGCAGCTGTGAGTTGGTGGGGCACCCAACGGCCCTCCTTGTGAATCCGTCCAAGCTTGTGTAGGCGCTTTGCAACGGCTTGGCGTGTTACTCCGAGTTCCTGGGCGAGCTCTGACTGGGTGCGACAGGGATCCGCGTCCAACAGTTGTTCCAGTTCCTCATCGTCAACTTTCTGTGGCTGTCCCGGACGTTCTGCATCACGGAAATCGAAATTTCCGTACTTAGACCGCTGGAACAACTTCTTACACGTACTGTAGGACACAACACCCTCACCCAAAGCAGCACAGATCATTTTCTGGGCTTCCGCGGCACTTTTTTGTAGCTGAAACGCCAACAGGAGGCAGTGCATCAAATGTTGCTTCTCGAACAACATTGCTTTCACCGTCAACTTTCGTCCCTTCTGTCACTACAGCTGTGAACGGTTACGGTTGCCTGGAAAGCTGTTGGATGACGCTGAAATCAGCCAATATCGCACACAGCTATTTGCATTTGCCGACGTTCTATGATCGCTTGCGGTTAGGGGCCGATAATTAATATGCACACCTAATATTTGACTGTTAAAAAACTAAAACATTAAAACATGAGACATTTCGGACTTCTACTGAGCCTATCTTCAGATGAATAAAACAGTTGCACAAATGGGGAAGACATATAAGTATACATTTGTCAGTGTAACTTGTGGCGATGTAAAACGGACAGGTTTTGGTTGCGCCGTAGACACAGTAGCAAGCATGCACACCCAATAAATCGTTGTCTGATAATAAAGAGATATTTTGAAGGAAATTAAATCAAAGTTACAGTTGTACCAGTCCTGTACACAATATAAGATTAATATTTCAATTAATACAATATACGGGGTGCATAGGAAAATCCCTTTAGCCAGGAATAACTTGCGAACGGAGAGAGGTACAGTTATGCAAGTGAGATAAAGGTATAGTAAAGGGACTACGCCCGATCAAATACAACCAATAGCAGTGCCCCTAGTGGCGAAATGCGGAAGTTAGCCATTGCCAATCGAAAATTCAAAGAGATAGAGCAAAATTTCCAACTACAAAGTTGTAGAGCATCAATTAATTAGTACAAAATGACATTTGTTTTACACGGATAAGGTAAATTGACGCCTGAATACCCTACAATGTCCGAAATCGATGCGCGACGATTCAAATCTGCATGTTCACATTTCGCAAATGTAGCCGTATGCGAATGCAGATTGTGACGTTGTACCGTACCTACGATATAAAAACCAGTAGCAGGATGTACCCTGATCAGAAGTTTAGGTCTATGTGCACTGTATGAGAATGGCGAGCTTGGATTTCTGGGGTTACGTAAAAAATCAGGTGTATGCAACGGCGCCTACAAGTCTTCTGGATCTACGTCGTCGTGTTACAGATGCTTGCAATAGTCTGACACCTTCTATGCTGAGGAATGTGCATGCAGAGTTACTTTCACGAATACAAATGTGTGTCGTGGGCAATGGCGAACTCTTCGAACATACTCGACATTAACTTTTCATCACTGTGGGCCCGTTTGCCTTTTTGTTTTTGTTTTGTCTGACGTCATCAAACTATATTGACATAAATACGCATTTATGCAATAAATTGTGTGTATTTGCTCATACCTATGCCTGTTCCTTTAACGTTCACACAAAGGGTCACGCATCGATTTCGGACATTTTAGGGTATTCAGGCGACAATTTATCTTATCCGTGTGAAACAAATGTTGTTTTGTACTAATTAATCGATGCTCTACAACTTTGTAATTGGAAATTTTGCTCTATCTCTTTTCGTTTTCGATTTTCAATTGCTAACTTCTGCATTTCGCCACTAGGGGAGCTGGTATTGGTTGCATTTGATCGGGCGTAGTCGCTTTACTATACCGTTATCGCACTTGCATAACTGTACCTCTCTCCGTTCGCAAGTTATTCAAGGCTAAAGGGACTTTCCTATGCACCCTGTATATAACATTTCAAATTGGTCGGTAGGTATTTAAAGTCCAAATAATATTAATGTATAAGATAAATATAACAGTTTAAATTGTTTATTGTTTAAAGTCCATGTAATATTAAAAATGTTAGAATTCATGTAGAAGTCATGATGTCGAGTATGCTTCATGGTTGTTTTCAGTATAAATTGTTTAGGATTTATACTGAAAAAGCTGGTTATCTGAAACCATAAACCTTAAATTAACTGGGTCAGGGTTCGAGTTTCGTATGAGGAATGAAAGGTGTGTTTGTCTATGTATCTGGTTGTGTCCCTTACCAGAAACCGCAAACTTAAATTAAGGACGGCCGACTCCATATAATCTTAGGGGCTTATGGTGGCTGTTAAATCTTGAAACAAAAACTTTGATACATTTTGCAAACTTTGGAATTTCTCACATCGACCCATAAACAACTCCTAAACTCACGAGTGAACAATATACACTCAGTGGACAAAACATTAGAGATGAAGGTGATGTTCAGTTGACATGGGCATCATCCACGCAGAAAGGAACAGATCCAAATCGAACTCAGGCGATAAATATGTGGACGGCGGGGCTTCCCAACAGTGCATCGCAATCGACGAACATGGGTAAACGTGGTGATCTGAGCTACTTTGATCATGGACGCAACGCTGGCGCAACACAGACTGGTCATTCTCTCGCCAAAGTGGTAAGAACCCTATGGTTCCCGAGCGCAACCGTATCAAAAGTGTACAGCAAGTATATCATTGAAAAACGTACCAGCGCCCAAAGAACAAGCAGTGGCCGACCACATGCCATTGATGACCGCGGTCGAGGTAGACCATCCAGATCGACCGATTGGCAACGGCGGCGCGAATCACACCCAGATTGAATGTAGGAAGTCCAAGCAGCATCAGCGAGCGAACGGTTTGGTGCACGCTTCATATTATGGACTACGGGACGACCTACTCGTGGGCGGCTGTTGACTTCTCGTCATCAGACATTACTCCTCTCCTGCTGCCAGGAACATAAAAACCGGACCTCTGCAGAGTGGTGCCGCGTCGTGTAGTCAGATGAGTCCCGTTATCAGCTGTACCGAGCTGATGGAAAGGAGCGGGTGTGGCGTCGACAGCATGAGGACATGGCCTCGTCGTTCCAGGTCGGCTCTGTTGAAGGTGTTGGTGGGGGCTCTGTGTTGGTTTGGGGAGCCTTCTAATGTGACACATTATGTCCCTTAGTGTACTTGAAGAGGTCCTTAACAACTGTGCGCTAATAGCATGTGGCTTACATGCTTTCATGACCTTCGCACATCCTGCGGCTGATGGTCTGTTTCAGCAGAAAACAATGCGCCGACCCACCGGGGCGCAACCCTGTGGAAGCTCCCTGGTTGGCCGTGCATCAGATCCATGGATCCTGGACCGACGCCTCAGACATACTTGTGAATAGTGCTGCAACAGGCATGGCTAATATTACCTTCGGAAACCCTCCGGTATCTGATGGAGTATATGCCCCGCCGTGGACAGATTGTTATTCGCGCTAGAGGAAAACCAACACGCTATTAGATGAATATCTTTAATGTTTTGTCCATTTGAGTGTAGTTTCCTCTTGCGAATGAAAATGTACACTGCTTCGAACTCACATCGTGGTTCACGAACTTGAGGATCATATCATTCTATGTTTGCCACTACCTCTAAGGTCAAAGGTCCTTAATTCTAATAACCACGTCTTAGATGCATTGCACAGGAGCATGGGTAGGCATGACTCACCCCCAGCGACACTTTTAAAATTTTATGGTCTTTTGTTTCCTTTGTGGGGGAGAGACTACCGCAAAGCCATTTAAATCACCTCATCTACAGGATGCTACGGAGGAGACAATGTGAACACCGAGTAGTCGTTACAACATAAGTTTAGCTCAGTGTGCTGAAATTTAGCCTAGTTTCTAGTGTGTTTCTCATTCCTTCTAAGTCAATGAGACGTGCTCTCGATTGAACACAGAAAGTGTTCTGCTATAATGGACATGGAGACATCCAGTTGGGACGACAAGTGAAATTGATTTTATTATGTGTAACAAAAAATTCGTCATCGAAGACTGCAGTGTGCTGAACAAGTTCAACACAGGTAGTGACCATAGATTGGTGAGATGTAAGATGCACCTCAACACTAAACTGGAACGTGGCAAGCTCATAAGACAAACAAAATGTATTGACATAACCAACCTTAAAAAACACCATAATACTTTCAAGTTGGAACTGAAGAACAGATTCTCTGTTTTAGAAGGCCTAACATCGGAAGAAGTGGATATTTCGGAAGTTAACAGAAAAGTAACCAAAGCTCTAATGGAAACAGCAACAAAATTAGCTGGGTCTAAGAACAAGTTGCATGTGAACAAATTATCAGGAAAAACCAAAATGTTGATGCAAAAAAGAAGAGAGATGAGGACAACTAAAGTAGATGTGACTTCCAAAGTGGAATATATAGAGCTATGCAAGACAACACGAAAAAGTATCACTGAAGACGTAAGGAAATTCAACTGTGAGCTAGTGAGGAAAGCAATTGAAAACAACCAAAGCCTTAAGATAGCAAAGGGGCATCTCAGTAAGGGAAGAAAACAGATTATGGCTCTGAGAAAAGAAGATGGTTCTATAACAAGAAATAGAGGTGAAATTTTGACAAGAGTGAAAGATTTCTACTCCAAATTATATGAAAGGGATGATACATGTACTCCAGACATCATGAAAGGTACCAGAGTTCTTTCAGTCCTCCCAGCAGAAGTTGCTCATGCAATCAAGAACATGAAGCGAGGGAAAGCTCCAGGAGAAGATGGAATTACTATAGACATCATACAAGAAGCAAGTGGAGAAATTGAAACAGTACTCGCCCAAATTTTCACTCGATGCCTTAATGAAGGGAAGATTCCTGAGGATTGGAACAATGCTACAATGATCCTGCTACATAAAAAAGGTGACACTGAGGATCTCAGGAACTACAGACCTATCAGCCTCCTATCAGTGGTTTATAAAATCTTCACTAAAGTTCTTTCACACCGCTTGAAGGTAACACTGGACATGGCTCAACCGAGAGAACAAGCTGGATTCAGGTGTGGCTACAGCACAATAGATCATATCCACGTACTGAGAGAACTGATTGAAAGAGCGAGGGAATATGAACTTCCATTGTGCATGGCTTTTATCGATTATGAAAAAGCCTTTGATTCGGTGAAACCATCAGCAGTTACCACGGCTCTGAAATCCTGCGGTATTGAAGATGCATACATTAATATTATTAATAACATCTATGAAAATGCAAGTGCAAAGATTCGGCTGTTTGAAAATACAACACACATAAAAATTGGAAAAGGAGTGAGACAAGGTGACACCATATCTCCGAAGCTCTTTAATGCCACATTGGAAAATGTCTTTCAATCACTGAACTGGGAAAACAAAGGGATAAAGATTAATGGAGATTATCTAACCCACCTTCGTTTTGCTGATGACGTAGTCATTTTTGCAACTACCCCATCAGAGCTGCAGAGTATGATCCAGGAACTTGCTGACAAGAGTAAAGAAGTGGGATTAAAAATGAACTTTCAGAAGACAAAAGTGATGTTCAATGCTTTTACAAGAAATGAAGATTTATCGATTGATGGAGAAAAACTGGAGATAACAGATACGTATGTTTATCTTGGACAGCAGATATCAAGTGAGGGTCACATTGATGAAGAAATTAATCGGCGTACAAAACTTGCCTGGAGAGCTTTTGGAAGAAACAGCATAATTTTCAAGAGCAATATGCCATTATGTCTTAAAAGAAAAGTGTTTGATCAATGCATCCTTCCAGTGCTTACGTATGGTGCAGAGACGTGGACCTTAACTAAAAGAGACATACAAAAGCTGCAGACAACTCAAAGAAGCATGGAGAGGTGCATGCTTGGTATAACCAGGAGAGATAAGAAGAGGAACTCGTGGATCCGAAAAATGACGAGAGTGGAAGACATCATGATCAGAGTTAAATCCCTGAAATGGCAATGGGCTGGACATACTGCCAGAAGGACAGACCATAGATGGACAGCCGAAATTTTAGATTGGATTCCAAGGGACAGGAAAAGACCCAGAAAAAGACCACATGGGAGATGGGTGGATGAAATTCGTAAATATGCGGGAGTGACATGGAGGAGACTGGCACAAGACAGACCGTTGTGGAGGAAACTTGGGGAGACCTTCGTCCAGCAGTGGATTGATAATGGTTGACAATGATGATGATGATGATACATGCGATAAAAGCAAACCACGTCTTCAATAAGTAAATCAAAATCAATTTATTTACAAATTAAAAGCGGGTTTAAAAGCAGAATAGCGCTTTCGGGGATCTCCCGTCCCCATCTACTGGTCAAAGCACCACGGGATCCAACAGAGTCAACCCTTATATACTAGATAACAATCCCATTGGGATTGAAATATTTTATAATTTGTGCTTATACTGTGACATCACGGTTTGTTGGTAACGTGGTGCATGATGGGTCGTGTTATCTAGTATATAAGGGTTGACTCTGTTGGATCCCGTGGTGCTTTGACCAGTAGATGGGGACGGGAGATCCCCGAAAGCGCTATTCTGCTTTTAAACCCGCTTTTAATTTGTAAATAAATTGATTTTGATTTACTTATTGAAGACGTGGTTTGCTTTTATCGTCATCAGACATAAAATCAATTTATTTGTAAATAAATTGATTTTGATTTGCTTATTGAAGACGTGGTTTGCTTTTATCGCATGTATAGACAGCTTATTTTGTACATATACCATTCCATGCGAAAATATTTCCTATTTCACTCTGCTATACCTTTTGTATGACCATTCGTCTTCTTCGTGCTCTACGCTGTTCATAATGAAACGCATACGATTGCTTTACGTGCTATTGGTTCCCTTTTTACTGAATATCCCTAACCTTTTTTGAGCAGTTTCCTAAGCGCTCATGTTGAATTCTTATAAAATATTTTTCTCACTACTTTTATAAAACGTTTGTGGTGCTTATCAAAACGTTGTAGATATTTAATTATATTTCTTCAATATTCCGGCTCAGGGAAGAAATATAACTTTTTTTGTGCTTAAGAACACAATGAATTGACGCAATTAATTTGACTCTGCGCCAGAGTACGGGGGGAATGATGCAGACAAATAATAAGATCAAGTATTGAATTAGATAACGCTCTTTTCATTCGGGTATTGCAAATCTTTTAATAACCATACAACGAAGAAATACCATATTTATTGTCGTTGAGCCAGTATGTGTAAAAGTTTCATTCAAAGCGAATAATTTGCCGTTGAGCGCAGTAGAATGTTTTCATTAATCTAAGCTAGCGAAAATCATTTGCTGTTCCATCGTGTGTTCATGTATTTCAATTCAGCTAACGACTATAGCGAGAATTCCCGACCTTCTCGCTTGAAGCTACAACTAATTGTTGCCAATGAATAATAGGCCATTAAGTTCAGGGGACTACGGATGCGCGGAAATGACGACAAAGACCTAAATTTTGACTCAGAGGGAATGGCATCAGTGCTCGATGTTAGCGGGCAATTTCCTTTACGAAAGATAATACCTGATCTGTATTTCTGAAAGAAAGGATGAAACTCTAGCAAATCAATGAACCTGAAGTTTCTTCGGTTAGAAATTAACTGTTATTAATTATTAAAGTAACTATTTTTTTCAGAACTCTTATATGCGTAACTCAGAAAATTTACAGATTTGTACAACTTTAGTCATTGTTATTAAACCGTCACAAGGGAACTCATTAGTTTAATCAACGTAGTTCCCTTTAAACCGTTTTCATAACTTTTCTTTCCGGAGGCTTCCGTTAAACAGTTTTCGTTGCTGTCAGACATACATACATTGATCATCTTATGACGGTCTTTCTGACTACAAGATTTAAAAATATTCCGATTTGTTATTGAAATTCTAATTCAAGGCTCGACGAACTCGTTAAATTTGTTCGCCCAGCAGTGACGTTTAGGTGACTTTGGGAAACTTAAAAAAAACGCCAATTTCAATGGCATTTCCATTGCATACTTCTTTCTTTTTTGGTATCTACTTCAGTGTTTGGCTGCCCGAAGACATTTAAGATTTGTAGCAAGCAAAATTTACGATCCCAAAATATTAGTTAGGCATAGTTTAAACGTAACCATACACAGTGTAAACTACTGACGAGTGACATCAATTAATTTCAACAAGAAGCTGAGGCTCGGCAGAATAAATCCAAACACACATTGATCAGCACCCTAAAGTGCTTCTTGCTGAGAAACCTTAAACTCTCTCACCGACATCACTGCACATATAGCCATAAGAAACCTTCACCATAACAGAGTCAGTACCTTGAAAGCTGTTCGTTTTATTCGTTTTATAGCCTCTGACGTACCCGCCAGCAGGACGCACACGACATAAAGGCAGATAGCACTCAGAACGAACGTCCGCGTAGCTCAATTGGTAGAGTGACTTATTCCGGAATGAAGGGACCCGGGTTCGAGCCCCGGCGTGGACTAAAAATGACGGAGAAATTTACTTCGTTATACCTCTGTTTGTGATCGGGTGAAAAGCATACGAGACAAAAGTCAAAGGCCCTGAGGGGAAAACAATGTAATCCACTAATATCAAATAAAATAGAACTTAAACAAGTTAGTAAAATCATGCAATGCATTGATTATGATACGCTTTCCAACATATTAGAAATCATTACTCAAGTTATTACTCAAGTAATGAGGAAAATGGCTGTGGAATAAATCTCACTCCTGTGCCCTGACCTTTGATCCCATTTCGATTATATTCAACAGAACTGGTTCAGTATACCTCCGAAATAACATGATAAAGTTTTGTCGCAATCGAAGCATTTTTACGTAAGTTAGGATGCATAAGGGCTATGGAATAGATCCCGCTTCTGTGTCCTAACCTTTGACCCATTTCGCCCATTTTCAATAAGATTCGTCCCTAGGCAGGTCCTTACAACATACTAACATTTCATTCAAATCGAACATTTTTTACGTAAGTTATGACGCATAATGGCGATGGAAGTGATTCCGCTCCTATGTCCTGACCTTTGACCCCCAATTCGCCAATTTTCAATAGGGTTTATCCCCAGATGATCCCCTACCACATACTAAAAATTTAATCAAAATCGAACTTTTTTTACGTTAGTTATAACGCATAAGAGCAGTTGAATGGATCCCGCTCCTATGTTCTGACCGTTGACCCCATTTCATTCACTTTCAATAGGGTTCCTTCCTAGGTGTTCCCCTACCACATACTAGAATTTCATCGAAATCGAACGATTTTTACACGAGTTATCGTGCGGACGAACATACGCACACAACGCGTGACGTAATGAGGCAGATGGGAATCGCGACTATCTGCTCGCAAGACTGTGACGTCATAAAACTTTAATAGGATCCTCACACAACGCGTGACGTAATGAGACAGATGGCGTGACCGCGCGCCAACATCTAATCGGACGACGTCATGACATTACACTAAAAACGTGGTAATTCGTGGTGGTTATTAACCCACTAAACGAATTTTCCTAAAGTCGAGATCAAGCTAAATCGATTTCTAGTACCAGAAAACGGTAGGTTAATGACTTTCATCAAAATCCTTAGAGCCGTTTTCAAAATAAAATTTACATACATACAAGAATTGCTCCTTTAAGGTGAACGTCAAGTAATTTTGCTTCCTGTACTTCGAATGGAAAAATTTCTGTACACATTTTCTTCCCAATTAATGCGTTCACAAGGATGAAAATTTGAACATCGATTAAAATAGCTTCATTTTATAACTTGCAATACTTAATATTTTCTAAAACATAACCATAGTTATGCAATCCAACATTTGTTTGTCTACTGACGTCATGAAAATACAGGTCGCGCCATCTTTTTTCTGGACAATTAATGCGTTCACAAGGATGAAAATTTGAACATCGATTAAAATAGCTTCATTTTATAACTTGGAATACTTAATATTTTCCAAAACATAACCATAATTATTCAATCCAACATTTATTTGTCTAATGACGTCATCAAAGTACAGGTCGCGCCATCCTTTTTCTGGTTTCAACACCACCAAAGGAAAAGTTATTGTTTTTTAATATAACTGTGATTATGTTTTAGAAAATATTAAGTACTCCAAGTTATAATAGGAAGTTATTTTATTCGATGTTCAAATTTTCATCCTTGGGAACACATTAATTGTGAAGGAAATGTGTACAAAAGCTTTTCCATTGGAAGTATAGGAAGCAAAATTACTTGACGTCCATCTTAATAATATGGGATAAGGGCGATGGAATGGATCGCAATTCTATGTCCTGAACTTTGACCCCATTTCGTCCATTTTCAATAGGGTTCGTCCCCAGTGGTCCCTACCACATACTGAAATTTGATCGAAATCGAATTATTTTTAAGCACGTTATGACGCATAAGGGCAGTTGAATGCATCCCGCTTTTATGTCCTGACCTTTGACCCCAATTCCCGCATTTTGTATAGGGTTCGTCCCCAGGCGGTCCCTTACCACATAGTAAAATTTCATTGAAATCGAACCATATTTATGCAAGTTCTGACGCATAAGTGCAATGGAATGTATCACGCTCCTACGTCGTGACCTTTGACCCCATTTGTCCCATTTTCAATAGGGTTTGTCCCCATGTGGTCCCCTACCACATACTAAAATTTCATCGAAATCCAACCATTTTTACGCCAGTTATCGTGTGGACGGACGGACGGACGGACAAAGCTGGAGCATATACGCTTCTTCAACCTACGGTTGGAAAGCGTAAAAAAGATATATAAACTGTGTATTATTGGGTAGCCGGTATGCCACATGGGCCCTTGGTGCTGATGGATCCGTAGGCTATAAACCTTGTTAGCTCCCACCTTAATCGGGCCCTGGTGGGAAGATCCAAGAAAGTAAAAAACAAGAAAGACGACATCTTCATTTTCGGTTGTAATGAGCAGCTCTTTTAAATTCTCTCCGATCAAGGCTCGACGAACTCGTCAAATTTGTTCGCCCAGCAGTGACGTTCAGGTGATTTTGGGAAAATGAAAAAATTCAATTTCTCCGGTGGAAAGATCCCAGAAAGTAAAAGAACAAGAAAGATGACACCTGAATTTTCGGTTGTAATGAGAAGAGATGGTAACTCGGCGGCAGGTAAACGGGCTAACGGGTCGATAATTTCTTGCGGGTCAAACGAGTCGGGTAAAGGTGTTCCTGACCCGATTTCGGCCCGGTTTTATTTCCGTTTTATTTTTGAAAGGAAAAAAAAAATGTTTCAATGAAAAATGCGTACTGTGGAATTTTGCACTTGATGTTGGTGTCAGCGGAGCAAAAACTAATTTGTCATATAAAAATATTGCGTCTCTATCTTAAAGCAAAAGATTTCCACCGACCGACGATATGGCGTAAAACGATACTTCCTTTGCGTTTGTTTTCAGTGCGATTCTCTGGAGCAAGATACAGGCAAACGCCTGTCACCTGCTTCTCTGGTGATTAATTCTCCCACACCACGCCTGTGAGATTGTAAGACTAGAGTTACTTTTCACATCGCATCTTTCGCATTGATCATTCAGAGGTTTTCGTTGGACGTGCTAACATCCCGTTCAATTGAATATCGTATCGGAATTAATGCCTTATATGTTAATATGGATGAATTTAACATTAAGGAGGTTGAAAAAGGCGTCGAGGTCAACAAACGTTTTTGTTGAAAACAAAAAGGGGGAGTTGTTTTGTTTCTTTAAGAAACCCATATACACTGACGGAAAAAAATATCCCAACACCAAGAAGGGGTTGTGTTAGATAAACGACAGTTGGTAGGCGGTGAGAGTACATCTGTAAGATGACGTCTATGCAAATTTCGCGCTCGGCGCATACATGTGGCGCTAGTAGCGACCCTCGGAACATGCAAAGCAGGTTTGCTGTAAATACGCGCTGTAACGTTCGTGAGCGTTAGTTATCATTGAGATTCGACGTAAAGTGCTGATGTTAGTCAAGAATGCCTTTAAGAAGACGAAGAAGCCATTATCAACAGCTCACAGAATTTAAACGAGGTCGTGTAATAGGGCTACGAGAAGGTGGATTTTCTTTCCGCAATATTGCAGAACGACTTGGCAGGAATGTAGCCACTGTGCATGATTGTTGGCAGCGGTGGTCAAGGGAAGGTACTGCCTCAAGAAGATCGGGTTCCGGCCGGCCACGTGGCACTACTGAGAGGGAAGACCGCCGTGTACGGCGTATGGCCGTGGCGCATCGTACCGCGTATGCGGCAGCAATTCGAGCTGCAGTTGCCACCGCAGTGATACAACGAACTGTTACAAATCGGTTACTTGAAGGACAGCTCCGAGCCAGACGCCCTGTAGCGTGCATTCCACTTACTCCAAACCACTGCCGTTTGCGACGTCAGTGGTGTCAAGCTAGAGCTCATTGGAGGACGGAGTGGAGGTCTGTTGTGTTTTCTGATGAAAGCCGGTTCTGCTTGAGTGCCAGTGATGGCCGTGTGTTGGTTAGAAGGAGGCCAGGTGAGCGCCTGCAACCAACCTGTCTGCGGCCGAGACACACTGGACCTACACCTGGAGTTATGGTCTGGGGAGCAATTTCCTATGACAGCAGGAGCACTCTCGTGGTTATCCCACGCACTCTGACGGCACAGTTGTACGTCGGTCTGGTGATTCAACCTGTTGTGCTGCCATTCATGAACAGTATTCCAGGGGGTGTTTTCCAACAGGATAACGCTCGCCCGCATACCGCTGTTGTAACCCAACATGCTCTACAGAGTGTCGACATGTTTGCGTGCTTGCATTCAACATTCTGGCGGTTACACCGGTTATTAATGTACCAGCATTTCACATTTAAAATGGCTCTTCTCGCGCTTACAATAAGCTGTGATCTTGAAACCTTAATCGATTAAATATGTTACCTATACAAATGTATTGCCGCCATTTCATTCCTCTACAACTATTGTTTCGTGGTGTTGGGATTTTTTTCCGTCAGTGTATGTTTTACAGCAACTGCAATTTTCACAAGCTCGTAATGAGTTGAAAGTTTCCAAAATGTAAATGTTGATTTCATGAGTGTTCGTTCCTTTTGAGGGGCAATGACGAAATCATTATCGACATTTTGGAAACTTTCAACTCATCAGAAGCTCGTGAGTGCTGCTGTGAAACATATTCTGAAGCTTGATATGTTACGAGTATCAAGAAAACAGCAAACATTGAAATTAACATACGATCAGTTACTTAATTCAAAACGTTTGACTGTAGCACCACCAAAATTAAGTGGAACAGCATTAACATTACTGGGAAGGGACTTTTTGACTCTCGCAGATGTGTTTTAAAAACATGTGTAAAACAGTTAGGTAATGTGCATAAACATAATTGGGGTTTAGAGATGCTTCCAGTTATCGCTGGCAGGGATGGTGCAATGAGTGTGTGCAGGGGTGATGGCGTCAACTTTGAAGAACCCCCGCCACTGTCAGTAAAACATCACAGTTGTTAGATTCAGTGTCAATAAATTTTAATCATCCCACGTACGTATAAACATAACTGAGCTTGAGAAGTGCTTCTAGTGAGCGTTGGGAGGAAAGGTTGAATCAGTGTTTGAAGTGGTGAAGCCACTTACTTTAAAGAGCCCCATCCTTGTAAGTACAACATCTTAGTTTGTACAGATCAAATGTCAGTAAGGTTTTGATCATACCACTTATAAATATAATAGAATTTGAGAGGTGCTTCCAGTGATCTCTGGCAGGAAGTGTAGTATGAGTGTTTGTAGTCCTGAAGGATCCGGCCTTTTTAAGATAATTAATGTCCAATTCCTGTAAGTAAAATATCTAGTTTTTACAAACTCAGCGTCGATGCTGTTTGGTCATCCCTCTTATAAACATAATTGTTTTTGAAAAGAGAGTAGAAATGTTTTTTTTTTTTGCTGAAGAGTAAGTGAACATACACTTCCGGAAAGTGAAAAAAGAACACCAAGAAGGAGACGTCTGATACCAACGAAATTTATACAGCATAATAACGTAATACCGAGGATAACGTGATCAAAACATAATGGCAAAATACAGCTGTATTTGCTGGTAAACTGAAAAATAACATTTAAATGTAACATGGTTAGTACGAGGTTGAACCGCCATGAACTGCGTCACACTGTGCAATTCTGGCATGGAGTCTGTCGTACAGATGTTAGATGTCAGTTTGGGGTATTGAGTTCCAAGCATCCTCAACCTGAACGCGTAAATCGGGGATGGTCGTGGCTGGCCGTGGAGACCGGATAAGTCGTTGTTCCATAAAATCCCACACGTGCTTAATGGCGGACAAATCCGGCGAACGTGCAGGCCATGGAAGTTTTCTCACACCCTGAAGTGCATGTTGCGTTGCACGTGCCGTGTGTGGGCGTGCGTTATCTTGCTGGAAAGCACCACGATGGACCGACCTTACAAATGGCACAACAACGGGCTGAATGATGTTGTTGATGTAGGAGGTGCTGTTTAACGTACCCGGTACAAACACTAGTTGTGTACGGGAGTGAGAGCTGATCGCTCCCCACACCAGGAGACCAGGTGTAGGCCCTGTGTGTAGCTGGCGGATGCGAGAAGGGTGGAGACGCTCCCCTGTGCGTCTGAGAAAACGCATACGGCCATCGGAGGCTCCCAAGCAGAATCTGCTTTCATCGCTGAACACGACAGATCGCCATTGCGTTCTCCAGTGCAGACGTTGGTGACACCACTGCAACCGTTCCTAACGGTGGGCTGGAGTCAGAGGTACACATGCCAGAGGCACACATGCACGTAGTCCTGCATCCAGTAGACGGTTGCGGATTGTTCGCACGTCACCTCAGGTGCAACGGTAGCTCGGTTTGCGTCGCAGTGGATGTTTTGCTTGACAACGCCGCTCTTCTTATGCGTCGATCGGTCCGCTCATCAGTCCGTCTGTGACTCCAGGTTTCACGTCTTCTCGTGTGGGAATGTTCCTCGGACCATCTACGCCACTATCGTACCACCACCGATACTTCCCGTCCAATTCGCTCCGCAATACGACGATACGACCACCCGGCCTTGCGGAGTCCGATAGACGACCTCGCTCAAAGTCCGATAACTGCTGAAATCGTACACGTCTTCCATGTCCATGCATTGCAGCTTCTTCAGGGTCTTCGCACGTGTCCGTACGCCGACGACTGATTACATTCACTTCGCCGTACTCCTTAAATACCACCGACGATAATTTGCATATCATGTTGTGCTGTGGCGTAAGCGCTCACCGGTTGGTCCCGAAATTAACATCACACCTACGTAAACTCGGCCCTATTAACATATGTAAATTTCATGATCGTCCGCCAATTCCTTCTTGTTGTTCTTTTTTCACTTTCCGGCAGTGTATTTTTCGGATTTTTTATAAACATGCAAGGGTTGTTCATAAAGTTCATATTCTAACACAGAGTTCCAGTCACTGCAACGCACTTCTCCCACGATTGATCCTCTCACAGCCATCTCAGAATGGTCACAGCAGTGGATTCTCACCGTGATCCCGGTAGAAACCCATTAATGCGATCACCTCAGAATCGAGGCATATCGTTTCCCACGGATGTCTTCTTTCATCTTAGGAACAAATAACATTTATTAGAGGCGAGGTCTGGAGAATAGTGTGGGTGTTGAAGCGACTCAAATCCTGCAGTCTGTACGGATGTCTGCGCAAGCTGAGAGGAGTGGCTTTCTGCATTGTTTTAAAGGAGGAAGACACTTCGCAATTTTCCACCTTGACGCTGCACAAAGCTGTTCGCGTATTGTATACTGGAGACAGTGGTGCTCTTTTGAAAGTTGTCAACAATAACGCCGTTCTCTTCACCTCCCAAAAAACTGGCGACCTCACCATACCGGCTGACGGAGTAAAACGGAATTTCTTAGGATGCTCAGAAGATTTATTCTTTCTCATTAGACTTTGTTGTTTGATTTCCGGGCAAAAGGTATGAACCCATGTTTCAACCATTGCAACAGTCCGGGATTAAAATGCTCATTGGGTCCCCATCAACTCCATTTTCAGGTTGGTGAGCAACATGCATTCTCGAACCATTTTCAGTTGGTGAGAACCAACATTAGTTTCAGATTGGTGAGCAACATTCATTCTCGAACCATTTTCAGTGGGTGAGCATCAAAATTAGTTTCAGATTGGTGAGCAACATTCATTCCCGAACCATTTTCAGTTGGTGAGCATCAACATTAGTTTCAGATTGGTGAGCAACATTCATTTCCGAACCATTTTCAGTTGATGAGCATCAACATTAGTTTTAGATTGGTGAGCAACAGTAACGTGTAGCACCACCTTTCGCCCTGATAACGGCGGCGATTCGTCTCGGCATGAACTCGACAAGACACCGGAAACGCTGGGAAACCATACGGATCCACGACCCCTGAACAAGCTCCCACAGTTCACGAAGATTTGATGGAGGGGGTCAGATCCTCGAATATCTCTCTCGATGACATCCCAGATGTGCTCGATGGGATTGAGGTCAGGTGATCTAGCTGGCCAAGGAAGCGAGGTCACGTCGGTGGAGTGTTCATCCAACCATTCGGATACAATTAGGGAGCGATGGCACGGTGCATTGTCTTGTTGCAGGATGAGGTCCCCAGTGGGATGTTGGAGACGCACAAACGGGAGCAAATGGTCGTCCAGAATATCCCGGTAACATTGACCTGTGAGGGACGATGTCACACGTACCAGGGGTCCCATTTCAGTTCACGTAAAGAGTCACCAGACGAGAATGCCACCCCCACCAGCTTGAAGAGTACCCTGCTGGCAAGAAGGATCCATCGCTCCATGTGGTTTGCACCGTACTCGTATTCTGCCATCCGCATGAACCAACATGAATCTCGACTCATCAGTCCAGGCAACATTTTCCCACATGTCTAGGGTCCAGTGGCGATGTTCCAGCGCCAAGCGGTACCCTCGTGGGACGATGGCTTCTGTACCCCATAGTGAGGAGATGGTTCTGGATGGTGTGGCTGCTTACACGTTTTTGTGCACCAGCGTTAAATTGCCGAGTGATTTCTTGCATTGTGGCCCGTCTACCCGCTGTTATAATGCGAGCTAGCCGACGATGACCCCGCTCGTCCACACGCTGTTGTCCACGGCAGTTGGCCCTTGCAGGGATGGTTTTACCGGATTCGATGTACTCACGGTGCACCCGTGATACAGTGGCTCGTGAAAATCCCAGTGTCTGCACGACCTCCGAGATGGAGTGACTGATTCGTCGGGCTCCGACAATTTGCCAACGATCAATTGCGCTTAGATCCTTCGTCTTACCCATACTGCGTCCGACTCTTACTGATTCCAGTCGCATCACTCCTTATATTGTCGGATCGCTGCATACGTCATGTCGTTTCCGTTTTCAGGGCCGCCCACAGCACCACATTTGCATAACGCCAGCTGTCTGTAATTCAATTGCTCTTCAGTGTATATGTACCATTATAGCTGCGGGAAAAAGTACTGTATATTCAGTAGAACTTATGATGTATGAGTCAAATGGACAATGAAGTAGCGATAAACCTGCCGGCGTAACTCAAATGGGAGAACAGCCGCTCCGAAGTAGGGAGATGTAGGTTCGAATCCAACTGACGGCAAAGAAAGGTTGTGTTAGCGCCCGAACGGAAAGGGATTTCATGGATATGAGGATTGAAGGAAATTGTGTGATTGTTTATCCCCACAACTTGCGTAAATAATAATAAAAAATACTTCTGCAATTAAATGGTCGTCGAGTATTGCCGTGACCCGAAACCTACTGAGCGACCCGAAACCTGCTGAGCGATTTCATGCCCTCCCTTTTCAAGAGGGAATGATGCGACGTATGAAACAAATGGACAATGAAGCAGCGCTAAACCTGCCAATGTAGTTCAACAGCCATTCCTGAATACGAAGATGTGCATTCGAATTCCATGTACACAAAAGATATGTCATAAACTAAGTTAGAGCAGGAATTGGTTTTACTCTCATCGTAATTCACTTTCAAAGGTTCTTCTAGTGAGTACGGGGAGAAACTGTACAATAAGTGCTTGTCGTCAAAGGAGCTTGCACGGAAGGAGCTTAACATCCCAAGCTATAGCGCAAAAGCCATTTCCTGATGGCGGAATATCGAACCTTGCATCCTCCTGCTCCGGAGTGGAATGCTTTTCCGATTAAGCTACACCGACGAAATTTGTCGCTGCAACTTTGCCATCTTGACATATGCGTTACCTCAGGGTGATTGTAAACTCCTGCAGCAAAACAAGAGGGGTGATAGTCGAACAATATTTGCAATGGAACATTCCACTCCTAGTGCCAGAAAACAGCACGTTCGAAAAACGTCCAGCAGGCACACGGAGTTCCAACCAGTGCATGAGAAGCACAAGATGCAAATTAGGTGCGCTGAAAATGTGCGTAGGCGATGAGGAGCAAACATTTAAAATCGCAGCCGAACCCGTTCAGCGATATTACCGTGCGAACATCACACGAGAATTGACGTATACGTCTGACCGGCGCAGCGTACTGTGTGTTCCTGGAGCAACTGCTTCCCGGTCTGTTGCAGGATGTTCCGCTCACCACACGGAGGGATCTGTAGTTTACACATGATGGAGTCCCAGCACACTTTGCCACTGAGGTCCGATATTTCCTAAATGTGACATATCCTGGGCGGTGGAATGGACGCGGTGTACCTGTGGCTTGGCCTCCACGCTCCCCGGAACTTAATCCACTGGACTTCTTCTTCTGGGGGCACATAAAAACATTGGTGTACGAGAAACCTGTGGACTCCCTGGAAGATCTCGTCCCGCGAATCGCTGTTGCTGCGGACAAGATCAACACCACATACCGGGAGTCTACGAGAGGGTGCGACAGTCATTCATTCGCCGGTGTGGGCTGTGCAACGACGCCCTTGGACGCCAGTTCGAGCAGCTTCTTTGAGTCTTTCTCTGATGCGATTGGAATTGTGCAACTCATAAATTAGGTGTGTGTCTCTTTCTTTTCACTGCTGAAGTCTCAACGTGGATATGTAACTTTACACTTTTCTGGCACTAGGAGTGGAACGCGGCTCTAGGTTTCATTGCAATACTGTTCGTCTTGATGTGTACTATCACCCCGCTTGTTTTGTTGAAGTAGTTTACAATCACCCTGTATATAGTAGCCCCCATGAAAAAGGGTTGGAACGGAATCGTAGGTTTCCGGGTTAGCCGGCAGACCACGTATGAAGGAGATCTCACTGTAGAAGAAATAATTCTGACTAATTCCAGACGATGTGTGGAACGAACATCACACATTTTTCAAAGAACACAACGGCCAAGAGATTCATTTTACGTTTGGGCGCAAATACAGCGAAACATGAATTTGCCAGTGGCGAAGATCGAACCCCGCATCCTTCTGTTTCGGAGCCGACTGTTCTACCGATTGAACTACACCAACAAGTGGTTAACACTGCTACTTGCAGTATTTTCATATGCACCTCCTCTGTAGTACCCCACATATCCTCTAAAAAACTATCTAGAATTCTACAGATTCAGCGCCGATAAGATTTAATCATCCCTCATATAAACATTAATAGAGCTTGAGAGATGCTTTCAGTGTGCTCCTTCAGAAAAGGTGGAATAAGTGTTTGTCGTTATGAAAAAGAAGGAATTAATTTGCCGTTAGTTGAAATAAAATGTCACAGCATTTAGTACCTCAAACACAGAGATGTTGAAACCTAATATCAGAGGTGTAACTATGCATTTCTGCGCCCGGGACAAACTGCAATATATTGCGCCCCCATATACTTCTTTATCTTTTAGCATATGTCTACATATATTTTAGCATACGTATATGCATAAATGTACACTGCTCGACAAAAGTAAGGAAACACCCCAATGTTATCTCTATGGTGGAGGCACAACAGAACTGACTATTTGCACAGCAATTGCAGGAAACCACTGCCTGATCTGAATTTGATCAAATATTGAAGAGCTGTAAGGAGAGAATTAAATGCATACAAGTTCAGCATGGTTTCTTCATTGCTTAACAGGAAACTGAACCAAACGTAACTTCCTTCTACGCTCAATTTCATTCACAAGAAAATTCACAGCAATATAAGAACTCGAAATTCTTATTAAGTAGTAAAACAGCGGATGTATCTCAAGTGTCTGCTTCGAGTAGTCTGAGTTTAGTTTAGTTTACTTCCTATAGGAAGGAATGAAGAAACCATGCTGAACTTGTATGAACTTGGTTCAGTTTCAGTGCTGAACTTGTATGAACTTTGTTTGGTTTCCTTCATATAGGAAGGAAACTACACTTTCTACCAACAAGTAATTGGACATCTGTGATAGCAAAAGAAAACGAAGTTTATTCACCTTCAAAAGTTGGTGGAGCCTCCACGAGCGGCGATTACAGCTGCGACCCTCCGGGGCATACTCTCAACCAGGCGTTGTACGACGGCTAGCGGTATTTTCTTCCACTCGGCTTGGAGAAGACAGGTCAGTTCCTTCACCGATTTCGGACGGTGGAGGCACCCCTTAAGTCGACGCTCCAACTTGTCCCAGAGGTGATTGACAGGGTTAAGGTCCGGGCTCTGCGCAGGCCAGTCCATTCGATTAACCCCATTGTCACCATACCAAGCCATGGTGGACCTCGCAACATGACAGGTGGCATTGTCATCCTGAAAGTGACCTGGGTCCACCCCGTAAAACTGCCACAATGTAGGAAGCGCATGGTCATCCAAAATGATGCAGTAGGTCTCGGCGTTGAGTCTACCAGGAATTGCGACCAAGGGTCCCGTGCCATACCAGGAGAAACATCCCCATAGCATAATTCCACCGCCGCCGAACTTCAAAGTTGGCACAATACATTCCGGCAGGAGGCGTTCTCCAGGCAGACGCCAAACCCACACCCTGCCATCCGAACGGTAGGGGGTGAACC
Source organism: Macrothele yani (assembly GCA_039090855.1). Classification (NCBI taxonomy): domain Eukaryota; kingdom Metazoa; phylum Arthropoda; class Arachnida; order Araneae; family Macrothelidae; genus Macrothele; species Macrothele yani. Next base: position 165,630,236 of record CM077002.1, read on the forward strand.
TTGATTTGTCGCTCCAGAGAACCTTTTTCCACTGTTCAACGGTCCACTGTCGACGTTCTTTGCACCACGTTAGCCGAGCAGCGCTATTGAACTTGGTGATCAAAGGCTTGTGGGCGGCAGCACGTCCATGATAACCGAGCAGATGGGCTTCCTTACGGATGGCATTCATCGAAAGAACACTCCCGGATGCCTATTGAAACTCCTCGCTGATGTGGCCTATCGATGTGGGGTGGTTCTTCCGAATTTCTGTGGCCAGCACACGTCGGTCTCTAACTCTCAGTTTTGTGGGTCTGCCGGATCGGGGCACATTCCGACAGTCACCTCTCATCTTCCACTTGCCAATCACGTCGGCCACTGTCGATTTTGGGTATTTCAACTAGCTGGATATGTCACGTATGGATCGGCCATTTCTGTGATACCCGAGGATTACACCTTTCTCGAAATCAGAGAGCTCCGAACTGCGTGGCATCTTGCATGCGACTTGTTGCGTTGTTGTTTCTCACACGTTATTTAACGGCGGCGGCCGTGACGTATATCAGGATCGCAGATATCGTCGATTGCAGGGGTGTCCAATTACTTGTTGGTAGATAGTGTATCTACTTCCAGTAGTATTACTGTGGGACGAGACCCTTGCGTCTGTGCCGCTGCTCTGATTGCCATTTTATTGCAGTTTAGCAACCTAATGATCAAGTATAGTCTGGAGCAGTGGACTATACTTGAGTATTAGTAGTTTAGCAACTTAATGCTCAAGTATAGTTAATGGTACAGTAAACAGAGTATTTGAGTGAGTTTTCATTTCTTGTTCCAAACGAAAGCTGCGCTTTACACTCTTTAATTGGATAGAAAGAACTTAGGAAATGTGGAGGGAGAGAGTTCTATTTGCTACTCAGCAGGAGCATTAGGTGCATTTCCCTTATTCTTACTTCAAGAATACTCTGGGCAGTCACTCAAACTGGACGCCACTTCGGGCGGTAAAATACAAAAGAAGGCGGTGAGATTCGCAACTCGTCTGAGATGGGTATGTTTTCAAATCCTGGTGAAGTATGTATGTTGTGTTTGTCTTACGGCACTAGCTCTCTCCTTTTCCTGGAACCAGTGTCCCTAAATTAGAACAGGACGACTGTAACCCACCGAGGAGCTCACGGTGATCGTTAAACCCCCAAACAACAACAACAAAAAATAATTCCCAACTACTTCGGAGAATTTAGATCTTCGGTACCACGCCAAACGGACCGAATCCAGTTGGCTTTCGTGGCACACTGTGAAGATCGAATATCCTACCCAGAATCTTCAAAATTGCGAACGACATCCGTATCTTGAAACGTACGAACAACCGCACCTTCATTTCCGAATGTAAGTGATTAACACCACCTCAACATTTTGAGGAAGATATGCAAATTTTAAGCTACCATGGATATCGAAACCGGCGAAAAATATCGTGAAAAAATTCTGTAAATAGTCAGATGGCAAAGCATCGCGCAAAAAAATTGTACCATACGCAAAAGTTTCACTTCCAATTTTAGTCAAATTGTGCACAGTGATTTGTGCGCCCTCTCTTGAGCTGCGCCCGTGGCAGCCGTCCTTCCCAGTACCCTACCCTCTGCCAAATATGAACATTACTGATGAGGTGTTTCCTGCGAGCTCGGAAAGCGTGAACGAGCAGAGGAAGGGTGGTTTAAGTTTTTGTAGCGCTGCGATATCCCACTTTGAAGGAGATTAACCTTAAACCTTTTAAGAAAAATATTTCAGTTTTTGCAGATAAAGTTTCATAAGTAGGCCTATCTTTCTTCTGGAGGAACTAAATGTCAGATATTGAAGGCTGCGAAGAACTACTCAATTATTTTATTTCCATGTAATGTGTTTCGCTCCTTCTGAAACGTGAAAGAGGAATGAATCCTGTAATAGCCGAATTCTTCGTCCTCGTCCCGTTTCTGTCGAAATGCATTGACCGTCATGTATTTTGAGCGATTTCCTTAAGTTATTCTCCGCCTGATCAGCCGGCGGAGACAAGCTAGCTCATCGACGCAAAGCGACAGAGACGTGATCCGAATGAACCGGTGATTTTCTATCACTCCTTTGAAGTTGGCCATTTGGCAACCCGTGAGCTCTCCCGTTGGTCACATACCAGAGAAATGAGGGATTGCCCTGACTACAAAGACAGCACAGCAGCAGCATTCTCCCCCGACTCTTCCTCGACTGATTGACGGCTCCAAGTCTCGCGGGTGTTACATTGCTCCAAATAAACGCCCAGAGCAGATAAAAATATATAAGGCAGTTGTCGCCCTTTCAAAGAGAATCAATAACGTGGACTAACTTTCATCTTGCTAAAGGAGATATAACAACTCTGTTTTTTGACTTTAATTCTATAGGACGGATTTCTAGTAAGTTGAACTTCCTTCTACATTTTTGTTTGAGTGTTATGATATTTTCCGTCTTTCGTCACTTTCAAAGAAAGCATTTCTATAATCTTCGTCAAGAATTCCTTTCTGAAAAGCGAGCAATGTTATGAACTCCCACAGTGGGAAACTACTTTTCTAAAAAAGATATCACGTACCTTTTATGATGTAGCTCGCTGCCAACGTTTGACAGATTTTTCATTTTTTTTCTCCCAATAGATGTGGGTCTGAAACGTGAGCAACAGAAATTACTCTACTTTATCGCTTTATCACAGTAACCGAGTAGCAGACTTAGGACTAGTTTGGAAAATAGCTTTATAAATTTTCTTATGTTGTTAATACAGCTGTCAAACTGGTATCGACTTATACCTGGAACTGGAAGAACTGGTGATAATTAAACTAGTTATTTCGCATTTCAGAAGCACTCATGATTATTAAACTTTGAAGAGAGAGAGAAAGAGAAAACACACAGAAAACGCAGAAAGAGAGAAAATAGAAAGATTAAGAAAATTGAGAGAAAGGCAAAAAAGACAGTGCAGAGAGAAAGAAAATACGGAGTGAGAAAAACATACTTTAAGACGAGTAAACGTTGAGAAAGAGAGACAAAAACAGAAAAAGACAGAAAGAAAGAGGAAAACTAAAGACGATACAGCGGAAGGAGAGAAAACTGAAGGATGAAAAAAAGAGACAGAGAACAGTAAAAGAGTGTGCAGAGAGAAAGGAAATCAAGACAGAAAGAAAATATA